>CM056054.1:101268206-102637657 GCA_029574335.1 Rana kukunoris
TTTTTGTGATGAAACAAAACAACGTTTTTCAAACTTCATTTTCCAAAACGACGTTGCATACACACCATCGTTTTTCCAAAATGCTCTAGCAAAGCGTGGTGACGTACACCACGTTCGACGGCACTCTGTTCCATTGAAGCTCCGTCTCATAACTTGCTTCTGAGCATGCGCGGGTTTAAAAACATCGTTTTGCCCACACACACCATCACTTTTTTTTACACAAAAAAATGACATTTTGAAAAATTCAAGCATGTTCGAAAAAAAATTTGGTTGTTTTTTTGAAGACATAAAACAGCGTTTTGCCCACATACGGTCATTTTTAAATGACGTTTTTGAAAAAGTTTTTTTTTTTTTTTCACAAAAAGTGATCGTGTGTATGCGGCATAACTGCAAATTGAGCATCCTCAGGAGAGATTGAAGCTGCTTCTTAGTACACCCCTTGTGCGGGTGAAGTCTTGGAGAACTGACCTGACGCAGTTCAACTTGAAGGGACAATAGGCGTAGTGAACGATAGTTTGCGTGTGAGCGCAACAGAAAATAGGTGAGCAGCCGAGTTGCCACTGAAGATGAGTGACCAATTTGAGCCACAATTGCAATTAAGCAGCTTTATTAGAAAGGTGAAAACAAAGTTTAGCGGAAATTTGGAGTATGTAGGAATGACCTTGCGCAACATTGTAAATACAGATGGAGCGAGATGAAAATGTTTATGCTTGACAACAAACGCAAGGCCCAAGATCTGAATCGTAAGTACCACTGTATTTGTATCGCCAATGCGAATAGTTCGAGGTGTGAGCATCGGTGGGGTGCCTTTTGTGAAGGATCTGAAACATTGGGCTGGTGCTGCAACTGTACTCGGGTCGGTTGGTGAAGTTTGTATTGCCAAGGATCCGAATCGTTGCGCAGATGATGCGATTGGATTCAGATCGGCTGTGGATGCAAGGTGACGGGGGGGCTTGTGTGGCGGATCCGAGTCATAGCACCGATGATATCACTAGACTGGAATCGGCTGATGGTGTTAGTGGTTGAAGGAGTTTGTGGTTACTGAGGATCCGAATCATAGGGCCGACGTTGCGACTAGATTCAGATCGGCTGTTGGTGAGTGCTTGTTTTTTTTTTTTTTGGGGGATATGCTGAGATGAATCGGTGCATGAGGATGCGACCGGATTAGAATCGGAACATGATACATGACAGTGAAATATTTTGCCATGACAGAGGCATGAATCGGTGTGCTGCACGTACGACTGACAACGACCGGAATCTGGAGCATGTACTGAAATGAGGCCAAACAACTGGGGCACACCGGACGAATCAGTACATCACAGATGCGACTAGATTCAAATCCGAGTGCGGTATGTGACTGTTTAATGAAATTATTGCTATGACAGAGTCACGGATTGGTTGGGCCACGGTTGCGACTGAGAATGAACCGCACTTTGGCACATGTACTGAAATTAGGCCAAAAAGCAACTGGGGCACGCCAAGACAAATTGGTGCATGAGGATGCGATTGGAGCACATGAGAATGTGCGTGGTTTCAATTTGGATGCGTTTCTGTGAAATTGGGTGACAAATTCCCATGACAGAGGTACGAATCGCTGTGCTGCGGATGTGACCGACAACGAGCAACTCCGGAGCATGTACTTAAATAAGGCCAACAACTAGGGCACGCTTGAGATAAACCTGCACATGAAAATGCATGTGGATTCAAATCAGATACGTGACAGTGAAATGAGTGACAGAAATTACCATGACAGAGGCACGAATCGCTGTGCTGCGGATGCGACTGACAGCAAGCAATTCTAGAGCATGTACTGAAATAAGGCCAACAACTAGGGCACGCTTGAGATAAACCTGCACATGAGAATGCATGTGGATTCAAATCTGATGCATGACTGTGAAATGAGTGACAGAAATTTCCCATGACAGAGGCGCAAGTCGGTGCACCGCGGGTGCAACTAACAATGAGCGAACTCTTGAACATGTACTGAAATGAGGTCAGCAAACAACTGGGGCACGCCGAGACAAATCGGTGCATCGGATGCGACTTGGATTTAAATCAGATTGAAGGGTAAATGAATCGAACAACTGAAATGTTTACCATAACAGTGGCACTAACAGGTGTGCTGCAGTTTGCGACTGATAACGGACCTTGACTGTGGAGCGTGGGATGCATGAGCCAGAATGACTAGCATGAGTTGACACGAATAAGTGTATCGCAGACGTGACTGGATTCGAATTGGAGTGAAGGGAAAACAAAATGTGACAAATTAAATTACTGTCAGCCTAGGTTCACGACCTGTAATGCGATTTGAGAGATCAAATCGCTTGCATGACAAGTCGCAGCCTATTAGAGGCAATGGCACTGTTCCAATCGGTGTGACAGATTCTGCGGCACCGCACCGATTTGCAAAAGTAGTTGCTGCATTACTTATGCTGTTATCCGGTGCAACTTTAATAGTCATCTGAGCATGAAGCCGCACAGATGTCTCTCGCGTAGCACCTGAAATCAGACCGATCTTGCTACTTGCTATTTCAAGTGAAGTAGTGCGATTTCAAAGTAGCGTCAATGTAAACCAGGGCTCAGCAAATGAGATGGAAAGAAAGAAAAAAAAAGTGCATTTCTAAGTGACATGGGCCTACTACGTGGCATGTGCTCATGAATTGCATGAGAAGACCGTGGTCTTGCACCAGGCTCAAATAAGGCTGCATATGGAGACTCGACGAATGACTCGCAAGTTCCACAGTGGGGTTTTGATGGCACGGTTTATCTGGCAAAACGGTGCATGAAACGAAGAATTTGTACAAATCCTACCTGCGACAGTTTGAAAAAAAAACTTGATCTACGAAAAGCACGGTGGGTGTGCAAGACATCTGAAGAGCATGGTGTTGCGCCGTGAATGACGCACAAAAATTACTTTGGTTTGGTAAACAAAGAGAGAAACATGTGCAAACTGCAGTGGAACATGTGCAGTTCCACTGCAGGAACTAATACACACAGCATGGGGGGAAACAACAAATGGCAAGGGTAGAAAGTATGCAATGTGTGTGACCCGAATCAGCTCATAAATATACAAAATTAATCCGATACGAATCAGAAGGATTAAATTAAATCGGATATGAATTGGTTGTAGAGTGTATGTCACCCCTTACTCTGAGGCCGCGTACAAAAAATCAAATCTATCTGCTGGGAACAGTCTGACAGACCGTCTCAGCAGACAGATTCGATCGTGTGTACGGGCGAGCAGACGGATTTGGCCAGCAGACAGATTTTAAAGCATGCTTTAAAATCTGTCTGCTGGGAACCCGTCGGACCGTTATGTCTGCTGGTTAGTACGCTAACCAGCAGACATATCTGCCCGTACATGCGTCGAATCGATTCGACGCGCATGCGCGGAAGTGTTTTACTTCCTGGTGTGGTGACGTGACGGCGCTAACGTCACCGCCACGTCACCGCACTGTCTACCGGCGGGGCTTTTGGTTTGCTCGTGTGTACAGCGATCAAACCAAAAAAGCCAGCCGACAAATCTGATCAAATCGGTCTGTCAGACCGATTTGAACAGATTAATTTGCTCGTGTGTACGGGGCCTAAGACTGAACACCAACCAACCACCCCTCCCCCCAGGCTAACCCAGTGCAGAGAAGGTAACAGGTGGGCCTAATTATCACCTCCATCAGCCACAGAAACCTGTACAAACACAAAATGGAAGAGACGGCAAACCCATGGACAGTGCCATGCAGAAGTTTGGAATTAAGTATTAAACGTATGTTTGACAGACCACAACTCGAAAGCAGTTTTTTTTTTCTTTAATGAAAGAATGCGGGACAGGTAGCATAACAAATTGCAACATCGCACATAATGCGAAAGATTCGGAAAGTACCTGCGACAGTGAGCGGGAACCGCCAATGAAGAGCACGAATGAAGAAACCAAAATGCACCTGCGATCAATATGCCAGGATTCACAAACGTGAGGAGAGCTGGAAAGAGACAGCCCAGTGATGTGTGGTATCGCTCACAGGAAACCAACAATGACCACAGGTGAGTGGGCTGGTTAAATACCCTTGGGCTCCTCCCATAAATTCAGGCCAGCATACTGGCCTTGTTACTTACCTCATCCTTCCATTTTGCTTTTAAATGTCCTTATTTCTTATGAGAAATCCTCAATTCCTGTTCTTCTGTCTGTAACTACACACCGTAATGCGAGGCTTTCTTCCTGGTGTGGAGAAAGCCCTTTGAGGTGGTAGGGGGCGAGCAGGAGGGTCAGGATGCTCTCTACTTTGCAGATAGAGAAAGGAGTTGTGTGTTAGTGGGCATCCTGACATGCCTGCTCGCCCCCTCCCCCCTCAAGAGGCTTTCTCCACACCAGGGAGAAAGGCTTGCATTGCTGTGTGTAGTTAGAGACAGAAGAACAGGAAGTGAGGATTTCTAAAAAGAAATAAGGACATTTAAAAGCAAAATGGAAGGATGAGGTAAGTGAAGGAGGACTGCACTAAGGTAAAGGAAGCTATTTAGGGAAAAAAAATCCTTTTCAACCCCATTAACATTTTAATCTAAATTCTGTTTTACAACTAGGAAAACACAGTTGCTATACACAAGAATCACAGAAAGAAATCCAAATCCATCTAATCCTCCAGTTGTACACAAACCGGCTCCTTGTGTACAAGTTCAGAATAGTGAAATGTGTCATGAAATTCTTATGCCCCGTACACACGATTAGAAATTCCGATAGCAAAAGTCCGGACTTTTGCTGTCGGAATTTCTGTCAACAAAATATTGAGAGCTGGTCCTCAAATTTTCAGACGAAAAAATTCCGATCGGAAAATCCGATCGTCTATAGCAATTCCCGATGTGTAAAATTCCAACGCATTCTCAGAAACAATTAGACGCATGCTCGGAAGCATTGAGCTTCTTTTTCTCGGCTTGTCATAGTGTTTTACGCAACCACGTTCTCGAAGAAACGAAAGTTCAGAGAACTTTTGTGTGACCGTGTGTATGCAAGCCAAGCTTGAGCAAAATTCCATCGGCAAAAACCATCCAAGGTTTTTCAGACGAAAAATCTGATCATGTGTACGTGGCATAAGTAGAGATATTGTGCATGCATCTTATTTGCTGATTGTTTAACAAATACATTAAGAAGAGCTTACAGTGGAGTGCTGCTCTCATCTTGTCAGGAACGGGTCTGAACCTGCAACATTTGCTGTGTGGTGATGCCTTGAACAATGATTTTCATGAAATTTGAACATTTTGCTCCTCTTGTGAACTTCCTGTTTGCCAAATAATTGTGCTCTCTCCAGCCAATATCTCAGTCTCATCTCTCCTGCTGTCATCCGTATATCCACAACACTTGTTACTGATCTTTGGCTTGTTCCTCGACTACACTTCTGCTTAACTACTTAAAGGGGTTGTAAAGCCTCATGTTCTTTCACCTTAATGCATCCTATGCTTGTGGTGACGTGGAGTGTAGAGATGCTCTGTCGGTTTGCCCAGCGGTTGTTTTGCGGCAAACTTGGCTCGTTTGCCGTCTGTCCAACCAGCGGACATCTGGCGATGTTCGCGGTGGTCCGCAATGTTACATGGGAAAAAACGTCACGGATTACATGCAGGCCTTCCTCTTCTTCTCCCCCTCCTCCTACTCCATCCTTCCTCTCCTCCTCGGCTGACTCCTCATTTTCCGATGCTACCGTCTCTTCCGATGTGCCGCCCAAGATCCCCAGAACCTATTCGACATGCCAGGTGAGACGTTGCCATGCTGTGCTGCGTCTGTTGTGCCTGGAAGACAAGAGCCACACTGTTCCTTCACTCCTTTCAGCTTTGCGTTCACAGGCAGATTAGTGGCCAACACCGCTCAATTTGACAGTTTGTAAAGTGGTGTGCAACAACGGTGTCAGTCTGCTGAGCGTGCTGAAAATTTTGCTGAAACAGGGCAAAATTACACACGTGCCATGCATGGCTCCAGGATGTCTTGCGACAGGCCAGGAAATTGTCGGCCCATTTTAGAAGATTTTACACGGCCATGGCTCGCCTTGCTGACATTCAGCTGCGACACAACCTGCCGGTCAGACATCTTATTTGTGACTGCCCGACGCGATGGAACTCAACATTGTACATTGTGAGAAAAACAATCAGCGCCACAATACTAATAAATTACTCCTATAAATGACGTGAAAAAAAAAAACACACAACAAAAATAACCCACTAAGTGTCTACACAGCTGCTGAACACTTATAGTGATACAACACACCTACTACAATATTAATTTTGTGAAAATAGTGCAGCACTGCATATCTATAAATCTTATATAAACAAGAAATTAAACATTCCTTAAAAAAATAAAAATCTGAGACAAGTCAACAATAGGAGTCTGAAGAGGATCAGAGGAAGATGGTGCCGGGGGGCGGATGAGGAGGTGCAAGAAGAGCATGTTTTAAACCTTTCTGGGATCCCTGGTGTTGTCCGTGGATGGGGGGAGGAGAACGAGAACGACATTATCCTGGATGATGAGCAGGAGCCAGGCCATTCCTTAAAAAAAAAAACTGAAAAAAGAAAATAAATAAATTATAAAAACAGTTCATGTGTAGGTTTCCAAAGCTGTCACCTCTGTGAAAAATCCTATTCAAATGGATCCAATATTCAGTGCACACCACCACCTGCTAAAATGCCTGCTCACCTCAAGGATGAGTATAAAACTCATAGACAGATCACTCCTTGTGTCCACCATGATCAATCCACTTTACCAATGGTAGCAATTCCTACAGTCTCCAGACTACACCTCTGTGTGGGTAGTCAACGTATAAATTGTCTCCAAACACCACCTTCCTCCATTCCCTTTAAATAATGAATTCCACTTATCCAGGGGTTAAAGACATGAAACAAAAAATACAAGAACCATAGTGTTCTCTGCTTTTGAATTTATTAAAAAAGCCCCCCTAAAAAGTTACACTTACAAGAAATAACAATAAAAACAGCTTATATCAAATCACCAGCTCATCACAGATAAGACTCCTCCCTTCTAAATGCGTGTCAGCCTCTATTGGCCTTCAGTAGATGATTTAATAAATTGTGTCATTGATCAAGCCATCAAGGAGCAAGAATAGGAACATGGGAGGTCGCAATGCTGGATGAATTCCCAGGGGGGCTACGCCACCTGAGACAAGTCAACAATGGGAGTCTGAAGAGGATCAGAGGAAGACGGTGCTGGGGGCGGATGAGGAGGAGCAAGAAGAGCGTGCTTTAAAACTTTCTGGGATTCCTGGTGTTGTCCATGGATGGGGGGAGGAGAATGAGGACGACATTATCCTGGATGATGAGCAGGAGCCAGGCCAGTACTGTGCTTCCAGTTTAGTGCAAATAGGGGCCTGCATGCTCCTGTAGTAGTGCAATGTCAGTTTTAATTCTTCCAAGGTGGCGGGGGACCTTCATTCTCTTGTTAGGGGATCTAAGGCCTTTTACATTCAATGAAACTACTTTCATGCTAAGTGGTTGGAGAAGGTAGGTTTGTGAAGAGGTTACAGATATGTCACCGCGCTGATGGGGACGTGAGAAAGTTACCGGGGCAGGGGGAAAAGCACTAAGCCCGCTACGAAGGGGTGGTGTTGGGGGAGATAAGAATATGCAGGTGCCTGAGAACACGGAGGCAATGGGGGAGTGGGGAGGAAATGGGGGGAACCTGAAACAAAAACATCAAAAACAACAGTAGCAAACGCAAGAGCTTCGCTTTTTTCCCCCGCACAGAGTTCTCTGTGTGAACCGGCTCCCATGTCACGACCCTGACAGCATGAGACCCGAGAGCCCGAGTTTTGGTAAAGGGTACCATGCAGTTGGCATCAATCGTGAAAGGTGAGGAAGTCAATAGGGCTGTACACAGTGAGGCCAGGAGGCACACATGAAAAAAGAGAGCATCACGGCAGTAGCACAATGAAACATATAAAAGAGATGGAAAATACAATCAATGCTAACTGAGCAGAGTCATAGTAGAACACTTAAATATGTTAAACAGAGCATACCATAGAACATGAAAGTATAACATTACAAAAGGCAAAAGGGGCTACCTTGACCGATCGACAACGATGCAGAGGGGGGACAGGGAGGCCAGGCAAATTTGGTAGCCAGGCATAGTCAATGACTAGAGCAATGCATCATAAGCGACTGTAACGGAACTATGTATTCTGCCTGTACATCTATAATAATCATGCAGTGGGATATTATGAGGTGTAAATATCCTCTGTCTGTCTAGATGTAGATTGGAACTGAATCAGCCTGGTTCCTAAAACTTCTCCTTAGGTATGCTAATGCACCTGTCTATCCCCAAAGGTTAATTGATCTATTGTGTGTGTTAAAGACCTGTGTTTATCCTTAAGAGATGGTGTATTGTACTCCAAATTAGCAGTCTCCGGTCAGGTGTATTGAAATAGCATGTCAATTATGTTTAGAAGAACTGTCAAGCTTTGCGGTGCCAAAATGTTTAGCTACTGATGGGATTATCTGTGATTGAGTATTGTTCTAGGGGTTGGTTGAATTCTATTGATAAAGGAATGTGGCTTCTTTGGCCTGGTGCCAGGGTGTCTACCTTGCCCCCCCCCCCCCGTGGAGGGAGGGGGCGGAGGGTTCCATTGTTCCTTGATTACTCACAAGCTTGTAACTAGATATAAACCAAGAGATGTTCCATTAAAGCTAGTCTACTTGACCCTTCAAAACGTAGCCCCGTCTCGTTCTTGAAAGGGCATGCGATGGGATTATTATTCTGTTCATTTTACAACTGGACTGACTCTCCCTCTGGCTCTCGTGGATGAGCTTATACCAGACTTACTTCCATAGCAACTTACCAGGGAAAAGGACGTCTCCAACGGCTGATACCCTCTCCCTACTTGGGTAGCCGTTATAGCAACCATGAAGGGGATGAGCAAAGGAGGAAAGAAAGGGATGCAACATTTCATCTTGGGGTGGTCTGAGCGGGGTCCAGGACCGAGGCCCTGAAACATTTAGGGGAGTCCTTCCTTGGGCTTCTTTGGTCCATTGGGTGGAGGGGCTTTGGATGGGGTTAGGGAGTGCGGACCTGCATGGTGTGATCTTAGGAAAGCCTCTGCCTCAGAGGGGTCATGGAATGACAACTGATCACCATTAGGAGCCTTGAGGCGAAGAATGGCTGGGAAGGCCAAGGTAAATTTGATTTGTTGTTTAAAGAGTTCCGAGCAGACCTGTTGAAAAACTGTTCTCTTCTTTGAGCCTCAATTGAGTAGTCAGCAAATATTAGAACTCTTAGGCCTCGTACACACGCGAGGGGATATGTCCGCTGAAAACGGTCCGATGGACCGTTTCAGCAGACATCTCCGCTCGGTGTATGGGCTGCGGACAGATTTCTCCACCCGACAGATTTCAAAGCATGCTTTGAAATCTATCCGGTGGGAATCTGTCCGCCCGACATGTCTGCTGGTTAGTACACTTACCAGCAGACATGTCGTCCCCCACCGCCGCCGAATGGATTCGGCGCATGCGCGGAAGTGTTTAACTTCCTGGTGCGGTGTCGTGGCGGTGACGTGGCGGCGTCAACGTCACCGCCGCGTCATCACCGCCACGTCACCGCGCCGTCCGGCGGCGGGGAATTTGATCCGATGGTGTGTACACGCCATCGGATCAAACTCCCGATCGGACATATCCGATGGAAATGGTCCGTGGACCGGTTTTATCGGATATGTCCGATAGTGTGTACGAGGCCTTATTCCATCAATTTGAAGTTGGCGGGATTGCCTGAACTTTTGCAGTACAAGGGACTTATCGGCGTAACTTAGGTATTTGGCGATAATAGGCCAAAGCATTTTGCGGTCAGAGTTGAAGGCACCCATTCAGTGGGCCCTTTCCACAGTGCAGGGGCCCGGAAGGCCTAGGGCTTCTGGTATGCGCACGGCACAAAAATCTGACGAAAGCTGATGATTGCAGCGATCCGGGACACCTACGAATCGCAAGTTACTCCTCCTGGACCTATTTTTCAAATCGTCCAGCTTTTGTAAGATGTTCTGGTTCTTCTTATCTTGTGCATGTTCAGTAGCCTGCGCCTGATACAGTTCATCTTCTGCATTGGACAAGTGGTGTTCAAGCTCATTGAGTCTGGTCCTGTGCTCATGTAACTGAGACTTTATCTGCGCCATCCCTGCGTTCACTGCCTTCTCTACTGATGCTGCAATCATGGGGGTTAATAGAGCTGCCACTGCCTGAGCTATGCGCTCTGTAGTGTTGTCCTCAGATTGATGTGTCCCCAGGGCATGAGGAGAAGGAGGAGGAGATGGCCTGCTGCTTACCTCCATTGCCTCCATAGTGGAAGGGAGATATACCCAGAGGTGAAGGGGAGTCTGTGGGGCGCCTGAGGCCAGTTTTCGTTCAATAGTTTTTATTTGAGAGGAAAAAAAGAAGAACAGAAGTAGTGTACAAACATTTCTCTATGCAAACAACCGGTGATAGACATCTTGCGCATCTATTACAATATCTGATTGATGCAGAACCATATATTCCAAAGGATGTACATCACTTAGCTTCATCGTAAGAGTACAACATATACAACAAGCAATGTGCAATTGTGCAGTATACTATAGATAAAGAGCGTTATAGGTAAAGGTGTGGATCTCTGTGTCGGCGCCCCCTCTTGGGAACAAGCTGCGCCTGGACACACAGGGCCACTATTCACAACTTAACCAGCAAAGGAGAAAAAAAAAAAAAAAAAACAATTGCAGTTACAGTCCACTCTAAAACGTACAACGTTAACTAGTGTCTCAATTACCTGTATTTATACCTCTGTAGAGATAAGGGGTGAGAAGTAAGATACAAAAGAGAATATATAAGAAAGAAAGCAAAGGGCAGGTGAATCAGGTAGAGGTCAGGTAAAGAAGGAAAAAGGAAGTAGGGGGAAGACAAAGACAAAGAAACAGAGCGGATGCTGCTCAGCTATATATAGAATGGTTACGTGGGAGAGTTGTGAGTACCAATCTCTCCACGGAGTCCAGATGTGGTATTTCTCGGCTAATCTATTTTGTGAGGCCTCGAACATGGTTTCATAGGTGATGTGTAAATTGGTCGTCCTTATGACGTCTAGGAGGGAGGGTGTCACCGCCCTCCTCCACCGCCTCAACAGTTCCAATCTCGCACTCAGGAGTATGTGTGTCACCACAATCCGAAGGGTAGGCTTAATAGCATCTATCCCCAGGGACAGGGTTGCCATATCTACTGTATTAGGAATATTAGTTTTACACACTTGGTTTATCAAGTTAAACACCTCTATCCAATAATTTCCCAGTACAGGACAGAGCCCCAGGATGTGAATTAGGGATCCTCTCTGGCCACAATTTCTCCAACATAGAGGAGAAGCCGATTTGTCAAACCCGGCAATTCGGGTCGGAGTCATGTACCACCTGAGTAGGATCTTTTGGGACATTTCCCACAGGTTGACGCTTCTGGAAGCTTTATATACGGATGCAACGGCACATTTCCATTGATCCAATGTGAAAGTGGCTCCTAGATCAGATTCCCACGTTCGCATGGAAGGGGATTTAGCAAAGTCAGTTTTGTGGCCTAGAATGTTATAGAACAGGGAAATACCCTTGATGTTGGTGTGTGGGTTGGACAGATATAGGAACACTCGCCATGGGACTTCAGTGCTCATCTCCGCATGGGTGTTCAATAGGTGAGAAATACGCATGTAGGTAAAATACTCCTTATTGTCCAAATTATATTCAACCTGAAGAGATCGGAAAGATTTGATAGTTGGTCCTATACTAATGTCAGCCACTGTAGTAATACCTAATGAGTGCCAGTGCGAGACCTTCAAGTCTGGTGTAAACAAGCGTAGGCTCGTAATGGGATGGTATATAGTCTTGGTATTGGCGCCCTCTAGTGGTTCATGCCGAAGTTTTTTCCATGCTTGAATAGAAGCGAGGATAGTGGGTGACAATCCTAATGGGAGGGTTTTTAAGAACTTAATAGATAATATGAGGTCACAGCAAGTGGCATCAGGGGGGCATTGTGCGGATTCTAATTCCAACCACCTGTTAGAAGTCCCCCCAGGGAACCAGTGTTTCAGTTGGGCTAATATGGATGCTACGTAGTAGTCCTTAATGAGGATATGGCCCACCCCTCCCGCCAATTTATTTTTAATCAATTTTGGAAAGGCACATCTGGCTTTCCGTCCTTGCCACAGGAACCTATTCACCATGGATTGTGCTTTGTGGAAGAATCTGTCGGGGACTGGTATAGGAAGGCTCCGAAATAGATAAATAAGTCGTGGTAATACTACCATTTTCATGGCGGCTAAACGCCCTGACCAAGACGATTCTGTCCACTTCAAGTCTTGCAGGGCCTTATGAAGGACACTTAGGTATGCGTCATAATTAGCTGCCACTAGATCAGTCACCCGAGCAGTCAGTTTGACCCCTAGGTATTGTATGCTTTCTGCGCTCCAGGTGTAAGGGTAGGATGCCTTAAGCTGTGAACACGTAGGAGCATCGAGTCCAAGACCCAGGATAAATGACTTACTATTATTGACCTTATAATAGGAAACCTCATTAAATGTTCTTAATGCATCATGTGTCGCAGCCAGAGAGGAACCCACCTCCGTCATAATCAATATGATATCGTCTGCAAAAAGACTTATAGAATGTGTATGATCTCCTACACGGTAGCCTACGATGTTCAGGTGGGATCTAATATAGGTGGCGAAGGGCTCCATCAACAGGTTGAAAATTAAGGGGGATAGGGGGCAGCCTTGTCTGGTCCCGTTAGTGATATTAAAGGGGGTAGAAAGGGCTCCAGAAACAAAAACTCTAGCTGAGGGCTTAGAGTATAGGGCAAGTATAGCTGACAAAATACTTTCTGAGAATCCAAAGGCCTCCAACACTTTTAACAGATAATGCCAATGGATTCGATCAAAAGCCTTCTCCGCGTCCAGTGAGAGGAGCAGAGAAGGCTTCCTTTGTGTCTGGGCTAGGTGGATAATGTTAATCATTCGACGGGTTGCATCTGATGTTTGTCTATGTTTGGTAAAACCGGTCTGGTCTGGATGGATAAGGGATGGTAATATATACCATGCGTGAGGCTATCAGGTTGGCGTAAATTTTTAGGTCAGTATTTAGTAAGGAGATCGGACGGAAATTAGGAGGAGGGTGGGTTCCTTCCCCGACTTGGGTAACGCAATTATGACAGCTTCCAACATTTCTGGTGGAAAAGAAGCAGAGGCAGCAGCAGATTGGTATACTTGCAACAGGAACGGGGAGAGTAATTGTTGAAACGATGTGTAATATTCTCCACCAAAGCCGTCCGGGCCGGGTGATTTGTTTGTGGGGAGCGAGCTTATTACAGCTAAAACTTCAGCAATAGTAAATGGCAGATTCAACTCTTGGGATTGGGCCGGGGATAATTTGGGTAGAGATATCTTTTGCAGGAATTGGTCAATGCTATCGGATGTAGGTTGTACAGTCAAAGGGTCGTTTTTTAGGTTATACAAGGATTCATAATAGCTACTAAAAGCATTAGCAATTTGCCGGGGGTGGTATTCTTTTTGGTTAGTTTTGGGGTGAATCACATAGGGAATTTTAAGTTTATATCTATGTCCCTGAAGGGTTCGCGCTAGTAATTTTCCTGCTTTATTCCCTGATGTATAGTAATGCATCTTAAGCCTTTTAGATGTCTTTCAAAGTTCTCCAGGAGGAGTAGGCGTAGGTCATATCGCAGTTTGGTCAGTTGATGTGGAGATAGGTTGGGACATCGCCTGTTTATTTAGGGACTCTAGTACAGATATTTGGTCTAATAATGGAGTAACCCGCTGCTGCCTCTGCCGTTTATTCCTTGCCCCTTCCTGTATACATATACCTCTCATGTACGCTTTGTGAGCGTTCCATAAGATGAAGGGACTCTGGAATTAACCAAATGCTTTTCAAGGTTGTCTCTCACTGCTTTTTGTTGTAACAGGTATGTATTAAGTCTCCATGTGCGGTCAGGATTGGCAGTGGCAGACCCCGCCACGGTAAGAGCGATAGACGCATGGTCAGACCATGTTATGTTGGCAATGGTGGCGGAGCTCGTTTTGAGTAAAGTTTGTTGGTCAACCAGAAAGAGGTCAATTCGAGTGTATACGCGGTGTGGGGAAGAAAAGAAGGAAAAGTCTCTTTCGGTCGCATGAAGGCAGCGCCAGGCATCGTAGACATTCCATTTGTGGATGGATGGGAGTAAGGCATGGCGATGGCGGCTAGGTGGGGACGTAGAGTCAATGGTTGGGTTAGGTGTGATATTGAAGTCACCACAGATTATCAATGAACCTTGACGTAGGGTGGAGACCTTAGTCATCAGCGTGTTGAAAAAGCGGACTTGGTGTTTGTTTGGAGAATAGGCATTTACAATGGTGTAAGGAGCAGAGTCCAGGTCGCAGATGATAATAAGGTATCTGCCTAGTTGATCCGCAATCATATTGTGTAGTTTGAAAGCCACCGTGTCCCTGATCGCAATCAGAACCCCCTTGGTTTTGGAATCAGCGTTGGCTGTATATACACGTGGAAAACTCTTATGGGAGCATTTAGGAGGCGCCCCAGCATGAAAATGTGTTTCTTGGGCACAAAGGATATCGCTTTTATGTAATAAAGCTTCCTGCCACAGAGATTTCCGCTTGACGGGGTGGTTGAGCCCCTTGGCGTTTATTGACAAGAAGTTAATAGGCATGGCAGCAGAACTAAGGGGCATGCACATGTTGGGGGGCTTAGCCCCTTGAAGATCACTAAATGTAGGTATGTATTCGTCAAATTGCCAGTGTCCTCATGGAGAAGGTGCAGAGCAATAGTGCTGAGGAGGTACTCACAGTTAGTAGGACAGGTTGTAGTGCCATGTTGGTGTATCACCGCTTGTGAAGATCCGTTCAAGTGGCGAAGGAGGGAGCCGGTAAAGGATCCGGAGAGATACCAGTTGAGTGCATCCAGTGGAGATGGGGAGAAGAAAAAGCAAAAACACAAATTCGCATCCGTCTGCGACTTAAGAAAAAGAAGAGGAAAAATATAAAGTTCAACATAACAATCAGAACAAAACAAATAAGAGGGGCACGGGTCCCTCGGAGACAGCAATAAGCTGCAACTTGCACAGGGGGGTCAAAGTCAGCCATGTGAGGGCATCCTAGAACTCAGGGATTGAAGACCCAAGGACAATAAAAAAGCAATAAGCCACCCTTTTTTGGATTACTTGTGTGTTTTAGCATTTCTGGTAGTAACTGACTTCCAACCCGGGTCCACATGTTGTGGAGTGCTAGCCAGCACTAGGTCATCATTAGTATCAGGGAGGAGTCCCCATTCTCTGAGGAGGTCAAGGCCTTTCTCCAATGATGTCACTACAAATTCACGATTGCCTTTCGTAATGGACAGTTTCGTAGGATAACCCCATCGATAGATTATATTGTGGTTACGGAGTATTTTAGTTACTGAGATTAGGTTTTTTCATTTCTGCAATGTATACTGGGATAAATCCGCAAAAAATTGAACATTTTGGAACTGTTCAGGTATTTGGTCCTTCTTTCTCATGGTATGCATTAACTTGTCTTTGACATGAAAAAAGTGCAGACGGAGAATTATGTCCCTAGGCACTTGATATGGGAGGTGAGAGGGTTTTGGCAAGCGATGAATCCGATCAATTGTGACGTCTAAGTCAGTGAGGTCAGGGAGAATAGACTTAAACATGGTAGCTGCATATGAGGCAAGGTCAGATTGCATAACAGATTCAGGGACCCCCCTTATTTTCATGTTGTTCCTTCTGGACCTGTCCTCGATGTCAGCCAGCTTTGCCTTGATCCATTCTGAGTCAGCCTCTCTATCCTCATTTGCATCAACTAAGTCATTAATTGTAGTGGCATATACCCCCATTTTAGTTTCTATATGTGTCACTCTGCTCCCCACTTCTTGGATGTCTCTATTCAAGCGGTGCATGCATGCTGAGGAAAATGAGTGATCTAAACAATGCGCTCCCTATCTAATCACCCACCGCTGCGCACAAGGAGATGAGTAAGTATGAAACCTAGCTGCTGTTTCAAAAATTGCATAAATGTGAAAGATAAACAGAAAAAACAAACACTATAAACATATAATGAGTAAATCCATTAAACAGCGCTGTGAAAATTAGTGAAATTCTCCTAAGGTGTTTCAAAACAGCTCACAGTGAATAAACTGATGATACAAATGTGAGTGTAAATAAATTCAATCCGTGACAATAAAACAATAGTCCATAAAAAGTGATCCAAAAACTCTTCAGAGGTCTTCCACCACACCAAACAAGTGAACAGTGCTTCCACCACCCGTCAGAATGGTCACTCACCAGAACTAATTGCCTCAGCACTTGCGTACCTAGGCAGATAAGCTTGTAATCACCATAAGGGATCTTCCAAAGATCATGTGGGATCCTATGTAGTGCTCCAAATAATTTCAACGTGTAGAGAAAAGAAAAAGATTGTACAATAGTGTGATATCGTCAAGCAGTTTTAATAGCACACCAAAAAACAAATCCAAAAGTTAAACTCACAAACAAACTCAAAATATGAGCAATGAATCACAGCAGTCACCGTCATCCTACAGATGATTTTGTAAGGTATAGCACTTGGCCACGGCGGACCCACGATCAAACAAAACGATCTCACCACTTGGCAGCTTGATTTTGCTGAAGACTGGTTCTCCTAGTTGGTAAATAGCTCCAAACACTGCACAGCACAGCAAGCACAGCAGTCACAGCAGTCACTCAATCACTGACTATGTAGCCACGCCCCGACATGTTTCATCATTGATGATTTCCTCATGGGGTTGGCCACATAGTGAATAACCCTCCCTTTTAAAGTCAGTGTGTCATTTGAATTCCCCGCCTCCCCTGCTCCTCGGCGCGTGCGCAATCCTCTGTTGCCAAGTGATAGGTAAAGAGATTTCTTACCAATCGTTCCCCATAACAGCAGGCGATGCGCGTCCGTTCCGATGACGTCATGCGTCACGCTTAAGTTGCTCCGCCTACCATAACTTACGGCGCGTGTGCGCTCCAAGCTGGAGGATAGGGAGTCAGCTCGCGTTCCCGAAACAGCCCCTCCTATGGTCATGTGATATAAAATGTCACACATAGGGTGCAGGGCGGAAGCGCAAGCTCCACTTGTCGGATGGCCGCCGCCATTACTGAGGGCGAAAGTATTTAAAAACATTGCGGTAGCGCTGCTGAAAGTTGTACAATTATATAACTAAAACTGATCGGGTGTCCCCGTGGCCAAAGACTACCCAAATCACAATTTAAAATTATTATTATTATATGTTACACATAGGGCACATACGTTATGTCACACATTAACATACTCAAAAAGTAATTTAAAAATAATTTAAAAAACTGGATACATTTTAGAGTGTGCACCAAATAAATGTATAAGCATTAATAAAGTAAAATGAGTCTATTATATAGATAATGTTATTCAATACATGGATGAATGGTTGAAGACATTATTTGCATAATGTCTAATGCGTGTATAGGCTCACTAAGTGAGTACCCATAGACGAAATAAACAACTAAAATAAGCAGTAAATAAATTAAAGTATGAGATCTACTCATTAATAGAGTGTATATATATCAAAGAGCATCTCCATCCCCATAAGGAATACAAGGTCTCATTATATTTTCCCCATTCTGTACATACAGTTAAACTGATTAACGTACTGCCAAGCATAAGTACAGGATAAGGTGAGAACATATCTGTATATATAATGAATATATTACTGAAACTATGAGATTAAAAGTAAATAAAGATAAATAGATAAAAATGGTGGATGGCACTGACGATGATCATCTCCCCAATAGATACAGAAAAGTGGACAAAGTTTCTAGGAATTATTAATAAAACAATTAACGTCTACTTCTATGTTGAGTCCCCTGGGCCATAAACATTTAAGCAAAAAAATCCATTGGGTCTCGCGTTGGGATAAATCCCTCACTCTATTGGATCCCCTCCAAGAGGGGTAAACACAATCGATCCCACAAAATTGTGCCAAAGATGGATCACTGTTGTGTTCCTTTTTGAAGTGCAGGGAGACACTATGATCAGTAAATTCTTTTTTAATGTTAGCCAAGTGTTCAGCTATCCGCACTCGCAGCAGTCTTTTAGTTCTACCCACATAAAGTAGCCCACATGGGCACCAGAGCAAATATACAATGTGAGAGGAATTACACGTACTGAATTCTTTAATGGCAAATACTTTCCCATCAGAGCTTGTAACTTCATTTTTTCCCTTATTGTGGACCTTCACGGTTCGACAACATATGCATTTTCTACAAGGAAAGAAGCCTTTAAGGTCAATTTTGAGGCGTTGATCTGGTGGGTCAAGAATTTTACGTACCACTTGATCACCAAAATTGGGGGCTCGACGATAAATGAATCTTGGTTCATTTGATAATATCTCCCCCAAATGTCTATCTCTAGCCAAAATGTGCCAGTGATTCCTAAAGATGGTCTCAATCTCTTTGTATTGGTTATGGAACCCAGATAGAAAACTTAATTGATGTTGTGTATCAGTTTGTTTGACCTCCCTCTTTTTCATCACTGTTCTCTTGGTGTATTTGCAACTTGGTGGATTATAGTATCCAGGTTAGATTCATCATATCCCTTATGGATGAATCTCCCTTTTAATTTCAAAGACTGTTCTACATAATCACCGACTTCTGTGCAGTTCCGTCGTATCCGTAGGAATTGGCCTCTTGGAATGTTCTTGATCCAGGCCGGGTGGTGCCCACTCCGAATTGATAGGTAGCTGTTACGATCGGTTCGCTTTGAAAAACACCTTTGTTTTTAATTTCTTTTCAGAATATTCAATCAGAACATCTAAAAAGCTCACTGAACACTTGCTGATGACATATTCAAGTTTAATGTTGTTATTATTGTCATTGAGATCCTCCAAAAAGAGTCTAACATCTGGTTCAGCTCCTTCCCAGATAATCAGAAGATCATCAATAAATCTTCGGTAGAAGATCAATTGTGGCTTTCGATTTCTAAAGATTCGTCTATCCTCCCACTCAGCCATAAATAAATTGGCCAAGCTGGGAGCAAACTTGGCGCCCATTGCCACACCTACTTGTTGGGAAAAAAAGAAACCATTGAACCAAAAGTAATTATGGGTCATACAAAACTCTAAAGCTTGACCCAAGAATCTCTTCTGGGAATGGGGGATATCATCCCTCTTGCTCAATGCCCAATTTAGTGCAAGAGCAGCATCATCATGTTGTATTATAGTATACAGGGAGGCTACATCCGCTGTTACTAGAAAGATTTCTGAGTTTGTGTTGATGTTTAATTTTTCCAAAGACATAAGTAGGTCAGTCGTGTCTTTCAAATAGGCTTTAGTTTCACGAACACTAGGTTGGAGAAACTTGTCTAAGTATTCGCCAAGTCTCGCAGTTACCGATCCTATCCCATTGACAATTGGGCGAGCTGGTGGTACAGTTGCATGTTTATGTATCTTAGGAAGCGTGTAAATGACTGGGATCCTGCATACAGAAGGTGCCAAATAAGCCTTTTCTTTAGCATTAAGAGCATTCGACTGGAAACCTGCATTGACAAGCGATTCAAGCTGCTTTTTGTAGGAGTCAGTTGGATCAGTTGTCAATCTTCTATAGGTCGTTCGATCATTCAGTAGAGTGGATAATTGATCAAGATAAAAGGACTTATCTAGTACCACAACTCATAAGGTCCATTCACTGTACCCTGTAGGCTCTCATTTCTCATCTGGCTAGAAATTTATTAGATCATTAAATATGAAAAAATATTTTCTATGTCACCCTGTTGAAGCTGCTGTGAGAAGTCACAATCCCACTAGCAGAATAGACAGTGGTCTAAAAAACAAGTCTTTGTTTAATCCTCAAAATTCGAACAACCATTACATTGAAGTCTTTAAAAATCTAGTGCTGAAGGACATAGAGGAACTCCCTCAAAAGAAAAATGTTAACCCCCAGTATATTAGAGAAGGCATTAAAGCTTTAGAGACCAACAAACAAATCATTGTACGTCCGGCTGATAAGGGGGGGGGGAGTTGTGGTACTAGATAAGTCCTTTTATCTTGATCAATTATCCACTCTACTGAATGATCGAACGACCTATAGAAGATTGACAACTGATCCAACTGACTCCTACAAAAAGCAGCTTGAATCGCTTGTCAATGCAGGTTTCCAGTCGAATGCTCTTAATGCTAAAGAAAAGGCTTATTTGGCACCTTCTGTATGCAGGATCCCAGTCATTTACACGCTTCCTAAGATACATAAACATGCAACTGTACCACCAGCTCGCCCAATTGTCAATGGGATAGGATCGGTAACTGCGAGACTTGGCGAATACTTAGACAAGTTTCTCCAACCTAGTGTTCGTGAAACTAAAGCCTATTTGAAAGACACGACTGACCTACTTATGTCTTTGGAAAAAATAAACATCAACACAAACTCAGAAATCTTTCTAGTAACAGCGGATGTAGCCTCCCTGTATACTATAATACAACATGATGATGCTGCTCTTGCACTAAATTGGGCATTGAGCAAGAGGGATGATATCCCCCATTCCCAGAAGAGATTCTTGGGTCAAGCTTTAGAGTTTTGTATGACCCATAATTACTTTTGGTTCAATGGTTTCTTTTTTTCCCAACAAGTAGGTGTGGCAATGGGCGCCAAGTTTGCTCCCAGCTTGGCCAATTTATTTATGGCTGAGTGGGAGGATAGACGAATCTTTAGAAATCGAAAGCCACAATTGATCTTCTACCGAAGATTTATTGATGATCTTCTGATTATCTGGGAAGGAGCTGAACCAGATGTTAGACTCTTTTTGGAGGATCTCAATGACAATAATAACAACATTAAACTTGAATATGTCATCAGCAAGTGTTCAGTGAGCTTTTTAGATGTTCTGATTGAATATTCTGAAAAGAAATTAAAAACAAAGGTGTTTTTCAAAGCGACCGATCGTAACAGCTACCTATCAATTCGGAGTGGGCACCACCCGGCCTGGATCAAGAACATTCCAAGAGGCCAATTCCTACGGATACGACGGAACTGCACAGAAGTCGGTGATTATGTAGAACAGTCTTTGAAATTAAAAGGGAGATTCATCCATAAGGGATATGATGAATCTAACCTGGATACTATAATCCACCAAGTTGCAAATACACCAAGAGAACAGTGTTTGAAAAAGAGGGAGGTCAAACAAACTGATACACAACATCAATTAAGTTTTCTATCTGGGTTCCATAACCAATACAAAGAGATTGAGACCATCTTTAGGAATCACTGGCACATTTTGGCTAGAGATAGACATTTGGGGGAGATATTATCAAATGAACCAAGATTCATTTATCGTCGAGCCCCCAATTTTGGTGATCAAGTGGTACGTAAAATTCTTGACCCACCAGATCAACGCCTCAAAATTGACCTTAAAGGCTTCTTTCCTTGTAGAAAATGCATATGTTGTCGAACCGTGAAGGTCCACAATAAGGGAAAAAATGAAGTTACAAGCTCTGATGGGAAAGTATTTGCCATTAAAGAATTCAGTACGTGTAATTCCTCTCACATTGTATATTTGCTCTGGTGCCCATGTGGGCTACTTTATGTGGGTAGAACTAAAAGACTGCTGCGAGTGCGGATAGCTGAACACTTGGCTAACATTAAAAAAGAATTTACTGATCATAGTGTCTCCCTGCACTTCAAAAAGGAACACAACAGTGATCCATCTTTGGCACAATTTTGTGGGATCGATTGTGTTTACCCCTCTTGGAGGGGATCCAATAGAGTGAGGGATTTATCCCAACGCGAGACCCAATGGATTTTTTTGCTTAAATGTTTATGGCCCAGGGGACTCAACATAGAAGTAGACGTTAATTGTTTTATTAATAATTCCTAGAAACTTTGTCCACTTTTTCTGTATCTATTGGGGAGATGATCATCGTCAGTGCCATCCACCATTTTTATCTATTTATCTTTATTTACTTTTAATCTCATAGTTTCAGTAATATATTTCATTATATATACAGATATGTTCTCACCTTTATCCTGTACTTATGCTTGGCAGTACGTTAATCAGTTTAACTGTATGTACAGAATGGGGAAAATATAATGAGACCTTGTATTCCTTATGGGGATGGAGATGCTCTTTGATATATATACACTCTATTAATGAGTAGATCTCATACTTTAATTTATTTACTGCTTATTTTAGTTGTTTATTTCGTCTATGGGTACTCACTTAGTGAGCCTATACACGCATTAGACATTATGCAAATAATGTCTTCAACCATTCATCCATGTATTGAATAACATTATCTATATAATAGACTCATTTTACTTTATTAATGCTTATACATTTATTTGGTGCACACTCTAAAATGTATCCAGTTTTTTAAATTATTTTTAAATTACTTTTTGAGTATGTTAATGTGTGACATAACGTATGTGCCCTATGTGTAACATATAATAATAATAATTTTAAATTGTGATTTGGGTAGTCTTTGGCCACGGGGACACCCGATCAGTTTTAGTTATATAATTGTACAACTTTCAGCAGCGCTACCGCAATGTTTTTAAATACTTTCGCCCTCAGTAATGGCGGCGGCCATCCGACAAGTGGGAGCTTGCGCTTCCGCCCTGCACCCTATGTGTGACATTTTATATCACATGACCATAGGAGGGGCTGTTTCGGGAACGCGAGCTGACTCCCTATCCTCCAGCTTGGAGCGCACACGCGCCGTAAGTTATGGTAGGCGGAGCAACTTAAGCGTGACGCATGACGTCATCGGAACGGACGCGCATCGCCTGCTGTTATGGGGAACGATTGGTAAGAAATCTCTTTACCTATCACTTGGCAACAGAGGATTGCGCACGCGCCGAGGAGCAGGGGAGGGCGGGGAATTCAAATGACACACTGACTTTAAAAGGGAGGGTTATTCACTATGTGGCCAACCCCATGAGGAAATCATCAATGATGAAACATGTCGGGGCGTGGCTACATAGTCAGTGATTGAGTGACTGCTGTGACTGCTGTGCTTGCTGTGCTGTGCAGTGTTTGGAGCTATTTACCAACTAGGAGAACCAGTCTTCAGCAAAATCAAGCTGCCAAGTGGTGAGATCGTTTTGTTTGATCGTGGGTCCGCCGTGGCCAAGTGCTATACCTTACAAAATCATCTGTAGGATGACGGTGACTGCTGTGATTCATTGCTCATATTTTGAGTTTGTTTGTGAGTTTAACTTTTGGATTTGTTTTTTGGTGTGCTATTAAAACTGCTTGACGATATCACACTATTGTACAATCTTTTTCTTTTCTCTACACGTTGAAATTATTTGGAGCACTACATAGGATCCCACATGATCTTTGGAAGATCCCTTATGGTGATTACAAGCTTATCTGCCTAGGTACGCAAGTGCTGAGGCAATTAGTTCTGGTGAGTGACCATTCTGACGGGTGGTGGAAGCACTGTTCACTTGTTTGGTGTGGTGGAAGACCTCTGAAGAGTTTTTGGATCACTTTTTATGGACTATTGTTTTATTGTCACGGATTGAATTTATTTACACTCACATTTGTATCATCAGTTTATTCACTGTGAGCTGTTTTGAAACACCTTAGGAGAATTTCACTAATTTTCACAGCGCTGTTTAATGGATTTACTCATTATATGTTTATAGTGTTTGTTTTTTCTGTTTATCTTTCACATTGGTGCATGCATGCTGCCATGTCTGACTGTAAGGTGCTCCTGAGGGATATTAGCATGTCCTTCAGTACAGTGTCCAGCACAGGCTGATTCTGCGTTGGATATGACACAATTGAGTCCGGCAGGTCCCGCGTGTCATCCCCAGACTCTGAGGCCTGACTGTCTGCAGGGCTCACCGCTAGGCCCGAGCCACGGCCTTCCAGCCGTGGCCTAGATTTGGCGGGGCTGCAGGAGGACGGGGTATGAGGCGGAGAGGAGGCTGCGGTGGGGGATGGCTTGGAGGAGGGTCGGTTACCTTTGCCAGCCGCGTTGGTGCCAGGTCGGTTCTGTGTAGGCGAGTAGGCCTCAGCGCCATCTTGTCTCATGTTCCCCCCGGCCGGGGAGAAGAAGTCCGTGAGGTGCCGGGGCTTATTGTCCATTCGGCGTTTCCGTTTCCCTTCATGGCGACAGGTAGGTAGGCCGGGGAGACTCGTTTCTAAACGTTCGGGAGGAGGGTAGGGTGTCTTGCAGCGTGCCGCGGTGTCCCTGGTTCAACGGAGCTCCGGAGTTACACGTCCATACACGCTGTGCGTCAGGCCACGCCCCCCGACTGAGGCCAGTTTTATAGGCTTGATTATGGTCATGCTGTGGGAGCTGAGGGGGAGAGCAGCTAGTCCATACGGCGCCAAACCGGAAGTGCTCCAGTGTTTTAAAAAGCATAAAGGGCAAGGACCAGTACTGGGTGGCAAAGACTTAAACCCCCGGTACAAACAAAACATGGCAGAAATGTTACCACCATCACAGAGGGCTATCAGAATGCAGCACTTCCAGGCCTTGCTTCGAGAAATGCTGCATTATGCTTTTGCGTCTGCTGGCAGAGGAATTTCCACTCACAGAGAAACAGTTTCGGGTACCAATCTAACAGCGCCTGCAAGAAGAGGGCGGTTTGAAGATGTCTTGGTCACTGATGATAGGAGATCATTCTTTCAGCTGACCCATCGACAGCTGTCCTCCGGATCCAGCATCAGGGAACGCCTAAACCGACAGGTGTCCGACTACATCGGGTTTACGGCCGATGTGGACGCACTGAGAAGTAATGAACCCCGGACCTACTGGGTGAGCAGGCTTAACCTCTGGCCAGAGATTGCACAATTTGCAATGGAACTGTTGGCTTGCCCCTCATCCATTGTCCTGTCTGAAAGGACGTTCAGCGCAGCAGGGGGGGTCGTGACCGATAAGCGCACTTGCCAAGCTCACAACAGTGTTGATTACCTCACATTTATAAAAATTAATGAAGCATGGATCTCGGAGGAATTCAACACATGTGACCAGTAGACCATGTTTCATTAAAATTCAGGTGAACGCCTGTGGGCTAATTTTTTGTGCCTGTACCGGCCGACACTTTTTTCAGTATCTGGTGAATGCCTAATGTACCACCAGCAACAGAATACAAGGTTGTTTGCCGTCAGGTGAACACCTGTGGCCTTGGGCTAATTTTTGAGGCCTGTAATGGCCGACGCTTACTTCTGTATCCGGTGAATGCCTAATTTACCACTGGAGGTGATTACCAGGAAGGATCCATTCTCACCACATTTATCTATTTGGATGACACCACAAGTGGACTCAACCTGAAAAGTGCTCCTGGGCTTTGTTTTTTGCTGTTACCTTAAAGCAGTAAGGTAAGGGGACATCTTTACTTATTTTGGAGATAGTATCTGCAACTGGTCACCATGGCATTTTGGCTTTTACATCAGCAATCTTTTTGAACTTTATTTCCATATTGCATTTATAAATTGCATTTATCTATTGTTACCTGTTGTATGGAATTCACCCTGAATAACACTGTTGTGTGCTATTTCTGGCACTCTGTGCACTGGATTGTGTATAAGGAAGTTACACTTTAAATGTCATTTTGCACTGTCATTGGTTTGGCAGCCGGCTTAGGCTGCATTTAGCACGTTTAATATTTTATATTTTTTATATATCACTGTCATTTTTTCTGACATTACTATGTATTATATTAGCTAGGTTATTCCTTTTTTTCTTTTTTCCACATATCTAGTTTTTTGCCACACTTCCTCTTCATATTATCCCATCCCCACTCCCTTCCTTACAGCGCAGCACTACACCCCCCCCCCTAATTTACCACTAGCCACAGAATACAATGTTGTTTGCTGTCCGGGGAACGTCTGTGGCCGTGGGCTAATTTTTGGGGCCTGTAATGGCCGACACTTACTTCTGTATCCGTTGAATGCCTAATGTACCACCAGCCACAGAATACAAAGTTGTTTGCTGTCCGGTGAATGCCTGTGGCCGTGGGCTAATTTTTGGGGCCTGTAATGGCCGACACTTACTTCTGTATCTGTTGAATCCCTAATGTACCACCAGCCACAGAATACAAAGTTGTTTGCTGTCCGGTAAACGCCTGTGGCCGTGGGCTAATTTTTGGGGCCTGTAATGGCCGACACTTATTACTGTATCCGGTGAATGCCTAATGTACCACCAGCCACAGAATACAAAGCTTTTTGCTATCTGGTGAATGCCTGTGGGCTAATTTTTGGGGTATGTAATGGTTGGCACTTACTTCTGTATCCGGTGAATGCCTATTGTACCACAAGCCACGGACTACAAAGCTGTTTGTTGTCAGGTGAACGTCTGTGGCCGTGGGCTAATACTATAAGTACTCTCAAAGTACCTGAGCTATATTGCCTCTCATACACAATTAATACTTGTTACTACAAATACTATATGTACTCTCAAAGTACCTGAGCTATATTGCCTCTCATACGCAATTAATACTTGTTACTACTAATACTATATGTACTCTTAAAGTACCTGAGCAATATTGCCTCTCATATGCAATTAATACTTGTTACTGCAAATACTATATGTACTCTCAAAGTACCTGAGCTATATTGCCTCGCATACATTTCTTTTAGTTGCCGGTAAAACTTGTGTATTATACGTGTATCCTCAAAGTACCTGAGCTACACTATCTCTTGTATGCAATTAATACTTGTTACTACAAATACAATTTACTATGTGCTTGACAGAATTATAAAATACTTATAGGCCTCATCCTAATTGTTGAACACGTTCGCTCTAACTTTTCTATGCTAGGGGTTGATGCTATTTCATAGCATCTCCCCTAGTGGCCTAAATACATCTCTACATGCTAAGGTTGATATTATGTAGAGAACCCACAAACTCCTGTTGCTAGGAGAGACACCTGGGGTCCCTTACTGATAATCACCTGCATGTAGTGGTGTATTGGGATATTAACCTTGAACTAATTTTAAACGCTAAGCCTTGGTCACATATTGTAAAAGTCCATGCTTAGTAGCTCAACGCCTTTCTTTATGTGACACAGAAATGATGTATAGATTCCCCAAACTCCTGTTGCGAGGAGTGACGCCTTGGGCCTAATACTGAGCTGTCGCATAGAGAATAGCATTGAATTCCTTGTTAATCGCAGTTGTGGTTCACTCCGTTCACCAGTGCTGTTACAATGCCTTATGTACCAACAGCCACAGAATAGAAGGTTGTTTGCTGTCAGGTGAACGCCTGTGGCCGTGGGCTAATTTTTGGGGCCTGTAATGGCCGACACTTATTTCTGTATCCGGTGAATAGCTTAATGTACCTCCAGCCACAGAATACAAAGTTGTTTGCTCTCAGGTGAATGCCTGTGGGCTAATTTTTGGGGCCTGTAATGGCCGACACGTACTTCTGTATCCGGTGAATAGCTTAATGTAACTCCAGCCACAGAATACAAAGTTGTTTGCTGTCAGGTGAACGCCTGTTGGCTAATTTTTGGGGCTTGTAATGGCCGGCACTTACTTCTGTTTTTTCACTTAATACTTCTGGTAGGTCAGTGTCCATGTTGTGGGATTATTTGTGCACAGCTAGTAAGTATTTTGTGGCTGCAAATATGACCTGCAGGTTTATAATATTTGCCTGCCATTAAAGTCAATGGGGCCCGCCGCGAACTTGCGATTCGCGGACATTTGCGAAAGTTTGCGGTTAGCGCTCGCGAACCGTCCCGGTGGATGTTCGTCCATCACTAGCGGAGGGCAGAGTTAGCAGAAAGTGTATAGCTTATTTACAGTCTAAAAAAAAAAAAGAATTCTCATTCTGTTTCTTTGCCATCTACTCACTCTTCTTTTAATCCTGACTGTGCGTTGGATAGGGAACCATCTGTTGTCATCTGGTCAGCAGGTAATGGTTCCAAGTCAGTTCCAAGTCAGTTGACTCAATCTGCGGATTTTCTTTTTACAATTAAAACAGCCATGTCTGCCTGTAATGCCAGTGTTTTACCAGACGTTTGAGAGAGTCCATGCCATGTTTATTCCATTTATCTGTCAGTGTTAAAGATAAGATATGGAAAGGTGATTTCATGGATATTTTGTCACTTTTTCCATCTGCTAAAGAGTCCTTTTTCCAATCTATTAAAGGTAAGAAAACAGAGGAGGAACGCCGCAGATCTGTAACGGAGTCTTTCTCAAATTGGTTACAGGGGTTTTGCATTTATGCTAGCATATTATGTAAAAGATTTCTGGATAGAAGTCTGGGCCTCTTTAAACATATCAACATTATCCAGGAGGCATATAGGTGTTTTACTGGATTCTCTTGGTTCTCATATGATAAGGCATTTCGAAAAAAAATGGTGGTTTACCCCAGTTTACAGTGGGGTTCAAAAGACGTATGTTTGTTGCTTAGTTTTTTCCTTCCACAGAAACCAAACTTTCCCATGTCAAGTAACAGGTATTGTTTTAAATACATCCGTGGTTCCTTACAAAAAAGGTATATGTTTCGCATTTAATGATAGCCAGTGCAGATGGCCTGCTACAGGTAAATACAAACATACAGTAAGTGTGCTCTCTGTGGAGGCTTACATCCTGTGTCTACATGCTCTTGAAAAATGTATTCAGCAATATAGCAACAGAATTTATTCTTAAAAGCAATCACACCAGTGAAATTAGCAAGCATGATCCCCTGGTTTCAGCGTTATCCAAATTGGCAGACAGCAGATCTTCTCATTAAGGGTTTTGATGAAGGTTTTTTAATCCCCTATTACACAGGTTCCAGTTGTACTATGGTTAATGATTTAAAATCTGTCTCTGATTTGCCTTTAGTAGTTAGTGCAAAGTTTGATATTGTAATATCACAGGGCAGGATCTCTGGCCCTTTTGATTATCCTCCTTTTATACATTTTCTTTGTCACCATTGGGATTAGTGAATAAAAAAGAGCCTAATACTTACCATTTAATACATCATCTGTTTTTTTTCTACGGGGTCATCTCTGAATGATCAGATACATGATGACTTATGCCGCGTACACACGGTCGTGCTTTTGCCTGGCCAAAACACATCGGAATTCCAATGGAATTCCATCGGAACAATATAGAACATGTTCTATATCTAAAGTCCGATGGAATTCATCTGAATTTACGATGAAATTCCGATCGTGTGTACGGGGCATTATTGTCAGTATTAGGGATGAGCTTTATGTTCAGGTCGAACATTAGTTTGGCTTGAACATTGGCTGTTCACCCATTCACCGAATAGCGATCAGTTTGGGGTGTTTGCGTCAAATGCGAAAGCTGCTGAACACCCTTTAAAAGTCTATGGGAGAAATCAAAAGTGCTAATTTTAAAGGTTAATATGAAAGTTATTGTCAGAAAAAGTGTTTAGGAACCTGGGTCCTGCCCCAGGGGGCATGTATCAATGCTAAAAACTGAAGTTTTTTTGGGAGCGGTGATTTTAATAATGCTTAAAGTGAAACAATAGAAGTGAATAAATCCTTTAAATTTTGTACCTGGGGGTGTCTATAGCAGGGGTGTCAAACTGGCGGCCCTCCAGCTGTTCTGAAACTACAAGTCCCATCATGCCTCTGCCTGTGGGAGTCATGCTTGTAACTGTTAGCCCTGCAATGCCTCATGGGACTTGTAGTTTTGCTGGAGGGCCGCCAGTTTGACACCCCTGGTCTATAGTATGCCTGTAAAGTAGCGCATGTTCCCATGTTTATAACAGTCCATGCACAAAATTACATTTCTAAAGGAAAAAAAGTAATTTAAAACTACTTGTGGCTACAAGGAATTGTCAGGTCCCGGCAATACAGATAAAAGTAATTGAAAAAAAAATAGGTTCCCCCTAGTCCTTTACCAGGCCCTTTGGGTCTGGTATTAATATTAAGGGGAACCCCAACCAAAAAATGCATGGGGTCCCCCCAAATTCCACTACCAGACCCTTCAGGCCATAGTAAAAGAGGGGGGACAAAGAGGATGTCCCAATGTTGATGGGGACAAGGGCCTCATTCCCACAACCCTTGCCAGATGGTTGTGGTGTGCGCGGGCGGTGAGTTATCAGAATCTGGAAGCCCCCTTCAACAAAGAGGACCCCCAGATGCCGACCCTCTATGTAAATTGGTAACAGGGTCCATTGTACCCCTACCATTTTACCCAAAAAAGTGACAAAAAAGGTTAAAAAAACACACACACAGCTTGGGACAAGTCCTTTAATAAAAAAAAAAAAATCCAGAGCTGTAATCCTTCTACAACCCAGACCTGCCACCACAAACGGAATGATGCACGACCCGTCTGACAGCTCTTAAATAACTGAGGGCGAGTGGGGTCACCCGTCCACGTCACAGGTGGCCCCGCCCCTATCTTTTGTTTTTTACCATTTTTTACACTTTTTTGGAAAATGGTAGGGGTACAATGTACCCGGTACCAATTCACATAGGAGGTCAGCATCTGGGTGTTGCCTTTGTTAAAGGGGGCTTCCAGATTCCGATAAGCCCCCTGCCCGCAGACCCCCAAAACCTACTGGGCAAGGGTTGTGGGGATGAGGCTCTTGTCCCCATCAACATGGGGACATCCTCCCCATGTTGAGGGCATGTGGTCTGGTACGGTTCAGGAGGGGGGGGGTGCTCTCTCATCCCCCCTCTTTTCTTGTGGCCTGCCGGGTTCCGAGCTTGGATGAGGGTCTGGTATGAATTTTGAGGGGGACCCTATGCCATTTTTTTATTTGACGCAGGGTTCTTCTGAATACCCACACCAGACCTAAAGGGCCTGGTAATGGAATTTGGGGGGACCCCCATGCAGTTTTTTGGTTGGGGGCTCCCCTTAATATTTATACAAGACCCCAGGTATGAACTTTAAAGGAATATTTCACTTTTAGTCATTATTAAAAAATCACTGCTCCCGAAAAAATGGCAGTTTTTAAAACTATTTTTTTGCATTGATACATGTCCCCTGGGACAGGACCCAGGTCTGCAAACACTTTTTATGACATTAACTTGCATATTAACCTTTAATATTAGCCCTTTTGATTTTTCATGTTCGTGTCCCATAGACTTTAACGGTGTTCGCATGTTCGAACACATTTTTTGCCTGTTCGCATGTTCTGCTGTGAACGAACCGGATGGTGTTTGACCCATCCCTAGTCAGTATCATATGCATCTTTTGGGCATGCGGTTCAAAAATAAATTGCTAGGGGTTCTGTTTTATTGTCTAAGGCGGATATAAAATCTGCATTTAGACTTCTTTCAATCCACTTCAGCTGTTTTAATTCGCTGGGTTTTCAATTTCAATGAAAATTTGTTTTTGATCACTTTCTGCTGATTGAGTGTTTGCTTTCTTTTTTTTTAAATTTTATACCTTTTTGGAATTGGCAGTATCATATAAAGTAGATCTGGGCTCCCATTTTTGATCCATTATCTTGACAAATTTTTATTCATGGGGTACTCTAATTCTTGCCAGTGTATTTTGCTCCTTAAGGGTTATTTGCAGCACCTGCACGGAATATGGTATTCTGTTGCCGTTTGAAAAAACAGTCTGGCCAACTACTTGCCTTGATTTCCTAGGTATCACAATAGATACAGTAGAAAGAGAGTTTAGACTTCCTCTAGATAAAGCTTAGAGATTAAAAAATCTTCTTGTTCTTTTATATGGAGAAAGAAGATTTTATTAAAACATATGCAGACTTTGCTGGGTCTTTTAGCATTTGCCACACGTATATTACCATTGGGCAGAATCTTCACAAGACGCCTGTATTTGGTAATTTCAAGGATTAAAAATCCTTGTTCACTTATTAGATTAACCACTGAATTAAAAGAGGATATTCATTTTAGACAGGGATTTCTGTTTATTTACTGGCACGGCAGGCTCATTTGGCTTCACAGCAATCTGGGGGTAATCATTGGTGTGCTGATTCGTAGCCCCCTCATTGGTTAAGCAAGAATATTGTACTCCTTGAAGTGTTCCCTTTGATTGTGGTGCTTGAAATATGGGGCAAGCATTTAGCAAACAAGAGGATCTTTTTTAGAACGGACAACAGAAGTGTCTTGTTTGCAGTGAATTGCTTGTCTTCCAAATTGCCACAGTGATTTCTCTTCTGCATTATTTGATTCATAAGTGCCTCAGTCGGAACAGGCTAAATATATGCCAGGTAAGGTTAATGAGACAGCTAATGCCTTTTCTCGTTCGCAGATGGAGCGTTGTTTTCCCTATTGCCATCAGCTGACTATCTCGGAACTCATTGTCCAACTAATTTGTGGGAAATAGTCTAGTATCTGAAAACATTAAGACATTTTAGGCTTCAGCCTCATGGTCCAGTTACTGGTCATCATGGTTGCTTCTATTGCAATTTTTGAATATGCAGAAGGTTAAAATGTCATGCCGCGTACACACGATCACTTTTTTCGATGAAAAAAAACTAAGTTTTATCTCATGAAAAAAAACGATGTTTTTCAAACTTCATTTTCCAAAACGACGTTGCGTACAAACCATTGTTTTTCCAAAATGCTCTAGCAAAGTCGGTGACGTAAGACACGTTCGACGGCACTCTGTTCCATTGAAGCTCCGTCTCATAACTTGCCTCTGAGCATGCGCGGCTTTAAAAACGTTGTTTTCAACATCGTTTTGCCCACACACCATCACTTTTTATGACACAAAAAACGACGTTTTGAAAAACGACACAAAAAATTCAAGCATGTTGGAATTTTTTTTTTGGTCATTTTTTTTAAGACAAAAAACAACGTTTTGCCCACACACGATCAATTTAAATTACGTTTTAAAAAACAGCGTTTTTTTCATTGCAAAAAACTACCGTGTGTACGTGGCATTAGACTACTCCAAAACCATGGTTTTATTATTTCTATAATCTTTAAAGAATAAAAAATATTCTTGGACTCATATAAATAAAACACTGTCAGGAATTAAATTTTTTCAAAAGCTAAACAACTTAACCTCTTGTTTGGGTTATTTTTCAGTTCAACAAGCCCGGTAGGGTTTACAAAAGATCTTGTGCTATGGTGGAGGACAGGAGTCAAATAATGCCTGATGTCTTTTTGCTCTGTTACAACTTATTTTTTTTTTTCTTTATATGAAGCTATACTTTTAATGCTGTTTTTACTTTGGCTTTTTTCACAGCAATGCAAATTTCTGAAATTGTGTCAACTAGCAAAAAAGAACTCCTCTGGTTTGCAAGCGCAGCATGTTATTCTGGCAGATTCTAAAATAAAAGTATTTATTCCATCTAGTAAGACTGACCAAATGGGTAAGAGGTTCTTGGTTATAGTTGATGGCTTGTCCTGCCTCTCCTATTTGTCCTGTGATGAGGATGTCCTCCTATTTGGCTGTTCGTCTCAAAATGAGTGGGGTGCTTTTTATACATGAAGATTTTTCTCCGCTCACAAAATACCAATTCAATAGTTTCTTGTCCAGATGCTGGTTTAAATTTGATCTGGTTTAAATTATATATTCGTTCTAACTCTTTTGTCTAATTGTTTTAGGTGTGCCTGAAGTTGTCTGGATTATCGGACACTCTTTTGTATACTTGGGGCAACAAAGTGCCGCTGCTCGTTATTATACTATAAACTTGGGTCTGAGTCTGGAATTTTTCAAGTACCGTATTTTGGTTTGAGTTTAGTAAACGTCCTCTTTGTTGGCCTACACCTAACATTTTGATTTTGCATTTGGGTGGGAACGATGTGGGTGAGAAGCTTACACTGGATCTTATTTTCAAAATTAAAAGTACAATCCATCTTATTATTTTTATTTTTCCTCATTTATTTTTTCCTTGGGAAGCACTGACCCCCGAAGGAGCTGCTGGTTTTATTTGGGCCTCCACTCTACCAATAAACCCCACTAACTTGGCTCAATCCCCTTGGCACAGCTGTGATGCAATGCAATACAATACAATGTAAGACAGTACAAAATACCTGTATTGTCACCCCAGGATCCACTGACTGCACCTGGTGGGAGAAAACAATACGCCACAGCAATTTTTGGGGGATATTTATTATAGCAAAAAGTAAAAAATAAAACATTTTGTTTGGGAGCTACGTCGCATGACCGCGCAATTGTCAGTTAAAGCAATTGCAAATTGCAAAAAGGGGCAAGGTCCTTTATCAGCATTTTGGCCCGGGTCTTAAGTGGTTAATCAAGATCTCCTTTTTTTTGGGGAGGGTGTTAATATTTTATTGAAATCTCTATATTTCTTTTAATCAAGTTACCCTCAAGGAGGTTGGTTGGTGTCAATTGTTAATTTGACATTGTATTTATGAAATGTGTCCTTTTTAAGAAAAACACATAATATACTAATAGATTAATATAGTATTTTAAGTAAATAAAATATCAATTTATTCAGGGGGAAAAATTAAGAGGAAAGGCAACGATGGAGAAATTACTTGAATTTGCCAAGACTTTGGACCCCAAGGCAGACATGTAGTTTATGGAAAATAAAATAAGTATCTTGAGGAGTCCATATAATTGGGAGCACAATCTGGTCCACAAATCTCAGAAATCAGGAGCAGCAGCAGAAGACATAAATATCCCCAGTCTGTGGTACTACAACAGACTGCATCTTCTGGCAGACCAGACTGAAGCCAGGGAATCACTTTATTTTCTTTCCTGCACTCTTTCCTGCAGCGCTTTCTCCACGCTTTCCTGCAGCGCTCTCTCCAGGCTTCCTTGCAGACTGTGGCTCTGGTGGTGGACTAGTGGCAGGAGGAGAAGGAGGAGGAGGAGAAGGATGGGCGAAATCACATAGATGGGTGGTCTCTGTCAGCAGGCCCCTCACCACCTTTTGAAGGGCCTGAGAAAAAAATCACCTCACAGAGGGTGCCTCTTCAGCATCGGGGGGGCTCTGAGGACCTCAGTTTCCTCTCTAATGAGGCCCAGTACTGCATCCTCTGTGTGTCTCATCTTCCTGGGACTTTTGGTTCTAAGGTGGAGGGGAGGCACCTGTGATTGGGTGCTGCCACTGGGCCTGGCCACCTGCTGACTGCCACAGGGCCTGGCCACCTCCTGGCTGACACTTACCCCCACCTTCTCCTGCCTGCCACATTCCAGAGCCTCGTCCTGGCTGATGTCATCCTGTGTATGAAAAAGGGACATCGTTTTAGTTTTTCGTTCATCAATCACACACAATTTTTAGCCCATAACTGTTGCAAATTGAATGTTAATAAATAGAAAAGACTATCATTCTGACCCCAGCAGTTTTTATTCTTGTCCCAAACATTTCTGGCCACTACTGTCTATTGATAAAACAATTTTTGATGAATCATTAATTTTTCAATACTAACATCTAGTTCCCAACAATAATTATAGGACAATAAATATGTATAAAAATACTATACCTGACTCCAGATGTTCAGATCCCGATCATCCAGGATGTCCTGGCCAGGTTGCTCCTCATCACCCTCTGCTGAGGTGAAGGGAAGGGTAGAGGGAAGGCTGGAGGGAAGGCTGGAGGGAAGGCTAGAAAGTAATTCCCTGCCTTCCAGTTGGTCATCCAGAAAACGCAGTCTGTTGTAATACCACAGCCTGGGCACATACACTTTTGCTGCTGCTACTCCTGATTTCTATGATTTGAGGACTTTATTGTGCTCCTTTTTATACATATTCCTCAAGTTATTTATTTTATTTATTACCATCTCCATGCCTGCCTCGGGGATCAGTGTCTGGACAAATTCGAGAAACTTCTTCATTGTTGCCCCCCTGAGGCCGCGTACACACGATCAAATTTGTCCGCTCAAACTGGTCTGACGGACCAGTTCAGCGGACAAATCCAATCGTGTGTATGGGCTAGCGGACATGTCTGACAGGTGGACACATTTTAAAACATGCTTTAAAATTTGTCCGCTGGAGACATGTCCGTTGGATATGTCCGCTGGTCAGTACACATATCTGCCCGCACAAGCATCGTATGGATGCGACGCATGCGTGGAAGTTGTTTACTTCCTCGTGCGGTGATGTGGAGGCGTCAACGGCACCGCCATGTCACCGCGCTGTCTGCCGGCGGGGATTTTGATCCGATGGTGTGTACACGCCATCGGACCAAAATAGCCCGGCGGACATATCCGATGAAAACGGTCCGTGTGTACGCGGCCTTACTGTTCAGTTATGGTATAAATCATGCTTTAGCTCCCATAAATTATGCATCTCCCTATACTTTTCAATAAATGCTGTCAGGATTTCTGGGTCCTTAAATGCCTGTATATTTTTTTCAAGATAAAACACAAGACAAAAACACTAGGTCAGACTAAACTGTCATAATCTTATCCCAATATAGGCCTATGTCTTGAAGCAGTATAGGCCACTGATGCCCCAAGTTAAAATTTTACCTTTGCTAGGATGTTCGCAACTTCCGTTCCTCCTTCCTCCCCACACAGAACATAGTTACGACACATCCATGTTAGCTTTATATACAATGCGCATGTGTGAAACTCCGCCCACATCACCCACTCCTGACGTTCATTCTAGTATATTCCCCGCCCCTTCTCTTTCGGTGCACAACATGGCGGAGACACAGCAGGTGGATGATAATTACAGTAACGACTCAAATATGTCGTTTGCAGAGATGGCGGACATGTTGAGGAGGAGCGACTATGATGGGAAGCATAGACAGTACAAGAACCCTAATGTGAGAAAGGCCAAGATGAGTAAAGTTGTGAGGAGTCTGCACCAGAAATTCTGGGTACGACGATCCAAGGAGCAGCTCAGGAAACGATGGTCAGACCTGAAACTGAGGGAGCACGACCAGTACAGGAGGATCAAGAGAATGCTCCCAAAAAGTAAGTATTTCTCCTGTGTGACTGGTAGGACAATTAAAAATGGCAACTTTCTGGTTAGTGGGCAAAGTAATCAGTCGTAGTAAACATTGTTTACCCACAAAATACAATGTTTTGGCAGATACAGGTAAAAAACATTTGGTCAGGCATATTTGTCTAAAAATAAAGTTTAGAACATTGTTGTCTAGATGTGTTTGTAACTAGAATGAAATTCAAACTTGATTCCGTGTAAAGGAGAGGACACTCAGCAGCTGTTTACACATCTGGACTCTGGAGCACTAGTGTGCGACTGTTATGTACGAAGCGTACCTGGTAGTCAAAGCCTAATTTGTAGGAGAAGGCCTCTCTTACAGCCCTGGCTCAGGAGTCGCTGGAGTGGGAACAGCAAGCTAGGGAGCACACTGAGGTAGGAGTGCCTGGGTGGTGGCAGCTGTCAGGCACAGGACAATGATACCTCAGGGATAGCTGGAGACAGCTGTTGCGGAAGTGGAGGGTCAGCGATCCTGGAGCTGGTGGGTACTGGAACAACAGCAGCAGGAGCTGGGTGAGGCACGCCGGGTTAGGTACAGAGCAATCAGGCAGTAGCAGGGTCAGACAGGCCGGGTCAAGCAGGTAATCAGACAGTGAATAATGAAGGCTATAAGTGTGGTCAGAGGTTCAGGCCAGGGGTCTGGCAGAGGGTAGGCAGTAGAAGAAGAGCAAGGTCAAACAAGCCAAGGGTCAGATTGGAGAGGTTCGGATGGTCAGACGGAGCAGGGTCGGTACTGGTTACAGGTTTAGCAGGAGTACAGAACACTTGATACAGAGCTGCAGATCAGACAGCAAAGTGCTACTGCAGCTGCTGGCTTTTGAAGACAAAATGGCACCAATCACTGTTAACGTGCTGCTGGATATTTTGTGCAGCAAAATGCGTGCACATGCGCGCATACTGGGGTCTAGTGACGGATCCCTGACAGGGACACCAGAACAACCTTTTTAGGGTGTCCCACACAGGTGCTCCAGTGGATACTTGGGGTGTTTCCATGTGTGAAACTTGTCCCAAAAAGGTAAGTATGCCAGCTTTGGTAAGTAAAAAAATCATGTCTTCATCTTGAAATTCTGCCAAAACACACAATTGTACCACACTTTAAAGCAATGTTAAACCCCACACCTCCTAGAGAACAGAGAGAACCCTAGCCTTAGGATGTGGAGGAAGGAGAGGTGGAGGAAGTGGTGGAAATTGTCACCACAACAGGTCAGTGTTTGTCACCACAGAATCAGGTAATAGATGTAGGCCTGCATATTTATAATACATGGTGTGTATTTTTTTTTTAGGTGGTGTGTAAGTTCAAGTGCACAAATCCTAATCCAGGACCTCATGGTGTTGAGTCAGGAAATAGACTTTATAAGGAATAAACTCATTTTTTTTGAACAACAAATTCAGAACATGATTGATGTGTTGGGGAGAATATAAATGTATTCAAAATGCCACCATTTAAAGTTTTTGTAGACTAATTTCCCAAATTGTATTGTATTTTTCCAAGTCAAATTTTGAAGATGCACACAGTATGTCAACATGTGCTATCTCCCATCAACGAGTTTTGCTAGAGGGGTTCGCTTGGCTTCATCCAGACTAAGCTATGCAAACCCCTCTTGCGAAAAATGTTGACGTCACTAGCGTCATGTGACGCCAGTGCTCCAACATGTCCCGGAAGTTAGCCCTCGGCGGGCACGGGAAACTGGAGGGATCCGATCACAGCTTCACACAGCGGCGTGTCCTCTGTCCATCTGGAGGAATAGTTCCAGCACCCCATTCCACCATCCCGATAGTGGTTTGCTTCACCAGCATTGGAAATCCAGATTCCCTAAGGACACTGTTGCTGTATGGGTGTTACGTACCTGGATACCAGAGTCTGATGCAGGGTAGCCTCTCTTACGACCCTAGTTCGCGAGCCACTGAAGTGGGAACAGCGGACTCGGAGCACAGGGGGGTAGGTGTGCCGGGGTGATGTAGAGTAGAAGCAGATGGGCGAATACCTCTGATGTGAAGACGTAGGAGATGCTGAGGACGCTGAAGCGGAGGAAGAGTCAGCGACCCGCACGGAAGCTGCGACTACTGTGGCACAAGCTGGGAAGGTAAGTTGGTGAAATGGACATCAACTGGAACAGCAGGGTCAGACAAGCCGGGTCATAACAGGTAAGCAGAAGGTATACAGGCAGATGGCTGAAGAGTAGTGGGTGAAATAAGCAGGTAGGTCTGGCAACGAGAGTTCAATCAGGCGGATGGTCAAACAGGAGCCGGGTCAGAGGGTTGGAGAGGTACGGATAGTCAGGCAAGCCAAAGTCAGAGTTCAAACGGGTATTCCAGGCAGGTAATCAGGGTACAGGTCTCAGGTAGGGATCAGGCATAAACTGCAGATCAGGCAGCAATGAGCTGCAAACAAACACAGGTTTTAAAGTGTCCGTTTGGCGCCAGACCCGTTCACGTGCGCGCTCTGCACGCGCGCGCACCCCCGTGCACGTGCGCACCGTTGGAGCGCGTGCACGAGCGCGGGACGCGCGGTGGTGATCCAGGGACATGGAGGAGGAAGGCTGCATGGAGGAGGTAAGTCCCTGACATTGCCCCCCCCAAGGGGCAGCCTCCGGATGCCTAGTCGGGCTACTTTGTCAGGGTAAGCGAGGAAAAAGGCACGTAGCAAACTTTTAGCATGAATGTTACCTTCAGGCTCCCAAGAATTATCCTCTGGACCATACCCCTTCCATTTGACCAGAAACAGGTTTTTTTGTCCTTGTCGCTTCCTGCAGTCCAATATAGCTTCCACTACGTACTCTTCACAGCCATCGATCTGGACAGGTTCAGGAGGCTTGGATCCTCTGTTAGGGAAGGGATCAGGAACTGCAGGTTTGAGTAAAGAAAACATGAAATACAGGATGTATCTTCAGGGAATTAGGTAGAGACAGTTCATATGAAGCTAAATTAATCTTTCTCTTAACCGGGAAGGGTCCCAAAAACGTAGGTGCCAACTTCTTAGATGGGCAAGGTAGTCTTAAGTTATTCGTGGACAACAATACCTGATCATCTGGTTTGAGATCCAACTCCCCCTTCTCCCTTTGTCGAAGAATCTTTTGCCATCAGCATGAGCCTTGGTTATTGCTTTGCGTAGTATCTGGTTGTTATGTTGAAGAAACTCCAAGATATCTTGAACTGCTGGGACTGTTGATTCTGAAAAGAAATCTGGCAAAAATGTTAAATTAAAACCATAATTAGAGAAGAAAGGGGATTGCCCCGTGGTTGAATGTTTGGCATTGTTATATGCTAATTCTGCTAGAGGTAGCAGCGAGACCCAATCATCTTGAGAAAAAGTTGTAAAGCATCTGATGTATTGTTCTAAGGTTTGGTTTGTTCTAAGGTTTGCCCATTGGTTTGGGGGTGGTAGGCTGAGGACAGAGAAAGTTTAATCTGTAACTTCTCACAAAGGACTTTCCAGAACCGAGAAGTGAACTGGACCCCTCTGTCGGAGACAATATTGGAGGGTACTCCATGTAGCCTGATGATCTCTTTAATGAAAACACGAGCAGTTTCAGCAGCAGAAGGTGTCTTCTTTAAAGGGAGGAAGTGAGCCATCTTGGTAAAACGATCTACGATCACAAAGATTGCTGTACACCCTTCGGAGCAGGGAAGTTCCACAATGAAGTCCATTGCAATCATTTCCCAAGGTCTATTGGGTACAGGTAGAGGTTTTAATATGCCCTAGGCTTGTTTTCTGGATGTTTTGTTCCGATTGCAGATGGGACAAGAGTTGATATAAGTTTTACAAAAGTCCTCTAGATTAGGCCACCAGAAAGTGTGTCGCACTAATTCAAGGATCTTGTGGACTCCAAAGTGCCCCGCCAACGGATGGTCATGGAGAAGTTTTAGAACTTCCACTCGGATATTCTCTGGTACAAAGACTTGACTTCCTCTCCAGAATAGACCGTCTCTGGAAGTTAGCGAGATGTTGGGGGGTTTGGACGATTCGGAAGATGCTTCCCTGATCGCGGATAGCAGGTCCGTATGCAAAAGTAGGAAGTTGCCATCTGGAAGAATGGTATCTGGAATGGATGTGTCCTTAGGGTTGTCGTGCATCCGAGATAAAGCATCTGGTTTGACATTCTTGGATCCGGGTCGGTAGGTAATATGAAAACAAAAACGAGAAAAGAAAAGAGCCCAACGGGCTTGTCGCGGCTTTAACCGTTTCGCTGTCCTTAAATACTCTAGATTCTTGTGATCTGTGTAGATCAATACAGGGTGAGCAGCGCCTTCGAGTAAGTATCTCCACTCCTCTAAAGCGGCCTTGATGGCTAACAGTTCTCGATCCTCTACATCATAATTCCTTTCAGCAGGAGAGAGTTTACGCGAGAAGAATCCCACTGGGTGCATTAGATCTTTGTCTCCTGAACGCTGGGAGATGACAGCCCCTACTGCTACTTCGGAGGCATCTACTTCAAGAGTGAAAGGTAGCGCTGGATTAGGATGACAGAGTATCGGAGCGGATGTGAAGAGCCCTTTCAGGGTGTCAAAGGCTTCTTGAGCTTCCTGATTCCATCGGAAACGAAGATTTTGTTTGGTGAGTTGGGTGATCGGGGCCACTATCGTGGAGAAGTGCTTAATGAATTTCCTATAGAAATTTGCGAATCTGATAAAGTGTTCTTATCCAGGGGCGTTGGCCAGTCCAGGATGGCAGATACCTTTTTCGGATCCATTTCAATTCCAGCTGGGGAAATCACTAGGCCTAAGAATTGGATAGTTGATTGTTCGAACTCGCATTTTTACGCTTTTGCGTATAGGCGGTGCGAACGGAGAGGGTTTAGGACTTTGCAGACATGCACTCGGTGCTCTTCTAGAGAACAGGAAAAGACCAGGATATCATCCAAATAAACAATAACGAAGATGTCTAGGAAGTCTCTAAATATGTCGTTGACGAAGTGTTGAAATGTAGCAGGTGCATTACATAAACCAAAGGGCATTACTAAACACTCATAGTGTCCATACCTGGTGCCGAACGCTGTTTTCCATTCATCACCATCTCTGATGCGTATCAAGTTATATGCTCCCCTCGGGTCCAGTTTAGTGAAAATAATAGCTGATCGTAATTTTTGAAAAAGTTCAGGTATTAGAGGCAGAGGGTAGCGATTCTTCACCGTGATGTTGTTTAATTCCCTATAGTCAACGCAGGGGCGGAGAGTCTGGTCCTTCTTTGTGACAAAGAAGATTCCGGCGCCTGCTGGCGAGGTGTGGACGGGCGGATGAATCCCTTGGCCAAATTCTCGTCAATATAGACTTTTAATGCGTCCTGTTCCTTCTCAGAAAGTGCGAAAATTTGCCCAAAGGGTATTTCAGCTCCAGGAAAGAGTTCAATCGGACAGTCATATGGCCGATGAGGTGGCAGAGAATCAGCTCCTTTCTTGCTAAACACGTCAAGGAATCCATGATATGGTTTTGGGACGGACTGAAGCAGGTTGGGATTAGCGTTCAAACACATCAGGGTAGGAGACGGGTTAGACGGTCTGGGCAGACAGTGTTCCTGACAGTAGTACAAAGAGAAGGTGATTCTTCCAGATGTCCAATCAATTTTGGGGGTTGTGTGCCCGGAGCCAAGGTAGGCCTAAAATTATTGGAAACAAAGTGTCAGGGTATCAATTCCGCTCACGTCTTGATTCCTCAGCTGCGTGACAGCCCAGCGCCGTCGCGCTCCCTTGGGCGCATGCGCGTGCACGCACGGGCTCATCCCGCTCTCGGCCAATCAGTGGCCTGAGCGGCCTATTTGAACCAGCCCCTTCCTCCTCTCTGGTTGCTGGTTTGTAAACAGCTTTTGTATTGTCTGCTAAAACTACCTGTTTGGATTCCTGTGATACTTGACCCTTGGCTTTGTTTTTTGGACTGCTGCTTTCTTGAATACTTGACCCCGGCTTGGACTTTGGATACCTGATCTTCTTCTGCCCTTGACCTCCGGCCTGAACTTGGACTATCGCTGTCTCTATACCCCTGTCCACAGCTTATTATCCGGACCTGTTTCCAGTCCTAAACTGACCTACGAATCACCTGATTCCTGTGATATACCTTTATGCACGGACTACTTCCTGCTTCATCTGCTGCAGCATTCCAGCTGGTGACCTGCCTGTACCTGCTCCACACACCTGACTTTCATCATCCCGCTGGTACCAGTGCCTCCCGGTGTGTCTGTCCCTCTGTTCCCATTCCAGGGGGCAGATCGCATCAGGTCGCAAAGGTGAGCCACCCTCAGCATCTCGGCCTTGGTAAGTGAACTTCGTGACAGTACAAACCAGCCAGATGTCTAAGGCCGACAGGGTGCGCTCACCTTTTGAGGCTCTTTGTCAACAAGTCTCAACCTTAACGGACGCTGTTCAAAAGTTACAGGAGGGCTATCTTCAGATGGATGGCCGCCTCCAACAGTTGACCACTGCACCTGGATCATCAGTCCCCCCTGCAACTCCGGCAGCGGCAATGGTCGTGACTCACCCGGAGCCCCGGGTACCTACCCCTGAACGGTTTTACGGGCGACCGTAAGAAGTTTCGGGCCTTTAAAAACGCTTGTTCCCTGTACTTAGCCTTGCAACCCAGGACTTTCCGCTCCGAAGCTGTGAAGGTGGGCTTCGTGATGTCGCTCCTTGCTGATGAACCACAGTCCTCGGCACACAGTCTTATGGAACAAAGAAGCCCGATTCTGGATACTATGGACTCTTTTTTTGAACACATGTCCAAATTATATGCCGATCCTCTACGCTCAGCCATGGCTGAGGCTACTCTTCATAATTTGAACCAGGGCAGGAGGCCTATGGAGGATTACATCGCAGAGTTCAGAAAATGGTCTGCCGACACTGGGTGGAACGAGCCTGCCCTCAAGTACCAATTTCGTCAAGGACTATTCGAGTCCTCAAGGACGAGTTGGCTAGGCTCGATCCTCCTGCTTTACTTGAGGACCTGATTCAGTCAGCCACCCAGCTTGACCGACGCCTCCGAGAACGACGGGCGGAACGCTTCCAAGCAAACTGTCCCAACTGGACTCCACCAAGGTTCTCTCCTGCTCCTCCACCTCTCCCGGTCCCACCGGTTCCTACTCTTCCAGATCCTGAACCCATGCAACTTGGCCTAGTCCGGGGACCCCTCATTCCTGAAGAGAGACAGCGTAGACGTCAGTCCAACTTCTGCCTGTACTGTGGTGGAGCTGGCCACTTCCTCTGTTCCTGTCCAGTAAGACCTTGTAAGTTCAAGTCACCACCCGCTTTCAGTTGCCACATTACTAATTCACAGACTCATGTTGTCCTCTTTCTTTCCTTGCAGCTCCCGGAGGGGGCAACCCGGCTGCCAGCCATAATTGACTCCGGAGCATGCAGTTGTTTTCTGGACTCTGCCCTGGCCCAGAAGCTGCATGTTTCCTGCAGTCCTAAAGACTTCCATCTACAAATCCATCTGGCAGACGGCTCTCTCCCCCGTTCCGGTCTTGTCACCCAGGAAACCCAGCCTATCCTTGCTATCTCTGACACCCGACATCAAGAATTTCTTTGTTTGGACCTTATACCGTCCCCAATGTTTCCCATCATCCTGGGACTCCCATGGCTGCAGGTTCACCAACCGTGCATAGATTGGTGCAAGAAAGAGATCAAATTTTTCATCCTCTTACTGCTCTCAGTACTGCCTCCTACCTCCCAAGACCTCTTGTTCCATCCTGTCTACCACACTGGACAATCCCCTTCTTATTCCGCCTGCTTAAATCGAGTTTAAGGACGTTTTTGACAAGCAACAGGCCGATCGCCTTCCTCCACACAGGCCATACGGTTGCCCTATTGACCTTTTGCCTGGCTCCAAGATCCCTTTCGGTCGTATCTTCCCCTTATCTGAAACGGAGTTAGTTGCCCTCAAGGCCTATATTGATGAAAACTTGACAAAGAAATTAATTCGCCCCTCTTCTTCTCCAGCCGGAGCTGGAATCTTCTTCGTCGAGAAGAAGGGTGGCTCCCTCAGGCCTTGTATCGACTACCGGGAATTAAATAAAATTACCATCAAAAACCGTTACCCGCTACCCCTCATCTCGAAACTGTTCCAACGTTTCCGTGCGGCCCAAGTCTTCTCCAAACTAGATCTCCGAGGGGCCTACAACCTCAACCGGATCAGGGCCGGGGATGAGTGGAAGACCGCCTTCAGATCCAGGTTCGGGCATTTCGAGTACCAAGTAATGCCTTTCGGCCTCTGTAATGCTACCGCCACGTTCCAGCATCTGGTCAACGATATTTTCCGCCAATATTTGGATGACTTTCTGGTTGTTTATTTAGACGACATCCTTATTTTTTCAGTTTCCCTTGAGCTACACCGGACCCACGTCAAGAAAGTTCTGGCCATTCTCAGGGAACATAAATTGTACCTCAAGGCCGAAAAATGCGAGTTTGAGAAAACAACTATCCAATTCCTGGGGTTTCATCTATCTCTACTACAACCGGATTGCCGTGGATCCACAAAAAGTTAAGGCCGTCCAAGACTGGACAGCCCGGTTGATAAGAAAGGCATACAGCGATTTATTGGCTTCGCCAATTTTTAACCGGAGATTTATTGTTGGCTTCTCCTCTATAGTAGCTCCTATCACCGAGTTGACCCGTCAAGGCTGTCGCTTTCACTGGCCCCAGAAGGCCCAAGATTGCCTTCACACAACTTAAAGCTAATTTCTCTTCCGCACCTGTTTTACGGCACCCGACCCAGCTCTGCCTTTCATTTTGGAAGTCGATGCTTCTGAGACGGCCATTGGCGCTATTTTGTCACAAAGACTGGGGCTAAAATCTCTCCTTCACCCGGTGGCATATGCATCCGGAAGTTAACCCCTCCAGAAAGGAAACTATGACGTTGGAGACCGAGAACTGTTGGCTATTAATTTGCTTTAGAAGAGTGGAGGTACCTTTTGGAAGGCGCCCTTCATCCCATCTTAATTTTCACTGATCATAGAAAAATTTGGAATACCTGCGGTCTGCCAAACGCCTAAAACCCAGACAAGCCCGTTGGGCCCTCTTTTTTACTTGTTTCAATTTCCACACACTTTCAGACCAGGCTCAAAGAACGGGAAGGCTGACGCCCTCTCTAGAATGTTCTCAGACACCTCCGCCATGCCAGAACCTAGTACCGTCTTAACCGCTCAGAACTTTTTTTTGGTTTCTCAAACAGACCTGCTAAATGCTCTAAAAGAGGCCTCCAAATGCTGTTCCGACCAAATCACGTCTTCTCTAGAGAGACAGAGAGACGACCTGCTATGGTCACGGAATAAGATCTTTGTACCAGTGGAACTAAGACAACAAATTCTAAGTACGTTCCATGACCACAAATTAGCGGGCCACTTTGGAACACGAAAGACCGCTGAATTGATCAGCCGTTCCTTCTGGTGGCCAAAGTGGAGACATGACTGCAAGATCTACGTCTCATCTTGTCCCCGCTGCCAGCGCTGCAAGGGGCCAAAGACCAAGTCCTGGGGTCTATTGAGACTCTTCCCGTTCCAAAAACGCCCATGGACAGAGATTTCCATGGACTTCATTGTGGATCTGCCCCCTCTGAAGGTTTACGACGATCTTGGTCGTAGTTGACCGTCTTTCCAAACTGGCTCATTTCCTACCCATGATCGGCACACCTTCTGCGACAGAGACGGCCAACATTTTTTTCAAAGAGATAGTGAGACTGCCCAAGAGCGTTGTATCTGACAGAGGGGTGCAGTTCACGTCCAAGTTCTGGAAGGAACTCTGCAAAGCGCTGGAAATCAAAGTCTGTCTGTCTTCTGCCTATCACCCACAATGCAACGGTCAGACGGAAAGAACCAACGAAACTTTGGAACAATATCTTCGTTGTTTTTGCTCTGTCTCCCAGAATGATTGGTCATCCCTACTGCCGTCGGCAGAAGAATTTTCCTAAAACAATTTTTAGTACATGCCTCTACTAATCAAACTCCTTTCTGGGCCAATTTCGGCTACCACCCTTCCTTCCTTTCGGATCCCATCCCTGAAACACCTGTCCCAGCGGTCCAGGAGCACTAAGTCCACATTCAGCAGAACTTTCAGAAACTTCAAGAAGTCATGCAGCACGCACAGAAAATTTCAAGAAATACTATGACAAGGAAAAAAACAAGTGTGCGGCCTTCAGAGTTGGGGAAGAAGTTTGGCTATCTGCTCTTAACCTTAAATTGCCAATTCCATCTCAGAAGCTGGGTCCCAGGTTCATCGGCCCATTTAAAATCAAACACCAAATTAACACCGTGGCCTTTGAACTAGCATTACCTGGAAACTACAAGATCCATCCACAGTTTTTCATGCCTCTTTACTTAAACCAGTCTTGTCTAGCCCGTTCCTTGGGAGAGAGGAACTTCCGCCTCCTCCAGTAGAAGTTGAGGGAGAAGAGGAATTCGAGGGGGAAACTATCCTAAGCTGCAGAAAGAGGGGGAGACAGCTCCAGTATTTAATCAAATGGAAAAGGATATCTCCAGAAAATAACTCCTGGGAACTTCCAGAAATCTACACGCTCCCCGTTTGATTCGGGCCTTCCATCGGGAACATCCAGAATTGATGGACAGTTTGGCTCATTCTCCGCCTGTCCCTTGGGGGGGGGGCCTACTGTCAGGGTATCAATTCCGCTCACCTCTTGATTCCTCAGCTGCATGACAGTCTTTAAAGGAAGTGAGCCATCTTGGTTTAAAACGATCTACGATCACAAAGATTTGCTGTACTGTACACCCTTCGGAGCAGGGAAGTTCCACAATGAAGTCCATTGCAATCATTTCCCAAGGTCTATTGGGTACAGGTAGAGGTTTTAATAGGCCCTAGGCTTGTTTCTGGATGTTTTGTTCCGATTGCAGATGGGACAAGAGTTGATATAAGTTTTACAAAAGTCCTCTAGATTAGGCCACCAGAAAGTGTGTCGCACTAATTCAAGGATCTTGTGGACTCCAAAGTGCCCCGCCAACGGATGGTCATGGAGAAGTTTTAGAACTTCCACTCGGGATATTCTCTGGTACAAAGACTTGACTTCCTCTCCAGAATAGACCGTCTCTGGAAGTTAGCGAGATGTTGGGGGGTTTGGACGATTCGGAAGATGCTTCCCTGATCGCGGATAGCAGGTCCGTATGCAAAAGTAGGAAGTTGCCATCTGGAAGAATGGTATCTGGAATGGATGTGTCCTTAGGGTTGTCGTGCATCCGAGATAAAGCATCTGGTTTGACATTCTTGGATCCGGGTCGGTAGGTAATATGAAAACAAAAACGAGAAAGAAAAGAGCCCAACGGGCTTGTCGCGGCTTTACCGTTTCGCTGTCCTTAAATACTCTAGATTCTTGTGATCTGTGTAGATCAATACAGGGTGAGCAGCGCCTTCGAGTAAGTATCTCCACTCCTCTAAAGCGGCCTTGATGGCTAACAGTTCTCGATCCTCTACATCATAATTCCTTTCAGCCAGGAGAGAGTTTACGTGAGAAGAATCCCACTGGGTGCATTAGATCTTTGTCTCCTGAACGCTGGGAGATGACGGCCCCTACTGCTACTTCGGAGGCATCTACTTCAAGAGTGAAAGGTAGCGCTGGATTAGGATGACAGAGTATCGGAGCGGATGTGAAGAGCCCTTTCAGGGTGTCAAAGGCTTCTTGAGCTTCCTGATTCATCGGAAACAAAGATTTTGTTTGGTGAGTTGGGGTGATCGGGGGCCACTATCGTGGAGAAGTGCTTAAATGAATTTCCTATGAAATTTGCGAATCTGATAAAGCGTTGCACCCCTTCTTATCCAGGGACGTTGGCCAGTCCAGGATGGCAGATACCTTTTTCGGATCCATTTTCAATTCCAGCTGGGGAAATCACTAGGCCTAAGAATTGGATAGTTGATTGTTCGAACTCGCATTTTTACGCTTTTGCGTATAGGCGGTGCGAACGGAGAGGGTTTAGGACTTTGCAGACATGCACTCGGTGCTCTTCTAGAGAACAGGAAAAAAAGACCAGGATATCATCCAAATAAACAATAACGAAGATGTCTAGGAAGTCTCTAAATATGTCGTTGACGAAGTGTTGAAATGTAGCAGGTGCATTACATTAAACCAAAGGGCATTACTAAACACTCATAGTGTCCATACCTGGTGCCGAACGCTGTTTTCCATTCATCACCATCTCTGATGCGTATCAAGTTATATGCTCCCCTCGGGGTCCAGTTTAACACATCAGGGTAGGAGACGGGTTAGACGGTCTGGGCAGACAGTGTTCCTGACAGTAGTACGAAGAGAAGGTGATTCTACCAGATGTCCAATCAATTTGGGGGTTGTGTGCCCGGAGCCAAGGTAGGCCTAAAATTATTGGAAAACAAAGTGTCATGGTATCGATTCCGCTCACCTCTTGATTCCTCTCAGACTGCGTGACAGCCCAGCGCCGTTGCGCTCCATTTGGGCGCGTGCACGCACGGGCTCGTCCCGCTCTCGGCCAATCAGTGGCCTGAGCGGCCTATTTGAACCAGCCCTTCCTCCTCTCTGGTTGCTGGTTTGTAAACAGCTTTTGTATTGTCTGCTAAAACTACCTGTTTGGATTCCTGTGATACTTGACCCTTGGCTTTGTTTTTTGGACTGCTGCTTTCTTGAATACTTGACCCAGCTTGGACTTTGGATAGCCCGATCTTCTTCTGCCCTTGACCTCCGACCTGAACTTGGACTATGGCTGTCTCTATACCCCTGTCCACAGCTTATTATCCGGACCTGTTTTCCAGTCCTACCCTGACCTACGAATCACCTGATTCTGTTTGATATACCTTTATGCACGGACTACTTCCTGCTTTATCTGCTGCAGAATTCCAGCTGGTGACCTGCCTGTACCTGCTCCACACACCTGACTTTCATCATCCCGCTGGTACCAGTGCCTCCCGGTGCGTCTGTCCCTCTGTTCCCATCCAGGGAGCAGATCGCATTAGGTCGCAAAGGTGAGCCACCCTCAGCATCTCAGCCTTAGTAAGTGAACTTTGTGACACAAAGGGGATGAAATAACGTCCAAAATTAACAGTTCCTTGTTTTGGAGAGAAGAAATAGCAGGTAGTGGAAGCGTCTCTTGAGTTACCTGACCCAGACTTGATGTGTGAGCCGTCAGCCAAGAAAACGGAAAGTTTAAAGTCTTTTCTACGTAAAGGAATGCTATGAAGATTAACAAAAGAGGCATCAATAAAACAGCTGCATGCGCCCGAATCATCGATAGCGTTGACCAACACCGTCTTTTCCGGAAGCTGTAAGGAAAGGGAGAGAGAAACAAGGTGGTTGGTGTGTTGGTAGAGATAGCTGAGACGTTAACAGGAACGAAATAATCTGAGCTTACGTGTCTTGACTGGACAATTATTCACGGAGTGGCCGCCTCGCCACAGTAGAGACACAGGTTTCAATGACGACGTCGACGTGTGCGTTCTTCCGGGGTCACTGATGTGTCGCATCACTCCTAATTGCATGGTTCGGAAGTGTCCATAGATGGGATCAGCAGAACTCGGAGAAGAAGATGGTTGGAAACGAGAAGCAGGCAAGGGGGCCTGAGCAGTGACCATACTGGGCGGCCTTGTTGGGAAGAACGCTCTGCCCGGCCGTTCCCTTAGTCGTCGATCAATTTGCACAGCTTAGTGATTAGATTCCTCTAGGGTTTCAGGCACCCCAATTGCGGGCTAGTTCATCCTTTAAGGATTCTGATAAGCCTAAGCGGAAATTGGTTGGCGCAGAGCTGCGCTGTTCCATTGGGTGTCTGCACTCCATCTACGAAAATTCAGTTACATAATCCTCAACCGCTCGATGGCCCTGTTGGTGTGCAAGTAGAGCGGTTTCAGCTGTGGCAGTCCTCTGGGGGTCGTCATAAAGTTGGGCCATGGCCTGGAAGAAGTTTAGCAAAGTCTGTGTCGGAGGGCCTATTCTCCTCTAGTAACCGATGTGCCCATTTTTGGGGTTCCCCTTGAAGTAATGAGACAACAACAAACCCCACCTTTGTGGCCTCTAGTGAGAATGTGCGGGGTTGCAGAGCAAAATATAATTGGCAGGCATTACGGAAGTCCCGGAATTTAGAACGATCCCCGTGAATTCGTTCGGGCATAGGAACCCTGGGTTTGGGTGGTAGCATTACCACAGATGGAGCAGCAGCAGTTGATGAAGACCTAGTAGGGATGTTGGTGTCTTCAGGGTCGGCAAGGTTTCTGGACCTGTCCTTCCAATCTCAAGTAGCCATCTTGCAGGTTTTTTAACGGCTTGGGTGAGGGATGCTAAATGCTTGCATATCTCCTCCATTGCTGGGGCCACTCCTGCAGACTCTGTCATGGCTGCTTGATACTGTTACGTACCTGGATACCAGAGTCTGATTGCAGGGTAGCCTCTCTTACGACCCCCTAGTTCGCGAGCCACTGAAGTGGGAACAGTGGACTCGGAGCATCATGGAGGTACAGGTCTCAGGTAGGGACCAGGCATAAACTGCAGATCAGGCAGCAATGAGCTGCAAACAAACACAGGTTTTAAAGTGTCTGTTTGGCGCAAAGACCCGTTCACGTGCACGCGCACGCTCCCCATTGGAGCGCGTGCACGACGCGCTGGAACGCGCGGGCGGTGATCCAGGGACATGGAGGAGGAAGGCTGCATGGAGGAGGTAAGTCCCTGACAATGGGTGATGGACGGCAGATGCTTTCTTTCAGGATCCACAATTAAGGGTGTGTATGTTTTGATTACAAGCTACTTACTACTCTGCAGTAACACTCTCATTACAAGCATCCATTCATTGTGTATTACCATCTATCATACACATGAGGGCTATATCACCGTAGTTTGTGACACTGATATATGAGAAAACCCTTTTTGTGGATTTATTTTTTGCTAACTCTTCCATTATTTATGCATCATTAGCCCTATTAAGGACACAGAGATGATTTTGTCAGCAAAATCTTGGTGGTGCTAGTTCTTTAAAACCCATTACTTGGATGATAGCAGAACAGGTCTCTGGGATAATGATCCCCCAGAGCCTGGGAGGAGCCTGTCATCAGGTCCTGCAGGACTTCTCCCAGTCGCCAAGTATCTCAACATGGCAACTAGCCTCTGCTCAGTAGTGATGGCTTTTTGCATCACAGTGTCCTGCCTCGTGATATAGGGGGGCACCAAATCCAACAGATGGTGAAAAACAGGGTCCGTCATCCGTAGATAATTGCTGAAGTCATCAGGGTTATTCTCCTGGATCTCCCGCAGCAGAGGCATATGATAGAATTGGTCCCGCTGGCGCAACCAATTCTTCGTCATTATGAATCACACGTCATTGAACCTGTCAGTGGACTGCATGCTAAACGGTCAAAGATGCATGAAACCCAATACCAAGCCCACACCCCAGCACGAACTCTACGATGAGTATGTGTATCCGCAACATGGCTTGAAAACGGCTGGGTCAGAACGAACTAAACAGATCCAAACTGAAGTACAGAAAGTCTATGAAGAACGACCTGAAAAACCAGAAATATTCGTGGTGATGACAAGGTATGCACTAAAAAACACGATACGCACCTTGACTACCTGCCCTGAAAGACAGATACAAACCCACAAGCACCAACTGAACACCAGAAAATGACCTGAAAGCACAAAGACTGAAAAGCACGAATCGTCCCTCACCAAACTTTTACTAACACGCAGTAACACAAGATCAGCAAAAGCAGCACAAAGGGTGATGCCATTGGATTTGAACCTCCTCTTTATAGTGCCGGCGTACGTGTTGTACGTCACCGCGTTTTGGAAGATCGGAATTTAGTGTCACAGTGTGTATGCAAGACAGCTTGAACGGAATTTGTCAGAAAAATCTGTCTGAGTTTATCGTGTGTACAGGGCATTGGTGGTTGAGCTGTATTCTTAAGTTTTGGTGTATTGAGTTTTTTAAATGTTGAAATAAAATACATATGGTCATTTGATATTTGATGAATATGTTTGTAAACCAATAATATAAGCCACAGCTTAAATTGTATCCAATAAAATTTGGTTTTTTAAAAAAAGTTGGTTGTTTAGTGAGTTTTTTACTTTTATGTCCAGGCATTCCTGTCTGTGATCACATAATCCCTGGTTAAAGTTTATGTTCAGGCAAAACTGTCTACAGAAAGATGGAAAGATTAGAACCCCTGTCAGATTTTTACTGCTATCCAGGGCTTGGTTGGAGAGATATCAAACTGTCATGGAAGCGAAAAAAAGGGGGGAAATTACTGTGCTAAGCGACAGAAAAACAAGCAGCCAGCACTTAAACAAACAAAGTAAATGGAAATATAGATAATTAGTGCAGCGCTAAATGTGTCAAAACACAATACTTATAGTGACATACGATCCGTAACATTGAATACGATAAATGTGACTCAATAATTAATTAAGTCCATGTGCAAAAACCAGACACCACAAACAATGTGATACTGAAAAAAAATATAAACACAAAACACTGTGTGTGAGGTAGTCCATGTATAAAAAATATGTGTATCTTTCCAATCGCTGACATAAACTGATGAATGTCTAGTTGTCTGCAGGGATCACCAAGGCATCAAGTATAGATAATGAGATACTCTTACCATGTGCTGTTTCGCAGCCTCCATGTCTGTAATGGGCAGCAATATGGCAACTTATTAACCGAGGGGCAAATGATTAACAGAGCAAAAGTGTAGCAACTTATTGACCGAGGGGCAAACAATATTCAATTTAATAATAAATACAGAAAGCTAAAATTGTTTTTATAAAAAACATTTAATAAAAAACAACACAGTGTCTGTGTATAACGTGCACCGCCCCACCTGGAAAAGAAGGCGCACGTACACGTAACCAATGTCGCCTTCTATTCTTCATCACAACTGCCGTGAAGCAAACAATAGCCAAAACCAGGAAGATGCTGGTACTTGTGTGGTCACTACGAAAAATAGAGTCACTTAGGCGACGATAAACACCAAGATAAAGGCAACACTTCAGGACAATGTGTGACAATATACTAAACTCTGGCAACCTTGGAAAAAGAAAAAAAGACAACCTTGGAAAAAGAAACGCTCTTATATCATAAATTAAATGTCATAAATCACCATAGTGAATTTAACAAATAAATCATAATTGAAATGATAAAAATACATAAAAATTGTAAAGTCTATGTATATGTATAGGTGAATAAACATCCTCAGTGAGTATAGGAAAGGTTTCCTCTCCAACCAAACACAGACACACAATGCATTTACCAGACTTAATTGACTCCTATTACACTGCATATGGGAAAATCCAAGATGTCTTATGCCCTGCACACACGATCGGTTCGTCTGATGAAAACAAACCGATGGATTTTTTCATCAGATATCCGTTGAATCTGACTTTCATCAGTCTTGCCTACACACCATCGGTTAAAAATCTGATCGTGTCCAACGCGGTGACGTAAAAACACAACGACGTGCAGAGAAAAATTAAGTTCAATGCTTCCGAGCATGCGTCGACTTGATTCTGAGCATGCATGGATTTTTGACCAATGGATTTCCCCACAGACGATCGTGTTTTTCTATTGTTTTTGTTAACCATATGAAAAATTTAAAACAGGTTCTATTTTTTTTCACCGATGGGAAAAAAACTGATGGGACCCACACACGATCGGTTCGTCCAATCAAAACGATCATCAGACGAACCGATTGCTTGTACAGGGGTACATGAGGCAAGATGAATACATGCAGACAATGAATGTATACATGTATCCATTCAGTACATAATATCATAGTATGATATATCAGAGTGTGTACCATATAGATACAGAGGAAAGGCATCATATTATTGTATGATTTATATTAGTTATAATATTTCAAAAAATTTATAATCAAGCATGTAATTGAATAGATGGCATCTACGCGATCAGTCAGCATGTATTGTATAGGAATTGTCGCTTAGCGTTCCACCTGCGCCCAGCTGACCGGAAATTACATACCTCAAACACTACCCAACATTGTTTCACCAAATGAAGATTTATTTGTTTATCTATTTGTCAGTTCTTTACCTTCTTATACCTCTATTTTAGCTATGAGGTCACTAAATGCCATAATTTGATGAATTATAGTTGTTCATAAGTTGATTGACCTATTATGTTTTGTTTTTTTTGCTCTGCCATGTTAATGGCACTTGATATTGTACCTATTCTCGTGTGGAACCATTTTTTATTTACAATAGCTGTTATTTTACATGTGATGGTCTCTATATTACTTGATCTAATAAAATATTTGAGTATTACAATTGATTTATTCAGTATACTATACATGAAAGAGTGTAAATAAATAGTAAAACAAAGATTAATATTTTTTAGTTAGATGTGAAAAATCCTTATACAAGTTCTTCAGATTTGACTGACAAGCACAATACAGTTTTAGGAAAATGGAAAATATATTTGTCTGGTATTATGAACATTGATTGCATGCACTGTAAACTCTATAGCAATCATATGGAACCACAAGACATATATTAAAGATAATATTATCAATTTTCTTTCGTACATGCAATTATTCAGAATCATCTGATAACGATTGTTTTTTCCCAAAAATATCTAGGGAAAGTAGCAAAAAAAAGGGGCGAGAAATTGTGACTTTATATGAAGCCTATATATGGAACTAAAGTCACAAAATTCACCGAGTTACCAGTTGCCATATGTTATACCAATCCTGCTTTCACTATGACTATATATGCAATTTTTGTCATCATACGTAATATATATGTTTTTATCAACAGTGTCAAAGAGTAGCAATTTTTCTATATTCATTTTTTATACACATTTATTGTTTATGGTCGTGGCCCTCTGACTGAGAGTGATCACATAAACACGCGACAAGACTTACAACATAAACAGACCTGAAGTGTGCCTTGGTGGTCTGGTCAGTATGCCAAGAAAAGGGGGCATACCCAAAGTAAGTAATGGGTAGTTATTTGAAGAAGGATATGCTGAGAAGTGCCCTGAAAAAGGGAAGGGCGGAAGGGTGTTGAATGCGATTGAATGCGCAGACTCACGGACATGAGGTGAGCTGGGAAGAGTCGGCCCAGTGACGTGTAGTACTGCACACTGAACCGACAAAGAGCATGTGTGAGTGGGCTGCTTAAATACCCTCCGGGCTCCTCCCATAAACTCAGGCCACCATACTGGCCTTCTTATTTATGGTCGTGGCCCTCTGACTGAGAGTGATGTGGATCACATAAACACGCGACAAGACTTACAACATAAATAGACCTGAAGTGTGCCTTGGTGGTCTGGTCAGTATGCCAAGAAAAGGGGCAAAAGACTCAGATAGGGAAATAGCTTATATTGATTTCTTGTATTTATTGAGCCAGCTTGGTAAAGGCTTGTGCCATTCCTTCCTGAGGATTTGGGATGTATGTGGCAAAACAAGGAGACTTCCCATCAGCCTGGTATCTTGATTACGTGGTCTGGTACTCCCTGTTGGGAGGCAGTTGAGGCTGCTCTAATTCAGAAAGAATGTCCTGAGAACAGACTGGGATTTGAAGCCCAAGTTGCTTGGGATTCTGACATGCTTGACAAACTGGCTGCCACTCAGGGAGCTGGTTTAGAAAGGGTAGCATCGAGCTACAATCAGATTGGCTGGGTAGATGAAGCAGTAGTCAGTCAAGCACCGTAACTGGGCGTCAGGCATTATTAGTCTGAAACAGGTTGATGTCAACCCCCGGGGCTGGTTTGTTGCGTTTGCAGACTGAGAGTGTAGGGGTTCGAAAGCGAGTCGGGTGGCGTCCGAGCAGTGTCTGACTGCCGGAGCCACTGGCTGTAAATTCACTAGGTCGTAGGGAACCGTAGAAGGCCTGGTAGATGGCTGCTAGGATGACTATGCTGGGCAAGGCCCTAAATGGGGAACGAGTAAGGATTTCAGACATGTCCCTAAAAAGGGCACTCTTGAAAGATAGGCGCTTGCCACTGACTACAGGTTGGTGCTTCTGTATGCTCTGTAGGAGGGACTTGACTGCATGGGCTCGAGAATACTGACAGTTTACTGGGGTCCTGCAGGGACAGGAAATGCTGGACGCCATCTAGATATGGGTGTGATAGTATTGTAAGAAAGGGTCAGCTGCGTGTGGCAATACGATATGAGGGCTAGGACGTGTCTAACGTTGCCTATTGCTGCTCCGAGGCAAGTGGCCAAAAATTAGCAGTTAGTGTTCCAAGCAGTGCGATAGGCCTTCAGTGTGTTGCGTGCCAAGGAGTGGTTAATAAGCTGGGTTGAGTTGGTGAGATGCTACTTCAGTCCATCGTCAGCAATGACCAGGGTGGGACAGGGATGGTTATTGGGTCAGCTCCAGGCTCTTGCTGGAAAAACAAATAAGGTTAGAATGGGACAGAGCATCAGCTGCAATTTTGCATTTGCCTGGAATATGACTACAGAAGATATTAAACTGGTGACGGGAGTGACAGCTGCGTGAGCCTGCGCAAGAAGGAGTGATGGGGAGAGGCTTGATCTACCTTATTGTCGGCTGTGGCCTGATTGTCTGTGGTGAAGAACACTGTCTGTCCAGTTCAAGTGTGGCCCCAAACCTGGGCAGCTGCCACAATGGGGTACAACACGAGACGTGATGAAAACTGGGTGAAGCAGAAATTTAAGAGAATTTCTGGGGGCCAAGGTTTGGAGAACCAGTGGCGGACGAAAAATGCACGCAAAAGCCTGTGGTGGCTCGGCTGATACTGCCGGGATGAAGATTGAAATGCTGTTCTATCAGGTGGGGAAGTTGTCCCACATAGCTAAGTCTGCTACTGATGCTTGGTCTAGTTTGAGAACTTGGACTGGATCTTGCATTGGTGTGAAAAAATCAAGACAATACACAGGTGCTCAACAAGACGATATACGTGCACTCACTGACCAACGTGCACTTGCTGACCAACGTGCCCTCGCTGACCAACGTGCACCCGCTGACCAACGTGCACCCGCTGACCAACGTGCACCCGCTGGTGCTGGATGGAAATCTGAACTAAGTGCAGGGAAAAAGACAGGGAAAAGATGAGTGGCCCGCGTGCCACTAAAGATGAATGGCCAACTGGGTGCCACTGTGTGTTTGTTTGGCTGATTGTCACTGAGGTGTGTTTGCAAGTTTAGTTTGTATTCGGGTTTGCACGTAGGTGCGTGCTGCAAAGTGTTTTATACTGCTGCAAACAATATTGTGTGGTTGCAAGGGTCTCAGTCTGGTTTGCTGAGACGATATTGCGTGGTTGCAAAGGTCTCGATGATTATGAGGTTTGTTTTGAGATGGCCTTGTGTGGTTGCACGGGTCTCAACAAGTGAGGGGTTGCTGAGACGATGTTGCGTTTGCAATGGTCTCAAGTGAGTGTCGGGCTGCTAAGATGACTATGTATGGCTGCAAAGGTCTGAACGGGTGTCAGGTTGCTGAGATGATATTGCGTTTGCAATGGTGTCAAAAGAGTGTCAGTTTGCTAAGACGACTTTGTATGGCTGCAAAGGTCTGAACGGGCGTTGGGTTGCTGAGACGAGATTGTGTGGTTGCAAAGGTCACTGTGCCACCAATTATCACCACGGTGCCATGCCATCAAACACATCAAACAGGGCACTTCTCAGCATATCCTTCTTCAAATAACTACCCATTACTTACATTTTGCAAGGGTCTCAAATGAGTGTCAAGTTGCTGAGACAATATTCCCCCCTTTTTTTTTTTTATAAATGAAACACTGGTAAACATGAGTTACCACATCTGGCTGTGTTTACAAGCTGTTACAGGCATCGGCGTTTTGAATGCCTTTGAACATCCGTCTGAACCCATTTTTTTTTTATTTCTTTTCGAGAAGGTTTCTGAACTCAACTGCCTAGAAATTACGATAAATGATCCTGTGTACATGTACTGATAATATAACATAGAGGAGTGATTGGGGATCCTGTGTAGACGTACTGGTAAGATAACATAGAGGAGAGATCAGGGGCGGCTGAAAAAACACCAATTTTTCTGGCTGCAAGGGTCTCAATGAATGCAATGTTGCTGGGGCGAGACTGCGTGGTCACAAAGGTCTTTGATAAGTGGGAGGTTGCTCGAGACGGTATTGCGTGGTTGCAAGGCTCTCGATGAGTGTGGGGCTGCTGAGACGGTATTGCGTTTGCAAGGGTCTCAACAATGGTGTGAGGCTGCCGAGACGGTAATGCGTGGTTGCAAGGGCCTTGATGAATGTGGGGCTGCTGAGACGGTATTGCGTTTGCAAGGGTCTCAACAATGGTGTGAGGTTGCCGAGACGGTATTGCGTGGTTGCAAGGGCCTTGATGAATGTGGGGCTGCTGAGATGATATTGCGTTTGCAAGGATCTCAACAAGGGTGTCAAGCTGCTGAGACGGTTTTGCGTGGTTGCAAGGGCCTTGATGAATGTAGGGCTGCTGAGACGATTTTGCGTGGTTGCAATGGTCTCAACAGATGTCAGGTTGCTGGGCCGAGATTGCGTGGTCGCAAAGTTTTTTTTTTATATATATATATTTTCTTTTGCGTCAAGGGTGTCAGGCTGCTGAGATGATTTTGTGTGGTTTCAAGGGTCTCGATGAGTGTGGGTCTGCTGAGACGGTATTGCGTTTGCAAGGGTCTCAACAAGGGTGTCAGGCTGCTGAGACGATTTTGCGTGGTTGCAATGGTCTAAACAGGTGTCAGGTTGCTGGGCCGAGATTGTTTTTATTTATTTTTTGCACTTTAATATTTAATTTTGCTTTTTTTTTTTTGGCGTTTTTATATATCTTTTTTTTTTTTTGCCTTTTGTAAGGGTCATGTGTTGAAAGGGTCTTAAGGGTGTCAGGCTGCTGAGACGATATACGAGTGGTTGCAAGGATGTCAATGAGTGTGAGGGCTGCTGAGATGATATTGCGTTTGAAAGGGTCTCAACAAGGGTGTCAGGCTGCTGAGACGATTTTGTGTGGTTGCAACGGTCTCAACAGGTGTCAGGTTGCCGAGGGGCTGAGATTGCGTGGTGGCAAAGGTTTTTTTTTTTTTTTTGCGTTTTTTTTTTTTTTGCTTTTTTTTTTTTTTTGCGTTTTTATATTTATTAATTTTTTATTTTATTTTGCGTTTTGTAAAGGTCATGTGTTGCAAGAGTCTTAACAAGGGTGTCAGGCTGCTGAGATGATTTTGCATGGTTGCATGGATCTCAATCAGTGTGGGGCTGCTGAGACGATATTGCGTTTGCAAGGGTCTCAACAAGGGTGTCAGGCTGCTTAGACGATTTTGCGTGGTTGTTGCAACGGTCTCAACAGGTGTCAGGTTGCCGAGGGGCTGAGATTGCGTGGTGGCAAAGGTTTTTTTTTTTTTTTTTGCGTTTTTTTTTGCGTTTTTATATTTTTTTATTTTTTTATTTTGCGTTTAGTAAAGGTCATGTGTTGCAAGGGTCTTAACAAGGGTGTCAGGCTGCTGAGATGATTTGCATGGTTGCAAGGTCTCAATCAATAAGAATTGGGTTACTGAGAAAGGATAGAAACACCTGGTTTGTTTGTACCTTAAGCAAGCAGTATAAGGTAGAAGGACAATGCCTGTTTGAATCGTGGTTCCGTAGGGACCACTAATGAACGATATGGGAGACAACGAATGGTAGCAAATTGATAGGACATAAAGAATGTAATAACATTCTTACTTGCGACAGTGGGCCATGCAAGTGAGTTTGCGGCGGACTGTGGCTGGAGTGAAACATGTCGGGAAGGTGTAGCGTGATGCCGTGCATGGGGCAAAACAATGAGGTTTGGTGTAGAAAATAGAACATGAGAAGTGCGTATCGATGCTTTGTAAGCTCCACTGCGGGAACCAAACATATGGTACGGGTGACACCATGAGTGGCCACGAATTTGACATGACAAACAAGCTAACGAATCCTACATGGGACAGTGAACGTGCGACTGGGTTTGCTTTGGACTGGAGTGGATTTGCAACACATCCGAAGAGTGTGGTGTGGCGCCATGCATGACGCACAGGCAATAACTTTGGTAAATAAATGAGAGAGAAGAACCATGAACAAACAATTCTTAAGTTCCGCTGCGGGAACTAAAAACACACGGCATGGGGGAACAATGAATGACAACGGTATAAAGCATGCAATGTATCTGATACAAAACGGTTGTAAAAATGCATGAAACAAATTTGATACGAATCGGTAGTAAGGAGTATTGAACGAATCTGATACGATTTGGTTGTAGAGTGTATGCTACCCCTTGATTTGAAACCGAACACCTACCAACCACCCATCCCCCCAGGCTAATCAAGTGCAGACAAGGCACCATGTGAGTCCAATTACCACCTCAATCTGCCAAAGAACCCATACAAACACATGCTAATCTCCAAATGGATTTACAAATGAATCGTATGTTTGGCAGAAGGAAGTTACAAATGTACTACGCCTGAGCCAAATGATGTTGGAACATGAGCAACAATAACTCAGAGGCAGATTTTTTCCAAAAGAGATGCAGGATTTGCAAGATTGCACAAGATACGAAAAGGTTTGAATCCTACCTGCGACAGTAAGCGGGAACCGCCGGCGAAGACCATGAAGGGAGAAGCCGCAAAGCGATTGCAATGTCGAATGCGATTGAATGCGCAGACTCACGGACATGAGGTGAGCTGGGAAGAGTCGGCCCAGTGACGTGTAGTACTGCACACTGAACCGACAAAGAGCATGTGTGAGTGGGCTGCTTAAATACCCTCCGGGCTCCTCCCATAAACTCAGGCCACCATAGTGGCCTTCTTATTTACCACCGTGCGCTTCATATAAAGTCCCAACTTCTCGCCCTTTTTTCTACTGATTAGGGATGGAGACATAGGACCACAGCAGGCCTTGTTTCATTTAAATTCCCACAAACCCTCATTCTTTTATATAGGGAAGGTGTTCACACATAGACCAGCAGTTCTGATCACTGCTAGGAGAGATCGTACAATCCCTAGGGCACTTCCCTTTGTAAATCCCTGCTAGCAGCCACCTAAATGATTGGGCTGATTTATATTACTGAGTGACTTAGTACTATGAGTAGCCAAACACTTATCTGCAAGGTTCAGAATAAAGTTGGGCCTTTTCTACCAACTAAGACATTTTTGGACAGCAGGCAGACCATTGCTGAGTGCTAAAACATCAATAAACCGGATGCCCTTCTGAATGCAGTGCCTGTATGAATCCAGGCATTGTTTACCCAAAGTTTTTCTGCAATATTTGGAAAAATTAGCCGAGAGTAAAAATTAACAGTTTATAGTAAAGTGGGTTTAAAGGAACCACAAATTCCTCTACCAGAAGAACCTTATGGGTGCAGAAGGTATCTGCAAGTCTCACTTCCACCACAAACACAAAAAGTAATTCTCATTTAAGAATGCTAGTGGAAGCCACTCAATACATTCCTGAGTTCCTGAGTCAACTGTGCATCCATTTTTTTTACAGAACAGATGCAGCCTAAAGCTGGGTATATACAGGTATGTACAGTTATGTTTTTTATTAAACTAGTGGGTTGAACAAACAAAAACAAAACTGACAGATACCAGCATCAACACAAAAGATTTAGATGCATGGATCTGTCCCACTATATCTTTGTTTTCTGACAGCGGAGGATTCCCCCTCCATCAGAATACCCAGATCAGTGCTAAAGCCATTGGCTGCAAGCGCCGATCGCATGCTAGATTTCAAGCAGGACAGTTCAACAGAAGCTGGTTGTTAGTCTGGCTTCTGTTGCCACAGACAACTATACACATGGAAAAGCAAAATCTCTTGCGCTACTGTGAATGAAACAGTGTTAAAATGATAAGAGTGTATGAAATAATGTTGGGAGCAGCTGTATCTAAAAGTCTTCACAATACACAAATAATGAATAAAATAGAAAATGTGATAAGCACTCCAAATAATAGTGTAAACCACTAAAATGCGTGTCCACAACAAACGCTCATAACATATCCATAAATGGCATGGCCATCAGTGAGCCTAATATGGAGTGAAACTGTACAGTGATATTACACAATCAACTTAAATCCCAAAGTGACAGTGAATCCAACAAGGAATAAAGATGTGCGAATCAATAAATGAATAATGTCTGAGACAAATATATGAATAAAGAATGTCCTAAAGATGAGGAGTCAGATGGTCTTAATAGACTGATAAGGGAATGTTCTCAAAAGTGGCTGGTGGTTAAACAGTGTAAAAAGACATCCATAATCAGTCTCCCAGAACTCTCACCTTGTTGCTACTGTATAATAGCATGTAGCATGGATGCATGCGTATCTGGGATATCAATCTCACTCCTTCCCAATAGTATCCTCTTCTTCTTCTGTCCATCCAGAGCCTATTTTATTAACTATACACATGGACCAAAATGTTACCAGTTCTTGCTTAACCAGTTGAATTTTGGCACATCTGTCTGAAAGTTTTAAAAGTATTCAAACCCCTTGAAATTTTCCAAATTTTGTCATGTTACAACCAATACTAAATGTATTTTATTGGGATTTTATGTAATAGACCACCACAAAGTGGCACATAATTGTGAAGTGAAAAAAAATGATAAATAGTTTCAAAATGTTTTACAAATAAATATCTGAAAAGTGTGGCGTGCAATTGTATTTATTCTCCTTTAGGCCGCGTACACACGATCAGACATGTCCGATGAAACATGTCCGACGGACCGTTTTCATCAGACCAGGCTGAAGTGGTCTGTTGGTCTGATATGCAAATATCCAAAATCCCCTCGGACCAGAACGTGGTGACGTAGAACACAACGACGTGATGAAAAAACAAAGTTCAATGCTTCCAAGCATGCGTCGACTTGATTCTGAGCATGCGCGGGTGGTCCGATGATTTAGTGTACTAACCGTCGAACATGTCCGACGGACAGGTTTCCAGTGGACAGGTTTCTAAGCATGTTTTGAAACTTTTGTCTGGAAAACGGTCCGATGGGCCGTACACACGATCGAACATGTCCGCTGAAACTGGTCTGCAGACCAGTTTTAGCGGACATGTTCGATCGTGTGTACGCGGCCTAACTCTGATAACACATACTAAACTTGCCTTCAGAAGTCACCTAATTCATAAATAGAATGTGGCCCGGATTCACAAAGCACTTATGCCGACGTATCTCCAGATACGCCGATGTAAGTACAAATGTGCACCGTCGTATCTATGCGCCGACCCACAAACTAAGATACGCCTAAAAATAGGTTTTATCCCACCAACGTAACTTTCCTACGCCGGCGTAGAGTGGGCGCATATTTACACTGGACGCATATGGCGCTCCCATTGATTTTTGATTCAAATATGCAAATGAGGGAAATACAGCGATTCACGAACGTACTTGCGCCCGGCGCATAATATACGCAGTTTGCGTAAGTCGTACATCCGGCGTAAAGTTATTCCCCATATATGAGGCGCAACCCATGCAAAGGTATGGACCAGGGAAAACAGGCCTTCAAATTTTACGTAGTTTACGCTGTAGTGAAAATGGCTAGGCGTAGGTTACGTTCACACCGTAGGCAGTGATTCGATGTATCTTAGGCAGTTGTGTCGACGTGATTGTGAGCATGCGCACTGGGATTCGGTCACGACACGACGCATGCACAGTCGGTTCTAAGTACTTGCCTGGCACTCGGCCCATCCATTACATGGGGTCACACCTCATTTGCATGGCTCACGCCCACTTCCACCTATGCCGGCTTATGCCTTAGAAACCCAGCGAAGTTTTGAGAGCAAGTGCTTTGTGAATTCTGTGCTTGCCTATCTGCGCTGCGTCGGTGTAGCGTAAAGAATATACGCTACGGCGGCATATATATGCGCCAATGTATGTGTAATTTAATCTCAGTATAAATACAACTACAGCTGTTCTGTGATGCCCTCAGAGGTTTATTAGAGAACCTTAGTGAACAAACGGCATCATGAAGGCCAAGGAACACACCAGACCGGTCATTGATAACATTTTTGAGACATTTAAAACAGAGTTAAGTTATTAAAAATATACCAATCTTTGAACATCTCATGGAGCACTGTTCAATCTACCATGCAAAAATGGAAAGAGAATGGCACAACTGCAAACCTACCAAGACATGGTCTTCCACCTAAACTGACAGGCCGGGCAAGGAGAGCATTCAAAGAAGCAGCCAAGGGCCCCATGGTAACTCTGGAGGAGCTGCAGAGATCCACAGCTCAGGTGGGAGAATCTGTCCACAGGACAACTATTAGTTGTGCACTCAACAAATCTGGCCCTTATGGAAGAGTAGCAAGAAGAAAGCCATTGTTGAAATAAAGCCATAAGAAGTCCCATTTGCAATTTGCGAGAAGCCATGTGGGGGACACAGAAAACATGTGAAAAGAAGATGCTCTGGTCAGATGAGACCAAAAATGTAACTTTTTGGTCTAAAAGCAAAATGTTATGTGTGATGGAAAACTAACATGGCATACCACATGGAGCACAAAATTTCCACCGTGAAACATGGTGATGGTAGCATCATGATGTGACAATGCTTTTCTTGCAGCTGTAATTGCACAATTATGTGCCACTTTGTGTTGGTCTATCACATAAAATCACAGTAAAATACATTTATATTTTTGGTTGTAACATGACAAAATATGGAAAATGTCAAGGGGTATTAAAAAAATTTCAAGGCACTGTATATATGCTGCTTACAATTATAAGGCAATTTATTTCTAACAGCAACGAACATTGGAATACTGTTAAAGTAACATGAAACGTGAGTGCTAATTTAAAAGGCTAATATGCAAGTTATTGCCTCAGGGGACATGTATCAATGCAAAAAAAAGTTTTAAAAACTGAAGTTTTTTTCAGGAGCAGTCATTTTAGTAATGCTTAAAGTGAAAAAATAAAAGTGAAATATTCAATTAAATATCATATTTGGGGGGGGGGGTGGTGTGTGTATATAGTATGGCTGTAAAGTGGCATGTTTTTCCCGTGTTATATAACAGTCCCTGTCACAAATATGAAATTTCTAAAGGGAATAAAGTAATTTAAAACTGCTTGTGGCTTTAATGTAATTATAGATGAAACAACGCGGCGATGGGGGCCCGATCAGACTTATACGATCCCACCCGTGGGCACACAGGATTCCCTCTGCCCCCCTTCACCTCCCACACCTAAGACGGGGGAAAACCTGATAACGGAAAGCCCGGCAAAAGCACGGCTCTGCACCGACCGCATCCTGCCGCGGACGTCCCCGCAAATTGAGGCCCCGTCTTGCGGCCTACTACTCCCGAACCAGGCGAACTCACCCTACACTGTGGCCTCCTTCCCCACAACAGGTCAACCAGTGGTTGACACCACACTGAAGGACATGCTGCTATCCCTCCAGTCCTCCCTAATGACGGACCTGTCCTCAGTCTTCTCTAAAATCACCACAGAACTGCATGTATGGGAGAATGCACAACCCGGGTGAATGAACTGGTAGACTCTTATGATGACATACAGATGGAGCAGAAATGGATGAGGGCCAAACTGGCCGATTTAGAAGACAGATCCAGGGGAAAAAAACTGAAACTCAGGGGGGTCCCAGAATCCATACTGCCGGCTGACCTTCCCAAATATGCCAAATAACTTTTACATACAATACTGCCTGACACCTCGCCTACAGATCTTATAATTGATCGTATCCACCGCATAGCCAAACCCTCGCATCTAGCTGCCTCGGTCCCGAGAGACGTCCTGATGAGAATTCACTTTTTTCATGTCAAGGAGCAGCTACTGATGGCCGCCAGAGGGGGACCATCGCTACAGCATCCATTTGAGGGGGTCCTGCTCTTCCCTGACCTTTCAAAGTACACGCTACAACTCAGACAACAGCTTAGCCCAATTACCAAGGGCCTCCACAACAACAAAGTCCAGTACAAATGGCGATACCCGGCCACTCTACTTGTGACGAAGAATGGTTCCTCGCACGTGATCCAAGATCTGCAGAAGGGATTGCAACTGCTTCATTCTTGGGGAATCCTCCCTGAAATGCCTCAAGACACCTCAGCCCCAAAGGCTCAATGTGGATCCAGAACCACTCACCAAAAAAGAGAGAGAGAAGGGTTCCCCAAATGGGCTTTTAGGCAGCAATATAAAAAATGTAGAAGTATTGTATAGGTTATATAAAACAGTATTTATTGCCAAAATCCCCGATACCCACATGAGTTAGAACAAGTTGGAACATTTGTATAAATAAAATAAATTAAAGGTCAACATTCCTGAATACAGTATGCATAGATAATACATATACAGTTTTGTATCGTTGAGCCTTGACGCGTTTTGACCAATCCGGTCTCTTCAGGGGGCAAAAATGTTTCTAGAAAATAATAATATCATGGTATAAGTTCAAAGTAAGTACATGACAGCATATAAAACAATAGAATGCCATAATGATATAGTTACCACTGAATCAGGAAATGGATAACATAAAAAGCTGCTGTGAGGTCCGGAAGGGCCTGGACTGCCCCTACCCACCCAAAGTAGCGGAGGGGCGCACCCCAGGGAACCTGCAAGGAGCCACACAAAGAGCACCCCCCCAGGAGCAGTGGAGTGGCAGCCACCTGCAGAGGAACACCCATAAAGCCCATGATTAGTAGAAAGAATTATTTCGGGTAGGTTGGTTAAAAAGTTAATTGCTGAAATACAGCCAATTAATTGTATGGGTACATATATTAAGGTAATATAATGGTACAAGGGCTAAGGGCAAATGCCAATTGCCAACATATATAGGGAGAGTAAAGGCATACTTAGGGGTCCAATATGGGTAAAATAATTGGGAGTATAAATTAGGTGAAAAATTGCTGTAATGAGAATCAGTGAATACAAGTGAATGAGATAGTGAGTGTAAACTGATAAGGTGGGTGATTGCCAGAATAGGACAAACCAATGGTGAAATAAGTGTGTGAAATAAGAGTGAAAGTTTAAGTGAGAAACAATATGGTGAAAGTGAAATAAAAATAGGAAGGTGGATGATTAGTCCCCCAATGAAATGGGGGATGGTGTGAGTGAGTCTGGTGAAGAGTGAAAGGATCTTAAAATGCATGAATAAGTGAGATATTTACCTGATAAAATCAAGGGTTGAGGTTGGATAAAATATAGTTATGGAACCCAGACTGCAGTTATGCATTCTAGGAGAGGACACAATGCCAGAAAATAGGGGCAGAGATGCATTAGCATCCAATCTGGCCTACATGGAACCTTGTGATGGTTCCCTGATGAGCTACTCCTTATATATGCCCCTTTGTGGGTGTGGTGATCAAATGATCACATGCAGGTGGACTGCCTCCCTCTATTGAGCCATGGGGAGGCTTATGGCCGCCGAAATGGCAGCCCACGTGTGGCTTCCTCGGCGTTCCAGGAGAGCTAACCAGCCCCGACAAAGTCGTCATCCCCGACACAGCAGCGCGGCGTCAAAACGCTGCGCGCACGCCCAGGAGCGCGCTGCGCCACGGCTGGAACGGGGAGGATCCAAGGAACACCACCAGCTGGGAGAAGCTCAATGGGGCGTCCGGGGACTAGCTCCAGCACACCACGAGCAATGGGAAGGGGGACAGGAACTGTCCCCCCTCCCCCAGCCGGGAAGTAACCAAGGGCCCGGCCCCACCCCCAAGAGGGTGGAAGGGTTTAGCCATGCCCCGCCGGGAAACACAAGCGGCCACAATACATTATAAAAACCATATGTGACAGTTGACATCCATGTACTGAAACTCAAAAAGAAGGGGAGGGGGTATTTTATACAGGCATATTATATAGATAATGTATAGACATAAATAGCGTGTTAGTACCATGGCTATAAACCCCAAGCTTATGGGATATGATTTAATTAGGACAAATATTAGGTAGGAATATTTGAACATGCTAGAATACAGAAGTCTGTCTTGCAGTTACTTCCGAAGCCAGCAAAAGAGGGGGGATTAGGGGTACAGTCCCCCCAAAAAACAGAAGGTAATTAAACCTTCTGAAGACCTAAACACCAAGCTGATGTATGATACACCAGAGATGTGAGTCATGGGTTGGGTATGCAGGGGTTAAAGCTGAACATGGAAGAACACGCAATTCATGTCAATCTCAATATGTCAGGGGAGAAGGGGGGTTTGAGCCCCCAAATGTTGATGCGAAAGAGAAAGGACACATATTGAGAACGTAATTAAGCTGCTCGCCCCGAAATTGCAAAAAAGAGAGAGAGAAGGGTTCCCCAAATGGGCTTTTAGGCAGCAGTATAAAAAATGTAGAAGTATTGTATAGGTTATTTAAAACAGTATTTATTGCCAAAATCCCTGATACCCACATGAGTTAGAACAAGTTGGAACATTTGTATAAATAAAATAAATTAAAGGTCAACATTCCTGAATACAGTATGCATAGATAATACATATACAGTTTTGTATCGTTGAGCCCCGACGCGTTTTGACCAATCCAGAACCACTCACCATGGCCCCGCTATCCAGGATGATGGTCCGGAGCAGATGACCTGAAGATCCCGGGCATCCCTTTCTCTATCTACGTAACAGATGCTCTCCCTGGCATCCAGCTTTACACCTGTTCTCTTTTTTTTGTTTCTCTTTTTTACGAGTTTAAGTTTTGAAGCATCAGCCTTGTGACATTCATTCCCCAAATCAGCGGTTTAGTTGGACACCTTGTCCCTGCACTCCACTTCCTGTCTCCCTCGGTGGCACCGCCATCGTGAACCGTATCTATTGTTATTACCAGTTTTACTTACCAGTTTTTCTTGCTTGTTTAGTTCCTATCATCTGAACTTCTGTTACAGCAAATCTGATACCTGCGCAGAGACCTATACGGTACATATCTTCGATCGACGACTTCCTTAGTAGCATCCTCATCTCCCTCACGCAGAAAAGCTCATCCTGTTCTCCTAACTGTAAGTGACTTTCTATCCCAAATCTCACCTGATCCTTGATCCCCAATGGTGACTACACTTCTATCTCTTAATGCTAACGGGTTAAACCACCCGGCAAAAAGACATTCCCTATGGAAGACCACTCTGGACCTACAGTGCGACATACTGTGTGTCCAAGAAACACACTTTATGTCCACCGGTGCACCTGCGTGTACCAACAGGCACTTTCCCCACATTTTTGGGGCACCCTTCTCCTCCAAAAAAAGAGGGGTGCTCATAGCAATCAGGGATACTGTCAAATTCCTCCTGAAAAGTGTTGTGATAGACCCGGATGGGCGATATATTGTTCTTGTATGTAATGTAAATGGTGTGGAATATACCCTGGTTAACATTTATGCTCCCAACGTCAAACAGATCAGTTTCCTCCGAAAGGTAATGAAAGTTGTACACCCCATCAAACAGGGACGCCTGATTATCTGTGGAGATTTTAACCTAGTTCCAGAAGTGTCCCTAGACTCCACCACTGCCTCAAAACACAGGGAGTCCCCTCTAAAACACTTTATAACCTCACATGACCTGCTTGATGTTTGGAGGTGCTACCACGGCTCTGAACGTGATTACACATACCTCTTTCCCCTCCACAAAACGTACTCACGCATAGACATGTTCCTCACTGACAAATGGCTCTTGCATCTGCATATCAGCGCATCTGTGATTCACACCACGACCTTGCCGGACCATGCCCCTGTCACCATCACCATTTCTGACTCTCCTACATCTAGGCCCCCGTTTATATGGCGAGCCAACAACTACATCTTGCAACATCCTTCCTTTTCACCAACAATTTCTGACCACCTGTCAGAATACTTTGACACTAATACGGGTTCTGTGCCCGATCCAGTCGTGGTGTGGAACGCACATAAAGCGTTTATAAGGGGGATTCTGATTAAACTAAGCTCCTCTCATAAAAAACATAGATCACTAAAGATAGACACTCTGACATCGCAAATAGACACTTCCGAGCGACTTAACAAGTCTAATCCGGACCCGGCTAGGGCCGCTCATATTTTCTCCCTACGTCAGGAGCTGAGACTCCTTCTCCTCCAATCCTTTGAACATCATCAAAGGAAATGGAAGGCAGTTACTTACTCCACATCCAATAAAGCGGGTAAAGCACTGGCTCAGCGCATTAAAGGCAGGAAGGCCAAAAGCAAGATTGACCACCTATATCATCCACACACTAATGCAAAACTCACAAACCCCCAGGATATAGCTGATGCATTCAGCACATACTACGGAGACCTTTACAACCTATGAAATGACCGTGACACACACCAACCTTCCCCAACCGACATAGACAACTTCCTTAACCATGTTAATTTCCCATCCCTCTCAGCGGATCAATTAGCCCGACTGTATGAACCCTTTCCCACGTCGGAAATTTGTACCTGTAAACTCTGTATTATGTTAAACTCAATTAAAACTATTTTTGAAGAAAAAAAAATTGGGCCTTAAGTGGTGGTGATGGTGACACAACACTGTAAAGCCTCTCAGAAACTCTTGTTGAGTGCAGGAACGATCCCTGCTGCAAAATGTTAGATCAAAAATTGTAATTACACACCCCTGTTTAACAGGGGAAGAAAAATTGGGCCTTAGGTAGTGGTGGTAGTCCCCACAACACTGTAACCCCTCACAGATACTCTAGTTGAGCATAGGAACTAGCCCTGCTGTGAAATATTACAGCTAAAAATTGTAAGTACACACCCCTGGGGTAGAAAAATTGGCCCTTAGGCAGTGGTGGTGGTGCTTAGAAGAATTCTTAGATTCTTAGTGTAACGGATTGACCCGTGACAGACTGAGATTCTCCTATGTCTAGGGTTACCTTATGTCCACTAGGGCCATAGGGTGACAAATAAATTATATCATATATTACATCAGATGAGACATTAATATTTATTCAATGCAAAGACATCTGCTTTTAAAATGCTAAGTGACCCGGCTTGTGAAAGACCTTTCATTCTGTTGAAAAGGTGTTCATTGCATCAGGGCCTGAAAGACCTTTTGATTGTGTGATTCATTGTGTTTAAAACAATGTGTTAAAGTCTCCATTCAAATGTACTGAATTAGCATGTCAATTATGTTTAGGAATGTATTGATGCCCAGGTGTCAGAGACAGTACGTCTGTCTAGATAATGTGGATTGAGGTCAAGGCATTGTGTAATTGTAGTTTGGAATGTGACAGATCTGTCAGTATCGGTGCTGAAATGTCTGCTAGATAATTAGCCCCAGTGTGAATAGGGGGGTGGAGATGGCATTGTCCTGTGATTGGCTGCAACATATTGTACTGTATAAAAAGGCTGAGAAGAAACCAATAAAGTGTTCATATCTTTGAAACCAGTACCAGAGCTTGTGTCTCGGTTATTATGGAAAATGGAATGGATTGTGTATGCAGGATTGTCGCAGTGTGTCAGATAAGCTTGTCGTGGTTGGATGGAAGGTCGTAAACGGTGGTGACCGTTACATTTGGTGGCACAGCAGTGGGATGATTCCATCTTCAGAAGGACGGCTACAAGGACACATGACAATGGAGACGGTGTATGAATGGATGAAGCTCTCTTCCCTCATGGACTTACTGGAGAGCCGGGGCAGACCGGCCAGCAACCGTAAGAAAAGGGACATTATCGCAGAACTGGTCGAAATGGATAGAGCTAAAAGGCCCACCATAACAGACAGGACACCCGAAGAAGCAAGTTTTGATCGGGCTGTTAACATAAGACTGACACATTATGGTCCTAACCCTCCACCGGAGATCAGGGACCGAGTTATAGTGGCTCTGAATGCCACCTTGCTACAGCGAAGAAGTGCTGCAGCAGCTGAAGTCACAGCAGCACCAACTAAAGAGAGAGGAGAGGTGCAGATACCAGTCTTCATGGAAGAGGAATTCCAAAGAAGGTTACAAGAGATGCGGATACAGCATAGAGGACCAGTATCAGAGGAGGTCCTGTTGGGATGGTCGGAAGTGATTCGGTGCCAACTCTGGAAGGAAGCACTAGCTCTGGAGCAGCAACACCAAGAAAAGGTCCTGCCCTCCATCTATGCAAGGTACTGGCCGCAGTATGACATACGAATGCTGTTGTTGGGGGAACAACCGAAGCAGGAGTGGACAGCTGAGTTAAGCAGGCTGATCCGGGCAGAGATGCAGGTAGACGAGAGCTACAAAGCCCTCCGGTGGTATGTAGCCCAAGAGTGCCCGTGGTCAACGGATGACACCCCCACAGAAGGCTATGACTATGATGGCCTGGGATTGTTGTATTGGAGGATGTCCAGTGATCCAGACTTCGGGGATGATCGGGAGTGGCGCTTGGAGGACATAGATAAAGTACACAAAACAAGTCCGCGCTCTTGGGAGTCTGTAAAACGTATGGGCCCAGTATTATTGGGATAAAATAAAATAGAATTATGAGGAAAAGGAATCCATTTATTACAGATCAACTTCTAAAAATAAAAAGAAGAAACAGTTCATATAAAATTAAATACAGGGCTTAAGAGTGGTGAGAAATATACATAAAAAATTCCACCAGCAATCACCAGCAGTTCATGGGGTTAAACCTCAAAGGTTAAGTGCACAAGCCATCATGAGGAAAAAACACACGCTGACAGTACCTTAATGGCAGATGGTGAAAGATGGTAAACAGAAAGCCGCCGTCAGATCTTTCAATAAGGACCTGACATCAAACAGTCCACAGTGCCGGAGTGTCATCACGAGGTGAAGGGGACGAAACCATCCGACGGGACCATCCGACGGGTCCTGCAGCCGGGAGTGCGGCGCAGTAGGCTCTGCGGGGACACACGCTCCTTCCGTTTGATCGTGTGGACGTCACACGTCTGAGACGCCGCTTCACGTTTAGACCAATGGAGCTGAGATGTAATGAATGCCCTCTGGTGGAGAGTCCAAAGATAGCACGTTCCTAGTATAGGATGGTGGAAACTGCCAGTGGAAGAAACAAATTATGGTTGATCTTTTTTTTTAAAAGCTTTGAAGATGAATAAAAATCCCATAAATATGGGGATCGGGGGGGTCTTGACGACGCGTTTCGCGCTTCCAGGCGCTTTTTCAAAGTCAAGGGTATATGTCTTGTTATGAAGATTAAATAGTCTAAAATAAGGGGAGGAGTAATATTGGGAGAAAGGGGAAATGGATAAAAAATGGGCATGTCAATAAAACCGAAAGGTTTAACCCCTTACAGGGAATGAATCACCAGAAACACAACACGCATAAATACATATATAAATATAACACAACATTCCATATGGCAGTCAAAAATTCATAATGATAATAATATTAAATAAGAAAAAACCTGCCACCTAGTGGAGTATTGGAAGAATGAAATAAATAATTTTCCATATATCCCATAGGTGGTATAAAGATAGAGGTTGGATATTAAATAATTAAAAATTAATTGTTAAATCAAAATACTAGTTTCGATTTCTTCATTTAACCCCTTAGGAGCCAACGAGTCGAACATGAAAATCCAAAAGACTTCCCTTCTGCAAAGAAGGGAAAATCTCTCAATATTTGTAAGGGTGCCCTAAGGCTCCATTCACATCTGAGCGACAAAACGGCGGTCGCCCGTCGCTCTTGTCGCTCGAGATGTGAAACAACATTGCGGTCTATGAGGGAACGCCAATGTCGCCTGAAAAAAAGGGTCCGGGACTTTTTTTCAAGCGACATTGGCGTTTCCTCATAGACCGCAATGTTAAAAAAAGATTAAACTTTTTTTTTTTCTACAGGCGGCAAGATAAGCCGCGTACGCGGCGTATCGTGTCGCCTAGGTGTGAATGCAGCCTTAGGGATGTGTTCAATCACAAACACTTCTAGATGTTTAAAATGTTTATTGTGACAGTAATTAAAATGGTGTGGCACACTATGTTCAGTGCACCCTTTCTTTATTAGTGATGAGCGGAATACGCCATATTCGATTTCGCGATATTTCACGAATATATAGAAGAATATTCGCGAAATATTCGTTAATATCGAATATTCGTGATATTTTATCAAAAAAATAAAAATTGCGAAATTTTGCTAATGCGAATGCGAAATTGATTGCGAAATTCTCGTCAACACGCGAAAACGGAGATCATTTCCTGGATTACTAAACTAATATGCACTAAACACTAACTCTACTTACACAAACTTATATGACTAAACTAAAGCTAATTTTCTTTTTTTTTTTATACACAAAACACAGAAGGGCAGAGAAAGTATTCGCGAATATTCGTAATACGAATATTCGCATTGCGAATATTCGGCAACATAAAACGATCGCCTCAGCTACTCGGCCCAGGGTCTCTAATCATACCAGCAATGCTTTTAGACGTCGATGGAGATCACTAGGATGTGATCTGTTTTAAAAATAAATTTGAAAAAATAGCGAATATTCACCGCGATATTCGATTTATTCGCGAATACTCGAATATGCAATATTCGTAACGAATATTCACAATGCGAATATTCGTGAGCAACACTATTCTTTATAAGACGGCGATGGTCACCTATTCTAGCACATAGTGCTCTTATGGTGCGACCTACATAAAAGAGCCCACATGGGCAACAAAAAACGTAAATAACAAATTCAGTTGAGCAAGTAATAAATTGTTTGATAATATACTCTTTCCCAGAACACATGGTTATTCTGTCAGTGCCATGTGTAATGAACTGTCAGGTTAAGCACGCTCTTTTTTTGCACTGAAAAATGCCCTTTCTGTCATTGAAATAGGTTCTTATGTCTAAGGGAGAACCTGAAGATTTCTTTTTTATTTTACTAGGGGCCAAAATATTTTTTATGGTTCGAGCTTTGCGAAAAGTGACTTGAGGTATGGCCGGAAGTAATGGAGCCAGTCTCTGGTCCAGAAGAAGGATCTTAAAATGTTTTTTAATAATGTTAGTCACTGCCTTATATCTATTATTAAAAGTGGACACAAATCTAATCGCATTAGCGTTATCTAGTTGTTTCTTTGGTAATTTCTTAGCAGAGCTTGGGTCTAAAAAGAACGAAAACGCTTCATCTATAAGTTCTTTGGGGTATCCCTTTTCTTCTATATATATGTTTTTTTTTGTTTTTTTTTATATATGTATTTATGCGTGCTGTGTTTCTGGTGATAAATTTCCTGTAAGGGGTTAAACCTTTCGGTTTTATTGACATGCCCATTTTTTATCCATTTCCCCTTCCTCCCAATATTACTCCTCCCCTTATTTTAGACTATTTAATCTTGATAACAAGCCATATACCCTTGACTTTGAAAAAGCGCCTGGAAGCGCGAAACGCGTCAAGACCCCCCCGATCCCCATATTTATGGGATTTTTATTCATCTTCAAAGCTTTTTAAAAAAAAGATCAACCATAATTTGTTTCTTCCACTGGCAGTTTCCACCATCCTATACTAGGAACGTGCTATCTTTGGACTCTCCACCAGAGGGCATTCATTACATCTCAGCTCCATTGGTCTAAACGTGAAGCGGCGTCTTAGACGTGTGACGTCCACACGATCAAACGGAAGGAGCGTGTGTCCCCGCAGAGCCTACTGCGCCGCACTCTTGGCTGCAGGACCCGTCGGATGGTCCCGTCGGATGGTTTCGTCCCCTTCACCTCGTGATGACACTCCGGCACTGTGGACTGTTTGATGTCAGGTCCTTATTGAAAGATCTGACGGCGGCTTTCTGTTTACCATCTTTCACCATCTGCCATTAAGGTACTGTCGGGGGGCGTGGCCGGACTCAGCAGGAAGATGGACGCCTAATCTTTGAGCTCCGGCTACCTCAGAGCAGACCACGTCTTTACACTGAGGTTTATGTCCCCATTTCAGCAGACAAACAACCATGGGCACAGCCTCAAGGCAGTCGTTGACCTCCCGTTCTCGTTCCCCGCGGCAACACACCGGGAACCAAGGACAGAACATACCGGAGATGTTCCACTCGTCCCGTGGGAACATGGCGTCCTCCCGCTCGAAAGCATCTCAGGGCTCGACCCTGCTCTCGCCTCCTGTGCCCTCCGACATAATTCTGTCAGCTCCGCAAGCCGCCACTTCATCTCAACCAGCACCTGGCCTGGGAGGGTTGAATTCAACACCTCTGCCACAGCTTATCATCTTGGACCTCAGAGCCATCACCTCCGACATTAAGGACATCTTCTCCGCGGCCATTGCAGAGCTGCGGATCGACATCCGTACCCTGTCAGACAGGGTAACGACCACAGAACGGGTGATTGACGAACATGACCAGGTCCTACAATGGTCCACGAGGAAGATAGATGACCATACACACCAACTCAGGGACGTTAACTGTCACTTGGAGGACCTGGACAACAGGGGGCGCCGCCACAACCTTAGGGTGAGGGGGCTCCCGGAATCCATTGAGGGGGACCAAGTCCAACAAAAGACAGTGGCCATCTTCAACGGTGTACTTGGTAGACCCCCGCAATCCCGTATTGCAATGGAGCGAATCCATCGCGCCCTCCGCCCCAGGGGCAGGGACAATGACCCCCCCGCGATCTGATATGCTGCATAGTGGACTTTACACTGAAGGAGGAAATACTGCAGCGGGCCAGGGGTCAGCGGCTTTCACATGGCGATTCCCCCATCCAGATCTACCAAGACCTCTCGGGGATCACCCTACAACACCGGAGGGACCTCCGGCCTCTACTGGATGTCCTCAGTGCTCGGGACATCCGCTACAAGTGGAAATTTCTGTTCTGTCTCGCCGCATCCCACCAAGGCCGCAATGCGGCACTGCGGGTCCCTGAAGATCTGCCCCGCTTCTGCGAAACTCTTGGCATCCCGCTTGTTCAGGTCCCCGACTGGTATGCACCATACAGGCGCTCGGTGGGCAGGTGGGGCAAAGCACAGGAGGTACCCATGGAGACCCAAACTACCAGGCACCGCAGGAGGAGGTCCCCGTCTCCCTCCAGGCACCCCACGGGCTCCCAGCCCGCCAGAGGCGAGTGGGACCCGGAGACCCCACCGGGAGCCAGGCATGCGAGGAGAGACGCCTAACCACTTCTACACAGGTACAGAGATGGAAACCCCCTGCGTGTGTTTTGTACCTTTATTTCCCAGTTTCCCTCAGTCCTGCCGCTTAATTTTGGACTCCTGACCCACTGACTCTTTCTGCTTTGGTTTTTGTTTTTCTCTTCAAATACATTAAAATGGCGGACAGCGGCTTGAAATGTTTCACTCCTATCATTTCCGCTTGGCTTGGACTCCCCCTGGACACTACATTTCCCAGTGTGCTATGCGCCGCTGCGTCCCCAAAAGCCTGGCGCGCCCTCGCTTCGTTGGGCCTTGATTGGATGCGCCATTGCATACTCCCAGACACCTCTGATTGGCTGAGGATCCTCCACCCGGGACTTACTCCACCGCCCCTTTACCGGCCCTGTTGAGAACGAAAGAAGCCCCAGTCCTGGTATGTGTGGTGCTGAGAAATTTCTTCTGTCGCTGTGGCTTCATCTACCGCCCTCGGGACTCCATGCCCCGCGATTTGCTGGCCGTCTTTCGCACCGCCTGCACATCACACCTTGACACCCGGCTGTTCCTTTCCCAGCTCCATCCTCCATACGACCGAGACTCACGGAACTGAGCTCCCCACCACACTTCTGGAGATGCCCGCCCTACGCACCAGGCTAAGTGTTTGGCTGTTACACCCATGTGGTCTCTTTCCAGCCTCCCGTGCAGTGCGATACCCGCATCCCCTCCCTTACGAGGCCACATCCGCAATGGCAAGCATCCGGAGCTTCAGGGACATACTGGAAGCGGACAGTCGCCCCCTCCCACGGCAAATGCAAGAAGCCACAGCTGGCGGGAATCAAGCAGCCACTCAATTGACTGACCTGTTCTGCTGCTTTCCCATTCAGCGAACTCTCTCTCATGATTTAGGGGTTGTAAGTATTATAGATCCTTCCCTGTTCCTTACCACGTCTGGGCTGAGTATATCACAACATCCCACCCATCGTTTTCTCCTTCTTGTACACTGATATGCATGACGCACCCTGCTCCCCCTCCCCGCCCTTCCATAGCGAGTGCCCCTGTACCTTCGGGGTGCACTGCTGCGGCGGTCGGGATGGGTGATTCCGGGCTGCCCCCGCATAACTTGTTGGGAACACCACCATCTTTGGGGGTACGCATTCACGTTCTATGTCACTGATTGCGGAACGGCATCTCCCTGTCTATGCGAACGCCCCTCTTCCCTCAAATGCCCGTGCTTATACTCTGTCCAGCAGTAGGGCGACCTCCCAATGCTAGAAGGTTTTGCTATGTGGCTGTTCTGAGGTGGCATGTTGCCACAAGGCTCTGTTAGTTTTCTTTTTTCATACATACCTGTTCATTGTGTTACTTTGTACGAGACTTCTGTCCTGTTCTGGTTCGAGTCAACCCCACAACGGTGGTGTACGGTGCCCTCTGTAGTCGATTTTTGAGACCTGAGGAAACGTTACACCCCGTACCACGCCGATTTCTCTTGTTCCTGTTCTAAGTGTAAGGACACGGTCCTACCACTTAATCGGTATTTTGTTTCTAGCAGCTGACCAACTTTTTTTTTTCTCTGTCCCCCCCTCACCTCTATAGGGGACCCTACCCCCCTCCCCCCGAGACAATGGCTACTGACGCCACCCCATCTTCTGGGGCTAGAGACACACACTCCTCATCTAAACTGAAGCTATACTCCCTGAATGCGCGTGGCCTCAACACGCCAGAGAAACGTTCCCGCCTCCTCCATTTACTTTGGAAGGAGAAACCACACATAGCGCTCATCCAAGAAACACACTTCAGATCAGACAACGTCCCAAGTTACACGATAGAAATTTTCCAATAGTATATCATGCCACAAATGATAGTGCAAAGTCCAAAGGGGTATCTATCCTAATCTCTAGGCACTGCCCTTTTCAAGTTTTAGACATTCAACGGGATCCACAGGGGCGATACATCTTCCTAAAGGGCATGCTACATGGACGGACTTTCATGATTGCTAACATTTGTGCCCCAAATTCTCGACAGGTCCCCTTTTTTCGCGCGATGCTCTACAACCTGACCTCCTTCCAATCGGGCACGCTGGTAGTGGGTGGAGATTTTAACGTCTCCCTCATACCTTCTCTTGACACCTCCTCAGGCTCCTCTTGCCTGACCTATAGGGCCCTTCACACTATAAAATCACAACTGGCTACTCTGACCCTTCACGACACATGGCGCACGCTGCACCCGAATGTGAAAGACTTCACATACTTCTCCTCCCTGCACCAGAAATACACGAGAATAGACCACTTCTTTCTAACACAGTCGGATCTCACCTCCCTCTCAGAAGCTACGATCGAACCAATGCTCTTATCGGACCACCACCCAATCACTGTGACTCCCCTCACAGTGGGCCAGGTCCATGATTTGGCGGATGGATGACTCCGTTTTACTCGATATAGACCTCTCCAAATCGGTTTCGGACACCTTAACGAATTACTTTAACGAAAATGTCAGGGAAGATTCCTCCTCTAAACTGGTGTGGGCGGCTCACAAATGTGTTGTCAGGGGAGAATTCATCTCTCTGATAGCTAAGCGCAATAAACTTAGGAAGGCCAGGATGACAGAGCTCTCCAACAGGGTTCAAACTCTAGAACGCGCTCACAAACGCACACTGGCCATTAACACTCATGTGGAACTGTTAAGAGCTCGGGAAGAACTCCTGGGCGAACTCCAGAGAACTTTGAAGCATAAATATACCCTCTCTAATAAACTCTTCTACGAGTTCGGCAACAAGTCGGGGAAGCTTTTGGCCTCCGCTCTCCAAAAGAAGAAATCGTCGCACACAATACACACCATCACCTCCCCGTCGGGAACCTCACTCACATCCTCCGACGACATCGCGAACCAATTCGTCCGATACTTCTCAGAATTGTATGCCCTCCCCACACCCACGACATCGCCAACGGCCCCGGATAGGACAACACTTATTCAAGAATTCCTACGCGACTACGGCTCCCCACTAACTCCTCTGGGAGATCTATCCCATTTAGACATACCTATCTCGACGCAGGAAGCGCTGTCAGCCCTCAAACAACTCAAACCCGGGAAAAGCCCGGGCCCGGACGGCCTCCCGACCAGTTATTATAAAACATATGCAGACGTCCTGATCCCTTAGCAGCTTTCAATGATCTCTTAACCCCATGTCCACACAATAAAAGCCTGCTAGAAGCCCATATATCCCTAATACCCAAGCTCGGGAAAGATGTCACGTTAGTCCCAAATTATCGCCCAATCTCGCTGCTAAACGTAGATGTTAAATTATACACCAAAATCTTGGCTAACAGATTAATCTCACTCCTCCCTGTCACTATCTCCACTGATCAGGTGGGCTTTGTCCCTGGACGGGAAGCCAGGGACAACACCACCAAAGCCCTGAATGTCCACTATTGGTTAATCTCCTCACGTAAAAAGGGCTTCTTCCTCTCCCTGGACGCCGAGAAGGCATTTGATAGAGTGGCCTGGGACTACATGGCGGCAGGCCTTAGCAAATTGGGACTCCCGCCCCGCTTCACGCAGATGATTATGGCTTTATACTCGGTCCCCACTGCGTGGATCAGGGTCAACGGCCACCTATCAAGCGCTTTCTCCATTAAGAATGGCACCAGGCAAGGATGCCCACTATCCCCCCTCATCTTCATCCTCACTATGGAACCTGTCCTCCGTAGGCTTAGGGACAACCCCAATATCCAAGGTATCGATATCCCTGGTAAGTGTTGTAAAATAGCCGCTTACGCAGACGACATCCTCCTATTCCTCTCGGGCCCCATCACTACGATCCCAAATCTTCTCCTCGACTTCCAGCTGTTTTACACCATAGCCAATCTTAAAATTAACTTTGGGACGTCCACCGCATTGAACATCTCCCTCCCCAACACGGTGGTTGCCTTGTGCAAACAAAATTTCCCCTTCAAGTGGAACGTGGACGGCATTCAATCCCTGGGGATTAAGATCCCGACCAACCTGACCGACCTATATACGGATAACTTCCTACCCGCCCTGCGTACGATTAAGGAAGACTTACTTAAATGGCAAAAGGGACATTTTTCCTGGTTTGGCAGGGCGGCCATCCTCAAAATGAACACACTCCCCAGGCTCTTATACCTCATGCAAGCCGTCCCAATCAAACTCCCGCTATCCTTTTTCGCTTCCCTTAAAGGGCTGTGCAGAGCCTTCCTCTGGGCCGGACACCCTCCCAGGCTGCGCTGGGACAAACTCGTCCTTCTTAAACTGAAGGGTGGCCTTGGCCTTCCGGACTTGGCCCTGTACCATAAGGCCTGCCTTTTTGTATGGTTAGTGGACTGGCACCTTCATGCAAACGACAAGGATTGGGTAACAGTGGAGAATGCATTTCTCGACTTCCCAATCTCTCACCTCCCTTGGATAAGCACTCGCGCGACCCCTAGAGCTTGCTTGACACATCCACTGATTGGCCCCACCCTACTCTCCTATAGGGCCTTCTGCAGATCCCATGGGTTGGTGCCATCACCTGGCCCTATGACCCCGTTACTCAACAACCCGGACTTTCCGGCCGGTGTTACAACCACTGACACCTCAAATGCTTCCCATCCTCCACAAGTGAGGGCTCACCATTTTTTCCGTAACTCAATACTCTACACCCATTCGGAAATGATTGCAGCCTTCCCACATCTGTCCATTCCATTTTTCAAATTCCTTCAGCTTAGGCACTTTTTTGCTGGCGCCCCTGCCTCTTCCCTTTGGTATAGACCCCTTACACCCCTGGAACAACTTTGCAATGCCCAGAGCCCCCAACGACATTTAGTCTCATCGCTCTATGCCCTGATAATATCCCACACTAAACCCTGCGACGCTGCATGAACGCTCTGGGACAGGGAGCTGCCGTCGGCCCTGTCACACACCGATTGGGAACGTGTGTGGGAATATGTTCATAAAGGGTCCGTTAACGTCTCGGCGCAAGAAAACCGCTTCAAGCTCTGTGCCAGATGGTACCGGACCCCGGAAAAACTACACAGGATCTTCCCGACCGTTCCCCCGGAATGTTGGAGATGCGGCTCGGCCACGGGCACACTCCTCCATATCTGGTGGGACTGCCCCAGCTTACAGCCATTCTGGAAAGACGTCCACGAACGCATTATCCAAATCACTACATTTCAGGTGGACTTCACCCCGGCCCAATATCTTCTACATCACACTTCCCTATCCAGATCCCAGTATCACAAATCCCTTGCATTACACCTCATCAATGCAGCTACGCAGTGTATCCCGCTTGCGCTGGAAGACCACACTGCCCCCCACACTTGAAGACTGGCATGCCCGTGTCAGGAAGATTGAAGACATGGAACAACTCATCCATCAGGCCCATGACACACACAAAAAATTTAGACACACCTGGGCCTGCTGGACCCATTACAGGGAATCCGTGAGTCAGGGAACTCTACCTGTCCCCACCACTTCCCCTGCTCCCCCCTAAGAAGAGGAACCTGTCCAAGGTCTGGTCCTCATCTGGTTGATTCTACTACTCCTGAACCATCCTCACAGCCCCACCCCACAGAGCCTCCCGGGCCCCCCCCCTGCCCACAGACTGCTCCTGATAGGGGTGGGTGGGGGCGGGGCTGGGCCCTGCTGGTCCCTATCTAAGTCATTGCTGTCACCACCCCGGGCCGCACCGGGAGGGGAGGTCTTTACCCGTCTTTACCCTTCTTTACCCCTTTTTTTTTTTACCCTTCTCTTACCGTCTTTGCTCACATTGGTTAGCTGTCATTTTTCTGTTACATCCTCTGGAACTGTTTACATGCAATGTCGAGTTTACACGCATTATACGTTTGTTGTCTACATCTGACGTTGTTCTTCCATATCTGTACCTGGACATGCACCTCCTACTGTTCAATAATATCTTGTTCTGATCCATGTATGACTTTTTCTGCATATTCTGTTTACCTCTTACCGAAATATTCAATAAAAATTGTTTTTGGAAAAAAAAAACAATTAAGGTACTGTCAGCGTGTGTTTTTTCCTCATGATGGCTTGTGCACTTAACCTTTGAGGTTTAACCCCATGAACTGCTGGTGGAATTTTGTATGTATATTGCTCACCACTCTTAAAGCGGTTGTAAACCGCAAAAAAATATATATATATTTTTTTAGACCTGCAAGGGAAAAGCCATAATGAGCTAATATGCACCGCATATTAGCTCATTATGAAATACTTACCTCGGAACGAGGTGTAGGGAACTTACCTGGTGCACGCCGAGTGAGATGTCATCTTGACTCGGCGTGTCTTCCGGGTATCGCCGCTCCAGCGCTGTGATTGGCTGGAGCGGCGATGACGTCACTCCCGCGTGTGCGCGCGGGAGATTTAAATCCGGCCAGGACGGCGGTGGCCGGTCCTTTGGCCGTAGATTCCCCCCTGCGCATGCGCCGCTGCAATCAGATATTCTTTATACCTACAGGTAAGCCTTATTATAGGCTTACCTGTAGGTAAAAGTCGAAAAAGTGGGTTTACAACCACTTTAAGCCCTGTATTTAATTTTATATGGACTGTTTCTTCTTTTTATTTTTAGAAGTTGATCTGTAATAAATGGATTGTTTTTCCTTATATTTCTATTTTATTTTATCCCAATAATACTGGGCCCATACGTTTTACAGACTCCCAAGAGCGCGGACTTGTTTTGTGTACTTTATCTATGTTGGGTACTTCTGGGTACCGTCACTCCCGCAGCGCTGGACTGTCTATGCCATACCCTATATATTAATTACCTTAGGGTCTTTTTACTTCATCTACCGGTTCATATGCTTTTTTAGTGCCAGTGACTTTTTGTGTATTTGTCTGCTTGGAGGACATAATGGAGCACAGAGAGGAAAAATTGAATATCTCGGGAGGCCACTGGTTACAGGAAGATTTGGAATTTCTGGCCATTCGGGAATGGGAGCTGGAGGTCGCCTACAGACAGTTGCTGGACTCTGCTCAGCAGGAGGGTGGGGCTCCCATTGCCTGGGACTATGAGGAAAGGTCAGATGACAACTGTGAAATCCTGGCTGATGAATCGGCAGTGGAAAATGGAGATTACCATCCCTAAAGCCGAAGCGGATGGTGTGGAGTTCCAGAGAGCCGGGGCGGTTGGCCCCTCTCTCCAGCAACAAGCTGAGGTGGTAAAGCTTTTACCCCCAGCTGAATCACTGGCAACAGAGTAGGGTGCCCCAGGCCTCTGCTCCTCACTAACAGAAGAGGGGGACCCTGTGGTAGTGGATGGGACTGTGGTCTCCACTCACAGCAACCCAGCGGAAGAGCTGGCAACAAAACAGAGGGTCACGGACCTCTGCTCTCCCCTAACAGAAAATGGGGTCCCTGTGGATGTGGCTGTGGTCTCCACTCACGGCAACCCAGCGGAAGAGCTGGCAATGGAAAAAGAGGGTCACAGACCTCTGCTCCTCACTAACAGAAGAGGGGGACCCTGTGGTAGTGGATGGGACTGTGGTCTTCACTCACAGCAACCCAGCGGAAGAGCTGGCAACAGAACAGAGGGTCACGGACCTCTGCTCCTCACTAACAGAAGAGGAGGACCCTGTGGTAGTGGATGGGACTGTGGTTTCCACTCACAGCAACCCAGCGGAAGAGCTGGCAACAGAACAGAGGGTCACGGACCTCTGCTCTCCACTAACGGAAGAGGGGGACCCTGTGGTAGTGGATGGGACTGTGGTCTCCACTCACAGCAACCCAGCGGAAGAGCTGGCAACAGAGCAGAGTGTCATGGGCCTCTGCTCCTCACTAACAGAAGAGGGGGACCCTGTGGTAGTGGATGGGACTGTGGTCTCCACTCACAGCAACCCAGCGGAAGAGCTGGCAACAAAACAGAGGGTCACGGACCTCTGCTCTCCCCTAACAGAAAATGGGGTCCCTGTGGATGTGGCTGTGGTCTCCACTCACGGCAACCCAGCGGAAGAGCTGGCAACGGAAAAAGAGGGTCACAGACCTCTGCTCCTCACTAACAGAAGAGGGGGACCCTGTGGTAGTGGATGGGACTGTGGTCTTCACTCACAGCAACCCAGCGGAAGAGCTGGCAACAGAACAGAGGGTCACGGACCTCTGCTCCTCACTAACAGAAGAGGAGGACCCTGTGGTAGTGGATGGGACTGTGGTCTCCACTCACAGCAACCCAGCGGAAGAGCTGGCAACAGAACAGAGGGTCACGGACCTCTGCTCTCCACTAACGGAAGAGGGGGACCCTGTGGTAGTGGATGGGACTGTGGTCTCCACTCACAGCAACCCAGCGGAAGAGCTGGCAACAGAGCAGAGTGTCATTGGCCTCTGCTCCTCACTAACCGAAGAGGGGGACCCTGTGGTAGTGGATGGGACTGTGGTCTCCACTCACAGCAACCCAGCGGAAGAGCTGGCAACAGAGCAGAGTGCCCCGGGCCTCTGCTCCCAACTAACAGAAGAGGGGGTTCCTGGGGTAGTGAATGGGACTTCAGTCTTCACTGGCACAACCCCAGAAAATGGTACGGCACTGAAACAGGAGGATGTCGGCTTTGCAAGCACCAAGGGGGTTTTCACCTAGCACCAGTGGATGGGACTTCAGTCTTCACTGGTATACCCCAGGAAGAGGGGGCAGTTGGCCCAGACCCCCAACAACATGATGGGCTGAGCCCAGCCACCCTGCCTTCTCTCCAGCGGCTGAAAGGACTCCAGGGAGAAGGGCCAGTCCAGGCCTCTCCCCAGCGGCAGGCGTATTCTCTGAGAGAGGCAGAGGTTGGCGGGGTTAGTAATGCTCAGTTTGGAGACATTTATTTGGGGTACAGTATGGATACCAGCATTGGAGGACTGGAACTACTGACTGACTTCGGAGTCAACCCATTTGGGGTTCACTCCTGTGTCCGTCTCCCACCGAAAGGGGAGAGATGTAACGGAATGACCCGTGACAGACTGAGATTCTCCTATGTCTAGGGTCACCTTATGTCCACTAGGGCCATAGGGTGACAAAGAAATTATATCATATATTACATGAGATGGGACATTAATAATTATTCAATGCAAAGACATCTGCTCTTAAAATGCTAAGTGACCCGGCTTATGAAAGACCTTTCATTCTGTTGAAAAGGTGTTCATTGCATCGGGGCCTGAAAGATCTTTTTTTTTTTTTTTTGTGCGTGAATTCGAGAGAGAGGAGCCGGACTGCAGGAGTTGGGAGTAGGCAGACCCTCCCCCGGAGGCAATCGCCATCCTTCTCCATGCCCCCGGTGGCAATGGCAGGTGTGAGGGGGGGCCTCCCACTCACCCCGCCCTACCTGCTCCACTTGGGAGCCTGACTGGGGCCCAACGGGACCCCAACGGGGCAGAGGGACTCCCCTATGAGGGAGTGAGGGGGTCTAGCCCACCCAGCCAGCCCCGTAGGTCCTTCGCCTCTCTTTTTTTTAGGAGACCTCATGGCCAAAGTGCGTGTGTGTTAAACCAATTTCGTGTGCGTGCAAGTGTGGTGTTTTTTTTGGGGGGGGGGGGGGTGGGCATACTAAGCACAGGCGTACCTTGCATAGCACACCCACCGGGAGCCGGGCTGAGACCACCAAACTCAATTCACATGTAGCCGAGACCGGGATCCGAACCCTTGGCTGCAGCCTGAAAGATCTTTTGATTGTGTGATTCATTGTGTTTAAAACAATGTGTTAAAGTCTCCATTCAGATGTACTGAATTAGCATGTTAATTATGTTTAGGAATGTATTGATGCCCAGGTGTCAGAGACAGTACGTCTGTCTAGATAATGTGGATTGAGGTCAAGGCATTGTGTAATTGTAGTTTGGAATGTGACAGATCTGTCAGTATCGGTGCCGAAATGTCTGCTAGATAATTAGCCCCAGTGTGAATAGGGGGGTGGAGATGGCATTGTTGTGTGATTGGCTGTAACATCTTGTACTGTATAAAAAGGCTGAGAAGAAACCAATAAAGTGTTCATATCTTTGAAACCAGTACCAGAGCTTGTGTCTCTGTTATTATGGGAAATGGAATGGATCGTGTATGCAGGATTGTCACAGTGTGTCAGATAAGCTTGTCGTGGTTGGATGGAAGGTCGTAAACGGTGGTGACCGTTACACTTAGAATATTCTTAGAAGCTAGCATCATCAAGAGATTGAGCAGGAATAAGATAGTAACTCAGCATAGGCAGTCTTCAAGGGATCCTATATCCATAGAAAAATGTATCAGTTACATCAGCATCCAGTGCTTGGTAGCTGGTGATCCAAGACTGATTAATTTTTATGAATGTGAGCCGATCAACAGTCTGTGGACAGACACACTTTGTGATCAGTTACAAAGCCTCTAGCAGCACTGAATGTGCATTTGGAAAGAACGCTGGTTGCAGGACAGGCAAGTAGCTCAATTGCATATTGTGCAAGCTCTGGCCAGTGGTCCATCCTCAACATCCAGTAACCCAGTGGATTTTCTGTTGGAAAGCTCTCCAAGTCTGATCTTGCCCTTAGGTATTCCTGCACCATGTAATTCAGACACTGGTGATGATTGCTTGAACCAATCAGACCTTGGGACTGCAGACTGAAGAATTGTCTGAAGTCTCAACAGCAGGTTGTCCAGGACCAGGAAATTGTAACCTCCAAGGCTCTGGAAACGCATTGCACAAACCTTTCTGCAAGACCTCCCGAAGATGTTTCATCCTCTGCTCCCTCTGTGAAAGCTGGATAAGTTCTGCAAACTTACCCTTGTAACCGGATCAAGAAAGGTTGCCAGCCAGTAATGATCCCTCTCATTGATACCACAAATCCTAGTGTCCTTTTGCAGGCTTTTCAGGATCAGGGAGGCCATGCAGCGTAGGTTTACTGAGGCATTCGATCCGGAGTTCTTTGGGTCACTGAGGATCACGTGATCCGCAGCCACCTCCTCCCTGACACATACAACTCCATGGGTTTCTGGGGACTGAAAACAATCCCTTGAAGACTGCTACTGATGCTGAGTGCTATGCTCCACTTCAATGCTGACACAAACCTCCTCCTCCTATTTCTGTGTGATTGGTGGGCCTGCAGGAATACTATCTGGATAAAATGGTCCTTGAGATGCAAGGAAGTCCTCCTCTTCCTCCTGCTGTTCTGCCTCAAGTGCTCTGTCCATTATTCCCTGAAGTGTGTGCTCCAACAGGAAGACAAGAGGGACAATATCACTGATGCATGCACAGTCACTGCTCACCATCTTTGTAGCCTCCTCAAATGGTGACAGGACAGTGCATGCATCCTTGTTCAGTAGCCACTGGCGTGGCAAAAAAAAGCCAAGCTCCCCTGGCCCTGTCCTGGTGATATACTCACACAGGTACTCAATGATGGCCCTCTGGTGCGTGTGCAGCCACTGCAGCATTGCCAACGTTGAGTTGCACCTGGTGGACATGTTGCAAATGAGGCAGTTCTTGGGCAGGTTACATTCCTTTTGAAGGTCATCCAGCAGAGCACTGGCATTATATGACCAGTGAAAATGCCCACAGACTTTCCTGGCCTGCCTCAGGAGATCATGTAAGCCCGGGTACCTGCCCAAGAACTGCTGCATCACCAAATTCAGGACGTGAGCCAAACAGGGAACATGGGTCAAGTGTCCCTGTCAGAGGGCGGGGAGGAGGTTGTCGCATACAATCAATCCTGGCTGAAGCTGGCATGGTGTCAACCACCTCTGCGTCCGCCCCTGCAGAGCTGGCAGAATCTCAGCCCCAGTGTGGCTCCTGTCCCCTTAACAGACCAACTTAAGCACCGCATGGCATATTTTTGCCTGAGTACTTGCGTAGCCCCTTGAATGCCTACGAAGCACCGCTGGTTCCAAGGACAAAGCTGCAGAGGAAGAGGTCATAGAGGAAGAAGAAGAGGGGGTGGAGTAGAGAGCTGTGGCAGAGGCACCATGTAGCGGAATGCACCGTGACAGACTGAGATATTCCTATGTCTAGGGTCACCTTATGTCCACTAGGGCCATAGGGTGACAAAGAATCATAATTCATATGTTAAAGAAGACATTAATAAGGGACATTAATAATAATTAATGCTTGCAGGATGTCTTCAAATATCAAAAGCTGTTAGCTATGCAATCTGGGCACACATGCTTTTGAAAGGTGTTAATTCAGGTCAGCCATGCCAGTGAGTCATACCTTTGTATAATATGCTATTGAAATATCTGAAGGTGTGGATTGCACCCACTCTCACAAGACTCTGCCATTGTGTGATAAAGCTGTATAGATAACTTATTCAACTAGATGTCTGTGTTATTATTCAAGGTTAATTGAACCCTATTGAAGATACGGTGCCGACCGGTCTACATGGTCTACATGGTTAGCTTACCTGAATGCCTTTTAGAGTGTGATTGAAGCCCCCCATGGTGTGAAGGGGGGTGAAGATTGCATTGTCCTGTGATTAACTGTATTATGCTGTACTGGATATAAGCTAGCTAAGGAAACTAATAAATTGTCATATCTTTGGAAGCAAGAACGGAGCTCTGTCTCGTCTTATTCTGGGAAAGGACATGGATCGTGTATGCAATATTGTCGGAGTATGTCAGATAAGCTTGTCGTGGTTGGATGGAAGGTCGTAAGCGGTGGTGACCGTTACATTGGTGGCAGCGGTGGGATGATTCCATCTTCAGAAGGACGGCTACAAGGACACATGACAATGGAGACGCTGTATGAATGGATGAAGCTCTCTTCCCTCATGGACTTACTGGAGAGCCGGGGCAGACCGGCCAGCAACCGTAAGAAAAGGGACATTATCGCAGAACTTGACGAAATGAATAGAGCTAAGAGGCCCAGCATAACAGACAGGACACCCGAGGAAGAATTTTTTGATCGGGCTGTTAAACATGGACTGGCACAATATAGTCCTAATCCTCCGCCGGAGATCATAGATTGGGTTATAGCGGCTGTGGATGCCACCTTGCGACAGCGAAGAAGTGCTGCAGCAGCTGAAGAGAGAGGAGAGGTGCAGATACCAGTCTCCATGGAAGAGGAATTCCAAATGAGGTTACAAGAGATGCGGATACAGCATAGAGGACCAGTATCAGAGGAGGTCCTGTTGGGATGGTCGGATGTGATTCGGTGCCAACTCTGGAAGGAAGCGTTAGCTCTGGAGCAGCAACACCAAGGAAAGGTACTGCCCTCCATCTATGCAAGGTACTGGCCGCAGTATGACGTACGAATGCTGTTGTTGGGGGAACAACCCGAAGCAGGAGTGGATAGCAGAGTTAAGCAGGCTGATCCGGGCAGAGATGCAGCTGGATGAGAGCTACAGAGCCCTCCGTTGGTATGTAGCCCAAGAGTGCCCGTGGTCAGCGGATGACAGCCCCACAGAAGGCTATGACTACGATGGCCTGGGATTGTTGTATTGGAGGATGTCCAGTGATCCCGACTTTGGGGATGATCGGGAGTGGCGCTTGGAGGATATAATGGAGCACAGAGAGGAAAAATTAAATATCTCGGGAGGCCACTGGTCACAGGAAGATTTAGAATTTCTGGCCATTCGGGAATGGGAGCTGGAGGTCGCCTACAGACAGCTGCTAGACTCGGCTCAGCAGCAGGGTGGGGCTCCCATTGCCTGGGACTATGAGGAAAGTTAAGATGACAAATGTGAACTCCTGGCTGATGAATCGGCAGTGGAAAATATGGAGATTTTCATCCCTAAAGTCGAAGCAGATGGTGTGGAGTTCCAGGGAGCCGGGGCGGTTGGCCCACCTCTCCAGCAACAAGCTGAGGTGGTAAAGCTTTTACCCCCAGCTGAATCACTGGCAAAAGAGCAGGGTACCCCAAGCCTCTGCTCCCAACTAGCAACAGAGGGGGACCCTGTGGTAGTGGATGGGACTGTGGTCTCCACTCACAGCAACACAGCGGAAGAGCTGGCAACAGAACAGAGGGTCATAGGCCTCTGCTCCTCACTAACAGAAGAGGGGGATCCTGTGGTAGTGGATGGGACTATGGTCTCCACTCACAGCAACCCAGCGGAAGAGCTGGCAACAGAACAGAGTGTCATAGGCCTCTGCTCCTCACTAACAGAAGAGGGGGTTCCTGGGGTAGTGGATGGGACTTCAGTCTCCACTGGCACAACCCCAGAAAATGGTACAGGACTGGGACAGGAGGATGTCGGCTTTGCTTTGCAAGCACCGGGGGGTTTTCACCAAGCACCAGTGGATGGGACTTCAGTCCACTGGTATACCCCAGGAAGGGGGGGCAGTTGGCCCAGACCCCCAACAGCATGATGAACTGAGCCCAGCTACCCTGCCTTCTCCCCAGCAGCAGGCGTGTTCTCTGAGAGAGGCAGAGGTTGGCGGGGTGAGTAATGCTCAGTTTGGAGCCATTTATTTGGGGTACAGTATGGATACCAGCATTGGAGGACGGGAACTACTGACGGACTTCGGAGTCAACCCTTTGGGGTTACCACCTGTGTCCGTCTCCCACCGAAAGGGGAGAGATGTAACGGAATGCACCGTGACAGACTGAGATATTCCTATGTCTAGGGTCACCTTATGTCCACTAGGGCCATAGGGTGACAAAGAATCATAATTCATATGTTAAAGAAGACATTAATAAGGGACATTAATAATAATTCATGCTTGCAGGATGTCTTCAAATATCAAAAGCTGTTAGCTATGCAATCTGGGCACACATGCTTTTGAAAGGTATTAATTCAGGTCAGCCAGCCAGTGAGTCATACCTTTGTATAATATGCTATTGAAATATCTGAAGGTGTGGATTGCACCCACTCTCACAAGACTCTGCCATTGTGTGATAAAGCTGTATAGATAACTTATTCAACTAGATGTCTGTGTTATTATTCAAGGTTAATTGAACCCTATTGAAGATACGGTGCCGACCGGTCTACATGGTCTACATGGTTAGCTTACCTGAATGCCTTTTAGAGTGTAATTGAAGCCCCCCATGGTGTGAAGGGGGGTGGAGATTGCATTGTCCTGTGATTAACTGTATTATGCTGTACTGGATATAAGCTAGCTAAGGAAACTAATAAATTGTCATATCTTTGGAAGCAAGAACGGAGCTCTGTCTCGTCTTATTCTGGGAAAGGATATGGATCGTGTATGCAATATTGTCGGAGTGTGTCAGATAAGCTTGTCGTGGTTGGATGGAAGGTCGTAAGCGGTGGTGACCGTTACACACCACTACTAGCATTTTGGAGGTATGGTGGCGGAACAAGCTCCAACAATACAGCTACCCAGTGCGCTGTGAAAGAAAGGTAACGTCCCTGTCCATGCCTGCTGGACCATGAGTCAGTGGTAATATGCACCATACCACTGACCACCCTGTCCAAGGAGGCCAAGACATTGCCTTCCACATGGCAGTAGAGAGCCAGAATGGCCTTACGTGAAAAAAAATGGCGAACGGGAACCTACCACTGAGGTACCGCCCATTCCACAAATTCATGAAAGGGGTCAGAGTCTACCAGCTGAAAAGGCAGCAGTTGGAGTGCTAGCAATTTAGCCAAGCTAGCATTCAGACGCTGAGCATGTGGATGGCTGGGACCAAATTTCTTTTGACGGTTTAGCAACTGGGGTAGGGAAATTGGCCTGCTACAATCGTATTTAGGTGCACTGCTAGAAGTTTGCCCGCAAGTGCTTGGGACACCTAATTCTACAACTTCATTCCTCTCAGTGCAGGTTTCTGAGAGGACTGGTGGTATAGTGGGGTTGGAGATCCCAGCTGATGAGGAGCAAGGAGAGGCCTGCCTTGTTCTTTGATGTGGGTCTTTTTAGTACTGTTGCCAACGGACTACATGGGAGGTCGACATACGTCTGGTCAAGTATGTGGTGCCCAAGCGGCTGCTGTTTTGGCCAGACTTGATATGCTTCAGACATATGTTGCAAACAGCAATGGTGCAATCTGCTGCCCGTGTCAAAAAAGGCAGACACCAACAAACTTTTCAAAATAAGTGGGGAGTCAGCAGCACCCTGCACATGTGTAGCTCTGCGGTGTGATGCAGTCAGTGGCTGCTCTTAAACTGCCTGGAGATGTGCCTTCTCCTCCTCCTCCTCTCTTCTATCAGGCACCTACGTAGAATCAGTGATTAGTGATCTCATCATCCCCTCCTTCCTCATCACTGGAGCAAACTGGGTAGTATGCTGCAGCTGGGGGAACCTGACTTCCAGTTTCTTGCCCTTCTTGGGCACCCTCTCTCTCTGGGCTCACGTTACTGCCTTCATCCTCAACCTGGGTACCATCATTGTAGACTTCAAAATGTTGCCCATCCTCCTGCAGCATGTATCCGACACTGTGGTCAAACAGTTCGGGGGACTCCTCCATGCATGATGGTGGGGCTATGGAAGGAGTGACTGATGACCTTGTACTCTGAGCCTGGGTGACAGAGGATGAGGAGGATGAGGACGGCTTTGTTAGCCACTCCACCAATGCCAGTTGCAGAAAAAAAGGACAAGCATGCCCTGCGGTCACGTGCTGAGGATTAGGGATGGCCTGCCGGTTCGCCAGGCGGTCGTTTTGTGGAGAACTTTGGTCATTCGTGGTCCGCCAAACCGCCGGACATCTGGCGGTCCGCCATGTTACATGGGTAAGAACTTTGACCTATGACATATCCATCAGATGGTGCAGGACAGCCAATTGAGACATTTCAGCACATGGACATATCCCCTACCGTATAAATAGACCTGATCTGGTGGCCATCTTACATTCTGCTTTTTGTCAATGTAGGGAGAGGGTGCTGTTTGGAGCAGGGACAGGCTGTATTCATTCAAATAGGTATCTAAAAGGTCCACAAAAGTCTGTTTAAGGACTGGTATAGGTGTGCTACTTGCTCTAGTATATAGGTGTCTAATACATTTATATACTTTTTGTCAGTGTAGGGAGAGGATGCTGTTTGGAGCAGGGACAGGCTGTATTATATCAAATAGCTATCTAAAAGGTCCACAAAAGTCATTTTAAGGACTGGTATAGGTGTGATACTTGCTCTAGTATACAGGTTTCTAATATATTCATATACTTTTTGTCAGTGTAGGGCGAGGTTGGCGTTTCCAGCAGGGACAGAGTTTAGCGACACAAATCGCTACCTAACAGATCCACAAAAGTCCTTTCAAGCACGGGTATAGGTGTGCTACTTGCTCTGCACTGCAGTACACGATAGTGTGTAATACATTCATATACATTTTGTCAGTGTAGGGCGAGGTTGGCGTTTCCTGCAGGGAATAGAGTTTAGCGACACAAATCGCTACCTAACAGGTCCACAAAAGTCCCTTTAAGCACTGGTATAGGTGTGCTACTTGCTCTGCACTGCAGTACATGATTGTGTGTGTAGCACCCCCTTACTTTCAGTATGGGCACTACGCTAAAGTTAGCGGGCAATGGGAGAGTTAATTTGCTCTCATTCATAATTTGTCAAATTGCAGGCCGCTGCTATTTCAGAACTATCCTGTAGGTCGGTCTGCGGCCCCGAGGTGTGATTACACCCCTGGGCGGCAGTGGGCGCTAGAGGGGTTCTGACAGAGCCACTTTTCCCCAGCAGCCAATTAGAGGAGTTCTTCCCTTGCTGGGCATGTTGGGGAGGGGTATATCTGTGGCAGCTGTCGCATGTTCTGGGGGGTGGTCGGTTTTATTTCTCTGCACAGGGTTCACGTTCCAGGTGCGGCATCCACCTTCAGGGTGCGCGCATCCGCGGACCGCGCTCGCATGGCCCACCTGGCCAGAGCCACCTGTTCCATGGAGACCCATCTGGATGTTGATGGGGGCCCCAGTGACTCACTGGGTCCCCAACCTTACTGAAAAGATCCCAGGCTGTGTGCCGTTCAGTGGGGGACCGGCTTGAGGAGAACCAGGTTATCCAAAAGGGCTTGAACGAACCATCAGGATCTGGTTACTGGAGTTGACAGTTACATGACGTGACCCCTTTCATTGCATTTACTGGGAGGATTCGCTCAATCCGAATTGTTCTCTTGAGTACTAAAGTTCTAGGCCTGTGGCAGAGGCCCGAGACAGGTCTGTCATAGAGACCCGTTCCTCCCAGCAACTTAAAAGTGACATTCCCGCTGCCAGGCTTATAACAAGGGTCTGTCCGGAGGCACTTCACCCACTCTGGCGAGAGTAGCGACAAACTGTATCTACTACTACTGAGAGCAGGACTGCTCTGTTTCATATCCAGGCCTGACACCGCACTGTTCTCTATTGCTTCATCAACCTTTCCTATCTACTGTTGATGTTGGTTGTTGTTGGGCCCTGGAATAAAGCATTTAAAAATCCATTTGGTGACTGGACATCCGCTCACTGCTACTACTCACTGCTACTACCCCTAGACACACTACAAGGTAACTTAATACGCCGATTCCAAACAACCGCCAGCGGCTCCTTCGGGGGTGAGTGCTACATAGGGGGAGGTTGGCATTTCCAGCAGGGACAGAGTTTAGCGACACAAATCGCTACCCAACAGGTCCACAAAAGTCCTTTCAAGCACTGGTATAGGTGTACTACTTGCTCTGCAGTACATGATAGTGTGTAATACATTCATATACTTTTTGTCAGTGTAGGGCGAGGTTGGCGTTCACAACGGGGACAGAGTTTAGCGACACAAATCACTACCTAACAGGTCCACAAAAGTCCTTTCAAGCACTGGTATAGGTGTGCTACTTTCTCTGCAGTACATGATAGTGTGTAATACATTCATATACATTTTGACAGTGTAGGAAGAGGGTGCTGTTTGGAGCAGGGACAGAGTTTAGCGACACAAATCGCTACCTAACAGGTCCACAAAAGTCCTTTCAAGCACTGTTATAGGTGTGCTACTTGGTCTGCAGTATATAGGTGTAATATACACTGTGAACTTTGGGGGTTCTTTAGCTCAGCGAGACAAGTGCGTAAACCGTGTCAGTAAAGCAAAGGGTCTTTATTGGTGACCAAAACAAAACAAAACAAAGCTTTCTTCAGCACAAAAATGTCACAACAAAAGTCCTGCTTGTTTCCAGCATAAATTAGATAAGTCTCTCTTCAGCACAGCAAAACAACCAAAAGAAAGGCACATACGTTTTAGTAAGAAGTCCTCCAGTCCTTCCCTGCAGACACAGCTTCACTTCCAAAACTACTCCACCCTCTGTCAGGACTTCCTTTCCTTTTAACTCACTTCCTGGTAGTGGTTAACCCCTTGTGTGCCTGAAGCCAGGGGTCAGAAGGGGAGGCTCTCTTCCCTCCCAATTGTCGCTTCAGAGCCTCCGAAATCCCGGACCCCCAAATATCATTAAAAGAAGACAGAGAAGACTTTAAGCCCATCCTCTCTGGATCCATTTTATCTGTCCGGAACCTCTCACCCCCTTTGGGTGACCTCCTGAACCAGTGCTTAAAGGGACCAGATTCCAAAAATTGGCACTATGTAGCGTCCATCCAGGACCCATCCCTGGCGTCCTGTACATACCCCCCCCCTCTGCCTCAACGCGGAGGTGTTGGAGGCACCACTCGCCATCATACAGTGAACTCGGGAGAGGGCATCGGCATTCTGATGCTGTTTCCCGGGTCTGTGCTCCACCACAAAGTTGAACTCCTGCAGAGACAGAAACCACCTAGTTACCCTGGCATTGGTGTGTTTGTTCTGTCTCATCCACATAAGAGGAGCATGGTCTGATATGAGGCGAAACTTCCTGCCTAGGAGAAAATACCGTAGGGAGTCCAAAGTCCACTTGATGGCAAGACATTCGCGTTCCACCACTGCATAGTTTTTCTCAGCTGGCATCAGTTTCCTACTAAGGAAAACTATTGGATGCTCCTCTCCGTTGATTTCTTGAGACAGAACTGCTCCTAGCCCTTCACTTGAGGCATCTGTCTGCACTATAAAGTCCTTAGAAAAGTCTGGCGCTACAAGCACCGGGTCCTGGCACAGTGCCGTCTTAAGCATTTGAAATGCCTTTTCAGCCTCGGCATTCCATTTGATCATGACGGACTTTCGGCCTTTGGTGAGGTCAGTCAGCGGTGCCGCAATGGTGGCGAAGTTGGGGACAAACCTCCTGTAGTACCCAACTAGGCCTAAAAACGCTCTGACCTGTTTCTTTGTTAGGGGGCAGGGCCAGCCCTGTATAGCCTCTACTTTGCTCATTTGGGGCTTTACTAACCCTCTACCTACAATGTATCCAAGATACTTGGCTTCCTCCACCCCAACCGCACACTTCTCCGGATTGATGGTGAACCCTGCCCTTCTCAAGGAGTCTACCACTGCCTGTACTCGGGGAAGGTGGGAATCCCAATCCGTACTAAAAATAACAATGTCATCCAGGTAAACGGAGGCATACCATTGGTGGGGACGCAAAGTTTTGTCCATGGCCCTTTGAAATGTGGCGGGGGCAGAGTGTAAACCAAACGGCATTCTCTTGTACTGAAAATGACCCTCCGGGGTATAGAAAGCTGTTTTCTCTCTGGCCTCTTTGGTTAGGGGAATCTGCCAGTAACCTTTTGTGAGGTCCAGTGTGGTGATGTACCTGGCAGGACCCAACCTCTCAATCAGCTCATCTACCCGTGGCATGGGGTATGCATCGAACTTGGAGACCTCGTTGAGTTTTCTAAAGTCGTTGCAGAAGCGTAGAGTACCATTGGGTTTGGGCACCAATACGATCGGACTGGACCACTCGCTCTGCGACTCTTCGATGACCCCAAGTTCAAGCATCCTTTTCACCTCTCCAGACACTGCCACCCTGTGAGCTTCTGGGATACGGTAGGGTTTAAGCCGGACTATCACCTTAGGCTCGGTCACAATGTCATGCTCGATGACGTTGGTGAGTCCTGGCAACCCTGAAAACATGTCCCCATTTCTTTGCAGAAACTCTTTTACTTGCTGGGGCCTAGTTAGGGTAGCTGCAACCTGCACCATGTCGATCCCTACCTGGTCCCCTGACTGTACCGCCACGACTGCGGACACCGGTTCTCTGTCTTTCCAGAGCTTTAACAAATTTATGTGATAAATTTGGTAGGGTTTTCTTTTCCCTGGTTGGTGTACCCTATAGTTTACCTCACCCACTTTCTCCACTATTTCAAACGGACCTTGCCACTTGGCCAAGAACTTGCTTTCTACCGTTGGTATTAGGACAGCTACCCTGTCACCTACTTGGGGCTGTCTCACTTTAGCCGACCGGTTATATACCCTTCTTTGGGCATCCTGAGCCTTCTGCATGTGCTCTCTTACCAGCGGCATCACTTTAGCCACCCTTTCTCGCATTTGAGAAATATGTTTGTCAGGGCATTAGAACTGCCCGTTCGCGGCCGTTTACCGCGAGCGCGCGCATGCGCGGCTCGGGCGCGCGCGTGCATGTATTAGGCGCGCGCGTGCGCGGTATAGGCGCGCATTGCGGGCGCGCGCACGGGCGCGCACGGACACACTCCACATCCGACCAATCAGTGGCTTAGGCGGGCTATTTAAGCCAGCCTCTTCCTCCTGTCTGGTTGCTGGCTTGTCACAGCTTCTAAAGTGAATCTGATACTTACTACCTTTTGATCCTGATCCTTTGACCTTTGGCTATTGTTTACCGGACTGCTGCTTTTCTCCTGCTCCTTGACCTTTGGCTTGAACTATCGGACTTCCTGATTTCTCCAACCCTCCTGACCACGGCCGGTTTCCCGGATTAATCTTCTGCTTGCTCCCAGCTCCAGCTATCTGGACTTCCGGACCATCTCTGTGTGCTTCCTCAGCCGACCTCAGTGACCTGCTTCCAGATCAGTCTCTGCTCCACGGATCCAGTCTACGTCCACCTGTCGGTACCGGTGCCTCCGGGTGCGTCCGTCCCCCTGTACCCACTCCAGGGGGCGGATCGCGCTAGGTCGCAAAGGGAGCCGCCCTCAGCATCTCGGCCTTGGTGAGTTTATCCTTAAATACCGTGATAGTACAAGCCAGCCAGATGTCCGAGGCCGACAGGGCGCGCTCCCCCTTCGAGACCCTGTGCCTACAAGTCTCAGCACTCACCGACGCAGTACAGAAGTTGCAGGACGGATACGTACAAATGGATGGTCGCCTCCAACAAATGGCTGTCACGCCTGGATCCACGGCCCCTCCCGCGGCTCCAGCTATGGGAGCATCCACCTCCCAGTCTTCTCCAGGACCAGCAGTGGTTGTTTCTCACCCAGAACCTCGCGTTCCAACACCTGAGCGATTCTCTGGCGACCGCAAGAAATTCCGGGCATTCAAAAACGCATGCTCACTGTACCTGGCCCTGCAACCTAGAACTTTCTGTTCGGAAGCCGTGAAAGTAGGCTTTGTGATTTCTTTACTCACGGATGAGCCACAGGCTTGGGCACACAGCCTACTGTAACAGAAGAGCCCAATACTGGACACTTTAGACACTTTTTTTAAAAACATGTCTGAACTATATGATGACCCCCTCCGTTCAGCTACGGCCGAAGCTACTCTCCACCAGCTAAACCAAGGGAGGAGACCAGTGGAGGACTTTATTGCAGAATTCCGAAAGTGGTCTGCTGACACAGGGTGGAATGAGGCCGCTCTAAAATATCAATTCCGCCAAGGTCTCTCGGAGTCCCTCAAGGACGAATTGGCTAGAATTGATCCACCTGCTACTTTGGAAGCTTTGATTCAATCAGCTACCCAACTTGACAGACGCCTACGTGAGCGACGTTCAGAACGCTGTCAAACCACTCGTCCCAGCTGGACCCCACCAAGGTTCCCTCCAGCTCCTCCGCCTCTCCCGGTTCCGCCCGCTTTCCCGCTTCAGGACCCTGAGCCCATGCAACTCGGGATGATCCGGGCTCCCCTCACGCCTGAAGAGAGGCAGCGTAGACGCCAGTCAAACCTGTGCCTGTATTGCGGTGGAGCAGGCCACTTCCTCCGCACTTGTCCCATTAGACCCAGTAAGTCTAGACCATCATCCACCTTCAATTACCACATTACCAACTTACCTCAGACTTATGTTGTCCTCTTTCTCTCCCTACAGCTCCCGGAGGGGGCGACCCGGCTACCGGCCATCGTTGACTCTGGGGCCTGCAGCTGCTTCTTAGACTCCGCCCTGGCCCAGAAGCTGCAGATCCCTTGTCGTCCTAAGGACCTCCCCTTACCGATCCATCTGGCAGACGGCTCACTTCCCCGCTCAGGACTTGTGACCCACGAAACCCTACCTATTCCTGCCGTCTCGGATACCGGACACCAAGAATACCTATGCCTAGACCTTATCCCGTCTCCTTTAGCCCCCATCATCTTGGGTCTTCCATGGCTACAAGTGCACCAACCCAGTATAGACTGGGGCGAAAAGGAGATCAAATTCCCCTCAGTCTATTGTGCCCAACACTGCCTCACACCTACTAAACCCGCTTGTGCTACCTTGATGACAGCGTCAGAAGACCTTCAACACGTTCCCGCGGTTTATTCAGAATATAGAGACGTGTTTGACAAACAACAGGCAGACCGCCTTCCTCCGCACCGGTCATACGACTGCCCTATTGACCTGTTGCCTGGTTCTAAGATCCCTTTCGGAAGAATTTTTCCTTTATCAGAGACTGAATTAGTAGCCCTTAAAGCTTACATCGACGAAAACTTAGAAAATAAATTCATTCGTCCTTCCTCTTCCCCAGCTGGGGCAGGGATCTTCTTCGTCGAGAAAAAAGATGGCTCCCTCAGGCCTTGCATCGATTATCGGGAGTTGAATAAAATAACCATCAAGAACCGGTATCCCTTACCCCTGATCCCGGAACTATTCCAGTGATTCCGTTCAGCCCGGGTTTTCTCCAAACTCGACCTCCGGGGTGCATACAACCTCATCCGAATCCGGCCCGGAGACGAGTGGAAGACAGCTTTCAGGTCAAGGTTTGGCCACTTTGAATATCTGGTGATGCCTTTCGGGCTCTGTAATGCCCCTGCCACTTTCCAGCACCTGGTAAATGACATTTTCCGCCAATTCCTGGATGACTTCCTGGTCGTCTATCTAGATGACATCCTCATCTTCTCAGTATCCCTTGAAGTGCACCGGGTCCACGTTAAACAAGTCCTAACCATCCTCAGGCAACATAAATTCTACCTTAAAGCTGAGAAGTGCGAATTTGAAAAGACCACCATTCAGTTCTTGGGCTTTACCATCTCGACCAATGGGATATCCATGGATCCGCAGAAAGTTAAAGCAGTCCAGGACTGGCCAGCTCCGACCGACAAAAAGGGGGTACAGCGGTTTATTGGCTTTGCCAACTTTTACCGAAGATTCATTGCCGGCTTTTCATCCACTGTGTCTCCTATTACCAAACTAACCCAGCAGGGATGTCGTTTTCACTGGTCCCAGGAAGCACAGGAGGCATTCACAAAGCTCAAAACCTTGTTTTCTTCCGCGCCTGTTCTAAAACACCCAGACCCAACCTTGCCCTTTATCTTGGAGGTGGACGCTTCGGAAATAGCCATCGGAGCAATCCTATCGCAGAGACAGGGACCTAAATCTCTGCTACATCCTGTAGCTTATGCGTCACGGAAACTAAGCTCCCCGGAAAGAAACTATGACGTCGGTGACAGGGAATTACTGGCCATTAAGTTTGCCTTGGAGGAATGGAGGTATCTCCTGGAAGGTGCCCTTCACCCCATTCTGATTTTTACGGACCATAAAAACCTAGAGTACTTGCGATCCGCCAAACGTCTGAGACCAAGACAAGCTCGTTGGGCCTTATTCTTCACTCGTTTTCAGTTCCACATCACCTTCAGACCGGGGTCTAAGAATGGGAAAGCAGACGCCCTTTCCAGAATGTTCACCGAAACACCCGATCCGCTGGAGCCTAGTACCATCCTAACCCCTAAGAACTTTTTATTAATTTCTCCAATTGACCTACTGACCTCTCTTAAAAGGGCCTCAGATCAATGCACCGACGAACTGGCACTCTCTCTGGAGAAACAAGACGGTCTACTGTGGTCACGGGGCAAAGTCTTTGTACCTACAGAAACAAGGCAATTGGTATTAAGCACATTCCACGATCACAAGCTGGCAGGCCACTTCGGAACACGGAAGAACGCGGAGTTGATCGGACGCTCTTTCTGGTGGCCAAAATGGAAATCAGACTGTAAGACCTACGTATCTTCTTGTACCCGCTGCCAACGTTGTAAGGGTCCGAACATCAAGTCCTGGGGCCTTCTCAAACCCCTTCCTGTTCCGGAACGCCCCTGGACAGATGTGTCAATGGATTTCATCGTAGACCTGCCTCCCTCCGAAGGCTTTACTACGATTCTAGTGGTAATTGACCGATTGTCTAAATTAGCACACTTCCTGCCTATGATTGGTACACCCTCCGCATCTGAGACAGCCAAAATTTTTTTTAAGGAAATCATAAGACACCATGGGACACCCAAGAGCATCGTGTCAGATAGGGGTGTGCAATTTACTTCTAAATTCTGGAGGGAGCTCTGCAAGTCGCTTGAAATTAAGATCTGCCTCTCGTCTGCCTACCATCCGCAGTCCAATGGCCAGACAGAGAGGACCAACCAAACGTTGGAGCAATACCTCCGTTGTTTCTGTTCATCATCTCAAGACGACTGGGCATCATTGCTACCAGCGGCAGAGTTTGCCTACAACAATTCGGTTCACTCATCTACTAACCAGACCCCGTTTTGGGCCAACCTCGGATACCATCCTACCTTCCTTCCGGACTCCATTCCTGAAATTTCGGTCCCAGCTGTCCAGGAACGTATAGTTGCCATGCAACAAAACTTCCAGAAACTCCAGGAGACCATGCACCAAGCCCAAAAGAGCTACAAGAAATTTTTCGACAGGGGGAGGAAGGACTGCCCGAATTTCGAAGCTGGCGAAAAGGTCTGGTTATCGGCCACAAACCTCAAATTACCAATCCCTTCCCGGAAACTTGGCCCTAGGTTCATCGGCCCATTTAAAATCAAGCGGAAGATCAACCCTGTGGCTTTCGAACTAGAATTACCGGACTCTTATAGGATCCATCCTGTCTTTCACGCATCCCTGCTCAAACCTTTCATACCAGACACCTTCCCTGGAAGAGAAGAACTCCCACCGCCTCCGGTGGTGATCGAAGGTGAAAAGGAATTCGAGGTGGAATCCATTCTGAGCTGTCGAAAGAGGGGGAGGCAACTTCAGTACTTAATCAAGTGGAAGGGTTACCCTCCTGAGGACAATTCCTGGGAGCCCTCCAGAAATTTACATGCCCCTCGGCTGATCCGAACGTTCCATCGGGACCATCCGGAGTTGATGAACAGTTTGGGCGTCCGGAGCCCGCCCCTTGGGGGGGGCACTGTCAGGGCATTAGAACTGCCTGTTCGCGGGCGTTTACCGCGAGCGTGCGCATGCGCGGCTCGGGCGCGCGCGTGCATGTATTAGGCGCGCGCGTGCGCGGTATAGGCGCGCGTTGCGGGCGCGCGCACGGGCGCGCACGGACACACTCCACATCCGACCAATCAGTGGCTTAGGCGGGCTATTTAAGCCAGCCTCTTCCTCCTGTCTGGTTGCTGGCTTGTCACAGCTTCTAAAGTGAATCTGATACTTACTACCTTTTGATCCTGATCCTTTGACCTTTGGCTATTGTTTACCGGACTGCTGCTTTTCTCCTGCTCCTTGACCTTTGGCTTGAACTATCGGACTTCCTGATTTCTCCAACCCTCCTGACCACGGCCGGTTTCCCGGATTAATCTTCTGCTTGCTCCCAGCTCCAGCTATCTGGACTTCCGGACCATCTCTGTGTGCTTCCTCAGCCGACCTCAGTGACCTGCTTCCAGATCAGTCTCTGCTCCACGGATCCAGTCTACGTCCACCTGTCGGTACCGGTGCCTCCGGGTGCGTCCGTCCCCCTGTACCCACTCCAGGGGGCGGATCGCGCTAGGTCGCAAAGGGAGCCGCCCTCAGCATCTCGGCCTTGGTGAGTTTATCCTTAAATACCGTGATAATGTTCCACCACGGTTTTGTGCGGGGAGGACTCACTTTCCCATGTTTCCTTTACCAGATCAAGCAACCCCTGGGGCCTCCGTCCGTACACTAGCTCAAATGGTGAGAAACCCGTGGATGCCTGTGGTACCTCCCAGATAGCGAACAATAGGGCAGGGAGCAACATATCCCAATCTTTCCCGTCTTTCTGGACGACTCTTTTTAACATAGACTTCAGAGTTTTGTTAAACCTCTCAACTAGGCCATCGGTCTGCGGGTGATAGACGGACGTCCGCAGCTGCTTAATCTGAAACAGCCTGCACAAGTCTGCCATCACCTTTGACATAAAAGGGGTGCCCTGATCCGTTAATATTTCCTTGGGGAACCCAGTTCGTGAGAACATTTGAAATAGCTCCCGGGCAATGGCCTTAGAGGACGTTTTTCTCAACGGGACTGCTTCTGGGTATCTAGTGGCGTAGTCCAGGATGACCAATATGTATTGGTGCCCCCTTGCTGACTTTACCAGGGGTCCTACAAGATCCATAGCGATCCGCTCAAACGGGACCTCAATAATTGGCAAGGGTACTAGGGGGTTTCTATAGCGAGGCACCGGGGCAGTTAACTGGCAAACAGGACAAGACTCACAATATCTTTTAACCTCAGCCTTCACCCCTGGCCAGTAAAACCGGTTGGTTATCCTGGCCTCCGTTTTCTCCGCCCCCAGGTGTCCTCCTAGTGCATCGTTGTGGGCTAGATCAAGGAGCATCCGCCTATAAGGTTGAGGGACCAGCAACTGTTCTATGGGTTCCCCTCGGCTCTCAACCACACGATAGACTAGGTCCCCCTTTAATGCAAAATGAGGAAACCTCTGGTCTGCATCTGGTATCTGTGAAACCCCATCAATGACAGAAACCTGCTCTCGAGCATTGACCAGGGTAGGGTCCTGTAACTGGGCGGTGCCAAACGCACCCCTGGGTACGTCCAGGTCTGGATGCACTGGCCTTTGGGATGTTTCCCCCTCACCCTCCTCAACCGGGGTAAGCTCCTCGTCATCCTCCCCCAGCATGACTTGTAACGGGGAGACTCCCCCCCCCCCCCTCTGAGGTCAACTCGGTTTTCAGACCAGACACTGAAATAATATTATTAGAACTAAGATTTTCTGCAACGTCATTATCACTAACAAGTCTCTCTACATTAGAGGGGTGTGTTGTGGAGGTTTCAGGCCCGGATCCCCCAGACTCTGTACCTTCCGAACCCAGTGTCCTTAGTTCTCCTGGCAGACCCGTCTGTACCTGGTTCCATAATTCCAAAAATATTGGACAGTCCCGCCCCACTATGATATCGTGTATCAGGCTTTTTACCACCCCAACCTCCTGGGTAATCAAAGTTTGACCATAGGACACAGTTACTGGGACCAAGGGGTACTCCTTGGTGTCCCCATGGATACACACTACCCGTAGGGTCTTAGTTACTGAACCAATCCTTCCAAGTACCCCGGCATGTACCAGCGTGACCATGCTACCAGAGTCCAGTAGTGCCCTGGCCGGAAGGTCGTTTACCCACACTTCACACTCGAACTGTCCGGAAGTCAGGTCAAGATGCATGGCACACGCTCTTTGAGCATAGAAAGAGCTTCTTCGGGCAGCCCCGCAATCCATGGGCTCCTCCTGGAGCGGGCACTGTGTCCGGGTATGCCCCCAGGACCGACATCGCCAACACTGAATGTCTCCCATCTTTGGCACAGGAACCGACCTCCGTGGTTCTATGGCAGACGGTGTACATCTGCGGACGCCAACATCTGGCCAGGCTTCTCTCCTCGGGGTAGTGGCTGGTCTGGGTGTCCTTGGCATGAGTTCCCGATGCTTGGCAGGCCCAAGCAGGTCCTCCATCACGGTGTACCGTTCGACCAGCTCGACCAGCTGGTCAGCGTTAGTAGGGTTTCCATGGCTTACCCAGCGTTGTAGGTCATCTGGTAGGGACCGTAGGTACCAGTCCATCACCACCCGTTCCACCATTTGTGGACCTGACAACTTCTCCGGCTGCAGCCATTTTTTAACTAACTGAATTAGTTCGTGCATTTGGGACCTGGGTGGTTGGTCCGATTTGTACTGCCAGCGATGCACCCTCTGAGCCCGGGCAGCTGTGGTCACCCCCAGGCGGGCCAGGATCTCGGCTTTTAGACGTTCATAGTCTTTGATGTGCTCAGCTGGGAGGTCAAAATAGGCCTTTTGTGGGTCACCAGTGAGAAAAGGGGAGATAATGCCGGCCCATTGGTCCCGGGGCCATGCTTCTCTCTCTGCTATCCTTTCAAAGGTGGTCAGAAAGGCTTCCACGTCATCGCTGGGTGTTAGTTTTTGCAAGAAATGGCTGGCTCTAACAGACACTGGGTTGCTAACGGCAACGGCCGATTGCTCTTGTCCCTGAGCCAGCCGCTGTACTGCCTCCTGCAAGGCAGCCACCTGTGCTTGAGTGGACTCCTGCTGGGCTGTAAACTGGGCGGCTAGCAGCCGTGTGTTTTCTTGCTGCGCAGATATAGCCTGTGCCAGGGCCTGCTGCTGCTGAGCCATCGCTTCCTCATGGCGACGGTTGGCGTCCGCTGACGCTTGCTGCTGGGTCACGGTTAGTGTTGCTCACGAATATTCGTATTGCGAATATTCGGCTCGAATATGGCATATTCGAGTATTCGCGATATATTCCGAATTTCGCGGTGAATATTCGCTATTTCGAATATTCGTATTTTTTCAATTTTTTTTTAGAACAGATCACATCCTAGAGATCCCCATCGACGTCTAAAAACATTGCTGGTATGATTAGAGACCTTGGGCCGAGTAGCTGCAGCGTTCATTTTATATTGCCGAAAAATCGCAATGCGATTATTTGGCAATAGCGATATCGCGCGATTATTTTCGAGAAATTCGCAATATTGTTTTTAGCTAAAATAACACATATATTCGATTTCAGAGTGTTACTGTCGAAATTCCGCAATCAATTTCTCATTCGCATTTTTGCGAAATTACGATAAAATATCAAGAATATTCTGAGCCAATCAGAGTGCTCCATTCCGCATTTCTCGAAATTTCGCAATTATTTTGTATTATAAAATATCACGAATATTCTGAGCCAATCAGAGTGCTCCTTCCGCATTTGCCGAATTTTCGCAATTATTTTGTATTGTAATATATCACGAATATTCTGAGCCAATCAGAGTGCTCCTTCCGCATTTGCCGAATATTCACAATTATTTTGTATTGTAATATATCACGAATATTCTGAGCCAATCAGAGTGCTCCATTCCGCATTTCTCGAAATTTCGCAATTATTTGGTATTATAAAATATCACGAATATTCTGAGCCAATCAGAGTGCTCCTTCCGCATTTGCCGAATATTCGCAATTATTTTGTATTGTAATATATCACGAATATTCTCAGCCAATCAGAGTGCTCCTTCCGCATTTGCCGAATATTCACAATTATTTTGTATTGTAATATATCACGAATATTATGAGCCAATCAGAGTGCTCCATTCCGCATTTCTCGAAATTTCGCATTCGCATTCGCATTCGCGATAGCGAAATTTCGCAATCATTTCATTTCCAAAAAATATCACGAATATTCGTATTTAGCAAATATATCTCGAATATTCGACTATATATTCAAGATATATCGCAAAATCGAATATGGCATATTCTGCTCAACACTAGTCACGGTGGCTTGCTGCTGGGTCACGGTGGCTTGCTGCTGGGTCACGGTGGCTTGTGCCAAAGCCCTAATGACCTCTTCCATGTCGTTGCGTGCTGTTTGTAATGTCTGGGCTGACTTCACCCAAGACATGCCATAAGTACACTGTCTCTTTAAATGTCAGTTTTTAAACGGTTTTTGTGCCTGCAAATGCACTTTGCCCGCATTCGACACCAGTTGTGAACTTTGGGGGTTCTTTAGCTCAGCGAGACAAGTGCGTAAACCGTGTCAGTAAAGCAAAGGGTCTTTATTGGCGACCAAAACAAAACAAAACAAAATAATGCTTTCTTCAGCACAAATACGTTTTAGTAAGAAGTCCTCCAGTCCTTCCCTGCAGACACAGCTTCACTTCCAAAACTACTCCACCCTCTGTCAGGACTTCCTTTCCTTTTAACTCACTTCCTGGTAGTGGTTAACCCCTTGTGTGCCTGAAGCCAGGGGTCAGAAGGGGAGGCTCTTTTCCCTCCCAATTGTCGCTTCAGAGCCTCCGAAATCCCGGACCCCAAATATCATTAAAAGAAGACAGAGGGAGCTGTGGTGGCTCAACGTGATTGGCACTGCGCTGACAAGCCATTCACCTCTGCAGCCAAGGGTTCGGATCCCGGGCTCGGCTACATGTGAATTGAGTTTGGTGGTCTCAGCCCGGCTCCCGGTGGGTGTGCTATGCAAGGTACGCCTGTGCTTAGTACACCCACCCCCCCCCCACAAAAAACCACCACACTTGCACGCACACAAAATTGGTTTAAAACACATGCACTTTGGCCATGCGGTCTCTTAAAATAAAGAGAGGCGAAGGACCTACGGGGCTGGCTGGGTGGGCTAGGCCCCCTCACTCCCTCATAGGGGGAGTCCCTCTGCCCCATTGGGGTCCCGTTGGGCCCCAGTTGGGCTCCCAAGAGGAGCAGGTAGGGCGGGGTGAGTGGGAGGCCCCCCTTCACACCCGCCATTGCCACCAGGGGCATGGAGAAGGATGGCGATTGCCTCCGGGGGGAGGGTCTGCCTACTCCCAACTCCTGCAGTCCGGCTCCTCTCTCTCGAGTTCACGCACAAAAATACACTTTAAAAAAAAAAAAAAAGAAGACAGAGAGGACTTTAAGCCCGTCCTCTCTGGATCCATTTTATCTGTCCGGAACCTCTCACCCCCTTTGGGTGACCTCTTGAACCAGTGCTTAAAGGGACCAGATTCCAAAAATTGGCGCTATGTAGCGTCCATCCAGGACCCATCCCTGGCGTCCTGTACAACACTTATAGGGCCAGATTCAGGTAGAGTTGCGCTGGAGTATTTCGATATGCGCCGCGTAACTGTGAAGATGCGCCGTCGTTTCTATGTGGCCGTACCCACCAAACTAGATGCGACAGAAAACGGGCCATTTCCGACCGGCTTAACGTTCCGACGCCAGAGTATCGTCAGTGCATAGTTTCGCTTGGCGCATCAGTCGCGCCTATTGATTTCCCCTGCAAATATGCAAATGAGGGAGATTTCCCGATTCGCGAATGGATTAGCACCATACGCCGGCTACATGCGCCGCGCGTATCTCGTCCGTCCGGCGCAAAGTTATTTCTACAAATAGCTGCTTTATCTTTACTCCAGACGGCCTCAGGTCAGCAGGAGAGCAGCTACAGCAGCAGCGTTACTGACGAAACTAGCAAGCTGAACAACCACACTTGCAAGGACACCTCTGTGTGCCAACATGCCAGGGGCAGTCGCGGTCCTCGCACTAGTACTGGGTCCCCCGGTACGGACGAGGCGGGCACGTGAGAGGATATACCGCATGCGCATGAGCCTCTTTGGCATGGGAGGTGTATCGCCTCTTCAGATTCAGCCCAGATGCAATACTTGAACTAACCACAACCCTGCAGGGTGACATCACCAGCAAGACACACCGCTCACAAGCAGTGCAGCCACTGGTGAAGGTACTGGCAACACTTCATTTCCTTGCAAGTGGATCATTCCAGCGTACAAGTGGAGTGGTGGCTGGGATGTCACAATCCTCCGTGAGCAGATGTGTGCACCAGGTTGTCCCTGCAATCCTCAGACGCATGTCCAACCAGTTCATCAGACCCACCACTGAGGAGCTGCGGCTGAAGGCAATGACAGATTTCTACAGCATTGCCAGATTCCCACGCACTGTGGGGGCCATTGATTGCACACATGTGGCCCTACAGCCCCCCAGTGCCACAGAGCACATATACCGCAATCGGAAGCATTGGCACTCCATCAATGTACAGGTGATAGCCGATGCCCAGCGCCTCATATGGCACGTCCGTGCCAAACACCCCGGATCCAGCCATGACAGCTTCATATACAATCAGAGCCCCATCCCAGCAGAATTCGAGCAGAACATGTATGGGGACAGCTGGCTGGTTGGTGAGTGACATGGGTGGCAGGCATGACTATCCCCTCCCGTGATGCACATCAGAAGTGGCACATGCATGACTAACATCATCCTGTCTTTTCCCTTACAGGTGACTCTGCATATGCACTGGGACCCCATCTCATGACTCCTTTCCGGAACCCCCAAACCAGAGGAGAGAGAAAATACAATGAAGCACACATCAAAACCCGTGCAGTGGTGGAGCAAACATTTGGGCTCCTGAAGTCCCGTTTCCGCTGCCTGGATAAGTCCGGGGGGACCCTATTGTATTCCCCTACCTTTGTGTGTCAGATCATCGGTGCATGTTGCATTCTGCACAACTTTGCTATGAGAAAAGGCCTGCAGATTGACATACGTGATGACCTGACCCCCGACCCACACAGTCCCCACCTGCCAGAGGAGAACCAGTCTGCTGATGGAAGAGCAGTCAGGAGGGTCCTCGCCGTAGGCATCTTTGGACACTAAACCAAAACATTTATCACACAGAGAATGCACGCGTGTACACCACTGATGTCCCTAGATCACACACACCACACGCACATCGCATTGGATTAGCCCAAGTCCAGCATGTAGAACTTGGGAGCAGCAACGCCAGCGTCAAGGCCCCAATGATGTCGCTGTCCATTCTTACACCTTTCACACGTCATTCATACAGCCGTGGGGTTAACTTCACCACCACGGCCGAGGGTGACACCCCTTACTGGCAGGAGTGCCACCCCCTCACATTCACACACCATTCACACTGCAACGTGTGCAGTATCAAAAAATAAAAAACTCATAACCTGAGTATAAATCCAAATAAAATAAAAAACTCATAACCTGAGTATAAATCCAAATAAAATAAAAAACTCATAACCTGAGTATAAATCCAAATAAAATAAAAAAACTCATAACCTGAGTATAAATCCAAATAAAATAAAAAACTCATAACCTGAGTATAAATCCAAATAAAATAAAAAACTCATAACCTGAGTATAAATCCAAATAAAATTAAAAAAAAATCATCGGGTATGCCGGGGGCTCCTTCTTGCCGAACCTCTCTGGCTCCTCAGATGCCTGGATGGAGTGGGTGGGGGTGGGGGGGCATCTGGAGGTGGCTGATCCTCGGGTGGGACACTCCTGGCAGGTGTGGCCTGCATGCCCTCCAAGGCCCTGGCTATCCGGCCCAGGTATGTGTTGGTATGGGCCTGCATCCTGAGCTGACGGGTGACCTGATAATGCTGGGCCCGCCGACTCAGCCTCCCCTGGTCCCGGATGGCAGCACTGTTTCCCTGGATGGCAGCAGTGTTTGCCTGTACGGCTGCAGTGAGGTGCCTAATATCTCCCTGCACCTCCCCCAAACTGGTCACCACTGCAGCGCAGTTGCAACTCACATCCTGCACTGCGCTGCTTATCTGGGCCACGGAGCACAGGCTGTCAGCCACTCTGTCCAAGTGCCCAACTATGTCCCCCATTTGTTGGGTCTGTCTGGCGTGATCCCTCGCCAACTGGCCCTGGACAAGATCCGACACCCCCCTGGTCTTCTGGGTCGCCTTCCTGGGGCCAGCAGATGGTTGTCCCCGGGGGGATGGAGTCGCCCTTGAGGGGCTTTCAAGGATGGGGGAGGGGATGACAGACGGCTCTGGAGAAGGGGAGGAGTCCTCCAACAATAAGGAAAAGTCCTGCTCTGCCACAGCAGGATCCTCCACAACCACCTCGGCAGGTGTGGTGTGGGCACTCTCCTCCTCCACCTCGGTGTCTTCACCACCCAGGGGCTCGGGCACACAATGGCGTTGGGAGGATGGGGTGGACTGGCCGCCGACAGATGATGGCCCAGCTCCGTCATCTGTGGATGACACAAAGCAGACACATGTTGGTGGTCCCACACACTTGGCACATGTACCCTCCCCCCCCCACATGCAACACATCAAATAGGGGATAAAAAACACTTACCTGTCCTGGAGCCTTCCTCCACGGAGTCATATCCAGGGACCCCCTCCACCTGCTCCCTGTCCAGGCAGCGAGCGACCACCTCCTCCTCCGTGGTCAGGCTGACCGGACATGGGGGACCACCACCTGTGCCACTCCGCAGGTGCCTGCGCCGCAGGTCGTTTACCTTTTTTTGGATGTCACCAGCAGTCCGGGTGGAGTACCCTAGCACATTCACCCTGCTGGCAATGGTGTCCAGGATGGCCTGCTTCCTCTCCCGGCTGGTCTTCCGACTTTTTTTGCCATGGAGGAAATGATTAAATGTCTCCATAGCGGAAATGATCACAGACACCTCCTGGGCATTAAAGTTAAGGTTCCTCCTCTCTCTGGGGGTAGCGGGAGCAGCCATCACAGCACAAAAGTATCTTCCCTGGGGTGGGGGGAAACGGAAATACTTTTGCGCCGGAATGGCGTTTCCGCTAGCGCTTTTAAACGCACAACGGAACACATTGCACTGACGTTTCCCGCGAAGTGGTGCCGACGGAAGTTGTGAGCATGCGCACAAGGGGGCGAGTGGAGCCTCACTCACTGCGCATGCTCCTTGGATGATGCGCTGAACGTAAGCCTCTGCACTGGGCTCCGCCCATCATTTACATATGATCACACCCACTTCCACTTGCGTCGGGTTACGCCAGCGCATTATCGTTACTCTGGCGCAAGTTTACGCGCAACTGCTATGTGAATAACAGTACTTGCGCCGAAAGTGTCGGCGGAGTAACGTAAATGAGAAGCGTTACTCCGGAGTAAAGAAACTCCCATCTACCTGAATCTGGCCCATAATATACTTTCGAATATAGAAAGCATATTATAGTGGATTTGTATTGTGCAGCATTGTGACTGGCGGTGTATTTGGTTACTGCTGGATTTTTGCCTCTTTCTATGCATTACCTCTGCTACACACATAAAAAAAAATCCTGAAAAAAAACCAGTGACCCCCCAAATCGTCAGATTGAAGTGGGATGTTATCTAAAAATATACTTTAGTAATAGTGTATTTGGGTACTGCAGAATTTTTGTCGCTTTTGCTGTGTTACCTCTGCTACACACCGTGACAACATTTCCTAACTGGTGAAATAAACCAGTGGCCCCCCAAAATGACAGATTTTGTTATATACCTTATTCCACATATATTGTGCTTTTCTAGAGACTTTTGTCACAGGGTCATTTAAAAAATGACAGGCAGAGGAAGAGGCAGGCCCTTCTGCAGTGGTGGTAGGGCAGGAGCACCAGGCTGGAGCCAAAGTGGAAAGTGTTCGTTCGATTACGTCAAAGGACACACCAAACTTGGTTGAGTGGCTCGCCACCAACACCACCACCACCACTACCACCACCATATACCCTTTGCTTGAGTCACAGGAATTATTTTTCGATCCATCAAAAGACATTTCGGATGTGTAGCCATTCTGGGCATTGGATCAGGAAGAGGAGGTAGCAATAGCCGGCACTCAGCAGTCTGACGACAGTACTCAGATAATCCCAAGGAGGTTGGTGCCGGCTGTTGCTGCCTACTCCGAGATCTCTACTGTTAGTGATGAGGAAGGTGACGTCAATGATGATGTGTCTACAGACGTCACGTGGGTGCCCACAAGCGAGGAAGAGGAGGGGAGTTCAGAGGGAGAGATGGACCAGCATACATTGCACAGGAAGGACAAACCAGACTCCTAATGTATCAGGAGCGAGCCATCAACCATGTACGGTCACATCTGGCACTCCCAGGATGCCGTCCCATGGCTCCGCAGTGTGTTTTTTTTAAACGTGTCCACTGCAGACAATAGAGTTGCCATCTGCAGCCTTTGCAGTCAACGCATAAGTCGCGGTAAGCCCAACACTCACCTAGGGACGACCGCCTTAAGAAGGCACCTGGCCTCCCATCACTGAGCCCAGTGGGAGCAACGCAGTCAGAACCCACAAAGCTACACTCCAGGCTCTCACCGTCCAGCCTCTTCTCCTTCTCCTTCCCCTCTATGCTCACAATTGTCCTCCACTCCACTTTCCATCATGCCTTCCTCAAGTTTTTCTGCAAAAAGGCAGGCTTCCGTGGCCCAAATGTTCGATCGTAAAAAAACGAAGACGCCGGATAACCCTCTTGCCCAACGGTTGACCGCTGACTTTATGGAACTGATAGCCCGCCAACTACTGCCATATAAACTGGCGGACTCGGAGGCCTTTTCGAAAATTTGTGTCCATTGGAACACCACAATGGAAGGTCCCAGGAAGGAATTTTTTTTCACAGAAGGGCATCCCAGAGCTATATGGCCATGTTCAGCGGCAAGTGAATGTATCTCTGGCACACTGTGTCAGTGACAAGATGCATTTGACCACAGACACGTGGTCTAGCAAACACGGGCAGGGAAGATATATAACTTTCACTGAACTTGGTTTGCAGAGATTTGTTGCCTAATACCCTGGGCTCCAGGAAGTCTTGCGGCAGGCCAGGAAAATCTCAGCCCATTTAAGAAGATCTTACACGGCCATGGCTCGCCTTGCTGACATTCAGCGGTGACACAACCTGCCTGTGAGATGTCTTATTTGTGAGTTCCCGACATGATGGAACTCAACATTGTATATGCTTGATAGGCTGCTCCTGCAGAAACGTGTAGTTAACGACTACCTGTACGAGCTCTGCGGCAGGATAGGTTCTGGGGAGCTCGGTTTTTTTTCACCGCGCCAGTGGCTGCTCATGCGCAAGTCATGCAGACTTCTGTGGCCATTTGATTAGTTCACCAAACTGGTCAGTCGCAGCCAGGGCGCCATCAGTGACATCGTACCTTACGCCTTCTTTCTGGAGCGTGCATTGCGTCGTGTCATTGATCAAGCCGTCGAGGAGCAGGAGTAGGAAGATGAGGAAGTTGCAATGCTGGATGAATTCCCAGGGGGGGCTACTCCACCTGAGACAAGTCAACAACGGGCGTCTGAAGAGGAGTCAGAGGAGGATGGTGTTGGGGCGGAGGAGGAGGAGCAAGAAGAGCATGCTTTAAACCTTTCTGGGATCCCTGGTGTTGTCCGTGAATGGGGGAGGAGAACGAGGATGACATTATCCTGGATGATGAGCAGGAGTCAGGCCAGTACAGCGCTTCCAGTTTAGAACAAATGGGGGCCTTCATGCTCCAGTGTTTTAAGAGGGACCCCCACATAAAATGCATAAAGGGCAAGGACCAGTACTGGGTGGCAACGTACTTAGACCCCCCGGTACAAACAAAACAAGGCGGAAATGTTAGCACCATCACAGAGGGCTATCAGAATGCAACACTTCCAGGCCTTGCTTCAAGAAATGCTGCATTCTGCTTTTGCGTCCGCTGGCAGAGGAATTTTCACTCACAGAGAAACAGTTTTGGGTACCAATCCAACAGTGCCTGCAAGAAGAGGGTGGTTTGAAGATGTCTTATTCACTAATGATATGAGCTCATTCTTTCAGCCAACCCATCGACAGTTGTCCTCCGGATCCAGCATCAGGAAACGCCTAGACCGACAGGTGTCCGACTACATCGGGTTAACGGCCGATGTGGACGCACTGAGAAGTGATGAACCCCTGGACTACTGGGTGGGCAGGCTTGACCTCTGGCCAGATCTTGCACAATTTGCAATTGAACTGTTGGCTTGCCCCTCATCCAGTGTCATGTCCAAAAGGATGTTCAGTGAAGCAGGGGGGGTCGTGACCGATAAGTGCACTCGCCTAGCTCACAACAGTGTTGAATACCTCACATTTATAAAAAATGAATGAAGCATGGATCTCGGAGGAATTCAACACATGTGACCAGTAGACCATGTTTCATAAAAATTCTGGTGAACGCCTGTGGGCTAATTTTTTTGGGCCTGTACTGGCTGACACTTTATTCTGTATCAGGTGAATGCCTAATGTACCACCAGTCACAGAAGTTGTTTGCTGCTTGGTGAAAGCCTGTGGCCATGGGCTAATTTTTGGGGCCTGTAATGGCCGACACTTCTGTATCCGTTGAATGCCTAATGTACCACCAGCCTGTTAGGGCACAGCTGTCAAAGGTTAGAGAACGTGGATTGCAACTGCGGAGGCTTCTCAGGTGTAAACACAGGTTTCACTCTCAATCTGCATAGAGAGTTAGGGTTACAGTCATCACAACCTCAGAGTAACAAATGGAAGTTTTTAGGAGGAGCTAATTCCTACAAAGGAGTCGCTATGACAAGGGCTAGAACTAAAGTCTATCAGATGAGGAAATTATGAGGCTTTGCATTACTGGTCATGGGAGCGTTCCAGGAATATTTGGGTATTAATAATACAGTCCACAAACATGTATGAATTACAAGGCAGGTATGTTAGGCTCAGACTACTTGCGGTTGTGTTGTGGAAGCTGTTGTGTGTAGAGGTTCCTGGTAGTCCAGTTCCTGAGTTGGCTTGGTGGAGGGTGTAGCTGATGTGGTGGTTCAGGGTCCCCAGGTGACAGCAGGCGTCCTGGCAGAATAGTGGAATGCCATGCTGTCTGTCCAGGGCGTTTAAATAGGCCGAGGAGGAGGAGCCGCTGCTGGCCAGGGCGGAATGGAGCGCAGCTGTCAGGAATAGATGCAGCTGCGCCCGTTCTATGTGAAGGTAACGGCGGTGGCGTTACATAGCCCCCTCCTCAAGGGAGCACCCCCGGGGCTTCCACTAGGAGATGGGTGATTACGGTGCCTGCGATGGAATTCCCTGACCAATCTGGGAGCATAGACATCTGAGGAGTCTTCTCAGGAGTTGTCCTGAGGTCCGTAGCCCTGCCAGCGTATTAAATACTGGAGAGTAGAACCCCGAATTCTGGAATCAAGGATCTTCTCAATCTCGTATTCAACCTCGCCCAACACCTCTACCGAAAAAAGGGGGGCGTGGTAGCCTGTCAGGGAATGGGATAGGTTTGAAGGGTTTAATGAGCGAGACATGGAATGTTGGGTGTATCTTCCAATCCGGAGGTAGGAGCAGTTTAACAGCATTAGGGTTGATCACATGTGAAATTGGGAAGGGACCAGTGAACTGGCGACCAAGCTTCTTGGAAGGAACTTTAAGCCGCAGGTTTCGAGTGGAGAGCCAGACTAAGTCGCCCACGCTATATGAAGGGGGTGCTGTCCTGTGGGCATTGTAATATAGTTTCTGTTTCTGTTGTGCTGCTTCGAGATTGGAACGAAGAATCTCCAAGGTTTTCTTCAAAGTGGAGAGGTAGTGTTCTACTGCGGGTACGTTACTTGGGAGAAGGGAAGAGGGCAAACTGTTAGGGTGGAATCCATAGTTTGCGTAGAATGGGGACAGTTGGGTAGAATAACTGGTGGCGTTGTTGTATGCGAATTCGGCGTGAGGAAGTAGGTGGAACCAGTCATCCTAGAGATGGGTACAATAACAGTGGAGATACTGTTCAAGTGATTGGTTGATACGTTACGTTTGCCCGTTGGTCTAAGGGTGGTAAGCCGTGGACATGCGATGGTCGATTTGCAATGCTTCACACAGGGTCTGTTTGGTATAGGAAGGGAGGTTAGGAGTTTAAAAGGAGGTCTTCGTGAATGTTTGCTGCAGGAGTAGAAGTTGCAAAGTAGGGGGAACATACATTTTGTTGTATTAGGTGTATAAGCCATTGGCTTGCCTTGTGAGACCGTTGGGTAAGGAGGAGGCATCCTGGGAGAGACTCTGGATAAGAAGCTGCTTGAAGCAATTAGCTGAGCCAACGAACCGGTTCGGAGGAATGATGGAAATAGGAGGAATGTCAATACACTCATCTTCCTTCATCCGGGATAATGAGTCGGCCTTCACATTTTGTGAACCAGGTCAATACGAGATATGGAAATCAAACTGATTGAAGAACAGACTCCATCTAACCTAGCGGGCAGACAGGGTTTTACAGGCCTTTAGATATTGCAGGTTGCGGTGATCTGTGAGGATGGTAATAGGGTGTGTGGTACCCTCCAGGAGGTGCCTCCAGTTAGCCAACGCATCCCTAATGGAGAGCAGTTCTTTTTCTCCAATGGGATAGTTTTTCTCAGCCGGTGATAGGGTCCTGGAGAAAAAGGTGACAGGGTGTAAAGGCTTAGATGGAGAAACTCGTTGGGAGAGTACGGCTCCTAAAGCAAAGTGAGAGGCATCTACTTCTAGAATGGAGTAACAGTGTGGGTCAGAAAGTTGGAGGATCGGAGCCGAGGTGTATCGTTGCTTAAGTGTGTCAAAGGAAAGCTGGGCTTCGCTAGACCAGGCAAAGGGAATCTTCGTACTTGTTAGACTAGTCAGTGGTTTCACAATAGCAGAGAAGTTCTTGATGAACTTGCGATAATAATTAGAGAATCCAAGGAACCGCTGTAGTGCCTTCCTCGAGCGAGGAACAGGCCAGGAGAGGATGCAGTCAACCTTCGAGTGGTCCATCTGGATGCCTTTGGGGGTGATGTTGTAGCCGAGGAAGGATATACATTGTTGACCAAAGACACATTTCTCTAACTTGGCGTACAAGGAATGTGCTCTGAGTCTGGCTAGGACCCAACGTACGTGTTTATTATGTTCCTCAGAGGTGTTAGAGTATATCAAAATATTGTCTAGGTAAATGACGACACAAACATCAAGCAAATCACGGAAGATATCATTGATGAACCGCTGGAAGGTTGCGGGTGCGTTGCACAATCCGAATGGCATAACTGTGTACTCAAATAAACCGTAACGAGTTTTGAACGCTGTTTTCCACTAATCGCCAGAGCGGATCCTGATCAAATTATAGGCACCCCTGAGGTCTAATTTTGTATAAATTTTAGAGGTCTGTAGGCGTTCGATCAGCTCAGGGATGAGAGGTAAGGGATAGCGGTTTTTCACAGTGATGCTGTTGAGAGAGCGGTAGTCTATTATGGGACGTAGAGAGACGTCTTTGTTCTTGACAAAGAACATCCAAGCACTGGCTGGGGAAGTGGATGGCCTAATGAAGCCCTTTTTCAGATTGTCGTCAAGATAGTTTTTGAGATGTGTTAGTTCCGGTTGGGAGAGCGGATATATCCATGCAGTAGGAATGGAACTGCCAGGGATAAGGTCTATGGGACAGTCATAAATACGGTGGGGAGGCAGAGTCTCAGCCCTGGTTTTACTGAAGACGTCAGCGAAGTCCTGAAGGTGTGGTGGGAGAACCCCTAAATGGGTCTCTGTCAGAAAGAATGGAGAGACGGGGTAACAAGTTGCTTTGCAATATGTGGAGTGTAGGTGGAGCCTCCTCTCAGGCCATAGAATAGAAGGTTGATGAATGTGTAGCCAGGGAAGACCAAGCACAATTGGGAACAAGGGGGACGGGATGATGTCGAAGACAAGATTTTCAGTATGACCGTCTCCACAGGTGACCAACAGAGGTTGGGTTTGGGAGGTCACTGGGCCAGCAGAGGAGCTAGAACCATCAATAAAGGCGACGGACAGGGGGGTATGCTTAAACACACGTGGAATTTTATTGCTAAAGACTATTTGTGAATTTATGAAGTTGCCACAGGCCCCAGTGTCCACCATGGCGTCAACGGTGATCCTTTTGTGGTCCCACTGTAGGGTGAGAGGGATAAGAATGTAGCTGTTAGTTAGAGGTTCAACTCGGGTGAGCTTACAAATGTGAGAAATGTTACCTTCAGTCTTCCTCTTGAGAAGTGAACAGTTGGAGACAGTATGGTCGGGGCCGGAGCAGTAGAGGCAAAGATTTTGAGCTCTCCTCCTATTTTTCTCTGCGAGGGGAAGTGGCCCCCTGATTGTCCCTATTTCCATAGGCTCATCTTTAGGAGGCGAACTTGATCTCCTAGAACAGGGGTCTCCAAACATCCTAAACAAAGGGCCGTTTTTTTGTCCTTCAGACTCTTGAAGGGCCGGACTTTGGCCAGCGGGAGTAGAAATTTTCCTGGCATCATTGTTGGTGAACATCTGGTATTAGGAGGAGGAATAGTGCCCCATTGCTGGTATCATAGGGAGTAATAGTGCTCTATTAGTGGTGTCAGTGGGAGAAATGGTGCTCTATTGTCAGTGTCAGATGGCAGAATAATGTCTCGTATCAGTGGGAGGGATAGTGCCCCAAGGGCCGGATAAAGGCAAGCAAAGGGCCACATCCGGCCCTCGGGCCGCAGTTTGGAGACCACTGTCCTAGAAGGTGGGGGAATTAATGAGTTGGCACATTCCGCCCTTCTTTCACGGAGGCGGCAGTCAATAGCAACTGAAAGGTGCATAAGGTCATCTAGGGATGTGGGCAGTTCAATACGAGCGAGCTCGTCCTTCATAGGTTCCGATAGACCTAACCACAAACATGTATGAATTACAAGGCAGGTATGTTAGGCTCAGACTACTTGATAGCAGAGTCCACAAACATAAATGAGGTACAAGGCAGGTATGTTAGGCTCAGACTACTTGCGGTTGCGTTGTGGAAGCTGTTGTGTGTAGAGGTTCCTGGTAGTCCAGTTCCTGAGTTGGCTTGGTGGAGGGTGTAGCTGATGCGGTGGTTCAGGGTCCCCAGGTGACAGCAGGCGTCCTGGCAGAATAGTGAAACGCCATGCTGTCTGTCCAAGGCGTTTAAATAGGCTGAGGAGGAGGAGGAGCCACGGCTGGCTAGGGCGCACTTCCGCGTTCCAGGGTGGAGCGCACTGGCCGCGCACTGGAAGTGACACGTGCGCTGTGCAGAATGGAGCGCAGCTGTCAGGAATAGATGCAGCTGTGCCCGTTCTATGTGAAGGTAACGGCGGAGGCGTTACACAGCCACAGAATACAGAGTTGTTTGCTGCTCGGTAAATGCCTGTGGCCATGGGCTAATTTTTGTGGTCTGTAACGGCCGACACCTACTTCTGTATCCGTTGAATGCCTAATGTACCACCAGCCACAGAATACAAAGTTGTTTGCTGTCCGGTGAATGCCTGTGGCTGTGCGCTATTTTTTGGGGCCTGTAAAGGCCAACACGTACTTCTGTATCCGTTGAATGCCTAATGTACCACTAGCCACAGAATACAAATTTGTTTGCTGTCAGGTGAACGCCTGTGGCCATGGGCTAATACTATATGTACTCTCAAAGTACCTGAGCTATATTGCCTCTTATACGCAATTAAAACTTGTTACTACGAATACTATATGTACTCTAAAAGTACCTGAGCTATATTGCCTTTCATACATTTCTATTAGTTGCCAGTACAATGTGTGTATTATATGTGTATCCTCAAAGTACCTGAGCTACACTATCTCTTGTATGCAATTAATACTTGTTACTACAAATACAATTTACTATGTGCTTGACAGAAGTATAAAATACTTATAGGCCTCATCCTAATTGTTGAACATGTTCACTCCAACTTTTCAATGCTAGGGGTTGATGCTATTTCATAGCATCTCCCCTAGTGGCCTAAATACATCTCTACATGCTAAGGTTGATATGATGTAGAGACCCCCCAAACTCATGTTGCCAGGCGTGACGCCTGCGGTCCCTTACTGATAATCACCTGCATGTGGTGGTGTATTGGGATATTGACCTTGAACTAATTTTAAATGCTAAGCCTTGGTCGCATGTTGTAATGCGTCCATGCTTAATAGCTCAACGCCTTTCTTTATGTGACACAGAGATGATGTATAGATCCCCCAATCTCCTGTTGCGAGGAGGGACGCCTGGGGCCTAATACTGAGTTTTCGCATAGAGAATCTGATTGACTTTCTTGCTAACCGCAGTTGTGGTTCACTCCGTTCACCAGTGCTGTTACAATGCCTAATGTACCAACAGCCACAGAATACAAGGTTGTTTGCTGTCAGGTGAACGCCTGTGGCCGTGGGCAAATTTTTGGGGCCTGTAATGGCCAACACTTTCTTCTGTATGCGGTGAATAGTGTTGCTCACGAATATTCGCATTGCGAATATTCGCTACGAATATTGCATATTCGAGTATTCGCGAATATCTCGAATATCGCGGCGAATATTCGCTATTTCGAATATTCGCATTTTTCAAATTTCGCAATAAATTTCGCAAAAAAATCGCAATCGCGAAATTTCGCAATAGCGAAAATTCGCATTGGCGAAAATTCGCAATTTTTTTTTAATAAAATATCACGAATATTCGATATTAACGAATATTCGCGACCGCATATGTGAAATCTCGCTTTTTTTTTTTATAAAATATACCGAATATTCGTAAATATCGAATATTCGTGATATTTTATAAAAAAAAAAAAAAATCGCGAAATTTCGCATTAGCGAACATTCGCATTGGCGAAATTCGCATTGGCGAAAATTCGCAATTTTTTTTTTTTATAAAATATCACGAATATTCGATATTAACGAATATTCGCGACCGCATATGTGAAATCTCGCTTTTTTTTTATAAAATATACCGAATATTCGTAAATATCGAATATTCGTGATATTTTATAAAAAAAAAAAAAAAAAAAAAAAATCGCGAAATTTCACATTAGCGAAAATTCGCATTGGCGAAAATTCGCAATTTTTTTTTTTTTATAAAATATCACGAATATTCGATATTAACGAATATTCGCGAATATTCTTCGAAATAGTCGCGAAATATCGCTAAATCGAATATGGCGTATTCCGCTCATCACTAGCGGTGAATAGCTTAATGTACCTCCAGCCACAGAATACAAAGTTGTTTGCTGTCGGCTAATTTTTGGGGCTTGTAATGGCCAGCACTTACTTATGTATCCGGTTTTTCACTTAATACTTCTGGTAGGTCAGTGTCCATGTTGTGGGAGTATTTGTGCACAGCTAGTAAGTATTTTGTGGCTGCAAATATGACCAGAATGTTTTTAATATTCGCCTGCCATTAAAGTCAATGGGGCCCGCGTGAACTTGCGGTTCGCGGACATTTGTGATCGTTCGCGGTTAGCGTTTGCGAACTGTCCTCGTCTTGATGGTTGTGAATGATCCTATTATTGGCAAAGAAGTTGAAACTGCTCTCCATCAATACTTTCAGGACAATCCCTCCTCGGCCTCCTCTCCAACTATGATTTAGGCAGCTCAAATGTGGTAAACAAATACAATTAGCCTCCCGAGTTCAAAGAACCAAAGAGCATCTGGATCTTAGAGACCAGATTGATGCAGCGCGGCCCTAAACCTGAGCCTCACTACGAAAGCATAAAAATCCAGGAACTCAGCACAGCACAGGGATGGTTTGAACCCCTCATAATGAGCACAGCGGGGGTACAAACCCGGGAACTTAGCACAGCACAGGGATGGTGGAAATCCCTCATAATGAGCACAGCAGGGGTACAAACCCGGGAAGTCAGCACAGCACAGGGATGGTGGGAACCCATCATAATGAGCACAGCAGGGGTACACACACAGGAATTCAGCATAGCACAGGGATGGTGGGAACCCCTCATAATGAGCACAGCAGGGGTACAAACCCAGGGACTCAGCACAGCACAGGGGTGGTGGGGACCCCTCATAATGAGCACAGCAGGGGTACAAACCTGGGAACTCAGCACAGGGATGGTGGGAACCTCTCATAATGAGCACAGTATGGGTACAAACCCGGTTACTCAGCACAGCACAGGGATGGTTTGAACCCCTCATAATGAGCACAGCAGGGGTACAAATCCGGGAACTCAGCACAGCACAGGGATGGTGGGAACCCCTCATAATGAGCACAGCAGGGGTACAAACCCGGGAAGTCAGCACAGCACAGGGATGGTGGGAATCCCTCATAATGAGCAGAGCAGGGGTACAAACCCGGGAACTCAGCACAGCACAGGGGTGGTGGGAACCTCTCATAATGAGCACAGTAGGGGTACAAACCCGGGAACTCAGCACAGCACAGGGATGGTTTGAACCCCTCATAATGAGCACAGCGGGGGTACAAACCCGGGAACTTAGCACAGCACAGGGATGGTGGGAATCCCTCATAATGAGCACAGCAGGGGTACAAACCCGGGAAGTCAGCACAGCACAGGGATGGTGGGAACCCATCATAATGAGCACAGCAGGGGTACACACACAGGAATTCAGCATAGCACAGGGATGGTGGGAACCCCTCATAATGAGCACAGCAGGGGTACAAACCCAGGGACTCAGCACAGCACAGGCGTGGTGGGGACCCCTCATAATGAGCACAGCAGGGGTACAAACCTGGGAACTCAGCACAGGGATGGTGGGAACCTCTCATAATGAGCACAGTATGGGTACAAACCCGGTTACTCAGCACAGCACAGGGATGGTTTGAACCCCTCATAATGAGCACAGCAGGGGTACAAATCCGGGAACTCAGCACAGCACAGGGATGGTGGGAACCCCTCATAATGAGCACAGCAGGGGTACAAACCCGGGAAGTCAGCACAGCACAGGGATGGTGGGAATCCCTCATAATGAGCAGAGCAGGGGTACAAACCCGGGAACTCAGCACAGCACAGGGGTGGTGGGAACCTCTCATAATGAGCACAGTAGGGGTACAAACCCGGGAACTCAGCACAGCACAGGGATGGTTTGAACCCCTCATAATGAGCACAGCGGGGGTACAAACCCGGGAACTTAGCACAGCACAGGGATGGTGGGAATCCCTCATAATGAGCACAGCAGGGGTACAAACCCGGGAAGTCAGCACAGCACAGGGATGGTGGGAACCCATCATAATGAGCACAGCAGGGGTACACACACAGGAATTCAGCATAGCACAGGGATGGTGGGAACCCTTCATAATGAGCACAGCAGGGGTACAAACCCAGGGACTCAGCACAGCACAGGGGTGGTGGGGACCCCTCATAATGAGCACAGCAGGGGTACAAACCTGGGAACTCAGCACAGGGATGGTGGGAACCTCTCATAATGAGCACAGTATGGGTACAAACCCGGTTACTCAGCACAGCACAGGGATGGTTTGAACCCCTCATAATGAGCACAGCAGGGGTACAAACCCGGGAAGTCAGCACAGCACAGGGATGGTGGGAACCCCTCACAATGAGCACAGCAGGGGTACAAACCCAGGAAATTGGCACAGCATAGGGATGGTGGGAACCCCTCATAATGAGCACAGTAGGGGTACAAACCTGGGAAGTCAGCACAGCACAGGGATGGTGGGAACCCCTCATAATAAGCACAGCAGGGGTACAAATCCAGGAACTCAGCATAGCACAGGGATGGTGGGAACCCCTCATGAGCACAGCAGAAGTACAGCCCCAGGAACTCAGCACAGCACAGGGATAATGGGCATAGAAGGGGTACAAACCCGGGAACTCAGCACAGCACAGGGATGGTGGAAACCCCTCATAATGAGCACAGCAGGGGTACAAACCCAGGAACTCAGCACAGCACAGGGATGGTGGGAACCCCTCATAATGAACACAGCAGCGGTACAAACCCACAAAGTCAGCACAGCACAGGGATGGTGGGAACCCCTCATAATGGGCACAGCAGGGATACAAACCCAGGAACCCAGCACAGCACAGGATGGGGTACAAACCCGGGAACTCAGCACAGCACAGGGATGGTGGAACCCCTCATAATGAGCACAGCAGGGGTACAGCCCCAGGAACTCAGCACAGCACAGGGATAATGGGCATAGCAGGGGTACAAACCCGGGAACTCAGCATAGCACAGGGATGGTGGGAACCCATCATAATGATTTTTTGAAACCTAGCCACTCAAGGTTGTTCCTACACAGGGCTGATCCTGCACCCAGGCGCCTCAGAGCGGGGGGCGCCAAGGTGCCAGGGTATCTTGATCGTCAGTCCCGAGTGTGCTGCCTCGCCGACGCTTAGTGTGCTGGGTGGCACCCCCCCCCCCGAGGAGGTAGGCTAAATCTGTCCCACCTCCTCCCCATGGCCCCCGTGTGCCCGCAAACAACCCCTTCGTGCAGCCAATCCTGTGCCTGGGAAGGGCATGTGGGCAGGAGATTTCAAACCAGCCAGCTGCCAGCCAGTGATCCTGCCTAAGGTCGCTGCCTGAGCCTCTGAAGACAATGCAGCCCGGATGAGTGATATCTCCCCTCTCTTCTCTAAATGTGCCAAAGTCTTCCAGGCTTCCATGTATAGCCTTCCATGTGCCATAGCCTTCCATGTGCCATAGTCTCCAGTCTTCAATGTGCCATAGCTTTCCAGCCTTCCATGTGCCATAGCTTTTCAGCCTTCCATGTGCCATAGCGCCCAGAGGCGATTCAGTTCGCATGTGCCGCGCTATACAAGTTTTCATTCATTCATTCATTCATTCATAGCTTTCCAGCCTTCCATGTGCCATAGCCTTCCAGCCTTTCATGTACCATAGCCTTCCATGTGCCATAGCCTTTCATGTGCCATAGTCTTCCAGCCTTCCATGTGCCATAGTCTTCCAGCCTTCCATGTGCCATAGTCTTCCAGCCTTCCATGTGCAATTGTCTTCCAGCCTTCCAGCCTTCCAGGTGCCATAGTATCCCAGCCTTCCAGGTGCCATAGTCTTCCAGCCTTCCATGTGCCATAGTCTTCCAGCCTTTCATGTGCCATAGCCTTCCAGCCTTTCATGTGTCATAGTCTTTCAACTCTCTCTTCTCTAAAGTGTATGTTTATCAAACTGAGAAGAGCCGACATCCTGATGATCACGGCTAATTTCTCAGGTTTGCCAGTTTATGAAGCTGAGATGAGGAGTGGAGAACATGTTTTTCACTTCTCATCTCAAGACACACCCTTCTGTCATTCACTCTTACATGGATGACCAGTTTATGAAGGTGAGATCTGAGGATCTCACTGGCTATCTCAGTAAAATATCTCAGTCCCATATTCTCCAGCTCAGAGGTTGAGAATATGGGTAAGAAGCTGCTGTGATGTGAAGAAGGAAGTTTCTTTCCTCTTAATATCAGCAAAAGCAAGCTTAGAGACTGATATAACTAATAACTATATGGGCCAGATTCAGCAACACTTGCGCTGGAGTATTTCGATATGCGCCGCGTAACTGTGAAGATGCGCCGTTGTATCTCCGCGGCCGTACCCACCAACCTAGATGCGCCAGAAAACGGGCCATTTCCGACCGGCTTAACTTTCCGACACCAGAGTATCGTCAGCGCATAGTTTCGCTTGGCGCATCAGTCGCGCCTATTGATTTCTCCTGCAAATATGCAAATGAGGGATTTTTCCCAATTCACGAACGGATTAGCACCATACGCTGGCTACATGCGCCGCGCATATGTCGTCCGTCCGTCGCAAAGTTATTTCTACAAATAGCTGTTTTATCTTTACTCCAGACGGCCACAGGTCAGCAGGAGAGCAGCTACAGCAGCGTTACCGACGATAAGAGCTAGCTGAGCAACCCCACTTGCAGGACAACACCTCTGTCCATGCTTGTCTGTCAACTTTTACAGCCATGGAGGAAGACATCATAGGTCTCCATTGCCGAGATGACGGCTGACAGCTCCTGGCCATTAGAGTTCAGCTTTCTCCTGTGTGTTTGCGGGGACCGGGAGCAGCCATCTCAGAACAAAAGTAACTTCACTGCGGGGAGGGGGAACAGGATATACTTTAGTGCCGGAATGGCGCATCTACGTGCGCATTTAAACGCCCAATGGAACGCATTGCGCTGTCGTTTCCAAGGAAGTGGTGCCGACGGAAGTTGTGAGCATGCGCACTGGGATGCATTGACAGTCGACGCATGCGCAGTACGTTCGCCGCGGGATCGCGCCTAGTTTAAATAATACACGCCCCGTACCCACCCAATTTGAATTCCGCCGGCTCATTTTCGATACGCTGCCGCAACTTTAGGAGCAAGTGCTTCATGAATAACAGCACTTGCTCCTAAAATTTCGCCAGAGTAACGTAAATGAGAAACGTTACTCCAGATTAAAGATGCGCCCATCTACCTGAATCTGGCCCTATATGTTTATGTATCTATAGATGTGATCATTATATATATATATATATATAATGTGTGGATGTATATATTACACACATACACAGTATAGTTATAATGTATTTTCTTTTAGGACCCATTCACATCTGAGCAATGCAGAATTGTGCAAATCTTTACACAATTCCAAATTGCTCTAAAATTCTGTCAAAATACACAATGCTTTCTTGTGCCATAGCCTTCCATGTGCTTTAGCCTTCCATGTGCCATAGTCTTCCAGCCTTCCATGTGCCATAGTCTTCCGGTCTTCCAACCTTCCATGTGCCATAGTCTCCCAGCCTTCCATGTGCCATAGTCTTCCAGCCTTCCATGTGCCATAGTCTTCCAGTCTTCCATCCTTCAATGTGTCATAGTCTCCCAGCCTTTCATGTGCCATAGTCTTCCAGCCTTTCATGTGCCATAGTCTCCCAGCCTTCCATGTGCCATAGTCTTCCAGCCTTCCATGTGCCATAGTCTTCCAGTCTTCCATCCTTCCATGTGTCATAGTCTCCCAGCCTTTCATGTGCCATAGTCTTCCAGCCTTTCATGTGCCATAGTCTTCCATGTGCCATAGTCTTCCAGTCTTCCAGCCTGCCATGTGCCATAGACTTCCAGCCTTCCATGTGCCATAGACTTCCAGCCTTCCATGTGCCATAGTCTTCCAGTCTTCCAGCATTCCATGTGCCATAGTCTCCCAGCCTTTCATGTGCCATAGTCTTCCATGTGCCATAGTCTTCCAGTCTTCCAGCCTTCCATTTGCCATAGACTTCCAGCCTTCTATGTGCCATAGTCTTCCAGCCTTTCATGTGCCATAGCCTTACATGTGCCATAACATCTATTGGATCATGTCTGAAGTCTCTGACCATCTCATGTAATATGTTTGGGGGGCTCTTTCTAACAGACTCTAACAGAGGTCCTCTCTGTGTACATTAGGGAGACCCCCCTCCAGGTCCTATTAGCATACTCCTTCCTCTTTCTGTATTTTGTTTATTGTTAAGAGATCATGGGAGGATCCCAGGGAAAACAAAGACTTCTTACGGGAACATCTCTGTGTTTGAGTCGTTGCCATAGAAACACGTGCAAAGGGGAGGAGTTAGTAAAGATAGACATGCCCATGTGGGGGGTGCCAGAAATATTTCTGCACCCAGGCGTCTGTGACCCCAGGATCGGCCCTGTTCCTACATCTCACAAGTTCTACAATATATATTTACGGTTCCTATTTTTTTATTTTATGTTTGGTTTAGGTTTGACCTTTTTATATGAATCTAATAGGGGGATGATGATATATATATATATATATATATATATATATATATATATATATATATATATATATATATATATATAGTCCATGTACATATACTCTTATCAGTGATGCAACCAAATCTTCAACAATTTGTTAATATACAATTATTTCCGATTACAATGGCAAATGCTGATCTTGTATTTGTTAAAATGATCTGTATAAAAATATGGGAAAATAAAAAACTCCCTGCTAATGGCTGAGCAGCTCTAAGCACAACTAAATTGTTTTTCCGAGAGGGAGACATTAAGTTCCTGTCCTGAAGTCAGAAGACAGCGCCATATACTGAGGCTGCATGCATTTCGTACAGAGCTGACATCCAGGGCCGGTGCAAGGATTTCTGCCTACACAAGCAAAGCTCCATTTTGGTGCCCCATTACATGGCCAGACCGTGCCCCATTACATGACCAGACCGTGCCCCATTACATGACCAGACCGTGCCCCATTACATGACCAGACCGTGCCCCATTACATGACCAGACTGTGCCCCATTACATGACCAGACTGTGCCCAATTACATGACCAGACTGTGCCCCATTACATGTCAGACTGTGCCCCATTACATTTCAGACTGTGCCCCATTACATTTCAGACTGTGCCCCATTACATGTCAGACTGTGCCCCATTACATGTCAGACTGTGCCCCATTACATGTCAGGCTGTGCCCCATTACATGCCGGACCTGCCCCCATTAAATGTCAGACTGTGACCCATTACATGTCAGACTGTGCCCCATTACATGTCAGACTGTGCCCCATTACATGCCAGACCTGCCCCCATTACATGTCAGACCGTGCCCCATTACATGCCAGACCTGCCCCCATTACATGCCAGACCGTGCCCCATTACATGCCAGACCGTGCCCCATTACATGCCAGACCGTGCCCCATTACATGCCAAACCGTGCCCCATTACATGACCAGACCTGCCCCTATTACATGACCAGACTGTGCCCCATTACATGCCAGACCATGCCCCATTACATGCCAGACCTGCCCCCATTACATGTCAGACCGTGCCCCATTACATGCCAGACCTGCCCCCATTACATGCCAGACCGTGCCCCATTACATGCCAGACCGTGCCCCATTACATGCCAGACCGTGCCCCATTACATGCCAGACCGTGCCCCATTACATGCCAAACCGTGCCCCATTACATGACCAGACCTGCCCCTATTACATGACCAGACTGTGCCCCATTACATGCCAGACCGTGCCCCATTACATGCCAGACCGTGCCCCATTACATGCCAGACCGTGCCCCATTACATGCCAGACCGTGCCCCATTACATGCCAGACTGTGCCCCATTACATGCCAGACCGTGCCCCATTACATGCCAGACTGTGCCCCATTACATGCCAGACTGTGCCCCATTACATGACCAGACTGTGCCCCATTACATGCCAGACTGTGTCCCATTACATGCCAGACTGTGCCCCATTACATGCCAGACCGTGCCCCATTACATGCCAGACTGTGCCCCATTACATGCCAGACCTGCCCCATTACATGTCAGACTGTGCCCCATTACATGTCAGACTGTGCCCCATTACATGCCAGACTGTGCCCCATTACATGCCAGACCTGCCCCCATTACATGCCAGACCTGCCCCCATTACATGCCAGACCTGTGCCCCATTACATGTCAGACTGTGCCCCATTACATGTCAGACTGTGCCCCATTACATGTCAGACTGTGCCCCATTACATGCCAGACCTGCCCCCATTACATGTCAGACTGTGCCCCATTACATGCCAGACCTGCCCCCATTATATGCCAGACCTGCCCCCATTACATGCCAGACCGTGCCCCATTACATGCCAGACCGTGCCCCATTACATGACCAGACCTGCCCCCATTACATGCCAGACCTGCCCCCATTACATGCCAGACCTGCCCCACCAGACCGTCCGTGCCCTTACCTTATTCCATGCGAATCGCGGCTGTACGATTTTTCAAAAGCCGCGCCTCCGACGTCTTCTGTTCCGTGATAGGTGGAACATTCAGCTTCCCATGAGGCACTGTGTTCAGTGTTCGCCTATCACGGAGGCTCTCTCGTCCGAGGACGAGAGGGCCTCCGTGATAGGCGGACACCAAACCAGGACGAGAGAGCGCCTCCGTGATAGGCGGACACTGAACACAGTGCCTCCTGGGAAGCTGATTGTTTTCGCCTATCACGGAACAGAAGACGTCGGAGGCGCGGCTTTTGAGAAATCGTACGGCCGCGATTCTGGTAATTTTTTCGCCCCATACCAGGCTGCGGACCTGCCCGCCCCCAAGCGGCCGCTTGGTCCGCCTGGTGGTTGCGCCGGCCCTGCTGACATCTACTGCATGTGTTAGGCGGCGTACACACGACCGAGGTTCTCGCTGGAAACCAGCGAGAACCTCGCTGGAAGCTGCATTCCAGCGAGGACCTCGGCCGTGTGTACACGGAGCGCTCGCCCCGCCCGTCGGGAATCCCGTCGAGCGAAAAGAGAGCACGCTCTCTTTTTGCTTGAAGGCCCGCCTGGATGAATGGCTGGTTGCCATTCCCGACGGGCGGGTCGCCGATTTCGACGGCCGGCAGAGAACCTCGACGGGCGGAACGATGTGTTCTGCCCGTCGAGGTTCTCTGCCGTGTGTACACGGCCTTAGTGAAGTAAGTAGATAGTCCGGTACATTAAAGCAGAATCCCAAAAAATCCCCTAGTAGTACACCCCCCCCCCCCCACACAAAACACTAATCAGTTATTACATTTGTGAAATTTCTTACAGTTTAAGAGATATATGTTTGATTCATAGGTGTGCGCAGCCTTTGACATTAGGGTGTGCACCCCAAAGCTCAAACACACTCTACCGATCACTCGTGATCTTCATTCAGAGAGGGAGGTGGCATATTTACAGCCCCCTTCCCCCACTCATCCTATAACATCCACAGCAACAACCAGTGGGAGAGTAGGGAAGCCGGCAGTGCTGTGGGGGAAAGAGGGGGAGCCAGATCAGTAGGGGAAATCTGTTCTGCACAGGGTGATTAGGGTGTGCCTGGGCACACCTGGCACACCCTGTGCGCACGCCTATGGTTTGATTACATTTTCAGGAAGTCAGCTCTGTGATTCAAAAAATGCATCATCTTTTGTGGCAGGGAGGATTTCTTAGAACAGGGATTGCATCTGTGATGTCCTGTGTGTTGTGAGAGACACAAGACTCTGGTCTGGAGCAATGGATGTTTATTCAGTACAGGCTGTACACTGCAACATGCATCTCAGGACAGTACATCTTATCTGCTTCCTACATGAGCACACTCTAAGATGGCCACCGTTCCAGCTGCTGGGGTGACAGAGACTGTTGTTTACTTGCAGTCACTGTAGCTTTGAAATAGCGTTTGAAAGTCTGCACAAACCTCTCTGCTTGACCATTTGTAGCTGGGTGGTAAGGTGCGGTCAACTTGTGCTTGATGTTGTGGGCAGTCAGGAAAAGCTGAAACTCCTGACTGGTGAATTGTGCACCGTTGTCCGTGACGATTTCTCTGGGGTATCCAAACGTAGCAGCGAGATGTAACAGAATGGAAACCGTTGCCTTAGTCATTGGCTGAGTAACAGGAATGACCTCAGGCCACTTTGAATGGGCGTCCACTATGATCAAGAAGGTGTGTCCTCTGATCGGGCCTGCAAAGTCCAAGTGTAGGCGAAACCAAGGAACCGTGGGCCAAGTCCAGGGCTGGACGCACCCTCGAGGAGGGTCTCTTGCCGTTTGTGCACATCCAGCACAAGCATTCACATATGTTGCGATATCTGAGTCTAGGTTTGGCCACCACACATAGCCTCTGGCCTTTTGTTTCATACGAGTGCCCCCGGGATGACCAGTATGTAGCAAGTCCAGAATGTGTCTCCAGAGGGTCTGTGGAATGATCACTCTGTCTCCCCATAAAACACAGTTGCCAGCCACAGTTAATTCCATACGCCTACGGAAATAAGGTTCATACTCCTGTGTGACAGTTGCAGGCCAACCGGACCGTACCCAGGAGAGTATTGTTTTCAGAAAGGTATCCTTGGTTGTATGGGCTGCTATCTCTCCAGAAGACAAGAAGGACAGGCTGGTGTAACGACAACTCTTGACCGGTGGAGAAGAGTCCATGGACCTCCCTGTCAGTCGGGACATTGCGTCCGCATTAGCATTGGCATCATGACCACGATACTGAATTTTGTAGCTGTATGCCCCCAAGAATAGGGCATAGCGTTGGAGACGGGCCGCAGTAGTCTGGGAGATGCCTTTGTCAGGGCTAAAGATCTGAAGGAGTGGTTTATGGTCCATCAGTATGGTGAATTCCCTACCATACAGGTAAAGATGAAACTTCTTAATTGCCCATATCAGCGCAAGAGCCTCTTTGTCAATGTGTGAGTAATTGCTTTCTGCTTTTGTCAAAGACCTGGAGGCAAATGCCACTGGTTTTTCTGACCCATCTGGTAAGATGTGGGATAGTACCGCCCCCAGACCATAGGGTGAGGCATCATAAGCCAAGGGGAGAGGCTTCTGGAGGTCATAGTGCACGAGCATGCGTGACGCCAACAGCTTCCGCTTAGAAACTTCAAAAGCACGCTGGCATGCAGCCGACCAGTCCCATCTGGAGTGTTTCTCCAAAAGCTTGTTCAATGGAAACAAGGGCCTAGATTCACAAAGCGATTACGCCTGTGTAAATGTTGTTAGACTGGAGTAATTTCGACTTACGGGCGTTTTTACGCTAGTCGAAATCCTCAAACCATGAAAAGACACCTGCGGGCTTCATTTCGACTGTATTACGTGTTAGTACGCCTTCAGATCTACGCTGCCAGAAAATTGCGGCCACTGGGCGGACTTCCTGTTGTTTTTCGCCGTCAGGGTATGCTAATGAGCTTTTGCCTGCAATCCACAAAATTTCGCACTTTCAACGCAATCTCTTACGGCACCTTTAGTCATCTTTTTTTTCCGTTTCACTATACCTGCTTTTTGCTGGTCTAATATTAGACAGCCCATGTTAAGTATGGCCGTCGTTCCCGCGTCGAATTTCAACGTTTTCCGATGTCTTTTATTATTTTTAACGTAAGTCGTCCGGGAATAGGAATGTTCGTAAACGCCGCTACTCAAACAACGAATGACGTCACGACGTGATTTCGCGCAATGCACGGCGGGAAATTCCTGAACAGAGCATGCGCAGTTCGATCGTCGCGGGGACGCGCTTAATTTAAATGCTTCACGCCCCCTAATCACGTATTTCGATTGCGCGGCGGAAAAAAAATACGACACAATAGCGTACGCGCAAAAAAACTACCTGAATTCGGTGTAGAGTCTGGTGAAATACGGCAGCGTACCGTATTTCGATTACGCAGCGGAATATTACGTCTTTGTGAATCTGCCCCAAGGTGTGTGCCAGATCTGGCAGGAATTTGTGGTAATAGTTCAGCAAGCCCAGGTATGATCGCAGCTGCTGGACGTTGGTTGGGGCTGGAGTGTTGACTAAAGCATCAACCTTGGCTTCCGTGGTGTGAATACCTTCTGCATCCACAAGGTGGCCACAAAACTCCAATTTAGGCACCATGAATTGGCATTTTGCTAAGTTCACTTTCAGAACCTGTTCTTGGAGTCTCGCCAACACAAGCTCCACATTCTGCTTGTGTTCCTGGTCAGTCCGTCCCGTGATGAGCATGTCATCTAGCAGGCACTGCGTAAAAGGAATGTCCGCCAAAATCTCGTCCATTTTTCGTTGCCAAATGGCTGGGGCAGAGGCTACCCCAAACACCATCCGATTGTATTCATATAGTCCCTTGTGGGTGTTGATGGTCAGAAACTTGCAGGAAGAAGGATGGACCTCAAACTGTAAATATGCTTGTTTGAGATCAAGCTTGGTGAACTTTTCACCCCCTGCAAGAGAGGCAAAAATGTCATCTACTCTGGGTAGGGGATACTGGTCTATTTCCAGTTGGGAGTTCAGTGCCATGCGGAAATCGCCACAAATGCGCAAGTCCCCATTCGCTTTCTTTACCGGTACAACTGGTGATGCCCACTCGCTGTGCTCTATAGACATGTGCATTTCGTTTAGTTTCTAATTCGTTTTTTAATGAAAATTCGTAAATTCGTAATTTCCGAATTTTCGTATTAACAAATTTTTAATTTCCGAATTTTCGGACTTCCGAAAATTTCGAATTTCCGAATTTCGGATTTTTCGGAATTCCGAAAATTCGAATTTACGAATTTTCGTATTTCCGAAAATTCGAATTTCCGAATTTTTTAATTTTCGAATTTCTAAATTTTAGTATTTCCGATTTGTTTAATTTCCGAATTTTCGTATTTCCGAATTTTGGATTTTCGGAAATTCGGAAATACGAACATTTTTAGTTTTTTCGATTTTTTTAATTTTCGAATTTCGAATTTTTCATTTTTCGAAAATTCAAATTATTAATTTTCTATTTTTCGAATATTCTAATTTTTCATATTCAAATTTTTCATTTTCGAATTTCGGATTTCGAATATTCGAATTTTCGATTTTTTTATTTTTCGAAATGTCAAATCTTTCATTTTCAATTTTCGAATTTCGAATTTTTCAATTTAGCATTTTTGATTTTCCAATTTTTGAATTTTCGAATTATCGCATTTCGAATTTTTCAATTTCGATTTTTTTCATTTTTCGAAATTTCGAATATCCCAATTTTCATTTTTTTTATTTTTCGAATCTTTCATTTTCGAAAATGAAAAATTCGAAAAATAAAAATTTTGAAAATAAAAAATTCGAAAACTAGAAAATTAAATAATTCGAATATTCGATTTAGAGAATTTCGAAAATGTAAAAAATTTGAAAATTCCAATTTTCGAATTTTGAATTTCCAAATTTTTGTATTTCCGAATTGTTTAGTTTTCGAATTTTCGTATTTCCGATTTTCGGAAATACGAACATTTTTAGTTTTTTTTTTAATTTTCGATTTTTTTAATTTTCGAATTTTTTAATTTTCAAATGTTTGAATTTTCAAAATTCCGAATTTTCGAATTTCGAATTTTTCATTTTTCGAAAATTCGAATTAACTTTCTATTTTTCGAATATTCAAATTTTTCATTTTCGAATTTCCAAATTTCGAATTTCGAATATTCGAATTTCGAATATTCGAATTTCGAATATTCGAATTTCGAATATTCGAATTTCGAATATTCGAATTTCGAATATTCGAATTTCGAATATTCGAATTTCGAATATTCAAATTTCGAATTTTCGATTTTTTTATTTTTCGAAATGTCGAATCTTTTTTCGAAATTTTTCGAATTTTTCATTTTCGAAATTTTGCATTTTTGAATTTTTCATTTTCGAAATTTTGCATTTTTGAATTTCGAATTTTTCAATTTTCGAATTTTTCATTTTCGAATTTTTCATTTTTCGAAATTTCGAATTTCCCAATTTTCCAATTTTTTATTTTTCGCATTTTTCATTTTCGAAAATTAAAAATTTGAAAAATGTGAAAATTCGAAAATTAAAAATTCGAAAATTAAATAATTCGAATATTCGAATTATTTAATTTTCGAAATTTCTAATTTTCTAATTTCGAATTTTCACATTTTTTATTTTTCGAATTTTCGAAAAAAAAAAAATACGAAAATTCAAATATTCTAAATTTCGAAATTGTAACATTAAAAAATCTAAAGTTCGAAAATCTAAAATTCGAAAATGGGAAATTTCTGAATTTTTTAATTTCCGAAAATTATTTTTTTTCATTTTCGTTTCATTCGTTTTTTTTTCGGAAATTTCGTTTTTTCCGTTTTATTCGTTTTTTTGCATTTTCGGAAATCCGAAAATTCCGAATTTTCGAATTTCCCGAATTTACGAAAAAAGCAAAAAAACGAATAAAACGGAAAAAAATATTTGTTCGATCTTCCCGAATTTACGAAAAAAAATAAAAAAAACGAATGAAACAAAAACGATTTTTTTTTTAATTTCCCGAATTTCCGAAAAAAATCAAAAAACGAAAATAACATAAACGAAAAAAACGAATTTTTTGGCAGTGCACATGTCTAGTGCTCTACCTTTGAGATGACACCTTGTTCCTCCAGCCGACTTAGTTCTGCTTCTACACCTGCTCGGAGTGCGAAAGGTACTGTCCGAGCTTTGAAGAACTTAGGCTGAGCGTTGGGTTTCAGCTTGAGTCTCACACAGTCATGTTTTATTTTTCCCAACTGGTCATCAAAAACCTTTGGGAACCGCTGCTTCAGGGACACCACCCATCCTTCATCATCTCCTAATGGAATGGTGACGGTGTTACAGGGACTTATGGCGATGTCTGGCATACCAAAGTGAGCAATCCAGTCTCTCCCAAAGAGAGGGGGTCCCCCATTTTTCAGGATATATAATGGCAGTCTCTTTGTCTGACCCTTGTACAATACCTTTACTTTTGCGTAACCCAGTGGGTGGAGTATCTGCTTTGAGTATGTCTGCAGTTTGATTGGTGTTGGGCGGACAGTTCTTCGGGTCTGAAGTTGTCTCCATTGTTTCTGGGTGATAACTGAAACTGCTGCTCCTGTGTCTACATCCATCTTGAGTTTCTTTCCCTCAATGGTTACATCTACAGTCATTGCGGAGGGTGCTGCATGCATATGATGTATGTCTAATCTGTGGAGCACTTCCTCATCCTCTGACTCAGATGATGATGTATATCTTCCCACCATATATGTCTTTGTCTTGGGGTTCAGAGGTTGTTTATCTCGCACCTTCTTGCTACGGCAAACTCGTTTCAGATGGCCGGTCCTACCGCAATTATGACAGGTCTGATCCTTAAACCGGCAGACTTTGTGGTCATGGTCTGTATTCCCACAACGGTAACAAGCTGACTCCCGGGTTGGTGGGGGTCGGTATTTCCAGTTTGCGGCAGTTGGCTTGACTGCTGTTCTGAAAACTTCCTGCTTCACCTCTTCCCTTCTGCTCTGGGGGTTCAATTGCTCTGTATCTTTCACAGCCATTACCATCACTGAAGCTATCTCAATTGCCTTTGTAAGGGTAAGGTCTTTCTCTGTTAACAGTCTCTTTTGTGTCGACTCACAATTCAGTCCCATAACAAACTTATCTCTCAGTGCAGTAGGTAGGTAGTCCCCAAAAGAACAGGTAGAGGCTAGTCTGCGAAGGGCGAGCACATACGCTTTAATCTCTTCACCTGTCTGCTGCTGCCTCTGATAGAAGCGAAATCTTTCTGCTATTTCTAGTGGTTTGGGCTGGAAGTGATCCTCTAGCAGTGTCAGCAGCTCTGCCAATGCCTTAGCTGAAGGTTTTACAGGGGAAAGCAGATCTCTAAGAGTGTCATACGTTTTGGATCCGACCAATGTAAGAAAAACTGCCACTTGCCTGTTATCTGTGATGTCATTTGCATTAAAATACTGTTCCAGCCTCTCAACCCAGGAACTCCAGGATGTCTGTTCTCCATCAAACTCACTCAATGTCCCGATTAATGACATTTTCCTGCTGGGATCTGTGACTGCTTTTATCCAGGTGACAATCCACAATGTCTTTATCTCTCAGACTGATAGACACTTTGTAAATTCCATTCTCGTCGCCACTGTGATATCCTGTGTGTTGTGAGAGACACAAGACTCTGGTCTGGAGCAATGGATGTTTATTCAGTACAGGCTGTACACTGCAACATGCATCTCAGGACAGTACATCTTATCTGCTTCCTACATGAGCACACTCTAAGATGGCCACCGTACCCCTTGACCCTTGTCATCACTGCTGGGTGGAGCCAGCCTTAAAGTGCCAGTACATGTGGAACCCTTCAGGTATAACAGCATCATATCCTCTCTCCTCTCTTTACACTATAGTAAGACTACATTTCCTCTCATGCTTTGCAAATTATAAAGAAGGTGGGAGGTACACTGGGCTTGTACATGTAATTGTGAACAGGCCCACTTTAACATAAATCACACCCATCATTCTGCCGCCAGTAAGCCATACATAACACACAGTATGATAGCTTAGAAATGTAAAGCATGTCTGTCCTCTCCCCTTCAGCCACAACAGGAGATACTCCGATTACCCATACTTACTTTATGTAATCATTACAGAACTGTATACACATCCTGGAACTATATATTATACACACTGTCCTCTGCTGTAATTCAGTAATAAAATGTTGCTGCTGCTGCAGCTTTGAGATCATTCCAACTGCCATCAGTGGCCCCCACTGCAGCTCATCAGTGACCCCCAGTGCAGCTCATCAGTGACCCCCAGTGCAGCTCATTAGTGACCCCTAGTGCAGCTCATCAGTGGCCCCCAGTTTAGTTCATTAGTGGCCCCCAGTGCAGATAATCAGTGGCTCCCAGTGCAGATAATCAGTGGTCACCAGTGTAGCTCATCAGTGGCCCCAGTACAGCTCATCAGTGGCCCCCAGTGCAGCTCATCAGTGGCCCCCAGTGCAGCTCATCAGTGGTCCCCAGTGCAGATAATCAGTGGCCCCCAGTGCAGATAATCAGTGGTCACCAGTGTAGCTCATCAGTGGCCCCCAGTGCAGCTCATCTGTGGCCCCCAGTGCAGCTCATCAGTGGCCCCCAGTGCTAATCATCAGTGGTCCCCAGTGCAGTTCATCAGTGACCCCAAGTGCAGCTCATCAGTGCCTCCTTGTGTAGCTCATCAGTGTTTCCCAGTGTAGCTCATCAGTGGCCCTTACTGCAGCTTATCAGTGGCCCCCACTGCAGCTCATCAGTGGCCCCCACTGCAGCTCATCAGTGGCCCCCACTGCAGCTCATCAGTAGTCCCCAGTGCAGCTCATAAGTGGCCCTCCAGTACAGCTCATCAGTGGCCCCCCGTGCAGCTCATTAGTGGCCCCCCGTGCATCTCATCAGTGGCCCTTAGTGCAGCTTATCACTGCCCCCTCTGTACAGCTCATAAGTGGCCCCCCCAGTGCAGCTCATCAGTGGCCCTCAAAGCAGCTCATCAGTGGCACCCACTGTAGCTAATCAGTGGCCCCCAGTGTAGATCATCAGTGGACCCAGTGCAGCTCATCAGTGGTCCCCACTGCAACTTATCCGTGACCTACCAGTGCACAGCAGGATCGTTAGCACAAATCACTAGATGACACTGCATGGATCTCTGGCTGTGACAGGTATTGTATGTGAGAACACTGATCACTGTAATCTCCAGCCGGACTGGCACAGTGTGCTGTCAATTACAATGCCAGCGGGAGATTACAGTGACTGATGTTCTCACATACAGGGCCAGAGACCGTCAGGGAGCAGAGGAAAAGGAGGGGGGAGAGAGGAGGTGGAGGACACCATCTCTATGGGCGGCACAGACCGGGGCTGTAAGACCCCTCCACTCACTATAGGAAATAGAACTTCCTGCTTGCTGTGGATTGAACTACAAGTGGAAGTATCAGACCGCTTGCTGAGCTTAGGGGAGGGATAGAAGCCAGTGGTCTTATAAACAGGATATCAACAGGCAATAACAGTTTTTCAGAAAGATCAGCAAGCTATTGCAGAGGAACTACAGAGTTTAGAAAAACATGGATGGCAAAGTTGGTCAAGGTAGGAGATACGCAACAAGGACATGGAAAAAAAGTTTTTGCCGGGAGTTCTGCTTTAACTGCTTCACTGTGTCTATGCCTATGTATTGTCTAAAAATGCTGAATCTAGTGCATCATTACCAAGCTCCACATTTACCACTAGGGATGAGCTTCGAGTTCGAGTCGAACTCATGTTCGACTCGAACATTGCCTGTTCGGCGAACAACGAACGATTAGGGGTGTTCGCGGCAAATTCGAAAAGCCGTGGAAAACCCTGTTACAGTCTATGGGAGAAATCTAAAGTGCTAATTTTAACCACTTCAGGCCCGCGCTACCGTCGAATGACGGCAACAGCGCGGGTCTGAATATCCAACATGCCGTCATTTGACGGCATCTCCTTTGGGCGTTCCCAGCGCGCGCTGTAGAGCGCGCTGCGGGGAAGCCCTGTGTTGTCCGTGTCCCTTGGACACGGCCAATCATAGATCGTGGCGAATGCCCAATCAGAGTGGCCGTTTGCGATGCGATCTGTGGGCGAATGAGAGATGATCTCTCATAGATCATCTCTCATTGCCGTTTTACACAGAGACAGCGTCCTGTCTCTGGAGAGGAGGAGCCCGATCTGTGTTCCTTGTACATAGGGGCACAGATCGGTCACCCCCCCCCCAGTCACCCCCTCCCCCCACAGTTAGAACACACCTAGGATACACATTTAACCCCTTCCTCACCCCCTAGTGTTAACCCCTTCAATGTCAGTCACATTTATACTGTAATTAGTGCATATTTATAGCACTGATCGCAGTATAAATGTGAATGGCGCCAAAAATGTGTCAAAAGTGTCCGATGTGTCCGCCATAACGTCGCAGTACCAATAAAAATCGCAGATCGCCTCCATTTCTAGTAAAAAAAAAAAAAAAAAAAAAAAAAATTCTCTCCCCTATTTTGTAAGCGCTATAACTTTTGCGCAAACCAGTCGCTTATTGCGATTTTTTTTTGATTTTTTTTACCAAAAATATGTAGAAGAATACGTATCGCCCTAAACTGAGAAAAAAAAATGTGTTTTTTTTTTATTTTATTGGGATATTTATTATAGCAACAAGCAAAAAATATTGTATTTTTCTTTAAAATTGTTGCTCTTTTTTGTTTATAGCGCAAAAAATAAAAACCGCACAGGCGATCAAATACCACCAAAAGAAAGCTCTACTTGTGGGGAAAAAAGGATGTACATTTTGTTTGGGAGCCACGTTGCACGACCGCGCAATTGTCAGTTAAAGCGACGCAGTGCCGGAAGCTGAAATTTCACCTGGGCAGGAGGGGGGTGTATGTGCCCAGTAAGCAAGTGGTTAAAGGCTAATATGCAAGTTATTGTCCTAAAAAGTGTTTGGGGACCTGGGTCCTGTCCCAGGAAACATGTATCAATGCAAAAAAAAAGTTTTGTTGACGTTTTTTCGGGTGAATTTAATAATGCTAAAAGTGAAACAATAAAAGTGTAATATTACTTTAAATTTCGTACCTGGGGGGGGTGTAAAGTCAGCATGTGAAAAAGCACGTTTCCTGTACATAGAACTGTCCCTGCACAAAGTGTAATTTCTGAAAGAAAAAAAGACATTTAAAACCGGCTTTGCGGCTATAATGAATTATCGGCTCTGGCAATTCAGAGATCATTCATTCATAAAAAAAAAAGCTTGGAGGTCCCCCCAAATTCCATTAACAGGCCCTTCAGGTCTGATATGGATATTAAGGGAAACCCCGCTATCAATTTAATCCACACCAGACCCTTATCCGAGCACTTTGACCTGGCCGGCCGCAGAAAAGAGGGGGGGACAGAGTGCACCCCCCCTCTCATGAACCGCACCAGGCCACATGCCCTCAACATGGGAAGGATGTCCCCATGTTGATGGGGCCAAGGGCCTCATCCCCACAACCCTTGCCCGGTGGTTGTGGGGGTTTATGTAAATTGGTAATGGGGTACACTGTACCCCTACCATTTCACGAAGGAAGTGTAAATAGTAAAAAAAAAAACACAGTAGAAAAAATTCCTTTATTAATAAAAAAAAAAAAAAAATCCAGCGGTGGTAATCCACTCTCGATGCAGCTCCCTGCTCCAACGTTGTCTTTTATCCAGCGCGGATGATCTCTCCAGCGACATGTGATCAGCGGTCCGTCCAGTGATGAGAAGATACAGAGTGCAGCAGGCGAGCTCCTCTCTCCGCTGGACACAGCCCAGCGGAATGACGCGGTGGAGCTTTGACATTTCTTATATAGGGGAGGCACCACCCGTCACGTGACATCCGTCGCTGGATAAAAGACAACGTTGGAGCAGGGAGCAGCATCGAGAGTGGATTACCACCGCTGGATTTTTATATATTTTTTATTAATAAAGGAATTTTTTCTACGGTGTCTGTGTGTTTTTTTTTTTTACTATTTACACTTCCTTCCTGAAATGGTAGGGGTACAGTGTACCCCATTACCAATTCACATAGAGGGGGCAGGATCTAGGGGTCCCCTTTGTTAAAAGGGTCTTCCAGATTCTGATAAGCCCCCCGCCCGCAGACCCCCACAACCACCGGGGAAGGGTTGTGGGGATGAGGCTCTTGTCCCCATCAACATGGGGACATCCTCCCCAGGTTGAGGGCATGTGGCCTGGTGCGGTTCAGGAGAGGGGGGGCTGCACTCTGTCCCCCCATCTTTTCTGCGGCCGGCCAGGTTAACGTGCTCGGATAAGGGTCTGGTGTGGATTTTTGGGGGAACTCCACACCATTTTTAAATAAAAAATTGGGGTGGAGTACCCCTTAAAATCCACACCAGACCTGAAGGGTCTGGTATGGATATTTGGGGGGAACCCCACATCATTTTTTTTTTAAATTGACGGCGAGGTTCCCATTAATATCCATATCAGACCTGATGGGCCTGTTAATGGAATTTAGGGGGGACCCCTATGCTTTTTTTTAATGAATGAATCATCTCTGAATTGCCAGAGCCGACAATTCATTATAGCCGCATTATTTACCACAATCACGGCAGGACCATGGATCTGTGTGTGTAAATACACAGATCCATGGTCCTGTCAGGAGTGGAGTACAGTACAGTACAGAGGAACACAGATTGGTCTCCTCCCCTTGAGCGTCCCCTCCCTCTATAGTTAGAATCACTCACTAGGGAACATATTTAACCCCATTAGAGCCCCCTAGTGTTAACCCTATCCCTGCCAGTCACATTTACATAGTAATCAGTGCAGTTTTATAGCACTAATCGCTGTATAAATGTGAATGGTCCCAAAAATGTGTCAAAAGTGTCTGATATATCCGTCACAATGTCACGGTCACAATACAAATCGCAGATCGCCGCCATTACTAGAAAAAACAATTATAAAAAAAATGCAATAAATCTATCCCCTATTGACGCTATGGGCCAGATTCACAAAGCACTTATGCTGGAGTATCAGGAGGTGCGCCTGCGCAATTGGAAATATGCGCCTGCATATCGATATGCCGTATCCCCAAAACGATATACGCCATAAATCTAGACTTTTTAGACAGACGTAATTTTGTTAGACCGGCGCATCGTGCACGCAAAAAATGCGCTAGACACACCATTGATTTGCAAGGCAAATATGCAAATGAGGGAGTTACGGCTATCCACAAAAGTAAGTTAGTGCAGCGCAGGCTACGTGCTGTGCGCATCAGCTGCATGTCCTGTCTAATATTAGGCAATATAAAAGCTTGCCTAAAATTAGACAATCCGTCTACATGTCAGCTAAAGCAACACCGTTAGGGACGAGCTGAGCAGCCACACTTGCAGGACAACAATCTGTATGCCACCATGCCAGGGGCATCCATGCTCATAGCTATACTACTGACTTTAGAGGAGCGCAGAAGGAGGAGGGCACGGAGGAGGGCACGGGAGAGGATATATCACACACGCATAGACATATTTGGCATGAGTGATTCTGAGGTGTCTCGCATCATCAGATTCACCCCTCATGCCATCATGGAATTAACCACAACCCTGCAGGAGCACCAGCCCAACACATGACACCACCCATGGCAGCTACATATACAATCATAGCCCCATCCCAATGGAATTCGAACAGAACATGTATGGGGACAGCTGGCTGGTTGGTGAGTGACATGGGCGGCAGGCATGACTGCCCCCCCCCCCATGATGCACACATCACAAGGGGCACATGCACTACTGACATACTCCTGTCTTTTCCCTTCAAGGTGACTCTGCATATGCACAGGGACCCCATCTCCTGACTTCAATGCGGAACCCCCCATGGTACCCGGTTGTATTCCCCAAACTTTGTATGCCAGATCATCGGTGCATGTTGCATGCTGCACAACTTCGCAGTGAGAAAGGGCCTGGAGATTGACATAAGTGATGACCTGACCACCCAAACCAGACAATCCCCCCCTAACCGAGGCTACCCCGTCTTCTGAGGGAAGAGCAGCCAGGAGACAGCTCACATTAGGCATCTTTGCACGTTAAACACACACCTTAATCATGGCACAATGAGAATGCATGCATGCACACCACTGTGGTCCCTAGATCACACACACCACATCCTCATCTAATTGGATTAGCACAAGCCCACCATGCAGGACTTGTGAGCAGCAACGCCACGCCACGGCTCCAATTATGTCACTGTACATTCATACACCATTCACACGGACCTGGGGATCACTTCTCCCTTGTCCTGGGGAACCCTTCTCCGCCACAAATGAGGGTGACACCCCCACAATCATAAATTATTCACAACCCAAAAAAAAAAAAAAATTGTCCAGCACCTAAAAAAATTACCAGCAAAAAAAAAAAGAAACTGTTAAAAAAAGAAAAACTACTGCCGCTGGCGTGACCCACGCCTAGGGCGCCCACGGCCACGGCCCCGGCTCCTTAGAGCCAACTCATGGGGGGGTAATGCAGGGAAGGAGGAGCATCCCCTGGTCTCTGCCCACCTGGCGGCCTGCACTCCAAGGCCACGGCAATTCGAGTGAGGCCATCATTGAGCATTGCCGTATTAGCCTGGATAGCCTGGGTGAGGGCTCTCACATCCTGACCGAGGGCCCGCACATCCTGACCACCACCTGCTGTGGTAGCCTGATGTTCATTTAGGCAATTGATCAGGGCTAGGGAGTTGCAGGCCATGTCCCCAAGTGTATCCTTTATGGAGGACAGGCTCTCCTCCATCCGCCTCAAAGTCTGGCTGACCTGTCCCAGATGGCGGGTCAGAAGGGCCTGGTCCCTTCTCAGGTTGGCGGGCAGAAACTCGGCCACCCCCCTAGTTTTGTGGGTTGCCTTCCTGCCTCCAGATGAGGCTTGTGGCCGGGGAGAAGGGGAGCCCCTTGGGAGGGGAGCCCTGTTGGGGGAGGAGTGGGAGGGGCTACCCCTGATGGAGACCTGGCTGCTGCCAGCCAAAGGGGAAGACTCCAAAGCAAACAAACCATTCCCTGACAAGCCCTCCTCCTCCAACTCAAACTCCTCCTCCTCAACCTCCTCAGAGGACTCCGGCCTTGTCTGGGGGTCCCCATCAGGCTGTTGTCCCAGGGATGGTGCGGTCAGGCCAGATGGCCCAGCACCCTCCTGCACATCTGTGGATGACACAAAACATTCACAGGTTGGAGGATTCACACACTTGCCACATATTCCCTCCCCCCTACACATGCTACACACCAGAAAAAAAAAACGTACCTGTCCTCACGGCCTTCTGACTGGACTCAAAGCCAGGCAGCCCCTCCACTTGCTGCCTGTTGAAGGTCTGGGCCACCGCACGCTCCTCCTCAGTCAGCCGAACAGGGCATGGTGGGCCCCCTCCAGTGCCCCTGGCATGGGCGGCAATTTTGGCCAGCTTCCCACGGACCACACGCCAGAGGTCATTATTCTTCTTGGCGATCCCCTGGCGTGTCCGAGTCTCCCCTCCCCAACGTGTTTACCTGGTCGGTAATTTCCTGCAATATCTGTGCCTTCCTGGCCGGGGTGGTTTTGGCACTCTCGGGGCCGTGCAGAAAACGGCCATATTGTGTAATGGCCCTGGCAAGAATGCCCTTCTCCCTTAAAGAAAAATTTAGCTTTCGTTTCCTTTCACTCATGTTCTCACAAACTGGAACCAAAACAATCACCAAAAATCAGTCACCAAAAATCAGACAGCAAAAATCAGACAGCAAAAATCAGACAGCAAAAAAGTATCAAAAACAGTCACCAAACAACACTCTGAAAACCACTATCAAAAACACTGTAACGGTCATCACCGTTTACGACCTTCCATGCACCCACGACAAGCTTATCCGACACACTGGAAAAATCCTACATACACGATCCATATCAATTCCCAGAATAAGACGAGACTCCGCTCTGTACTCTCTGGTTTCAAAATGAATGAACACTTTATTGGTTTCTTAGCTTGCTTATATATCTAGTACAGCATGTTACAGTTAATCACAGGACAATGGAATCTCCACCCCCCTATTCACACACTATGGCTAATTCTCTAGCAGACATTTCGGCACCGATAATGACGAGATCTATCACATTCCAAAATACAATTACACAATGACTTGACCTCAATCCACATATCTACACAGAGGTACTGTCTCTAAAGGGTCTTGACACCTGGGCATCAATAGGCTTTAAACCGTGTTATCAGACAATTGAAAGGTCTAGCAGCAGACCTGAATTAACACCTTTATACAATGGACAATGTAATGTCTAGGAGTAGATGCAATTAACACCTTTCAAAAGCATGTGTGTCCACTAGGGATGAGCCGAACACCCCCGCTTTCGGTTTGCACCAGAACCGTCGAACGGTCCGATCGTCCGCACGAACATTTAGAACCCCATTGAAGTCTATGGGACTCGAACGTTCGAATTCAAAAACGGTTGTTTTAAAGACCAATTTTCAAGTTATTGTTGGAAAACGTCTTTCAGAACCCGGGTCTTGCCCCAGGGAACATGTATCAATGGAAAAAAGTCTTAAAAAAGGTTGTTTTTTCAGGAGCAGGACGATCGTTTTTGTTCAAAATTCGACGAACGATCGAACGGACGATGTTCGAGTCGAACATACGTTCGTTTCGAACGCGAAGCTCATCCCTAGTGTCCACATTAAATAGCCAACAACTTGTGATATCTCAAGACATCCTGAAAACATGAATTATTAATGTCCCATCTCATGTAATACATGAATTATGATTTTATTAGCCACCCTACGCCTACAAGGGCACAGGGTGGACTTAGACCCAGGAGTTATTAGTGTCCCTGGCACAGGAGTATCTCTCATCCTTCCAAAGTCTCTGGTTGTCACGGTTCATTCCGATACAAACACTATACTAAACAGTCAAGAAATATATCAAACACAAGTCACAAACCGACAAACGCTAACACACAACAGAACAAAAGCACTTTGCTGTATAGGAAGGGATACTATTTAAGCTCTCGGCGTAGCTCACTAAGTTGACCGGGCCTAGTTCTAATTTTACTGATTGCGCCGTTCCCGAGTTGTGAGCATGCGCAGAGAGGTGCTGACCATGGTCTGCTTCATGTGCGCATGCGCAATCCGGCCGGCCCTTCATTTGCATGGGGTCGCGGCTCATTTCAATGGAACACGCCCACGTCCTTCCCAATTTAAATTACTCCGCCTTACGCCTCGAAAATTACGTTGCACCTGCGCAAATTTCTGCGCAAATACTACGAAGATACGGTAATTGCGCCTCTACATTGCGCCGGTTTACGTAAAGGAGGTGCGCTACTCCGGTTAAAAAAATGCGCCAATGTACGTGAATCTGGCCCTATAACTTTTGCACAAATCAATCAATATACGCTTATTGCGATTTTTTTACCAAAAATATGTAAAAGAATGCGTATCGGCCTGAACTGTGAAAAACATTTTTTATACATTTTTTGGGGATATTTATTATAACAAAAAGTAAAATCTATTGATTTTGTTTCAAAATTGTCACTCTATTTTTGTTTTTTAGCGCAAAAAATAAAAACCACGATTCTTTCGAAACGTACGCCAGGCGTAAACGCGCATATGTCACTTTCGGGTCAGCGTCAGGTGGAACGCAGCTGGAGCGCACGCTGCACACTGCCGATTACATGCTCGCAGTACCTGTGGAGCCACATAGTGTTCAGTACACTCTGGCTCAGCTTTCCTTTATACATTTTTTTGTTTATTCAGCTTGTATTTGTCTTTTTTAATGCTCAAAGTCGCTCATATCAGGAGTGCAGTATCCGAACCGCAGGCTTAGTAAATTCAACTTTTTTAAACATATTACACTACTGGCGTCCTAATTTTTTTCCCTTCTGAGGAACGTAGGAAGTTGTGCTGACTTGCCCACAGGGAGGCACTGATGGACACTGAAGGGTGGCACTGATGGACACAAACTTTTACTAACACAAAATCAGCAAAAGCAGCCCCAAGGGTGGCGCCATCCGCATGGAACTTCCCCTTTATAGTGCCGTTGTACCGTACGTGTTGTACATCACCGCGCTTTGCTAGAGCATTTTTTTTCATGACCATGTGTAGGCAAGGCCGTTTTAATGAAACATTTTTTCTGGACCATTAAAAACGTCATTTTTTACAACCCGAAAAACGATCGTGTGTACGCGGCATCAGAGTTTTCACCCAAGATTCATATAACATTTTTATTTGATTTATTTAAATGAGTGAATCTTTGGTAAACGTTGTGTGAATCTTGAATGAAGACATTGATAAATACACCTCTTATTTTCAATGAGGTTTATTTCAGACCTGTACTTTGACTTACCAAAATATGACGCAACAAGAGCATGCAAAAGTTTATTCTATTTTGGAAGCCACCAACTTTAAATTATATTTTATATCACATTGCTATACTTTAAATTATTTATGTTAAGTGAAATTGTTTTTAAATAAGGCCTTTGGTCATATTATACATTTTTATAACAACCTGAGCCAAAGTTGAGTTCATAATCCTTATTTATTGCATCTAGCCCAGGAAAGGGTTTGTGTCCCTTTGTTCCTTTTTTTCTGTAATCTGTCTGAAGGCAATATTTTTAGCATGATTTCAATCACAAAACTGTTTATTTGCTCTACATCACACTATATTATAGTTCTTAATAGGAGCTTTAAATTTTACTTTTATGATGCTCTGGACTTTCAGTAAATATGTAACACACAGCTTCTCATTTTTTATTTGGCTTCACATAAATGAGTTTCACTCATGGTTTCATCACCCCCTTAATTCGATACTGTCTTAAGATTGTTTATGCAGATGTTCTATTTTTAATAACTAATATTGAGAATTTGCAAATATAGAAATGTAGTCTATTTTATTGTCTACGTTTAGTTATTAACCATTTTAAAATAAGACTAACCATACCACATTCCTGTATTATTACTTGTATGGGGTTGATAGAGGATAAAATAGCTGTTTTGTCATAAATTCTATCACAGAGAAATATATACCGTATATACTCGAGTATAAGCCCAGTTTTTCAGGCCTTTTTTTAGGACTGAATATACCCCTTTCAGCTTATACTCTAGTGAGTGTACCTGAGGGGCTGCGAGCGTCCATTTTTTAAAACTCATGGCTTCCTCCTTGTCCCGTCCCGTTCGGTGATTGCCGTTTGACATTGTGTTCAGTGTTCCACCTATCACGGACATTCTTTCATCTTAGGACTCAGTTTCCCAGCAGACACTGTGTTCAGTGTTCCACCTATCACGGAACTTCTCCTGTCTGAAGATGAAAGAAAGTCTGTGATAGGCAGAACACTGAACACAGTGTCAAACGTCTATCACGGAACAGGATGGGACCAGGGGCAAGCCGCCAGTTTTAAGAAATGGACGCCCGAAGCGCAGCCTTCAAGAATTTCAGGTACAATGCAATGGGCACAGTGGGGTTGTAATGGGCACAGTGAGGTTTTAATGGGCACAGTGAGGTTGTAATGGGCACAGTGAGGTTGGGCACAGCGAGATGTGCAAATGGGCACAGTGAGGAGTGCAAATAGGCATTGTTGACCCTCTTTTCCGCTTACAGCAGCTGCTGCATTTCTCACCCTAGGCTTATGCTCGAGTCAATACGTTTTCCAAGTTTTTTGTGCTAAAATTAGGTGCCTCGGCTTGGGTCAGCTTATACTCATGTATATATATATATATATATATATATATATATATATATATATATATATTGGGATAAATGGGCCTTCTCATCTAACATCAGTGTCTAACCTTACAAATGCACTTCTGGAAGAATGGTAAAACATTCCCATAGACACACTCCTAAACCTTGTGGACAGCCTTCTCAGAAAAGTTGAAACTGTTATATTGTCATTAAAGTTCATGTGCGTGTAAAAGCACTTGTCACAATACTTTTGACAATATAGTGTGAATATATATATATATATATATATATATACACACCCCTCACATTCATTTTTGAAAATATTTAATTATATCTTTTCATCTGACAACACTGAATAAATTATACTTTGCTACAATGTAAAGTAGTGCGTGTACAGCTTGTATCTCCTCAAAATAACTCAACACACAGACATTAATGTCAAAACCACTGGCAACAAAAGTGGGTATACCCCTAAGTAAAAATGTCCAAATTGGGCCCAAAGTGTCAATATTTTGTGTGGCGACCATTATTTTCCAGCACTGTTCTAACCCACTTGGGCATGGAGTTCACCAGAGCTTTACAGGTTGCCACTGAAATCCTCTTCCACTCCTCCATGATGACATCACTTAGCTGGTGGATGTTAGAGACCTTGCACTCCCCCACCTTCCATTTGAGGATGCCCCTCAGATGCTCAGTAGGGTTTGGGTCTGGAGAGTCCATCACCTTTACCCTCAGCTTCTTTAGCTTCCAACAGTCATCCTGGAGGTGTGATTGGGGACGTTATCATGTAGAAATACTGTCCTGCAGCCTAGTTTTGAAATGAGGTGCTTCCATATGTCACAGTACATTTTGGCATTCATGGTTCCCTCAAGGAGATGTAGCTCTCTGGCGCTGTCAGCACTCATGCAGGCCCAGAACATGACACTCCCACCACCATGCTTGACTGTAATCAAGACCCACTTGTCTTTGTACTCCTCACCTGGTTGCCGCCACATATGCTTGACACCATCTGAACCTAATAAGTTTATCTTGGTCTCATGAGATCACAGGACATGGTTCCAGCAATCTACGTCCTTTATCGGCTTGTCTTGAGAAAACTGTTTGCAGGCTTTCTTGTGCATCATCTTTAGAAGAGGCTTCCTTCTGGGACAACAGCCATGCAGACCAATTTGATGCAAAGAGTGGCGTATGGTCTGAGCACTGACAGGCTGACCCCCCACCTTTTCAACCACTTCAGCAATGTTGGCAGCACTCATACATCTTTTTCCCAAAGACAACCTCTGGATATGATGCTGAGCATGTGAACTCAACCACTTTTGTCGACCATGGCGAAGCCTGTTCTGAGTGGAATCTGTCCTGTTAAACCACTGTATGGTCTTGGCCACCATACTGTACATTCACTACTTTACATTGTAGCAAAGTGTAATTTCTTCAGTGCTGTCACATGAAAAGATATAATAAAATATTTACAAAAATGTGAGGGGTGTACTCAATTTTGTGAGATACTGTATATACACAGTGTATATGTATATATATATATATATATATATATATATACATATATATATATATATATATATATATATATATATATAGTCATGGCCCTATGACCGAGAAAGATATGGATCACATAAACACAAGACAAGACTTACAACATATGTAGAAGTGTGCATTGGTGGTCTGATCAGTATGCCAAAAAAGGGGGCAAGTTATAAGTTATCGGTAGGGATGAGCCGAACCCCCCCCCCCCGTTTGGTTCGCACCAGAACCTTCGAACGGACCGACCGTTCACGCGAACATTTAGAACCCCATTGACGTCTATGGGACTCGAACGTTCGAATTGATTTTAAAGCCTAATGTGCAAGTTATTGTCGGAAGACAGGTTTGAGAACCCGGGTCTTGCCCCAGGGAACATGTATCAATGGAAAAAAAAGTTTTAAAAACGGTCGTTTTTTCTGGAGTAGTGATTTTAATAATGCTTAAAGTGAAAGAAAAAAAATGAAAAACTCATTTAAATATCGTACCTGCTGGGTATGCCTGTGAAGTGGCATGTGTTTAGAACTGTCCCTGCACAAAATGAGATTACTATAAGAAAAAAAGTAATTTAAAACAGCTTGTGGCTTTAATGTAACGTCTGGTCCCTGCAATATGGATGCAAATCATTGAGAAAAATAGCACAGACACACACCACGTAGCTTTAGGTGCACACTGCAGAGGACAATGGCAGTACACACACCACGTAGCTTTAGGTGCACACTGCAGAGGACACAGGCAGTACACACCACGTAGCTTTAGGTGCACACTGCAGAGGACACAGGCAGTAACACATCACATAGCTTTAGGTGCACACTGCAGAGGACACAGGCAGTACACACACCACGTAGCTTTAGGTGCACACTGCAGAGGACACAGGCAGTACACACCACGTAGCTTTAGGTGCACACTGCAGAGGACACAGGCAGTACACAAACCATGTAGCTTTAGGTGCACACTGCAGAGGACACAGGCAGTACACACACCACATAGCTTTAGGTGCACACTGCAGAGGACACAGGCAGTACAAACCATGTAGCTTTAGGTGCACACTGCAGAGGACATGGGCAGTACACACACCACGTAGCTTTAGATGCACATTGCAGAGGACATGGGCAGTACACACACCACGTAACTTTAGATGCACACTGCAGAGGACACAGGCAGTACACCATGTGAGAACACTGCAGCTAGCACAATCACCTGCCTGCCTGTCAGTAAATTAGGAAGAGCGGATCTAGCTAAACTATACAGTGTATAAATATATATACAACACCTGGGATGCATATATATCCTCTACACACTGTGGCCCGGATTCACAAACCACTTACGCCGACGTATCTCGAGATGCGCCACGTAAATGTAAATATGCGCCGTCGTATCTATGCGCCGGACCCACAAACTAAGATACGCCTAAAAAATAGGCTTCATCCCACCAACGTAACTTTCCTACGCCGGTGTAGAGTGGGCGCATATTTACGCTTGACGCATCTGGCACTCCCATTGATTTTTTATTCAAATATGCAAATGAGGGAGATACGCTGATTCACAAACGTACTTGCGCCCGACGCTGGCTACGCTGGTAAGTTGGACGTCCAGCCTAAAGTTATGCCCCATAAAGCAGGTGTAACTCAGCAACAGACAGGTGCACAGGTCAGCAAAAGAGCAGCTGCAGCAGCACCGTTATGGAAGAGCTGAGCAACTACACTTGCAGGACAACACATCTGTATGCCAACATGCCAGGGGCAGCCATGGTCATAGCACTACTGCGTCCACAGGCACGGAGGAGGGCACGGGAGAGGATCTACCGAACGCGCATGAACGTCTTTGGCAGCAAATAAACCAGCCTATACAGGTGATCATGTAGTTGCCATCATCCCTTGAAAATTTGGAATGTGAAAACCTCTGAGCTTGGGATTATGTAGGCAACAATAAATTGTATCCAAAAATTTCAAAAATATCAATTCAATTGTTTAATTTTAATTGTTTTTTTTTTCATTTTTGGAAAATATTTTTTGTTGCCTACATAATCCCAACCTCAGAGGTTTTCACATTCTGAACATCTTCGGCATGGATGAATCGGAGGTGTATCGCATCTTCCGATTTAGCCCTGATGCCATCCTGGAATTACCCACAGCCCTGCATGATGAAATCACCAGCCAGACGGGACGCTCACATGCAGTGCAGCCACTGGTCAAGGTACTGGCAGCACTCCATTTCCTCGCCAGTGGATCTTTTCAACGTACAAGTGGAGTCATGCCTGGGATGTCACAATCCACCATGAGCAGATGTGTGCACCAGGTTGTCCCTGCAATCCTCACACGCATGTCCCACCACATCATCAAACCTACCCATGAGCACCTGCGTCAGAGGGCAATGCAGGACTGCTACAGAATTGCCAGATTCACACGCACTGTGGGGGCCATTGATTGCACACATGTGGCACTCCAGCCCCCCGTGCCTAAGGAGACCCCGTCTGCTGAAGGAACAGCAGTCAGGAGTTGCCTCATGTAACGTATCTTTGCATGTTAAACACACACATTAATCATGGCACACGGATAATGCATGCATGCACACCAATGTGGTCCCTAGATCACACACACCACATCCACATCACATTGATTTAGCCCAAGTCCACCATGCAGGACTTGAGAGCAGCAAGGCCACACCAAGGCACCAAGGATGTTGCTGTCCATTCATACCACATTCACACGGTCGTGGGGATAACCTCTCCCTGAGGAACCAAAGTGACACACCTTACTGGCAGGAATGTCCCCCACACATACACACACTCACACACCAGTCACACTGTAGCAGCACCGGGCAAACCCTGACCCTGCAAACGGGTGTCCGGGCACCACTTCTGCACTGCTCACCGTGTGCATAAATAAAAAAAATAAAAATAAAGTTTAATCATGCCATTGGCCGACATGGCATGCCCTTACCGGAGGACGGCACATACGTCTGTGCACGTCCAACCAAAACAAAAATATAAAGCTCATAACCTGAGCAAAAAAAAAATAGCACTCATTTGCCCTCTCGTGGGCCAGGCCTGGTGCCACGTGAACGGCTCCTTAATTGTCTGGGGGGAGCCTCGGGTGGGGGGGTTGCTTCATCAGGAGGAGGTTCATACCCTGGTTTCTCACTCCTGACAAATGATGGCTGCCTGCCCTCCAAGGCAAGGGCAATGCGGGTGAGGACCGCGTTTGTCTCCGCCTGCATCCGCAGCTAGCGGGTGGTGGTCTGCTGCTGGTGGCACCTGGTCTGCCTTACCTCCACCTCTATGGCAGCAGTATTGGCCTGGACAGCCACTCCCAGGCTCTTCACCTCCGCCACGAGGCCTGCTGCTGTGGCCTGCAGCTCCCCAATTGCCCGGGTATGAACCTCCAGGCCGGCCTAAACATTGGAGCCCTGGTCACCAGATGGTGAGGGACCCCCTGCCACCATGTGGTGCCACATGGCCTCCAGGGTGTGGGCTTGGTCACCCAAACTTGTGACCATAGCAGCGCAGTTTGCGCTCACATCCAGCAGTCTGTCAGAGATTGAGGTGCTCTGCTCAGCCTGCTGGAGGAGGCACTGCCGCATAGTGGCTGCGGTGCCCTGCACAGCCACTGTGCATTCAGCCTGGGTCTTGGCTGAGGAGGCCAGGCTGTCTGCCACACGGCGCAGGTCACCGGCTAGAGCACCCATATGGTGTATCTGCCGGGCCTGCTCCCTCGCCAGCTCTTCCTGGAGGGATCCAGGTACACCCCTGATCTTATGTAAAGCCTTCCTGGGGGGTGGAGAGGCTTGTGCCCATCTGGACGGAGTAGACTGGGAGGGGGTTCCCCTGGATGGGGTTGACCGTAAAAGTGGGTTCCCCTGGATAGGGTGGACCGGGAGGGGGTTCCCCTGGATTTCTTCCGTTACAGACATTGGGCGATCGCCTCCTCGTCGGCAGTCAGCCTGATATTACTGGCTGGTCCATCTCCCGTTCCCCTGAGGTACCTCTTCACCTTGGCCATCTTCTCTCGGACATGACGACGCAGGTCATTTATGTTTTTTGCTATGTCCTTAGGGGTCCTTCTCTTGTGCCCAAGGGCATTGACCTCCAGGGTGACCTCCTGGAGGATCTCTGCCTTCCTGGCCTTACTGGTCATGCGACTCTGAGCACCATGGAGGTACACATCATACCTGGAGATGGCAGAGATCAGGATGGCCCTCTTCTCAGCTAATTTTTTTTTCCTCCTCTCCCTCTGTCTCTGGAGCAGACATCGCTCAAATTGCAAAAGTTTGTGCACTACAGATGCTGGTATACTTTTGCGCTCGATGGGCGCATGTCTGGGCGTATTTATGTTCTCGGCGTAGGCGGTGGGCTGGCGTATCTTAGGCGTAGTTGTGAGCATGCGCAGAGGGGCGCTGGACATAAGTTCATGTCACGGCGCATGCGCCGTTCATGATACGCCAGGTGTAAAGCATTGCACCACGCTCGAACCATCATTTGCATGGGATCTCACCAACTTTCACTTACGCTGGCTTACGCCTACGAAATTACATTACGCCGGCGCAACATTGGGAGCATTTGCTTTGTGAATTCCATGCTTGCTTCTCTGCTTTGCGTCAGCGTAGCGTAAAAGAGATACGCTACGGTGGCATATATATGCGCCGATGTATGTTAATCCGGGCCTGTAACTTTAACTGACTAGCCTGCCTGCCTGCTCTATCTACCGACAAAAAATAATGACACTCTCTCTCTCTCTCTCTCTCTCTCTTTCTGTCTTCTCTCTCTTAACCACCGCAACACACTACACAAGGCCAAACTGCAGGCGGCCTTTTATAGTGTAGGGAGTGTACTAAACCCCCTGAGCCATAAGTGGCCAAAGCCACCCTGGCTTTGGCCAATTATGGCTCTCCATTTTTTGCAAGCTGTGATTGGCCAAGCATGCAGGTCATAGTGCATGCTTGGCCAATCATCAGCCAGCAATGCACTGCGATGCTGCAGTGAATTATGGGCCATGACACGCCACTCGAATTTGGCACGAACGGCCCAAAACGTTCGTAATTCGACGAATGATCGAACATACGATGTTCGAGTCGAACATACAATGTTCGAGTCGAACATACAATGTTCGAGTCGAACATGAGTTCAACTCGAATACGAAGCTCAACCCTAGTTATGGGTAATTATGCAAAAGGATGTGCTGAGAAGTGCCCTGAAAAAGGGGAGGGAGGGAGGGTATTGCACACAGAAATCGTCAAGGAGCATGGGCGAGTGGGCTGATTAAATACCCCCTGGGCCACCATACAGATGTGGATCACACGTAACAACACTAACAACTTAAATAGACCTGAAGTGTGCTTTGGAGGTCCGGTCAGTATGCCATTAAAACATTGCAAAAAGACTAATGAAGGGGAAAAAAATCTTTATTGGTTCTGTGGTTATTGAGCTAGCTTGGTCAAGGCCTGTGCCATTTCCACCTGAGGATTTTTAGATGTATGTAGCAATGCAAGTGGACTTCCATCTGCCTAACTTCTTAATCATGTGGTCTAGCACTCCATGCTGAGATGCAGCAGAAACTGCTCCAATCCAGAAGGAATGTCCAGAGAACTGACTAGGGCCAAGGCCCAAGTTGCCTAGAAGGATCCTAACATGCCTGATGAGCTGGCTGCCACTCAGGGGGGCGGTCGGAAAGAGCAGCAACGGGCTACCATCTGATTAGCTGGGTAAATGGGACAGTAGTCAGTTGAGCACAGGGGGGCTGGCAGCCTTAGGCCTGGGGGGCAAGTCCAGTCAAGTGCCCCATTAACACCTTGCCGATCAGCCGCCGTCATTATACGGAAGCGGGTTGGCTCCCCGGTGCACACGGCGTGACGCTGGAGCCTATGCACGTGGCTAACGGCCGCGATATCCACCGGCGACCCGCGATCGCTCCTGAGAGAGACATAAGGGGGATCTGTCAATGTAAACAGACATCCCTGTTCTGACAGGGGAGTTAGAGAGAGATCTGCTGTTCCTAGTGATCAGAAACATCGATCTCTCTCTACTCCCAGTCACTACACCCCCCCCCCCCAGTTAGAAACACCTCCCTATGGAACACTTAACCCCTTGATCGCCCTCTAGTGTTAACCTCTTCCCTGACAGTGACATTTATACAAAAATCAGTTGGTATTTTCCAATCTGCCGCAATGTCGCAGTCCTGCTAAAAATCGCTGATCACTGCTTTCTAGAAAAAAAAAATGTCATACATCTATTCCCTATTTTGTAGACACTATGGCCCAGATTCACAAAACACTTACGCGTAAGTGTAAATATGTGCCATCGTATCTGTGCACCATGCCCACAGAACTAAGATACGCCTAAAAACTGGCTTCAATCCACCGACGTAACTTGCCTACGCCGGCGTATCGTGGGCGCATAGTTACGCTGGACACATCTGGCGCTCCCAATGATTTCCTATTTAAATATGCAAATTAGGCAAATACGGCGTTTCACAAACGTACTTGCGCCCGGCGCATAATATACGCGGTTTGCGTAAGTCGTACGTCCGGCGTAAAGTTATTCCCCATATTGGAGGCGAAACTCATGCAAAGGTATGGACCAGGGAACACAGCCATCGTATTTTACACCGTTTACGTAGTACGTGAATAGGGCTAGGCATAGGTTACGTTCACACCGTAGGCAGTGATTCGACGTACAGTACGGACCAACAGTTTGGACACACCTTCTCATTCCAAGAGTTTTCTTTATTTTCATGACTATGAAAATTGTAGATTCACACTGAAGGCATCAAAACTATGAATTAACACATGTGGAATTATATACATAACACAAAAGTGTGAAACAACTGAAAATATGTCATATTCTAGGTTCTTCAAAGTAGCCACCTTTTGCTTTGATTACTACTTTGCACACTCTTGGCATTCTCTTGATGAGCTTCAAGAGGTAGTCACCTGAAATGGTCTTCCAACAGTCTTGAAGGAGTTCCCAGAGATGCTTAGCACTTGTTGGCCCTTTTGCCTTCACTCTGCGGTTTAGCTCACCCCAAACCATCTCGATTGGGTTCAGGTCCGGTGACTGTGGAGGCCAGGTCATCTGGCGCAGCACCCCATCACTCTCCTTCTTAGTCAAATACCCCTTACACAGCCTGGAGGTGTGTTTGGGGTCATTGTCCTGTTGAAAAATAAATGATGGTCCAACTAAACGCAAACCGGATGGAATAGCATGCCGCTGCAAGATGCTGTGGTAGCCATGCTGGTTCAGTATGCCTTTAATTTTGAACAAATCCCCAACAGTGTCACCAGCAAAGCACCCCCACACCATCACACCTCCTCCTCCATGCTTCACGGTGGGAATCAGGCATGTAGAGTCCATCCGTTCACCTTTTCTGCGTTGCACAAAGACACGGTGGTTGGAACCAAAGATCTCAAATATGGACTCATCAGACCAAAGCACAGATTTCCACTGGTCTAATGTCCATTCCTTGTGTTCTTTAGCCCAAACAAGTCTCTTCTGCTTGTTGCCTTTCTTTAGCAGTAGTTTCCTAGCAGATATTCTACCATGAAGGCCTGATTCACACAGTCTCCTCTTAACAGTTGTTCTAGAGATGTGTCTGCTGCAAAAGGTGGCTACTTTGAAGAACCTAGAATATGACATATATTTTCACACTTTTTTGTTATGTACAGTATATAATTCCACATGTGTTCCACATAGTTTTGATGCCTTCAGTGTGAAAATAAAGAAAACTCTTGGAATGAGAAGGTGTGTCCAAACTTTTGGTCTGTACTGTATCTTAGCCAGTTGTTTCGATGTGATTGTGAGCATTCGCACTGGGATACGTCCATGGGACGGGCGCATGCGCCGTTCGTTTTAAGTACTTGTGTGACGCTCGGCCCATCATTTGCATGGGGTCACACTTCATTACCATGTATCACACCTACTTCCAGCCCACTTCCACTTACGCCGCCTTACGCCTATGAATATATGCTACGCTGGCGCAGAGTTAGGAGGATTTGCTTTGTGAATTCCATGCTTCCCTCTCTGTGTTGCGCCGGCGTAGCGTAAAGAAGATACGCTACGGTGGCATATATATGTGCAGATGTATGTACTTAAAACGAACGGCGCAAGCCAGTTTTTAGGCATATCTTAGTTCTGTGGGCACGGCGCACAGATACGACGGAGCATATTTGCAATTACGCGGCGTATCTCGAGATACGTCGGCGTAAATGCTTTGTGAATCCAGGCCTATAACTTTTGCGCAAACCAATCAATACGCGATTATTTAGATTTTTTTTTTAACCAAAAATAAGTAAAAAAAAAATACATATTGGCCTAGACTGATGAAGAAATATATTTTGGGCATATTTATTATAGCAAAAAAGTTAAAAATACTGTTTTCTTTTTTCTTTAAATTTCACTCTTTTTTTGTTTATAGCGCAAAAAATAAAAACCGTGACCAAATACCACCAAAAGAGAGCTCCATTTGTGGGGAAAAAAGGCGCCTCACCAGCGCAGCCTGACCAGTTCCCATCAGTGCAGCCTCACCATTGCCTATCAGTGCAGCATCACTAGTGCAGCCTGATCAGTGCCCATGCATGCAGCCTTACCACTGCAGAGAGTGCCCATCAGTTCAGCCTCACCAGTGCAGAGAGTTCCCATCAGAGCAGCCTAACCAGTGCAGACAGTGCCCAGGCAAGAGTGCAGCCTGATCAGTGCCCATCATCTGTGCAGCCTGATCAGTGCCACCTCACCCATGCAGACAGTGTAATCATCAGTACAGCCTGATCAGTGCCCATGGGATGTGAGTGGTCAGCTGGGGGGGTGTCAGGGTCTGGATATGTGTTACAGCTAGGTACTTGCACGGCCTCTTCAGAAGGGGGGGGGGGGTGATGAATCTCAGTTATGTCTTCTCTGCCACTCTGGAGACTCTGTTGGAGAATCTGACTAGTTGGAGAATATGACAGAACAACCGGTCCCAGCCCACAACCGCTCACGACCCATGCTGGCTGCCTTTGAGACTCCTGGGAGGTGGGAGTTGTAGTTTGCTCACACTGCCAAGAACTTCAGTGCGGCCAGACTACAACTCCCAGAGTGCAGTGCAGCCCAGCCAGTCAGTGGCTTCTAGTACTGTTCAACCCAGGCATACTAGGGTTTTCACCTTTTCTTCAAGCCAAACCCAAAAACATTAGCGGTGACATCTTTTTTTTGGGGGGGGTACATCCTATAAGATTGTAAAAGACCTGGAACACTTTTGGAGACCTGAAAGAGAGTAGTAATGTGGCGCATAGCTCGCCGCAGCAAACAATGCATGTGGCTGAATTGCGAGTATTCTGTACGGAATGCAGGGGTCAGATATGTCCTGGGGAGAGGGCTAGTGCTAGCAGGGGCTGGGGAGAGATAGATATGTGCTGGGAGGCAGTGGCGGTCGGTTCTCAAATTTGTTTAGGGGGCGCAAACTGATTCTGAAAAAAAGAAACGTCAAATGCAGCCACTGTGCCCCATCAAATGCAGCCACTGTGCCCCATCAAATGCAGCCACTGTGCCATCGATTGCAGCCACTGTGCCCATCATACGCAGCCACTGTGCCCCATGAAATGCAGCCACTGTACCATCGATTGCAGCCATTGTGCCCATCAAATGCAGCCATTGTGCCCATCAAATGCAGCCATTGTGCCCATCAAATGCAGCCACTGTACCCATAAAATGCAGCCACTGTGCAAAGAGTTTTGAGCTTAAGGAAGTGGGGGACATTATTGCAGGTCTAATCCTGGGGTCACACCAGAGGAGGTATTCAATAGTATTCAAGGGGGTAGCCTGTCTTTCCATAGAGAGCCAGTCAGGTTTCGGGCCCTTAAAAAAAACGTCGATATTTGTGTAAGTTGAGCTGCCTGGTAGTAACCCCATAGGTTTGGGAGTCCCAGTCTGCCCTGCGATTTCAGGCGGAAAAGAATTCCAGAGGGACATCTATACCCCTTACTACCCCATACAAAGCAAACTATTTGTGATTGCAGCGTACAGAGGAAATGTTTTTTTAACCGGGACTGGGAGGGAGCAGAACAAGTATAACAGATGGGGGAGAAGTTTAATTTTCACTGCATGGACCATGCCTAACCAGGACAGACCACACTTCGACCACGCATCCATATAGCCCCTACATTTTTAAGTACCATAGGGGGATAGTTAGCTTTAAAAAGACTATTGACGTCTGACGTCAGTTTAATGCCTAGGTATAGGATTGCTCCGGAAGCCCAACTGAATTCAAAATTATTGGAAAGCTGATTAAGAAGATCCGGGGGGACAGTAATGGTTTCTTCTCCATTAGAAGCTGCAGTAACTGTTTAAGTGATTGCCTTTTCTGCACCGTGTACGGGGAAAGATCGGCAAACATCTGTATTTTGTGTCTATGCAGAGTTAGGTTATCTGAGTTCCTAGCTTTCCTCCTTAACAGAATAAAAAGTGGGGTTTCACTATGATGTCTCTGGGGAGGCCATCTGAGTGGGGGTTTGCAGGGCTCTGTGAGCTCTGTCTAGCTCCAGTCGGTGTTCACAAATATCTGGGATAAGGCTTTTTATGAGGGACTTCACAGCTACCTGCACCTCCTTCACCGATTCGGGGAGCCCCCTGATTATAAAATTATAGCGTCTCGATCGGTTCTCGAGGTGATCGATCTTAGCAAAGGCCGTTTCTAATTGATCCTAAACATCCTGCAGCCTAGTTGTGTTTTGATTAATCCGAGCCACGGATTGATCTACCTTTTTCTCAATTATGGCCATTCTCATCCCAATTTGCTGCAGGTCCACATGGATGGATGCAGTAATCTGGGCAGCATTAGGGGCTAGGCTTTTAGAAAGCATTTGCGCAAATGCATCCATCATGGATGGAAAGTCAGTGGGGATGGGAGCAGATTCAGCAGCATCACTGACCTCCAGCAGTAGGCCTGTATGTGGATCCAGCATGGGGGTAGAGGGGGGGCCAGAGCTCAGTCTTTCCAGCAGGGATTCTGTGGACGCTGGTGATGTGGCCTGGGGGGGGGGGTAATCGGTAGCTGGGGATGGCAGGGGAGCCAGGTCCTGGTCCGCTATGGAATCCTCTGTGTCTCCCTCAGAAAGCATGCCTCGTTGTGCCACCCCCATTTTGGAATAGCTGAGGGGGCCGGGAGATGTCGCCATCTGACATGACAAATCCCTCCGGACCAGCGCTGTTGACATCTGCTTCCCCGACCCGAATATCCCAGCGATGGTGCTTGGGGGGTGCCCTGAGAGCTCCGGTGGCAGCTACAGGGCCGTGGTGGAGCGGAGCTCTAGAAGCCGGTGGCCATCTTGGGAGCTGCCGCAGATGCGCCTCTAGTTTGAAAACTTAGTCTGACTCTTGCACTTGTGTGAGAAAAACCAAAAGCCGTGGGATAAAGGACCACCCTTGGGCAATAACCCTCATTGCGAAATTGAGCCTCTCTAATAAGGATTGCAGCTGCCTTCTAGTTCAATGTGCAGAAAATACTGCGCTAACCAATTACCAAAACAAGAAAAAAACACCTCAGTAGCAGCTCTGTTTATGTGATAGACATAAATAAATATTAAAGAAACAGTGAAGAGCTGTGGTATACCGTGAAGGACCAATATTGAAATCAGTCCATCATTAATACAGTGCATACAGACCAAAACAGAACATATATCATAATGTATCTGCTAGAATCAAATGTACCACACTTAAGGAGACTAACAATATAAATGTTGAAAAAAAAGTCACAAACAAGCATGTAGTCTCATTTAAAAAGAAAAATGAAAATATAAATATATAGTCCCAATTCCTCAAGTGCAAAGAGTATCTATGCAGAGTGGATCTGTGCAGAAGCAAAAATTGTCTCTGGACAGCCACACACTGAACAAATTGTAGCCTTTATTGAAAGAAGGACAGCACTACAAGTCACAGCAAAGTAAAATAAAATAAAACCCAACCCTGATGCGTTTCGCACTAACACTAGTGCTTAGTCATGCAGAGTGGATCCGTGACAAAAAGATGAAATCAATGAAGGGATAGGGGCGTAGCTTGTGCGCGCACAGAGATGGCCGCTTGAGCAGTGAGCTCCGCCATCCAGACCAGATGACTAGCGACTACCGGGTGAATCCACCGCGGCACTCAGCCTACCTTTGCCCGATTACACCCCCAATACTGCCGCAACAATGTCCCACAAACAAATCCAGGAGAGGGGCCTGAAACGGCTGGAATCCTTCTCCTTCCAGCCCCGCCACCGAAACCAAGATGGCGCCACCGGAGCTGCAGCGAGAAAGTCACTGGCATACTCTGAGCCCCCTGGAGCCCATCCACAGGGCACATACTCTGGACTGCCATCCCCCCTCCCTCCGGATGATTCACCTGCGACCCCGGTGTCCCAGAGCCGAGCGAAATCGAGGATTCGGATGGATCCCTCGGACCAGGTCTCAGACAAAGTGAGACACAGTGAGTACAGGCCTGAACAACGCTTCTGCTATCTCCTCACTGCAGTCCTTAATAGCAAGATTCCTGACCTCAGGGCAACCGGTGCTAGACACTACTATGAAAGACATGCTTCTGTCACTGCAATCGTCTCTCATGACTAATCTATTGCCACTGATCAATAGATTTTTTTTTAGAAATTAAACACATGGATAATAGGGTGTAGTTTATGGAAACCAAAATGGAGGAATGTAATAATGAATAGATGCATGCAATGATCAGAAAGAGGATTCTCTCTGGATCAAAGTGAAACTCGCAGACCTGGAGGACCGCTCCAGATGCGATAACGTTAAAATACGCAGGATCCCTGAGTTCCTCCAACCCAAAGAGCTGCACAACATTGCTACCACACTGTTTTCTACCATGTTCCCAGAGCTCTCCCCAATTGAGCTCACGATTGATCGCATACATAGACTGCCTAAGCCACGCCACCTTGAGGTGGATGTGCCCCGAGATGTGCTTCTGGGTGTTCACTTTTTCCAGATGAAAGAACAGATTCTTATGAAAGCCAGAGAACTATCGCCACTTCTAGCACCATACTCTGATATTCAATTATATGCTGATCTATCCCAATACACGCTCCAAATGAGGAGGCAATTAAAAACCATAACTAAAGCCATGAACAAACGAGCTGTTTCTGCTGACATACCTGTGTGCATTTTGTTTTTCTTTGTTCCTTTTGCTTTAGCATTTTCACTTGCATATTTCTGCCGAGTTTGTGCCTTCACCTGCTCCAGGTGAATTTAATTTGCTCACGTAGACTACTCTTCTACTCATATAGAAACCAGGCACTGAATCCCTGTCTGATTTGCCAAGGCACTGACTCCAGCGTGCTCATCCACATAGTCCGGTCTCTTGAGCTCTGTTACATCGTCCGTCCACAACAGTGAGTACTTGCATCAATCCTACATCGCATCACAAAATAACATGGGATTACCATACTTTCCCTCAAGGCAAAAGGGCTAAACCACCCTGCGAAACATGCCTCTCAATGGAAATCAGCACTTGCCCATAACTGTGACGTGCTTTGCGTCCAGGAGACGCACTTTGCATTGAACGCTTCTCCTAAAGGCCAACACAGAAAATGTCCACATTGTTCCAGTCCTCCTTACCTAAAAAACAATGCGGAGTACCGATTGCTATCGGGAACACTGTTCTCTTCAACCTGCAGAGCTGTGTTACTGACCCAGATGGGCGGTATATCTTCCTGATCTGTACGATCAACAATATACTTTACACCCTGGTTTCCATCTACGCACCGAACCATGGCCAAATGACCTTTCTTAAGAAGATGCTACGAGCAGCCCAAAAAATCCAACAAAGCCATTTACTGATATGTGGAGACTTTAATATGGTCCCAAATAACGCCATGGACTCCACCGCAGGAACTAAAAGATGTGCATCTCCTTTAGATACATTTATTAATTCCAATGATTTGTATGACGCGTGGAGGTGCTGTCATGCGAGTGAGAGGGATTTCACCTTCCTCTCGCCGAGTCATAACACCTACTCACATATTGATCTATTTCTACCAGATAGACGGTTATTGCATAAGATCTTTAACTCCGCCATTTACACCACCACCTGGTCGGATCATGCCCCTTTTAGCCTTACCATCTCTGATGACTCTCATCAACCCAATTCCTTTGTCTGGAGGGTTAATAACTATCTCCTTAACACACTGTGCTATTCCGCACCTATTAAACAACACTTGGAAGAGTATTTCTCGCTCAACCAGGCATCAGTATCCGACCCGCTGGTGGTGTGGAATGCCCACAAGGCAGTCATACGAGGGGTGTTCCTTCAAATGGGTTCTAGAGCTAAAAAGCGAAGAACCCAATGACTAGATGAACTCACAGCAGATAGCCACCACTGAATCCCAAAATAAAATCAATCCCTCCCCGTTCCTACAATCTAAGATATTCACTCTACGTCACAATCTAAGGGCCCTTCGCCTTGAAAAACATGCAAAATCTTATAGAACATTTAAAGCCACTTCTTACACTACAGGGAACAAGGCAGGCATGTCCCTATGAGTTAAAGGCCACAGAACCAAATGCCTTACATACATCACCCCCACTCGAACTAAAAACTCCTTAAACCCCAAGCAATAGCGAATGCCTTTAGTGCGTACTATGAGGATTTGTATCATCTCAAAGCTGATCCAACCACCAATCAACCCTCGCCTGCAGTGATCCAAAAATTCCTGACTCTCCCATCTGTAACACCCCAACAAATATCAGACTTGAATGCTCTCTTCACGATCAATGAAATAATATTAGTAATAGACAAATTACACAACTTCAAATCCCCTGGCCCTGACGGCTTCACTGGGAAATATTACAAGCAATTCAAAACTATCTTGGCACCTACAATGTGCCAAACGTTTAACTTAGCTACCAACTCCGCCTCTTTCCCTACTGAAATGCTCAATGCCATGGTGGGTACTCTATCCAAACCAGGCAAAGATAAAAACGTCTCCAAAAAACTTTCGGCCTATCTCATTACTTAACCTCGATCTAAAAATATTCGCAAAACGTATAGCCAATAGATTAGAAGACATACTCCCTTCCCTTATATTGGTAGACCATTTGGGATTCACTAAAGGCCACCAAGCCTCGGAAGCCACTACAAGAATGATTAATATTATACACATGTAGAAAACTCCCTGCGCTCCTATTATCTCTAGATGCCAAAAAGGCATTTGACAGGGTCCATTAGGGATACATATCAGCAGTCCTGAGCAAGTTTGGTCTCACGGGAACAATACATGATGCCATAATGGCCTTATAATTCAATACTTTAGCCCAAGTATTCTCAGCAGATAGCCTTTCCGCACCCTTCCAAATCTCCAATGGAACAAGACAAGGCTGCCCACTATCACCCATAATATTCAACCTTGTCATAGAGCCACTAGCAGAAATAATAAGATCTAACAATACAATTTCTGGTATATCCCTTGCTGGTTTGGAACATAAAATAAGTTTGTTCGCAGATGACGTGATCCTCATGATCACAGACCATGTCCGCTGTATTCCGGAGGTCCAAATGAGGCTCGTCTGGTTCAGTGAAGTTTCATATACCAAAGTGAATGAGACTAAATCGTACATTCTTGACATAGGTCTGGAAGTGCCCACTAGCCAGCGACTCAAGCTACAATACCCATATATTTGGGCGGAACATAGCATAACTTACCTAGGCATCCAGCTGACTAAATCAACTAAAGCATTGTTTTCAGCTAATTATTTACAAATTCGAACCAAACTACGGACCGACCTCACCAGGCTGGCGTCCTTTGAGTTTTCCTGGATGGGACGCCTGGCAGTGTTCAAAATGTTCCATTTCCCCCAAATACTATACCTATTTAGGACCATCCCTCTACCCTTTAGATACTTCAAATCCCTACAAACGATTTTATCCAAATTTATTTGGCAAGGTAAGAAAGCCAGATGCGGACATTCTCAGTTAATTAAACATTGTTTAGCAGGAGGAATAGGGTATGTTGATTTTCAAGACTATTATATGTCCTCTATCCTCACACAATTAGGAGAGTGGTTCATGCTTTCCTCCCGACCACGTTGTGGGGACAAATGGAAACGTCTATGGTACCAGGTGGTGATCTATCCTCCTGGCTATTCACCTCTTTACTAGGAACAAAAACCCTTGCCCACATCTCACTGACCATAGCAGCAACCATCAGAGTCTGGTCCCGATTCACAAAAATCTCAACATCTCACCCCAATCAATCAACACTACCCATCCCCATTGACACCCTACGTCACCTAATTGAGTCATCATCTTATGCAGGCTGGAAACGCAAGTGCATTACATACTTATCAGACCTAGTAGACAAGGATAAAATCAAGCCGTTTTCCACGCTCCAAACGGAACATCATCTCCCACATTGTGATATATACGCACCCAACACTGGCGTGCTTCACTCAAAACTTTGATATGGAAGATCCCCCAAATGGCCTGGATCTTCATTAAATCCCCTACAGCTCATTGGAAAGACATATCTTTATTCTATAACCTTCTGCACCAAAAAAAAACTTTTACTACCACAGCCCTACTGCACTGGGAAAAAGACCTAGGCCAAAACTTCTCACATCTCAAATAGGAAAAGGCTTGCCACTCCACCTATAAGGCAACCTGCTGTTCATCACTTTGGGAAGTTGCGTTTAAATTGACATACTGTTGGTACTGGACCCCTGATAAGTTGTCCAAATTTAACACAGCACTGAAGAATTCATGCTGGAGAAACTGCAGACAAAATAGTGACCTACTTTATATATTCATGAATTGCCCTAAACTCAGGCATTACTATGTAAAAGCACTGGTGAAAGGAGTGAACCCACAACTGCGGTTAGCAAGGGTTTCAATGTGATTCTGTATGCGACAACTCAGTACTAGTTCCAGGCATCACTCCTTGCAACAGGAGTTTGGGGGATCTATACATCATCTTTATGTCACATAAAGAAAGGCGTTGAGCTACTAGCATGGACGCATTACAACATGCAACCAAGGCTTAGCGTTTAAAACTATAGTTCAAGGACAATATTCCAATACACCACTACATGCAGGTGATTATCAGTAGACATGTGCAGACTGGAATATTTTGTTTTGTTTTTTCGTTTTCGTTTGGAAAATAAATTTATTTAGTTACTCCCGAAAATCGTTTTGATTTATGTCGTTTTCTTCGGGAAAGTTTTCTTTCCGAAAACGACGATTTTCGATGCTTTGTTGAATTTTCGTTGTTCAATTCGACAAAGCATCAACAATCGTCGTTCTGAATACAGTGAATGGGTAGGAAATTAACAACGAAAATTTGACAAAGCATCGAAAATCGGCGAATTTTCGTAGTTCAATTTCTACCTATTCACTGTATTCAGAACGTCGATTTTCGATGCTTTGTCGAATTGAACAACGAAAATTCGACAAAGCATCAGAAATCGTCGGATCTGAACGAAAACGAAAATAAAGCATGTTTTATGTTGGATCTTTCGGTTTTCGTTTCTTGCGCTTTCGTTTTCGCTCGTTAAAACGATAACGAAAATACCCGATTTTTTGGACGAAAATGCATTCTAGCGAAAACGAATGCACATGTCTAATTATCAGTAAGGGACCCCAGGCGTCACTCCTAGCAACAGGAATTTGGGGGTTCTCTACATAATATCAACCTTAACATGTAGAGATGTGGAAATGGTGAAAAAATACTGCGCGGGTCTAAAGTGAACCAAAAAATTTGGTCGGTGAAAAGACCGAACAAACTTGTGGGATGAAAATAAAAAAATGTGAGGGTGCTGCTGCAGCAAAAATGTCAGATAAACAAAAGTATAGCAATAAATATGGTATGCTGCGCTGCTACAAATTAATACATCAATAATTCATAAGTGATATGCATGATGAACAATACACATTAATAGAAAATATTAATAAAGAAAAAAACTAACACCAAGTGATCCAGTGAATGTCGTTAGGACATATGAATAAAACAAAATAATGAATGACTGTGTTAGTAAAGTTCATGTGATATCAGTAATTAAACTCCAGAGAGGATTCCAATGAAAGTTCCAACTTCAGTAAGTTTAAGGAGAGAAAAATCCCAGATGAGAGATTGTGTTTCCACAGGACAGAAGAGAGCCCCAGGAGGAAGTCTGCTATTGGACGAAACGACGTAGGGAGGAACGGCGTGCTGACGTCACTATTGTTTTTATCCTCACTACCATCCGGAAGGATGGGCGGATTGTGAGAGCCGGCCGGCTAAATTATCCTTACGCGCCTAATGATTCGACATTTTTGTAAGTGTAAACAAATTTTTTATTAAAATCTACATAGAACGGTACTACTCTATGTTGGTATTCCCTTTTTTCTTTATCCCTGGGTTGCTTATTGGGAGTCATTGCTACCTGAGATACAGCTGATTTGAGACTGACACTGGAGGTTCACACAGGAATCCACTTGATTATCTGCACAAGCAACATAGCCAGACGCGCTGTTCAATGCTCATGATTTTAGTCTATCTGGTAAGCAGATTTATTTTAAGATGTAGAGATGTATTTAGGCCACTAGGGAAGATGCTATGAAATAGCATCAACCCCTAGCATAGAAAATTTAGAGCGAACATGTTCAACAATTAGGTCAAGCCTCATAAGTATTTTATACTCCTGTTAGGCATGCAGTGAATTGTATTTGTAGTAACAAATATTAATTGGGCTTGAGAGGCAATATATCTTGGGTACTTTGAGAGTACATAAAGTTTTTGCAGTAACAAATATTGATTGCATATGTGAGGCAATATAGCTCAGGTACTTTGAGAGTACCTATAGTAATTGTAGTTGTAAGTATTGATTGCATATCAGAGGCAATATAGCTCAGGTACTTTGAGAGTACATATAGTAACTGAGAACTGTAGTATAACTATAGTTATATATAATAGGTATTTATAGCTCAGGTACTTTGAGAGTATATATGGTAATTAGCAGCTATAGTAGTAACTATTAGTTATACATGCAAGGCGAATATAGCTCAGGGTATTTGAGTACAGATGAGCCTTTAACATGTTCCTTAGCAGACAGTCCTATGCACAACAGTATCCTAGCTCGAGCAGTAGAAGATGTGATAGCCAACAGCAATTGTATAGCTGGTATATATGTAACAGGTTTTGCTAAAGCATTATAAGTAACAGAAATGTAACTTATCTGTTTTGTAGACTTGAGAATAGGTACTAGGAATCCTGAGGTGTAGGGTGTTCCATAGGGCAGTCTGTTAAGTTGTCCCCAGCAATGGCTCGAAGTTACAGCAGCTTTAGATGGTGTCCAAAGTAGTAGTTGCGGCTGGAGCGTTGTTCCGGCATGGGAAGTAAGGTATCCATGTCTGTAACCTAGGCTGAGCTACGGCTGACAATAATAGAACACAGCTGTATCTCCATTGATTGCCTTTATAGGAAAGGAGATCAGCTGCAGTGCATTGCAGTAAATCCAAACAGGCCGTCGTGTGCGGTGCACTTCCACGTTCCACACTGCTTTATTTTATAGCATTTTTCCACTCTTATTCCTCTTTATACAAAAAAGTAAATAACTACAATTTGACACTTTTCTTTAGACATTTTCTCGTTAGTCATTGTGCTTCTTAACAAAATTCCAAAATTCTGCCATCATATCTACTGTATGTAGCTATAACATAATACGCTTCCTATTCCCCATATCTACCCTTCCTTCTAAATCGCTATTCCCCTCCCCCCCCCGTTTTCCCCCCAGAAAAAAAAAAAGAACCCCTCCCACCCCCCTCCTCCTTCAAAGGTCCCGCTCTCTGAATCTTATATAGGGGGTCCACACTTGACTATACTTCCCCTCTTGTTCTCTTATTCCCATCGTCAGGTTCTCCATCTGCTGAATTTCTGTTACTCTGCCCAGCCATTGCTGTCTAGTCGGCGCAAGCGTACTTTTCCACAAAATTGGAATGCATGCCCTTGCCGCTGTCAACAAATGTCTAAGCAGAGAATTTTTAAATTTTGTCATGGAAATTGGGAAGTCCAAAAGTAGATAGGTAGCTGGATTATCTCCCAGATCTACCTCTGTGATTTCTTTTACCGTATCGGTGACCATTTTCCAAAAATCTCTCAACTTTGGACACTCCCAGAATACATGTAACATGGTACCCTCTCCTTCTCCACATCGCCAGCACCAGTCTGATAAATCGGGGAATATCCTTTTTAATGCGACAGGGGTTTTATACCATCTAGTCAGGATCTTATAACCACCCTCTTGATATCTGGTAGCGAGAGAAGCTTTGTGTGTAAAATTTAAGATTTTTATTCTCTGCGTCTCTGAAAATGTAGTCCCCAATTCTTTTTCCCAGGCTAGAATAAATGGTAATTCTTTTGGGGCTATTGACTCTTCTAAAAGGGTATACATTAAAGACGGACCATGTCTCAGTGAGTCACCCTTCAAGCATAGTTCCTCATATCTTGAGAGGTCTCTGGTTGCTTTGCCTAGTGGATTCATTGCTCTAATAGCAGCTTTTAATTGGTTTAATCTCATTGAGTCTATTTCCCTATTAAATACCTCTTCCCTTTCTCCCTCACTGCTCTTTTGATTCTCATCTTCAAAGTGTGTTAGCCTGCTCATTCCTGAGCGTCTAAGATTATTAAAATGTAGGTCTGTGAGGCCTAATTGGAATCTAGGGTTTCCCAGCACCGGGAGTAATGGGCTTGGATGTTCCGAGATTTTCGTTTTCTTAAATATTTTTTTTATGACTCGTAGTATGGCTCCTATAGTGGGGTGTTTTTTCACTTCTTGTGGTATATCTACCTCTTGGATCCATGCCATTCTCTCTAAAGGAATGTTCGTGATTTTTTGCTCCATATGTATCCATGGTTTTGCCTTCTGTTGAGTACACCACTCTACTACCCTTGCCATATGGGACGCATCGTGGTATCCCATTGGATCTGGGAGTCCCACCCCTCCTCTTTCCTTTGGCAACGTCAGAATCTCTCGCCGTATTCTAGGTGCTTTCCCTGCCCAGATGAATTTAGCGAATCTAGTTCTTAAATCTCTCAGGAACCCTGAGGGAATCTTGACAGGTAAGGTCTGAAGTATGTATAGTAGTCTTGGCATCACATTCATTTTTATAATGGTAATTCTTCCGAACCATGTAAAGATTTCCTTATCCCATCGTTGAAAGTCTGCCTTGATCTGCCTTACCAGGGGTACGAAGTTCATCTCGTAGATTCTTTTTAGATTTTTCGGTATCTTTGTTCCCAGGTAAAGTATGTGGGAATCTGTCCACCTAAAGGGGAAATTTGCCGCTAATTGCTGCTGCTTCTGTCTATTCACTTCTATTCCCATTGCTTCCGATTTACTATAGTTCACCTTAAAATTGAAAAGCTCTCCATATTCCTTTATCTCCTTCAATAGGGATGGTAGGGATAGTTCTGGAGTCGTTAACGAGAATAGCAAGTCATCTGCAAATGCTGCGACTTTATACTCTGCTCCTTTAACCAAGAGTCCTCTTATATCTCTATTTGCCCGGAAAGTTCTCAAAAAAGGTTCTAAAATGAGGACAAAGATAATCGGGGAGAGTGGGCATCCTTGTCTTGTTCCATTTCTTATTATGAAGGGATCAGACATTACATCGTTCACCTTAACCCTTGCTGTCGGGCATGAGTAGAGGCCTGCAATCCAATTTTGCATTCCTCTACCTAGCCCAATGTGTTGTAGTGTGGCTTTTAAGAATCCCCAATCCACCCTATTAAAAGCTTTTTCAGCGTCGGTTGATATTAATACTAAAGGGTTGTGGTAGAGTTGGGACATGTAGATGGTACTTAACACTCGTTGTGTGTTTTCCCTCCCTTCTCTTCCGGGGGTAAAGCCGACCTGGTCCGGGTGTATAAGGGGGGGTAAGTGAGTTACTAATCTATTGGCAATTATTTTTGAAAAGATCTTTAGGTCTATGTTCAATAAGGATATTGGACGATAACTGGGGCATAGTGTCGGGTCCTTCCCCTCCTTAGGAATTACAGCTATGTGTGCCCCAAGTGTTTCTTCACGCATCGGCCGCCCTTCTTTTAATGAATTAAAGGCCCCCAAAAATTTAGGTGCCAGTTTTTCGTAAAAAGGTTTTGTAGTATATTAATGTATATCCATCTGGACCCGGGGATTTGCCTGGTTTCATTTATTTAATTGCTTCTAGAAGTTCCTCTGAAGTTATCACCCCCTCCATACTGGCTATAGATTCTTCTGGAATTTTAGGCATGCCTGATTCATTTAAATATTCCTTTACTCTATTCTCTCTGAGCTGGTTCTTCACTGATGTGGATTTGCTCTCCAATTGGTACAGTCTACCATATTATTCTCTAAAGGCTTTTGCGATTTGTTGCGATGAGTTAACCAATTTATCTCCTTGTATTTTTATTTTTTCGATATGGTTTTTGGCTCTTGTTTCTCTCAATGCCTTCGCCAACATCCTGCTTGGTTTGTTCCCAAATTCATAATATGCCCTTCGGCATCTACTTAGTTTAGCCTTAGCCTTATCCATGAGTATGGCCTCGTACACACGAGGGGATATGTCCGCTGAAAACGGTCCGATGGACCGTTTCAGCAGACATCTCCGCTCGTGTGTATGGGCTAGCGGACAGATTTCTCCACCCGACAGATTTCAAAGCATGCTTTGAAATCCATCCGGTGGAATCTGTCCCCCCCGACATGTCTGCTGGTTAGTACACTTACCAGCAGACATGTCGTCCCCCACCGCCGCCGCGCCGCCGCCGAATGGATTAGGCGCATGCGCGGAAGTGTTTAACTTCCTGGTGCGGTGACGTGGCGGTGACGTGGCGGCGTCAACGTCACCGCCGCGTCACCGCGCCGTCCGGCGGCGGGGAATTTGATCCGATGGTGTGTACACGCCATCGGATCAAACTCCCGATCGGACATATCCGTTGGAAATGGTCCGCGGACCGTTTTCATCGGATATGTCCGATCGTGTGTACGAGGCCTATCAGATTTAGTTTATCTCAAAGGATCGTTAATCTCTCTTCAGTGTTTGTTTTTTGCGACCTCTTATGTTCATTTTCTAATATTCGGATCTCCCCAAGCAGGCGGTCTACCTCAGCATTGAGAGATCTCTTTCTATGAGCTCCTAGTGAAATGAGGATTCCTCTCAGATAGCACTTGTGCGCCTCCCAGTTACATAGTGGTGATGTATCTTCGTCTTTATTCAGTGTAAAAAACATTTCTATTTCTTGCTTTATCTTATCCTCATACTTTGGGTCTTTAATTAATGTTTCATTGAGCTTCCGGTTCCATTCCCTCAGACCTACTATCCCCCATTCAATAACACAACTGACTGGGGCGTGGTCTGATATTGAGAATGAGCCCATTGAAGTTTCTCTTAAATTCAGCAGTATACTTTGATCCAGAAATATGTAGTCAATCCTCGTGTATGTTTTATGTTTTGGTGAGTAAAAACTGTAGTCTCTCTCATGTGTATGTAACGTCCTCCAGGTGCCTATTAACTTTAGTATTTCCCTTGCTTTTCTTAGTTTTATGTTGGATATATTATAAGATCCCTTGGAAGAGTCAAAACTTGGATCTAGGACCATATTCATATCCCCCCCCCAAAATCAAGACCCCCTCTCTACTCTGAGTCACCATCTCCGCAAATTTTTCCATAGCAGAGACCGGGTCCTCATTCGGGAGGTAGAGGTTTACTAGAGTAACCTTTTGCTCGTTTAATGTCCCCTTTACCATAAGAAATCGTCCTTCCTCGTCGGTTTCTACTTTTGATTCCTTCCATGTTACATTTTTGGCCAGCAAGATTGCCACTCCATTAGCCTTTGAGGTCTGAGATGCCCCCATATACACTACTGGAAATTTTTGACTCTTCATCTTTGGGATCTTATCTTTCCTAAAATGTGTTTCTTGCAAAAAAACTATTTGTGATTTTAGTCTCCCTAGTTCCATTATTATTTTTGATCTTTTTTCTGGGATGTTTAACCCTTTTACATTATAAGTAGTAATGTTTAATCTATCCATCCTGCCTCTTCCTCTTCACTCCCCTCGTGTTCTCTCCTATAGCTTCCGGTATACATGCCGGCCTCAAGAGAGCAGGAAACGGGAAGGAGGGGGGTTGGGGAGTGCGCCGACAGAGAGAAGGCAAAGGGAGAACAAAAAGTGAAGAAAAAAAAGAAAAAAAACAAAACACCCCCCAGTAGCTTGGATTCTAGTCCTCCGTTCAAGTATCCGAGTATTCCTTGCCTCCCACCTCCGTGGTGGCCCTTCACCTAGGGCCGTCCCTCGGTTGGTGTGGGAAAAAAAAAAAAAGAAAAAAAAAGAGAAACCCCACCCCCTGAGCGTCTCCGACTTTCCTCCACCAGGAGGAGAGGCACTCTATGGGGGAAACGTATAAAAGCATTGCGGAGAGTCACGTCTTTTGCCCGGGAGTGCCCTTCAGTATTTAATTATCCTATCCCCCTCCCCAGTGTCACCCCCTACTCCCTCGCAGGAAGGGGGGGGGTCCACCTCCCCCTAAATCCCCCCCCACATCTTAAGGACAAATCTATTCCCCAGATAACAATAAATCCTACGAGGTTATCATATGGCACTAAATCATGTGTATAGTCGTATAGTCATGTAGTCAAATCTTTCATGTACATTAAACAAACAAATAAATCAATTGAAGAACCCTCCACCACAGTTGTCCCATAGACCCCCCCCCCCAGCTGGGGCCGTTATACTCCCCTTTCTCCCCCTCCCTTTGTCTCCCACCCTCTACCGTATGCTCTACTTAATCCCCTCCATTCCTTCCCCCCTTCGTGTTCCTTACAATTCCGCATCTAGGTCTTCTAGCGTTATCAGTCCAGGCTTCCTTTCCCTAGGTCCCCTTTCCCCCTCTTCCCTTTTCGTCTGGCCCTACCTCCCCCTTGAAAGAGAAAAAAAAAAACACATATACACCTCATCAACCGGGGAGAGGAAAGAAAAGGGAAATTATGGAGTGTAAAAAAAAAAAAAATATAGGTTGTATTATATTACTATTCTATGTGAGAGAGAAAAAAAAAAGAGGGGGTCCTAGTATGCGCTCTTACCGGGCCCTATTAACATGTGTTTAGTGGTAGCTCTAGTGTTGGGTGTATATAGCTATATGGCCCTACCAAAAAATAGGTGCCATATGGTGTGTATTAACTACCTATGTGAGACACTGTAAGCACTATAAGTACCTCTAGGTCCAACGTGTGTGACTACGTAAATTAAAAAGTGTAGTTCGTGTTCCTTCCTAATGTGGAAAAAAAAAAAAGTGAGAAAATGTGAAAAAAAAAAAAAAAAAGAATTCCCCTTTCCTTCCCCTTCCCCCTCCCCCTTACCCCCTTACCCCTTCCCGGACCCACAATCCCCCCCCCCCAAAAAAAACAAAAAAAAAACGTTTTACACTTCCCAGCCCAACTCCAAAGACAAAAATCAAATGCATTTTACCAACAGAAAAAAAAAATAGAAATGTTCAAAAAAGTATTACCTTCCCCTTTTCCCTCCCTTAGCCACCCCTTCCGCTCTACCCCACCGCCCCCTCTTCCCTCTTCCCCTTCCCCCTCCCCCTATCCGTCATCTCGTCCCTCCCCCACCCTCCCCTCCTAGGTCTAGGTAGTTTTGCTTCATTCTAAGGTGTTATTACGGACTGAATTATATTGTGCTAAGTCCACCTGAGCTAGAGATAGAGAAACAAAAAAATAAATAAATAAATAAAAAAAATGGATCATCCATGTCTTAATGGACCTTGCTTTGTGCAAGAAGTCTCGCTACTGACATAAAAAAAAAAAAAAAAAATTAATGTATTTCATAACCTTACTGTCCAGCTCTAAATGTCTGATAGTTCAATGAGGTATGCCAAAAAAGACGAAGAAAAAAAAAAGCGAGTTAATCATATGCTTCCCCAAAATAGGGGGACAAAAAAAAAAAAAAGAAAAAAAAAAAGGGAGGAGAAAGGAAAAAAAAAATTGCAAATTTGGGAGATGCTGGGAGATAACGAACGGAAAGCACCTCCATAGGGGAGGCCGCTGTTAAGGATCCTTCTAGTCTCCTCTCTTCTCCTTAGGGGACTCTGATAACGACTTCTATTCACTTGAGGGCTCCCCCCTAGCTATAGGTAGTTCTGACTTTAAAAATTCAAAAAGTATAGGGAGCTGTGATGGCTTTAAAAATTCAAAAAGTATAGGGAGCTGTGATGGCTCGCTCAGATAGAAGCTCCTTCCTTCCCTTTTCACGATTACCGCCATTGGAAACCCCCAACGATATGTGGCTCCTTTGCTTCTTACATGGTCCAATAGAGGTTTTAACATACGCCTTCTGGATTTTGTTTGCCAGCACAGGTCTGGGAATACCTGGATATCGGCACCCTCCCACACCCCTGCTGAGCCCTCTTTCCATGCCGCTCTTAATATTTCCTCCTTAACTCTATAGAAATGGACCCTTCACAGCACATCTCGGGGGTTGGTCTGGTCATGCTGTCGAATTGTAGGGACTTTGTGTATTCTGTCCAGTTCAAGCGGTGTGTCAGGCGGGTTTTTTAGTAATTTATTGAAAATAGCAGTGGCCGTCTCTCTTAATGCAGGGCCCTCCAGCTCTTCTGGTATCCCCTTAATCCGTATGTTGTTCCTTCTACTTCTGTTGTCAGCCTCCTCTGCATTTAATTGGAGCCTAATCACATGTTGATGTTGGGCCATTACTTTTTCTTCTAAGGCTACTAATCTGTCATTTGTTGAATTGTGTTGCTTCTCCAGCCCTCCTATTTTATGTTCTATCGCCATCACTTTTGAACGGACCTCTTCAATCTCAGTCCTCATTATTTCTGTTATGTTTGTTACTATTTCCTGAATGTCCTCTTTAGTTGGTAGGGCCTGGATTAGTCTACTAAGCTGTTGTATTTTAGGAGGAACTTCTCGTTCAACCTCCTGGGGCATAGGCTTCTCTTTCCCTTGGTCACCTCTCTTTTGCTCCATATTTGATATAGTTAGTGACCTCTCTGAGAGCTGTGAAGACCCCCCGGTTGAGTGTAACAGTCTTAGTGTAGAATTAGAAAAAGAAATAGACGGTACCTTTGACGCAGGTTGTATATCAGTGTCCAGGTGATTGTAGCGATTGCGACTCTCAGCATCCACCGGCGTCGTTGCTAGATCTGCCAAATCTGTTTGAGCTGTTTGTGGTATTTGCGGTATTGCTGGAGCTTGTGCTACACTCTCCTGTTCTGTCCCCATAATCGCTCCTCTAGGCTGTGCTGTGCTCGCTTCCCAAGGCTGATCTCTAAGCGTGTTGAATGAAATCTCCGCAGCCTTCAGGGAGCTTTCTGTGAGTGATTGTCTCCTTATATCAACGGACTCCACCTGCTCCCCCCTTCTCACTGTCATATACCTAGTAATGTATGTGTGGCTTGATTGACTCGCTTCTCCTCTATTGCCTCTCCCAGCGTTCCGTCCTCTCCGAGGCATCAGCTATCTCCCAGCGGCAGTGGAAGCTGACCTACAGTACAGTCCCGCCGGAGGGAGAGGTGAGGGGGGGTAGTTCCGTCTGCCTGGGCACTATCCCAGCAACAGCTGACCCGCAGTACGGTCCCGCTGCGCTCACGTTCTTCCAGCTCCCGACTCGCACGGAGGGCGGGGGGGTTCGATCACTGCCGCTCTCCTTACGGGGCACTCCTCGGGCTTCGCTAGACTCTCCTAGCGAGCGCGCTCACTCCGCCATTCTTCCGACACGCCCCCCGGGAGAGAGGCGACGTCTTCACGCAATCGCTGTATGCAATCCAGCATGGAACGCATTACGGCGATGAAAGCACCTGTATTAGTAAGGGAACAAGTCTTTTCTTTTAGAACAAGTCTTTTTACAATATGGTGAGCGTAGCAGAACAGTTGATTGTTCCCAGAGAAAAGTAGGCATATGCTGTTTGAGCCAAGGAAACCCTAAAACAACAGGGAATAGTGGAGATGGTATTACATCATAGGTCAAGAATTCACTATAATTATATTCCACAAGTAGTCAATAAAGGTTGGGTTTGGTACAATATAGCTCCAGATGCGGAAGTTGTATCATCGATAAAACTCACAGAGAAAGGCGAGGACTTCTTAAAGTGTGGAATCCTGAGTAAGGAGACAAGGGTAGAATGAGAGTCTGCCTCTCCTTGGTGGACTTCTGGACATGATGTATATTTTGATTTGCAACACCACACTACACTGTATTAGATATTGTGTACACCACCAGAAAAGTAGTAGCAACTGTACTACGGCTGCACTGTATTGTGTACTTTGTATACAAACAGAAGTGTAGTTGCAACTGCACTATGGCTGCACTGTATTGTGTACTGTGTACACCACCGGAAAAGTAGTAGCAACTGCACTACAGCTGCACTGTATTGTGTACTGTGTACACCACCAGAAGTGTAGTAGCAACTGAACTACGGCTGCATTTTATTGTGTACTGTGTACACCACCAGAAAAGTAGTAGCAACTGCACTATGGCTGCACTGTATTGTGTACTGTGTACACAAACTAGAAGTGTGGTAGCAACAGTTTGCTTCCACATATCAACATTTCTGACAATTTAAACATTTAACATTTCCTAAATTATATCTGCTAATGGACACTTTCCTCCTTGGTTTGGGATGCCAATTTCCAGACCTGATGCCAAAAGTCCATCTACCTATCACTTTTTTCATACTTATCCCCTATTACCCTTGACCAGTTTGCCAGTTGCCAGGGGGGACTTTGGCTTTGGGTAGAATGTTCAGGGGATTGTGTTGCGTTTTCAACATATATACACACACACAGAATATAATCTGTTTTCTGATTTTCTTGTTAGACTTGCATAGAAGAATTTGTTTCTTTGGTTGGTTGGTTGTTTGTATTAGAAGCAGAAACCAGATGTAAGTGTTTGTGTGGACACTTTCTCAGACAAATGCTATTGAAATCCATTTACACAAGCTCTCTGCCAACACAATGAGAACTTATACACTATTGTGGTATTTCGGGCTAAAGTAAGTTGGTAGTTAAATACTTTCATTGTGTTTTCAGGTATTCTGATTATACAATGCTTCCAGGTATGCAATATTTGACAATAGTGTGACCTTATGATATGTTAACCACTTCAACACCGGGAAATCCCCCCCCCCTTCCTCCCCAGGCTAATTTTCAGCTTTTAGCATTGTCACTCTTTGAATGACAATTTTGTGGTCGTGCGACGTGGCTTCCCACAAATAGAGCTTTCTTTTGGTGGTATATGATCATCTCTGCGATTTTTATTTTTTGCGCTATAAAAAAAAAAAAACAATATTTTTTACTTTTTGCTATAATAAAAATCCCAATTAAAAAAAAAAAAAAATCAGTGTAGGCCGATATGTATTCTTCTACATATTTTTGGTAAAAAAAAAAAAAAAAAAATTTGCAATAGGCATATAGTGATTGGTTTGAGCAAAAGTTATAGCGCCTACAAAACAGGGGATAGATTTATGCCTTTTTTTTTACTAGTAACTGCGATTTTTGTCAGAACTGCGATAGACTGCAAGACAGATCGGACACTTTTGACACTATTTGGGACCATTCACATCTATACAGCGAGCAGTGCTATAAATATGCACTGATTCATGTAAAATGTGACTGGCAGGGAAGGGGTTAACACTAGGGGCGATCAAGGGGTTACATGTGTTCCCTGGGAGTAATTCTTACTGTATTCTTACTCATGCAATACCCACTGGGGGGAGGGGGGGCACATGCGCCGCTGGAGGCAAGATTGCGCACTAATTGGACACAGGGGATGCTAATCCCATGGTGGACCAGATGTCTGCCGGCCACCCGCAATCTATCCCAGTTCCCACTGACCCCTTTCCTCACCCACTGTTGCTTGTACCTTCTTCCTGACCCTGACATAACTGATCTCTCCTCTTGCTTTGTATATATTTTTTCTGATCATAGTTACTTTGTCGTTTATTAGTTATAAATTGTTCCTTCGGTTTCAATTGTCACTTGTGTTTCGTTATTGCTTGTATACTATTTGTATTATTGCATTGTTTTTTTAGTGTATTTAATACATCTTATTATAATCACACTTACCCATATGGAAGAAAAATATATTTCCAATATATTTATTTAAAAAAATTATATATTTTAAATATATTTACAATATATTGGCCTACGCGAATATATTTTTACATCTATTCCAAAAATGTAAATTCAAATATATTTTCCAAAGGCATATATTTTAAAATATATTTTTTTCAATATATTTGACATATATTTTTGAGCATCTAAAAAAATGCATTTAAACATATATTTTTAAATATACTTGTAAAGGCATTCCAAAATATAATTTAAATGCATTTTCCAAAGACATATATTGAAAAATATATTTTTTAAATATATTCTTCAGATTTTTTTCAACATATATTTTTACATATATTTGTAAATGTGTTCCAAAAATATAATTGTAATATATTTTCCAAAGGCATATATGTGAAAATATATGTTTGAAAATATATTGTCCAGATATTTTTGAACATATAAAAAAATGCATTCAAACATATATCTTTAAATATACTTGTAAATGCATTCCAAAAATATAATTTAAATATATTTTACAAAGCTATATATTAGAAAATATATTTTTAAAATATGTTTTTCTGAAAATATTTAATGTCTAATAAAGACATTTCAACATATATTTTGTCTGATATTTTTGTAACTATGTCATAGATAACATTCTGAATACATTTATAAGAGACCCACTACTATTTTAAAATGGCTTGTTTTACTCTTTTAAAATACATTTAAAAAAAAATAAAAGATTCAAATAAAATATATTTTTTTTATAAGATTTTAAGCACATAATCCATTCAATACAAAGCAGATAAACCTCTCGCATCCACTTTCCATTCCCAAAGAATTTTTGTATAAGTCATTCTGAATTGAGAACGCTTGTCGGCGGACCAGCAAGTCCAGTTATATTGATTTATTGATTGACCTGAATGAATGAGAACCTTCACAGACATCCACCTCCACAGTCCAAGGGTCTTGTCTGCTTACAGAGTACAGAGAGAAACTCTGGATATAAATCTTCAATGTTCTGTTTAATCCATGAATCAGAAGTTGCACTATTATTACCAAACTTGCTCATCAGTGTCTTTATGGACCTTGCTTTGTGCACTGGTGGGCAGTCATGTTGGAACAGGAAGGGGCCATCCCCAAACTGTTCGCACAAAGTTGGGGGCATAACATTTTCCCAAAATGTCTTGGTATGCTGACGCCTTAAGAGTTCCCTTCACTGGAACTAAGGAGCCAAACCCAACCCCTGAAAAACAGCCCCACACCATAATCCCCCCCCCCCCCCCCCCCCACACACACACACACACCATAATCCACCAAATGATTTGGACCAGTGCACAAAGCAAGGTCCATAAAGACATGGATGAGTGGGTTGGGGTGGAGAAACTTGACTGGCCTACACAGAGTCCTGACCTCAACCTGATAGAACACCTTTGGGATGAATTTGTGTGGAGACTGTGAGCCAGGCCTTCTCATCCAACATCAGTGCCTGAACTCAAAAATGTGCTTCTGGAAGAATGGTCAAACATTCCCATAGGACAGCCTTCTCAGAGGAATTGAAACTGTTATAGACTGGCATGCTATTAAAACTCATGTGCGTGTAAAGGCGGGCGTCCCAAAACTTTTGGCAATATAATATATATTGTATATATACTGTATATTCTTTTTATACTAAGTCCAGTCCATTGTTTGGACTTCGTACCTGCCGAAGGGTAATTCCAGCAGCAAAAAGTTCCCCCCAGCACAAAATTAAAACTCAGCAGCTACACAAAGGGGGTTATTTACTAAAGGCAAATCCACGTTGCACTACAAGTTCAAACTACAAATTCAAAGTGCACTTGAAATTGCAAGGAAAGTGCACTTGGAAGTGCAGTCGCTGTAGATCTGAGGGGGGCATGGAAAATAAAAAAAACAGCATTTTAGCTTGCACATGATTGGATGATAAAATCAGCAGAGCTTCCCCTCATTTCAGTTCTACCCCTCAGATTTACAGCGCCTGCACTTACAAGTGCACTTTCAGTGCAATTTCAAATGCACTTTGCACTTGTAGTTTGCGCTTGTAGTGCAAAGTGGATTTGCCTTTAGTAAATAACCCCCCATACTGTACACATACTGCAGCTGCTGACTTAATATTAGGACACTTACCTGTCCTGGAATCCGGCGATGTTGGTATCCCAGCCAATGTTTCCATTGGCTCTCGGGTGCTGCTGCCTCCATTGCCTATATATAGGGACAATTCACACCACATGCAGCCCAGTGCGTTTTTTTTTTGTCTGCATGGAAAGTAAGTTATATGGTTTTCAATGGCATAATTCACACTAGTGCTTGCAGTTCCAGAAAAAAAGTAGAGCATGCTGCATTTTTCCTGCACTGGACTGTAATGGAACACTGTAAAGCACATCAAAAACGCACTAGAATGCACCTGAACACACTGGAACACACATGTCTTTATCTAAGGTTAAGAGAAAAAAAAGAGGGGAAAATGCACTGGAATGCTTTAAAAACACACCAAACATACCCTGGAATGCATCAAAAACACACATGCAGAAAAGCATTGGCAAAGTAGGTGGGGGGGGGAGAGGCAAATAAGTGGAGCTTCCACTTTTGGGTGGAACTCCGCTTTAAATGTCATATCCCTGCCCAAGCTGCACTGCCAATGCTAGGCTGTGCTGGAAGATAAATATGTAAGTGATGAGAGCTGCATTCTTGTGCGTGTGTATATATACTGTGTGTGTGTGTGTGTGTGTATGTGTGTGTATGTGTGTGTGTATATATATATATATATATATATATACCGTATTTGCTGGCGTATAAGACGACCCCCTAATTTTACAGTTTTTTAAAGTTTTTTTTGCCTGTACTCACCGTATAAGACGACCCCCGTTCCGATACTTCATATTTCTTCCTTCTGGAGCCATATACTTCTTCATTCTTACTGGGACTGGAGCCAATCACGGCGAGCGATGTATTCTATTAATGAATACAAAGCCTGCTTGGATTGGCAGAGGCTGTAACATCATCAGCCCGTGCATCTCTGACTCTCAAAGCCAATCCGAGCAGGCTACTGTATGTAGGCACTCGGATTGGCAGAGGTTGTTACCCCAATCTGAGCAGGCTCTGTATTCATTTGAATACATCGCTCACCGGGATTGGCTCAGCGGTATATACTGTATGTAGCCGAAGCTACATGCGATATTACCGCACATCCAGCAGGCACCCGAGCAGCTGACCCGGTGTATAAGATGACCCCCTGCTTTTTGCCCAGTTTTTTTAAGTGTAAAAGGTAGTCTTATACGCCAGCAAATACAGTATATATATATATATATATATATATATACACACACATATATATATATACATATATATATATATATATATATATATATATATATATATATATACATATACATATATATATATATATATATATATATATATATATATATATATATCTCAGATATACTGTGTGTGTGTGTGTGTATATATATAGGGTGACCAGACATCCCCGGTTTCAGGGGACAGTCCCTGGATTAAGGACACTGTCCCTAGACCGAATCTGTCCCCAGTTTTGTCCCCATTGGATTTGAACAGGGGCTGGGGCAATTTCAAAGACAGTCAGTGCAGAATTAAAAAAATAATAATTCTGAATTACACCCCCCTACTCTGTCGCTCCTACTAGCTTGGGGGGGGGGGGGGATTTTTTCCATTACCTGTGCCCCTTTCTGATGATCATGTGTTGGTCGGAGCAGAGGGAATATTTCTTCAGTTTCAGGTGCATTCCCATTCAGCTCCGCTTCCATGTTCTTCTGCCTTGGCTCAAGTCCCGGCCAGCTGCCTGCCTGCTTATCTTCCTCCGCTCCCCACCAAGCAGTAGCGGGGACCCGGAGTGTAAGACTTGGCAGGCTGTGTGGTGGGTGGCTGCAGCGATGGGCAGAGAGACGCTGATTGCCGCCATTACTAGTAAAAAAAAATGTGTCCCTGGATTTTTTTTAAAAAATCTGGTCACCTTAGTATATATATATATATATATATATATATATATATATATATATATATATATATATATATATATATATATATATATATATATATATATACACACACACATACACATAGAGTATATCTGATATATATATATATACACACACACATGTACCAGAATGAAGATACAAAATATATATATAGAATGCATCTCCCATCACTTACTTACATGTATAAATATTTTTCTCATTTCTTTTATCTCATTCTTTTTATTGGGATGGGGTTTGAATTCTGTGCCTTCGATCTTATAATATGTGAATTCAGCCCTGGGGGAAACTCTTTAAATGAGACTGCAATGATAATACAGGAAACAATACAGGAGGTGTGTGACAGGAAGTGAGCAGTGGGAACCAGAGGGGTGAACTTTCACCTCTCACTTCCTGTTCCTGGTAAGGCCTAGTCTGAAAAGGAAAGCATGGCAGCATGGTGGAGACGCTCTCTGTATTCCCCTGGATGTATTCTCCTGGATGAAAGGTGAGCCTTCTATGTAATAATATTAGAATTGTGAAAGTTTGGTGTATGAGTTAAGTTGTATTTGTCTATTTCCTGCTGAATAGTTCTCATTCTGTGTACATAACCTTCCCAGTTACCATACAGCATGTGCACAGTAATGTAATATTATAGAGCTCCTCTTCCACAGCATGTCACCCTGCTGCATATAATATGTATGGCATCCATGTTATATCCAGTAACTGTGTAACTTACTGTCAGTGCACATTGCTGCATATAATATGTATGGCTTCCATGTTATATCCAGTAACTGTGTAACTTACTGTCAGTGCACATTGCTGTATATAATATGTATGGCTTCCATGTTATATCCAGTAACTGTGTAACATACTGTCAGTACACATTGCTGTATATAATATGTATGGCTTCCATGTTATATCCAGTAACTGTGTAACATACTGTCAGTGCACATTGCTGCATATAATATGTATGGCTTCCATGTTATATCCAGTAACTGTGTAACATACTGTCAGTGCACATTGCTGCATATAATATGTATGGCTTCCATGTTATATCCAGTAACTGTGTAACATACTGTCAGTGTACATTGCTGCATATAATATGTATGGCTTCCATGTTATATCCAGTAACTGTGTAACATACTGTCAGTGCACATTGCTGTATATAATATGTATGGCTTCCATGTTATATCCAGTAACTGTGTAACATACTGTCAGTGCACATTGCTGTATATAATATGTATGGCTTCCATGTTATATCCAGTAACTGTGTAACATACTGTCAGTGTACATTGCTGCATATAATATGTATGGCTTCCATGTTATATCCAGTAACTGTGTAACTTACTGTCAGTGTACATTGCTGCATATAATATGTATGGCTTCCATGTTATATCCAGTAACTGTGTAACATACTGTCAGTGCACATTGCTGCATATAATATGTATGGCTTCCATGTTATATCCAGTAACTGTGTAACATACTGTCAGTGCACATTGCTGCATATAATATGTATGGCTTCCATGTTATATCCAGTAACTGTGTAACTTACTTTCAGTGTACATTGCTGCATACAATATTATATGGCTTCTATTCTATATCCACTCGCCATGCAGCATAGGAGTTGATTTACTAAAGGAAAATCCATTTTGCACTACAAGTGCACTTGGACATGCAGTCGCTGTAGATCTGAGGGGTAGATCTGAAATGAGGGGAAGCCCTGCTGATTTTATCATCCAATCATGTACAGGCAAAAATGATTTTTTTTTGTCCCCTTCAGATTTATAGTGACTGCACTTCCAAGTGCGCTTGTAGTGCAAAGCGGATTTGCCTTTAGTAAATATACCCCATAATGTCAGTGCATAGTGCTACCAATGTTTATGTCTCCCTCCCCTTTTGCATATTATTATCTGCCCTGCTACTAGGTGCCATTAGATATGGATTTTTTCATACAGATACCAATTATGGGCCACCTTTCAGGCCGATAACAATATGAGGTAATGATATTATGTTTACATCCAGCTGCCCCAGAAGTAGCCTGATATCAGTTGACATCTAGGCCTTTTTTTGTATTCTAACAGCCACTGGCCAATGTCAGAATGAAGGAAAAAAGAGCAGATAGCAGGGAAATCAATAGCCTGCTGTCAATCAGCAAAGGAGAGGATTTGAAGGAGAACATTCTTCTTCAGGTCTTCCTCTGCTGATTGACAGCAGGCAGTGGGAAGGGGGCACAATAGTCAGCCTAATTTTAAAATTTTAAACAGCCAATGGCAGTCTGGCTATGGTTCCCCCACTGCCTGCTGTTTACATTCAGCTACCATCAAATAAATTGTGCAGAAGGAGGTTAGCGGTGTCTGGGGTGTGTGTGTGGGCAGGGGGTTTGAAAGATGGGGGTGTGTGTGTGTGTGTGTGGGGTGGGGGGGAGTGGATGGGGGGTGTGGAGGTGGAAAGATAATTTTTATTTTTTTTATTTTTGGCGGATTCTGACAGATGGGCCGCCAGCCACTGTCAAAGCACCTGACCAAGACTAACTGACAGCTGGTGAATATAAAACCAGAATAAGCACTTGGAAGAAGAAAACCAACAACTGAGACAACTTGCCTTTGGTAAGCGGACAACTTAATTGCGGTTTATATCACTGCATTAAACTGGCACTGTATCTGATCATCATATCTGCATCATCCTTCATTATTCATTTGGTCATCAGCGTTTGAGTTTTGTGGTGATATCATTAAGAATTTTTGAGGTTTGGTTTGCCAATTGTGTGCTGTTGGCATACAATTTTGGGATCACCGATTTGGCGTATTAACCTCTCATTGTTTATACATATAATTTGACATTCATTTTGTGAATTTATATACAAATTTTTCCTTGCACTCTGATTTTTTTGTTTTGGTTAATTATTGTGCACCGTTTTTGGCATATCAGCCCCTGGATGCCAATCTTTCAATGGAATTGGTATTGGTGAAATTTTTTCAGTTTTAATTTTCATTAAATCTTTTTTATTGGCACAGTCTTTTATTTTTGTTATCTATTTATTGTGTGTTATTCCACCAGTTCTGCTGCCTTTGTTATTTTTATCTTTATTTTCTGTTTGACCAATCATTTGCCCTTTCATTCTACAGTGTTTTAAGGCAGAGGTAGGCAACCTTAGAGAGTTGGAGATCTACCTGAACAACATGGGAGAAGTCAAAGATCACAGGGCACAGTCTCCTCCAATGTTGCCTCCTCACACCTGACTAAAACCTATAATTGCCGTACTACCGCGCTGCAATTGTGTGCCTTTCACTGCAATTTTTGGTGTAAACATTTTGCCTCCTCACCACCTTGCAGAATTTCTCAGAGGCGCATTGGAGCATTGCATACCGCACTTGTGAATGAGCCCTAAGTTGCATTTGGCAATAGCACTTTTAAGGCTCATTCACATGTGAATTTGGGGGTGGTAAAACCCTGCCCCCAATCCCTACCCCCTTTAGCTGCTAAGTGGGAGGGGGTCAGGGTGCCATGGGAGGTGGATGCTTGAGAGTTACTATTAGATCTCAAGCAACCAGAAATAACAGTACCAATGGGGATCGTTGAGTAACTGGAAGTTTACTGTACTACATTCATTATAGTATCAGTGAGTGCACTGAGGTAACTACATACTATATGCACAAATAGGATTTTTGTTTTGTGGAACATCCTTACTTTTACCTTGGGAGAAACCCTCTTGGGGGGTCAGCAGCAGACTGGAGGAAACCCTCTAATCATTTAAGTACATTTTTCCACAAGTCATCAATTTCTAACAAATGAAATGAATGGATATAGTGAGAAAATAGGCCATTATGTTACTTAAAAAGTTGTTATGCTTTTCCATAGAGTTGCCTGGTGTAATGGATCTTTTGAAAACAACAAGAGCGCAGCTAATAGCACTGAAGAATGATGGTGGAAGTTCATCCTGTGTGGGTGTATCGTGTGCATCACCTTTTGTCCCATCTGAAGACTTGAGCTCATCTCCTTGTCAAGTGTCGTACTCAAGGCCTAAACAGGTAGGTTTTCTTTTGGTATCGAAACATTAAATGGTTGTCTTTTTTTTTAAATATCAAACATATCCTACTCCTATTTACCTGCTCTGTGTAAGGGTTTTTGTACAGAGCAGCTCAGATCCTTCTCTTCTCAGGTCCCATGCCGGTGCTCCTGAACCAGAGCTCTGTGTGTCCAATCACACACTGAGCCTTGCCTTGACCCCATCTCCTAATTAGCTCACTGGCTGTGATTGACAGCACCGTGAGCCAATAGCTCCCACCGCTACAGAAAGCCAATCAGCAGTGCAAGTCCCTGGAGAGACAAGGCTCTCGTGGACATCACTGGATTGAGAGAGGGCTCATGTAAGTATAGGGGGGCTGCACACAGAAGTTTTTTTTACCTTCATGCATTGAATACATGAAGGTAAAAACCCTTGTACCTTTACAACCACTTCAATAAAAAGTAACCTTTAAGGAGGTGCCTCCAAGCGGCTGACAGATGGAGAGAAGCAAGTACAGTTAGACCCTATGAAAACATCAGCTTTGACATGTAGACTGTAAGCCAATTTGACTGTTGTGTCAAAATAAGATATCTTGCTCAGTCTGGTAGTAGTCTGAACTAAAAAGGCAAGTTGTAGGCAAGATGTTGATTTTTATACAGATTTTTTAAAAGTCTACAATATTTTTTTTTTACATGCTTAATTTTGTTCGTTTTATTTACTCAGCTGCATCTATTAGACCCCTTTCACACTGAGCCAGTATTCAGGTGTTTTAGCACTAGAAATAGCCTCTAAAAAGCTCATGAAACTGCATCCCTTTCAGTGCAATGAGTACTTTCACACTGGGGCGATGTGCTTGCGGAACTTTAGAAAGAGTCCTGCAAGCAGCATCTGGGGCGGGTTGGGAGCGCTATAAATAGCGCTCCTAAAACACACCTGCCTATTCAAATTAATGGGCAGCACTTCCAAAGCACTTTAAAAGCGCATTAAAAACTGTACTTTTTCCCTTTAAAAAAAAAAAAAAACGCCTAAAAAGTGTTGCAAAAACCGCCGGAGCTTTAGCAGCGCTAAAGTGTGAAAAGGGTCTTATATGGCTTTTGATTCACAGGGAAAATCTAATAAGTCTAATATTTTCCATTTACTTTTTAAAGCTGCCACTTTGGCAAAGTTTCCTGGGACTTCAAACGGTGTGATCAGTGACGCTCTTACGAGAACAATTCCGGTGTTGAAATATCACCTGAAGGGAAACATCGGGAACCATCAGAATACCACAAATAAACTTGTATGTCATTTACCACAGTTAACACCACTTTCTATTCTCTGTGTTGTAGTGTTTCTATATTTACATGATAATAAAGTTGTGTGTATTGTACTGTGTTATCGTTTTTATTTCCAAATATTTGCTGGTTTTATAGGCCTACAATATATAAAATACAATATATAAATGCACAGCATTTCAAAATGTAATAGGAATGTATTTTTTTTTATTTTACATTCAGTACATTTATATTTAAAATATATTTTAAAAAACATTCTTAATATATTTTTTCCCAAATATATTGCCATATATTTGAAATGCTACAATTTTGGCCAGATTCAATATATTTCAAAAATATATTTCAATATATTTGTGAATATATTGGGTAATGCATTGTGAAATATGTTGCAAATATATTCATAAATGAATGAATGAATGAATGAATGAGAACTTATATAGCGCGGCACATGCGAACTGAATCGCCTCTGGGCGCTTGTTGTTCCGTCTCCTTTGATATCAAAAGAGAAAAGTCTTGACCTTTTTCCTAAATGCTAGGTGGTTCTCCTCCAACCGGATGTTGGTTGGTAAAGCGTTCCATAGTCTGGGACCCTGGATCGCAAATCTTCTTTCTCCTTTGGACTTGAAGTTGGCTTTCGGAACCTGGAGCAGGTTCTGATTCGTGGATCGCAAAACGCGATTTGGATTATGCGCTTTTATTAATTCGCATAAATAAAGGGGGGCATTCTCATGGACACATCTATGCGTAAGACAGAGAGCTTTAAAAGCGATTCTGTCTTTAACTGGCAGCCAGTGAAGGGCTCTCAGTGATGGTGAAATGGATTCCCAGGGTTTTTTCCCAGTCACAAGTCTGGCGGCCGTATTCTGAACGACTTGCAGACGAGCGATTTGGTACTTGGGGAGACCGAGGTAAAGGGCATTTGCATAATCCAGCCTGGAGTTTACAATAGCTCCCACCACGACCGCTAGGTCTTCTTTAGGGATGAACGGAGTGAGTCTGCGTAGTAGGCGCAGTAGATGGTGAGATCCGCTGACTACTGACCCTATTTGTGCGTCCATTGTCATAAAGGAGTCAAAAATGACCCCTAGGCTTTTGACTTTGGCGCTAGGGGTGATGATTTTGCCCAAAATAGGCGGGGGGGTCCACGCTGTTGAAAGTTGATTCCTTCGCTTGGCGTGAAACAGAAGAAGTTCTGTTTTCGCTCCGTTGAGTTTAAGATAACTCTTTGTCATCCAGTCCTCTATCAGAGAGAGGCATGTCTCTAGATTGAGGTGGTGATCCTGTCTATTGCAGATGCGGAAATACAGTTGTGTGTCGTCTGCGTATGAGTGGTAGAGCAGTTTTTGGCTGCTAATAATCTCAAAAAGAGGACGAAGGTAGATGTTAAATAGCACCGGTGACAGAGGCGATCCTTGAGGGACTCCGCATGTTACTGTGCGTTTCTCAGACGTAAACGATCCTAACTTCACAGTTTGCGATCGGTTTTCCAGAAAAGAGGAGAACCAAGATAAATCGCTTTCTGCGACTCTGGCTACTTCAGAAAGCCGAGTCAGTAACAGATTGTGGTCTACAGTGTCAAAAGCTGCACTTAGGTCCAACAGAACCAGGAGACAAGATTCTCCTTCGTCTGCGGCCTTGAGAACATCGTCCCATACTTTCAGCAATGCTGTTTCCGTCCCGTGTCCGGGACGGAAGCCTGATTGCAATGGGTCAAGTAGCTTGTAAGTATCTAGATGCAGTTGCAGCTGTTGTACCACTACTTTCTCCATTATCTTAGAGAGTACGTTGAGGCTTGTTATGGGACGGCGGTGGAGTGGGTTCTTGGGGTCCAGGGAGGGTTTCTTCAGGATGGGTTGGATTATACCCTCTTTCAACTGTGAGGGCACTATGCCTTCCAAGAAAGACTGGTTGATAAACTGCGTGATGGGAGGAGCCAGGATGTAGGCGCATTCCTTCAGCAGTTTTGTGGGGATAATGTCATTCGGCGCTGCGCCATTGCGCAGAGTACAAATGACATTCTTAGTGGTCTCGATGGAGATGGGTTCCAGGGTGAACTTACCTGATATCGGAGAATTACTATGGGTGCTGTGTGAGAGGCTACAGGGGGGGCTGAGGGGAGAAAAATTTTGCTGAATGCTTTCACGGATTGCCTCGATTTTATTAACGAAATAATCCGATAGCTCATTGCAAAATTCTTGTGTGTCCGAACTGGGGGCTTCAATGCATCCTGGTTTCATGGTCTGGGTGACCATCTTGAAGAGTTCGCGGGGGCGGTTTAGGGCGCCGTTGATAGCCTCCGAAAAATAATTCTTCTTGGCTTGGAAAATTCCTTTGTGGTATTTTCTTGTGGTCGCCTTGTAGATGGAGAGGTTTAGCTCTGAAGAACATCTTTTCCAGGCAGATTCTGCCCTTCTGCGTTCTTGCTTCAGTAACGACAGCTGGTTGTTAAACCAGCTGCGGTTGTTTTTCCGAATGCGGGTTATTCGTTTCGGCGCTACCAAGTCGGCTGACTGTAGCATGGCCGAGTTTATGGCTTTCAATGTTTCAACGGCCGTTTGCTGCGGCTGAGTTGTTTCTATTTTTTTCCTTAAAGTCGTTTTGAAGAGTTCCGAGTGGGGCTTCTTCTGACATCTAGTCCAGTGAGTTGCCACTGGATTTGATGTTTTTGTTGCGGGGGGGATGGTGGAAATACTGAATCTAATTGCATGGTGGTCTGTCCATGGCAATTTTTCATTTTCCCAAATTTTTATTTCCAGAGCTTGTCTGAAAATAAGATCAAGTGTGTGACCTGAAGCATGTGTGGGTCCACATACTAGTTGCTGCAATCCTAATCCTTCCAGGTGGTCAATACAGGCGTCGGCAATGGGGTCTTGTGAGGAATTGGCCCAGAGATTGAAATCCCCTAACAGCAAGAGTTGTTTGCTGTTGAGGGTATAAGTGGAGAAGAAATCCGTCCATGATGATAGCAGCTGCGATTTTGGGCCGGGCGGCCTATAGCAGAGCAGAATGTGGACGGTCTCCTTTGAACTTGCTTGCAGTTGTAGAGTAAGGGTTTCCATGAATGGAAGAGGGTTTTGGCGGACTGGTTTGGTGATCGTAAGATGAGTCTTGTGGATCACCGCCAGGCCGCCTCCTCTTTGCCCTATTCTGTTTTCCGTTATAATACGGTAATTTTCTGGCACCAGTTCTCCTAGAATGGTGTTACAGTCGGCTGTGAGCCAGCTCTCTGTAATAAAAAGACAGTCTAGATCCTTTTGTTGAATGAAGTCGCGGATTTCTAGTCGGTGTTTTACTGCCGATCTAGTATTGATCAGAGCACATGATATGTGCTTGACCTGGGGTAAATGTCTGAAATGTCTAACCGTCGATCTATGATTGGTTCTCCATAGTCGCTCAGTTCTTAGGGCCTTTCTGGTGATGGCTGGCAGTATTGCGGCGCATTGCCTCAAACTCCAAATGGTCTCGGCAGAATATTGCCTACATGCCATGATCGCCAATACACCAGGGGGGGGAGGGGGGGATTTTAGGGCAGTGGGGAGAGGAATTGGCTAAACTCCTCTCTCCTGGCTTGGTCCAGAGGAAGGCAAAAAACCCTGGCGGCGCTCGGCCAATATGCTCCGGCAGGGAAAAAATTCCTTCCTGACCCCTGTAAGAGGCGATCGGGTAACCCCTGGATCAAGTTGTAGTGGTGATTAAGATTTGGGGCTGGGTGCAGCAAAAATGGCCTGCCGATCGGTAGCAGGATCCAGACTGGTAAAGCTTCCAGATTGGGTGGATCGGTGCTACTATTTGGGGCCAGGATTACTAGACCGGGGTGTGAGGTAACTTTCCTGGGGGTATGGGGTGGGGTTCAAGTCCGTTTTCGGACTTTGGTGGCGGTTGGAGGGGGTGAGAAGCGGCGCGCCACTAGGCCGCGGGTGAAGCCGCGGCCTTTCCTAAATTGCGGCTGCCGCGATTGCTTCCAGGCCGGCGCGGATGTATCGAAAAACGCCGGCCTGGAAGCCAGAAATGCCAGAAATGGCTGAAAATTGCCAAGGATTGCAGGGCAGGTGGCGGATGGGTAGTGAGGGGGTATAGGAGGGGAGATGTGGATAGGGAGATAGCAGGGGCTTTTAAGTGGCAGCAGCTGCTGTCCTCAAAAGGACGGCCGTCTGCAGCCTCAGTGAAAGGCTTACCTGCTGGAGAAGGGTGACGGAGGGAAGCCAGGGGGGTCAGGTGAAGCAGGGGGAAGCCAAGCGGTGGATTGCAGGAGGAATGGAGGGATAGTGCAGGCTTGCCTAGCAGTGTCTGTCACCGTCTGCCTGTCTGGTTTCTGGCAGGTGGGGGCTCCAGAGGGAGAGAGAAACCAGGGGATCCAGGGGCGGCTCGAGGTCGGAGCGGATCTGACAGTGGAGGCTGATGCTGGGGGAGGAGAACCCTGCCTATCTGGCTCCAGGAGCCGTACGTCCTACTCTTAGGACGCACGCCGATTACTACTGGAGTAAATATATGTTAAATGCATTTAGCAATATATTTATGCAGCCATAAATATATTGCAAATTGCATTTTGGAATGCATTGTGAATGTATTCAGAAATATATGTTAAATGTACTTCTGAATGCATTTAGCAATATATGTCTGAATATATTCACAATGCATTCCAAAATGCATGTTGCAATATATTTATGGCTGCATAAATATATTGCTAAATGCATTCAGAAGTACATTTAACATATATTTATGAGTATATTTGCAACATATTTCACAATGCATTTCCCAATATATTCAATAATATATTCACAAATATATTGAAATATATTTTTGAAATATATTGAATCTGGCCAAAATTGTAGCATTTCAAATATATTGCAATATATTTGGGAAAAATATATTTAGAATGTTTTTTTTAAATATATTTAAAATATATTTTTCTTCCACGTGGGTGTTTGGATCCAGGCTCTTTTGTACAACTACACAGATCTTGGTACCCCTGCTTTTGCTAGATATCAGCACTTGGTATCTTTACATACCCATTAGGCTTTTCTCTCATCGGTTTATTTAAATATTAGCACAAAGGCCTCTTGTTCATCATCAATCATCTTAGACAGGAAATGTGCCTTTTATGGATGGTTAAAGACCTGTCCCGAATACATGCTTTTGTTTTTTTGTTTTTTTTGGGGGGGTGTCTGTGCAAGGATCTGCACCACCACTGTCAAATTCTTTCTGTCCAGTTCTGCAACACTTGCTACCTGAATAGCAGCCGAGTTTTGTACAGCATTGATTTGTTTGTGCAGCACCTAAATGTGTTGCTGCATAGCATTGATTTGCTGTTAATTTTACTTAATCAGCACCTGCTTTGGTTCCTGCACAGCATTGATCATGTTTCAATACTGGGTATTTGCCATAGTTGTACAGCATTGTTTCATTAGACAGCACCAGCTGTTTTGCCAAATGCTTTATATTCTGTTAGTTTAGAACTGACACTAATAATATGTTTTTTTTCTAAAAGTTTCTACCTTCTTCAATATACAATATGTGAGCTGGGGGTTGGGGGATATAGGTAGGTATTGGGACAGCTGTGGGAAAGCCGCAATCATTTCCGAATGGGTGTAAAGGACTGAGTTACGGAAAAAATGATGGGCCCTCACCTGTGGGGGGTGTGGATCATTTGAAGTGCCAGTGGGTGCGATGCCTGCAGGGAAGTCTGGGTTGTCGAGTAACGGGGTCATAGGGCCGGGTAAGGGCACCAGCCCATGGGATCGGCAGAAGGCCCTATAGGAGAGTAGGGTGGGGCCAATCAGCGGGTGTGTCAAGCATGCTCTAGGGTTCGCTTGGGCGCTTATCCAGGGGAGGTGAGATATTGGGAAGTCAAAAAATGCGTTCTGCACGGTTACCCAATCCTTGTTGTTAGCATGAAGGTGCCAGTCCCCTAGCCGCACAAGATGGCAAGCCTTATGGTATAGGGCAAAATCGGGAAGACCGAGGCCTCCCTTCAATTTAGGGAGGACGAGTTTGTCCCAACGCAGCCCAGGAGGGTGTCCGGCCCAAAGGAAGGTCCTGCATATACCCTTAAGTGTGGCGAAGAAGGTTGACGGAAGTTTAATTTGGGATGGCTTGCAAGAGGTATAGGGGAGTATGTTCATTTTGAGAACAGCAGCCCTGCCAAACCAGGAAAAGTGTCCCTTTTGCCATCTAAGTAGGTCTTCCTTAATTGTGCGTAAGGCGGGCAGAAAGTTTGTCGCGTAGACGTCAGTCAGATTGGTCGTGATTTTAATCCCCAGGTATTGAATACCGCCCGTGTCCCATCTGAAGGAGAAATTTTGTTTACACAGGGCAACCACTGAATTGGGCAAGGAGACGTTCAATGCGGTAGATTTCCCAAAGTTGATCTTAAGATTGGATATGGTGTAAAATAGTTGGAAGTCAAGTAGAAGATTTGGGATTGTAGTGATGGGGTTTTGAGAGGAATAGGAGGATATCACCCGCATAAGCGGCTATTTTACAACGCTTACCAGGGATATTGATACCTTGGATATTTGGGTTGTCCCTAAGCTTGCGGAGGATAGGCTCCATGGTGAGGATGAAGATGAGGGGGGATAATGGGCATCCCTGCCTGGTGCCATTCCTGATAGGGAAGGCGTTCGATAGGTGGCCATTAACCCTGATTCGCGCGGTGGGGACCGAGTACAGGGCCATAAACATCTGCATGAAGCGGGGTGGGAGTCCCAATTTGTTATGGGCTTCTGCCATGTAGTCCCATGCCACTCTATCAAACGCCTTCTCGGCGTCCAGGGAGAGGAAAAACCCCTTTTTTATGTGAGGAAGTTAGCCAATGGTGGACATTTAGGGCTTTAGTGGTGTTGTCCCTGGCTTCTCTACCAGGGACAAAGCCCACCTGGTCAGTTGATATAGCAGCAGGGAGGAGTGGTAGCAATCTGTTAGCTGGGATTTTGGCGTATAGTTTAACATCAACGTTTAGCAACGAGATTGGGCGGTAATTCGGGACTAACGTAACATCTCTCCCAGGCTTGGGTATTAAGGATATATGGGCTTCCAGCAGGCTTTTGTTGTGTGGACAAGGGGTTGAGAGATCATTATAGGCTGCTACAAATTTCGGGATCAGGACATCTGCATAGGTTTTATAATAACTGGCCGGGAGGCCGTCAGGGCCCGGGCTCTTCCCTGGTTTGAGTTGATTGAGGGCCGACAGCGCTTCCTGAGTCGAGATTGGTTAGTCTAAATGGGATAGGTCTCCCAGAGGAGTCTGTGGGGAGCCGTAATCGCGCAGGAAGTCATGGATAAGTGTCGTCCTATCCGGGGCCGGTGGTGATGTCGTGGGTGTGGGGAGAGTATACAATTCTGAAAAGTACCGGACAAATTGGTTCGCAATGTCGTCGGATGATGTGAGTGAGGTTCCCGACGGGGAGGTAACTGTGTGGATAGTGTGGAACGATTTCTTTTTTTGGAGAGCGGCGGCCAAGAGTTTCCCCGACTTGTTGCCAAACTCATAGAAGAGTTTATTAGAGAAGGTATATTTACCCTCTTCCCGAGCCTGTAACAGTTCCGTGTGAGTGTGAATGGCCAATGTGCGTTTGTGGGTGCGTTCCAGTGTTTGAACCCTGTTTGATAGCTCTGTCACCCTGGCCTTCCTAAGTTTATTGCGCTTAGCAATCAGAGAAATGAATTCTCCCCTAACCACACATTTGTGAGCTGCCCACACCAGTTTGGAGGAGGAGTCCTCCCTGATATTTTCGTCAAAATAATTTGTTAAAGTGTCCGCTACCGATTTGGAGAGGTCTGCGTTGAGTAAAACGGAGTCGTCCAACCGCCAAATCATGGACCTGGCCCGCTGTGAGGGGATCCGCAGGGTCACAGTGATTGGGTGGTGATCGGACAAGAGCATCGGTTCGATCGTAGCTTCTGTGAGGGAGGTGAGGTCAGACTGCGTTAGAAAAAAGTGGTCTATTCTCGTGTACTTCTGGTGCAAGGAGGAGAAGTATGTGAAGTCTTTTACATTTGGGTGCAGCGTGTACCCTGTGTCGTGAAGGGTCAGAATAGCCAGTTGTGATTTTATAGCGTTAAGGGCCCTGTAGGTCAGGCAGGAGGAACCGAAGGACGTGTCAAGGGAAGGCGCGAGGGAGACGTTAAAATCTCCACCCACTACCAGCGTGCCTGATTGGAAGGAGGTCAGGTTATAAAGCATCGCTCGAAAAAAGGGGACCTGTTGAGAGTTTGGGGCATAAATGTTAGCAATCGTGAAAGTCCACCCGTGTAGTGTGCCCTTTATGAAAATGTATCGCCCCTGCGGGTCTCGTTGAATGTCTAACACTTGAAAAGGGCAGTGCCTGGAGATTAAAATAGACACTCCTTTGGACTTCACAGTGTCGTTGGTGGCGTGATGTACTGTTGGAAAATTTCTATTGTGTAACTTGGGGACGTTGTGGGAGCGGGCGTCCGATGGGAGGCACATGTACCCCACAACACATTGTCGCCCCGTGACTGACCAATAGAGGGATAGGGAGCGTAGAGCAGAAAGGCCTTGTCATGCGGAGGATGAAGCGGGGGGCAGCGCTGCAGGCTAACGTAGCATGGTATGCAGGGAGATGCGAGGGCTGTCCGGTAAATTGGGGGAATCAATCTCCGGGGGCTGTAGAAAGAGCCGTCGTGGCTTAAGACGGTCCCTCGTATTGCGGACACCAGGATCGGGGCCTCTACCGTCCTCGATAGGGCTGGCAAGAAAGGGGTGGAGTGAGTCCCAGGTGGAGGGCCCTCAGCCATTCAGAGGCACCAGGGGGCGAGCACAGGAACAGCCAGTCAAGCCATATTCGTCCGAGAAAAATGCGGGAATATTCGAAGTGAATCGAATATCGCCTTTCGATGATTCGAAAAAATACGATCAGCGCACAGCGAATACTCGAATGGGAATCGTAGGAATGTACGGAAATAGCGGGAGATATTCGATTACCAGGTGGAAATGATGAAAGCAACACGCCGCGCTCTGTTGTCCGCCATTTTAACATGTTTGAAAAAACATATGCAGAGGGAGCCAGCGGGTCACAAGTCCAAGTTTAAGTGGCAGATCCGGGGGCAACCGGGAATAAAGTAATAAAACACACGGGGGGTGGCCGCGTCTGTACCTGTGCAGAAGTGATTTAACATCTCTCCTCGCTCGCCAGGCTCCCGGAGGGGTCGCTGGATCCCGTTCACCTCTGGCGGGTTAAGAGCCCGCGGGGTGTCCGGAGTGCGATGGGGACCTCCTTCTGCGGTGCCTGGTGGCTTGGGTCTCCATGGGCACCTCTTGTGGTTTTCCCCATCTGCCCACCGAGCGCCTGTATGGTATATACCAATCAGGAACCTGTACCAGCGGGATGCCAAGGGTTTTGCAGAATCGGGGCAAATCTTCCGGGACCCGCAGTGTAGCATTGCGGCCTTGGTGGGATGCGGCAAGACAGAAGGGAAACTTCCACTTATAGCGGATGTCCCGAGCCCTGAGGACATCCAACAGAGGCCGGAGGTCCCTCCGGTATTGTAGGGTGATCCCCGAGAGATCCTGGTAGATCTGGATGGGGGAGTCACCGTGTGAAAGCCGTTGTCCCCTGGCCCGCAGCAGTATATCCTCCTTCAGTGCAAAGTCCACTATGCAGCATACCACATCGCGGGGGGGGGGAGCGGTATCTCTGCCCCTGGGACGGAGGGCGCGATGGATGCGTTCCATTTCAATGCGGGATTGCGGAGGTCTGCCCAGTACACCGTTGAAGATGGCCACGACTTCTTGCTAAACAAGGTTCCCTTCAATGGACTCCGGGAGCCCCTTACCCTAAGGTTGTGGCGGCATCCCCTGTTGTCCAGGTCCTCCAAGTGATGGTTAACTTCCCTGAGTTGGAACGTGTGGTCATCTATCTTTCGAGTGGACCGTTGCAGGACCTGGTCTTGCTCGTCTAACACCCTCTCGGTGGTCGCGACCCTATCTGACAGGGTACGGATGTCGATCCGCAGCTCAGCAATGGCCGCTGAGAGAGTGTCTTTAATATCTGAGGCGATGGCTCTGAGATCCAAGATGGTAAGTTGCGGCAGAGGTGCCGGATTCATCCCTCCCTGTCCGGGCGCTTGCGGAGGGGAGGAGGTAGCTTGTGGAGCCGATAGAACTATGTCGGAGGGCACATGGGGTGAGAGCTGAGCCGAGCCCTGAGAGGTATTCGAGCGGGAGGATGCCATGTTCCAGCGGGACGAGCGGAACATCTCAGGTATGTTCTGTCCCTGGGTCCCGGTGTGTTCCCGCGGGGAACGGGAGCGGGAGGTCGACGACTGCCTTGAGGCTGTGCCCATGATCGTCTGTCCGCCGAAATAGGAGCGAAACCTTGGTATAATGATGTGTTCTGGTCTGAGGTGGCTGGAGCTCAAAGATTAGGCGTCCATCTTCCTGCTTGGTCCGGCCACGCTGCCCCCCAAAATTCAATCACCAGGCCCTTCAGATCTGGTATGGATATTAGGGGAAACCCTGCCGTCAATTTAAAAACAATTACGTGGGGTTCCCCCCAAATATCCACACCAGACCCCTTGTCCGAGCATGCAACCTTGCCGGCCGCAGAAAAGAGGGGGGATGAGAGAGCAACCCCCCTCCTGAACCTGAACACATGCCCTCAACATGGGGACAGGGCCTCATCCCCACAACCCTGGCTGATGGTTGTGGGGGTCTGCGGGCGGGGGGCTTATCAGAATCTGGAAGACCCCTTTAACAAAAGGGACCCCCAGATCCTGGCTCCCCTATGTGAATTGGTAATGGGGTACATTGTACCCCTACTATTTCACTAAGGAAGTGTAAATAATTGTAAAAAAAACACACACAGCGTGGAAAAAAGTCCTTTATTAAAAAAAATAATAATCCAGCGGTGGTAATCCATTCTCGATCCCCGTTCCCCGCTCCAACATTGTCAGTATCCAGCGACAGGTGATCTCCTCTCCGCCGGGGTCCAGCGATGAGAAGATAATCCAGGTCCGGGATCCACATCGCAGCATCGCCGGCCGCCTGTCTCCACCAGAGACCCATAGCATGCACATGGTAATAGCTTTACCCATAGCATGTACATGGTAATACAGAGTGTGAATGGAGCCTTAATGACAGCTACTAATACCAAATAACAAATACTTTTCAATGACTGATTAACCACTTCCCGCCCGGTTAATTAACAGATTGACGTCCGGGAAGTGGTAGTGAAATCCTGACTGGACTTCTATTGATGTCCTGCAGGATCTCATGCAGTGCGAGCTCGTGGGGGCGCGCAGCGCGGCGATCACTGATGCGGGGTGTCAGTCTGACAGCCTGCATCTCCGATCTCGGTAAGGAGTCTCCGGCGGAGCCTCGCTACCACGTGATCAGCCGTGTCCAATCACGGCTGATCACAATGTAAACAGGAATAGACGTTGATGGCTCTTCCTCACTCGCGTCTGACAGACGCGAGTAGAGGAGAACCGATCGCCGGCTCTCCTGACAGGGGGGTTCGCACTGATTGTTTATCAGCACAGCCCCCATCGGATCGTCACACTGGACCACCAGGAAACAATAAAAAAAAAAGGGGGCAAAAAAAAGGCAGTAAAAATAAAAATCCAGTAAAAAAAAAAAAAGACACATGGCACACACATGGGCACTGACTGGCAACATAGATCCATCAGTGCCGCCACTCAGTATCCATCAGTGCCACCCCACAGTGTCCATAAGTGCCACCCTCAGTGCCAATCCATGCCCAGTGCCCACCTATCAGTACCCATCTGTGCCACCCAAAAGTACCCATCAGTGCCACCCATAAGTGTCACCCACGAGTGCCCATCTGTGCCGCCTATGAGTGCCCAGTGCTGCCTATGAGTGCCCATCAGTGACGCCTATGAGTGCCCATCAGTGCCGCCTATGAGTGCCCATCAGTGCCACCTATGAGTGCCCATCAGTGCCGCATACCAGCGCCGCCTATCAGTGCCCATCAGTGCCACCTAATCGATGCCCATCAGTACTACCTCATCGGTGCCCATCAGTACTACCTCATCAGTGTCCATCAGTGCCACCTCATCGGTGCCCATCAGTGCCGCTATATCAGTGCCCATAATTGAAAGAGAAAACTTACTTATTTACAAAAAAATTTACAGAAAAAAATAAAAACATATTTAAAAAAAAAAAAAACAGTATTTTATTAGTTGTTTATTAGGGGCACATGCACTACTAACATCCTCCTGTCTTTTCCCTTCCAGGTGACTCTGCATATGCACTGGGACCCCATCTCATGACTCCTATCCAGAACCCCCAAACCCCAGGAGAGGAAAGATACAATGAAGCACATGCCAAAACCTGTGCAGTCGTGGAGTGCACCTTTGGCCTCCTGAAGTCACGTTTCCGATGCCTGGATAAGTCTGGGGGTACCCTGTTGTATTCCCCCAACTTTGTATGTCAGATCATCGGTGCATGTTGCATGCTGCACAACTTCGCAGTGAGAAAGGGCCTGGAGATTGACATACGTGATGACCTGACCCCCGAACCAGACAATCCCCCCCTAACCGAGGCTACCCCGTCTTCTGAGGGAAGAGCAGCCAGGAGACAGCTCACATTAGGCATCTTTGCATGTTAAACACACACATTAATCATGGCACAATGAGAATGCATGCATGCACACCACTGTGGTCTCTAGCACACACACCTCACATCCTCATCAAATTGGATTGGCACAAGCCCACCATGCAGGACTTGTGAGCAGCAATGCCACGCCACAGCTCCAATTATGTCACTGTACATTCATACGGACCTGGGGATCACTTCTCCCTGGTCCTGGGGATCCCTTCTCCACCACAAATAAGGGTGACACCCCTTTTCTGGCAGGAATGTCACCCCCACATTCATAAATTATTCACAACCCAAAAAAAATTGTCCAGCACCCAAAAAAATGACCAGCAAAAAAATAAAAAAAATCTGTAAAAAAAAAAAAAAATACCGCCGCTGGCGTGACCCACTCCTGGGGCGCCCACGGCCACGGCCCCGGCTCCTCAGTGCCAACTCATGCGGGGGGTTATCCGGGAAAGGAGGAGCATCCCCTGGTCTCTGCCCACCTGGCGGCCTGCCCTCCAAGGCCACGGCAATGCATTATTGAGCGTTGCCGTATTGGCCTGGATAGCCTGGGTGAGGGCCCTCACATCCTGACCGAGGGCCCGCACATCCTGACCAATGCCTGCTGTGGTAGCCTGCTGTTCATTTAGGCAATTGATCAGGGCCAGGGAGTTGCAGGCCATGTCCCCAAGTGTATCCTTTATGGAGGACAGGCTCCTCCATCCGCCCCAAACTCTGGCTGACCTGTCCCAGATGGCGGGTCTGAAGGGCCTGGTCCCTTCTCAGGTTGGCGGGCAGAAACTCGGCCACCCCCTAGTTTTGTGGGTTGCCTTCCTGCCTCCAGATGAGGCTTGTGGCCGGGGAGAAGGGGAGCCCCTTGGGAGGGGAGCCCTGTTGGGGGAGGAGTGGGAGGGGCTACCCCTGATGGAGGCCTGGCTGCTGCCAGCCAAAGGGGAAGACTCCTCTAAAACAAACAAGCCATTCCCTGACAAGCCCTCATCCTCCAACTCAAACTCCTCCTCCTCAAACTCCTCCGAGGACTCCGGCCTTGTCTGTGGGTCTTCATCAGGCTGTTGTCCCGGGGATGGTGCGTTCAGGCCAGATGGCCCAGCACCCTCCTGCACATCTGTGGATGACACAAAACATTCACAGGTTGGAGGATCCACACACTTGCCACATTTTCCCTTCTCCCCCACACACATGCTACACACCAGATAGAAAAAAAAAACGTACCTGGCCTCACGGCCTCCTGACTGGACTGAAAGTCAGGCAGCCCCTCCACTTGCTGCCTGTTGAAGGTCTGGGCCACCACACCCTGGCATGGGCGGCAATCTTGCCCAGCTTCCCACGGACCACACGCCGGAGGTAATTAATCTTCTTGGCGATCCCCTGGCATGTCCGGGACTCCCCCCCAAACGAGTTGACCTCGTCGGTGATGGCCTGCAATATCTCAGCCTTCCTGGCCTGGGTGGTGTTGGCACTCTCCGGGCCGTGCAGGAAACGGCCATATTGTGTAATGGCCCTGGCAAGAATGCCCTTCTCCCGCAAAGAAAATTTCAACTTACACTTCCTTTCACTCATGTTCTCACAAACTGGAACCAAAACAATCACCAAAAATCAGTCACCAAAAATCAGACAGCAAAAATCAGACAGCAAAAATCAGACAGCAAAAATCAGACAGCAAAAATCAGACAGCAAAAAAGTATCAAAAACAGTCACCAAACAACACTCTGAAAACCACTATCAAAAAAACTATACTAAACAGTCAAGAAATATATCAAACACAAGTCACAAACCGACAAACGCGAACACAGAACAGAACAAAAGCGCCTTGCTGTATCGGAAGGGATACAAAGGGATGTACTTTTGCAAAAGAATGGCGTTTGTCTCTGTCTATTTAAGCTCTCTGCGTAGCTCACTAAGTTGACCGGGCCAAATTCCAATCTCACTGATTGCGCCGTGCCGAGTTGTGAGCATGCGCAGAGAGGTGCTGACCATGGTCTGCTTCATGTGCGCATGCGCAATCCGGCCGGCCCTTCATTTGCATGGGGTCACGGCTCATTTCAATGGAACAAGCCCACGTCCATCCCAATTTAAATTACTCTGCCTTACGCCTCGGAAATTACGTTGCACCAGCGCAAATTTCTGCGCAAATACTACGAGGATACGGTAATTGCGCCTCTACATTGCTCCGGTCTAACGTAAAGGAGGTGCGCTACTCCGGTCAATATATGCGCCACTGTACGTGAATCTGGCCCTACAAGTGCAAAGTGCACTTGAAATTGCACTGAAAGTGCGCTTGGAAGTGCAGTAGCTGTAGATCTGAGGGGGACAAGAAAAAAAAAAAAAAAAACATTTTAGCTTGCACATGATTGGATAATAAAATCAGCAGAGCTTCCTCTCATTTCAGATCTACCCCTTAGATCTACAGCGAAAGCACTTCCAAGTGCACTTGTAGTGAAAAGTGGATTTGCCTTTCGTAAATAACCCCCCTAAGACTAGTAAAACCCACAGCAGAATTGCAACACTGATGCATTTAGGTATTTATATATGTGCAGAAAAAATGCTACTTTAATGATTACAAAAGAGTGTTGTACCTGCTCATAACCTTTCTATATTGGCACAGGGTGACAAATGCAATTTTAGGGTGGAAAGGCATGCATAGTTTCTGTGTACATTTGGTGCACAAAGGTTTATGAAGAACTTCCCATCCCATTCCCATAATCCCATTGACAACGTCCTATGACGAAAGGCGTCTGGGAAGACGTGCAGTGACGTCATCACGTTTTGGAGGAGGGTTTTCTAATGTGTTCGCCGGCCGGCAACATTAAGTTTTATATGCCTGTTTAACTCATCGCAAATGTGAGTATTCTGTTTTTTTATGATTTTTAATAAAAAGTCCCTGCGGGATTACGCTATGTCTGCTTTATCATCATTTTACATATGTGATCAAACTGGTGGAGTTGCGGAGTGGAGCCCAGGTGTAGGCACTGTCCTAGGAATTGGGATTTGTTCGGTCTCCCTCAAAGGCCGCGGCTGGGTCATAGCCGACTGCTGGTAACAGTTATTCCTCTGGTAAGCTGCTTAGACCTCTGGTGGTGGGCCACATTGAAGAGAAAAATTTGAGTCATAGCACAGTGGTGATTACTACATGTTCATCCTGAACCAAGATCAGCAGAGACTTTTCGAACTAATATATTTTTTTCCGGCTGAAGGATTGTGCTATTTCTGCATGATTGGTATATGGACTCTTTGACTACATTGAGTCCGGGTGTTAAGGCGCAGCTCTAAACCTCTGTTTTCTTGTTTATGAAGAACTGCTCTAAATGAATGTTTGTTGATTATGGTAACCTAGTAAATCAATTCGCTAATCCCTAATTTGTTACGCTTTAACTTGCCACTGAAAAGGGTATTCCCTACATTGATTCTTATTTAATGCACTAAATGTGACAACACCAATAATGAAAAAAGAAGCTTCACAAAATCACAGTTGGTTTTGACAATTGTCTTTGAATAAAACGGATTAGCTGCTTATGCTATCACAATATTTATTTTTGACTGACACCTCTTACTAGACATAACTGCTCATTTTCAATGGAACCTTGGTTCATTAGTGATATCTTAATTTAATGAATTGTCAACGAAGTTTAACTTGATAGGCAGGCAGCTATGCAATGCAGTTTTATGTGTTAAAAAGCTGGCATAATATCATACTCATATCTTAAAATTATTAATTAAATGTGGCTAACATTTTAAACATTTGTAAATGCCAAACCACTGCCTGCTTTTATTAACTCATGATATGCATTAGTAAAGTAAGAATTTGCCAGTCAACTCCCTACAAACAATGGTGCGCTAACTAAAAGGATCAGAGAGGTGGGATCTTATTGGTGTATGCTGCTTTGATGTCCAAGCCTGATAAGCCATCCTATGCTTTGACCTGGGAGGAGGACCTGAACACTTCATGGAGCACTGCGACATGGCACAGCGCATTAAAACGGGCATATAAAGGTATTCTTAATATAAGTCTCATAGAAGCTAGTCTTAAACTAATGATGAGGTGGTACTATGTTCCCTCCAAGTTGTCGAGAATGTTCGCAGGGTCCTCTCCACTTTGTTTTAGAGGTTGCAAACTGGAGGGATCCATGTTACACACGTGGTGGTCCTACCCCTGCATTAGATCCTTCTGGAAAAGGGTTTTTTGCACCATTGGGTCCCTACTGGGGATAGGGATGCCCCCTCAGCCGAATATTGCTTTGTTAAACCACTGTATCCCTGGCCTTCCTAAACAATCCCAGGTCTTAACACATTTAATTTTATTGGGGGCCAAAATGACCATAGCCAAATCATGGAAGAAACCTTCGGTCTCCTTCCTGGTTTTTAGGAGAAAAGTCTCCTGGATTATGTCACAGGAGCAAATAGTAGCTAAATGGGCGGATAAATCAGAATAATTTAGATCCACTTGGGAACCCTGGGCTACATACTGCAATGTGTCTCTCATACCTGGTGTACGGACTGGAGAAGGGCTTACTCCAATCCCTTATGACGGCAGCTCTCTGTCCCTCTCCCACTTTTCTCTTTACCACGTTTCTCTTTCTCTTTCCCTTCTGACAACTCCCTTGGTGTTATGTTCTGAGATTGGGTTTATGGCACAGTTTAGTGACATGTTCTGACATTTACTGTTCGCTCTGGGACGGGCAGACTGCCTCCCACAGGTCAGTGAAGCTCTGCGGCCTGTTGCGGCGTGGGCTCTGGAGCCCTGGTCCCCAGGACGCAGTGTGTTCTCTTCAGGGGCGGCTGGGGGGCAGAGAGCCAAGGGCTCTACGTGGCATTATTGTACAAGCCTGAGCACACTTTCTAGCACTCACTTGGTTAGATATATCTTCACTGTTGATATAGATGGGAGGTTATGTTTGCCATGTTAACAGGTCATATGAGGCCTTGTACACACGATGGGATTTATCCGCATGCGTCGGATCCATTCACAGGATACGACGCATGTGCGGGCAGATATGTCCGCTGGTTTGCCGTACTAACCAGCGGACATATCTGACGGGCAGCTATCCGGTGGAAAAATTTCAAAGCATGCTTTGAAATTTTTCCGCCGGAGGAATCCAGCCAGAACGGTCCGTTTGCCCCTACACACGAGCGGATTTTTCGGCTGAAATGGTCCGTCGGACCATGTTCAGCAGATTTATTCCCTCGTGTGTACAAGGCCTGAGTGTACACTTTACCTGTTCTGCATTGTGGATGGAATAGGCCTTGTAACATTACCTATTATTGTCCTTTCTATCTCTGTTATAAAATGTTTTCAATAAAAAAACTTTCAACGTTTGCTGTACAACGGCGGGACCTTGACCGTGGGGTCTTGTTTACTTGTTTACCATTTCCAGCACCAACTGAGGAGGGTATCAGGCTTTAGGCTGTGTTTCTCCCCAGACCTCAGCTAGTGTGCGACCATCTCTGCCGCGTGCCAAGCCACCCCCCCCAAAATTAGTTTTAGTTGACTAAAATGTGGGACTTTTTAGTCGACAAAAATGCACTGAAGATTTATTGGACTAATTACAACTAAAACTAAAACAATTGCAGAAGACTAAAATGGGACAAAAACTAAAATGCCATTTTAGTCAAAAGACTTATGCCGCATACACACGACCGTTTTTAATGTCCTAAAAAAACAATGTTTTTCTCTAAGTGATTCTTGTCAAGCCTGCCTTGCATACATACGAAAAAAATCCTTGAGCAAAGCGCGGTGACGAACAACACGTACGACGGCACTATAAAGGGGAAGTTCCATTCAGATGCCGCCACCCTTTGGGCTGCTTTTGCTGATTTTGTGTTAGTAACAGTTTAGTGAGCGACGATTCATGCTTTTCAGTCTGTTACAGCGTGACAAATGTGCTATCTCCATTACAAACGCTAGTTTTACCAGAACGAGTGCTTCCGTCTCATCACTTGCTTCTGAGCATGCGCGTTTTTCCCCCCATCGTTAAAGCCTACACACGACCGTTTTTCACAACGTGAAAAAACGATCAGAAAAATTAGAGCATGTTCTAAATTTTTAATGCCCATTTTTCACGTCAAGAAAAATGCTCTGGAGCCTACACATGGTCGTTTTTAATGACAAATTTAAAAAAAATTATTTTTCTCATCGGCTTTAGACTAAAACTAAATTTAAATCTGCTGCCAAATTAAACACTGTGTGTAACCGCTCTCATGTTTTTTTTTTTTTCTCCCCCAGACAGCACTATAACCTGACCTGTGTCTATCCTTCCTTGTGCTGTTAAAATAAAATAAAAATCAGGATTTTCACTTTAAAGTGAATGGGCCAGATTCACGTACATCTGCGCATTATTGGACCGGCATAGCGCACCGCCTTTACGTTAGACTGGCGCAATGTAGCGGCGCAATCACCCTATTCTCGTTGGTTTTGCGCAGAAATTTGCGCCTGCGCAACGTTATTTCAGAGGCGCAAGGAGGAGTAATTCAAATTGGGAAGGACGTGGGCGTGTTACATTGAAATGAGCCGTGACCCCATGCAAATGAAGGACCGGCCGGCTCGCGCATGCGCGCTTGAAGCAGACTATGGTCAACACCTCTGTGCGCATGTTCACAACTCGGGAACGGCGCAATCAGTGAAATTGGAAGTGGACTAGGGCAAATTAGTGAACTACGCAGACAGCATAAATAGACAGACACAAACGCACTTCCTTTGCAAAAGTACATCCCTTTGTATCCCTCCCTATACAGCTGCTTTTGTTCTGTTGTTTGTTGCGTTGTGATTTGTCTTTGTTATATTTGTGGACTGTGTGATCTAGTGTTTTGTAGAAGATATTTGAAAGTGTTTTTTGGTGACTGCTTGTGAGACTTTTTGCTTGATTTGTCCTGCTTGTTTTTGTGAGTGATTTTTGTTGATTGTTTGGGAGAGAGTTGTTGTATGAGTATGACTGAGAGGAAGAGGAAGTTAAATTTTACTTTGGGGGAGAAACAAATTCTTGCTCGGGCCATTTCCCAATATGGGCGTTTCCTCCACGGCCCGGAGAGTGCCAACACCACCCCGGCCAGGAGGCCTGATATCTTGCAGAACATTACTGACGAGGTGAATGCATCGGGGGGGGGGGGAACCCGGACACGGTCGGGGATTGAAAAGAAGATCAATGAACTCCGGCGTCTGGTCAGAAAGAAGCTGGCCAAAATGGTAGCCCATGCCAGGGCCACAGGAGGGGGCCCACCATGCCCTGTTAGGCTGACAGCGTCGGAGCGTGCGGTGGCCCAGACCTTTCATAGACAACAGGTGGAGGGCCTGCCCGGCTATGACTAAGTCATATAAGTCATGAAGGCTTGATGCCAGGTAAGGTTTTTTTGCCCTATCAGGTGTGAAGCATGTGTGGGGGAGGGGGTGAAAGGGAATATGTGGCAAGTGTGTGGATCCTCCAACCTGTGAATGTTTTTTGTTATCTACAGATGAGCAGGAGGGTGCTGGGCCATCTGGGCTGACCGCACCATCCCAGGGACAACAGCCTGATGAGGACCCCCCGACAAGGCCGGAGTTCTCGGAGGAGGTTGAAGAGGAGGAGGTTGAGGAGGAGGAGGAGGAGGAGGATGTCATGTCAGCCAGTGGATTGCTGTTTTTGGAGGAGTCTTCCTCTCTGGCTGGCAGCAGCCAGCCCTCCATAAGGGCTAGCCCCTCCCACTCCTCCCCCAACAGGGCTCCTCTCCCAAGGGCCTCCCCTTCTCCCCGGCCACAAGCCTCAGCTGGAGGCAGGAAGTCATCCCAGAAGACCAGGGGGGTGGCTTCTGCCCGCCAATCTGAGAAGGGACCAGGCCCTTCAGACCCGCCATCTGGGACAGGTCAGCCAGACTTTGGGGCGGATGGAGGAGAGCCTGTCCTCCATAAAGGATATGCTTGGGGACCTGGACTGCCACTCCCGGGCTCTTACAAACTGCCTAAACGTACTGCAGACTACAACAGCAGACGTTGGGCAGGATGTGAGGGCTCTCACCCAGGCTATCCAGGCCAAAACGGCAACACTAGGTGCTGGCCTGAACAGAATTGCCGTGGCCTTGGAGGGCAGGCCGCCAGGTGGGCAGAGACCAGGGGCTGCTCCTCCTTCCCTGGATTACCCCCCCTCCCCATGAGTCTCCCCTGAGGAGCCGGGGCCGTGGCTGTGGGCGCCCCAGGTGTGGCTCACGCCAACGGCATTAATTTGTTTTTCCCTTTTTTTTGCTGGATTTTTTTTTTTTTTGTGATGTGAATGTTTTTGGAATGTGGGGGTGATATTCCTGCCGGCAAAGGGGTGTCACCCTCAGTTTTGGTGGAGAAGGGTTCCCCAGGACCAGGGAGAAGTGATTCCCAGGTCCGTGTGAATGGTGTATGAATGTACAGTGACATAATTGGAGCCGTGGCGTGGCGTTGCTGCTCACAAGTCCAGCATGGTGGGCTTGTGCTAATCCAATTAGATGAGGGTGTGATGTGTCTGTGCTAGGGACCACAGTGGTGTGCATGCATGCATTCTCATTGTGCCATGATTAATGTGTGTGTTTAACGTGCAAAGATGCCTAATGTGAGCTGTCTCCTGGCTGCTCTTCCCTCAGAAGACGGGGTAACCTCGGTTTAGGGGGGGATTGTCTGGTTCAGGGGTCAAGTCATCACGTAGGTTAATCTGCAAGCTCTTTCTCACTGCGAAGTTGTGCAGCATGCAACAGGCACCGATGATCTGGCACACAAAGTTGGGGGAATACAACAGGGTCCCCCAGACTTATCCAGGCATCGGAAACGTGACTTCAGGAGGCCAAAGGTGCGCTCCACCACTGCACGTGTTCGGGCGTGGGCTTCATTGTATCTTTCCTCTCCTGGGGTTTGGGGGTTCCGAGTAGGAGTCATGAGATGGGGTCCCACTGCATATGCAGAGTCACCTGTAAGGGAAAAGACAGGAAGATGTTAGTAGTGCATGTGCCCCTTGTGATGTGTGCATCATGAGGGGGGACAGTCATGCCTGCCACCCATGTCACTCACCAACCAGCCAGGTGTCCCCATACACGTTCTGTTCGAATTCCATTCGGATGGGGCTCTGATTGTATATGTAGCTGTCATGGCTGGATCTGGGGTGTTTGGCACGGACGTGCCATATGAGGCCTTGGGCATCGACTATCACCTGTACGTTGATGGAATGCCAATGCTTCAGATTGCGGTATATGTGCTCTGTCTCATGGGGGGGCTGGAGTGCCACATGTGTGCAATCAATGGCCCCCACGGTGCGTGGGAATCTGGCAATTCTGTAGAAATCTGTCATTGCCTTCAGCCGCAGGTCCTCAGTGGTGGGTTTGATGATTTATTTGGCCATGCGTCTGAGGATTGCAGGGATAACCTGGTGCACACATCTGCTCATGGAGGATCTGCTCATGGAGGATTGTGATATCCCAGCCACCACTCCACCAGAGCCACTGGCAAGGAAATGGAGTGTTGCCATGACCTTGACCAGTGGCTGCACTGCATGTGAGCGGTGTGTTGGGCTGGTGATGTCCTCTTGCAAAGTTATGGTTAATTCCAGGATGGCATGAGGGGTGAATCTGAAGATGCGATACACCTCAGAATCACTAATGCCAAAGAGGTCTATGCGGGTGTGGTATATCCTCTCCCATGCCCTCCTCCGTGCCCTAATCCTTCTTTGCTCCTCTAAAGTCAGTAGTATAGCTATGAGCGAGGATGTCCCTGGCATGTTGGCATACAGATTGTTGTGCAACACGTGTGACTGCTCAGCTCCTCACTAATGGTGTTGCTTTCTCTGACATGTAGACGAATTGTCTAATTTTAGACCACCTTTTATATGGTCAAATTTTAGACAGGCCGTGCAGCTGTTGCGCACAGCGCGTAGCCTGCGCTGCACCAACGTTCTTTTGTGGATCCCCCTAACTCCCTCATTAGCATATTTGAGTAGCAAATCAATGGTGTGTCTAGCGCAGTGTTGCGCGGATGGATTCGCCTGTCTATCGAAATTACGCTGGACAAAAAAAAGTAGATTTCTTGCGTATCTCGTTTTGGGGATGCGGAGTATCGAAACGCATGCGCAAATTTAGACTTACGCCGTGCATCTCCTGTTACGCCGGGTTAATCGCTCTGTGAATCTGGCCCCATGTTTCTCAATTGCCAAGTGATTACCAACTTCAAATTAAGTGAATTTTTTTCAAAATAGCAAATTGTTATTTATAGTTGCAGTGTTATTGAATTTCTAGGTCATTGTCTGATCAAGAATGACTGTATATCCAGGTAGATAAATTAAGTCAGCTATAGGTACAGTATATAAACTGTGAGTAAGCAGAACTGACAGGTTGTTCTTTTCAGCATAATAAGAATCAATAAGAAAAGTATCCGAGAGATACTCCAGTAAAATATACTGTTATGAAGCAGTTATGATTTCTCTTTTTGTAAAGCCAGCTATTTGTTCCATCAGTGGCCTCATATGATTTGTTTAACTCTTTCATGACCAGTATCAAATGCTGAAAGTGCCTGACCATCTTCTCAATACAACAACAATCCATAAGTAAGGCCTTTACTTACTGCAGATAACATATTCAGCAAATACATTAAACCTTTTCCTGAGACCAGCCATTTTTCACCTAGGAATTTGGCTTAATCCACTTCTGTAGGCACATTCCCATGTGGGAGATGCGATATCTGCTCTTTTTTTTTTTTTTTATTCCAGGGATGTTGTTCTTCCTAATGGTTGTATCCATACTATTAAACATAGGGTGACATGCAAAACTGTAGGAGTTGTCTACTTGGTCATATGCCAATGCGGATGCTTTTATGTCGGTAAGACCAAACGTCCTTTCTTTAAACGAATCAGGGATCATATGCTACCATGATTTAACCACTTTAGCCCCGGACCATATTGCTGTCCAAAGACCAGAGCACTTTTTGTGATTCGGAACTGCGTTGCTTTAACTGACAATTGCGCGGTCGTACGACGTGGCTCCCAAACAAAATTGGCACCCTTTTTTTCCCCACAAATAGAGCTTTTTTTTGGTGGTATTTGATCATCTCTGTGGTTTTTATTTTTTGCGCTATAAACAAAAATAGAGCGACTATTTTGAAAAAAATTCAATATTTTTTACATTTTGCTATAATAAATATCCCCAAAAAAGATATAAAAAAAATTTTTTTCCTCAGTTTAGGCCGATACGTATTCTTCTACATATTTTTCGTAAAAAAAAAAATCGCAATTAGCGTTTATTGATTGATTAGCTCTAAATGTCTAGCGTTTACAAAAAGGGGGTAGTTTTATGGCATTTTTATTATTTTATTTTTTTTACTAGTAATGGCGGCGATCAGCGTTTTTTTTCGGTACTGAGATATTATGGCGGAAACATCAGACACTTTTGACACCCGCTGGGAACACGCGCGGGACTCAGGGGCGTGCGGGGGGCGCGCGCGACGGCCTCCGGCGGCACACGCGCACCCCCTAGTGGCCTTAAAGGAGAGGACGTAGAGCTACGTGCTCCCGGGAGACCGAGCCACTGTCCCGCAGTAATATGATGGTGGGCGGTCGGGAACCAGTTAAACGGCTAACCACGAATAGACGTATCGGCTGTCACCACAATTTTGACACTAGTCTTGTCCACTTTACTGAGTTTGAACATGTACCTTTACATGTTCGGGACGGTGGAATTGATGTGACTGTCTTAGGCCGCGTACACACGATCAAATCTGTCTGCTGGAAACGGTCTGCCAGACCGTCCCAGCAGACAGATTCGATCATGTGTACGGGCGAGCCGACGAATTTGACCAGCCGACAGATTTGAAAGCATGCTTTCAAATCTGTCGGCTGGGAACCCGTCCGCCCAACATGTCTGCTGGTTAGTACGCTAACCAGCAGACATGTCTTCTCGTACACGTGTCTAATGGTTTCGACGCATGCGCGGAAGTGTTTTACTTCCTGGTGCGGTGACGTGGCGGCGTCAACGTCACCGCCACGTCAGTGTGCCGTCTGCCGGCTGGGATTTTGGTTTGATCGTGTGTACACGATCAATCCAATACGTCCCCAGCAGACAGATTTGTTCAAATCGGTCTGTTCGACCGATTTGAACAAATCTGTCTGCTCGTGTGTATGGGGCCTTACAGTTAGAAACCAAGTGGATACACAATTTAGATGAGACCATGTATCCAGATCTGAATGAATACATCAGTTTTAAATCTTTTTTATAGTAATGACATAGGGCTAGATTCAGCAAAGAGTTACGCCGGCATATCTCCTGATACGCCGTCGTAACTCTGCGTGAGTGGGGTTGTATCTATGTGCCTGATTCTTAGAATCAGTTACGCATAGATTTGTGTTAGATCCGACCGGCGTAAGTCTCTTACGCCGCCGTATCTAAGTTGCATATTTACGCTGGCAGCTAGGTGGCGTTTCCATCGATTTACGCGTCGAATATGAAAATGACCTAGATACGCCGATTCACAAACGTAGTTGCGGCCAGCGTATCTAATTGCATCATTTATGTTAGGCTTACTCCCGGCGTAAAGTTAGCCCTGCTATATGAGGCGCAGCCAATGTTAAGTATGGACGTCGGGACAGCGTTGTATTGTACGTCGTTTACGTCATTTGCGTAAGTCGATTCAGAATGGGGCTGGGCGTAAGTTACGTGTACGTAATTTATATTGACTATGTGCGACGTGATTTGAAGCATGCGCACTGGGATACGTTCACGGCCGGCGCATGCGCAGTTCGTTCAGCACGTCATTTACATCGGCACATTTACCTACCTGCCCTATTTGAATTACGCGGGGATACGCCGGCACATTTACGCTACGCCGCCACAACTTACGGAGCAAGTGCTTTGTGAATACAGCACTTGCCTGTAAAAGTTGCGGAGGCATAGCGTAAATAGAATACGCTACGCCCGCACAAACTTACGCACATCTACCTGAATCTAGCCCATAGTGTTTACTAGACATGTGCACAGCAAACATTTTCGTATTCTTTTGTTCCGTTTCGTATCGTTCCGTAGGTTCGTACCGATTCGTAATTTCGTAAGACGCCCGTTTTCCTGTTCGTTCCCGTTCATATTTCGTACGACCTTTTTCGTATTCTGATCATTTCGTATTTTGGTTACCATTTTATTTTCGTACATGCGGGATGATTTGTTATTTTGTTTAATTTATTGTCATTTCTTGTTAGACAATAATTTTCATGTATTTTCGACATTTTGTACTTTCGTAAATATATCGCGGGATTCGCGGCACTTTCAACACGCGGCTAATCCATATTAATTTTGGTCAGACTTTTTTGCCAACAAACATAAAAACAAACGTTTTCCGTTCGTTTAAAAAAAATCCATTTATTTGTAGGCTCCATCAGAAAAACATTTTTGGGTTCAAAAGTCTGCCCAACTGATCTCCCTTCAGACGAAAATCCACGGAAACGTTTTTTTGGCTTTACTGTACTCGGCAGTGGGCACAAAAGAGAAGCTGATTCACTAACTACACTCACTCACTGTCCATTCAAAAAAATGAATCAAGTACACAAATTTACAAACAGACCAAAAAAAAACGGATTTACAAAACACACAAATGAAAATATGAACATACGACTGGAAATACGAACAGAAAAAGGATTTAAAATACAGAATGCAAATCATTAGTTATAGATGTAATTTTCGTTCTTTTGCCGTTTCCGTTTTGTCGTATTTTCGCTTGTTCGTTATGCGGCTCATTCGTAATCCCGTCGTTTTCGTATTTTGGTGCTTTAATTTTTTCGTATGTACACATTATTCCGCGGGTACGAAAATGAACAAATTTGTACGAAAATACATTAGTTACGAATGGGAACGCACAAATCTAGTATTTACATTTGACTTTTTTGTATTGTTGATACTGATGATTCACATACCGTTTATTGGTTGGCTTCCTTTTTTTGTGCATCCACCTGGTTTATTTGGTCCCTGCTATAGGGCCCCAAGCCTAAATGTCACTCCCCCCTCTCCCTTTATACCCCTGCAGTCAATTTCTACTGTTTTGTTGATCCTTTTTACCATCTAGGGTAGGGATGAGCTTTATGCTCGGGTCGAACATGAATTCAACTCGAACATTGGCTGTACATTTGGGGTTAGAATTAGAAAAGATCCCCGAATCGGGGTAAAATATGGGACTTTCAAGATCCAAAATGGGAGATATGAGAGAAGATAATGTGCATATATGGCGGTGACTTTCGCCAAACCCACAACACATAAATCGGGAGAACAGAAAATCTTTTCATAAAAAGTTATACATTTATTGGTACAAAACATTTGAAAAATTTCCATTAAGTCATTCTTTATATATATAAAAAAAGAATCACAGAAAAAGTGCTACTTATGCAATCATGTGCAAAGGGACTTCTTTATAAAACCTGTGTTATTAGTTCTACATGTTTCGCCCTAATACGGGGCTTCTTCAGGAACAAACAGACAGGTAGTGATCTACATGGAATATAACAAAAAAACAGATAATGATTGTCCAAAACTAAGGCGGCGTACACACGACCGAGGTTCTCGCTGGAAACCAGCGAGAACCTCGCTGGAAGCTGCATTCCAGCGAGGACCTCGGCCGTGTGTACACAGAGCGCTCGCCCCGCCCGTCGGGAATCCCGTCGAGCGAAAAGAGAGCACGCTCTCTTTTTGCTCGACGGCCCGTCTGGATGAATGGCTGGTTGCCATTCCCGATGGGCGGGTCTCCGATTTCGACGGCCGGCAGAGAACCTCGACGGGCGGAACGATGTGTTCTGCCCGTCGAGGTTCTCTGCCGTGTGTACACGGCCTAACAAAGAAAACCACAACAAAAGTAGTGATCAATCAATAAAATACATTTTAAAACAACAAACATTAATTTAATAGTCTTCATAAAGTATAAATTCCATTCTTAAAGTAAATACAAAGGGTCTATATTATTCAGCTGGTTAATATCTGGACCATACCTTCAAGGGAAAACCGGAAAGTGTCCCGCGCAGCGCAGTAAAAACAGTCTCCACTGGACAGATAACCGAGCCTCATAGGGTATATCAAAAGTGCATCAAGAGTTGATCTATGATGGCAGAATCACACATACAGTCCTATTGAGAAAGGTATATGGTGAGCCAATCCCAGATTTAGGTTCTTAAGGCATGTAAAGCAAAAAAGATAGTAAATAATAAATAATTGAATCACAATCTATATATTGCTACATTATATATATATATATATATATATATATATATATATATATATATATATATAAAGTGAGATAAAGACATGCATCCATCATCCTGTAACTACGGGAGAGGATTCTAATATTGTTGATAGGTCCGGACTGCAATTATAACTGTCAACCAGAAGCCTAGTGGTTATTGATCTAATTGGAGAATAAAAAGTACTTACTCTCTTATCAAAAGTTTCTTGTGTGTATAAATGCTAAGAACCTGGCCAATATGTGGGTGTTCAAAGTCGTAGAGCCATAAAGCGCATGTGCAGGGATGATGTTTAATCATCGGTTGATTAGTACTGGTAGATGAGGGCTAGAGAAGGTGAAAGAAAGAAAAATGTATGTGGTACACTTTTTATTACCGCAGGAGTCATGGTGTTAAACACACATGGCTACATTGAAAACTAAAATGTAGCAATGCATAGTTCCCATGGAGTGACACACATGTCAGCTGACAGTCACTCCGAGTCCAAAATGCAAAGCCCAATTACCTTGAAATCAATAGAAGATTGTCCACCGGAATTAGTTAAGTCTCCCTGCATGCAGGTTACCCGGTCCGCTCTGCAAAGGGACATAAAACGCCCAGTGAGTAGAGTGATCCAGGGTTGTAAGAGGGAGGGTTCAGTGGATTAATCGCCGTATATATATGTAGATATTGGTTTACCTGTACCTCGGTTTGTCCCGGAATGAAGGCTGGTCCAACAGAGCTCACGCTGTTGGCGTCAGCTGGCGGGACTCCTTTATACCTAATACAATGACGCGGCACCACGTGTGACATGGGTGGTGTATATTGCGTCAGTGGGAGCTGACCAGAAGGCTGGAGTCCGCCATCTGTGCATGCGCGATGATGCTGATGATGCAGTCGTGAATCTCCGATAGCGGGGGAGTGACCAGGCCGTCCCTCCAATAGGAGGGTGCAGTGGCCGGCCAATCCCAGCAGTTTACATTGCGGACCAACACAAGCATCTGAGCCTCTGCTCGGGTTCAGCAGTGTGTATACATTGCTGGCATTGGCCCCTACACGCCCACAGCGGATACTGTAGATGACAGGGGGATGGTGCCTGTAAGGCTAAATATGAATGCTCAATCTGTGGAATTGCTGATGTGTGTTGCAGCGACATCCAGGGGAACCACCTATGTGGTGTCGGCTGATAGGTGTTTCGAAGAGTTTCTTAGAAACTGCCGATACATGGTCTCGAATTCTGCAAAAGAAATTTCTCTTGCAGCAACACCAAGGAAAGGTCCTTCCCTCCATTGATGTAAGGTACTGGCCGCAGTATGATGTACGAATGCTGTTATTGGGGGAACAACTAAAGCAGGAGTGGACAGCTGAGTTAAGCAGGCCGATTCAGGCAGAAATGCAGTTGGACGAGAGCTACAGAGCCCTCCGGTGGTATATTAGCCCAAGATTGACTGTGGTCAGCGGATGACAGCCCCACAGAAGGCTATGATTATGATGGCCTGGGATTATTGTATTGGAGGATGTCCAGTGATCCAGACTTCAGGGATGATCGGGAGTGGCGCTTGGAGGACATAATGGAGCACAGAGAGGAAACATTGAATATCTCGGAAGGGCACTGGTTACAGGAAGATTTGGAGTTCCTGGCCATTCAGGAATGGGAGCTGGAAATCGCCTACAGGCAGCTGCTAGACTCTGCTTAGCAGCAGGGTGGGGCTCCCGTTGCCTGGGACTATGAGGAAATTTTAGATGACAACTGTGAAATCCTGGCTGATGAATCAGCAGTGGAAAATCTGAAGATTGCCATTCCCAAAGCTGAAGCGGATGATGTGGAGTTCCAGGGAGCCGGGGCAGTTGGCCTCTCTCTCCAGCAACAAGATGAGGTAGTAAAGCTTTTACTCCCAGCTGAATCACTGGCAGCAGGGCAGGATGCTACTGGCTGCTGCACACAACTGCAGCTTGAGTTGACATCGGGGGATGGGACGGTGGTCTCCCCTCACAGCAACCCAGCGGAAGAGCTGGCAACAGAGCAGAGTATCATGGGCCTCTGCTCCCAACTAGCAGGAGAGGGAGTTCCTGTGATAGTGGATGGGACTGTGGTCTCCACTCACAGCAACCCAGCAGAAGAGCTGGCAACAGAGTACAGTGCCACAAGCCTCTGCTTTCAACTAGCAGGAGAGGTGGTCACTGGGGTAGTGGATGGGACTTCAGTCTTCACTGACACAACCCCAGAAAATGGTGCAGCACTGAGACAGGAGGATGTCAGCTTTGCTTTGCAAGCACCAGGGGATTTTCAACAACATTTTCAACAACGAAAACAGCGCTTTTGAGGGCTTTGTGTTTTGTGTACTGGGAGATTTTCACCTACAACCAGTGGATGGGACTTCAGTCTCCACTGGTATACCCCAGGGATGGGGGGCAGTTGGCCCAGACCCCCAACAGCATGATAGACTGAGCTCAGTCACCCTGTCTTCTCTCCAGGGGCTGAAAGGACTCCAGGCCTCTCCCCAGCAGCAGGCATGTTCTCTGAGAGAGGCAGAGGTTGGTTAGGTTAAGTTGAACCCCAAAACATTATATATTTTTTTAAAGCAAAGGCCCTACAGATTAAAATGGTGGGTGTTGCATTTTTTTTTCCACGCAGTATTTTAAGGCACTAAAACACACTATATTGCCCAAATATTTGATGGAATAAAAAAGATGATCTTAGGCCGAGTACACAGATACCAAACACGACATACTTTAAAATTTCGCACAGATCCGCAGTGGCGACAAACTACATACATTTTTAAAAGCCTTTAAAAGCCTCTACAGGTTACCACATTAGATTTACAGAGGAGGTCTACTGCTAAAATTACTGCCCTCGATCTGCCCTTTGCGGCGATACCTCACATGCATGGTACAATTGCGGTTTACATATGACTCCAGACCGACGCTTGCGTTCGCCTTTGCGCAAGAGCAGGGGGGGACAGGGATGCTTTTTTTTTTTTTTTTTTTTATTATTATTTATTTTGCTTTTTTAATTTTATTTTTAACTGTTCCTTACTTTTTTTTCTTTTTTTTTATAATTTTTATTGTTATCTTATGGCATGTAAATATCCCCTATGATAGCTATAATTAGTGACAGGTACTCTTTTTTGAAAAAAATGGGGTCTATTAGACCCTAGATCTCTCCTCTGCCCTCAAAGCATCTGACCACACCAAGATCGGTGTGATAAAATGTTTTCCCACTTTCCCAATGGCGCATACACACGGTCAGAATTTGCCACAGGCAAGCTTCCGACGGTATTTCGATCGTATGTACGCGGCATTAGGAGCAAAATCGCTCCTCCGCCCCTAATGCCCCCATGCTTCAGCATATATGCTCTTTTTTTAACTGTGGTGGTGAAATCACCTCACACAGTGTTGGAGTCGCGGCTTTAAATATCGTGGGAGCAAACGCTGTTGCTGTCACGCTAAATAAATCCGTGATGCAACTGAATGGCGTACCTGCTAAGCAAATGATGGTTAACATTAAAACAAACATTACAGTATAACATACCATACCTGCAAAGCAAATACTAGTAACATTACATTTTAACAGTAAGATCTTACCATACCATACCTGCAAAGCAAATACCAAAAAATAAAAAAAACAGTAAAAAATAAATTAACGCAACCTGTGCCTAAAAAATATATATATGCCGAAGCATGGGGGCATCCTCCCTCAAAAAAAGTTATCCCGCCTACACACGGTTGAACTTTTCCACAAGACAGGTACTCTTTTTTGAAAAAAATGGGGTCTATTAGACCCTAGATCTCTCCTCTGCCCTCAAAGCATCTGACCACACCAAGATCGGTGTGATAAAATGTTTTCCCACTTTCCCAATGGCGCATACACACGGTCAGAATTTGCCACAGGCAAGCTTCCGACGGAATTTCGATCGTATGTATGCGGCATTAGGAGCAAAATCGCTCCTCCGCCCCTAATGCCCCCATGCTTCGGCATATATGCTCTTTTTTTTAACTGTGGGGGTGAAATCACCTTCTACAGTGTTGGAGTCGCGGCTTTATATATCGTGGGAGCAAACGCTGTTGCTGTCACGCTAAATAAATCCGCGATGCAACTGAATGGCGTACCTGCTAAGCAAATGATGGTTAACAATAAAACAAACATTACAGTATAACATACCATACCTGCAAAGCAAATACTATAAAAAATTGTAAAAATAGAGAGAATAGATATAGAACAATAGTGAATGGACAGTAGAGAGTAAACATAGGAGAACAACAAAAAGAGGAGAAAAATAAAACCACAACTATTTTTGGATTTTTTATTTTATATTTTTTTATGTTTTTGTGTGAGTTTGATTTTTTTCCCACCTTTTTTCACTTTTATAAAAACTGTAAACTGAGCATTGCAGATTATGGTCTCTCAAAATATGATGACCATCACATCTTCCGAAACCCTGTGTCAGTGTGCCTAGGACTGTGTGGTGCCGTACCCTACGCTAAAACTCAACTAGTATGTGGTAGCGTTTGAAACATTCACCAATGCAGAGACCAGGTTGGTCAGGACAGTCGGGACAATAAAAGCGGGTGTCACGCCTAAATCCGAGTTTGCTGCAGACACGACATCTTTTTTGGCGGGTTTTTAGGGCAGGGGTACCAGAGAGGATAAAAGGAAAATGCCTCTCATACAGCCGGCTCACTGCATTTGTGTTGGGAAGGTGGGGCAAAGCACCGTCTGGAAACAGAAGGGCTTCGACGATCTCTTCCTGGAATTTTAGGAAGGATCCAGTCTGTCCTGAAGCTCTGTATAGCACATGAGCGTTCAGCAAAGCCAATTGAAACAAATAAACAGACACTTTTTTGTACCAGCGTCTGGCCTTACGGGCAATTAGGTACAGCGCCAACAACTGGTCATTGAGGTCCTCCCCTCCCATGTTAAGGTTGTTGTCGTGGATACAGAGGGGTTTCTCCACAACACCAGTCGCCGTAGGAATTTGGACTGCCGTGTCTGCGTGAAGCGTGGACAGAACGAAAACATTCCGTGAATCCCTCCACTTCACTGCTAACAAATTATTACACTGTAAGCAGGCTCTCTCCCCCCGACTAATACGGGATTCTACAAGCCGTTGGGGGAAGCCCCGGCGATTAGGTCGCATGGTGCCACATGCGCCAATTCCATAATCAAAAAGATGACTAAAAAGTGGCACGCTCGTGCAATAATTGTCCACGTACAAGTGGTACCCCTTTCCGAATAAGGGTGACACCAATTCCCAGACTATCTTACCAGCGCTCCCTATGTAATCAGGGCAATTTTCCGGCTCTACGTGACTGTCTTTTCCCTCGTAAACCATAAAGCTAGATGTATAGCCTGTTGCCCTGTCACAGAGCTTATACATCTTGACCCCATATCTGGCACGCTTGCTGGGAAGATATTGTTTGAATGACAAGCGACCAGAAAACTTAATCAGGGACTCATCAACGCAGACAACTTGATGGGGATTATACAAGGCTGCAAACCATTCGTTGAAGTGGTTTACGAGGGGCCAAATTTTGTAGAGCCGATCGAATTCAGGGTCTCCCCGAGGACGACAGAGTTGATTGTCACTAAAATGCATGAAGCGCAAGATCTGCTCGTATCGTGTCCTGGACATGGAGGCAGAGAAAATGGGCATATAGTGAATTGGGCGCGTGGACCAATACAACCGCAGTTCACTCTTTTTAGTAATGCCCGTGAGGAGGGTAAGGAGCAGAAAGATCTTAAATTCGGAAACCGTAACTGGCTTCCAATCTCTGGCAAGGGACAGGTGGGGATTAGCGGCGATGAATTGACCAGCATACAAATTGCTTTGGTCCACAACAGTGAATAAAAATCCAGTGACGTAAAATCAACTGTTTCCACCTGAATTCCAGGTTGGCCAGTGAATGGGGGAAGTACGGGTGCTGCAGAAGTGGCGGGGACCCAATCAGGATTGGCAAAAGCAGCAGGAAGGGCAATATGGGCACAAGGGGCCTGTCTTTGTCGTCTTCTTCTTCTTGGTGGCAGCGGGACACTACTTGTGCTTGCCACCTCGCCAGCTTGAACTGCACTTATGGGACTCGCCACGTCACCAAGTGTTACTGCAGTGCTGGATGTATGTTCAGGATGTACCAGGCCGCTGGTGCTTGCCAGATCACCAGAAGGAATAGCGACGATAGTACTACTCTGCCCCATACGAGAGCCCTGCGGTTCTTGCACCTCAGCAACAGCAGAAGATCGGGGTCTGGTACTCCTGACCCTAGCAGGGACCACTTCGTCGTCAGAGCTATCTGCCAGGGAGCCACTGTCGTCTACAGGATCATATGAGCTAGAATTTGACAGATGCGTGACCTCCTCATCACTATCTGACAGGCTTATAAACAAGTAGGCCTCTTCATCACTGTACATGCGATTTGCCATTTTGGGCTCTAAATTTAGGGGTACAGTGGTGAGATTCACAGGAAAAAAAGCACCTGACCTGTTAGCGACAGTCAAACGCTACCAAAAAACTGTTAGCGACCGCAGAGATCAGGCCTGACTCTGTGAATGCTGCAGTTATGTGTTTTTGTGTTTTGTGTCAGTGATCGATCGATTGATACTGCACTTGGTTGGGCTGGGCGAAGGTGCTAAACGCAGGTGCTAGCAGGTATCTGGGCTGATCCGGCTAACAATGCGTTTTTGGGAACCCTAAACTGCAGGGGACGCTAGTATAGATCTGATCAGATCAGGTATCGATCAGTTCAGATACTATGCCACTAAGGGGGGGTGTATGGTGCGTGCGTGGGTGTTAGCGCTACTGGCACTAATCTAAAGCTGCCTGGGGCAACGCAGACCCTATCCGGCGCTAAAACCAAACTTTGATCACCTGCCGGGCAATCAGGGGGTTAAAACTTTATTGCAAAAAATATGGCGGGTGCCTTGATGCTATAAAAAATAAACTAGCTAAACTGCGTTACCCGTGACACTTATACTGTGATCACTGGTGGTTATTGGGGGGGTTCCCTAGACTTATTAGGGTCTAAGTCTAATTACCCTAACAATTATTTTAGTCACTAATGACACTTGTACAGCGATCAAAAAAAAATCTGATTGCTGTACTGAGTGACACAGTGACAGGCAGTGAAAGGGTTAATTTGGGGGGTGATCGGGGGGTTAAATGTGTACCTATGTGACCTGGTGTTAGTGTAGTGTTGTGTAACTCACAGTTAGATGCTCTCTCCCTCTCGGTCAGGAACGGAAAGACCGACACGAGGGAGAGAGCAGCATTTCCCCTAGCAATGTTTACAAAACATTGGCAGGGGAAAACAACCATTGGCTGAGGGTGATCAGCAGGTCCAGGCCAGATTTTATTGGCCTGGACCTGATGAGTGATCGGTTCTGTATCGAATCCGATCGTCGGGAATGGCGGGGGGGTGCGTGCGCGCGCCCCACAGCCGTTCATGTGTCGGACGTAGAGCTATGTGCTCCTGTGCAGCAGTGCCACCGCCCCGCAGTAATATGACGGTGGGCGGTCGGCAACTAGTTAAGGGCCCTTTCACACGTGCGGACGAACAGTCCGTTTTTGGACTTGTAATGCTTCCCTATTGGATTGCGGACGTTAGCGGATGAGCATCCGCTAACGTTTGTAAACATCCGCCTCCGCAAAGATCCGCTTTTTCAGACAGAAGAAAACCCTATTTTTCTTCCGTCTGGCGGAATGGATCGGAGGAATACGGACACACGGTCCGTATTCATCCGATTCCCCATTAGAGAGAGTGGAGGAAAGACAGGGTGGTCCCTGCACAGTGTGCGGGGACCGCCCTGTTAGCCGATGGCTCAGCGGGGATTAACGGAGGGAATCCCCGCTGAGCAAACGGGCTAACGGAGCGGATCAATACAAATCTGCTCCATGTGAAAGAGCCCTTAGGGTATAACACAGATGTCTCAAAGCCAGGAATCATTGATAAGACCTCAGGCAAGGAAATCCAGCAAAACACACCAGGTGATGGTTTGCAGCAAATCCCAGAGACGGCACATCAGATATCCCAATGAACAAGAAAAAATTGGAGTGCACATAGCATAGATCCGTATAAATAACACAAAAATGTATTAAAAGAAAGAAACTCACATTTGACAGTGATAAAACAAGCTCATAAAATCAGGGTAGCAATGACGACAGCAGTCCTTCCCTGCTGTCGTCATTGCTACCCTAATTTTATGAGCTTGTTTTAAAGCTGTTTATTTCCCTGATAAAAGGGTGGGGGGGCTGTGTACTGTGGGGGGCTGTGTATTGTGCAGAGGGTGGGGTGCTGTGTATTGTGTGGGGCTGTGTATTGTGCAGAGGCTGGGGGCCTGTGTATTATGCAGAGGGTGGGGGTTGTGTATTGTGCAGAGCGTCGGGGCTGTCTCCTGTGCACAGGGTGGGGGCTGTGTACTGTGCAGAGGGTGGGGGTCTGTGTACTGTGCAGAGGGTGTGGGCTGTGTATTGTGGTAGACTGTGTCCTGTGCAGAGGGTGGGGCTGTGTATTGTGGTGGACTGTGTGCTGTGCACATTCGATTTTAGTTGACCAAAATGATTTTATTTAACTAAAATATACTGGAGATTTTAGTCGACTAAAGTATGATGACTAAAATGGGACTAAAACTAAAACACTTGCAGAAGACTAAAATTGGATAAAACTAAAATGCCATTTTAGTCCTAAGACTAAACTTAAATCAAAATTTGCTGCCAAAATTAACACTGGGCTTTATAGCGACTTAAAGCGGATCTGCGCCGAAAATATATATTAAAAGCCAGCAGCTACAAATACTGCAGCTGCTGACTTTTAATATTAGGACACTTACCTGTCCTGGAGTCCAGCGCCGTCGGCAGCAGAGGACTAGCGATCACTCGTCACTCTGCTACCCCCACTGCCATCCTCGGTGAGGGAACCAGGAAGTGAAACATTGCCCGGTTCCCTACAACACATCCATGAGTCGCGCAGCGCCATCCTCACTGGTTCCTGTTGTTTTCTGGGAGCTGAGTGTTTCCCAGAACACAACGGGCGGGGGTGGGAAGTGACGCACTACCCGCAGAATCCCTGCAGTAAGGACTCCCGGAAGTGGGTGCAAATACCTGTCTTTGACAGGTATCTGCACCCCCCTCCCCCTGAAAGGTGTCAAATGTGACACCAGAGGGGGGAGGGTTCCGATGAGCACAAGTTCCACTTTAGGGTGGAGCTCCGCTTTAAGAAAGCACATCATTTACTTTCTCATCATTTGGCTAGTGAGGATCTAATGTGTTGATTTATAAAAGCACATCATGTTGTTATTAGCAGGACTGTTACTATATAGCTGCATTTAATTTGTACTTTGTACCTCAGCTGTTTGCTTAGAAAGGAATTCCTATCCTGTCTCCTATGTTCTCTTGTTGTTTAAAGTGTAGTTTTCTGGATACACACAGCATATCTGTTCTGTGGCTGTTAAAGTTCCTGCATGGCTCTGTGAAATTCATTTTTTATTGTATGGCACTGAAACAGAAGGTTGGCTGTAAATCTGCATTTCATTTGCAGTTAACCATGTTCTACTAGGTCTCATAATATTGCTGTTTGTTTAAAAATACATGCATAGTACATTGCTTGTCCTTGTGTTTGGAAAAAGTAGCATATGGTGTTTTTTTATAAATCAACCCAATATTTTTTCATACTGCTTTTAATAGTGTCCTTAAGTGCCTCTGTGGATTGCTCATTTTATTTAAATTTATACATGCAATGCAGTCATGTATAAAAATGAAGTATTTGAAAACAGACATTTGTTTATGTATTTTTCTTTTCTTTTTTTTTTACTAGCATTTTTTTTATCTTATACAGTTCACGCAGCTCTTTACATACTGTACATTAACATCACTTTCTGTCCTCAAGGTTACTTGAGGTTCTCCTGAAGGAGTGCTGATAGTAAAGTATAATCATAACAAAGGCATATGTCCCAGCAGAATTGCAATCCCAAACGTGACTCTATGCAAGAAATATCACACTGCTTAATGCAAACCTGTGCTGAGAGAAATATGTTTGTTGCTGTTGCTGTCCTCTTCTTCTTCAAAGGCCAGTTTCCTGCTGTCATGCTGATCTAGTGGCTCCAGTCTAAGTTTCTTGTCTGAAACAAGTCTGAATATTAGCAATGAGCAATCTTGATTTTGCAGTGAAATTACAGTATATGGCAAGAAAATCATGTCATTGAAAGCTGGCGCTTTATTCATTTGTAGATGCATCAGATAGGCATCTAGAAATAAATACTTTATTTAAAAGTATTTGTGAACAAAAACAAAAACAAAAAAAGTTAAAGGAGTTAAAAGTTAATGTTCCAATTCTGACTGAATTTCAGGGAAGGGAAAACTCGCACATGGCTATTCTTATTGAAGATAAAGAGTTTTAAATTTACATTTACGCCCTTAGATACATATTTGTTTTAGAAATTACATTTTTTAACAAAATTGTTTACATATTTGACAGAAATTAAAATGTCCATGTACCGTAATTATCAGTTTAGATTGTCAGCAATTGCAGTCCACTTATTCCTCACAGGATGAATTTACTTTAGTAAAAAAAAAAAAATGATTTTTTTTTTTACACTTCAGTGTTTATAAATAATGTTTTATATTGCACAGACAATAAGAACACAAAACCTCAACGCTGTCAGAAAGTGCAAGATCAGGCTCACTTCTGCATAGAAACCAATGAGCTTCTAACCACCTCAGCTTGTTCAATAAAGCTTTGGTAATAATACATGGAAGCTTGTTGGTTTCTATGCAGAAGTGAGCTTGATTTTGCACTCTCTAGTGATAGTAAATAAACCCAATTGTGTACTTAACCACTTGCCGCCCGCCAATGACATATTGACGTCGGCAAAGTGGTTTCAATACCCTGACTGGACGTCATATGACGTCCTCAGGATATTGAGCCGCTGCGCGCCCCCGGGGGTGCGAATCGCGGCGATCGTTGTTGCAGGGTGTCATCGGCTTTTCCTCACTCGCGTCTGTCAGACGTGAGTAGAGGAGAGCCGATCGGCTGCTACTCTGACAGGGGGGTTTGTGCTGATCAATTATCAGTGCAGCCCCCCCACTGGACCACCAGGGATGCCACTAATCCACCAGGGATGCCCATCACAGATGCCTCCGGGGATGCCCACCTAGACCACCAGGGATAACAAACACAAACAAAAGGATGCCAATCAGTGCCACAATGAATGCCAATCAGTGCCCACAATGGGCATCACTGATTGGCAGGCATTGTTTGGCACTGATTGGCATCCATTCGTACAAAACATACAATAGTGCCACCTATAAGTGCCCATCTATGCCCATCCATGCCACCTATCAGTGCCTATCCATGCCGCCTATCCGTGCCCATCCATGCTGCCTATCCGTGCCCATCTATGCCGCCTATCCGTGCCCATCCATGCCGCATATCCGTGCCCATCCGTGCCACCTATCCGTACCCATTCGTCCCACCTATCCATGCCCATCTGTGCCATCTATCCGTGCCCATCCGTGCCGCCTATCCGTGCTGCCTATCGGTGCCCATCCGTGCCGCCCATTAGTGCCGCATATTAGTGCCCATCAATGCCACCACATCAGTGCCACCTCATCGGTGCCCATCAGTGCTGCCTTATCCGTGCCCGTCAGTGCAGTACTATCAGTGCCCATCAGTAAAGGAGAAAACATACTTATTTACAATGTTTTATAACAGAAACAAAAAACTTTTGTTTTTCAACATTTTCGTTCTTTTTTTTTTTTGCAGAAAATAAAATCCCAAAGGTGATCAAATACCATCAAAATAAAGCTCTATTTGTGGGAACAAAATGATACAAATTTCGTTTGGGTACAGTGTAGTATGACCGCGCAATTGTCATTCAAAATGCAACAGTGCTGAAAGCTAAAAATTGGTCTGGGCGGGAGGATGAATAAGTGCCCTGTATGGAAGCGGTTAAAAGTGAGGTATGCCTTTAGTGCTATCACTGTGTATCTCTCTAAAGTAATGTTTGAAGCTATTTATAAAAACAGGGTACATGATAAATAAGGAGATTTACTTAAAATAAAGTATATAATGGATCTGTATTAAAATCTGTGATAGTTTTTGACAAAAACATTATTATATTTAAAAATTATTGTATATAAAAATTATAGACTAGTGTCCCTACTGCTGCTGAGTCGACACTACATGTGTGTCCACAAGTGAACTAAATCTATAAAGTAACCGTTTATAGTGTCACACAATACAAATATAAAATGTTCAATGTAAGTACTAACTTTGAATGTGCACTTATACTCGTGCACGTATACTCTACCATTTTCCTTTACACTGGTGATCCATCCTCCATGATGTGCACCAATATAAGTGCATATTATTAATTGAGTATATTTTATCTTTTAATAGAAATACTGTTACCCATATGGGGAGCACTATATACTGTATTATTTTTTGAGATTATTATATTCGCATATCGCAGGATTACGGATTGAAATCACCAGTGTAAAGGATAATGGCAAAGTAACTGTGAAAAAAAGGCCCCACTTTAAGGGGTGTGGGCATGAGACCTGATATTAGGTCAAAACTCTATGATGAGACCAGTTATGGGATAAACAATATAAAGTGAAGGAAAATAAACGCACCAAGGATTTGACATTCTTTTGGCATCTTTATTACTGCATGAATTTACGAAACACATTGACATTTGAGACTTTATCTAATTGTTTTTTTTAATCAGTTTATGTATACTTAAAATATATAACGTTGCAATGTCATATGGTTAATTGTATTTTATATTTGTGCTGCGAGACATTGTAAAAGGTTTCTTTAGATGTTTTACATTATTATTATTGTTGTTAATATTATTATTATTATCATTATTATTATTTGTGTAATGAAAGCTTTATTTTAATATTACACATTTAGTACTTTAGGATGGCAGTGTTTGCAAAGCATGTTGTAAATTAATTTAAAACACCCATCACTATCTCTGTAATTGTTAAAGCTGAATTCCGCTCTCTCAATCCACATTGACTATTCCTATTCTTTATGCTGCTAGTGTTAGTAAATACATAAGAAAGTATATCTCATTTACTTTTTTTACATTTCTTCAGTTACTTCGTGGTTTCTAGACATAGAAAAATTATGTCAAATGTCATACTTTCCAGGAGTCTTCATGACAAAAAGAGGGGTTTTCTTGGCTAAGCACACCCTCCTGTCTACATGGGCTATGGGCATATGGATTCTGGGAAGTAAATGTTATATTCTTTATATGCCCTTACTCAAGATGTCCATGGCCAGAAATGCTAGAGTGTGTTTTTTCAAAGTGATTTCTCTGCAAAATAAAGCATGGAGACATGAATGGGTGAGTTTGCTTTTAATATTAACAGCAAATTAAATAGTGTTTTCGGTTCATGGTGCTTAGATGCAGTGTAGATCCACTTTAACGTATTTGCATATTATAAACCCCTAGGAGAAGTGTGTAAACTGTGATTTTGCAATTCCATAAAGATGGGCTGAACACAACCCAATTCGGTTTGCACCAAAACTCGAACCTCGCAAAAGTTCGGACCCGAACAATGAACCTCATTGAAGTTTATGGGACCTGAACTTGAAAAATCAAAAGTCCCCATTGTGAAGGCTTATATGTAAGACATTGGCTATTAAAAGGGTATGGGGGCACGGATACTTCCCTGGGGGCATGTACCAATGCAAAAAAAATAAAACTTTTAAAAACTATTTTTAAAGGAACAGTGATTTTAATGATACTTAAAGTGATATACAGTAATAAAAATGTGCTATTAATTTAAATATAGTGCCTGGGGGGGGGGGTCCCATTAGTCTGCCTGTGAAGTGGTGCATCTGTACCGTGTACTGTCAAACTTCAAACAGCTATGGAAAGGAGGCAAAGGCATGAGTAGACACACTGACTGAGCGTACTGACATCCCCGGGCTCCAGAAAGACAAACAGTGATAGCTAGTAAGCTCCTATCCCCCAGAGATAAGTCTACACACCGCTGTACAGCCACACAACTGACCGCTGCAGGAAAGATCTGAGCATGTGGATTACGTGCTTACCTGACCGCACAGAGTGTGTATCCCAGATGTATGGACAAGATAGTGTCAGACCAGGAAGGAAAGAAGCGCGGCTCTCCTGATCCAAAGGGAGGGCAGAAGACACCTGAATGCAGCCCCTTAGTACAGGGTCGAGGATCATTTGGATCCAGACGAGGTACCACAACGCCCAGCTGCGCCATAAAACCTAAGGCCAAAGCCGTTTAGTACTTGATCACAGCCCCTCAATAACGGGGAAGGACCTTCTAATCCCTGCTCGCGATTCCTTAGAGATGGTTTAGGGACCGATCAGGACTTGTCAATGATGGAGGGGAGTCCAAGTGGGACCAGTGAGCCCTTTGAAGATGGTTCTCTGGGAGAAAATTGTGGCACTATAATGCCCAGCAGCAACTTATCAACAGCCAGCAATAGACATCTGACACTTAATGCTGGGTTTCCAGGAACAGCATCTACAGGGCAGGTGCAGTATATTAATCCTCTGACCCATGACTTCACTAATAGACATGTTACAACTATTTAATGGTAGATTGAGACCTTAGAGAACATTTAAGAGCCCTCCCTACTAAAACAGATATTCAAGCACTTATATCTGCTGTTGACATATCTTGTAAACAGGCTGTGGAAGGGCTCAGGGAGGATAAAGCAGCTTTGGGACATAGTGTGAAAGAAGTGGAGATGGGCCAAGATGACATTTGACAATCGGTGGCCGATACTCAGGACATGACTAAATATCCCAAGAGAGTCTTGAACGCTCTTATGGATCAGATTAACAACCATGAAAACAGAGATCGCTGGCAGAATATATGTATACAGGGCTTGCCCAAAGTAAAACAGACCTCTGATCTGCTTAAGACTGTGATTAACTTATTTCGACAAATTTTGGGGGTTTCTGCACCTTACTTGATTGAAGTAAATAGGGTACATCATGCATTACTTTATACTCCCAAAAATGCAAATACAGCAAGAGATGTTATATGTTGTTGTGCTTTGTAAGGAGCTTTCCCGCACAGTATTTATTGTTAAAGCAGAGCTCCACCCATGAAAACAACATTTTGCCATGTTGTTTAAAAAAAAAAAAAAAAAAAAACCTGAAAAAAAAAAAAAATACTCACCCGAAATAGCTGTTGCTATGCGGAAGTCCGTAATCTGCCTCACCTGCACCGCGGTCCGATTTCTTCTTGTCCGTCTGCTTGTGAATGGGGCGCGCTGCTTTCTGGGAACTGTGTGTGTTCTCAGAGAGCAGCGCGCCCATTCACAAGCCAGCGTGAGACTCGCGCAGGCACAGTAGGAAACGGGCAGTGAAGCCGTACGGCTTCACTGCCTGTTTCCCATAGTGTGAATGGCGGTGCGGGACTCGGAGCGATCGCGGGACCGGCATCGGGGGGGCCATCAGCGCGGGCGCCTAGGACAGGTAAGTGTCCTTATTTAAAGTCAGCAGCTACACTGTTAGTAGCTGCTGACTTTAAAAAAAAAAGTTTTCGCGGCTGGAGCTCCGCTTTAAGTAATTTTTAACGAGGATATCTTTAAGATACAAAATCAATCTATGAGTCACAGTCTATACATATTAAACTTATTCATGGAGATCATACTAAATAGTTACATTTATTGATTAACAAAAAAACAATTATTTACATGAAATTAAAATACCGATTGCGTTACATGAACGTCTTGAAAAACAACAAAAAACACCCGCAAAATGGGCGTGCAGTCCCTTTGACATAATATCACCATGTTAACTTCTCGGTAGAATCAATAACCTTGTGAGAATTACGGATGAGCCGAACACCCCCCAGTTCGGTTTGCATCAGAACATGCGAACAGGCAATAAATTTGTTCGAACATCTAAACACCGTTAAAGTCTATAGGACTTGAACATGAAAAATCAAAAGTGCTAATTTTAAAGGCTTAAATGCAAGTTATTGTCATAAAAAGTGTTTGGGGACCCGGGTCCTGCTCCAGGGGACATGCATCAATGCAAAAAAAAGTTTTGAAAAATTACCATTTTTCCGGGAGCAGTGATTTTAATAATGCTTAAAGTGAAATATTCCCTTAAATTTCATACCTAGGGGGTGTGTATAGTATGTGGAAAACTATTATAGGGATGGTAGCGCTGCCAACCTGATGTAGGTTAAAATTAATAGTGGGTACCTGTATGGTGAGATGGAACAAGTGTTGGGTAATCTATGAGAGGGCTCAATCCAATAGGGATGGATTCCCTCGGGGCCCACTTGAGCCAAGGAAAGCGTGAAAGGTTACCTCTTTGCTGGTGCTAAATATCCTAATTCCCAAGTGTGTGGGTGCTTGTGGACCTCCACCACTGGTTGGCGTCCACTCTACGTGGTAGTGATGCAAAAATTAATATCACGAAAAATAAAAAAATTTGAGTAACCAATGTGAGACAGGACTCTGTGCAGGTCACTAATACAAAGGCCCCTATAGAGCCTCCAAGAAGAAAAAAATGTGCTAAAGGTGAATATACCTGAGTGCTATAAGTGAAGAGCCCTGAGGTGATATGGCTCTCTAGGGCGTTGATGTAAGTGATAGAGAATGTCAAAAGTGAAGCGTTATCAGTATAACCTGAGTGGTGGTAAGTGTACAGTTAATATCAGTGGTTATCTCAGTAATCCGTAGTGTACACCATGGGTGTCAATCCTGAGAATAGTGACCAGGGTATTGTGCAGGTCAGTAGAGTGTAAATAAGGAGGTACCAAGCTGCCGCAGCTAAAGTAGATATGCTACAAGTACCCCCATATAAATCACAAGTGGCAAAACTAAAATAGAGGGTAAACCTAAACAAAAGCAAAACAGAAACAAAAACCAAAAGGCACCGGAGGGTGCCTGACACATCCAGCAACAACTATATCAAATAGCTTAAAAGTCCTGCTGGTATAAATGTAGGCAAATGAACTTGAAGTTCAGATCTATAGCATCAATATTGCAGGATGACTGTATGGTGACTTTGGTGCCAATTCTTCCAATGGAAACACTTCTCTGTGACTTTTGTGCTCACCCCCACTTGGGTCCCCACTCACCAAATGTTGTCACCCTCAGAGGGCAATAGGCGGTAGGTGGTGGTACCATAGGTTCTTCCTGTGTCACGATTCCCTCCGTCAACATTACAGCTGCTCCCGGATGTGTGAGAAGCACTAGAGGTGATGTGCAGTGAATCCTCCCCGGTGTCACACAAAAAGTAAAAAATTTATCCACATAGCGTGATATGTTTTTTAAAACCAAAAACAAAAGCCGTTAGAACAAATACAAGATAAGTCCTTGCTGACCGCCAGTCCCAAGTAAGGTATATGAGACAGAGTTGCTGGCACCGCTCGGATGTGTAATCCGTATGTGCCGGTGTTGTCTCCTTGTAGCTCGTAATCGGGTCCTTTCGTGTGCGGATCAGCTGGCAGACAAGAGCGTGCGTACGGGCTTGCGTAATGGTCACCTAAAGTGCATAGTATCCCTATAAAGTAGCACTTGTTTCCCGTGCTTAGAACTGTCCCTGCAGAAAGTGTAATTTCTGAAGGAAAAAAAGTAATTTAAAAGTACTCGCGGCTATAATGAATTGTCGGCTCCCGGCAATACAGAGAAAAGTCATTGAAAGTCATTGATAAAAAAAAAATGTGTGGGTATCCCCCCAAATTCAATTACCAGGCCCTTCAGGTCTGGTATGGATATTAAGGGGAACCCTGCATCAAATATCCATACCAGACCCTTTATCCGAGCACGCAACCTGGCAGGCTGCAGGAAAAGAGGGGGGACGAGAGAGTGCCCCCCTCCTGAACTGTACCAGGCCACATGCCCTTAACATGGGGAGGATGCTTTGGGGGTCTGTGACCCCTCAAAGCACCATGTCCCCATGTTGATGGGGACAAAGGCCTCATCCCCACAACCCTTGCTCAGTGGTTGTGGGGGGTCTGTGGGCGGGGGGCTTATCGGAATCTAGAAGACCCCTCTAACAAAGGGGACCCCCAGATCCTGCCCCCAATGTGAATTGGTAATGGGGTACATCGTACCCCTACTATTTCACAAAGAAAGTGTAAAAAAAAACACACAGACACCGTTTGGATACGTCATTTATTAAAAATAAAAAAAAGATACCAGTGGTGGTAATCCACTCTCGGTCTCCACTCCAACGCTGTCCTGCGATGGATGTTCTCCTCCCTGGGGTCCAGCGATGGATGATCTCCTCTCTATCCACGTCCAGGCTCCAGTGATGAGATGTCCAGCACAGCGCATCCTGTCGACACCCGGAAATATCGTTACTGCAGCCTGACAACAGGTCTTATGTAGCTGAAGGTGGGGCCCTACCCCCTCTGATGCAACAGGAAACCCTCTCTGGGGTGACCCCACCCCCTCTGATGCAACGGGAAACCTGCGTTATATCAGAAGGGGCGGGGTCACCAGTCACGTCACTGGGAAAGCCTGGGATTCCCCTTGCGTCAGAGGAGGACAGGGGGGCACGTGATGGGTGGTCCTGCCCTCAGCTACATAAGACCTGTCAGGCTGCGGCGACGATATTCCCGGGGTGTCTCCGGTGGAGACAGGATGCACTGCGCTGGACAATAAACCGCTGGAGCCTGGACCTGGATGGAGAGGAGATCATCCATCGCTGGCCCCCGGAGAGGAGAGCATCCATCGCAGGATACCAACAGCATTGGAGTGGAGACCGAGAGTAGAATACCACCGCTGGAATATTTTTATTTATTTTTTTATTTATTTTTTAATAAAGGACGGTGTCTGTGTTTTTTTTTAATCTTTACACTTTCTTTGTGAAATGGTAGGGGTACAATGAACCCCATTACCAATTCACCTAAGGGGGGCTGGGGTGTGGGGGTCCCCTTTGTTAAAGGGGTCTTTCAGATTCCGATAAGTCCACGGCCCGCAGACCCCCACAACCACCGGGCAAGGGTTGTGGGGATGAGGTACTTGTCCCCATCATCATGGGGACATGGTGCTTTGACGGGTCACAGACCCCCAAAGTATTTTCCCCATGTTGAGGGCATGTGGCCTGGTATGGTTTAGGAGGGGAGGCGCTCTCTCGTCCCCCCTATTTTCCTGCGGCTTTCCAGGTTCTGCCAGTGCTCAGCTAAAGGGTCTGGTATGGATTTTTGGGGGGAACTCCACTCCTTTAAAAAAAATGCTTTTTTTTATTTTTATCAATGACTATTAATGACTTTTCTCTGTATTGCCGGGAGCCGACAATTCATTATAGCCGCAAGTACTAAATTACTTTCTTTCCTTCAGAAATGACAGTTTGCGCATAGACAGTTCTAAGCATGGGAAACAAGCACTGGTTTACAGGTATACTATACACTATATTCCCTAGGCATGAAATTTAAAGGAATATTTCACTTTTATTGTTTCACGTTTAGCATTATTAAAATCACTTCTCGCGAAAAAAATGCTGTTTTTAAAACTTTTTTTGCATTGATACATGTCCCCTGGGGCAGGACCCAGGTCCTCAAACACTTTTTATGACAATAACTTGCATATACTGTAAGCCTTTAAAATTATTACTTTAGATTTCTCCCATAAAATTTTACAGGGTGTTCCGCGGCTTTTCGAATTTCCCACAAACACCCCGAATTGTTCGCTGCTTGCCAAACGAGCGAACATGCAATGTTCAAGTTGAACATGCAATGTTCAAGTTGAACATGCGTTTGACTCTTAGGCCGCGTACACACGGCAGAGAACCTCGACGGGCAGAACACATCGTTCCGCCCGTCGAGGTTCTCTCCCGGCCGTCGAATTCGGCGACCCGCCCGTCGGAAATGGCAACCAGCCATTCTTCCAGGCGGGCCGTCGAGGAAATAGAGAGCGTGCTCTCTATTTCGGCTCGACGGGCTTCCCGACGGGAAGCTCGCTGAGACCGTACACACGGCCGAGGTCCTCGCTGGAATGTGCATTCCAGCGAGGTTCTCGCTGGTTTTCAGCGAGAACCTCGGCCGTGTGTACGGCGCCTAACTTAAAGCTCATCCCTAGTGAGAATGACAATTTAAACAGAACGTCTGTATTTCACACGTCCAACCATTACTATACTGCAGGTAAGTAAGTGGTTAACAATGTGAAATAAATTAGACATTTGTATTGTCAATAAAATGAAAATTATGCAAAAGAAAAATGTAATGAAAAATGTAATCTTTAGAGAAAAATCTACAAGGCGGTTATTGATTCGGGAGAATAACTATCAATTGTATGATATTCAATCCATCAATATTTTAGAGAACACAAATGAATTCAAGATAAAATCAACAATGACATAATTACCCATTCCAAAATGGCTACTATTCCGAATGACTGGTTAACAGAGTTAGAGTGGCTGCCGTGGCTTTCAGGTATCAGGTGTTTAGGAATCTTCATGAATGTCAAGATATGTATTGATGCCTGGTGCATGTATGGAAGTGTGTTACTCCCTGTGTCCCCCCGGGGTTCCTTCCCTCAGGGTGTGTCCCTGAGTGTTTTTTCCAGGGTGTGACCCTAAGTGTCTCTTCTCATCTCATTTTTCTTGTCTTAAATACTATCTCAGACAATGAGATCATAAAATGAATAATAATAATGGAGGCGTGGCTTGGCGTGCAATGAGGACAGCAGCACACTGAGGGAGCTCCGCTGACACACACAGCCGTACACAGCTTTCGACCAAGCCTACGGCACTCAGATTCCCGAAAAGAAACTTTACAGCATCCCTCATCCTCGTACATGCCGCGGATCGGCTCCACACCCGGCGAGGAACATCTCAGAGCTTTTTAAATGCAAGTGTCCCAGAACAGCGGCCTAAAATCCAAGATGGCACCATCACACCACGAGGAGGAGTTCAGTGAGGACTCCGGAGGACACATGAAGGGGTAAGAAGAGATCTGAACTCCCCCTGACATGTCAGTGATCGCGGCAGACATCAAATCTACCTTCTCGGCAGCGATCACTGACTTAAAAACCAACCTGTTAGTGCTGAATGAGAAAATGGCCTCTGCAGAAGCGGCGGGGGAAGCAGAGGGACAAGTCCACCCACAAATTGGAAAATAACTAATTTGCACAGGCTCAACACTTTATATATATGAACAGACACATAGAGGATTTGGACAATAGGGGAAGAAGGTGCAATGTCTGTGTAAGAGGGATGCCAGAATCAGTGTGCCATGATCAGATTGTACCAGCGCTGCAGGGAGTCTTTAATAGCCTGCTGGAGAGACAAGAGGACATGGCCATAGATTTTGTGAGGGCACATAGAGCCCTGAGAGGACCACACACAGAACCGCCCAGGAACATAATTTCATCTTTAAGAGCAAAGCTCTGTAAGCAGCAGATTATGCGTAAAGGAAGGAGGAATGACCACATTGTGTTCAATGGAGAAAACATAATGCTGTTCCAGGATCTCTCCCAAATAACCCTGAAGAATAGACGTGCCCTACGTCCCTTGCTGGAGAAATTAAGGGATAGATTTATGAGATACTTGTAGCGCTTCACGTTTGCACTGGCAGTCTCCTTTAATGGCCAGCAACATGTCCTTCGCACTCCTGCTGATCTGCCAGAATTTTGCTCTGCACTGGACCTGGGTCAGAAGGATCTGCCTGACTGGTATTCTGAGTATTTCCAACCCGCTTTGGACAAAAAAAACCTCAGGTCCCCTTACTCCACGCCAAAGAAACGACAAGCAAAGAAGCAAAGGCAGAGTAGCAGGGGGAGCTCCAAGATGGGGACTCTGAGACTCCAAGCTGGGCCTGATGAGGACCAAGACGAGGACTAATCTCCTCATGATCTCCTATTCTCTGTTACTTACCACAAGTTGAAGTTAAACAATGGTTGCCTGAGGACAGTTCACAAATCTCCTTGAGGAAGTGCACAGCTCAGTTTCTTCTACCATTATCCTAGGGCGGTGTGACGGTTCCACCACCTTCACAATGCTTTTTTTTTTTCTTCCCTTTTTTTGCTATTTTTGCCGCATGTTTCTGGCTTAACTGGCTGAATGTCCTTGCAGTGATGGCCCCCAGCTGGTGAATTTTGAAATCGGACCGGTCACTCAGCCTGCCCAACATTCAGATTTGGAAGTGGATACAGACTTACCCTCATACTCGTACTATCTATTTTGAACCTTCTTTCCTGTTACCAACTCACCAATTTTTCTTTTTCTTTTGTACTGTTTTATCTATTTATTTATCTCTGAGGACAGCAGCCGCCATTGAACAACCAAATCACCTGCATTTTTAACCATTGAACTGCCTGTTACTATTACTTATAATGGACTAATCACCATACCCCTACCATACATGTACTTTGTATCTGCGCTGACAGTTACCTTTCCTATTGATTACACATATGCACTCAGTAGCACAATGGTTGGCATGGCCGATCCGCCCTATAGGCTCACTATGCAAGCCGCTTAGGGCCCCGAAAAGCTGCGAAGGGCCCCTCAAATAACTAGAGGCCCCGCCTGGTAAGAAGTAATTTTCGCCCCCTAACCCCCGCTTCTCAACTCGCTGGCTGCATGGGAGAAGAGGCAAGAAGTCAGCACCCCTTGCTTCTCAATTTAATGTAAAATGTAATTTCAGACAGCAGAACACCACAACAAAGAGGTGAACCAAAACCTGAAAAATCTAGTTGACATTCTGGGGAGGGTTTAAAAAAAATAATAATAATAAAAAAAAAAAACACAATAGATGTAGACATTTTTTTTTTTTAATTGTTTATTTATATATTTTCAAATCAGACAAAGTAATCACAAAATCCAGACATTTGAATAAAGAAAAAATGCGAGGAATATACATTCACGTTTATAACAGGACACAGATAAGTCTGGTTGTATACAAGTTAGTCATACCCAGGGCTTTTTTTCTGGGGGAACTTGGTGGAACTCAGTTCCACCACCTTTGGCTCAGACCCTTAGGTGCCCGCTCACCACAATCACTTGTGAACACAGAAGTCTGGTTTCTGTGTTTACAAGTGACTGCTTTGTAACCCCCTGAACTCTGCACACTGTATGTAATGCAATTCTGGTATTTAATGCCCCTTTAAGACCCTTCTACTGTTTGTGAAATCTGAACGGGTCGTGGTTGAGTTCCTGCACCTATTTTTGAGAAAAAAAGTTCTGGTCATACCATCAAATAGAAAATAAGTGGTGGGTTCAACATGAACAACTTATCATTGCTCTGCTGAGCAGAAGCATATATCATCAATCTCTGACCTATATAGAGAAAGAAGGGGAGAGAAAAGAAATAAAATAAAAATAAAAAGGGGGACATCATCTTATACAAAACGGTAGGGGATATGGGCAATGGGTATGCAGCTATGGTAGAGTGGAATGAGGCGCCGCATTAAAATCAGAAGAATCCCATCTCTCCCAGATAGCTTCGAATTTGGGTAAAGAGTCATCTATAACAGATGTAAGACGTTTCATCCTTCTAATGTCCGCAACTGTCGATAAAAATTGTGCAAAAGTGGGAGGGGAGGTAGCTCTCCAACGTTGAGGTATGACACGTTTGGCTGCCAGTAAAAGAAACGTCATTAGTTTGCCAAGATTTTTAGAGATTTTCGGGAGTGGTAAGCCCAGTAACATATGTAAAGGCTGAAAGGGCACGTCTATTTCTAGAACATTCCCTGGGAGATTATGGACTTGCTACCAAAAGGGAGTAATTACCGGACAGTCCCAAAAGATGTGGAGGTGTGTACCTACAGAGGAGCCACATCTCCAGCATTGGCTGTGCGGGGACAACTTATGTGCTGCTAAAAATTCAGGGGTTCTGTACCAGAACATAATAATGTATATGTAGTTTCTACCTGGGCTACATATCTAGAGGCCCTAGAGGAAGCGTCCCAAATTCGTCTCCACTCTGCCAATGTGATGGGCTTGCACAATATGTGGGACCATCTCCTCATGTATGAATGAGTATTATTAGAGAGGGGAGAAGCTGAATGTAAAATTTTGTAGATAGTGGAAATCTGGTGAAGTTCGTGAGGGCCTCTAGAACAAAGCAGTTCAAAGTCAGTAGGGACGCTAATGGTCAGTTGGGGGACCTGGAAGTGAAGAAATGTCTAATCTGTAGGAAGGAATAAAAAAGGATTTTCGGGATATTGTGTTTTGACTGTAGGTCTGTGAAAGATAATAATGTACGCGTTATTGGGTGCACTAGGTGACGAAGTTGAAATATGTTTGCATGGGTCCAGCGTAACATTGAGTCGTAGGATAAACTGTCAGGAATTTCCGGGTTAAAGAGGATATTTATTAGGGTGGGCAAGGGGACGATAAAGAGAATTTACTAGAACAGCGTCTCCAAATTGAGAGTAAATAGCATCGGATTCAGACAGACCTTTCGTATATGAGCAAAGGATTTGTCAGGTGAGGGCCACAACAATGAGCATGGATGGGCAGGGACTGTAATTCCCATCTCTATTTCAGACCATCTGTTTGGGGCAAATCTAGATGTCCATGAGGTTATAGCTTTTAAGTGAGTAGCATAATAGTATTTGACTATATCGGGAGCTCCTAAACCACCCTGTGAGCGGGGGGCCACGAGGACTGAGCTGGCTATTCTATGGGAGGCGTTATTCCAGATAAAGTTTAGAAAGTTCCTATGTAATGCTTTCAGTTGGGTCATGGGAATCTGTACGGGAAGAGTTTCAAAGAAGTACAATAGTTTAGGGAGTATAGACATTTTGAGGACATTTATCCTTCCGATGAGAGACAACGGAAGTTTCGTCCATAATTTCAGTAATCTACCTATTTCAATAAATAAAGGAGGGAAATTAACCTGGTACAGGGTAGAATAGAGGTTGGACACACGTACCCCTAAATATTTCAGGGAGTGGGTGCACCAGCGATAATTGAAGTTACTTTGCAGAGAGGCGAGTGCATCCGCCGGGATATTTATAGGGAGGGCCTCCGTTTTGGTTGTGTTAATCTTAAAACCAGAGAGGTTACTAAATAAGTCTAGAGTAATGTGGAGGGAAGGAAGGGAGATATGTGGGCGAGTGATTGTTATCAATATGTCATCCGCAAAGAGCGAGAGTTTGTACTCCTCCCGTCTCAGCGCCACCCCCCCTATATCTGGATGGGATCTAATAACCGCAGCCATGGGCTCCAGACTTAAAATAAATAAAAGAGGAGACAGGGGACAACCCTGTCTGGTACCGTTACTCAAGGGAAATGGCGGTGAGACGCAGAAAGCCAATGGGACCTGAGAAGTGGGTACGGAGTACAGCGCCTTTAAGGCCTGCATAAATGGACCTGAAAAACCATATTTTGTCAAGGTGGCAAACATAAAGGACCAATTTAGACGGTCAAAAGCTTTTTGCGCATCTAAGCTCAACACGATAGCAGGTCTCCCGGTCTTGGTCAGAAGGTCAATAAGATCAATGGTCCGTCTTGTGTTACCCCCTGCGTGTCTAGTAGGCACAAAACCCACCTGATCCCTATGTATCAAAGATGGAAGAAGAAGGGAGAGCCTGTTTGCCAATATTTTTGTGAATATTTTATAGTCGGAGTTTAAAAGAGCTATAGGGCGGTAGTTGTAAGAATTGATGGGTCTTTGTCCGGTTTCGGGATGACCGTTATATATGCATGTAAGAATTGAGTGCAGGGTACAGTCCCTTTTAACAGGGATGCAAATAAAGTTACAATATGGGGCAGAAATTCTGGGAGAAATTTCTTATAATAGGAGTAAGGGAGTCCGTCAGGGCCTGGGGATTTATGAGATGGAAGTTCTTTAATGACCCTGGAAATCTCCTCAGCAGTGATCTGTGCATTAAGTCCAGAATGGTCACCTGGGGATAATTTGGGTAGGTTAAGAGTGTCAACAAAAGCGTCAAATTTCTCCTGAGATAACTGGGACTCCTTAGACAGACAGTTGTATAGGTCTTGGTAGAATTGTCCAAATATTTTAGTCATACCCCGGGGGCAATAAGTGGGGATTCCGTCCGGCTGGAAAATGAAATCAGGTAAAGAGGCATGGGGGGCGAGGTTTTAACCTACATTCTGTGAGGTTTGTTGGCAAATTCATAAAACTTTTGCTTCGACCAGAGCATAGATTTATCAATTCTGTTCAAATCTAGGGATTTGATACGGTTTCTCAGGGAGGTCACAATGCAGAGGCGGTCCACCGTGGGAAAACTAAGAAGATTCCTCTTAGCTTTAGTTAAGTCGGCTAATAGATTCGTGCATTGAAGAGCACGATCTCTCTTAAGGTGAGATCCAGCGGCAATGCATTCACCCCTAAAAAAGGCCTTGTGAGCTTCCCACAGGGTAGAGACCTCAGACACCGAGCCCTCATTGAGTTGAAAGAATTCGGATAGTTGGTGTTGTAAGTGTAGGTGAACAGTAGGGGTATTGATAAGGGACTCATTGAGACGCCAGTGACATGTTCGAGATGGTGCAGACAGGAGGAGCTCGAGTGAGATGGGCGCATGATCTGACCATGTAATCGGGTGAACATTAGAGTCAGCTAAATAAGACAACAGTGGGGCGGTAATGAAAAAATGGCGCTTCCTGTTGACGACATATTGAAACGTACGTCGAGGCGGCACGTGACCACGCACAGCATCTTCCGGTCCAGCTGGTTCTCAACTATTGTGAGGTGGAACGCACGCGATCGTTTCCCCAGCCAAGGACACATTTCTCTCCTAGACCTAAGCCTTCAGCCTCAGTGCCGGGACGTGGGGCACCCCTAACAGTAAGGAGCCACTCGGCACTGTGTGTTTTCATTTTATTTTAATTAAACGTTATTATGCTATGACGGCTTTCTCTGTGTTTTTTGCCCTATGACGGTTAACATATCCAATCAAGAGTATCCAGGCCTTTAACCATCTGTGGAGACACAAAGCGTTATTTGACCTCTTTTTTAACGAAAAGGGTCAATTGGTTGTGATCAGAGTGAAATCTACAAGGATTTTTGGAATTAACCCTTTTGCACATTATTTGGACTTTTTGTTTCTGCACAATTTATGGACATTTTGTTTCTGCACAATTTATGGACTTATATTTATCAAAATATAGTTTGCACATATTTATATATTAATGTAAAGCAACCATAGTTTTTTTTTATTCTGTGGTTTATGTTTTGATTGTTCGTAATTAATAGCGCCCCCTGTTGTTTCTATTTATCCATTCATATTCTGAATTTTTGGGGTGCAGCTTTAGCACTACTTACACTTTAATTGTATTTACACTATATTTACATTTTGTTTTGGCGCGAGATCCCTACCCTTTCAATGAAAAAATGATCTAATCTTGTGTATAATTTGCATGAGGGTGAGAAAAAGGTAAATTGTCTAGCGATTGGATGTTTTACTCTCCAAGCGTCAAACAAGTTATGAGCTCTAATTGTCCTTCGAAATGAGGCAGAAGATTTTTGTGCTTGTCCAGGGGGAGTTTTATGAAGCAAGGAGAATCTATCCTTACAGAGGGACATACATAAATTGAAATCTCCCCCAATGATCATGAAGGGTTGGGAGAAGGCCGCAAGTTTTTCAAAAAAATCCTCAAGAAACCCAATCTGACCTGTGTTGGGAGCATACACATTCGCTAAAGTGAAAGACGTGTTCATGTGATCACAGTTCAAGAGAATAAAGCGGCCACGAGGGTCTAGAAATGAAGATTTAACACGTATGGCAGAAGAACGTTTAAAGAGAATAGCCACTCCAGCTTTACCGGAGGGATCAGAGGCAATTAATGTAGTAGGAAAGTGTTTAGATGCAAATTTAAATGAACCATTAGCTTTAAAATGTGTCTCCTGAACCATAATCACGTCAGCATCAAAGGACCTGAACTATTTCAACGCCAGCCAACGCTTACGAATGGAGCCCAGGCCCTTAACATTGTAAGACAGTATATTAATAGCCATTACTAAGCATTGTAAGCATATCTCGCATTGCGTACAAAAAACATATAATCAGCAGAGACCATGATGTAGAAAAACTAGTGATTGTAGTAACAAGTACAAATAGGAAAAATTGGCACAAGGTAGTGTAAACACAGCCGTGTTTCTGAAACGGGTCAAAAAAAAAACCCTAAAACAAAACAAAAAAAACATGGGTAATATGTGGGAGCTCCAGGAGCATTTGAAAAGGAAGTCAAAGATCAAGACGGCCCCTAGGATCTCCATTGCTTTCAGAAAAAAAGTTATTAAACATGGAAAAAAAACGGCAGGAACAACAAAACAAACAAAAAAATACCTTACAGGTATGAAGCCTGAGGGGGATGATCCCCTCAGGAGGTCACGGTCGCATTCCAGGACCATGACAGTGACAAAGGGAGGGCATGCCAGCCCGTAAGAGCCAATTTATTGGCCTCAATACAATCCAAGAAAACTGCAGTGAAAAAGAAATAAATAATCAAGAGGTTTTTATCAAACAGGTGTTCAGAGGGTAGAAAAACCAGCTGCATGGAGCAGACAGAAAAGAAAAGTCAGATCTGGGGATCAGAGCACTCAGGCACAAAAGGTGAAGATCAGGGTCACCGTGTAAAGAGCAACAAAAAGAAAATAAGGCAAAATCAGGTGTGACCCTTAGATGATGGAGAGTGTGATGAAGTTGAAGCATTATGGGTGGAACTGCATACAGATGTGCGTAGTTCAAAGTTAATCATTGGAGTTTGTTATAGACCACCCAATGTTAATGAGGAGGTGGAGACTCGGCTCCTTGCACAGATGGAAAGGGCTGCAAGGGCTGGGATGGTGATAATAATGGGGGATTTTAACTACCCAGAAATTGACTGGAATAATTGAATTTCTGGGACAGTTAAAGGACAAAAATTTAAAAACCTATTGCAGGACAATTTTATGGTCCAGTTTATTGAGGCCCAAACTAGGAATGATGCTCTGTTGGACTTGGTAATCTCAAACCATGCAGAGCTTATTACTAATGTTCAGATAAAAGAACACCTGGATAGCAGTGATCATAACATGATTTCATTTAATATTAACTATAAGCAAGAAATACATACAGGAAAGATAAAAACACCTAATTTCAAGAGAGCAAATTTTCAAAGCATGAGGACTGTTCTCCAGGGCTTGGACTGGGAGGGAATATTGGCACAGATGAACACAGAACAGAAATGGAAAGTCTTCGAAAAGACTCTTTGGAACCTTACTGCAAAGTATATTCCCATGGGCAATAAGTTTAAAAGGCTAAAGATAAAACCTATGTGGCTCATGGTCAAAGTTAAAAAAGCTATGAACAATAAGAAAATAGCTTTTAAAAAATATAAAAATGAAGGAACACTAGTGTCGTTTAAATGTTACAAAGAATATAATAGAATATGTAAAAAGGAAATCAAGGATGCAAAAATTCAAAATGAACGACAGATTGCAAAAGATAGTAGGACAAACCCCCAAAAATTATTTAAATATATTAATAGTAAAAAGGTCAAGTCTGAGCATGTAGGCCCTTTACAAAATAATCTAGAGTGGGTGACTGAGGACATAGAGAAGGCAAATTTATTAAATGCTTTCTTCAGCTCTGTGTATGCAATGGAGTATGGGGGAGCTCATGTCCATAATGGGGGTGGGAGTGACACAGCCCCAAATCCACAATGGCTCAAAAGTGATATGGTCCAGAAATATTTAGACAGAATAAAGGTGGATAAAGCACCTGGACCAGATGGCATCCACCCACGGTAAATAATTGAGCTCTGAAATTTCAAAGCCACTGTATCTAATATTTAGGGACTCGTTAATGACAGGAATAGTACCACTGGATTGGCGTAGAGACAATGTGGTGCCTATATTTAAAAAGGGAACAAAGTCTTTACCAAGTAACTATAGACCTGTTAGTTTAACTTCTATAGTTGGTAAGATACTGGAACGTTTAATAAAAGACCACATGGATGAGTTCTTGCTGGAAACAAACTATTTAAGCAGCAGACAGCATGGATTCATGAAAGACAGAAGTTGTCAGACAAACCTGATTTCCTTTTATGAAGAGGTAAGTAAAACCCTGGACAGAGGCGTGGCAGTGGACGTGGTATACTTGGATTTTGCAAAAGCATTCGATACAGTTCCCCACACACGGCTCATGTGTAAGGTAAGGTCTACAGGATTAGATATATCAGTTTGTAAATGGATAGAAAACTGGCTGAAAGACAGAATTCAGAGAGTTGTGTTTAATGATTCTTACTCTGAATGGTCCAAGGTTATCAGCGGTGTACCCCAAGGTTCAGTGTTGGGTCCCTTACTTTTCAATATATTTATAAATGATATTGGGTCTGAGATCCAAAGTAACATTTCTGTCTTTGCAGATGACACCAAGCTATGCAGTGGAATAACGTCCTTGCAGGATGTCTCCAATTTACAAGCCGACCTCAATGCTCTGTCTAATTGGGCGACTATGTGGCAGATGAGGTTTAATGTTGATAAATGTAAAGTTATGCACTTGGGGCTAAGAATATGCATGCATCATACATGCTAGGGGGAGTTCAACTAGGGGGATCTGTAGTGGAGAAGGATCTGGGGGTTTTAGTTGATCATAAGCTCAATAATGGCATGCAATGCCAAGCTGCGATTTCCAAAGCGAGCAAAGTCCTTTCTTGTATTAAGAGAGGTATGGACTCCAGAGATAGAGATATAATTTTGCCCCTGTACAAATCATTAGTAAGACCTCATCTGGAATATGCAGTCCAGTTTTGGGCACCAGTTCTCAAAAAGGATATCGGAGAACTGGAGAAAGTGCAGAGAAGGGCAACTAAACTGATAAGAGGCATGGAGGAGCTCAGCTATGAGGAAAGATTAGAAAAACTGAATTTATTCACTCTTGAGAAGAGGAGAATAAGGGGGCATATGATCAACATGTACAAATATATAAGAGGTCCATATAGTGAACTTGGTGTTGAGTTATTCACTTTAAGGTCAACGCTGAGGACAAGGGGGCACTCTTTACGTCTGGAGGAAAAGAGATTTCACCTCCAAATACGGAAAGGTTTCTTCACAGTAAGAGCTGTGAAAATGTGGAACAGACTCCCTCCAGAGGTGGTTCTGGCCAGCTCAGTAGATTGCTTTAAGAAGGGCCTGGATTATTTCCTAAATGCACATAATATAACTGAGTACTAAGTTTTGTAGGTAAAGTTGATCCGGGGTAAATCCGATTGCCTCTCGGGGGATCAGGAAGAAATTTTTTCCCCTCCGGTAGCAAATTGGATCATGCTCTGCTGGGGTTTTTTGCCTTCCTCTGGATCAACTGTGGGTATGGAGTTGGGTGTATGGGATGTACTGTGTTTTATTTTGTTTGTTTATTTTTTTTTATGGTTGAACTGGATGGACTTGTGTCTTTTTTCAACCTGACTGACTAACTATGATGTAGCCCTTTGAGGAGTAGAGACGGAATTCTGAGATCTATGACGAACCGGAGTCCATATCTTGCCCGGAGTAGAGATAGGTCTGGGTTCTGGAGGTTGTGCCTGTAAATCCTCCTCCGGGATGGGAGGAAGACCCAGGTTCTTGGTGAAAGAGTCACATTCCTGAAGATCCCTCATGGAGTATTGCATCCCATCCTTGGTTACTGATAAGCGAAATGGAAAGCCCCAACGGTATGTGACTTGGTGCCGCTGTGGGTGTGCTGTAACAGGCCTCAAAGCACGCCATTTGGCTAAGGTAATAGGAGATAGATTGCTAAAAAGTTGAATCTTTGTGCCTTTAAATTAAATTCTCGATCTGTTGCGTGTGATGGAGGTCAAAGCTTCTTTGCTTTCATATAAGTGGAAGCGGACAATGATATCTCTGGGATTAGCTCCCTGAGGAGGCTTAGGAGCTAGCGATCTATGTGCCCGATCAAGGCGCCAATCTATATCCGGGATCTCGGGTGCAAGATAAATGAAGAGAGCCAACAGGTAGGGCAGAATTTCCTTATCGGAAATTGACTCAGGGACCCCGCGGATCCGTAGGTTTTGTCAGCGCTCTCTGTTCTCGAGATCCTCTTGTTGTATTTGGAGCTGTGTCACAGCATTTTTAAGGGTAGCATTTTCATCTTCTAAAGCATGTACATATTGGACCATATCATCAAATTTAGTCTCAAGGTTATCAGTGCGCTCCCCCAATTGATCTATCTCCCCTCTAAGTTCATGTGCTAGTTTATTTACCTCTTTAGCGATGTTGTTGGTGAGGTTCTGCAGCAGAGCTTGTAGCTTTTTGTCGAGTACCGTCTCTGTCACCGGTGCCGCCATTGCTGGAAGGGTAGAAGCTGATGGCTGGGGCGCGGTCTGTACAGTAAAAAGAGAAGGATCAGTCAGCGGGTCCACATCAGGTGGGGCGATGACAGCAGTCGCAGAGCCTGGGGCCGGAGATTGGGGTCTGAGCACAAAGCGGTCCATAAGAGGGGATGGCTGAATCGTGGTCTGCTTTGCGGGTTTTTTGTAAATGTGACGTTGGTCTCCGACCTTCCCCATATAAAACATCTGTTGAGCAGTTCTTGGAGCTAGTGATACGGCTCCTGGGGCTGTAGAAGCTGGTGATGCAGAGCGGGGGCCACTGAGGAATAAAGTGAGGCCAAGGTTATGATTCAAAATTTCCTCCATTTCACACGCTGAACAGGCATCCCCCTCCCGTCTTTAAACTTTCGTTAGATGCATTAATCAGCTGGGAGAGTAACTTCTTTGACAGTTGCAGGGAACAATGGCATAACTGTTGTTAATTTGAGGGTCCAGGACAATTGTCAGCAGTCCAGGGAGTCCTCTACGTTCCCTAAGGGGGGTTCAGGTGTTCAGAGGGACATAAACTGATCTAGGCAGGCAGTTTGGGTGCACCAAGATGGCCGCCGACCTCCTGGACAAGGCCAAAGCCGCGGCCTCGCCTAGATCTGCCGCCCAGCGGAGGTGCGTCTGGCCACGATTTCGGGATCAAACCTCTGCGATTTCGCAGGTGAGGACTCGCTCCAGCCCAGCTGGGGTTACCGCTGATGGGGAGGGACGATGCCGCGTCCCCTCGTCTTGTAGGTTGACGGATCGGGAGCGGGAGGTCTCGTAGGCCCCAAGATGGCGCCCAGTCACAGCTTAGTGGAGCTCTCCTGGAGCGCGGCGGATCAGCAGCCAGCCGGGCCGGACCTGATCACCGGTGTATTCCGGATGATGTTTAGGGGGATTCAAGATGCCGGGGGAAGCCGCAAACCAACGTGGGGTGATCGCTGATCGGGAAGGCCTCAAGATGGCGACCGGAGCGTGGAGAAGCCTGGATGATGGGGCCCATGGGGAGCCGGATTATGGAGGTATCTGAGCAATGGGGATCCCGGTGTAGGCCGAACACTCGTAGACAATTATTTAGATGCAAAAATATAGGTCTTAAAAAAATAATAATTCTGTTTTGATATTTAAAATAAAAATAAAAATTCAGTGTAATACAATAAATATTTTGGGATACTCAACAATGTCTGGCTTCTTATTATATCAATGCTGCCTAAAACTCTGCAACCCCTCACTATCTGTGTTCTATCATCGGAGCATTCAAAACGATGCAAATCTTCATTTAGCATTTACCCAACACTGTATTGAAACAGTTCGGGGACTCCTCAGGAGGACACGGTGGGACTAGGGAAGGACTGTGTGATGCCATGAAAAACACAGCAAACTTATAGTAAGATCGACTGAGTTTATGGGCAAAAACACAGCAAATGTGCAACGTGCAGTATGATCGACTGCGTTTATGGGCAAAAACACAGCAAACATGCAGTATGATCGACTGCGTTTATGGGAAAAAACACAACAAACGTGCAGTATGATCGACTGCATTTATGGGCAAAAACAGCAAACGTGCAGTATGATCAACTGCGTTTATGGGCAAAAACACAGCAAACGTGCAGTATGATCGACTGTGTTTATGGGCAAAAACACAGCAAACATGCAGTATGATCTACTGCGTTTATGGGCAAAAACACAGCAAAAGTGCAGTATGATCGACTGTGTTTATGGGCAAAAACACAACAAACGTGCAGTATGATCGACTGCGTTTATGGGCAAAAACAGCAAACGTGCAGTATGATCGACTGCATTTATGGGCAAAAACACAGCAAACTTATAGTAAGATCGACTGCGTTTATGGGCAAAAACACAGCAAACGTGCAGTATGATCGACTGCGTTTATGGGCAAACACAACAAACGTGCAGTATGATCGACTGCGTTTATGGGCAAAAACACAGCAAATGTATAGTAAGATCGACTGAGTTTAAGGCCAAAAACACAGCAAACGTGCAGTATGATCGACTGCGTTTATAGGCAAAAACACAGCAAACGTATAGTAAGATCGACTGAGTTTATGGGCAAAAACACAGCAAACTTATAGTAAGATCGACTGCATTTATGGGCAAAATCACAGAAAACCTGCAGTATGATCAACTGCGTTTTTGGCCAAACACAGCAAACTTATAGTAAGATCGACTGAGTTTATGGGCAAAAACACAGCAAACGTGCAACGTTCAGTATGATCGACTGCGTTTATGGGCAAAAACACAGCAAACTTATAGTAAGATCGACTGAGTTTATGGGCAAAAACAGCAAATGTGCAGTATGATCAACTGCGTTTATGGGCAAAAACACAGCAAACGTGCAGTATGATCGACTGTGTTTATGGGCAAAAACAGAGCAAACGTGCAGTATGATCAACTGTGTTTATGGGCAAAAACACAGCAAACATGCAGTATGATCGACTGCGTTTATGGGCAAAAACACAGCAAACTTATAGTAAGATTGACTGAGTTTATGGGCAAAAACAGCAAACGTGCAGTATGATCAACTGCGTTTATGGGCAAAAACACAGCAAACGTGCAGTAAGATCGACTGCGTTTATGGGCAAAAACACAGCAAACTTATAGTAAGATCGACTGAGTTTATGGGCAAAAACACAGCAAACGTGCAACGTTCAGTATGATCGACTGCGTTTATGGGCAAAAACACAGCAAACTTATAGTAAGATCGACTGAGTTTGTGGGCAAAAACACAGCAAACGTGCAGTATGATTGGCTGCGTTTATGGGCAAAAACACAGCAAACGTATAGTACAGCACAATCTCCTGCCTGACAAATACTAATAGCAGATCTAGCTAAGCTATACAGTGTATAAATATATGTACAACTCCTAAGGATGTATATATATTCTCTACACACTGTAAATTTAACTATGACTACTAGCCTTCCTGCTCTATCTATCTATCTATCTATCTGGTAAAAAAGACACTGTGGGTCGGACTCTCAAAGAATCCCCGGCGGCGTAGCATTAGGCATTTAAACTACGCCGCCGCAACGTACTAGAGCAAGTGTTTTATTCTCAAAGCACTTACATGTAAAGTCGCGGCGGCGTAGCGAAAATCCCCCGGCGCAAGCCCGCGTAATTCAAATGAGCCGGGTAGGGGGCGTAGAGCATTTAAATTAGGCGCGTTCACACGCCAAACGTACTGCGCATGTGCCGTCCCAAAAACTTCCCGACGTGCATTGCGCAAAATGACGTCGCAAGGACGTCAGTGTTTTAGATGTGTACGTTAATGGCGTCCAGCCCCATTCACGGACGTCTTACGCAAACAACGTAAAATTTTCAAATGGCGACGCGGGAACGACGGCAATACTTAACATAGGATGCGCCACCTTCGGGCTGCTTTATCTTTATGCGGCGCAAACCTTACGGAAACAACGGAAACTTTGACGGGGCGACGTAAAATCGTTCGGGAATCGGCGTATTAGGCTCAAATGAGAAAACAACGTTATGGCCACCTAGCGGCCAGCGTTGTCATTACATCTACGATCCGACGGTGTAATTCTTTTACACCTGTCGGATTTTTAGTGTATCTATGCGTAAGTGATTCTAATAATCACACGCATAGATACCCATTGAGATACGACAGTGTATCTGAGATACACCGTCGTATCGCCTCTGAGAATCTGGCCCTGTGTCTCTATCTCTCTCTCTCTAACTAACTGACTGTCTGACTTCTCTGTAACAAAGCCAGAACACACTACACGAGGCCGCCCGGAAGGTGTCCTTTTATAGTGTGGGGCTTGTGCTAAAGTCCTGAGCCATAATTGGCCAAAGCACCCAGGCTTTGGCCAATTATGGCTCTTCATTTTTTGGGCGCTGTGATTGGCCAAGCATGGGGGGTCATGGTGCATTCTTGGCCAATCATCAGCGCGCATTGCCGCAGTGAATTATGGGTAGTTGAGCGTCATACGAATTTGGCGCGAACGACCCGTTTTGTTTGTTTTTCGACGAACGATTGAACAAGCAATGTTCGAGTCGAACATGCGTTCGTCTCGAACGCAAAGCTCATCCCTAGTCACGTTAGTACTGTTTACCTGGATTTATAGGTGAATCTCAGACTCACAGTTTAACGCTTTTCTATGTACGGCTGTGTGTACAACAGCCATTTACTTCCCTAGACTTATTTCTCTTAGGCCGCGTACACACGAGGAGATATGTCCGATAAATCGGTCTGACAGACCGTTTTCATCGGACATATCTCCTGGGAGATTTTGGTTTGATCCGTGTACACTCGATCAAACCAAAAAAGCCCCGCCGACAGACAGCGCGGTGACGTGGCGGTGAGGTTGACACCGCCACGTCACCACTCCAGGAAGTAAAATACTTCCTGGAGTGGATGGATTCGACGCATGCGGGAGATTTTTGTCCGCTGGTTAGGCATACTAACCAGCGGACATGTTGGACGGATGGGTTTCAGCAGACAGATTTTAAAGCATGCTTTAAAATTTGTCTGCTGGAAAAACCTGTCTGTTCGCCCGTACACACAATCGAATTTGTCTGCTGAAACGGTCCGTCGGACCGGTTTTAGCAGATAAATTCGATCGTGTGTACGCGGCCTTAGTCTTAATCCATATTTGGATTGCACCATAGGTGGACTGCCGCTGTGTAGTCTGGTGCCTCCCTAAAACCCCACAGAGTGACCCAGTGCTCCTGATTTAGGATACAGGGGACACTACTTATGAAGGAGGTACTCACTCCTGGGTGGGCAGGTCCCACACGGGAGACGTACCTCTACCTTACATTATCCTCCTCTATATTATTATTGAACCTCCTTTCACTTGTTTCTCATTCTCTGACCTAGTGTCTTATCTCCCTGCTCTCTTCCCCCTTCTCTTTCCTCTTCTTGACCTCTCCCTTTTTCTCTCTCTGATCCCTGATCTGGGGGTGGGGGATTGATGAAAGACATTTGTTTGGCTTATTTATTTCATTTGTACTAACTTGCATCTGTCAGATTTCATTGTTGCAGTCGGACCTCTGGAGCATCTCCTCCGCACCGATGGCTTACATATTTATTTCTCAGAGGAACCTATCCTCAGTAGAGGCAGCTCACATCGGGATCCAATCCATCTCGGACCACGCACCTATCTCACTAGGCTTAAATCTTTTAAACGCACCCCCTAAACAGCCGACGTGGAGACTTAACGCGTCTCTTCTGACTGACCCAGATCTTCTGCCCTCTATCACCACCTCACTACAGGAATTCTTTAGCCGTAACTCCACACCTGATGCAGACCCCCTAATGGTATGGGAAGCGCACAAATGTACAATTAGGGGAGCGGTGATCAGAATGGGCTCTAAACACGAAAAAGATAGAGAGAAAGAAATTTGCAAATTGACGACACAAATTCACACCTTAGAGTCTCTGCCGCGTACACACGATCACATGATCACATGAAAAAACCAATGTTTTTAAAAACGTCATTTAAAATGATCGTGTGGGCTACATATAATTTTTCATCTCCTGAAAAACAACAACAAAACAATTCGAACATGCTGTATTTTTTCACGTCGTTTTAAAAAATGTTATTTTTCGGGTTGTAAAAAATGATCGTGTGTGGGCTAAAACAACGTTTTAAACCCGTGCATGCTCAGAAGCAAGTTATGAGATGGGAGCACTCGTTCTGGTAAAACTACCATTTATAATGGAGTAAGCACATTCATCACGCTGTAACAGACAGAAAAGCGTGAATCGTCTTTTACTAACAAGGAATCAGCTAAAAACTGCCCCAAAGTCGAATAGAACTTCCCCTTTAGGCCTCGTACTCACGATCAAATCTGTCCGCTGGAAACGGTCTGCTGGACCGTTTCAGCAGACAGATTCGATCGTGTGTACAGCCGAGCCGACGGATTTGGCCACCCGACAGATTTCAAAGCATGCTTTGAAATCTATCGGGTGGAAATCCGTCCGCCCGACATGTCTGCTGGTTAGTACACTTACCAGCAGACATGTCGTCCCGCACCGCCCCCGAATGGATTTGGCGCATGCGTGGAAGTGTTTTACTTCCTGGTGCGGTGACGTGGCGGCGTCAACGTCACCGCCACGTCACCGACACGTCAGCGCGCCGTCTGCTGGCGGGGATTTTGGTTTGCTCGTGTGTACACGCGAGCAAACCAAAATCCCAGCAGACAGATTTGTTCAAATCTGTCGGACAGACAGATTTGAACAAATCTGTCTGCTCGTGTGTACGAGGCCTTAGAGTCCCGTCGTACGTGTTGTATGTCACCACGCTTTGTTCATCAATTTTTAAAAACGATGGTGTGTGGGCAACATCGTTTTTAATGATGAAGTTGAAAAAATTTTGTTTTTTTTCATGCCGAAAAGTGATCGTATGTAAGCGGCATAAGTCTAAACGCATGCTGTTTTTCAGAAAAAAATGTATTACGAGTCAGGCAATAAATCAGGCAAGAGAACACACTTATGCCAATGACATTGCAGGAATCAGAGGGGGGAATGGTACAGTGGATGTGACCACAGAAGCAATAGCTGCTCATTTTCATGAGTATTACACTAAGCTATATGACTTGCCACTCCAACACAGACCTAAGGATATGCTCGGGGACAGGATGCAAATCATACAAGACTATCTGACCAAAAGTGGGCTTCCAGGATTGACAGACCTCGATGTAACACTTCTAGAAACACCAATAACCCCTGTTGAAATCGCTCAGGTAATCAAATTGCTGAAAAATGGGAAAAGTCCTGGCCCGGACGGCTACACAACCATTTATTACAAAACCTTTTCCAACATACTTACCAAGCCGTTTGCTGCTGCTTTGAACTCCATGTCCACAACTTGGGACATACCGTCAGATTTTTTATCTATTTTTTATCTGCACACGTAGCAATAATTCCCAAACCTGGTAAGAACCCCATGAATTGCACCAGTTACAGGCCCATTCACGCCAAAGCTTTCGCGAACATTCTCGCAATGCGCTTGGGACCTTTACTGCCGGGCCTGATAGGTCTGGAGCAAGTAGGCTTTGTGCCGGGCAGGGAGGCAAAAGACAATGTCACCAAGGCCCTGCTCCTCATCCAAGCGTCGCATGTTGGGGATATCGAGGGTCTTTGATAGAGTGGCATGGGACTTCATGAAGGCAGTATGCAGACACGTAGGATTGGCCCCACGCATGCTTTCGTGGATTTTTGCCTTGTATCATAACCCCACGGAGAAATTGAAAATAAATGGGACATTGTCTGAAAAAGTCTGCATTAAAAATGGCACTAGGCAAGGCTGCCCCCTATCCCCGTTGCTGTTTATCTTAACCCTTGAACCCTTTATAAGAATAGTTAAACTGAATGTGGCAATCGCTGGATTCAAGGTTCGGGATGATGAGTTTAAACTGGCAGCATACGCGGACGACCTCCTTTTCTTCTTAACCAACCCAACGGACAGCATTCCCACTCTTCTGACCGAATTCACTATGGCTACATCTCCAACCTAAAAATTAATAACACAAAATCAAAAGCCATGAACCTCTAGCTGCCATCTGAGAGGTTAAGTCGGATTAAAACACAATGACGTGCTGAAAAAACGAAGTTCAATGCTTCAAAGCATTATACATGTGCAGACTGGAATATTTTGTTTCGTTTTTTTCGTTTGGAAAATACTTTAGTTACTCCCGAAAATCGCTTTGATTTATTTCGTTTTTCGTTGGGGAATAGCTTTCGTCCGAAAATCCAATAATACTTGGTTTCTGTCGAATGGTCAAAAGAATATTCGATGGAACGACGCTTTTTGGTTTCTGTCGCATGGTCAAAAGAATATTCGACGGAACTCTATTCTCTGTAATGTCGAATCTATTATTTCTATAGTGTTGAATCTTTTCTCTATAATGTCAAATCTTTTCCCTATAATGTTGAATCTCTCTATATCGAATTTTTACCGCAACGGAAATGAAAATAAGGCATTTTTTATGTCGGATCTTTCGGTTTTCGTTTCTTGCACTTTCGTTATCGTTTGTTAAAACGATAACGAAAAAACCAAATTTTCGGACGAAAATGCATTCTAACGAAAACGAATGCACATGTCTACCAAGCATGCATCGACTTGATTCTGAGCATGCGCGGGATTTGAACTGATGATTTTGCATACTAACCATCGGTTTGGACCGATGGTCAGGCATCCATCAGTCTGATTTTAAAGCAAGTTTTAAAACTTTGGTCCGAAGGACGACGGACCGATGGGCCATACACACGGTCGGTTTGGACTGATGAAACTGGACTTCAGTCTATTTTCATCGGTTTGGACCGATCGTGTGTACGTGGCCAACGTACCGTTTGCAGCAACATGTCTCATTGGATTTTGGTCCGATGGCGTGTACACACCATCGGACGAAAATCCCCTCGGTCTGAGGACGCGGTGACGTGGCGGTGACGTTGACGCCGCCACGTCACCACTCCAGGAAGTAAAATACTTCCACGCATGCGTCTAATCCATTCGATTGTACTAACCAGCGGACATATCTGACGGACAGTTTTGTAGCGGACAAATTTCAAAGCATGCTTTGACATTTGTCCGATGGACAAACCTGTCCGCTAGCCCGTACACACGATCGGAGATATCTGCTTGAAACAGTCCGTCGGACCAGTTTCAGCGGATAAATTCAATCCTGTGTACGCGGCCTCAGAGTTCAAGGGGCTATTCAATGAGTAATGCTAAAAGGCTGCCATACAGTGCTTCAGCTGGTCTGTGTATAGAACAGGAACCACACCGAAGCAGAGATTCTTTCAGATTTGCAGGGACAGAGGTGGTTTATGACATGCCAGCTGGAGCCAGGAATGGTGATGTGCGATAATGGCACACACCTCCTGTCCACTGTTAGACAGGGAAAGTTGACACATGTACCATCCCTGGCACATGGCCTAAATTTGGTGCAGCATTTCTTAAATAGGCACCCAGGGTTGGAAGAGCTGCTTAAGCAGTCCAGAAGTGTCTGTAGGCATTACAGGTGGTCATATATAGCCAGTGCTCAATTGGCTGAAATTAATCAGGAATTCATCTGCCCATAAACTGCCTGATTTGTGACCTGCCTACCAAATGAAACTTGACTTTGGCAATGCTGCAGTGGCTGCACATGCAGCAGAGGGCCGTCACCAAGTATCTGTGTGAGTATGGCACATCGGCAGGGTCAGGCTGGCTCTGCTTTTTTTTTTCCTCACCAATGGCTGCTGATAAAGAATGCATGCACTGTACTGTCACTATTTGAGGAGGCGACAAGGATGGTGAGCTCTGAAAGTGCATGCATCAGTGACACAATCTGTCAGGTCACCTGTGGCCAGGTGACAAGTGCACCCTGTTGGGGTCAGGGACGCACCACAGGGTAGTGAACCCTAAAACCAACTGCTGCTATCAGAAGAAGCGTGAACCCAAGATCGCCGAGGGCACAGAGTCTAAGACCCAGCTTTGTGTTCACCAGAGCCCCTAGTGGTGGGGAAGGCCTTCGTCACAGCTCAAACCAGGTCGCGACCCCAGGATCCCCTAGGTGACACTCCGCAGGGAGAGAGGGGAAGCAGCAAGCAGGACAAACGGTAGTGATGGGTAAGCCGAGGTCAGGGCAACAGGCAAACAGGGGTAACCGAGGGACAGGCAAATGTCAGGGGCACAGGCAAACAGGAGAAATCAGGGACGAGACAAAAATGGTACACAGGAAGGTATTTGTAGCACACTGCAGACAGGAACTTTAAGCAAACAACACTGTTGAACAGCACTGCAGGCCTGTAGTGCAACAGTTAATAAAGACTTCCTGGGATGGCCTGGGTGGGGCCATACAGGAAGGAGAGGGGAAAAGAAGGTAACCAGAACAGGGTCAGGCCAGACTATTGCATTTCCATGACACAATCCCTGTTGTGACTCTGCATGGCATTATGGACAGGGCACTCAAGGCAGAACGGTGGGAGGAAGAGAACTTTCTTTCTTCTCAAGGCCAGCTTTATGCAGACACCATTCTTGCAATGCCACACAACACACAAGAGGAGAGGGAGGAGGAAGAGGAAGAGGATTCTGGCAGTATTGGAGGAATTAAAGCAGAGAAATGTCAACCCTTAACAGATGGATTTTCATCACCAGAACCCTTAGGAGTAGGGATGAGCTTTATGTTTGAGTTTGACTCGAACATTGGCTGTTCGCCCGTTCGGCGAACAGGGAACCATTTGGGGTGTTTGCGGCAAATTCGAAAAGCCGCGGAACACCCTTTAAAATGATATGTGTAGCGCTACCCCATTCAGGAGCCACTGGTTAGATTGGGATCGGCAGATTAAGTTACCTCTGTGAGGTGTCTAGGGGTAGATGTAGTGAGCAAAGCAGTAACGAATGTCCAACCTGAAGCTCAAGTTTTCTGAATGCTTTACACGACCAACACATCAACTTGAGGTAGATAGGAGAAGGTTGATGAGAGAAGAGCAACTTCACAGAGTCAGGCTTGGATAGAGAAAGCAATCCTGCTTTCGGTTATTAAGTCAATCACGTCGCCACTCAAGCCGGAGTGGGTGCAGTGCACCTGGACAGGCCTCTCACACAGACCCGGCAGCCAGAGTGTCACAGAGAAAGCTGAGAAGAAACAAGTCGCTGCCACCAACTTGGCTCTAGAAGATTAGTAGAGGCCTCTACCACAGGTCCGGTATTTAAGAGCAATAGAGCATATCCTCTCAATCCTGTCCTCTTGAGATGCGGAACCCCAGTAAGTCACTGAGGTTCCTCAGTCACTTCAGTGTATCTGAGCCATGAGGCCCAGAGTCGAGAACTCCGTGTGGCACACCATGAAGGTGGGTGCCGCACCTGGAACCAGGAACCCGTGAAGACCCCTGCCACATAAATACCCTCCCCCAGCATGCCCCACAAGGGAAATGCTCCTCCAATTGGCTGCTGGGGAAAAGTGGTTCTGCCTGAACCCCTCTGGCGCCACCTGCCGCCCAAAGATGGGACCACATCTTTGGAGCGCAGAATGACCCACAGGATTCAGGACTGACAGCTGCTGAATTTGAACAAATCAAACTGAGTGAGAGCAAGTAAGTCTCTCACCCTACTAACTTTAGCGTAGCGCCCTTTCTGAAAGTAAGGGGGCGCTACATATGGGATAAATCAAAAGTGTTAATTTTAAAGGTTAATGTGCAAGTTATTGTTAAAAAGTGTTTGGGGACCTGGATGCTGCCCCAGGGAATATGTATCAATGCAAAAAAAAAGTTTTAAAAAACTGCCGTTTTTCAGGAGCAGGGATTTTAATAATGCTTAAAGTGAAAAAATAAAAGTGAAATGTCCCTTTAAATTTCGTACCTGGGAGCTGTCTATAGTATATCTGTAAAGTAGTGCATGTTTCCTGTGTTTAGAACTGTCCCTGCACAAAATGTCATTTCTAAAGGAAAAAAAAGTCATTTAAAACTAATCGCGGCTATTCATGGGTCCTGGCAATACAGATCAAAGTCATTGAAAAAAACATCGGGGGCCCTTTGGGGTATTGAATATTAAGGGTAACCCGAACAAAAAGAAAAAACGAAAAAACTTGGGGGTCCCCCCAAATTCCATATCAGGCCCTTCAGGTCTGGTATGGATATTAAAGGGAACCCCGCGACATTTTTTTAATGGTGTGGGGTTCCCCCCAATATCCATACCAGACCCTTCTGGTATGGTATGGATTTTAAGGGGAACCCTGCACCAAAATTTTTAAAAAAATGGCGCGGTGTCCCCCCCCCCCACGCAACCTGGCAGGCTGCAGGAAAAGAGGATGAGAGAACCCCCTCCCCTCCTGAACTGTACCAAGCCACATGCCCTCAACATGGGGAGGATGTCCCCATGTTGATGGGGACAAGGGCCTCATCCCCACAACTCTTGCCCGGTGGTTGTGGGGGTCTATGGGTGGGAGGCTTATGGGAATATGGAAGCCCCCTTTAACAAAGGGAACCCCAGATCCCGGCACCCCCTATGTGAATTGGTAAGGGGTAAATTGTATCGTATTGTTTACCCCAAAGGGAAACACTCTGTAAATAAGGATAGGTTACTAAACTATAAGAAAAGAGGAAAGCAAAGGGAGAGGAGGTTAGCGTATGAGTTTTATAGCTTTGTCTTGAGTTCTAAACTTTGTAATTTTAGGACAGCCTTGTATTGATTTGGGGCCAAATTTGAATTGCATTCTCAAGATGAGGACAACCCAATGTTTTGTAAAGGAACAATAGTATTTGTCCTCCAAATAAATACCGTTTTTAATGCATGTGAGTTTTCTGTTTACTCTGTTAGAGACAGCCTAGCATTTGATGCTATTTCTTAGTCTGTGGTCCTCTAGTATCCCCCAAATATTTTTTCCATTACTGATTCACAAAGTGTAACCCTTCCTAATGAATATATTGTTTGTAAGTTCTTAGCACCCAAATGCAGAATTTTGCATTTATCAACATTGAACATCATCTGACAAGTCTCTACCTATTCCTCTTTTTTTTATATACAGGTTATGTAATGCATCTACATCCTGTGCCAAAGTAAATTTTGTGCATAATTTCATATCATCAGAAAATACTGTAGCAAACAAAAACTCTTAACTCTAACCCAATTTTCTTTATAAACAAGTAAAACAACAATGACCCAGTAAAGAAACCTGTGACACCCTGCTTGAGGCCTTGGCCCCTTTGAAATTGAGGAAAGTGGAAAAATAGCACTGGATCCCTAAGGTTATCTTATTGATATTCTTTTTTTTTTTTTTTTTATTGTTTATTTATGAAGTTTTCAAAGACAATATACAATATATGACATTGTGACAAGTAAATTCAACTTTTGGTAATACACATCAGTCAAACCTTAGACAAAGTGAAGATACAGGCACCATCTAACAAAATCATGTAAGATAATCAAGTATCAAGGTAATGTAAGCTAGCCACAGTCCAAGGCAGACAGAACTCGTAAAAAAATCAGCTATTACCAGATGAAAAATAGAGAATGAACAGGAAAAACAAAAAGAGAACAAACGTAAAACATGCACCATGGGGGTCAAGGATCATGAGGGGGTTCAGATATGTGACCGGATGAGAACTCGGAATCATCCCACAATTTCCAAATGCTCTCAAACAAAGGCAAAGTGTCTTCAATTTTAGCAGTTAAGTGTTCCATCCTACGTGTATCTACTACTATTGAAAGGACATGGTGAATAGTGGGGGGTGAAGTGGAAAGCCAGAGCCTAGGAATGGCTCTCTTCGCAGCTAAAAGGACAAAAGACATGAGTTTCTGTGATGTCTTGGACAGACCCGAAAGGGGCAGGCCCAATATGAAGTGAAAAGGTGACAAGGGCACGGGATGAGAAATCAGTGACTGTAGAAGCTCTTGAATCTTTATCCAAAAAGGGCCAATGAGAGGACATTCCCAGAAAATATGAAAAAGAGAGCCCACGGACCGCATGCATCTCCAGCAAAACTTAGAGAGGATAGGGTCACGAGCGTGCAATAAATCCAGGGTCCTATACCAAAATAACAAAATTTTAAAGGCCGTCTCCCTCTGCACTACACACCGCGAGATCTTCGAAGTGTTAGCCCATATTTTCCCCCAATCCAATAATGAAATCGGGCGTTTTAGTATAGTGGACCATTTTTGCATATAGTTATGTGTAGAGTCCGTCAGAGGGGGGGTTTCCTGTAAAATTTTATAAATGGATGAAATCTGCTTAAGTTCATAGGGACCCGCTACACATAAAAGCTCAAAATCTGTGGGCCTCTCTAGCGATAAGGAGGGAAATGCGTGAATAAAAAAAAGCTTGAATTGTAGATAAGAGTACTGAAGGGAGGATGGTAGGTCATATTTCGCTTGTAGATCTGAAAAAGGTAATAATATACGTGTGACCGGATTGACTAAATGTCGTAGCTGAAAAATTCCAGCTTGAATCCAGAGATTCATCCTCCCGTATGACAGGCCGTCAGGTATATCTGGATTAAAAAGGATATTCAGGGGGGAACACTTGGAGGAAAGGGAGAACCGCTCCACACATCTCCTCCAAATAGCCAGGGTAAACAGCATTGGAGACAGACATAGAGATCTCAGCTGGGGCATGAATTTAGCGGAAGCTGGCCAAAGCATATAACAGGGATGTACCGGCGCAGTAATCCCCATTTCTATCTCTGCCCACCTGGAAGGGGCTTTTCTAGACATCCAAGAGGTTAATATAAGGAGGTGAGAGGCATAATAGTATTTAATAATGTCCGAAGCCGCTAGCCCACCTCTATGTTTAGGAGCATATACTACTGACTGTGCAATCCTATGGGAGGCATTGTTCCAGATAAACTTGAGACATCGCCGCTGGAGGAGTTTCAACTGTGACATTGGGACTGAAGTAGGGAGCGTCTCGAAAAGATACAGTGATTTAGGGAGTATGGACATCTTTAGGACATTGATTCTGCCTAATAGAGAGATTGGGGGAGAGGACCACAGATTCAAGAGACAAGTTATCTCTGCAAACATGGGGGAAAAATTAGCTTGGTATAAGGTGGAATATGAAGATGTAATATACACCCCCAGATATTTTAATGAGGTAGGGCACCAATGATAATTGAACTTGCCTTGGAGAGATGTGAGCATCTCCGGTGACATATTAATCGGTAAGGCCTTTGTCTTTGACTGATTGATCTTAACCACTTTAGCCCCGGACCATATTGCTGTCCAAAGACCAGAGCACTTTTTGTGATTCGGCACTGCGTCGCTTTAACTGACAATTGCGCGGTCGTGCAACGTGGCTCCCAAACAAAATTGGCGTCCTTTTTTTCCCACAAATAGAGCTTTCTTTTGGAAGTATTTGATCATCTCTGCGGATTTTATTTTTTGCACTATAAACAAAAATAGAGCGACTATTTTGAAAAAAATGAAATATTTTTTACATTTTGCTATTATAAATATCACCAAAAAAGATATAAAAAAACATTTTTTTTCCCCAGTTTAGGCCGATACGTATTCTTCTACATATTTTTCGTAAAAAAAAATCGCAATTAGTGTTTATTGATTGGTTTGCGCAAAATTTATAGCGTTTACAAAAAAGGGGGTAGTTTTATGTCATTTTTATTAATATTTTTTTTTTTACTAGTAATGGCGGCGATCAGCGTTTTTTTTCGGTACTGCGATATTATGGCGGACACATCGGACACTTTTGACACATTTTTTGGGACCATTGGCATTTTTATAGCGATCAATGCTATAAAAATGCATTGGATTACTATAAAAATGCCATTGGCAGTGAAGGGGTTAACACTAGGGGGCTGGGAAGGGGTTAAGTGTGTTCCTATTTGTATTCTAACTGTATGGGGGGGGTGGACTCACTAGGGGGAATCACTGATCTTCCGTTCATACATTGTATGAACGGAAGATCAGCGGTTCCCCCGCTGACAGGAACGAGCGCTGTGTGTTTACACTCACAGCTCTCGTTCCCCGCTCTGTAACGAACGAGCGCGCGTGCCCGGCGGCGATCGCGCCCGCCGGGCACGCGCGCAGGACTCGGGGGCGAGCGGGGGGCGCGAAAGTCCCGACGTAGAGCTACGGGCTCTCGCCCAGGAGAGCCGACCTGCCGCCGTAGAACCACGGCGGCTGGTCGGGTAGTGGTTAAACCCGGACATGCTACCAAAGACAGATAGAACATTATGTAAAGCAGGCAAAGAGGTAGTAGGATTAGTAAGGGTCAGTAGGATGTCATCAGCAAAGAGTGAAAGCTTATAATCTCTCTGCCTCAGCGGAACCCCCCGTATGTCTGGATGCTGCCTAATAGCCGCTGCCAAAGGCTCAAGACACAGAATAAACAGTAAGGGCGATAATGGACACCCCTGTCTAGTGCCGTTACTTAGGGAGAACCGCTGAGACAGACAAGAGGAAAGCTGTACTTAAGAGGTAGGGGTGGAATAAATGGCTCGTAGGGCTTGGATAAAAGGGCCCGAAAACCCATACCTGTCGACCGCAAACATAAAAGGCCAGCTAAGGCGATCAAATGCTTTTTGTGCGTCTAGACTGAGGACAACCGCTGTCTGTTTAGTTTTGGTTAAAAGATCTATCAGGTGCACAGTCCATCTGGTATTGTCACCTGCATGTCTCGTGGGAACAAAACCCACTTGGTCTTTGTGGATTAAAGTCGTCAGAAGCGGGGAAAGACGGTTAGCCAACAATTTAGTAAAAATCTTATAATCCGAATTTAATAGCGCAATGGGGCGGTAATTATCTGGTAACGAAGGGTCTTTACCTGGTTTTGGGATGACCGTCAAGAATGCGTGTAAAAAATGAGTGTGGGGAACGGTGCCCTTGAGTAATGAGGAGAACAAAGACTGAAGATGGGGGTTTAACATTTCGGACAAGGTTTTATAGTAAACATATGGGAGTCCATCCGGACCAGGGGACTTGTGAGCGGGGAGGGCTTTCACAACCTTGGATATCTCTTCAAGAGAGACAGGGGCATTAAGTGTAGAGATTTGTTCCCTAGACAACTTAGGTAAGGCTAAGGAAGACATAAAAGCATCAAAGTCAACCTCAGAAAATTGTGTCAACGGATCATCACCCAAGCAATTATACAACTTTTTATAGAAATCTCCAAAAACTTGCGTCATAGCTTTGGGGCAGTATGTGGGAGTGCCATCTGGCTGCATTAGATGATCAGGGATCGAGAGGAAGGGACGTGGTCTCAATCTGTTAACTAGCATTCTGTGCGGCTTGTTGGCATACTCGTAAAATTTCTGTCTAGCCCAGAGCAAAGACTTAGAAATCGTATTCATATTCAAAGATTTGATACGATTCTGCAAGGAGACCACCACCCTCAGACGCTCCACAGTAGGGGAATCAAGAAGGTGAGCTTCCGCAGCTCTGAGTTGGACCAGGAGCTCATCTTTTTGCTTCATGGAATCTCTTTTCAGACGGGAGCCAGTAGAAATACATTCCCCTCTGAAAAAAAGCCTTATGGGCCTCCCACAAAGTGGAAATCTCTGTCACAGAACCCACATTTAAATCAAAAAATTCTGACAGTTTTTGTAGTAGCTGGTTTTGTATCAGCGGATCCTTAATCAAAGACTCGTTGAGACACCAGTGGCACGTCCTGGGGGCAGGAGCAGACAAAACAATATCAATCTCGATGTGTGCATGATCCGACCAGGCGATTGGACCAATCTCAGAGGAAACCACGTGTGATAGCAAAGGGGCCGTTACAAAAAAGTTATCTAATCTGGAATAGAGCTTATGAGGCGGGGAATAAAAGGAGAACCCTCGTTGGGTCGGGTGCTTCACTCTCCATGTATCAAAAAGATTATATAACCTGGTCAATTTGCGAAATGATGCGGACAGCTTCTGAACAGCACTGCTGGGGGAGTCCCGAAACAATGCTCTTCTGTCCCTGGTCGGGGACATGCACACATTAAAATCCCCTCCCAGTATCATAAAGGGATGGGAGATTGTTAGAAGCTTCTCAAGAACATTTGTAAGGAAACCAATCTGACCCACATTAGGGGCGTATATGTTAGCCAATGAAAACTGGGTGTTCAGGTGACTACACTCCAAGAGCACATAACGACCTCCAGGGTCCAAATGGGAGGAGAGGATACGGATCGGACAGGAACGCTTAAAAAGGATTGCCACACCTGCCTTACCAGATGGGTCAGAAGCTATGTAAGCTGTGGGAAAATGTTAAAGGAACCACCAGATTTAAAATGAGTCTCTTGGATCATAATCACCTCCGCACCGGAGGATCTGAACTCCCTTAAAGCTTGCCATCTCTTGCCAATGGAATTCAGACCCTTCACATTACAAGAATAAATCCTTAGAGCCATAGAAAGTTTATCAGTAATACAGCTACTATAACACATATCTTAGCTTAGGGTCCCAGCGCTCACATCGCTCAATCCGTGCACAGGCACGTTAGAATCGCGTCACGGCGCGTGCGTGGCGCAGCGGCGCGTGCACGAGCGCGCGGACGTGCGCGCCTCCTCCCGGGACCAATCACAGACCTGACAGGCCTATTTAAACCAGCCCCTGTCTTTGCACAGGCTGCTGGTTTATCGTCAGCTCTGAGTAAAGTTTTGACACTTTGACTTGTGCCCTTTGACCTGGATTTACTTCCCGACTCAGCTCTCACCTGGAAACCTGACCTCGGCCTGTTTGTGAACTCTGCTGCCTTCTTGAACCCCTTTGACCTCGGACCGTGACCTGGATTTGCTTCTGTCTCCTGCCCTTGAACTTCGGCTTACATACCTGGACTTGTCTTAGCGCTACCCGGAACCCAGACTTTTTACCTGTACCCGGATCTGCTTCCATTCGTCTGCTGGCTTTTGAACTGTGCCCTGGGACTTACCACTTCCACCTGCCTTGGTGACCCTCCAGCACATCTCAGCCTCTGACCTCCAGCGCCTGCATCCCATCTACCAACCCCCCCGGTACCGGTACCTCCTTGTGCCTCTGCCTCCTGTCTCAAATTCCAGGGGGCAGGTGCGCTTGGTCGTAAAGGTGAGCCGTCCTCAGCATCTCGGCCTCGGTAAGTACTTGTGTTCCTGACAGTATAAACCAGCCAGATGTCTGAGGCCGACAGGGCGCGCTCACCATTTGAAACACTCTGCATGCAAGTGTCCGCACTTACTGACGCAGTTCAAAAGCTGCAAGATGGCTACCTCCAAATAGATGGCCGTCTCCAACAGCTGGCCGTGATTCCTGGACCCTCATCTCCACCTGCACCACCATCCTCTGGAGCTGCAGCACCTCAAGTCGCCTCTAGCTCGGCCGTAATGGTGACCCACCCGGAACCACGTGTGCCTATCCCGGAACGTTTTTCAGGTGAGCGCCGGAAATACCGGGCGTTTAAAAATGCTTGCTCCTTATATTTATCTCTTCAGCCCAGAACCTTTTGTTCAGAGACTGTGAAAGTGGGTTTTATCATTTCTCTTCTCTCGGAAGAACCTCAAGCCTGGGCTCACACTCTAATGGAGCAACAGAGCCCAATCCTAAACACCATAGATACCTTTTTTGAACACATGGCGAAGTTATATGATGACCCACAGCGTACGGCCACTGCCGAAACTATTCTCCATAACCTTACCCAAGGTAGAAGGCCTATCGAGGACTATACAGCCGTGTTCCGAAAATGGTCAGCCGACACAGGCTGGAATGAGGCTGCGCTAAAATACCAGTTTCGCCAAGGCTTGTCGGAGTCTCTTAAGGACGAGCTGGCTCGGACAGAAGTCCCGGCCACTCTTGAAGACCTGATTCAAACTGCCACGCAGCTGGATCGACGCCTGAGAGAACGTCGTTCTGAACGATATCAAGTTCCACGCTCTACCTGGGCCCATCCAAGGCCCACTCTGGCTCCACAGCCACCTGCAGCTCCTCAAAACATAAACCTCCCGGATCCTGAACCTATGCAAGTTGGATTGGTCCGAGCCCCGCTTACCTCCGAGGAGAGACTGCGGAGACGTCAAAACAACTTATGTCTGTACTGCGGAGAAGCCGGTCATTTCCTTCACTCCTGTCCAACAAGGCCTCGTAAGTCCAAACTACAACCTACTCTCAGCTACAATATTGCAAACCTTTCTCAGGCTCACGTTGTTCTTTTCATTTCCTTGCAGTTACCGGAAGGGGCAACTCGTCTACCGGCCATAGTTGATTCCGGGGCATGCAGCTGTTTCTTGGACGCTACATTGGCTCAAAAGCTTCATGTACCCCTTCGCAACAAAAACCATCCTTTTCAAATTCATTTAGCTGACGGTTCTCTACCCCGATCTGGACTTATCACGCAAGAAACTGCACCTATCCGTGCCACCACCGACTCCGGTCACCAGGAATTTCTACGTCTGGACCTCATTCCTTCCCCACTGTTTCCCATCATCCTGGGTCTTCCCTGGCTACAAGCACACCAACCGGTCATACACTGGCTAAAGAAAGAGGTCAACTTTACATCCTCATATTGTTCACAGAATTGCCTTCCACCTCCAGTTGTTTCCTGCTCTGCCGTGACAACCTCGCCTGAAACTCTCCGGAATGTTCCCTCCGTCTACCTGGAATTCACGGATGTGTTCGTCAAACAGCAAGCCGACTGCCTTCCGCCCCATCGACCGTATGATTGCCCCATTGACCTCTTACCCGGCGCCGAGATTCCCTTTGGCCGCATTTTTTCGCTGTCCGAGACAGAATTAAAGGCCCTCAAGGCCTATATTGACGAAAATCTGCAAAAGAAATTCATTCGTCCCTCGTCTTCCCCGGCTGGAGCGGGAATCTTTTTTGTTGAGAAAAAAGACGGAACTCTTAGACCTTGTATTGACTATCGGGAGCTCAATAAAGTTACAATTAAAAACAGATACCCGCTTCCCCTCATATCAGAATTATTCCAGCGGTTCCGATCAGCTCAAGTCTTCTCTAAGTTGGACTTACGGGGTGCTTACAATCTTGTCAGAATTAGGGCAGGAGACGAGTGGAAAACTGCCTTCAGGTCAAGATTTGGGCACTTTGAGTACCTTGTTATGCCTTTTGGACTTTGCAATGCCCCAGCCACTTTTCAGCATTTAGTTAACGACATTTTCCGTGAACACCTGGACGATTTCCTGGTCGTGTATCTGGACGACATTCTTATTTTTTCACCTTCCTTAGACCTACATAGGTGCCATGTAAAGAGAGTGCTTACCATACTCAGAGAACATAGACTCTACTTAAAAGCTGAGAAATGTGAATTCGAGAAATCTTCCGTGCAATTCTTGGGATTCATTATATCCACCAGTGGCCTCGCCATGGACCCTCAAAAGGTTAAAGCAATTCAGGAATGACCAGCCCCGGTGGACAAGAAAGGGGTGCAGTGGTTCATCGGCTTCGCCAATTTCTATCGACGGTTCATTGTGGGGTTCTCCTCCATCGCGAGCCCCATCACTCAGCTTACCCGCCAAGGTCATCCTTTTTGCTGGTCACCGGAGGCCCAAGAAGCATTCAGGAAACTAAAATGAGTTTTTTCTTCCGCTCCTGTTCTGCGACACCCCGATCCAATGTTGCCTTTTACCTTGGAAGTAGACGCCTCTGAGACTGCTACAGGAGCCGTGCTATCTCAGAGACAAGGGCCAAAGTCCCTACTGCACCCTGTGGCCTATGCCTCTCGGAGACTAACTCCACCCAAAAAGAATTATGATGTAGGTGACAGGGAACTGCTTGCTATCAAATTTGCCCTAGAGGAGTGGAGGTATCTGCTAGAAGGATCAGCTCATCCTATAATGATCTTTACCGACCATAAAAACCTTGAATATCTGCGGACAGCAAAACGTTTAAAGCCCAGGCAAGCCCGTTGGGCTCTTTTTTTTTCTCGGTTTAATTTTCATCTCACTTACAGGCCTGGTTCAAAGAATGGAAAAGCAGACGCTCTTTCTAGAATGTTCCCTGAAACTCCATCCACAACTGAACCAAGCACCATTTTGTCATCTCGGAATTTTCTACTAGTCTCTCAAATCGACCTGTTAAATTCTATCAAGGCTTCATCCAGACAATGTTCTGATCCAGAGGTGTCTTCATTGGTAAAACATCACGATATCTTTTTGTCCCGAGGGAAAATTTTCGTTCCATCAGAATCCAGACAACTGGTCTTGAGCACCTTTCACGACCGTAAACTAGCAGGTCATTTTGGAGTACGAAAGACCACGGAGATGGTTCTACGATACTTTTGGTGGCCAAGCTACAGACAAGATTGTAAAGCCTACGTTGCCTCCTGTACCACTTGCCAACGTAATAAGGGACCTAAAACCAAGACCTGGGGGTTACTCAAGCCACTACCAGTTCCAGAACGGCCTTGGTCTGAAATCTCTATGGATTTTATTGTCGACTTACCACCTTCTGAAGGCTTCACCACAATCCTAGTCGTAGTAGATCGTCTCTCCAAGATGGCACATTTTGTGCCCATGATCGGTACTCCCTCTGCCCTAGAGACAGCCAAAGTCTTCTTCAGGGAAATCGTCAGGCTTCATGGGGTGCCCAGGAGCATCGTTTCAGATAGGGGTTCTCAATTCACCTCAAAATTTTGGAGGGAACTTTGTAAATCTTTGGAAGTCAAGACCTGCCTTTCCTCTGCCTATCACCCCCAGAGTAACGGCCAAACGGAAAGGACTAACCAAACGCTGGAGCAGTACCTCCGATGTTTCTGTTCCGCCTCTCAAGATGACTGGTCGTCCCTCTTACCTTCCGCTGAATTCGCCTATAATAATTCCGTCCATGCCACCACGAATCAAACACCCTTTTGGGCCAACTATGGCTTTCACCCGCCCTTTCTTCCTGATGCCCTCCCAGAAACACCTGTTCCGGCGGCCCAAGAGCATTTAACAGCTATCCAATTAAACTTTCTACAATTACAAAGAGTGATGCAACGGGCCCAGGAGGACTACAAAAGATTTTACGACAAAGGAAGGAAAGATTGTCCTACTTTTGAAGTCGGAGAAGAGGTTTCTGCTACTAATTTAAAATTACCGGTCCCCTCTCGAAAGTTGGGTCCAAGATTCATTGGCCCTTTCAGGATCAAGCGCAAGATCAACGCGGTGGCCTTTGAACTCTCGTTGCCAGATTCCTACAGGATCCATCCAGTATTCCATGCCTCTCTCCTGAAACATGTTACCCCTGATCCTTTCCAAGGAAGAGAAAGACCTCCGCCTCCACCAGTAGAGGTCGAGGGAGAGGAAGAATTTGAAGTTGAGTCCATCATCAGCTGTAGAAAAAGAGGTAGACAGCTTCAGTATTTGATTAAATGGAGGGGCTATCCCCCGGAAGATAACTCATGGGAACCCACAAGAAATCTGCATGCTCCACGTCTAATCCGAACTTTTCATCAGGAACACCCAGAGTTGATGTCCAGCTTGGGCGTCCGGAGTCCGCCCCTTGGGGGGGGCACTGTCAGGGTCCCAGCGCTCACAGCGCTCAATCCGTGCACAGGCACGTTAGAATCGCGTCACGGCGCGTGCCCGCGCATCTGGGGCGCGCGCGCGTGCGTGGCGCAGCGGCGCGTGCACGAGCGCGCGGACGTGCGCGCCTCCTCCCGGGACCAATCACAGACCTGACAGACCTATTTAAACCAGCCCCTGTCTTTGCACAGGTTGCTGGTTTATCGTCAGCTCTGAGTAAAGTTTTGACACTTTGACTTGTGCCCTTTGACCTGGATTTACTTCCCGACTCAGCTCTCACCTGGAAACCTGACCTCGGCCTGTTTGTGAACTCTGCTGCCTTCTTGAACCTCTTTGACCTCGGACCGTGACCTGGATTTGCTTCTGTCTCCTGCCCTTGAACTTCGGCTTACATACCTTGACTTGTCTAAGCGCTACCCGGAACCCGGACTTTTTACCTGTACCCGGATCTGCTTCCATTCGTCTGCTGGCTTTTGAACTGTGCCCTGGGACTTACCACTTCCACCTGCCTTGGTGACCCTCCAGCACCTGCTGCACATCTCAGCCTCTGACCTCCAGCGCCTGCATCCCATCTACCAACCCCCCGGTACCGGTACCTCCTTGTGCCTCTGCCTCCTGTCTCAAATTCCAGGGGGCAGGTGCGCTTGGTCGTAAAGGTGAGCCATCCTCAGCATCTCGGCCTCGGTAAGTACTTGTGTTCCTGACACAAGTTAAGAGGTTGGATTGGTGAAACCCAAAAAACACTAGGCATCAATGGGAGGTCAAAAAAAACACCTGGAAAAACAAACACAAAAAGGAAAAAAGAAAAGAAAAAATTCAAAAGAAAACAGAAAAAAATAATTGAAAAAACATTTGTTCAAGAAGCCCTGAAGATAAAAAAAAACTTCAGGGAACCCAGACAGCAGCCTGGGGTAAGGGTGAGGGGCATGTCAGCCAACGAGAACTGAGGGGGAGTGGGTCCCCGCCACTCCAAACATGACAGATTGCACCGAGCCATAAAGAAACCTCAGGTATATCATCGGAAGGGCTGTCCGAGGTGGCAGTCATTTCCAAGGACAAGAACGATCGGAAGGGGTAAGGCCGGAGAAAAAAAAACCAAGGGGGCAACAATAAAGTAACTGGGGAACTTGAGTCAAGGGCCCTGGGACCATAGTCCCCGACAAAGTCGGGGTAAACCTCAGCCTACCATGAGAGGGAGGAAATAAAGGGGGTCTTAAGGAATCCTACAAGGCAGGATGATTTCAGGTTTGGGATCTAGAATGGTTGACCCGTTGTGGGGTGGAGAATGCTTTCCTTGACTTGCGCTGCACCGGGGTCCAGATATTGGCCGGAGTCATCAGATGTTTAGGATTCGCTACAGGAAGTTGAAGATCTTCTTCAGGGACAGGGGGAAGGCTTAGGTTGCGCATGAAAGCATCACTTTCATAAAGGCTTCTTAATGAATACTGGACTCCATCTTTTAGGACAGATAGGCGAAATGGAAACCCCCAGCGGTAGGGCACATGATGATTTTGCAGATGTGTAGTGACAGGACGAAAGCTACGTCGCTTTGCCAGAGTGATAGGGGAAAGGTCGTTAAAGATCTGTATTTTGGCCTGTTTAAAGTCTATGCGAGATTTGTTGCGGGTCGCAACGGTGAGGGCTTCTTTGCTCTCATAATAATGAAAGCATGAGTGAAAAGTGTAGCGCTAATACGGGAGTCCCATGCAGGGTATCCCAATGTGATTTAAGAAGTAGGTAGCTCTGACCATACTATTCCAAAAACCGAAGGTGAAAAAATATTTCAAAATTCACTTTAAAAAAATATATATTACCCTCTAAGTGGCCTCTATATATGTCCTCAAGATTCGTGAGTATTCAAACTCATTTATCAAGACAGGTAATAGGAAGGCAACTACTGTGAGTAAATGACAAAATCATGCAAACTGTGAGCATATAATAACACAAAAAGCAACTTTTGTAACTTGTGACAAAACCATGCGATATGAGAGCATATAATGACACAAAGTCCACTGTGAATAATTCGGGGTCACCGAACATGTGAGAATTTTAGTCCCAACACTTAATAGGAGTGACACACATGTCTTCCTTGTTGGTCAACTTGAATGCAGTGAATGGTTCAAGAAGTAGTCTTCACACTTTGCACAAATACAAATGGATGGGTACCCTTACCGGATGAGATGGACCCTCACCTCACCATATGGCGGGGGGTCTTACGAGCTTTTCTAGACCGATTGTCTAGTCCGGATATCACCAGGATTGTAGTCCTAGGTACGGGTAATTCCCAAGGTGCATCGGTGTCCACAGGATGGAAATTCACACTTTGGTAGTGCCCAGCAGCGGCTCTCAATCGCAAAAGGGAAAAAATGAAAAAAGAAAAAGGCTCCTCATAGCGTAAAAATGCAAAATTTAATAAAAAAAAAATCCAAAATGTCACACACATTGTGATAGGAACCATGAAAAGAAAATTAAAAAACACACGTGTAAAAATGTTTTATAACTTGTAAAAATAAAATGAAGGCAACAGCAGCAATTCTCCCCCTTGATGGATGGACAAGGGTGTTCCACAAAAAATGCAGTAGAGATTATCATTGAGTCAGCAACCCGACCGGTTTCGTCTGAGAAAGACTTCAACTGGGGTATCTAGTGCAGACTCACCACTCACCTGCATTTATACCTAGTGGTTCCGCCCCAATGAGACCACCTGGACCCCTCATTCCGCCTACCTTGGCGTGCGTGTCAGAATCCATCTCCGTCGCCATTTTGCGTTCCAAATGCCGGAAATGTTAGGGCGGGGACTTCCGTTATGTGTCCCAGTTTCCTGGTGGATGGGAATATAATATTCCATGTCCTAGCGCCGATGTTCTATCCACCGATAGGTGGGCTCAGCCTGTGCGTGTACCCGGCGTGACGTATGACGTCACCGGTGTGCGCAGCGGTGCGCGTGACGTTACGCATAACGATGCGCTTCAACCTAAACCACCGCGCCTTTGGTCCAACCCTGAAGGGTGAACGTCTCCTACGTGGCCAGCGTGACGTGCAACGTCATCAATGTGCGTTACGGTGCGTTCCACAGTGTAATCCACGGCGCATCTAGCTAATTGGTTGGACGTCACGTGGTGCGGAAGTGAGCTGGAAAGTTGCGCTCCATTGCGAATAGGCGTGCGCTTCACCAGGTCTACAGATAATCATAAGACCTGTACTTTGTAAAAGGGAAAAGGATTATCCAACTCAAACCCAGTCAGAAACTATTAACATGATGTCAGATAGATTCATAAAAGTTACTGGGTTGGAAGGGATAATTAGCAGAAAAAACTCTTTTGGTCTCACGGGGGTGGGAAGCACCAAATGTAAAAACACATCATTACCCATCTGGTAGATAGTAAAAGGAGAAAAAATTAAAAAACAAACAAAAAACAACAGAACATATTGGGCAAGTATTATAACAAATGTTACAAAGTACCCCAAGGATGTCTATACATAAATGATTTCATTGTGGTCTCACCGTCATGCCCAAATATAAATCAATATATTATACATCCACTTCAGGATTGATTTATAAAGGCATTGACGTCCCATTCCACGTTTAAGCCCTGGTTCACACTGGGCTGCGGGAGTGAAGCAGTGCGAGTTCAGCTGAACTCGCACGATTTCACTCCCGCCCGGCAGTCCCGATTTCAGCCGCGATTTCAGAGACATCTGTGCAGGTTTCTGCACAGATGTCAATGTAAATCGCAGGCTGAAATCGCAAAAAGTAGTACAGAGACTACTTTTTGAAATCGGTGCAATGCCGCAGATGCAGCGTCGCACCGATTAGGACGGTGCCATTGCCGTCAATTTGAGGCAAAATCTGCCGTTTTGACATGCGATTTGACATTCCAAATCGCATCTCAAAACGCACCAGTGTGAACCAGGGCTAAACCATATGGGACATAACTTTTAAGTAGGTAAATCCAATAAACTTCCAATTTTGACACCCCTCGAGTACTGGGTTCACCTCTCCAGTGGGGGACAAATTTGTCTATAATTTGGAAGCTGGTACCTTCAAGCTTTTTATTGTGCTTATTGAGGTAGTGTCTGGGCACCGTGTGTTTGGTGTAACCTTTCTTTATCTTAGAAATGTGTTCACCTACCCTTGTGGAAAAGCTCCGTATGGTACGACCAACGTACTGTTTTCCACAAGGGCAGGTGATAAGATAGACTATATGCGTGGTAGCACAAGTGAAAAAATGTTTCATGGGGTACTTAATCCCTGTGTGAGTAGATTTAAAACACACTGATTTTTTCCTCCCATTTATATTGTGAACACAAACCTTGCACTTCCTACACGGATGGAAGCCCTTAGAGAGGGGAAAAAAGGAAGGTTTTACTGGAGGGTCTGGGATGTTAGGTGCGACTTGATTTTTCAAAGATGTAGCCCCTCTATAAATCACCGCCGCGTTTGTCGGAAGTGATGGTCCCAAGACACAGTCTTCCTTCAAAATCCTCCAATGTCTATTAATAATGTTCTTAATCTCTCTATATTGTGCAGAAAAAGTTGTAAAGAAAGAGTTCTTAAATTTTGTTTCTTGAGCAGTCTTTTGTTTTTCTATTGTCAGTGTGGTACGATCAATGTTCCCAATCCTCACTATCTCCCTGTCCACTTCTTGTCTGGGGTAACCCTTGTCCAAAAACCTCTGCTTTAAGACTTCTGCTTGGACATAAAAATCTCGGGTGTCTGAGCAGTTGCGTCTTATACGTAGTAGTTGGCTGCGTGGTACAGACTTTAGCCAGGCAGGATGGTGGCAACTGTTTGTCGGGATATACCCATTGCGGTCAGTATCTTTAAAGTGGGTTTTAGTTGTCAACTAATAATGAAAGCAGACAACAACATCTCTGGGGTTGGAGCCATCGGGGGGCCTGGGAGCCAAGGATCTGTGAGCCCGATCCAAACGCCAATCAATATCTGGAATGTGGGGCGCTAGGGTGACAAATAGGCCCAAAAGAGGTACCCCCCTGATCCGCAGATTTTGGCGCCTTTCTCTGTTCTCCAGATCCTCTTGTTGCAGTTGAAGCTGGGAGAGGGTATTTTTCATGGCAGCATTATCTTCCTCCAACACATGCACATACTGGGTAAGTTCATCAAACTTATTCTCAAGTGTGTCTGTACGTTCCCCTAGCTGGTCTATCTCCCTCCGGAGCTCTTGTGTAATTTTACCCACCTCTTTGGTGATGTTATGGGTCAGGTTTTGAAGGAGTGACTGTAGCTTGTGATCCAAAACGGCTACAGTGACCACATCAGCGGCCACTGCTGACATGGAACGTTGGGATCTGTCGTCAGCCGGGAGGTCAGTTAGAGCTGCTGAGTGGGAATCGGTGGGCTCTGGCGGGGCAGTCGCAGTATTCAAGGCCGGGGATTGCGGCCTATATAGGAAGCGCTCCATTGCTTGGTTAGAGTCTGTGGATGGCGGTGGTACAAACCCTCTGTATATGGCCTTTTGGAATCCGATCTTGCCCATATGATATTAATGGAGGTTCGGGCAGATGCTTTATTCGCTCCTGGAGCTGTGGTGGTTTAGAGAAGCGTTGCAGGAGCGGCTATTGGCGGGACGGGGACCAAAGCTCTCCCTCTACATGTCAACCATCATCAAATGTTCATATTCACTTTTCCGACCCAAATATACAGATCCCAGGCATCTCAAAGCTCCAGGGCTCAGGTATACCACCCCTATCTAGGCTGTGTGTCAGTCCACTTCTCTGAAATCCCAGGAGGAAAATGTAAGGAGTAGACCTAGCCACTGGACAGCTCCAATGTAATCAGTGAGATCTAGCTTGGTTTGCATGGATCTAGGCAGCTACACTGCTGAAGGGGGTAGCAATATGGCCACTAATAGTATGGGAGCAGGGCCAATAATTAACAGAAAAGTTCCTTCAGTGTTCCAGATCAGATCAGATCAGATTAGGGGGAGCTAGGAGAACACCGCCAGGCCGCCACTCACCTTCTCAAACGGGCTGCCGTTGCTCTTCCCTGGGTCCCCGCAGCTCCCAGGCCTCAGGGTGGGCATCCAAGTATGTGCTGGATGTCCGGAAGGAGGTTCGGAGGTCCCGCCAAACTCGCGACACGGCCACAGCAATTGAGCGCGGAGGTTCCGGAGGTCTGGTTGGCCTCGAGAAGGTGGCTGGTCAGCAGCAAACTAATCCGGCTGGGAACCGATGGGAGCTGGAAATAACCCGGTAAGTCATCCAGGAGGGGGGTCGGAGGTGCAGCCGTTCGTACCGCAGCCGCGGCAATTGAGCCTGCCTTATTGATATTCTTATCTTAAAATATTGATGTTGATATTAGTCTGGTCCCTGAAGAACCACACAACTGCTAAAAGGTCCAGAAACAACTTTATTCCAATATGAGGCAAGAGGACAAGAGTAGCCAATACATTTCAAGGGTTCAAAAACCTCCTTCATCAGGACTTGATTGTGAATAGACTAGAATCGAACTGAAACTAAACTCTAAAGCCCTGTACACACGATCGGTTTGTCTGATGAAAACGGACTGATGGACCGTTTTTATCGGTCAAACCGATCGTGTGTGGGCCCCATTGGTTTGTTTTCCATCGGTGAAAAAAATAGAACATGTTTTAAAATTTTCCTATGAATAAAAAAACGATAGAAAAAATGTATCGTCTATGTGGAATTCCATCGGTCAAAAATCCATGCATGCTCAGAATCAAGTCGACGTATGCTCGGAAGCATTGACCTTTATTTTTCTCAGCACCTCATAGTGGTTTACGTAACCACGTTTGGACACAGTCAGATTTTTGACCGATGGTGTGTAGGATTTCCGATGAAAAAATGTATCGGATTAGATTCCATCAGATATCCGATCGTGTGTACAGGGCTTGGCTTGCATACACACGGTCACAAGTTCTCTGAACTTCCGTCCATCAAGAACACAGTGAAATACAACACTACGACCAGCCGAGAAAATTAACAATGCTTCTGAACATGCGTCAATTTTTTTTCCAAGCATGCGTCAGAATTTTGCGCGTTGGAATTGCTACAAAAGGAATTTTTTCCGTCAGAAAATTTGAGAACCAGCTCTCAATCTTTTGTTGCCGGAAATTCCTACATAAAAAGTCTGATGGAGCATACACACGGTTGGAATTTTCGTTCCAGAGTTCACATCAGACTTTTGCTGTCGGAATTTCTGATCATGTATATGGGGCATGATAGTATTTCTTTCAGTGTGATTACAAGCACAGGCCTTGTAAGCAGCTGGTTTGGTTTCTACCATTACTCTCTGTACCTTTTCCTGAAGCCAGCATTCTATCCATTTGTGCTTTTTAATGTTTTTAATAAAATGTGATTTTTAACAACATATACAGGAAATTATTAAGTATAATGCTATCCACAATCATGACAGTTTTTAGGTAATTTCCTAAGAGGTGAATGCAACTTACCAACAACAAATTCTGTCAACATCTCAAACTTATTTAAAATGTCAATAATATACTACACAAACCTTTTTGTTTGTAATTGAAACAGGTTGAATATAGCTGAAATTGCTAAAAGTTGTCTTTATCTATCATTGCTGTGACAATAAATGTTTTTTTAATCAATAGTTTTTATTGAAAATTTTCAGGTATACAAGGAACAGGAACATATTAAGAAAAACAGAAATAAAAATAAAAAATAAAAACAAAAGGCGAGAAAGTGCACAGTATCAACAACAAGGGTACAGCATATGTATAGTGATAGTAATTTACCCATTTAAACTTGTTTAGGCCAAATCGACCAACAATCGTCAAACTTATCACATTTCAAAGCATTAATAGCCAGCAGACGTTCGAACGTATAATTTCTCTGCACCGCTGTCTCAACGTCAGAGATGTTTATAGTCTTATTTGATTTCCAGTGTCTCTGTGACAATAAATGTTAATTAGTGATAGTTAAGGGACCTTGAGTGACAACAGGGACGTTTAGCCTTTTCCCTGTGCACTGGGAAAATTCCATACCAAATGTCCAATGTTCCAGCACCTACAAATAATGTACTGAGATTTTGAATGTTCAAAGCTGTTACCATAACTATAGAGGACCATGAACGTTCTTAAGAACCCAGTGATATAGAACACTTACTGAATTCTGGATTTTTTTTCAATTTGCCTCAGTTAGTATGCTATTACAATAATTAAGACAAGCTTGGTTAAAACCATTGTTATTACAGTAACTATCATTTATTGCAGTGCTTAAATAGCTTTAGCTAATACTTAACAAATAACTTTGACCTGGTCTAACTTGTTTTACCATTTTTTATTTGAAATGCATTATCTTGCTCTTATTAGCTAGCTATTAAAAAGGATATTGCAAAACAGCCAGTGTATGACCCACACAAGATCAGCAAGACAGATACTTACATCAAAGACTTATGGTTTCAGGCTAATTTAAATTCTATTTTCTTTAAGCAGAATATGCTTTAGGCAAATAACCCTGTGTTCAGATATTCAGAATATTTAAACAAAATGGTGTGTTCCTGAGGAAGCAAACATTTTATTTCTCAAGTAAAAGCCTCTATTTTAAAGAAATTAGATTATCAGACAACTGGGGTTTTCTTACTATAACAAAAAATTTAACTATTCAAATTCCCTCATTAAACTGTAATCCTATTCTTCACAAGGGAAACACAGAAAGCAATTTTAGAATATATACGTATAATTACTACATCTGGCATTCCCTGTAAAAATCATTGCTGAATAGTGATTTGAATGCATATGTTTGGATTGTAGAGTTCTCACAACTATAAAATTTCCGGGATATTAAGGCCCCTTAGATTATGAGAAATCAGGGTGGGGTGTTTGCCTAATGAATGATAAGCCATTTCAGCACAGCGTCAAGAAGAGGAGCTGTGACGCTCGGTGCGAATGGCCGCATAGTGAGTGAGCTCTGCTCTCCCCGCAGCATGAACGCATAACACTGACCCGTACAGATACTGCTGCCACCGAGATCCCTGCTCTGTTGCCGCTCTGATGCCGCTCTGATCCCACTCTGACCCAGCCTGAACCTGAGCCTGAGCCACCGCTTCTGATGCCGTTCTGACCCAGCTCTGATCCAGCTCGAGACGTCGCTTCGGATGCTGCTCTGATTCAGCTTAAGACACCCGTTCACACCACTGGGGGCTCTCCCCGCATGCTGCCTGCTCTGCACGCTGCCTGCTCGCTGCCTGTTTCAAAACTACACAGACTGCACAGACTCTGGTCTCTATCCATTAATAGCTACTGATAGCTACTGATTGATACTTGCCGCTGGGACCCCTGCTGAGACATACCTGCACCTCGTCCTGCATAGCGTCTACTACAAGCTCCTGGCCAGACACTAGATGGCCAGATGGCAATCAGAGTTTAGTACAGTCATCCGGGCTGAAACTCCGCTGTTCCCGGTTCTGATGCTATCTTGTTAAACATATATAGTGTCAGTTAAGATTAATACTCTTGCTAAGGCTCAGGCTTTTGGTGGGGTCATGTGCTGACAACTGCTGACAATTGCGGACATCTGCTAACAATTGTTGCTTTCTGCTGACCCCTGCTGACCCCTGCTGACCCCCGCTGCTACTAGGACATATATACACGCTATTATACGCCACTATACGCTGTCGACACAATCATACAGCACAGCCACAGCTATATAGTTCACACAGCCGTATATAAAGCTGTGCAGTTATATATAGCTATAAACAACTATATATTGGTTTATATACTCGTTGAGATTTAGACCTATCTCCACTTATATCTTTACATCTAGAACATGGTCAAAATTAACCCACCACTTCCTCGGCTACCTACCACCCGCTCTTCATCAGTACCGCAATCACAAAGTATCCCAGACCTGTTTAGGTCTCGCTCAGCTACTTGTGATTCAAACGCTCCAGGCACTGCAGGTAGCCTGGGCAGTTCAGACACCAGAAACGCCCCAGGAAGCTCAAGCACCCCGAACAGCACAAATATCTCTAAAATGACGCCAGAGGATAACGATCATGAGGATAGCGAGGATTCGCAAGTCACGGTGGAGGAAACGGTGAGGCATTCCCCTGATCATTTACTGACTTATGCTGATATGACTGTGTTTGTGGATGACATTAAGCATACTTTTGCGTCCGCTATAAACCGATCTTAAAAATGATATGTTAGTGTTAAATGAGATGGCCCGGAAGGCCGAATGCCTGGGTCAAAAAAGAGACATTGCAATCTCCCGGTTGGAGTCGGTGTCAAACGCTCATACCACACAATTAATTGCTGTAAACCGACACCTGGAAGATTTGGAAAACAGGGGCAGGAGGCATAATATAAGGGTCAGGGGGGTACCCGAATCAGTCACACATGAGCAAATTGTCCCCACTTTGTCCTCCATTTTTAACAAATTATTAGAGAAACCAGCAGATAACCTAATTGATTATGATAGAGCCCATCGGGCACTCCGTGTGCGTCCGAGTGAATCGGCGCCTGCTAGAGATATTATCTGCTGTATTCAGAATTACAAGCTTAAGGAGGACATTATGGCACATGCACGTCAAAATGAACCAATTATCTTTAATGAGCAGAAGATCTCCTTATTTCAGGATCTCTCACCCATTACTTTGAACAACCGTAGAGCACTGCGACCTTTACTTGAAATACTTAGAGAGCATAATTTTACATACAGATGGAAGTTTCCTTTTGCTATCTCGGTTAATGTAGAGGGGGTTTCCCACACTCTCAGGACCCCGGAGGATTTACCGCAATTCTGTGAAGCTCTGCATCTACCCCCAGTGGACTTACCAGACTGGTATAGGGAATTTAGGTTCCCATTAGACCCTTCTAGACCACCTGTTTCACAACAATCGATTCCTAGTACACATGTACTGAAGAAGGGTAAATACCAAAATTCTCAGGGAGTGGACCCCGAAAGACAGGTCCAGGTGACCAGAAGGACAAGGGCAAGAGAATACACTTAAGCAATAGTTTTCACTGCTTTAAGGAGTCCTGAATTTATTTATTTTTCTCAATCATGCATGAAGAGTGATGGCCTGTAACTATCTGCATATTGTATAGTGTTGTTTGACTGCTCCCTACACTTGTGGAATGATGAAATTCTTGCTTTCTTTTTTTTTTTTTTTCTCTCGGACTCATGCAGGTCCTGATACACTTACGGGTCAATGTTTTATAAATATGTATTTTGTTTTCTTTTTCCGCCAGGCTGCGGGTGTGAGTAGCTGCTTTTTCTGTCATTTAACATAATAAATATATTTTCTTCTCTGACCATTTCACGGGTTTTTCCCACGTACCCCACACTGTGTCTATCCCGGGTGCTTCACCAGGCTATTTTTCCTTGTCAATATATCTTTATTGAGGTGATAAAGAAATGTACAATTCAACAAAATAAAATAAGTTAATTACAGACACAGAATAATTTCTTGGTTTACATAAGTGGTAAGTTCACAACAGGTGAGTCTGGTGGCTTCAATGGACATATTAATAGTACAGATAAGGTTATAACTAAGAGACCAATTTTCTGGAGTTTATTTAAAGATGCTTCGTTTCTTCCAACCAGCCCAGATGGTTTTACACCAGGCTATTTTTCATTTGCCGGTGTACCCCTGGATAGACACAATAGGAGGAGCCCCTCTGCAGTGGTAGAGGAGTGCTCGATCGGTTATTTGTATATATCTAGCCTGTTTATTCAGGAGACTTTCTTCCTTATTTTTTTTCTCCTCTTCTTGACGCTGTGCTGAAATTGCTTATCATTCATTGGGCAAACACCCCACCCTGATTTCTCATAATCTAAGGGGCCTTAATATCCCGGAAATTTTATAGTTGTGAGAACTGGCTTATCATTCATTAGGCAAACACCCCACCCTGATTTCTCATAATCTAAGGGGCCTTAATATCCCGGAAAAGAGGGTATCACTTTTAAGAGAACTGAAAAAAGCCCAACCAGCTTTTGTGATTATCCAGGAGACCCATTTCCAATCCTCTTCGGTACCTAGATTATTTGATAGACACTTCCCTGAGGCATACCATGCGCCAAACCCTAACTCTAAATCTAAAGGCGTGTCTATTTTGCTACATAAACATGCACATTTTAAAGTGTCTCAACAATACACGGACCCTATGGGGTGATTTTTGTTCCTTAAGGGAATGTGGCATAACAGATAGATCACCTTGGCAAATGCTTATTTCCCTAATTCAGGCCATCTTGCATTTTGCCGTCACCTAATAGACGAATTAAAGGGTTTTGCCACTGGCTGTATTATTTTAGGTGGGGATTTTAACATACCACTATTACCCCTACAGGACACCTCTAATGGCAAATCCAGCATTTCATATTTTATTATGCAGAAAATCAAATCACAGCTAAACTCTTTGGCCTTGGTGGATGCTTGGCGCCTGGTATACCCATTGGGCAGAGATTATACATATTATTCTCCGCTACACAAAAAACACTCTCGTATTGACTATGTATTTATCTCGCAACGTGATTTAGCCTTGCTCCAGGCAGCAAACATAGGCATACAATCCCTTTCGGATCATTGCCCGGTATCGATCCCTCTTTCACAATCAGATAGGCCCCCTAGACCATGCAGCTGGCTATTGAACTCCACCTTATTGACAGACCCATCTACCTGCCAACAAATCCATGAGGCGCTTAAATTATATTTTCAACTTAATACTACAGAGGATATGTCACCACTGACGATCTGGGAGGCTCACAAGTGCGTCCTACGTGGCGAACTTATGCGCCTTGGCTCTCTTAAGAAAAGAGAAGCTGAAAAAGTTACTCTGACATTAGCGGAAAAAATCGCCTCGTTGGAAACCCAACATAAACAGTCACATTTGGAGGCGCACTTGTTGGAACTGTCAAAGTTGCGGGAAAAACTTAACTCTTTACTTAATCTTAAAGCGAAACAAATTCTCTATTTCAAGAAAGGCTTTCACTATGAACATGGGGATAAGTGTGGCAAATTCCTTGCAAAGACCCTCAAAACAATTTCTCATGCACATTCTATTCTTTCTATTAAGACTTCCAAGGGTCAACTTATACAAAAAACAGATCAGATTGCATCACAATTTCATAAGTTTTATACTAAGCTCTATAATCTCCCCCCGACACATAAACCAGTAGAGCTTCAAGGAAATAGAGAATCCGTTCTGCGAGAGTATATTATGGAGAGTGGCATGCCTACTTTATCTTCAGCTGAGAGCAACTCTTTGGAATCGCCGATCTCAGAAGAAGAACTTATTTTGGCAATTAAGACTCAAAAACTGGGTAAGAGCCCAGGCCCAGATGGGTTATTACAAAACTTGTATAGACATTCTGAAAGCTCCCCTACTCCGTGCCCTGGAACATATTCGAACCTCTTCATTAATGTCAAGCTCCTTTACGACGGCATATGTAACATTGATCCCTAAACCAGCAAAGGACCCTACTGAGTGTACAAGCTATAGGCCGATTTCATTGTTGAATTTGGACCTAAAAATATTGGCAAAAGTATTGGCATCTAGACTGACAACTTTCCTCTCCAAACTTATAGGCCCAGAACAGGCGGGTTTTATGCCAGGGAGGGAAGCCCGGGATAATGTTATAAAAGCCCTTAATCTGATTCACTACACAAACACCCGGGGAATTGAGGGCCTTCTCCTGTCAACTGACGCGGAGAAGGCCTTCGATCGTGTTGCCTGGGACTATATGTTTGCTATCTGCAGACATATTGGGTTGGGATAGAACATGATGGCGTGGATATCGGCCTTATACCATAAACCTCGGGTACAGCTTAAAATTAATGGCACCCTTTCAGAAGCAGGGTGGACATAAATAATGGTACAAGACAGGGTTGCCCTCTTCCCCCTCTTTTATTTATTTTATCCTTAGAACCTTTTAGAACAGTAAACGCGAATCCTGATATACAAGGCTTCCAGATAGGTCAACACGACTTTAAAATAGCGGCATACGCGGATGATCTTCTATTTTTTTAACACAGCCTCAGGTCTCAATTCCGAAGCTCTCTAAAGCTTTTAAAATATTTAGTTATATCTCCAATATGAAAATTAACTATTCTAAGTCAGAAGCACTCAATCTCACACTGTCAGCTGAACTCTTAGAGAGTGCACGCTCTTCCGGCTCGTTTAAGTGGGTAACTTCATCTATTACCTATCTAGGAATTAAACTTGTGCCCAAATTCGGAAATATATATAATATTAATTTCCTCCCTTTGCTAAAAAAAGTAGAGCTTAAAGGTTGGACCTCCAGACCCTTCTCCTGGTTCGGCAGAGCTGCTATTTTGAAGATGGTAATTTTACCCAGAATCCTATACCACTTCCACACCTTACCCATTTCACTCCCAGGTTCCTTTTTCAAACAACTTCAGGCCATTTTACGCACTTTTATTTGGAAGGGGCAAAAACCTAGGATAAAGTTTGATACGCTTGTAAAACCTAAGGAAGAGGGAGGTATAGGTTTACCCGATTTTAAACTTTACCATTCTGGAATACACTTAGCCAGAATTATGGATTGGAACTGCCATAGGGAGCAGAAGGATTGGGTCACATTGGAGGAAGCATCCACCACACTTCACCTTAAATTCTTACCGTGGATTCCTTGGGTAAAACTGCCGCAAAATGTGCAGCAGCATCCCTTGGTGGGGACCACGCTTAAAGTGTTTCATACGATGACGAAACACCATAAACTCTCCTCATCTCCTGGACCGCTTACTCCCATTACTCGCAATCCGGATTTTCTGCCTGGGATGAACCTGCACATGTCTGCTCCTACTGACAAATTGATGCCTCTTTTATTGATACACTGTGTAGAGGCAAACACCCTAAAACATTTTGAGTCACTAAAACGAGAACTGAATCCTCAGAGCTCTCTTTCATTTTGGACCTACCGCCAGCTGCATAATTATACACAGGTCTCCCAGACCAAAAAACAGTTGTTTAGACCAATAACTCCCTTCGAACAAACTTGTTTGGCTGGAGCTCCAATACCAAGAGCTACCTCTCTTACGTACTCATGGCTCCAACTAGATAAGGGGGGGCACCCTCTGGAATACGAGTACAATGGGAAAAAGCGATGAAAACAAGCTTCACTGATAAGCAATGGAAACGTGCCTGTATTTTTGCCCATAAGTGCTCCATTGGCACAAGATTTCAGGAAATGTCTTATAAGCTTTTAACACAATGGTATGGAACCCCGGATAAAATTAAAAAATGGTACCCGCAGACATCAGATTCTTGTTGGAGATGTGAGCAAGACCAGGGGTCTATCTTTCACATCTGGTAGGAATGTCCTCGTTTGAGACCCTTCTGGGATAGGGTGAGTGAGGTGATCAAGGTCATTACGGATACCACAATCTCTCTCTCTCCCGCATGTTGTCTACTCCATATTGCGGATTGTTCTATGCAGCATTATAAAAAATCACTGATAAGACATCTGCTGAATGCAGCGAAAGTCTTAATTCCCAGGCACTGGAAATCGAAGGATATCCCTTCCATTCCAGAATGGTTTAGCTCCATAGAGAATATCCACCAAATGGAGGAAACTGTAGCCATTGCCAGGGAATCATCGAAAAAATGTAAGCAGACATGGTCACCTTGGGTGGCGTTCAGATATTCAGATCAATACTCACAATTAGATATGAGATGAGATTGTGGTTGTAGTTTTGATTTCTCTTGTTCACTCCCATTGGTATACAGAGATTCTAGATGAGCTGTTTGTGCACAGTGTCTCTTTTTTTTTTTTTTTCCCTCTCTTCCTTTTATTTAGTAGTAGTTAGTAGCGGGTAACATTCTAGGTTGTGATGTTTCCCTTTGCTATCTTGTGTTATAAGATATAAAAGTAGCCTATTTCTCAGAGTATATATTGATATGTCTTGATTTGTGTTATTGGTATTCTGGCTGTATTTTGTACTCTGATTTTTATTTTTTCCAATAAAAAAAAAACTTTAATACAAAAAAAACTATAAAATTGTAACATATATTTAGACAGTAGGGATGTTAGGCTTTTAACATACAACATGCTTAAAAGACAAAGGGACCAATTCACTGATGTTTACCGCGTGCATTAACAACGGTCACAGGACTCATTTGCATAAATCATTGTATGTGGTAAAAAAGTTAAATTCGCAAAAAAATAACGATAGAAAAAAAAAACAGTTGTTGGCCCCGTACATAATTGCCCGTAAGGCCAGATGCTGGTACAAAAAAAGTGTCTGTTTACTTATTTCAATTGACTTTGCTGAACGTTCATGTGCTATACAGAGCTTCAGGTGGGACTTTATCCTTCCTTAACTTCCAGGAAGAGATCGTCACAGACCTCCTGTATCCAGGCTGGTTTTGCACCTCACCATTCCCAACAAAATGCAGTAAGCCAAAGATTCCCCCAAAGATGATGTTGTGTCTGTAGCAAGTGCAGATATAGGTGTGACACAAGTTTTTATTGTCCACGCTGTCCTTAAAATCCTGGTCTTTGCATTGGTGAATGTTTTAAAAGCTACCACACACAAGTGAAGTTTTAGCGTAGGGTACAGCATTTCACAGACTAGGACACACTTACAGAGGGTCTCCCAATATGCCATTGCATTTTGAGAGACCCGAACTGTTACAGTTGTTACAGTTACAAAAACAGTGTAAAATTGATGATTGATGAATGATTTCACCACCACAGTTAAAAAAGAGCATATATGCCAAAGCATGGGGGCAGCAGGGGCGGAGGAGCGATTTTGCTCCTAATGCTGCATACATACGATCAAAATTCCGACGGAGGCTTGCCCGTGGAAAAGTCTGACCATGTGTATGCGGCATAACTTTTTTGCGGCAGGATGCCCCCATGCTTCAGCATATATAAATGGTGCATGTATGCCCATCATTAGAAGTGTGTGGATGAAGGGAGGTATTCTAATGGTGGGCATACCCACTGATCAATCTCTTTTTTTCGTTAAGCCAACAGGCTGCATGGGAAAAAAAAGATTACAATATATGCCCAACAAGGACCAGCAACGTACTGGTAATGGTTATACCAGAATGATGCCTGTGGGTTTAGGTATCATCTTGATATCATTCATTTCAGCCAGCGGACAGCTTTCATGTAAAAGCAATCCTAGCAGCTAATTAGCCTCTAGACTGCTTTTACAAGCAGTGGGAGAGAATGTCCCCCCCGGATATAAACAGCGCATTTTATCACACCAATCTTGGTGTGGTCAGATGCTTTGAGGGCAGAGGAGAGATCTAGGGTCTAATAGACCCCATTTTTTTTTTCAAAAGAGTACCTGCCACTACCTATTGCTATCGTAGGGGATATTTAACAATAAAAATCATTAAAAAAAAAAACAGGAACAGTTTAAAAATAAAATAGAAAAGCAAAAGTAAATTATAAAAAAAAGCACTCCTGTCCCTTCCTGCTCTTGTGCAAAGGCGAACGGAAGCGTCGGTCTAGCGTCATATGTAAACAGCAATTGCACCATGCATGTGAGGTATCACCGCGAAAGTCAGATCGAGGGCAGTCATTTTAACAGTAGACCTCCTCTGTAAATCTAATGTCGTAATCTGTAAAGGCTTTTAAAAATGTATGTAGTTTGTCGCCACTGCGCATTTGTGCACAATTTTAAAGCATGTCATGTTTGGTATTCATGTACTCGGCCTAAGATCATCCTTTTTATTTCATCAAACACTTGGGCAATATAGTGTGTTTTTAGTGCATTCAAATTAGAAAAAGTGTATTTTTTTCCCAAAAAAATGCATTCCAAAAATCGCTTTGCAAATACTGTGTGGAAAAATTGCAACACCCACCATTTTAATTTGTAGGGCCTTTGCTTTAAAAAATATATAATGTTTGGGGGTTTCACTTTTTTTTTTCCATGTAAACAAAAAGTGTCAGAAAGGGCTTTGTCTTCAAATAGTTAGAAGATTGGGTAATGTGTGACATAAGCTTCTAAATGTTGTGCATAAAATGCCAGGACAGTCAATGGAATATTTTATATTTTAAAACAAGTAGCGGGCGAAAAAGACAATTTTTTTTTTCTGCACTGTCACTAAATGATATCTTGCTCAAAAATGCCATGGGCATATGTGGAATTACACCCCAAAATACATTCTGTGGCTTCTACTGAGTACGGGGATACCACATGTGTGAGACTTTTTGGAAGCCTGGCCGCGTACGGGACCCCAAAAATCAAGTACCACCTTCAGGCTAAGGGCATACATTTTTGATTTTACTCCTCACTGCCTATCACTGTTTCGGAGGCCATGGGATGGCCAGGTGGCTGAAACCCCCCAAATGACCCGATTTTGGAAAGTAGACACCCCAAGCTATTTGCTGAGAAGTATGGTGAGTATTTTGCAGATCTTGCTTTTTGTCACAAAGTTTTGAAAATTGAAAAAAATAAATATTTTCTTTCTTAATTTTCAAAAACAAATGAGAGCTGTAACAGACTGAAAAGCACAAAGACTGAAAAGCGCGAATTGTCTCTCAAACTTTTACTAACACAAAATCAGCAAAAGCAGCCCAAAGGGTTGCGCCATCCGAATGGAACTTCCCCTTTTTTTTTCATGCTATTGTACTTGCTGTCAAACATTTTTTTTCACGATCGTGTGTATGCAAGGCAGGCTTCACAAGAATCACATAGAGAAAAACTTTTTTTTCCATGACATGAAAAATGGTCGTGTGTACGCGGCATGAGGAGTGAAATCAAAAATGTATGCCCTTAGAAATCTTGAAGGCAGTGATTGGATTTTGGGGTCCCGTATGCAGCTAGGCTCCCCAAAAGTCCCACACATGTGGTATCCCCGCACTCAGGAGAAGCAGCAGAATGTATTTTGGGGTGTAATTTCACATATTCTAATGGCATGTGTGAGCAATATATCATTTAGTGACAATTGTGTGCAAAAATAAAAAGTTTGTTATTTTCCTGCAACTTGTGGCAAAATAGAAAATATTCCATGGACTCAACATGCCTCTCAGCAAATAGCTTGGGGTGTCTAATTTCCAAAATGGGGTCATTTGGGGTGGTTTTGTGCTATTTTGTCATTTTATGGCCTTCTAAACTGTGATAGGTAGTGAGGAGTGAAATCAAAAATTTGCGCCCTTATAAATCCTGAAGGCGGTGCTTGGTTTCGGGGCCCCGTAGGCGGCTAGGTTCCCAAAAATTCCCACACATGTGGTATCCTTGTGGTATGTATTTTGGGTGCAATTCCACATATAACCATGGCATGTGTGAGCAATTTATTATTTAGTGACAACCTTTTGTAATTTTTTTTTTGTCATTCAATCACTTGGGACACAACATGCCTCTCAGAAATTTCCTTGAGGTGTCTACTTTCCAAAATGGGGTCATTTGGGGGGGTTGTACTTCCCTGACATTTTAGCACCTCAAGAAATGGGATAGGCAGTCATGAATTAAAAGCTAAATTACAGAATATGTACCCTAGTTTTTAGACGCTATAACTTTTGCACAAACCAATAAATATACACTTATTGACATTTGTTTTTACTAAAGACATGTGGATGAATACATTTTGGCCTAAATGTATGACTAAAATTGAGTTTATTAGATTTTTCTTATAACAAAAAGTAGAAAATATAATTTGTTTCAGAATTTTCGATATTTTTCGGTTTATATTGCAAAAAATGTAAATTGCAGAGGCAATCAAATACCATAAAAAGAAAGCTCTATTTGTGGGAAAAAAAGGACACAAATTTCGTTTGGGTACAACATTGCATGACCACGCAAATTACCAGTTAGAGCAGTGCAGTGCAAAATTGTAAAAAGACCTCTGGTCCTTAGGCTGACAAATGGCCTGGGGCTGAAATGGTTAAGGAAGCCCACAGAAATGGAGCACTATTCCACCCACAGAAAGGGACACTATTTCAACCACAGAAAGGGACACTATTTCAACCACAGAAAGGGACACTATTTCACACACAGAATACCCACAGAAAGGGGCACTATTCCACCCACAGAAAGGTACATGACTCCTGCTATGCAAACCCACAAAAATGGGGCACTGTTCCACTCCAGGACACCAACAGAAAGGTGCACTATTACACCCAGAGAAGACCCCCAGTAAAGGGCACTAATCCACCCACAGAAAAGGGGCACTATTCTACCCACAGAAAGGGGCAATATTACACACACAGAAGACCCACAGAAAAGGGCATTGCTCCTACCAAGGCAACCCAGGACTGTTCCACTCCAGGAAACTCACAGAAGGCCCTTGGGAAATAGGGCACTATTCCACCCACAAAAAGGGGGCACTATTCCACCCACAGAAAGGGGTACGATTTTACCCACAGAAGACCAAAGGACAGGGCACTATTACACTGACAGAAGACCCACAGAAAGGGGCACCATTCTTCCCACAGAAAAGGGGAACAATTCCACCTACAGAAATGGGCATTATTAGACCCACAGAAAAGGGCACAATTCTACCCACAGAAAGGATCACTATTTCACCCATAGAAGACCCACAGAAAGGGGCACTACTCCACCCACAGGAAAGGGGCACTATTCCACCCACAGAAAGTGGCACAATTCTACCCACTAAAAGAGGCATTACTCCTGCCAAACCAACACACAAAAATGGGTCACTGTTCCAACCCAGGATACCCACAGAAGACCCTCAGAAATAGAGCATGATTCCACCCACAGAAAATGACACTGTTATACCCACAGAAAGGGGCACTATTCCACCCACAGAAAGGGGTGCTATTCTATCCACAGAAGACCCATAGAAAGGGGCACTATTCCACCCACAGGAAAAAGCACTATTTCACCCACAGAAAGGGGCACTATCCCACCCAAAGAAGTCCCACAGAAAGGGGCACTATTCCACCCACAGAAAAGGGGCACATATTCCACCCATAGAAGACCCACAGAAAGAGGCACAATTACACCCACAGAAAAAGGTATAACTCCTGCCAAGCCAAACCACAAAAATGGGGCACTGTTTCCCTCCAGGACACCCACAGAAGACCCTTAGGCCGCGTTCACACCAGCAAATATATCTGTATATCGGACAGACCGATTTGAACAGATCTGTCTGCTGGTCGTTTTGGTTTGATCGATGTACACACGATCAAACCAAAATCCCCGCCAGCAGAACAGCGCGGTGATGTGGCGGTGACGTTAACGCCGCCACGTCACCGCACCAGGAAGTAAATTACTTCCGCGCATGCGTCGAATCCATTCGACGCATGTGCGAGAAGATATGTCCACTGGTTAGCGTACTAACCAGCAGACATGTCGGGCGGACGGATTCCCAGCCGAAAGATTTTAAAGCATGCTTTAAAATCTGTCAGCTGGACAAATCTGTCCGTACACACGATCAAATCTGTCTGCTGGGACGGTCTGGCAGACCGTTTCCAGCAGATAGATTTGATTGTGTGTACGCGGCCTTAGAAATAAAACACTTATCCACCCACAGAAGACCCACAGAGAGGGCACTATTAAACCCACAGAAATAGGCATTATTCCTACTAAGCCAAACTACAAAAATGGAGCATGGTTCCACTCCAGGACACCCACAGATGTTCCTCAGAAATAGAGCAATTTTTCCCCCACAGAAAGAGTCAGTATTCCACACATAGAAGACCCACACAAAGGAGCACTATTCCACCCACAAAAATGGGCACTATTCCACACACAGAAGACCTGTAGAAAGAGGCACTATTTCACCCACAACAATTGGGTACTATTCCATCCACAGAAATGGGCATTACTATACCCACAGAAGATCCACAGAAAAAGGGACACTTTTATTCACAGAAAGGGGCATTACTCCTGCCAAACCAACCCACACAAAATAGTCACTGTTCCACTCCAGGAACCCCACAGAATACCCTCAGAAATAGGTCAATATTCCACCCATAGAAGACCCACAGAAAGAGGAACTATTCCTTGCACAGAAAACTTAGAGAAAAGGGGCCTTATTACACCCACAGAAAGGGGCACAAGAAAACTTACAGAAATGGGTCAATATTTCTCCAAAGGACACAAGTGGTGTTCCTTGAAATTAAACAAGAAGGAATGACATGCAGTGCAAATGTATTCAAACATCGGCTAACATCGAACATTAACACCTATTGTATAAAAAAAACAATGACGACCGGGCGGTGGTTCTGTTTTCCTGACTGGGCGTCATATGAAGTGCGACAACACTGAAAGCTAAAAATTGTCCTGGGCAGGAAGGGGCCCAGTATTGAAGTGGTTAAAGTAAACATTGCAACAATGGAGTATGCCAAACGTGACAATTGCTTCAGCTTAATTTTCATCCTAGAATTGGCAACTTTAATATTTTAGATTTTACAGAGCTCATTAAATATAAAGTTACTAAATTGGCCAACAAATATAAAAAAAAAAAAAACTTGGAAAAAAAACACAAAAACAGAGACAGTCAAGTGCTCCTTTGCTTTGACAATATTCATCCAGGCAGCAGGAGGGAATTCGGCCAAAACCAGAAAAGAATGCGGTACAGAGTAGATAAAACTGCACTAGTAGGCCATATATTTATAAAAAAATATGTGTTCATCTCTACATTTTTTTGAATGTATGAGTGGATGAAGGTAAAAGACATTTTGCAAATGAGCGGACAGCTGGTTTCAGTATGCCCGCATTTTTTAGTCTCATCAATCCCACATGAAAAAGACAGAGCTTAGATTCCCAAGCAGCAATTTAAGGAGACATAAATTTGAAAATGTAGTTTAAATTTAAATGGCTACATGTACATATCACTGTAAAACATGTCAAATTAAAATACATATTTTTTGTGACAGCAGAAATAGAGTCTCAGGACAACATATAACATTTCTATAACATGTAATGTTATAATAAATCTCAAAACAACTTTCAAAGATGAAAGATTAACAATTTACAAAAATAAAAACAGAAGAAAATGCACAGCTCTACCATAAGGATAGACTTGTAACCTCTGAATCTTTCTTATTACTGCTTTCACTGGAACGGACAGTAGGCACAAGCCATCTTAGAATGCTTGGAAAAAAGCAAAATTTTCCTTACGATACGCAGAAGTAGTGTTTTGAAAATCTTTTAGGAAAAAAAAGTTTATACCCTTGAGCTGATCTGTTATGCAGATCAAATTATTTTCAAGCATTTCCCTATGTTTCTCCTGAGCTTGTTGGAAATGTTGGCTTTGTTCTGGATCAAATAGTAACTGTCCTCTGTCTAGATTTCTTGTTCTATAGATGGTATGCTTTCTCCTTCTCTCTGCTGTCTGCTCCTTTTCATGTCTTATTGGTATTATTGGAACAGTGATGGCCTCTGTGCTTTGTCTCATGAAAACATGGCCTTGCACTGCGTTTTCATCCTCGAACAGTGTTGTAGGAGGAAACGGTGCAACTACTTCATTGTCTGACAATTCATGTTGGAATTTGGAGTCTTCCTTATCGGAAAAGAGCACAATAGGCCAGATTCACGTACATCGGCGCATTTTTTGACTGGCGTAGCGCACCTCCTTTACGTTAGACTGCCGCAATGTAGCGGCGCAATCACCGTATTCTCGTTTGATTTGCGCAGAAATTAGCGCCTGTGCAACGTAATTTCAGAGGCGTAAGGCGGAGTAATTCAAATTGGGAAGGACGTGGGCGTGTTACATTGAAATGAGCTGAGACCCCATGCAAATGAAGGGCCGGCCGGCTCGCGCATGCGCACATGAAGCAGACCATGGTCAGCACCTCTGTGCGCATGCTCACAACTCGGAAACCGTGCAATCAGTGAAATTGGAAGTGGACCCGGGCAACTTAGTGAACTACGCAGACAGCATTAATAAACAGACACAAACGCACTTCCTTTGCAAAAGTACATCCCTTTGTATCCCTCTCTATACAGCAAGGTGCTTTTGTTCTGTTGTTTATTAGTGTTTGTTTGCTTGTTTGTGACGTGTCTTTGAGATATTTGGGGAGAGTGATTTTTGTCTTTTATTTGTTTTCTTTGTTGTTATTTTTTTTAAATAGATTTTTGCTGGGCATTTTTTATTTTTGCTGGTCAATTTTTTTTTGGGGTTCTGTTTGTGAATGATTTTGGAATGTGGGCGTGACATTCCTGCCGGAAAAGGGGTGTCACCCTCATTTGTGGTGGAGAAGTGACCCCCAGGTCCGTGTGAATGGTGTATGAATGTACAGTGACATAATTGGAGCCGTGGCGTGGTGTTGCTGCTCACAAGTCCTGCATGGTGGGCTTGTGCCAATCCAATGTGATGAGGATGTGATGTGTCTGTGCTAGGGACCACAGTGGTGTGCATGCATGCATTCTCATTGTGCCATGATTAATGTGTGTGTTTAACGTGCAAAGATGCCTAATGTGAGCTGGCTCTTGGCTGCTCTTCCCTCAGAAGACGGGGTAACCTCGGTTAGGGGGGGGATTGTCTGGTTCAGGGGTCAGGTCATCACGTATGTCAATCTGCAGGCCCTTTCTTACTGCAAATTTTGTGCAGCATGCAACATGCACCAATGATCTGACATACAACGTTTGGGGAATATAACAGGGTACCATGGGGGGTTCCGTATAGGAGTCATGAGATGGGGTCCCAGTGCATATGCAGAGTCACCCTGAAGGGATAAGACAGGAGGATGTTAGTAGTGCATGTGCCCCTTGTGATTTCAGCATCATGGGGGGGGGGGCAGTCATGCCTGCCACCCATGTCACTCACCAACCAGCCAGCTGTCCCCATACATGTTCTGTTCGAAATCTGTGGGGATGGGGCTAGGATTGTATATGTAGCGGTCATGGGTGTCATGGGTGGCGTCATGTGTTGGGCTGGTGTTGGGCTCCTGCAGGGTTGTGGTTAATTCCAGAATGGCATGAGGGGTGAATCTGAAGATGCGAGACACCTCAGAATCACTCATGCCAAAGATGTCTATGCGTGTTTGATATATCAAGTGAAGAGTGAGGGGCTTGTATCAGATTAGATTATTATATCCATCAAGGTTTTAAAGGGCTATTGAAAGATAGTGAGACCGTGTTTGTAATTTGTATGTATGTTATGTATTGATGTATATATGTATGTATTTTTTTTGAAAAAAAAAAACCTCTCCCGTGCCCTCCTCCGTGCCCTCCTCCGTGCCCTCCTCCTTCTTTGCTCATCTAAAGTCAGTAGTATAGATATGAGCATGGATGCCACTGGCATGTTGGCATACAGTTTGTTGGGCAGCAAGTGTGACTGCTCAGCTCCTCACTAACAATGTTGCTTTAGCTGACAGGTAGACGGATTGTCTAATTTTATACCACCTTTTATATAGTCTAATTTTAGACAGAACGTGCAGCTGTTGCGCACAGCGCGTAGCCTGCGCTGCACCAACGTACTTTTGTGGATCCCCGTAACTCCCTCATTTGCATATTTGAATAGCAAATCAATGGTGTGTCTAGCGCAGTTTTGCGCGGACGGATGCGCCTGTCTATCGAAATTATGCGGGGAATGCAGCGCATCGAAACGCAAGAGCAAATTTAGACTAACGCAGCGCATCTCCTGTAACGCCGGCGTAATCTCTCTGTGAATTTGGCCCAATGTGCCTGGTTCAGCATTGGACCCTTTTAAACGAAAATGGCATATTAGGTATTTGTCAATGATATTAACTATTTGGGCTTAAAACACTTGTATGCACTCCCCCCCCCCCAAAAAAAAAAAAAAAGGTTAAAGGGGAAATCAGTTATGGCAATTGTTGCATTTCAATATTAGAAAAAAAAAGTAAAGGAAAGAAAATTTGGTGCTTTCTACTGTCCCACAATATTTTTTTCTGATATGTAGCCAAAATGTATATTTACCCACCACTGTGTGAAATCCATTTATTCAAAATTGTTCCTTTTAAAGTAAAAAAAAAAAAAAAAAAACTAAAAATATAGTGCACCTGCAGCTGTCCCATGTTCACTGTTAGTGTGATTCAAAATAGAATATAAGTATTTCTTAAGTAAGTACACTATCAGTGGGAGTCACAACATAGAAACATAGAAAAGTGACGACAGAAAAAGACTGAGTAGTCTTTTGCATTTTTTTTTTTTTTACATTAACCTTGTGATCTGACTATAGATTTATGTTCATCACAATCATGTTTGAAGCTGTTTACTGTCTCACTACCTCTGTTTGTAGTTTATTCCAATCATCAACAACCCTTTCACCCAATGATAAGATTTACCTTTACTTTTACTGGATGTATCAAATCCTTTCTCAATTCCCAAAATTGTATCCTGATCAATGTATGGCATCAGCAGCTCCTCATAGTCAGTGAATTGTAATTTGGCTAACCCCTGCAAAGAATGAACTAGGAAGGCTTAAATTAGATGTAAACCCAATTAATGAAATTTGAGCTGTGCACATATATATACAGTATTTTGTTATCTCTCTTCAAAGAGCTAAGTCCCATAGCTCTCCCCTGACCCCTTCCTCTGTTATCAGCCTGATAACTCCTGACAAATTTTCGGACACATCAGATAAAAGCAACCTGAAATTTCTCTCCAGGAAGGTTGCTATAAATAGATTAGCAGGAAGCTGGCCCTGTTAAAAAACACCTCTGAGAGTCTTTGACTATGTAGAGACTATGTAGAGAGGGGGTGTATGCCTTTATTACAATCAGCAATTTTAGCTATCTTGGCTGTATGCCCAGACATCACACTCTGTGTTAAACAGGAAGAGAAAATTACTCAAAACGATCTTAACTTTCCAAACAGTATATAAATGTGAAGACAGCAGATATAGATGTAAAACCTATGTAGGGAGATTTGGTTCATCTCTGTGTATCATCTGAGGCTGTTCACTTCATTGGGTGTATGGAGGGTTTACATCCACTTTAAGGCTTTGAGCCTGACAGCATGGGAATGCGGCTGTCCCCACCTTCCGGCTAATAATAAATAAATAAATAAATAAATATATATACACACACACACACAGTACCTTGCAAGTATTCACCCCCTTGGCATTTTTGGTGTTTTGTTGCCTCACAACCTGGAATTGACATGGATTGTTTGAGGATTTGTATAGTTTAATTTACAAAACATGCCCACAATGTGTTACTTATTGTAAAGCAAACAACAAAATAACAGAAAAAATCTATTTGCATAACTATTCACTATTCACTTTCTAAAGCCTATACTTTGTAGCGCCAACTTTTGCGGCTATCAAGTCGCTTTGGATAAGTCTCTATGAGTTTGCCACATCTCACCACTGGGATTTTTGCCCATTCCTCCTTGCAAAACTGCTCCAGCTCCTTCAAGTTGGGTGGTTTGCGCTTGTAAACAGCAATCTTTAAAGGGGTTGTAAAGGTTCGTCTTTTATTTTCTAAATTGGTTCCTTTAACTGTTTGCCGACCAGCCGCCGCAGTTCTACAGTGGCAGGTTGGCTCCCCTGCACGAGAGCCCATAGCTCTACGTCGGCTCTCGAAGCGGCCACTAGGGGTGCATGCACACTGCCGGATGCACGCGCGGGCCCCCCCGCTCGTCTCTGGCTCCCGTGTGGCGGCGGGCACGATCGCCGCCGGGCACCCGCGATTGCTCGTTACAGAGCGAGGACCGGGGACCTGTGTGTGTAAACACACAGCTCCTGGTCCTGTCAGGGGAGAAATGCCAATGTATGAACAGCGATCAGTCATTTCCCCTAGTGAGGCCAGCCCCCCTACAGTTAGAACACACCCAGGGAACATACTTAACCCCTTCCCCGCCTCCTAGTGTTAACCCCTTCACTGCCAGTGGCATTTTTATAGTAATCCAACGCATTTTTATAGCACTGATAGCTATAAAAATGCCAATGGTCCCAAAAACGTGTCAAAAAAGTCCGAAGTGTCCGCCATAATGTCGCAGTACCGAAAAAAATCGCTGATCATCGCCATTACTAGTAAAAAAAAAATATTAATAAAAATGCCATAAAACTACCCCCTATTTTGTAAAAGCTATAACTTTTGCGCAAACCAATCAAGTTTATTGCGATATTTTTTTAGAAAAATATGTAGAAGAATACGTATCGGCCTAAACTGAGAAAAAAATGTTTTATATATTTTTGGGAAATATTTACTATAGCAAAAAGTAAAAAATATTTTTTTTTTTCAAAATTGTCACTCTATTTTTGTTTATAGCGCAAAAACTAAAAACCATAGAGGTGATCAAATATCACCAAAAGAAAGCTCTATTTGTGTGAAAAAAAGGATGCCAATTTTGTTTGGGAGCTACGTCGCACGACCACGCAATTGTCAGTTAAAGCGATGCAGTGCCGAATCGCAAAAAGTGCTCTGGTCTTTGACCGGCAATATGGTTCGGGGGTTAAGTGGTTAAGCTAGTGCATTGTTGGTTCACTTACCTTTTCCTTCGATTTCCCTTCTAAATGTTTTCTTTTTTCTTTGTTTGAATTTCTCACTTCCTGTTTCTCCTCAGTAAGCTTTCCACCATCATCCAAGTGGTGGAAAGTCATTTAGAACAGCTTACTGAACACCTTACTGAGGAGGAACAGGATGTGAGAAAACAAAGAAGGAAAAACACTTTGAAGGGAAATTGAAGGAAAGGGTAAGTGAACCAACAATGCACTAGCTTAAAGTAACCTATTTAGAAAATAAAAAAAAGAACCTTTACAAACCCCTTTAAGTCTGACCATAGATTTTCTATTGAATTGAGGTCTGGGCTTTGACTAGGCCATTGCAACACATTTACAGTACATGTTTCTCCTTAAACCAGTGTTGCTTTAGCAGTGTGTTTGGGGTTATTGTCCTGCTTGAAGGTGAACCTCCGTCCACACAGAGTGGTACAGGTTTTGCTCAAGAATATCCCTGTATTTAGCAGCATTCATCTTTCCCTCAACTCTTACCAGTTTCCCAATCCCGACTGCTGGGATGGTGTTCTTTGGGTGATGTGATGTGTTTGCGCCAGACATAGCATTTTCTTTGATGGCCAAAAAGTTCAATTTTATTCTCATCAGACCAGAGCGCCTTCCTCCATACATTTTGGGAATCTCCCACATGCCTTTTCGCAAGCTCAAAACGTGCCATTTTTGTTTTTTGCTGAAAGTAATGTCTTTCTTCTGGCCACTCTGTCAAAAAGCTCTTTGGAGTGTAAGGCTTATTGTCGTCCTATGTACAAATACTCTGGTCTCTGCTGTGGAACTCTGCAGCTCCTCCAGGGTTATCTTAGGTCTCTGTGCTGCCTCTCTGTGAGTTTTGGTGTGCGGCTGTCTCTTGGCAGGTTTGCTGTTGTGCCATGTCCTTTTCATTTGGTTATGATAGATTTGATGGTGCTCATATGGACCATCAAAGATTTGGATATTTTTTTAATAACCTAACCCTGACATGTACGTCACAACAACATTGTCCCTTACATGTCTGGAGAGTTACTTGGTCTTCATGGCAGGGTCAGCACAACAAGCTCCCTCAAAAAAGCTACAATTCTTTAGGGGTTGCTGCTGGCCTGATTAAAAAATGCCCCAGAACAGTGGCAGGGAAGACTAGCTTAGAAGGTGCCTCGCAATAGCTGAAGAGGGGAATGAGCAGAGGGAAGAAATAGAATAACAATCGGTGCAGGGAGCTGAGCACTAAACGGGTAGGTTCCCAGGCTAGGATTTCTCACTTTCTGTTCCTCCTCAGTAAGCTTGCCCCCATCATCCGAGCCGTTCTAGTTGGGGGTTAGTCAGCATGCTCACCCCCTCCCTTGGGACAGAACGGCAGAGATGATGTGGGCAAGCTTACTGAGGAGGAACAGAAAGTGAGAAATTCAGACAAAAAAAAAAAACATTTAGAAGGGAAATCTAAGGAAAAGGTAAGTGAACCAACAATGCACTAGCTTAACCACTTCAATACAGGGCATTAATATACCCTTCCTGCCCAGACCAATTTTCAGCTTTCAGTGCTCTCACACTTTGAATGACAATTACTCAGTCATGGTACATTGTATCCAAACAAATTTTTTATTTTTTGTTCTCACAAACAGAGCTTTCTTTTGGTGGTATTTAATCGCCGCTGAGTTTTTTATTTTTTGCAATATAAGCCAATATAAGACAATTTTGAAAAAAATAACTTTTTTTTAGTTTCTATCTTAAAATTTTGCAAAGAAATAATTTTTCTTCAGAAATTTTGCCCAAAATGTATACTGCTACATATCTTTGATAAAAATAACCAAAATTAGTGGATATTATTTGGTCTCTGTGAACGTTATAGCGTCTACAAACTATGGTGCAATTCATTGAAAAATTATCATATCTGATCACAGCTCATTTACTGGCGTCCTATCATTTCTTGAGACCCTAACAATCAAGGAAAGTACAAATACCCCCCAAATTACCCCTTTTTGGAAAGTAGATATTCCAAGGTATTTAGTAAGAGGCATGGTGAATTTTTTTACACAAAATTGTCATTATAACAAGTTAGTTCTCTCACACAGCACATGCATACTTACAATGACACCCCAAAATACATTCTGTTGCTCCTCCTGTGACGATACCACATGTGTGGGACTTTTACACAGCCTGGCCACATACAGAGGCAGAACATTGAAGTAGCACCTTCAGGCGTTCTAGGAGCATAAATTACACATCTAATCTCTCAACTACCTGTTACACTTTTGAAGGCCCTGGAGCACCAGGACAATGGAAACACCCACAAAATGACCCCATTTTGGAAAGCTAACACCCCAACGTATAATCTATGAGGCATAATTAGTCTTTTGAACGGTTCATTTTTTTCCAGAAGTTTTTGGAAAATGTGGAAAAAAAATGAAAACACCTTTTTTTTTTTTTACAAAAAGGTGTGAATTTATAAGATATTTCTAACACATAGCTTGTACATTGAAAAAAAATACCCCCCCGTAATATATTCTACTACTCCTCCTGAGTATGGCAATACCACATTTGTGAGACTTTTACACAGCCTGGCCACATACAGAAGTCCGAACATCCAAGTAGCACCTCCAGGCATTCTAGGAGCATAAATTACACACACAAATTCCTGCCAACCTATGACATTGTTGAAGGTCCTTCATATTTCTAACCCATAGCATGTACTGTACATACCAATTACAAACCAAAACACATTCTTCTGAGTAAAGAGTAAAGAAAAGATTACCTGCTGTCTTAGTGGTGCAGTGGTCTACAGAGGAGAGCATAGGTCCAGGTAGCAGGCAGATGTGGTCAGCAGCAGCGAAAGGATCGTCCATGCAGCAGGCAGGAATACTGTCCATAGTACATGCAGCAGGCAGAGATATGGTTAGTGCAGCCAAAGTATTGGTCCAGGCAGCATGCAGGACCATCAAGTTTAGGGCCTCGGTCAGGAAAGAATGGGGACAGGGGTAGAGGCTTCTCCCACCCAAATCGCTTTGAAGCCTCCCGGCAACCAGACCCTGTTATGGGAACACAGAAAACCAAAAACTGTTTTTCTGAACTCCGAACACTATTCTGGAGCCCCTCACATATGTTAGACCCCTGTGTGGCAGGGTGCAAGATTAGTCCAATGGGCAGGCAAAAACATGGTCAACAAGCCTAGGTCAGTGCAGGTAAAAGGCAGAAATAGGCGGTAGGCAGAGGCATAGTCGATACAGTCCAGGGTCAGTTCATGTGAAAGGCAGAAACATGGCAGATAAACAATGCAGATGACAGGCAGAGGCATAGTCGAGAAGCAGTCCAGGGTCAGTTCACGTGAAAGGCAGAAACATGGCGGATAAACAATGCAGACGGCAGGCAGAGGCATAGTCGATAGTCCAGGGTCAGTTCACGTGAAAAGCAGCAACATGGCGGATAAACAATGCAGACGGCAGGCAGAGGCATAGGGCCAGATACAGCAAGACTTGCGCTGGAGTAATTCGATATGCGCCGCGTAACTGTGAATATGCGCCGTCGTTTCTATGTGGCCGTACCCACCAAACTAGATGCGCCCGAAAACGGGCCATTTCTGATCGGCTTAACTTTCCGGCGCCAGAGTCCCCTCAGCGCATAATTTCGTTTGGCGCATCAGTCGCGCCTATTGATTTCCTCTGCAAATATGCAAATGAGGGAGATTTCCCGATTCGCGAACGGATTAGCACCATACGCTGGCTACATGCGCCGCGCGTATCTCGTCCGTCCGGCGCAAAGTTATTTCTACAAAAAGCTGCTTTATCTTTACTCCAGACGGTCACAGGTCAGCAGGAGAGCAGCTACAGCAGCGTTACCGACGATAAGAGCTAGCTGAACAACCACACTTGCAAGGACAACACCTCTGTGTGCCAACATGCCAGGGTCAATCGTGGTCCTAGCACTACTGATGGGTCCCCCGGAACGAAGGAGGCGGGCACGTGAGAGGATATATCGCACACGCATGAACCTCTTTGGCATGGGGGATGAGGAGGTGTATCGCCTCTTCAGATTCAGCCCAGATGCAATACTTGAACTAACCACAACCCTGCAGGATGACATCACCAGCAAGACACACCGCTCACAAGCAGTGCAGCCACTGGTGAAGGTACTGGCAACACTCCATTTCCTAGCAAGTGGATCATTCCAGCGTACAAGTGGAGTGGTGGCTGGGATGTCACAATCCTCCGTGAGCAGATGTGTGCACCAGGTTGTCCCTGCAATCCTCAGACGCATGTCCAACCAGTTCATCGGACCCACCACTGAGGAGCTGCGGCTGAAGGCAATGACAGATTTCTACAGCATTGGCAGATTCCCACGCACTGTGGGGGCCATTGATTGCACACATGTGGCACTACAGCCCCCCAGTGCCACCGAGCACATATACCGCAATCGGAAGCATTGGCATTCCATCAACGTACAGGTGATAGCTGATGCCCAACGCCTCATATGGCACGTCCGTGCCAAACACCCAGGGTCCAGCCATGACAGCTTCATATACAATCAGAGCCCCATCCCAGCAGAATTCGAGCAGAACATGTATGGGGACAGCTGGCTGGTTGGTGAGTGACATGGGTGGCAGGCATGACTATCCCCTCCCGTGATGCACATCAGAAGTGGCACATGCATGACTAACATCCTCCTGTCTTTTACCTTACAGGTGACTCTGCATATGCACTGGGACCCCATCTCATGACTCCTTTCCGGAACCCCCAAACCAGAGGAGAGAGAAAATACAATGAAGCACACATCAAAACCCGTGCAGTGGTGGAGCAAACATTTGGGCTCCTGAAGTCCCGTTTCCACTGCCTGGATAAGTCTGGGGGGACCCTATTGTATTCCCCTACCTTTGTGTGTCAGATCATCGGTGCATGTTGCATTCTGCACAACTTTGCTATGAGAAAAGGCCTGCAGATTGACATACGTGATGACCTGACCCCCGACCCACACAGTCCCCACCTGCCAGAGGAGACCCAGTCTGCTGATGGAAGAGCAGTCAGGAGGGTCCTCGCCGTAGGCATCTTTGGACACTAAACCAAAACATTAATCACACAGACAATGCACGCGTGTACACCACTGATGTCCCTAGATCACACACACCACATCCACATCGCATTGGATTAGCCCAAGTCCAGCATGTAGGACTTGGGAGCAGCAACGCCAGCGTCAAGGCCCCAATGATGTCACTGTCCATTCATACACCTTTCACACGTCATTCATACAGCCGTGGGGTTAACTTCACCACCACGGCCGAGGGTGACACCCCTTACTGGCAGGAGTGCCACCCCCTAACATTCACACACCATTCACACTGCAACGTGTGCAGTATCAATGCAACTCACATCCTGCACTGCGTTGCTTATCTGGCCAACGGAGCACAGGCTGTCAGCCACTTTCTCCAAGTGCCCAACTATGTCCCCCATTTGTTGGGTCTGTCTGGCGTGATCCCTCGCCAACTGGCCCTGGACAAGATCCGACACCCCCCTGGTCTTCTGGGTCGCCTTCCTGGGGCCAGAAGATGGTTGTCCCCGGGGGGATGGAGTCACCCTTGAGGGGCTTCCAAGGATGGGGGAGGGGATGACAGACGGCCCAGGAGAAGGGGAGGAGACCTCCAACACTAAGGAAAAGTCCTGCTCTGCCACAGCAGGATCCTCCACAACCACCTCGGCAGGTGTGGTGTGGCCACTCTCCTCCTCCACCTCTTCACCACCCAGGGGCTCGTGCACAGGATGGCGTGGGGGGGATGGGGTGGACTGGCCGCTGACAGATGATGGCCCAGCTCCGTCATCTGTGGATGACACAAAGCAGACACATGTTGGTGGTCCCACACACTTGGCACATGTACCCTCCCCCCCCCAAATGCAACACATCAAATAGGGGATAAAAAACACTTACCTGTCCTGGAGCCTTCCTCCACGGAGTCATAGCCAGGGACCCCCTCCACCTGCTCCCTCTCCAGGCAGCGAGTGACCACCTCCTCCTCCGCGGTCAGGGTGACCGGACATGGGGGACCACCACCTGTGTCCCTCTCATGCCTCCTGATGGTGGCCACCTTGCCACGGACCTTGCGCCGCAGATCATTGATTTTTTTTTGGATGTCAGCAGCAGTCCGGGTGGAGTACCCCAAAATATTGACCCGGCCAGCAATGGTGTCCAGGATGCCCTGCTTCCTCTCCCGGCTGGTCTTACGGCTTTTTTTGCCATGGAGGAAATGATTAAATGTCTCCATAGCGGAGATGATCACTGAGACCTCCTGGGCGTTAAAGTTGAGGTTCCTCCTCTCTCTGGGGGTAGCGGGAGCAGCCATCACAGCACAAAAGTATCTTCCCTGTGGTGGGGGGAAACGGAAATACTTTTGCGCCGGAATGGCGTTTCCGCCTGTGCTTTTAAGCGCCCAACGGAAGGCATTGCGCTGACGTTTCCCGTGAAGTGGTGCCGACGGAAGTTGTGAGCATGCGCACAAGGGGGCGAGTGGAGCCGCACTCACTGCGCATGCTCCGTGGATGATGCGCTGAACGTAAGCCTCTGCGCTGGGCTCCGCCCATCATTTACATGTGATCACACCCACTTCCACTTGCGTCGGGTTACGCCAGCGCATTATCGTTACTCTGGCGCAAGTTTACGCGCAACTGCTATGTGAATAACAGTACTTGCGCTGAAAGGGTCGTCAGAGTAACGTAAATGAGAACCGTTACTCCAGAGCAAAGATGCTCTTATCTACCTGAATCTGGCCCATAGTCGATAAACAGGCCACGGTCAGTTGAGTTGAGGCACTAGGTTGGTTGGTTGAGGCAGCAGGGAAATCAGCACAGAAATTGAAAACAGGGAAGTGGCAGTCTATTAGGAATTTGGGTTAATAATTTTCGAAAGAGTGATATCGTTTGAAGCATGTTGTCATACATAGGCCAGGTTGGTGTCTTTCCTAATTCCACGCTTGCTGCACACCCGACATTTTTTTGGCGTCTTCTTCCGGTTGCTGATGGTGGAATATTGTCAGGAAAATGGCGCTCGTGCAGTCTACTGGATCAGGGCAGTGACGACATTTTCGATAAATCTGATAAAGGGGATGGGCCTTTCCGTTTATTTGTTATAAGTGACGTATAAATTATAAAGGGCCATATGGAAGAAGTATATTGCAACTTTTTTGTGCCAGAAAACTTACTGGGAATATACTGTACTGTTTTATTCCTAGCCGGCCAGTGAAATGGACCAGGTATTCGTCCACAGAGATGTTCTGTTCCGGGATGTAAAGTTCAGCAAACTTCTTATTAAAAAAATCTATAAGGCCGTGTACACGCCACTAAATAAATCCGATCAAATCGGTCTGACAGACCGTTTTGATCGGATTTTCTGCTGGGATATATTGGTTTGATCGTGTACACATGAACAAACCCAAATCCCCGCCGGCAGACAGCGCGGTGACGTGGCGGTGACGTTGACGCCGTCACGTCACCGAACCAGGAAGTAAAATACTTCCACGCATCCACGCAATTCCACGCATTCCACGCAATCCATTCGACGCATGTGCGGACAGATATGTCCGCTGGTTAGTGTACTATCCAGCGGACATGTCGGACGGACAGGTTCCCGGCAGACAGATTTTAAAGCATGCTTTAAAATTTGTCTGCTGGAAAAACCTGTCTGCTCACCCGTACACATGATCGAATTTGTCTGCTGAAACGGTCCGTCGGACCATTTTCAGCAGATAAATTTGATTGTGTGTACGCGGCCTTAGGGGGCGAATTTTATATAATCTATTGAAGTCCGTATGATTTTGGGGCGGCACTTCGAGTTGTCGCTGAAATGCAGGAACCGTATAAACATGTCATAGCGGGACTTGGGCATCGTAGCTGAAAAAATTGGCATATGGTGGATGGGCTTTTTAGACCAATACGAATGAACTTATTTATTTTTTTGTAAGCCCCATATTCAGCGTAAGGCCTAAAAACATACTGTATCCTCCATTGTTAGGGGTCTCCATACAAAGGGGCAGGCATAACATGAGTTTGGGTTGTTTTGTATGTACTGACGTGCAAAAAGATTTGTTTGGTCCATGATGGTTTGAAGGAACTCATTAGAGAAAAATAGATAAAAAAAAATGATTTCAGAGAAACCTTCGGTGTTGGCCTGCACACCTGGCTATGCTGTGAAAGGGGGGATTGTGGCTGACCCTGTGCTAGAAGGCAGCCAAAACGGGTTGGCCAAGCCAATCCGGTAGATGGGTTTGGGACCTACTTCCTCGGCGTGGAATTGGGCCCTTCGTCCTGGGGTCTAGCGCCATTAGCATTTGCTGATTGGCCACTGGGGTGTCTGGCGCTGCTGGTAGCTGCCTGGACTTCAGACCGTCGTCTTTTTGGATGGACTACTTCCTCCTCCAATTCGAATGTTCTGATTTGGGAGGGGCTCGTATTCTGAACCTGAATCGAAAATTAACTCAGTACTGTGATGGGGCGGTGAGAGCTCCCTGCTGCTCTCATTGGTCTGGGTTAGATTTTGGTATGCCTCTTCTGTGGTAAATAATTTTCTGGACATGGTGGCTGTATGACAGGGCTGCACGATAGGGACTAATTGGCTGTACGTCAGCTAGAAATTGGCTGCTGGGCTCACGGGACAGGTACTCCTGATGGAGGTGACAGGTACTCCTGATGGAGGTGACAGGTACTCCTGATGGAGGTGACAGGTACTCCTGATGGAGCTCACGGGACAAGTACTCCTGATGGAGCTCACAGGACAGGTACTCCTGATGGAGGTGACAGGTACTCTTGATGGGGGTGACAGGAACTCTTGATGGGGGTGACAGGAACTCTTGATGGGGGTGACAGGTACTCTTGATGGGGGTGACAGGTACTCTTGATGGGGGTGACAGGTACTCTGGTACTTCTGATGGGGGTTACAGGTCCTCCTGATGGGGGTGACAGGTGCTCTTGATGGGGGTGACGGGTACTCAGGTACTCCTGATAGGGGGGGATGGGTACTTCTGATGGGGGTGACAGGTACTCCTCTTTTATGGGGGTGACAGGTACTCAGGTACTCCTGATGGAGATGACAATTACCCTTGATGGGGGTGACGGGAACTCAGGTACTCCTGATGGAGGCGATGGGTACTCAGGTACTCCTGATGGAGGCGACAAGTACTCCTGATGGGGGCGACAGGTACTGAGGTACTCCTGATGGGGGTGACGGGGTACTCAGGTACTCTTGATTGGGGGTGATGGGTACTCGGGTACTCTTGATTGGGGGGTGACAGGTACTCGGGTACTCTTGATGGTGGTGTGATGGGGGGGTGACAGGTACTCTTGATGGGGGGGTGACAGGTACTCTTGATGGGGGGGTTACAGGTACTCTTGATGGGGGGTGACAGGTACTCTTGATGGGGGGGTGACAGGTACTCGGGTACTTTTGATGGGGGATCACAGGTACTCTTTATTCGCGGGGGGCAATCTGGACAGAGTAACTAACTGTAACTCACTGTTGCTGATATCTCCTTCTCACACAGGATTGGTGTGTGAGGAGGAGAGCCCAGAGACAGCGGTTACAGTGCTGTTTGTTTACATTTGTGACCGGCTGTGATTGGACACAGCCGGTCACGTGGTAAAGAGCCAAATTTCATTGGCTCTTTACCCATATCGGGACTAGGCTATGTCCAGGGGAGGAGCCTCGTGCCCGATCACTGCAATGCGTGCGCCCATTCGCTGCGCTGCACGCTCCTGGGACCGCGCATGCCTGCTACTTGTGAAAGTGACCGGCTGAGATTGGAAACAGCCGATCACGTGGTAAAAGAGCCAATTTTATTGGCTCTTTAACGCGATCGGGGACGGGCTGTCTTAGAGGTACTCGCCGCATCACCGATCGCCGCGCTGAGGTCTGTCAGGAGCCCGCAGTAGCTGCAGACGTCATTTCACCATGGCCCGGTATGGAAGGGGTTAAAGGAACCTATTTAGAAAATAAAAAGATGAACCTTTCATTTCACTGGTGTGTATGCTTTTTGTAGATATCTCTCTTTGTACCTTGAAAATTGGTATTCCTTTTAAAACAGTAAAGAGTGGGGTCCTGAACAGTGTGAGTATTTATGCTTGTATTTACAACCCCCCCCATTTACACTGGCTCTCATAAGTAAAGCAATATAAATAAATATTTAAAGTTGGTGGCTAATTAATTACCAGTATGCACAATTATATAAAGAAATCAAAGAAGGTAGAATAGCTGGTCTTACTTTATTATTAGAACAAAGTAATGCACTTGCATGGATAGATTCAAAATTTGCATGGATAAAAAGAGCTAGCTGGCTTGCAACAAGCACCCGTCCCCCGGGTTCCGAACAGCGTGGTGACGTCAACGCGCTGTTCGTAACCCGGATGACAGGTACTTATTGCGGGTGGGCCGGCTGTTTTTATCCATGCACATTTTGAATCCATCCATGCAAGTGCATATCCAGAACTGTTGACGATATGGTAAAAATGGCCAAAGGAAGATGGTGAAATGCTTATTTCAATGCGCAAACACATGCTCCACATGTTCTATATCTCATATATATCCTATATACTTTATACGTTATTGATTGTTATCAGATTAATCATACATAGTAATAATTTGTAATGATTTTATACAACTCTTGCAATCCTTGCTCACATGATGTTGCTATCAGATATTTGTCACAAGGTCTGAAGGAAAAAGGGGAAATTTGTCTGCAAAACAAGCTGGAATTAGATCTGTGAAAAAAAAAAGTCTGGATATCGAACCGCAGAAAACCAGACATCAGACATTAGACAAACCAAATATATATATATATAGCATTGTTGCTTCATGCTTCACACCATCCTAACACAAAATAGTTAATAGCTCACAAAATCAGAACGTCACAAGACTAATATTACGTATTAATGAGCAGGTTGGATATTCAAGAATATGCACGTCATTAACCATATATTAAGTTGAGATCGAAATAAAAAAGGGGAAGTATTTCAAACTGCAGCTTTTGTCAGTGTAAAATTATTCTATGCATGCATGCAATTATTCACTTCTTATCAGATTTGGCCAGGAAGCAGATACCAAAAACTGACAGTTTTGTCTGTCCAAATCACGTGCATTACTTTGTTCTAATAATAAACGCTTCCACGTCAAAAGTAACTAGTGTTGAGCAGAATATGCCATATTCGAATTCGCGATATATCTCGAATATATAGTCGAATATTCGACATATATTCGCTAAATACGAATATTCGTGATATTTTTTGGAAATGAAATGATTGCGAATTTTCGCTATCGCGAATGCGAATGCGAATTGCGAATTGCGAATGCGAATATTCGAGAAATGCGGAATGGAGCACTCTGATTGGCTCAGAATATTCGTGATATATTACAATATAAAATAATTGCGAATATTCGAGAAATGCGGAAGGAGCACTCTGATTGGCTCAGAATATTCGTGATATATTACAATGCAAAATAATTGCGAATATTCGGCAAATGCGGAAGGAGCACTCTGATTGGCTCAGAATATTCGTGATATATTACAATACACAATAATTGCGAATATTCGAGAAATGCAGAAGGAGCACTCTGATTGGCTCAGAATATTCGTGATATATTACAATATAAAATAATTGCGAAATTTCGAGAAATGCGGAATGGAGCACTCTGATTGGCTCAGAATATTCGTGATATATTACAATATAAAATAATCGCGCGATATCGCTATTGCCGAATAATCGCATTGCGATTTTTCGGCAATATAAAATGAGCGCTGCAGCTACTCGGCCCAAGGTCTCTAATCATACCAGCAATGCTTTTAGACGTCGATGGGGATCTCTAGGATGTGATCTGTTCTAAAAAAAAATTGAAAACATTCGAATATTCGAAATAGCGAATATTCGCCGCGATATTCGCGTTATTCGCGAATACTCGAATATGCAATATTCGTAGCGAATATTCGCAATGCGAATATTCGTGAGCAACACTAAAAGCAACCAGGAATGAGTTGGGAGAAAGGTGTAACCCTTTTAAATTTTGTAAAAGGTGAATTGTATCTTTGATATATGATGGTAAGTTGGTGACGCATGGTCTTAGATGGTTGTCAATTAATCTACTTGTAATTATACGACCTGGGGGGCATTGTAAGTCTTTATCCCCTTCCCACTGAGCGTACACATATATGCGTCCTCGGCTTTAGGGGGTTATACTGGGATGATGACCACAGCTGCAGGCATTATCCCAGTATTTTTTTTTAGAGCGGGTGATTGACTTTCCAGGTCTAAAAGCTGCTCGGATGTTATCCTGGAGGAGCGAGAGGGAACACCCCCCCCCCCCGCCACATTTCACCACTCTGACCGGGCCTCTCGTCCCACGGGAGACCCGATTCGCAATCTGGCACCTAGAGACAGACTAGAACAAAGCCGTAAATGGCTTTGTTTCAGTCTCCTGAATGTAAACACAGAAGCGACGTCACAACATCACTTCCAGTTTAGTCGGCTATACAGTGTTTTTGGCGATCTGAATACTTTGGAGTGCAAAGGAGGGATTGTAGGTCTTTTAGACCCCTGATCCCTCCATAAAGAGTACCTGTCACCACCTATTACTGTCACAAGGGATGTTTACATTCCTTGTGACAGCAATAAAAGTGATCATTTAAAAAAAAAACACATTTTAATATTGTAAAAGAAAAAAAAATTAAAGTGCCTCCGTGCCCGCAAGCTCGTGCAGCAAAGAAAATGTATACAGAACCATACCAGCATATGTGAATGGTGTTAAAATCACACATGTGAGGTATCGCTGCGATCGTCAGAGCGAGAGCAATAATTCTAGCACTATACCTCCTCTGTAACTCTAACCTGGTAACTGTAAAAAAAACTTTAAAAGCTTATGGAGAGTTTTAGGTACCGCTGTGTGTCACCATTCCACGAGTACGTGCAATTTTTAAAGTGTGACATGTTTGGTATCTATTTACTCAGTGTAACATCATCTTTTACATTTATAAGGTTGGAAAGGGGGCTGAATGTCTTTGTCGATATGTTCCTCTAACAAAGTTTTCTATATCAATGGTGTCTATGAGATCACTAGGATCCTGTTCTTCTAATAAGGTTAGAAGTTTATCAAGACGCCCCCCTGAAGACGCACATATGTCGGCGGCTCTATCTGGCTCCCCGCACGATAAACAAGCCTCATACTGAGCTTACCAAACCCTGAAAAATCTGCCATCCCGAACCATCGGTGAGATATCGGAGTGGAGGAGCTTTGACACGCTTTTTTCCCAGTGCCAGGCAGTCACCAGCCGGGGTAGGAGGCCATTTGACTGTTTATGTGCTATTTTATTGTTTTTAATAAACGGTATTGCACCATGATCTTTTCCTTTTATTTTTCTAATTACCCATGAGCTACTTATTACCACTGTGGTTCAGCGTGATCCAGTATGCCCTAAGTGTACAGGCACTTATCCTGTCCCGATCATCTGACCTACTTGTAACAGAGAGGTCATAATATCTGGTAAGAATATAGTATTTTCCCAGCACTTTGGGTGGAACACGAACTATCCATTTGGTGAAGGTTTCACTCACACCCCAGAACCAGCACACCACAATCCTGTCACAGATTTGTTCACAGACCTTGCCCAATCAAGATTACACTCTGCAACACGAAGATCATCTTGAAATATTTTTTTATATTTTATATATTCTATATTTTCTATCCTGTCTCTGGGACATTAGTTGGACTTATATTTGTTTGATTTTTAACACACCAGAATTAATTTCACTGCACTGAGGTTGACTGCATTGTTTAATATTTTCTAATTAGCATTTGTTGCTATCCATCCTATTATTATAGTAATTGTTGTTTATATTCACTGATGTTATATTGTTATCCACATTATGAATTGTGATTGAAGTTTTTTCATTTAGTCCCAGTGGCGCCCTCTATCGTTCTCTATATCAAGAGCTTCGTCTGATTCTTGGGTGTCTTTTTAAGAACATCTGTCTCTTTTGAATATAAACTCTTATAAAAAAAAAGTTTCCTAGCAAAAACATTTAAATATTTGATTCTTTCAAAAGTGTCTAGGCTATCGTCTGTGCAAAAACAAAGGCCTTTCGCTAAAAGATTTTTCTTATGTTTTTCTTTTTTTTTAACCATAAATATTTTTATTGAAAAAAGATTCACATACAACACAGAATGAGACGGCTCCATGAGCCCAAACAAGAAAGTGGTACAAGCAGATTCCAGCAAAATATAGATGTAATATGTTTAAGCAAGTTTACGCAATAAACAGCTTCCTAGATGAAACAAATCGTTTGGGTGTGCCTATTTTAGAAGAGTTGAGACGTGAGACATAGAGAGAGTAAAAAAACAGAAGAGAAAAAGGAGAGAGAGAGAGAGAGAGAGACACAGACGAGAAGAAAGAGGAAAAGAAGAGAAGAAAAAAAAAAAAAGGGGGGGGGGGCAGATGAGGCTTAATGAGGAGAGGGGGTACAAAAGCTTATGTTTTATCTTAACGTGGCGGTGCACTTTCTGATGTGAATCACTCTGGTGGCACTGTGAAAAGGATCTCCTTTACCATCCCTAATTATGGAATACATTGTCATGCTATTTAATAAAGGATCTACATGCATCAATTGGGACTTTTCTAGCGTGGCTTCTCCTATATAATAAAGGAGTTATATATGCTGTGAATTGCTTGTCAGCTAAATCCATATTTGGGGTCAAACTGCTTAGATACCTACTGTAGTAAGTCTTTGCTTAAAGGGGTTGTAAAGGTAAAAGTGCATTAGCGGCCCCCCCAAGCCCCCCTTTACTTACCTGATCTTTCAAAAGTCCCGCCCCATGAATGAGCAGGCTTCTCGGACGATTGAAAGCAGCGCAGCCATTAGCTTGCGCTACTGTCATTCACATCCAACTATGCAGCGTGCCGGAGGGAGGGGCCAAGTGATACAGTGAGCGGCTGTATCACAGGGGACTCAACACCATGCGATAGAGCTCGCATGAAGTTGTTGAGTCCTTGTGGGGAGGAGACGAGAGAGTCGCCGAGGGACCCCAGAAGATGTGGATCGGGGGAAATCTGTGCAAAACGAGCTGCACAGTGGAGGTAAGTATGACATGTTTGTTATTTTTTTTAAATTACATAGTGACTTAGTGACCCTTTAAGATTTACGATTTGGATTAAAGCCAGACATGTTCTAGGGAAGGAGAATCCAATTGTGGACACCTTGTCTCGATTTCAGATATGCAGATTCCGTCAACTTTTGCCTAATGCAAATGACAAGGAAGGTCATGTATGTCCAGAACATCTGTTGAGCCTAATTTAGAATTCAAGCAAATTCAATCAGACATTCTGTTGCTGAATAGGTATGAGCCGAACACCCCCCTGTTCGCAAGTTTTGGTGCGAACCGAACACACCAAATGTTCGTGTGAACTTTAGAACCCTGCTAAAGTTTATGGGACTCGAACATTTGAAATTTAAAGTGCTAATTTTAAAGGCTAATATGCAAGTTATTGTCCTAAAAAGTGTTTGGGGACCTGGGTCCTGTCCCAGGGTACATGTATCAATACAAAAAAAAGTTTTAAAAATAGCCGTTTTTTTGGGGGCAGTGAATTTAATAATGCTAAAAGTGAAACAATAAAAGTGAAATATTACTTTAAATTTCGTACCTATGGGGGGTGTAAAGTTATCATGTGAAATATCGCATGTTTCCCGTACATAGAACTGTCCCTGCTCAAAGTGTAATTTCTGAAAGAAAAAAAGTCATTTAAAACTGCCTTTACTTACAAAATAGATTTTACCCCTGTACATACAATGCGTGTAATCAGGTCTCAAAGTCAAAAGGGGTATCACGGGAACACTTACCAAGGCCGAGATGCTGAGGGCGGCTCACCTTTGCGACCTGGCGCGATCCTCCCCCTGGGATTGGGACAGGGGGAAGGACGCACCGGGAGGCACCGGTACCAGAGGGAAGATGCAGATCCGGCAGGTCAAGCAGGAACAGGCGGACGATCAACCGGGATGGTTCGGAGCTGCAGCAGACAGGAAGACTGGAGCGAGGTTCCGGTAGACAGGGACAAGGCAGGAGAGGAGTCTATGAGACAAGCCGTGGTCAGGGGTTTTTAGAGAAGCAGACAGTCCAGTGTTCAAGCCGGGGCACAAAGGGCAGGAGAAAGCCAGGAGTCCAGGTTCAAGCCAAGGTCAAGGGATTGGAGAAAGCAGAGGTCCGGGAACGTAAGCCAAAGGTCAAGTAGGTGAAGAATCCAATAACAGGTAACAAGTCAGGTACTCAAACGCTGTTTACAAACCAGCAACCAGAGGACTGTGGGAAGCTGATTTAAATAAGCCGCTCAGGCTTCTGATTGGCCAGGGGCGGAACGAGATTGTGTGCGCCCGCGTGCGCTCCCGCGCGCCGTCACGCGCGTGTGCCCGTGCACACGGCGCGCCGCCACGCCGCGCATGCGCGCGCGCAGCCCAGGCGAGCGCACCCGAGCTGACCTGTCACGGAGCTGGGGCTGGATGGAGCTGGTCCCTTGACAGTGCCCCCCCCCCCCAAGGGGCGGACTCCGGACGCCCAAACTGTCCATCAACTCCGGATGTTCACGGTGGAAGGTTCGTATCAGACGGGGAGCGTGCAGATTTCTGGAAGGCTCCCAGGAGTTATCTTCAGGGGGGTATCCCTTCCACTTGATTAGATATTGGAGCTGCCTTCCCCTTTTTCTGCAACCCAGAATGGTCTCCACCTCGAACTCCCTATCTCCCTGAATTTCCACTGGCGGAGGTAGAAGCTCTTCTCTCCCAGGGAACGGGTTTACCGTGACTGGTTTGAGAAAAGAGGCATGAAAGACCGGATGGATCCGGTAAGTTTCAGGTAGTGCCAGTTCAAAAGCCACGGGATTGATTTTCCGTTTGATCCGGAATGGGCCGATGAACCTAGGGCCCAGCTTCTGTGAAGGGATTGGTAGTGTGAGGTTAGTAGAGGAGAGCCAGACCTCGTCCCCTACTTCAAAAGCAGGGCACTCCTTCTTCCCCTTGTCATAGAATTTTTTGAAGTTTTCTTGTGCCTGCTGCATGACTTCCCGGAGCTTTTGGAAGTTTTGTTGGATGTGAGTTAGGTGTTCCTGGACCGCTGGAACGGGTGTTTCAGGGATGGAGTCCGGAAGGGAGGAAGGATGATAGCCGAAATTCGCCCAAAAAGGAGTTTGGTTAGTGGAGGCATGCACTGAATTATTATAAGCAAACTCTGCCGATGGTAATAAAGACACCCAATCGTTCTGTGATACGGAGCAAAAGCAGCGGAGGTACTGTTCTAACGTTTGGTTGGTTCTTTCCGTTTGACCGTTGGATTGCGGGTGATAGGCGGACGAGAGACAGACTTTGATTTCCAGTGTTCTGCAGAGTTCCCTCCAGAATTTGGACGTAAACTGCACCCCTCTGTCAGACACGATGCTTTTGGGCACCCCATGCAGTCTCACAATTTCCCTGAAAAAGATTTTTGCCGTGTCAGCCGCAGAGGGTGTGCCAATCATGGGTAGGAAATGGGCCAGTTTGGACAGGCGGTCGATCACGACCAGAATTGTTGTGAAGCCTTCCGAGGGAGGTAAATCCACTATAAAGTCCATGGACAACTCTGTCCATGGGCGTTCCGGAACCGGGAGAGGTTTCAATAGGCCCCAGGACTTGGTCTTGGGTCCTTTACAGTGTTGGCAGCGGGAGCAGGATAAAACATAAGTCTTGCAGTCAAGTCTCCACTTTGGCCACCAGAAGGAACGGCTGAGCAATTCGGCAGTCTTTCGTAACCCGAAATGGCCCGCTAATTTATGGTCATGAAACGTACTTAGTACTCGTTGCCTTAGTACCGCAGGTACAAAGATTTTACCCCGTGACCACAGCAAGTCGTCCCGTCTCTCTAGGGCAGATGCAGCTTGGTCGGTACATTCTTTGGATGCCTCCTTTAGGGAGTTTAGCAAGTCTGTTTGGGAGACTAAAAAAAAGTTCTGGGCGGCCAAAACGGTACTAGGTTCCGGTGGGATGGAAGTATCTGAGAACATCCTAGAAAGGGCATCCGCCTTCCCGTTCTTTGAGCCAGGCCTGTAGGTGATGTGGAAATTGAAGCGAGTGAAAAAGAGGGCCCAGCGGGCTTGCCTAGGTCTTAAGCGTTTGGCCGTTCGCAGGTATTCCAAATTCTTGTGGTCCGTAAAGATTAGGATAGGATGGAGAGCCCCTTCCAAGAGATATCTCCACTCTTCAAGTGCGAACTTAATCGCCAACAGTTCCCGGTCCCCCACATCATAGTTCCTTTCTGGGGAGGTCAATTTCCGGGATGCGTAGGCCACCGGGTGGAGGAGAGCTTTGGGTCCCTGTCTCTGTGATAAGATGGCGCCAGTAGCTATTTCAGAGGCGTCGACTTCCAAGACGAAGGGCAGAGCTGGGTCAGGGTGCCGTAGGACGGGTGCAGAGGAGAACATCAGTTTAAGTTGAGTAAATGCTTCTTGTGCTTTCTGGGACCAGTGGAAGCGACACCCCTGACGTGTTAACTCAGTGATGGGGGCTACAATAGATGAGAAGCCAATGATGAACCTCCGGTAAAAATTGGCGAAACCAATGAATCGTTGTATGGCCTTCTTGTCGCCTGGGGCTGGCCAGTCTTGGACCGCCTTGACCTTCTGCGGGTCCATAGCAATCCCACTAGTAGAAATGATGAACCCCAGGAATTGGATTGTTGTCTTTTCGAATTCACATTTCTCGGCTTTGAGGTATAATTTGTGCTCCCTGAGAATGGTTAGGACTTTCTTAACGTGGGAACGGTGTTGCTCGAGAGAGACCGAGAAGATGAGGATATCGTCTAAATAGACAACTAGGAAGTCATCTAGGTGTTGGCGAAAAATGTAATTGACTAGGTGCTGGAACGTGGCAGGGGCGTTGCAGAGGCCGAACGGCATCACCAGGTATTCAAAGTGCCCGAACCTGGATCTGAAGGCCGTCTTCCACTCATCCCCGTCTCTGATCCGGACAAGATTGTAGGCTCCTCGGAGATCTAGTTTGGAGAAGAACTGGGCTGCCCGAAACCGTTGGAATAGTTCAGGGATGAGAGGTAGCGGGTACCTATTTTTGATGGTAATTTTGTTTAACTCCCTGTAGTCAATACAGGGTCTGAGGGACCCATCCTTCTCGACGAAGAAGATCCCCGCCCCAGCAGGAGAAGAGGAAGGGCGGATGAACTTCTTTTTTAAGTTTTCATCAATATACGCCTTGAGGGCGACTAGTTCTGTCTCGGACAAGGGGAAGATACGGCCAAAAGGGATCTTGGATCCGGGTAAAAGGTCGATAGGGCAATCATATGGCCTATGCGGAGGAAGGTGATCAGCTTGTCGTTTGTCAAATACGTCCTTAAACTCAGCATAAGCAGAAGGGATGTGAAGGGAATTGTCCGACATAGTAGCTAGGGTGGAACAGGAGGTCTGGGCGGGTAGGAGGCAGTTTTGTGAACAGTAGGCGGATGAAAACTCGATCTCCTTCTTGTGCCAATCTATGCAGGGTTGGTGGACCTGCAGCCATGGGAGTCCCAGGATAATGGGAAACAGTGGAGAAGGTATCAAATCCAGGCAAAGAAATTCTTGATGACCTGTGTCAGAAATGGCAAGGATTGGCTGGGTTTCCTGAGTGACAAGTCCAGACCGGGGAAGAGAGCCGTCCGCTAGGTGGATTTGCAGATGAAAGTCCTTAGGGCGGCAGGGAACATGCAGCTTCAGGGCCAGGGCAGAGTCCAAGAAGCAGCTGCATGCTCCGGAATCAATTATGGCTGGCAGCCGGGTTGCCCCCTCCGGGAGCTGTAAGGAAAGAAAAAGGACAACGTAAGTCTGTGGTAGGTTAGTAACGTGGCAATTGAAGGCGGGTGGCGGTTTACACTTACTGGGTCTCACTGGGCAGGAACGAAGGAAGTGGCCAGCCCCGCCACAGTACAGACACAAGTTGGACTGGCGTCTTCGCTGCCTTTCTTCGGGGGTGAGAGGAGGCCGGATAACCCCGAGCTGCATGGGTTCGGGGTCTGGAAGGGAGGAGACCGGTGGGACCGGGAGCGACGGAGGACCAGGAGAGAATCTTGGTGGAATCCAACTGGGACGGCTTGTTTGGAAACGCTCCGCCCGCCGTTCCCGAAGGCGTCGGTCCAGCTGGGTAGCCGACTGAATCAACCCCTCCAATGAGACGGGGGGATCGACTCGAGCCAACTCGTCCTTGAGGGACTCAGATAGTCCTTGGCGGAATTGGTATTTCAGGGCCGCCTCATTCCATCCAGTGTCGGCAGACCATTTCCTGAACTCCGCAATATAGTCTTCGACGGGCCTCCTGCCCTGATTCAAGTTGTGGAGGGTAGCCTTGGCCGTGGCAGAACGCAGAGGGTCATCATATAATTTGGACATGTGTTCAAAGAAGGAGTCCAACGTGTCCAATATCGGATTTCTTTGCTCCATCAGACTGTGGGCCCAGGCTTGAGGTTCATCAGAAAGGAGCGAGATTACAAAGCCCACTTTTACGGCCTCAGAGCAGAAAGTCCTGGGTTGCAAGGCCAGATACAGAGAGCAAGCATTTTTAAAGGCCCTGAACTTTTGCGGTCGCCTGCAAAGCGCTCTGGTGTAGGCACCCGGGGTTCCGGGTGAGACACGACTACTGCTGGAGTTGAAGCAGGCTGAGAGGTGGACGCCCCTGATCCTGGGGTCACCGAAGGGGCTGCGGGTCCAGGTGTAGGGTTTAGTTGTTGAAGACGGCCATCCATCTGTAGGTACCCTTCTTGTAATTTTTGCACCGCCTCAGTTAGTGCCGAGACTTGTTGGCATAAAGTCTCAAAGGGTGAGCGCGCCCTGTCGGCCTCAGAAATCTGGCTGGTTTGTACTATCACGGGAACACTTACCAAGGCCGAGATGCTGAGGGCGGCTCACCTTTGCGACCTGGCGCGATCCTCCCCCTGGGATTGGGACAGGGGGAAGGATGCACCGGGAGGCACCGGTACCAGAGGGAAGATGCAGATCTGGCAGGTCAAGCAGGAACAGGCGGACGATCAACCGGGATGGTTCGGAGCTGCAGCAGACAGGAAGACTGGAGCGAGGTTCCGGTAGACAGGGACAAGGCAGGAGAGGAGTCTATGAGACAAGCCGTGGTCAGGGGTTTTTAGAGAAGCAGACAGTCCAGTGTTCAAGCCGGGGTACAAAGGGCAGGAGAAAGCCAGGAGTCCAGGTTCAAGCCAAGGTCAAGGGATTGGAGAAAGCAGAGGTCCGGGAACGTAAGCCAAAGGTCAAGTAGGTGAAGAATCCAATAACAGGTAACAAGTCAGGTACTCAAACGCTGTTTACAAACCAGCAACCAGAGGACTGTGGGAAGCTGATTTAAATAAGCCGCTCAGGCTTCTGATTGGCCAGGGGCGGAACGAGATTGTGTGCGCCCGCGTGCGCTCCCGCGCGCCGTCACGCGCGCCCGTGCACACGGCGCGCCGCCACGCCGCGCATGCGCGCGCGCAGCCCAGGCGAGCGCACCCGAGCTGACCTGTCACGGAGCTGGGGCTGGATGGAGCTGGTCCCTTGACAAGGGGTATCGATCTTAATTTCAAACCAGATACCATGGACCCTTATTGATAAAATGGTGGACATAGAGGGCCGCTTTATTTTTTTAAAGGGGCATATTGGAAATACAAGGTGACACTGGGGACGGTGTATTTACCAAATGTGCGACAAGATGTGTTTTTGATTAAAACTAAGTAAGTTGGAAAGATTTGCAGAAGGGAAGTTGATTTTTGTGGGAGACCTTAATACAACACTAGAGCCCAAGGTGGATACATCAACGGGTGTTTCCCACTTACCTAGTGGTACTAGGAAGGAGATCCTGCGGAAGTTACAGAAATTGCAGTTGATAGACGTTTGGAGGCTGTTACACGAGGGAGAAAGAGACTATACATATTTCTCCAACGTGCATCAGATGTATTCCCATATAGACCTTTTTCTTGTCCCACACTACCTGCTGACGGCAGAAAAAAAATGTGAAAATTGGAAACATAACATGGTCGGATCACGCGCCAGTGACGCTACATATCACTCTGTCAAGTGTAACCTCCACCCCTGAGTGGCGCTGGCGCCTGAATGAATGTTTACTACAGATTCCCGAAATTCGAGAAGATGTAGCAAAAGAAATGGAGGAATATTTCCAAATAAACGATACCCCAGGGAGTGACCCGCCATGGTCTGGGAGGTACATAAAGCAGTAATGAGAGGGATTTTGATTAAGCATGGCTCCCGAGTAAAAAGAAAACGAGAAGCACAGATAGAAAACCTATTAAAATAAATCCAGGCACTAGAAGTACAACACAAGAAAACACAGATAATGTCAATGGGGATAGACCTGGCACATCTAAGGAGACAATTGACAGATCTCCTTAGATATAAAGCAAAAGCGGCAATACAGGCAGGGAGAAAAAAAACATATGAATTAGGAGAAAAATGTAGCAAAATCCTGGCGGGAAACTCAGAGAAAAGGGAAAGACAGTACAGTATATATCCCTCATATTAAGGAAAATGGACAGTTACTTTCACTCCCCAAAGACATAGCCCAGAGATTTAGAGAATATTATGCATCTCTCTATAACTTAACTTCAACGTTGGGTAACCAGGACAACAGTTAAAACAGTTGAACAGACCTAGTTGAAAACAGTTAAAAATGGGAAGGCGTCGGGTCCAGATGGATACACAATCCAGTATTATAAATATTTCCTCCCAATACTGGGGGTCTATATGACAAGGGTTTTCAATGAGATTGGCCGAGCCTCTGCTTTCCCGCCGGAGGCACTTACGGCATATATTTCGGTCATTCTGAAGGAGGAGAAGGATCTGGCGGAGTGCGGGAGCTATCGCCCAATCTTATTGTTAAACACAGACCTAAAATTATTTACGAAACTGTTTGCCATGCGTTTACAGCCCTTACTAACGCAAATGGTACACCAAGACCAGGTTGGATTTGTCCCCTCCCGAGAGGCAAGGGACAATACAATAAAGGTGCTTAATTTGGTATACCATGCCAATAAAACAAAAACACCCTCTAGTTTTTTGAGTACAGATGCAGAAAAAGTGTTTGACAGGGTTAGTTGGAGTTTTGTGTTTGAAGTACTGAAACAAATGGGACTAGGAGAGCAAATGCGGAAATGGATAGCAGGAGTATATACAACACCCCGGGCGTCGGTAAAAGTAAATGGTATCTACTCAAACGTTTAAAATTTCAAACGGAACGTGCCAGGGGTGTCCACTATTCCCAATGTTGTTTGCCCTCTCATTAGAACCTCTCTTAAATAAGATCAGGCAAAATCAGGATATACAAGGACTCCAAATAGGTAAACAGAAATATAAAATATCTGCTATGCAGATGACCTAATGTTTTCACTATCCTGCCCCCAGGTCTCACTACCTAACTTGATGAAGGAAATTGAAATATACTGGACATTAGCAGGCCTGAAGATTAACTATGCGAAATCGGAAGCAATGGGGGTAGCGCTCCCATCAAAAATGCTGCAAAACATACAACCTAAATTTTAATTTAAGTGGGTAGAATTATCCCTGAAATATTTAGGGATAAATATACCATCAAAATTGGAGAAAGTGTTTGCGGAAAATTTCCCACCAGTATATAAAGAAGTATGCTCATTACTGCATAAGTGGCACCAAGGGTTCCATTCATGGTTTGGTCGCTGTAATGCTATTAAAATAAATATATTGCCAAAATGTTTGTACTTATTCCAAGCTACAGTATACCAATAGGAATACCGAGGGCTTATTTTAGACAGATAAATATGATCTTTACGAAATGTATTTGGGCCAAAAAACGGCCATGGATAAATAGAAGACAAATGACTCTACCCAAGTGTTATGGGGCCTAGCGGTCCCAGATGTGGCTAAATACCATCAAGCGGTTCATTTGGGAAGAGTCATAGATTGGCATAGACATAAAGATCTCAAATTATGGATAGAATTGGAACAGGGGATGAGTCATAATCATATACCTCTGAATAGGACACCTTGGTGCTACACGAATTTACCGGAACACCTTAAAAAACATCCCTTTATAGGACCTACAATGGCAATAAGTGCAAAGCTCTGCCAAAATCCCAAAATCTTGTCAAAATATTCCCCATTATACCCAGTTTTGGGAAACCCAAGTTTTGGACCGGGGATGGAAGCAGGAGCGTTTCAGACACTCCGAGTGAGGGAATATAGTCAAGTGTCACATTTTTTTGTATCAGAAACAAGGCCTACAATATCAGCTTTGACGCAACCAGGGAGTGTATTTGAAATAAAATACTGGCAGGCAGTTCAATTATGACACTTCCTGGAGTCACTGGGACCAATAAACAGGTTTAAACGGGAACTGACTAAATTTGAAACATATTGTAACAAGAAGGAACCCCTCGATCGAACAATATCAAAATTATATACGTTGTTAATAGCCCCAACAGAGAACTATGAGATGCGAGCAATTATTGAGTGGGGGAGGGACTTTAATAAGACCTTCACACATGCCCAGTCCCAAAAGATTATACACTTAGCCTTAAATACATCAATATGTACTAAATCGCAGGAAGCAAACTACAAATTATTGACCAGGTGGTATTATACACCAGTAAAAATAAAAAGGTTTTCTCCTGAAGCTTCGGATAGATGTTGAAGATGCAACAAAGAACAAGGAACTCTATATCATATATATTGGAGATGCCCTAAAATTAGGCAATACTGGCAAGATGTACAAAAAAATATAAAAAAAATGGTAACATGGCTAATACCGGATGATACGGAATTCTTCTTGTTGCATCTCTCACAGCTATCGATACAGACATATAAAAACTTGATAATATGTCACATGATCAACGAGGCTAAAGCATGTATAGCGAAAAATTGGAAAAGTTCCCACCCCCCCAACAATAGCGGAATGGCTTAATAAGGTGAGAAACCTGGGGATCCTAGAGGACTTGGTATAAACGGCACAAAATAGAAAAGAGCAATATAATAAAACCTGGGCAAAATAGAATCTATTTGTGCAATCAGAGGAAGGGAAGAGATTAATGGGAAATATAGTTGGGGAATAAACTCCCTGAGAAATGAGGAAAATAGAGGAGATTGGTAAGAAACAACTATGGACCCCTAGGGGGGTAGGAGAGTGGGAAGGAGGAGAGAGTGAAGTAGGGTGAGGATTTTTTTTTTCTAGGGGAGGGGAGGAGGGTGGGATATAAAAGTGTTAAGGGAGGTAGACAGAAATAAAGACAAGGACAATCAGAAGCAAGAGAAACATAATTTGTTCCTTTTTTTTTCGTAGTAGGATAGGCAGACAAACCTATAGATAGCTAAACATAGATTTAAAGAATGTAATAGGATGAAAAATGTTTGGAGATACAATGGAATATATAATTGTATTGATAGATGTATCTTGTCCTTGAAAAATACATAAATAATGGGGGCTGTTACGCTCAGTGCCAATGCTCTCCGTCCTGTGACGCACAGACGCACGGACTGATGGGCGGGCACTGCGCGCAGACGTCTCGCTCGCCATCGCCGCACGGAGAGCCTGCTCTCCATGCGGCGCATCGGTTATGCCATCCACGAGGGGAACCAGGAGACATTTGGCGCCGCACCACTAAGCGGTTAATCCGCAGTGATGCAGGTGCCTCCTCTCCCCTCCCCATCGTTTGCGAGACGTTTGGCAGGTGACTGGGAGGGCGGCTCCTATAAGAGGGCGTAGTCCATTCCCCTCTATCTCTTTTCCACACCCTCATATCCCTCCTATACATAACCTTTCCTTTTTCCCATCCCTCCCCTTGCAGCCATCAACATTCACTGATCCCAGTACATAAATCACATCTTGCCTCATGCCTGTGCCACCTGGGTGCGTCCTGTTTGGGGGCCCTGTGTCCCCCAGTTTCCAGCCACAGCCCCCGCCAGGGGCCACCCCAATCCTAGGGGACCGTCAGGAGCTTCACCCCAGTGCCAGCCGCATTTGGCCACCTGGTGAGTACCATCTGGGACCTTGACATGTTCTCGGCCCCCAAAATGTTGAATGCCCTGGTATAACCAGTTATGTGCTTATGTCATTAAAGATAATAAATGCAATGCATGCCTGTTCCTGACGAGCGACCAATAGTCGTGAAACGCATAGAGCTATCTACCTCATGCATCTATGTATATTTACGGAAGTACTACACAATGTATCATCTTCATATGAGCTGTCTATGCCATGTTTTAATTACTGCAGTACAGTTTGTTGTACCTTTTTGTCTGTATACACTTGGGTTACTGCCTATATAAACCTTCCCCCCAACCAATCTGTGAATTACATATGTATATCTATTTTCTTCAATAGTGCAATATAGTCACGTACGGTGCATTATGTGAAAGCAATAAAATATTTAGACGTATTCCAGATTTATTATTATCTATTTTCCCCCAATATATTGCAAACGTTTCCCGCACATGCTTCATTTAAAGTCCTGCCTGTTCCTTTCAAAACTATATAAGATGTTGATTAGGTTGGATGCACAGGGGGAACCCACATTTGTACAGAAATGGGAACGGGAATTGGGAACACTTAGAGGGGAAAACACGTTTGCTAGATTAATGAAACTGACCCATTCCTCTGCCATAGATACGCGCACGGCTGAAACTAATTATAAATGCATTTTGGGGGGGGTGGCCTGACGCATCAGGGAGCAGGACGTGGTTTTCTGGACTCCCGTCGCCGCTCCACGGCCTGTGTGGCCCCCTGGGACCCTCTGCACCTCCCGATCCGGCTCCTCAACGACTCGCCTGATCTAGGCCTGAACAGAGTGGCTCTCCTCTGCACGGCAGTGACTGGTAAGCAAGCCCGTGGCTTCGGCCTACTCATGGAACGGCGGCCATCTTGGTACTCCTAACCCAGGCTCTAGGCGTACTTAGAATCCGGGCCTCCTGGACTTACAGCTGCCTTCTCCCACAACCCTTATAGCTGGCTTGCCTGCATACTACTCCTCATACGCGCTAAAGAGACATATTTGAGCGGACGCCTGCCAGTGAATGACCCCTGACTCTCCCACATAAGTGGTGGCCGTCTTGCCATGCTCAGGCGGGTTTTCCTGTTTTCCCAGCCTGACCCCTGCTCGATGTGAGCCCCTCTTGGTCACCACAAAAACCTAGCCTGCCATCGGACTGCCCCGCCCAATAACTTCAGTATTTGGGGAAATAGACTCGCTATGACAGTGTGAAACTGCACTGTCTGAGCTCCACACCATATGCCTACAAGGAAGAGCTTCTCTCCCGACCTTGCCTGAGATGTCCACGTCCAGAAAGGGCTCTAAACACGGAGACCTCCGCGGAACACATCCTGCTGACATCCAGCACTACTTCACTCCAGAAACACCGAGAACTAGGTCTGCCTCCTGGGACAAGATGGCACCAGAACCCGCTAAGAAGAACAACGCGGCACCTCTACCTCCGCTTCCCCCTCCTACTACCAAAGGATCCTCTGGTCCGTGTTCTAGCCTCTCTGGCATACCTTTGTTGTTGAGGGAAGATTTAACTGCCAGCCCTGATCAGCCTAGCATATCTATTGGTTCCACAGATTAGGGCGCTCCATCTGCCCCATCCTCTCATGCTGTATTATCTCCTGCAGAGATGTTGGCTATCCTACTATCCCTACCCACGAGACAAGACATGGAAACTATTGCGACCAGGATGGTATCGTCCCTGCGTCAAGACATAACTAACATATCGCAGCTTGAAAATTCTTTTGAAATTCTATCCACAGACAGAGACGCAATACTGTACAGGCTAGACTCTCTGGAAGATATGCACAAACAACATCAGGCCGCTATGACCCATTTTCGACTGCAACATGATGATTTGGAAAATCGCCATAGGCGAAATAATATAAAACTACGTGGCAGACTTACGGGTCACTGCTAGTGGCATATTTAACCACTTAAGGACCCCCGCACGCACATATACGGCCACAGAATGGCTCGTACAGGCACAAGGGCGTAAACTTACGTCCCCGCCTAAGTGCGGTTCGGGGGTCCCATCGGGACCCCCTCCGCGGCGTGCGGGGGACCCCCTGGCTCCGGGAGCGATCCGGGACGAGCGGGCAGATGTTGGCGTTTACCCGCCCCCCCGCGATCGCTCCCAGCCAATGGGAGCGCTCCCCCTTCGTGTAACTTCCTCCTCCTGTGTTTACACAGGAAGGAGGAAATGATGTCACCTCTCATCGCAGCGGTGTTTCCCACCACTGCTGATGAGAGAAGACATCACAAGTAAGTGTGCACCAACACAACACTGACACACACTCACATAGGCACATTAACCCCTTGTGATCGCCCCCCCCCCCCACCCCCCTGTCACAGTGTCACTGAATGCAGTGAGCTAACCACTGCATTTAGTGTCAGTGTGACAGGCAGTGTAAAATCAGTTAGTGTTAGGTTCAGGATAGCCCCCCCTAATAAAGTTTTAACCCCCTGATCACCGCACTAGTTAACCCTTTCACTCCCTATTGCCAGCGTCACTAAGCGATCATTTTTCTGATCGCTGTATTAGTGTCGCTGTTCCCGCTAGGTAGCTATTTTTTTTTATTGCGATTTTTTTTTTACTAAAGACATTTTTTGGCCTAAATGTTTGACTAAAATTTAGTTTATTTGTTTTTTTTTTAACAAAAAGTAAAAAATAGTGTTTTTTTTTCAAAAATGTCGCTCTATTTTTGTATATAGCGCAAAAAATAAAAATCGCAGAGGTGATCAAATACCACCAAAAGAAAGCTCTATTTGTGGGAAGAAAAGGACGCAAATTTTGTTTGGGAGCCACGTCGCACGACTGCGCAATTGTCTGTTAAAGCGACGCAGTGCCGAATCGCAAAAACACCTTGGGTCATTTACCAGCGTATTGGTCCGGGTCTTAAGTGGTTAATGACATCCTGGGCAGGCCTACCTCTGCACCCATTGAACTGGATAGGATACACAGAGTGAACACCCCTGGTGGGGGGAACGCACCCAGCCCAGAGATGTGCTCTGCAGGGTGCATTTTTTTCCTCATGAAAGAGGAAATAATGCGCCGTGCCTGGAACAGGGGCCCATATCACTTAGATGGGGCTACGATCCACCTCCTTCCTGATCTGTCCCGCAGAACTTTGTACATGAGACGTCAAATTAAACCTTTATTGGATAAAATTAGGGATTGTGGTGGCACCTATGTATGGAACTACCCTTTTGGCCTTACTGTCCGCCTACGCAACGTCAGCATCTTTGTGAATGACCACCGACAACTCCCTGATGTTTTCCACTTTCTGGACACCGATCCCATTGACGTACCTGACTGGTTAGCACTGGATGCTGTTCCCGCGATTACCTCGATTCCGCAAAGCAGACGTGCGGGGTCTTTCAACAGGAACACTCCAAGGTCACCACCTCCTGGCCCACATTCTAGGGAGATGTGACCTGTTTAATATGCTGTGACAAACTGACTCATGTGATTCGCCCTTATTGCCTTCTCTAATTGCATTTAGAAACCACCTCGATAGAAGACCATACCAACTTGCTGCTCTGTTCTTCAAAGGGAGTAGACAATGCCTTTACCATAGAATCAACGATGCACTGCCCAACACGATACGACGGACTGTACGAACGGATTACAGCTTCAGTGGGATCTAGACGGGCTCTACCATAGTTAAAGAACAAACAGGCTTAGTCACAACCTCAATGCTTGGCCTCATAGGGAATCCTCAAAGTCCCATGCTGTCATACATCGTTTAGAGCTACGGGTTCAGCTTCCACTCAGTAATGGTTACGAGGTTGAGAGCATTGGCTTTAGCCCTGGACTGCTTCACCACCTATACGTTCCATAAACTGTGGTGGCCAATATTGCATCATTGGACGGGGCGTTATTACATGTATTGAAAATTGCCAATAACAGGTGTTGTTCCTTCCTTTACTGTGTAACTTTTTATTTAATTGTTTTTTTGTTTTTTGCAAATGACTGTTACGCAGTTTTAGCGTAACGCATATGTGTCTCCTGTTACTCCCTCATTTACACTTAGAATCCATGAGATGTGTTACAGCAGGCATTGTTAGCTTAGGACTGTTTTCTGTCTGGCTTGGAGTATTTCAAATTCCCCCCAGCTTGGGGGGAGGATTCTTTTTGTATTACTAAACTACTGTTTACTGAGCCGATTGATGGGTAATCCCCCTCATGGAACATATTATCTATACTGCTCTTGAGCGTATCACTCCCCATGTTTTTTTTTTTGCCTTTTTTTTTGCTTTGTTTTGAGGTTTTTGTCCAGCCAGGATTCTCCTCTTGTGGGTCCATTCGGACAGATGTTATAGAAAAGAGGTGTTTATCTACTGTTCTTATTTCCTTAACTGTGAAAGGGTTCTGAAATGACTTAGCTAATTTGTTCCTGGCAAGTTCTCTTCCTTTATTATTATGTTCTAATAACCTGTTTTAAGGCATTGTGGGGTGGAGCTCAGGCAAACTAATGCTTGTGTATTTTTCTTCCCCACATAGAATTTAGTGTTTCTGCCTGTTCAGATTTTTCTGGACAGATTGAATCCTAGCGACCTACGTGGCCACCCCTGAGTGGAGTATTTGATTGGTGCTAGACTCTGTACTAGCATCTGAGTGGTTCTGTTGTTTTTGTTGTCTTCTCTCCCCCACCCTTCTCCTCCCTTCTACCCCTCTTCCTGATTCTTCCTTTTTTTTTTCTCTTCCCTATTTCATCTCGCTGCCATGGGGGACCCTCGGAATGCAGCTACCCTTCACCTGTGCTCGTTCAATGCCCATGGCTTGAATGAACCAACTAAACGATCACAGATACTATATGACTTTCACAAATCCAAAATTGACGTAATTTTCTTCCAAGAAACCCATTTCCGTACAAATCACATTCCAAAATTGCGAAATAAATATTACCCAACTTGGGTACATAGCACGTACTCCCAATCTAAATCTAGAGGGGTGGCGATTGCCCTCCACAAATCAGTAAATTTTACTCTGTTGGATTCCTGTTCAGACCCTGACGGTAGATACCTGTTCTTGAAAATATCTCTCAGCGGTAAAACATACACCCTAGCTAACATGTATATCGCAAACCACGACCAGATAACTAGTACTATTCAATACCTTCTCAAGCTCATGGACTTTGCCGAGGGGGTGATCCTTGCTGCTGGAGAATTTAACAGTGTTTTGAACCCAACATTGGATACCTCATCGGGTAGAAGCTCTATCTCCTATAACCGAATCAATAAACTGAAGAGATTCCTACTCCAACACAACTTGTTGGATGTCTGGCGCATCCTCCACCCTACAGATAGGGATTATTCCTTCTTCTCTGCAGCTCATAACTCCTATTCCCGCATTGATTTTTTTCTTGTCAGCCAATATGCATTGACATACCATCCCCAAGCTAGGATCGGGAATATACTATGGTCTGATCACGCGCCGGTGTTCTTGTCCCTCTCCCTACCTGATTTGCTTGGTCATGACTGGACTTGGAGACTTAATGACTCACTATTACAGGATGACGTCTGTTCTGCTGATATCCGGACCACCATATCAAACTTTATATCTGACCATAGTAATGACGATACTTCCGCTCCCATTCAATGGGAGGCATTGAAATGCGTCTTACGTGGGGTCTTTATTAAACATGGCTCTAGACTTAAACGTCTACGTCTGGCTCAGATTCAAGATCTGTCTCTCCAGATTGTTAACCTGGAACGTTCCCATAAAATTATTCAATCTCCGACCACCCAACTTGCCTTATCCGCCGCAAGGCTCAAATTGTTGAACTTGTTTGAACAGAAGGCCCTTTCCATTAGGGACAGATCACGTAAATTATTTTATGTCGAAGCTAATAAACCGAATAGAATGTTAGCTAGAGCCCTCCATGCTAGAAATAGCATTGCTTCCAATCCTAAACTCAAGAGACCTGACGGCCAACTCACCCATCATCCTAAGGAAATTGTTTCGTTCATTCTACGACTCGCTATACAACCTCCCCTCACACCCTCCACACATGTCGCCTGGAGACTTTCAAGCTAAAATAGACAATTACATTGCTGCCACGGCACTTCCGACTATTCCTACAGATCTAGCGCACGATCTTGAACAACCATTTGTTGAGGAAGAACTTGTGCTGGCAATATCATCCCTGAAACCTAAAAAAAAAGTCCAGGTCCGGACGGATACTCAACCAGGTTCTATAAATCCTTCCACGACTCCCTTACACCACTTCTTATGAAGGTGTATAATAACATCTCCAGGGATTCACCCTTTCCGAGACAAGCTCTGGAAGCCCATATTATAGTTCTACCGAAACCCGGGAAAGATCCAACGATGTGCGGTAGCTTTCGCCCCATTTCTCTCACCAACATTGACATCCGCTTATACTCCAAGCTTCTGGCCAACCGACTGCTGCCAGCAATAATAAACAAAAAACTGCGCTAATTCAAAAAAATATACATATAAAAAAACATTGATGTTTTTAAGGCTGCAGCTGTCATGTGATAACACTAGGACACATAAAAAAACAAAAGCAAAGCCGCGCCAATAGGAGGTATATACCAAACACTGTATAAATATTTAGGCAAAAAAATGTGAACCATGCAACATATATCAACAGGTTTAGATAGTACCAACAGTCTATATTGCACATCAATTAAGATATGCTGTGTAACATAAAGGAAAGTCCATTTATTAACACCGCTGTGAATGTGAACCCAATGATGTCTCCTTCATATGTTTGCACATACATAAATGTCCATCTCTCACGCCACAAGGAAAAAATTGTGTGACTGAAAGTGATCCCTTCACCAACTATGTAATGGCTGCTTACCAGAGGCAAGCTGAGTTAAAGCAGATGGCTACAGCCCAGCCACGGCCCTGGCTACCAGAGGCTCCAGTAGATTCTCACAAGTCTCACGATTCTCAGGAGTCAGTCTAGCAGTCGAATGGTATAGCACAGCTCACAGTCCGGGCGTGAAAGTAATGGAAAAGTATACCATAGTGTGATAACGTTTTAAATTTATTCATAAAAGCAAGTAAGTACTCACATATAAAAACATGTATATCTGCATGTATAAGCCGGCCGGCAAACGGAGCGATACCTTCCCCCTACGTGGTGACGTCACTGCGTGTCCCCCAGACGCGTTTCGTCATCAACAGACGTTTTCAATGGGTCACCACGTAGGGGGAAGGTATCGCTCCGTTTGCCGGCCGGCTTATACATGCAGATATACATGTTTTTATATGTGAGTACTTACTTGCTTTTATGAATAAATTTAAAACGTTATCACACTATGGTATACTTTTCCATTACTTTCACGCCCGGACTGTAAGCTGCGCTATACCATTCGACTGCTAGACTGACTCCTGAGAATCGTGAGACTCGTGAGAATCTACTGGAGCCTCTGGTAGCCAGGGCCGTGGCTGGGCTGTAGCCATCTGCTTTAACTCAGCTTGCCTCTGGTAAGCAGCCATTACATAGTTGGTGAAGGGATCACTTTCAGTCACACAATTTTTTCCTTGTGGTGTGAGAGATGGACATTTATGTATGTGCAAACATATGAAGGAGACATCATTGGGTTCACATTCACAGCGGTGTTAATAAATGGACTTTCCTTTATGTTACACAGCATATCTTAATTGATGTGCAATATAGACTGTTGGTACTATCTAAACCTGTTGATATATGTTGCATGGTTCACATTTTTTTGCCTAAATATTTATACAGTGTTTGGTATATACCTCCTATTGGCGCGGCTTTGCTTTTGTTTTGTTTTTTTATGCTGCCAGCAATACCAGGCCTAATACACCTTGACCAGGTGGGGTTCACCCCAAAAAGAGAGGCCAGAGATAACATCCTCAAAACTATCTCCCTGATGGAATATGCCCAAAAATGTAAAATCCCAGCTTGCTTGATCTCGGTCAACGCCGAAAAAGCGTTCGACCGGGTACATTGGCAATTCTTAGAAAGAACGCTTCACCAAGTGGGCCTTGGACCCAACATGCTCTGCAAGATCCTGGCCCTCTATACCAACCCTACGGCAAGGATCCGGTCTAACGGCCTATTATCTGACCCGATATGGATTCGTAACGGAACCCGCCAGGGATGCCCCTTATCGCCATTGTTATACATTCTAACAATGGAGCATCTAGCCATGGCCATCCGTCACGACTCCAATATTCAGGGTATATCCATTGGCCACCGTCAATATAAATTGTCCCTGTATGCGGATGACCTCTTACTATATGTGACTAAACCCCATACATCTATACCAGCCATTATCGAGGCATTCACAGAGTTTGGACTGACTAGCAACTTTAAGGTGAATTATGACAAAACTGAGGCCCTTAACATCTCCCTACCCAAGCCTACAGTAACTCGGGTTCAATCGGCATTTGAATTTAAATGGCAACATAAAGCTGTCAAATATCTTGGTATTCAACTCCCTACCTCTTTACCCACCCTGACAGATATAAACTACCTGCCCCTGATGAGAACATTGCGGACGTGCCTCGAATCTTACGATAAACCGAACATTTCCTGGTTTGGCCGAATGAATGCCGTCAAAATGGACATTCTACCCAAGGTTTTATATATATTTCAGGCAATTCCTAGCTCCCCTCCTCGTGGCTTCTTCCAATCGATTAACAGGGCCATTCGGGACTTTATATGGCGACATAGGAAATCCAGGATTGGCTTTAGCGTTTTAACTTTGCCTAAAGGTAAAGGGGGTGTTGCCCTCCCGGACTTGCGGCTGTACTTTCACGCTGCCTCTTTGATCAGGCTAATAGACTGGTATCACGGTTCCTCCACAAAACTATGGACATCACTAGAAAATGACCGAATATCTCCCGACCTCACATCCCTTCTGTGGACACACCCGACACATAGACCCCCTGCGGACTTACTGCCCCTTGTGACTTCCACTACCTTGCGCATTTGGGACAATTATATCCACAAAGGTTTATTGTCCTCGAGACCCAGCCCCTTGACCCCATTATTCGATATAAACTCTTTACCTCCGACTTGTGCTAAATCTAAATTTCTTATGTGGCAAAAATCAGAAGCTCCTCTGTTAAAACATACGCTTCGCGCTGGACAACCGATTCCCCTTCCAGACATGCTCACTTCCTGCCACAACCCTTCTATTGCTTGGCTTGAACACACTCAATTAACACACTTTCTGCACAAAATACCAAACATCGACGATATGACTAGACCACAGACTGCTTTTGAGTCATTGCTCTCCCAGTCAGACAGACCAGAGCATTCGCTCTCCCTGATATATCAATTGCTGATCCAGGTCTCCTATCCAAACTCACCGTCATTCCTATCGAAATGGGAAAGGGAGATGAATTTATCTCCAGATGATCTGGAGTGGGGCAAGACATTGACGCTCTCTTTTAAATTATCTATTTCATCCCATGCCCAAGAACAAAACTACCGTATTTTCTCTAGGTGGTACCGCTGCCCCTCTATTCTTCATAAGTTTGATCCTACTGTCTCGGACGTATGCTGGAGATGTTTGCAAGATACAGGGAACATGACACACATTTGGGGTACATGCCCACGTGTCGCCCCCTTTTGGGACAAGGTTCTCAACCTCTATGACAAACTAGTAGGTGACAAATACCCCAATGAACCCCGCTTAACAGTCCAGTCCATGATCCCGGGGTCATACAAACAAATCAAGAAGAGCTTAATCCGCCACGTGCTGACTGCTGCACGTTCAGTTATCGCCAGAGCGTGGCGGCAACCGGTGACCCCCTCTCTGGCTGATTGGGCATGTGAAATGGACAGGATTGAACATATTGAAAGAATGCTAGCGTGGGATACCGATAAGAGTGAAGACCACACTATTACGTGGACCGTGTGGTTACACTTTCGGTTCTCTGCTGATTTTGAATCTTTTATAGCGAACACGGCTCCTTCTGCTTCCCAGGCGCCCTCTCATGAGTAGCGTGATGCCCCCTCTCCCTACTTGTTCTCCCCCCCCCTCCTTTTTTTTTTTTTTCTCTTTCTTTTCTCTCTTTCTTTTTTTCTCCTCTATCAATACTTTTAACAGTCTAATAATCTTACCAGTAGTTATACCATGTGTTCAGGCCATTTGAGTTCAGCCTTTGTTTTCTGTTTTGATCGTGATTTAATGGTTACTTGATTTAACATTACTATGCTTATCTCACTCATTTCTGGGTTCATTAAGGTTATTTACCTGACTATGCATATGTGATACAGGTTCTTTTGGTGTCCTTCCGATTCTACTATGACCTTGTACACTCAATAGACAGATATTATTCCTGACCTATGTTTTGTCAATGTTTTACAACTGTTTGCAGCCCAATAAAACAGATTCAACATAAATGCATTTCAGGCTGGTACATCACCCCTGACAAAACCCGCCATTTTAGAGCTGGTCGGTCGGACAAGTGCTGGCGAGGATGTGCGGACAGAGGTACAATGGCACATGTGTGGTGGACCTGCCCGAAAATCCAGAAATTCTGGGTGGGGGTGTTGACCCATATCAAAGAGATTACAGGCATAGAGTTAAAGAGAGACGCTTGGACCGCACTTTTTCATGGGCATCAAAAAATATAAACAGTCATTAGTCCCACACTTATTGAATGCAGCAAAACGGCTTATACCAAAAAATTGGCAGGACACCGAATGTCCCCGGATATGGGAGTGGATAGACGCAGTCGAGGAAACCTATAGAATGGAGGGTCTCAAGGAGAGTATTGCTGAAACAAGTGGGGATTTCCATGAAAAATTGAACAAATGGAAGGTGTTTAAAAAAACATGGAGTTATGTGAAGCAATTGAGAGTAGTGTTGAGTGGAATATGCCATATTCGATTTCGCGATATTTCACGAATATATAGAAGAATATTCGTGAAATATTCGTTAATATCGAATATTCGTGCTATTTTATAAAAAAAAAAAATTTGCAAAATTTCGCTAATGCGAAATTGATTGCGAAATTCTCGCCCGCGCATGCACATGCGCGCGAACAACACGCGAAAACGGAGATAATTTCCTGGATTACTAAACTGACAATGCATTGCTGTGCTTACCAAAAATCTCAGCCAAGTAAAGCAATGATTTTGAAGACTGGATTCATCATGTTGATTAGGAGCAGGGCAGAAACAAGAAAATAAACAAGGGAATATAGAGATAGTAAGACAAAGCATTGGGTGCTTGAAAACAAGCTGCCTAAGCAAAAAAAAGAAGGAAGAAAAAAGCAAAAATCTTTAACAATATCCACTTTCTTCATCACATGGTTCTTTTGTATTGTTTGGTTGCTAACCCTACTTAAAATTAATGACTGGGTCACATGACATATAAAAACACAACTACCAGAAACTCAAATGATGTGAAATTTTGTTTTTGCTATAAACAAAAAGGGGAATCCTAAAACTAGATATTTTTTATATTTGACTTTGTTTTTATAAAACTAACACATCAATATCTGGTTCAATGTGGCTCTGATGCAAAAGAAGGGCAGAGAAAGTATTCGCGAATATTCGGCAACATAAAAGGATCGCCTCAGCTACTTGGCCCAGGGTTTCTAATCATACCAGCAATGCTTTTAGACGTCGATGGAGATCTCTAGGATGTGATCTGTTTTAAAAATAAAATTAGAAAAATACGAATATTCGCAATAGCGAATATTCACCGCGATATTCTAGTTATTCGCGAATACTCGAATATGCAATATTCGTAACGAATATTCGCAATGCGAATATTCTTGAGCAACACTAATTGAGAGTATAAGGAAGCTACATAGATACCCAGGGGAAAAAAACGAGAGGAAACCTTACGATTACCTAGTCTAGCGAGCCTGCTGAACCAAGGACTTTGGTGAGGGCTTTTCGGGGGGGGGGGGGTAGAAAAATAATAAATATGAACCTCAGTGCTTGGGTTGATGGTGGCCAGCTCTCGCTTCACCTTCTCCCGGGAGAAGGAGCGGTACCCCTTGTACCCTGTGACAATAACAATAACTACAAAAAAAATAAAACAGGGAGAAACGCATAATAAAGGGATTTTTAAATACAGCTTACCTGTAAAATCCTTTTCTTTCTCGTACATCACGGGACACAGAGCGGCATATTCATTACTATATGGGTTATATGGAGTACCTTCAGGTGTGGACACTGGCAATCTCAAACAGGAAGTCCCCTCCCTATATAACCCCCTCCCCTAGAGGGAGTCCCTCAGTTTTGTAGCAAGCAGTATGCCTCCCAAAATGTTCACCCAAAAGAGGGGTGGGAGCTCTGTGTCCCGTGATGTACTCCAAGAAAAGGATTTTACAGGTAAGCTGCATTTAAAAATCCCTTTTTCTTTCTCGTACATCACGGGACACAGAGCGGCATATTCATTACTATATGGGATGTCCGAAAGCAATGCTTTAATGAGGGGAGGGAGACATCTTCCAAAGAAGGATTCAATTTAGAGGTATACTCAAATAATAATAATAATTCCAACTTAGTCAAGAAAAAACTTTTTTTTTTTTTTTCTTTTTTACAACCAAGGGTGCCCCTGATCCCGAGGATCTTAAACTGCAGCCTGTAGTACTGCCTGTCCAAAGGCAGAATCCGCATTCCTTCTCACGTCTAGTTGATAAAACTTTGTAAACGTGTGGACTGATGACCACGTCGCCGCCTTGCATATCTGAGCCATAGAGATCTGATGATGTGCTGCCCAGGAGGTGCCCATGGCCCTGGTAGAATGGGCCTTTACCGACAAAGGAGGAGGCAACCTCTTCAAACCGTAGGCTTGAATGATTAATTGTCTAATCCATCTCGAGATGGTGGATTTTGCAGCTGCCTGCCCCTTCTTGGGGCCATCTGGTAGAACGAACAACACATCTGTTTTCCGGATCTTTTCTGTAGCTTTAAGATAGGCCTTCATGGCCCGGACAATATCCAAGGTATGCAGCAACCCCTCCTTTCTAGATGTGGGTTTCGGAAAGAAGGATGGAAGTACCAAATCCTGGTTCAAGTGAAAATTGGATATAACCTTTGGTAGAAAGGAAGGATGGGGCCGGAGAACTGCCCTGTCCTTATGTAGAACGAGATATGGTTCCTTACACGATAAGGCTGCTAATTCTGACACTCTCCTGGCCGAAACTATGGCGACCAAGAAAACCAACTTTCTTGTCAGTAAAACTAAAGGAATCTCAGCCAACGGCTCAAAGGGTTGTTTCTGTAGAGTGGACAGGACAAGATTTAAGTCCCATGGACAAATTGGTGACTTGACAGGAGGATTAATACGCAAGACCCCCTGTATGAAGGTCTTTACCAGCGAGTGGGTGGCCAGCGGCCTCTGAAACCACACTGACAGAGCTGAAATCTGTCCCTTGATTGTGCTTAATGCCAGGCCTTTATCCACTCCTAGCTGGAGAAAACTTAACACCCTATCAATGGTATATTTGCGGGAATTCCATCTTTTGGATTCACACCAGCCTACGTAGTTCCTCCACACCCTGTAATAAATCACCCTGGAGGCCGGCTTTCTAGCCCTAATCAGGGTAGGAATTACCTGCCTAGACAGACCTCTACCCCTGAGAATCAGGGATTCAGCCTCCAGGCCGTCAAATTTAGACGTTGTAATGTAGGGTGGAGGATCGGGCCTTGTGAGAGTAGGTCTGGTCGTAGAGGAAGAGTCCAAGGGTCTCCCACTGCCATCTTCAGGACTAGTGAGTACCATGTCCTCCGGGGCCAAGCTGGAGCTACTAGAATGACCGGCTTGTGCTCCACTCTGATCCTGCGCAACAGGCGAGGAAGTAACTGTAGCGGAGGGAATGCATATAGAAGTTTGAATTGATGCCAAGGGCAAACCAACGCATCGGTTCCGCAGGCCATAGGGTCCCTCGCTCGAGACACGAACCTGTCTAGTTTCTTGTTGAACCTGGATGCCATTATATCTACGTCTGGCATTCCCCACCTCTGGCAGATTGTCTGAAAGACCTGGGGATGCAGAGACCACTCCCCTGGCAACAGACTCTGGCGACTTAAGAAGTCTGCCTGCAGGTTGTCCACTCCGGGAATGAATATCGCCGAAATGCAGGGTACATGAACCTCTGCCCACTGAAAAATCAAGCTCACCTCCCTCTGAGCGGCCTGACTCCTGGTTCCCCCTTGGTGGTTTATGTATGCCACCGCTGTGGCATTGTCTGACTGGATTCTCACCGGGAACCCCTGTAATCTGGAGGTCCATGCCAGAAGGGCTAGGCGAGCAGCTCTGATCTCCAAGATATTGATGGGGAGCTGCCTCTCTGTTTTCACCCAAGTTCCCTGGCGAGAGAACCCCTCGAAGACCGCCCCCCAGCCTGCCAGGCTGGCGTCTGTGGTAACTACCTTCCAGACAACAGGGCTGAAGGATCTTCCCTTTAGAAGATTCTGAGGGTTCAACCACCAGGCCAGGCTTTGTCGGACCCTTGATGATAGCGTCAAAGGGGACTCTAAGGCATGTGCTCTCTTGCCCCAGGCTGCTAGAATGGCTGGCCTGTAGGACGCCGAGTGTGGATCTGAGCGTATGGAACTGCCTACGAACGTGGCCACTAGCTTGCCTAGTAATCGCATACTACAGGCGAATAGTTGGTTTGTTGGATCGTTGCCTTTAGAACCAACTGAACCAACCCCTTGATAGCCTCGATCCAGGTTTACAAGGGGCAGGAACACCCTTTGCTGTTCTGTGTCTAACCATCATGCCGAAGGTATTCCCAACTGCTTTGTAGGCTGAGAACGGCTGACCTTTTCCCGGTTTAGGACCCAGCCGAATCCTTCGGAGGTACTGAACCGTGAGGTTTACTGCCTGTTGCAGACACGGCCGTGAGTGATCTATGATTAAAAGGTCGTCCAAGTACGCTAGGACTGTGACCCCTTGGATCCTTAAATTGGCCAGAACTGGGGCTAGGATCTTCGTGAATACCCGGGGGGGCCGTGGCCAGCCCGAAGGGGAGCGCCCTGAATTGGAAGTGTCGCTGCCCCACCGCGAAGCGTAAAAATCTTTGATGCGACTGAAAGATTGGTACATGAAGGTAAGCATCCTTTATGTCTATGGAAGCCAGAAAATCGTCCCTCTGAAGCGCGGCGGCTGCTGACCGGATGGATTCCATCCGGAAGGAACGAACCCTTAGGTAACCGTTTAACCTCTTTAGGTCCAAGATTGGCCTGACATCGCCGTTGGGCTTTGGTATGACAAAGAGATTGGAATAGAAACCTAGCCCTTGCTCTTGGGCTGGCACCTCTATTATTACGTCCTGGCAAAGCAGGTGATCCAAAGCTGCCAGCATTGAGGCCTTCCTTGCTGGATCCTTTGGTAGCCTTGACTCTTGAAAATGAGGCGGAGGAAAGTTTAGAAACTCCAGTCTGTAGCCTGCGGTTACAGACGCCCGGACCCATTTGTCGGGGATCTTGGCTTCCCAAACTTCTGAGAAGAAACGAAGCCTTCCCCCCACCCGCGAGAGTGGGGGCGCCCCTTCATAAGGCAGACTTAGGGGCTGTCTTTGTCGGCTTGCGATACCATGGCCTCTTACCCCCAGGGGCCTGTCCCTGCGATCTACTGTTAACATTGGATCGTGCAGGCGGCCGTCGATACTGCCTGGAATTTGAGGGCCCTGAGACAGGAAAGAGCTGCCTTTTAAATGTAGGACCCCGGAATGTCTTTTTGACCGGTAAAAAGGGTACTTTTGCCACTTGAAATAGTCTGAATGTATTTATCCAGATCCTCCCCGAAGAGTCGTCCTCCATGGAAGGGAAACCCTGCCAGAAGCTTTTTGCATGGGGGCTCCGCCGCCCAGTTCTTCAACCATAAGAGCCTTCTCATGTGCACCAAAAATAGTGATAAACGAGAGGCCTGCTGGATGGAATCCTTTATAGCATCTACAGCAAAACACAGAGCTCTGGGAATGTCAGAAAACTCTTCTGCTTGTTGGGTAGGCATGTCCTTTAACATTTCTTTTGTCTGGTCCTTTAACGCCTGACAAACTCCAATTGCAGCCACAGCTGGCTGTACCACTGCTCCTGCCGTAGCAAAGGATGCTTTTAAAAGTGTCTCTAACCGTTTATCAACCGGATCTTTAAACATATGTATGTTTTCCACCGGGCAAGTTAGTGATTTATTCACACATGAGATGGCTGCATCCACCACTGGGAGCCTCCACCTCTTGGAGAATTTTTCCTCCATGGGGTAAATGACCGCAAATCTCTTCGGTGGCAGAAAAATCCTGTCCGGCCGTACCCAATCCCGAAAGATCAATTCCTCCAAGAGAGGATGGACCGGAAAAACTGCGTTGCTTAACGGAGCTTTCAAAGAGCCCAGAGAGGATACCGGAGGAACCTGAGGCTCTGGCAATGGTAAACTAAATGCCGAGCGGACCATGTCCGTCAAAGACTGCACCCACAGTCTCTCTGTCTGGGAGTCTGAAAATGGTTCCTCAGAGGTAGATCCCTCAATCCCTGAACCCTCTTGGTTCAGGTCTAGTTGATCCTCCTGCGATTCCAATTCCTCCGGAGAGAGAATCTCAGCATCTGAGGATACACCTCTTGGTGATGGGGATCTAACCCGTTTCTTGCCAGGAATAGCTCTAGCGATCAATGCTGCTATTCTCTCTTCTAGCCCCCCTAGGGATACAGCTAGCATCTCCTCTGTGATAAACACAGGGCTGGGCTGATCTGGGCCAGCCTCCGCACCAGACCCCCCTAATGGCTCATCCAAGGCGACCTTTATGGGAATAAGTTGCGGGGAAAGTATCGGCATATCATCAGAATCAGAGGGGGAACCCCTTTGTTTTTTGGTCTTTTTTGTACCCTTTGACCCCGAACCTTTGGAAGCCATAATACAAAATCGAGGGACTCCGCCAACAACAACAGACTGTAGTGGCCAGGAGTACAAAACTAGAGTTTAGGGGACAATAGATCACTAATGCCCAAAAACTGATGGGGCCCCGTATGTTTTTTTTTTTTAAATATATATAAGTCTCTTTCTTTTTTTTTTTTTCCAAACATACAGTGACCCCAAACTTAGTTTGCCAGCCTCCAACCTGCTGCAAAAAGGGGAATTTCTTGGCTTAACAAAAAGGCATTGGAACAAAGTCCAGCATGTACTACCCCTCTTCCGCCACCGGGAGTCACTGTTCTGCCGCTCTGCGTCCTCTCCCTTTGAGATCAGCCTCAGACTGAGCACTGACAATGCCTGCTGATCTATAACAGCACAAGGCGCGCCCCTGTATGACGCTGCAGGCACGCCCCCCGCCCTCCTCTCTCGAACGGCGCGAAAAACGTCTATAAGACGTGCGCGCGCACGCGCGCGCGCGCGCGTATGCCGGAGCAGGAGCAGGAGGAACATGGAGGAGCCGCGCTGCTGGAGACCCAGGACTGCAGTATCAGGCGGCAGATTCAAACCCCCGGCCAGGTAGGACTCTCCAAAAGGCCCCATAGGGATCCTTACCAGTCCTAGGAAGAAAGCAGCAGGTAGCTAGCAACACCATTCTTAGACAGGGGAACCTAGTGATGGGGGAAAAGGGATCATCCTGTCTTTCTCAGACATAGTGAGCAAGGTTGCCAATGCAGAGCATACTTAGGCTACCCCCCTTTTAGGTTACCCCGGAGAGCCTGCTGTCGAACCAAGTCCCGCAGGCTCCCCTCTTACCTGCTCCATGCTGCAGGATGTTTGTCCAGCAAAACGATCCAATCTTCTCCCATCTCCGTGGGTAGCGTAGTAGACCTTCAGGCCCTGGGGTCCTATGAAGGTACCCACTGTCCTGGACCTATATAGCACCCTGGCAAACAGGAATTTATGGTCTTTATGAACTCCAAGTCCTGGGCCCAGGGTCCAGCCCTCCAAAGAGGAGCATTATAGGCAAAACCCCACGGTTTGGGGCCCGGGTACTGTCCACTTTGGCACTGAGGCTCCTTGGACAGATCCGGTTAGACCGCCCTTAATCCCAAGGATGTGGAGCAAAGCTATTCCGTGACCAACACCTAAGACACTGGCGAAAAAACTGAGGGACTCCCTCTAGGGGAGGGGGTTATATAGGGAGGGGACTTCCTGTTTGAGATTGCCAGTGTCCACACCTGAAGGTACTCCATATAACCCATATAGTAATGAATATGCCGCTCTGTGTCCCGTGATGTACGAGAAAGAAATAATAAAAGTACCACAGATGATGTGAATTAGTCAATTGGAGACAAATAAGCAACCAACCATGAGCTGGTCTCTAAGGTCTGGTATGGGCTGATGTGGAAAAAAAAAAAGAAAAAAAAAGACTGAAGGCCAGGAGGACTTGGAATGCTGCTTTCATTTCTAGGATGTTCGATACCACCACCTCCTGTGTCTCGAATGGCCAACAGCTTTGGACTGCAAAGTGCTGGTAGTGTGTTCCCCAGCCCTCCCTGCTGGCGTCCGAAGGGATCACCTCTCGGGGAGGGGATAGGGAGGGACTCAAACTGGTAGAGCAATTGAGGATGAATTGGGACAAGTAGGTGTCTGATAAACCTACAGAGCATCCAGTCTCCCAGGTTTATGAATAATGTAATGGATTGGAGGTTTTCCATCTTGCACAACTCCAACTTCCTTTGCTTGTCAAGTTATTTTATTTTTTTTTAAACTGGGCACAGATTACCTTTTTTATTTACTACATTTTTTTTGCTAGGAACACAGGGGAACCGATTCCTCATCTCCTCTGGGTAACTAGAACCTTCGCGATTGTTTTTTAACAGCTAAAACCGGACCAGAATGTTTACTTTTCTATCAACGCTGGTAGCCTGGCTGACTGGAAGAGATTGAAAGGTGAACTTTCCACCTCTCAAAGTTATACAATTGTTATGCTCATTGAATTATGCCCCTGCATGGGTGAGTTTGTCATGATGTTATACTTTTCCAATAAAAATTATTGTACTAGAAAGGTTAACCTCCCTTAAACGTCCACCAGTGTCACACAATATAGCTGATATGGCCCACTGATCCTGAAGGTTTTCCATTCAGGTATGTGTGTGAAGCTTCACACAGGCACCCTCTTGATTAGTGCGCCCCTAAAGGGACTTCCGCCATTCTCTCAAGAAAGGAACCTTAGACATTTAAAGCTTCAATAATGAAGATTTGGTACCACAAAGTATGCCGCCAATTTCAGCTCTTACAAAGCTGTTACCACCTTGTCTCTTCACTTCTTCTAGACGGGCTTATTAAAAGGATTACTCCACTTTTGCAGAGCTGCAATTTCCTGTAAAAAGCAATGAATCATCATTTCCGGCTTGTAAGACTGGCTCACTGATTTTCTCAGAAGTCTGCATCAAGATAAAAGCCAGATTTTGTCATTTACTGCGATCATTTTTATTTTTGATAAGATACGCCCAAAAGGGAATCATGTCTAAAGGGATGCAGACCCTGCCACTTTCCAGAGTCTTGCAGGTGCAGCAGCTGGTTGATAATTATGAACCATTCCCATTAGACTCACATGGGCTGGTTACTGCTGGTGTGCCGACACCTGTAGATGCTACAGATCTTTGGACTAGAGCCTCCTTGAATGTGACAGTAAAGTAGCATGTCTTGCCAGCTACATTATTAATGCATCCACCATTGGAGGAGACTGCAGCAGGTTGACCTTAGCCTTTTCAGGGTATACAGTTTTGACAGCCTGTTTATAAGGGAATTTTACTTTGATCCCTTCAAGTCTTCCTGGGTTAACTCCTCCAGTTGAAAGAAATTAGTGTTCCAACCTTGTGGAGAGTTTACTCCACTTCACCCCAGGTAATTGCGTCCTTAACTACCCTTGCAGAAAAAGGGTATCTATTGGGCAAGCTTCAAAGCTTGTGGCCCCTTTAATGCTTTCTTCCCATGGCACACTTTCCAATTTGGACACCACCTACTGGCTCTGGTTGGAAGTGCTAGGCAATTCATGCACAGTAGCTTATCAAGCAATAACTTTCCACCACAAATGCAGCAACTAATAGGGCTGGTACCTGTGGTGTTTGTAAGCGGAGAGCAAACATAATCAGAGGTTAGATAATGACATTGATTAATTGCCTGTATGACTGCTCTTGAACGGTGACTGTTCTGGCTTTTAGCAGGCTCTCTTCATCTTGAGATCCTTGCAGGACTGTATAGTGCTAGCTTTGCAGGCAATGACTTTCCACCACAAATGCAGCAACTATTAGGGCTGGTAATTTGTGATGTTTGTAAACGGAGAGCAGTAATAATGAAGAGCGAGTTGATGAGCTTAATCAACATTGCCTGGATGTCTTGTGGTCCTTACAGGACTATAGATATTGGCTCTCTTTTTTCTCAATCTTCACTACTTACATAATCCCTATACCTTAAAGCAGTGGTCATCAACCATTCCTGCAGGGCCCACTAACAGGCCAGGTTTTATGTATTACCTTGGGGAGATGCAGACTAGAATACTGCAATCACTAGAGCAGCAAATGATATCACCTGTGATGTATTTCAGTTATCTTGCAAACCTGGCCTGTTAGTGGGCCCTGCAGGACAAGGTTGATGACCACTGCCTTAAAGAAATGGGTGGTATAACTGGACAGCGTTTCCCTAGAAACAGAGCAAAGCAGCAGACAAATAAAAAACAGCATAACACTAGGGGCCAGATTCAGCAACACTTGCGCTGGAGTATTTCGATATGCGCCGCGTAACTGTGAAGATGCGCCGTCGTTTCTATGTGCCCGTACCCACCAAACTAGATGCACCCAATAACGGGCCATTTGCGACCGGCGGAACGTTCCGACGCCAGAGTATCGTCAGCGCTTAATTTCGCTTGGCGCATCAGTCGCGCCTATTGATTTCCCCTGCAAATATGCAAATGAGGGATTTTTCCCAATTCACGAACGGATTAGCACCATACGCTGGCTACATGCGCCGCACGTATCTCGTCCGTCCGGCGCAAAGTTATTTCTACAAAAGGCTGCTTTATCTTTACTCCAGATGGCCACAGGTCAGCAGGAGAGCAGCTACAGCAGCGTTACCGACGATAAGAGCTAGCTGAGCACCCCAACTTGCAGGACAACACCTCTGTCCATGCTTGTCTGTCAAATTTTACAGCCATGGAGGAAGACATCATAGGTCTCCATAGCCGAGATGACGGCTGACAGCTCCTGGCCATTAAAGTTCAGCTTTCTCCTGTGTGTTTGCGGGGAACGGGAGCAGCCATCTCAGAACAAAAGTAACATCACTGCGGGGAGGGGGAGCAGGATATACTTTAGTGTCGGAATGGCGCTTCTACGGGCGCATTTAAACGCCCAACGGAAGGCATTACGCTGACGTTTCCCGTGAAGTGGTGCCGACGGAAGTTGTGAGCATGCGCACAAAGGGGGCGAGTGGAGCCTCACTCACTGCGCATGCTCCGTGGTTGATGCGCTGAACGTAAGCCTCTGCGCTGGGCTCCGCCCATCATTTACATATGATCACACCCACTTCCCCTTGCGTCGGGTTACGCCAGCGCATTATCGTTACTCTGGCGCAAGTTTACGCGCAACTGCTATGTGAATAACAGTACTTGCGCTGAAAGGGTCGTCAGAGTAACGTAAATGAGAAGCGTTACTCTGGAGCAAAGATGCTCTCATCTACCTGAATCTGGCCCTAGGTCTCCACTATTTTGACCTGAAAGTCGCATGATTTGCTGCAAATTTGATGCAACTTGGAGCAATGCATGTGTATTCTTGGGGTCTATGGACACAAATATGAACGTTACTCATTGGAAATCATGGGGTACGGTTTGTAATGCGATTTTGCAGTGACAAGTCGCACTAGTGGAAACTAAGCCTAACATAGTGATCCCAGAGCAAGCATTGAGAAGTTCAGGTGAATGTCATAAAAATGATCCTAGAGCAACACTGAGAAGGACATAAGAAAAAACCCAGGTAAATGCCATAAAAGGTGAAAACATACCTGTAACACTGACCACATAAGCATCCAGCATGCATGAGTAGAGATCTCCACCATTTGTTGCCAAAAAACATTTAGAATTCACATTTCCCATTAGTGATGATATCAGCCTGAGCATAATCAGATCACCATGCTGGAAGCTCTAGCCAGGAAACACAGAGGCTGCATCACTTCCTGCCTCTCAAGGAGAGTGTACTTGCACTGCTGCAGCCATCTTGGTATTGGTAATGGCAAACGCCCATAACACAGAAAAAGGAAGTAAAAGCATATGGAAAGCAAAAGGAAACGCTGTCACTTACGTCAAAGCTTGTTTAAAGCTTTATTTGAAAAGCCTGCACCACCAGAATAGGGCTTCAACCATGTAGCTCATTTAGAGGCTGTACAGGAAGGACTTCCACCCAGGTGAGGCTGAAATATGCCCCCCAGACCACCAGAATGGGGCTCCAACCATATAGTTCATTTAGAGGCTGTACAGGAAGGACTTCCACCCAGGAGAGGCTTAATCTGTCTGGGGCGACAAACTGTAGGGCCTTGTACACGCGATGTAATATATACGATGGAAACGGTCCGACGGACCGTTTCCATCGGATATGTCCGCCGGGCTGTTTGATCCGGTGGGTGTACACACCATCGGATCAAATTCCCCGCCGGCGGACAGCGCAGTGACGCGGCGGTGACGTTGACGCCGCCACGTCACTGCCACGTCACCGCACCAGGAAGTAAACACTTCCACGCGCATGCATCGGATCCATTCACAAGATATGACGCATGTGCGGGCAGATATGTCCGCTGGTTTGCCGTACTAACCAGCGGACATATCCGACGGGCAGCTATCCGGCGGAAAAAATTCAAAGTCCGTTTGCCCCTACAGACGAGCAGTTTTTTCGGCTGAAATGGTCCGTTGGACCAATTTCAGCGGAAAAATTCCCTCGTGTGTACGAGGCCTTAGGGATACCTCGCGATTCCAGTCCTGATCAGGTGAGGAAAGAAAGAAGAATAGCTGGGTGGGGGCCCTCTCTGGGTTTAATAGCTATGTGGTCCTATCAGGTTGTGGAGGCAGAGCCACAATCCCAAAGGTGTATGCTGCCATGATGCGACAGGAAATGACAGGTGACAGGTGGTTGAGAAATGAGATGTGTAATTTTATGCTTTTGGAACGCCCAAAGGTGCTACTTCAATGTTGGGCCTTTGTATGTGGCTAAGCTGTGTAAAAGTCTCACACATGTGGTATCGCCATACTCAGGAGGAATAGCAGAATGTATGTTGGGGGGTAATTTTTGCTATGTACATGCTATGTGTTGGAAATATCTTATAAATGGACAACTTTGTGTAAAAAAAGTGTTTTCATTTGTTTCCACATTTCCATTGTCCTGGTGCTCCAGGGTCCTCAAAAAGTGTGATAGGTCATCATGACATTAGATGAATAATTGATGTGCCTAGAACACCTGATGGTGCTCCCTGCATGTTGGGCCTCTGTATATGGCCTGGCACTTGCAGTGCGCTTGTAGAGTGGATTTCCCTTTAGTAAATCAACCCCTAAATGTCTGCTCAGGTACTAAGAAATTACTGCCTGTCAAAACAGTTTTTCTAATTGTGGTGCAAACTTGTGTAGCACTATCCCCGTGGGGGCTGCACGTTAAAGGGCTCCCCACTGCTGCATAGCATTTTCAACTTACATCTAGACACAGAAAACAGTCAATGAGCATTGTTTTTGTTTTATTGAGGGTAGGGTTGTCCCGATACCACTTTTTTAGGACCGGGTACAAGTACGGATACTTTTTTCAAGTAGTCGCCGATACCAAATACCGATACTTTTTTAAAATGTGTTCCTAAATGCAGCCGTGTCCCCCCACAAATGTAGCCATGTCCCCCACATATTGCAGCCATGTCCCCCACATATTGCAGCCATGTCATGTCCCCCACATGCAGTAATGTATGTCCCCCCACATATGCAGCCATGTATGTCCCCCACATATGCAGCCATGTATGTCCCCCACATATGCAGCCATGTATGTCCCCCACATATGCAGCCATGTATGTCCCCCACATATGCAGCCATGTATGTCCCCCACATATGCAGCCATGTATGTCCCCCACATATGCAGCCATGTATGTCCCCCACATATGCAGCCATGTATGTCCCCCACATATGCAGCCATGTATGTCCCCCATATGCAGCCATGTATGTCCCCCATATGCAGCCATGTATGTCCCCCATATGCAGCCATGTATGTCCCCCATATGCAGCCATGTATGTCCCCCATATGCAGCCATGTATGTCCCCCATATGCAGCCATGTATGTCCCCCATATGCAGCCATGTATGTCCCCCATATGCAGCCATGTATGCAGCCATGTATGTCCCCCATATGCAGCCATGTATGTCCCCCATATGCAGCCATGTATGCAGCCATGTATGTCCCCCATATTGCAGCGATGCGTCCCTCATACCTTTTAGATATGCTGATGCTCTGCTGCATACCGCCGTATACCCTGCACAATCGCGTAGTGCATTACAAGCTTTCATTCTAAAAACTTGTAAATGGCCGCGCTCCGTGTATTAAAACTCCCCTTCTCCGAATGGAGGGATCCGTCCAATCCCACGCAAGGGGGAGTGTCTATACGTGGATTTGTGCATAGACACTCCCCCTTGCTCGGGATTGGAGGGATCCCTCCAATCCGGAGAAGGGGAGTGTCAATACACGGCCATTTACAAGTATTCAGAATGAATGCTTGTAATGTAAGCTATGCGATTGTGCAGGGGGATACGGCGGTATGCGGCAGAGAGAGGCGGCGTCGGCATATCTAAAAAGGTATGAGGGACGCATCGCTGCAATATGGGGGGGGGAAGTATTCTATTTCAGTATCGGGGGTATTTGCGGGAGTACAAGTACTCCCGCAAATACTCGGTATCGGTCCCGATACCGATACTAGTATCGGTATCGGGACAACCCTAATTGAGGGAATAACAACTTAATTGGGGTTAGGAATTATAGTATGCCCAACATGACAGTAACAAAAAGAACCAGGGACTTTTTCCATATTTAGAGCTCCACTTGATCCTCCTGCCAAGCTTGACTTGACCGCTTGGTTTTCTCTCTTCAGAAACTAAAAGTCTTTTGTTAGCTTAGCACAGGAGTGCCCACCCTTTTGAAGAGGGAGGGCCACTTAACCGCTTCAGACCAGGCCACTTTTTGTGATTTGGCACTGCGTTGCTTTAACTGACAATTGCGCAGTCATGCAACATGGCTCCCAAACAAAATTGACGTCCTTTTTTCCCCACAAATAGAGCTTTTTTTTGGTAGTATTTGATCACCTCTGTGGTTTTTATTTTTTGCGATATAAACAAAAATAGAGCAAAAATTTTGAAAAAAAAACTATATTTTTTACTTTTTGCTATAATAAATATCCCCAAAAATTATATTAAAACACATTTTTTTTCCTCAGTTTAGGCTGATACGTATTTTTACATATTTTTGTTAAAAAAAAATTGCAATAAGCGTTTATTGATTGGTTTGTTCAAAAAGTTATAGTGTCTACAAAATAGAGGGTAGTTTTATTGCATTTTTATTAATATTTTTTTTTTTACTAGTAATGGCGGCGATTAGCGATTTTTATTGTGACTGAGACATTATGGCAGACACATCGGACACTTTTTTTTTTACTTTATATTTTATTGAGTTTTATCTTGCACATACATAGTAAAAACAATCACATTTCCCACCCAAGTGGGAATATACTTTAACATATTTACGCATGACCTTTTCTGCCCCGCCTCTGCCCAACCCCCATCCCTCTGTTTGCCCTCCCCCTAAACCTTTATTCCTACTCCTCTCTACACACTCTTGATTTCACCATATTTCTTTGTTAGTTTAAACTTTTTCCACTCTTCCCATCTCTTAGGCCACGTACACACGATCAGACCGGTCTGATGAAATTGGTCCGAGGGACCGTTTTCATCAAACCAGGCTGAAGTGGTCTGATGTGTGTACACACCATCGGACCAAAAATCCGATCAGACCAGAACGCGGTGACGTAGAACACAACGACGTGCTGAAAAAACAAAGTTCAATGCTTCCAAGCATGCATCGACTTGATTCTGAGCATGCGTGGGTTTTTGGTCCAATGCTTGTGTATACTAACCATCGAACCTGTCCGACGGACAACGGTCCGATGGGCCGTATACACCATCTGCAGACCAGTTTCATCGGACCGGTCTGATCGTGTGTGTGCGCGGCCTTAGAGAACCACTCTCTTGTGTATTTATAACATTATGTTAGATATTCCATATTCCTTATCTATTCTATCTTGTCGAACCATTCACCTATCTTTGGGCTCTACTTCTTTACAATTTTTTTTGGTATCAAACTTTTTGCAGCATTCATCATGTGTATTACCATTAAGTTTTTATCTTCCTATATTGGAATATTTACTCCGTGAAATAAACATCTCCCCGTGAGCGGGTTAAGGTAAGCCCCTGACTCGCAGGGCCACTATAGGGCTTCCTCCGCCGCCTCCTGGAACCGTTTGCGGCCATCATTTTTAGGACAAGCCGTGGCGGTGCTGACGGGGCCTAAACATAGCGAGCGGCTTTTCGCTATCCCCCCACCGCCAATCCCACCAGCAGCTCCAGCCATCCATCATCACCCGCAACCCCAGCCCAGCCGTATGGAACGATTCGCGGCGGACTCGTTAGGAAAGACCGCGGCTTCAATCGCGGCCTAGCGGCGCGGCGCACACTACACCCATTCAACCCCCCCTCAACCCCCCGCGGCCCAGGAGGATCCCTAGTATCCCCCAGTTAACCCTGAGCCTCCTGTGGCAGACCCAGCAGAACCCCCAGACTCATAGCCCCTGGCTTAGGCCGGATCCAAGCTGGTGGCCATCTTGGTACACCTAGACTTGGTGTCATTTATTTTTCTCCTGACTTCAGGCTAGTTGGAAGCGAGACTCTTCCCTAGGGCTAGAACTGCATCCCAGCAGCTACCGGCGCACGCTTCCTAGGAGTAGGACGTGCGGCCCATGGGATGTAAATAGGTAGGGCCCCCTCGCTTTCATCGCCGCGGCCGAGTGGCCCCCTGCACCTCTCCTCCAGGTACCAACCTGCCACCCCCCTGTAATTGGGTCACCTGCCACTCTCTCCTGACTCAAACCACAACGCAATAACCACCAGTTGGTAATCCCCCTCCTGCCCCCCCCCCCCTCGAGGTCACCACCTTGGCTCTTTGCAGCCTGATCTTACATCTTACTACACCCAGCCCCACTACCCATTCTCAATACCATTTGAACTTGATCCAGGGTTCGCCTGATCGCCTCTCAAGGGGTCAGGAAGGATTTTTTTCCCTGTCGTAGCATATTGGCGTAGCACGGCCAGGTTTTTTTTTTACCTTCCTCTGGACCAAGTCAGGATCAAGGATTAAGTTAATCCTTGAAAATCCTCCCCCCTCCTCTTCCCCCCGTTGTTTGGCGACCATGGCTAATCTGCAATATTCTGCAGAAACCATTAGGGATCTGAGGCGATTTGCCGCAATACTACCAGCCATCACTAAAAAAGCCCTAAGAACTGAGCGACTTTTGAGAATCGATCGACGATCGACTATCAAAAATCTCAGCCGTTTACCCCAGCCTAAGCACATATTATGTGCTTTAATCAACACAAGATCGGCAGTAAAACACAGACTAGAAATCCATGATTTCATCCTACAATACGATCTAGACTGCCTCTTTATTACAGAGAGCTGGCTCACGGCCGACTGTAACACCATTCTAGGTGAACTGGTGCCAGAAAACTACCGTATTATAACAGAAAACAGAATAGGGCAAAGACGAGGAGGCCTGGCGGTGATCCACAAGACTCATCTTGCGATCACTAAACCAGTCCTTCAAAACCCTCTTCCATTCATGAAAACCCTTACTCTACAACTCCAAACAAACTCCCAGGTGACTGTCCGGATTCTACTCTGCTATAGGCCACCTGGCCCAAAATCGCAGCTTCTACCATCATTGACAGACTTTATCTCCACCTATACCCTTAACAGCAAACACCTTTTGCTGCTCAGGGACTTCAACCTCTGGGCCAATTCCCCGCAAGACCCTGTTGCCGATGCCTGCATTGACCACCTGGAAGGATTAGGGCTACAACAACTAGTATGTGGACCCACACATGCTTCAGGTCACACACTCGATCTTATTTTCAGACAACATCTGGAAATAAAAATCTTGGAAAATTAACGGTTGCCATGGACATATCACCATGCAATTAAATTCATTATTTCCGAATCCCCCCTTAACAAAAACATCAAATCCAGTGACAACACACTGGATTAGATGTCAGAAGAAGCTCCACTCGGAACTCTTCAAAGCCATGTTAAGGAAAAAAATAAAAACAATTCAGCCGCATCAAACGGCTGAAGAAACACTGGATGCCATAAACACAGCCCTATTACAGTCAGCTGACTTAATAGCGCCGAAACGTAAAACCCACATCCGGAAAAACAACTCCAGCTGGTTCAACAACCAACTGGCGTTACTGAAGCAAGAGCGCAGAAGGGCGGAATCTGCCTGGAAAAGAAGCTCTTCAGATGAGAATCTCTCCATCTACAAGGCAACAACAAGAAAATACCACAAAGAAATCTTCAAAGCCAAGAAAAACTATTTTTTTGAGGCTATCAACAGTGCCCTTAATCGCCCCTGCGAACTCTTCAAGCTGGTCATTCAGACCATGAATCCAGGCTGTCTTGAAGCCCCCAATTCGAACACACAAGAATTTTGCAATGAATTATCGGATTACTTCATTAATAAAATCGAGGGAATCCGGCAAAGCATTCAGCAGAACAATTCCCCCGTAGCCCCCCCCCCGTAATTATTTACACAACACCTGCAGTAATTCACCACAACCAGGTAAGTTCAAGCTGGAACCCATCCCTATCCATGCCACTAAAAAATATCATCGGTACTTTGCGTAACAGCACTGCGCCAAATGATATCATCCCCACCAAACTGCTGAAGGAATGCGCTGACATCCTGGCACCTCCTATCACGCAGCTTATTAACCAATCTTTCAGGGAAGGCATAGTGCCCTCCTAGTTGAAGGAGGGCATAATTCAACCCATCTTGAAGAAACCCACCCTGGACCCCAAGGACCCACTCCACCGCTGTCCCATAACAGGCCTATATGTACTCTCAAAAGTAATGGAAAAAGTAGTGGTACAACAGCTGCAACAGCATCTAGATACCCACAACCTACTTGATCCATTTCATTCGGGATTCCGGCCCGGACACGGAACGGAAACAGCATTACTCAAGATATGGGACGACACTCTCGGGGCCACAGACGAAGGAGAATCTTGTCTTCTGGTTCTGTTGGACCTAAGTGCAGCGTTCGACACAGTAGACCACAAGCTTTTATTGACTCGGCTAGCTGAAGTAGCCAAAGTCGCAGAAGGCGATTTATCTTGGTTCTCCTCCTTTTTGGAAAACCGATCGCAAATAGTCAAGTTAGGACCTTTCACTTCTGAAAAATGCACATTATCATGCGGAATCCCTCAAGGATCCCCTCTATCGCCGGTGTTATTCAACATCTATCTTCGTCCTCTTTTTGAAATCATCAGCAGCCAAAAACTGCTCTATCACTCATATGCAGACGACACGCAACTGTATTTCCGCATTTGCAATAAAAAGGATCACCACCTCAATCTAGAGACATGCCTCTCTTTGATAGAGGACTGGATGACAAAGAGTTATCTTAAACTCAACAGAGCGAAAACAGAACTTCTCCTTCACGCCAAGCGCATGAATCAACCTGCAACAACTTGGATACCCCCACCCATTCTAGGCAAAATCATCACCCCTAGCGCAAAAGTCAAAAGTCTCGGGGTCATCTTCGACTCCTACATAACAATGGATGCACAAATAGGGTCAGTAGTCAGCGGATCTCACCATCTGCTGCGCCTACTACGCAGACTTACTCCTTTTATTCCCAAAGAAAACATAGCGGTCGTGGTGGGAGCAATTGTAAACTCAAGATTGGACTATGCAAATGCCCTTTACCTCGGACTCCCCAAGTACCAAATCGCTCGTCTACAAGTCGTTCAAAATACGGCCGCTAGACTTGTGACTGGGAAAAAACCCTGGGAATCAATCTCACCTTCACTGAGAACCCTTCACTGGTTACCAGTAAAAGACAGAATCACTTTTAAAGCACTCTGTCTAACGCATAGATGTATCCATGGGAATGCTCTCCATTATTTATGCGAAAAAATAAAAGCTCATAATCCCAATCGCGTTCTGCGATCCACCAATCAAAATCTACTCCAGATACCGAAAGCCAACTACAAGTCCAAAAGAGAAAGAAAATTTGCGGTCCATGGTCCCAGACTATGGAACGCTTTACCAACCAGCATTCGGTTGGAGGAGAACCACTTAGTATTCAGGAGAAAGATCAAGACTCATCTCATCTCTTTTGATACCAAAGGAGACATGAACAACAAGCGCCCAGAGGCGATTTAGTTTGCATGTGCCGCGCTATATAACTTTTTCATTCATTCATTCATTCATTCAAATGTGAGCCATAGTTCCCACCTGTCCGCACCTCCGCCAGCACTCCATTGTTTGTCCTATTTGGTACTTCCCTAGGATGTCAGGGGTTTTGTACCACATAGCTATACATTTATAGTTCATTTCCAACATCTTATTGTTTACTGATGATCCATGTACAAGTTTCAAGACTTCACACACTTCTTGGTTCCTTCCTCGTTTCCCCAATTCCTTCTCCCAGTTTTTATGAATGTCGGTACCTCCAACCCTTCCACTTCCATAAAAAAATGTATATATCCGGGATATATACCTGCAAGTTTTTTCCATATTACAGATACGCTCCATTGGTGTTAGATCATCTGCTCCTATTAGCGGACAGGGAAGTGCGGCTATGAAGTGCTTTATTTTTCTTCTACATCAGACTTAACCGGAAGGTTAGAGGCTTAAGAAGAGTTCATTTTTGTTCCGCCCTTCATATTTCCTCTTCAGTTTCGCATCACTTGTGGTTTTTCAGTTTATTTAATTTGTCTTGTTTTCCATTTTCTTATTCTTTCTTTCCCCCTTTTTTTTTTTAACCATGGGAAAGGGATACAGATAGAGAGGCAAACACCCAAAAGAAAAAAAAAACAATTCCTGTTGCTCCCCTCTGTCCCTATATCCCTGGGTCTCCTATTTCTGATTTGATTTCTTCCCCCGGCCTTTTATCTCCCTCCCCCTATTATACCCCCCCTGCTTCTAGAACGTTTACCTTATCGGATCGGGCCACCCTTTTTTTTAGATGTTTTTTATTTATTATTTTTTTTAATTTTTTTTCCTCCCCTTCCTTTAGATTTTGAGGGCTTACCTATCTGTTTCTGATGTTACATGACAATTTTTTCCCGTTGTTTTAAAAGATCTCCATTGGTCCCAGGTCGTTCCGCCTCTTCCTCCCTCTTCATCACCCAAGTCGGCCCTTCTCAGTTACTCCATCTCCGAGATATGGTCGACCCGGTGTTTCAATTCTTTTAAAGGTGGCTTCTGAGGATGAAGCCAAAATTTTGGGATCAAACCCTTTGCTGCGTTTAACAACACCGGGACCAATGTCGAACCATATATTTTTTTCCCTTTTACTAGCCCTTGTTCATGGAACAGACAGGTCAGGGGGTCTAAAGGGATCCTTTCTCTTGTGATTTCTTCTATTAGTTCAAGTACCTCTTTCCAATATTCCTGGGCTCTCGGGCAGTCCCACCAAATATGAAATGTAGTCCCTACTTGATTACACTTCCTCCAACATAGGGGGGAGTTGATTGGGTGTATTTAACCGGGGTCAGATGCCATCGCATCATACATTTATAATTGGCTTCAACTGTTATAATATCTTTTGCATAGTTAAACGCAGCTTTAATCATGTGTGTGTCTTCGATCTTTTCCCCAGTATCTTTCCCCCATTCCTCTACACTTCGTATTTTTCCCTTTGTCCCTAATACTGTCAGTATCTTATAGATCGCCGCGATTCCATGCTGTAATGATTTTCCGGTGGAACAGAGTTTTTTTATTGGGTTCTGTGCTGTGTCCTCTCTTATTGGTGCTGGTAGTGTGCTAACAAAGTGCTTCAGTTGTAAATATTCCCAATCGGTTATCTGTTGAGCCCCTTCAGCTGTGGGTATATCCTCTTTTTTTTTTCCCTTGTGTGACTATATCCCCTAACCTTTTACTGCCTAATTTATTCCCCATTCTAGTCCTATTTCCTGGTGCAAAAAAATCTGTATTAGCTAATGGGATTAGTGGGGAATTATATTCCCATTTTTCACGTTTGCCTACCGAGTCCCATATCTTAAAGACCTGTTTTGTGATACTATGTGTGTCTGTGTTACTTATTCTAAATTTTGGTGGGATCCAAACGTTTGTGTTTAATTGTTGCTTACTTATTTTCCTTTCCATCTGAGCCCATTTTTTTAACGTGTTCCTATTTGTCCATTCCACTAGTCTTGCTAGGATTACGGCTTGATAGTATCTTTTTATATCGGGGAGGGCTAGTCCTCCTCTTTTTTTTTCCCGGGTGAGAGTTGCGTAACTTATTCTTGTTTTTTTGTCCTGCCAAATGTATTTTGTGATTATAGTTTTTATTACCTTAAAAAAACGTTGTGGGACGTTCATTGGGAGCATTTGAAATGTATATATTATCTTTGGTAACACCATCATTTTAAATGCATTAATCCTCCCCATCCAGGAAATCTGTCTTTTAATTAGATTTTTTACGTCTCGTCTTATTTCATTAAGTGGAGGGATATAATTTGCCTCATAGAGGCCATCTACTTTGGGGGTTATTTTTATCCCTAGATAAGTAAATGATTTTTGTTCCCACGTAAAGGGGAATGCTTTGTGTAAGGCCGCCTCTTCCTTTGACTCTATTCCTATATTCATGATTACAGTTTTTACTGGATTTATTTTAAAGTTAGAACGTTTCCCGTATCTTCCTATTTCCTCTGATATATTGGGTATTGATATTCTTGGTTTGGTCACATATAGGAGTACATCGTCAGCGTATGCTGCCACCTTATGTTTCTCCTCTCCTACTCTCACCCCCCTATGTCTGGGTTGTTCCTTATCTTGCACAACAATGGCTATTACATATAGGAGGGGTGAGAGTGGGCAGCCCTGTCTTGTGCCGTTCATCATGTCTATCACCGACGATACCCTCCCGTTAACCTTCACTCTTGCCGTCGGGGACTTGTATAAGTTTCCCACCCATTTCATGTATCTGGGACCCAGTCCAACACTTCTCAAAGTGTCTATCGTAAACCCCCAGTCGACTCTGTCAAATGCTTTTTCAGCGTCTAATGACATGAGTACGACTGGCGGTTTCTTCTTTTTGTCATCTTGTAATAATAAAATCGTTCTTAAACTATTGTCCCGCCCTTCTCTGCCTTTTACGAATCCCGTCTGATCAGAGTTTATTAAATCAGGTATATGCGGCTTTATCCTTGTTGCCAATATCTTTGCAAAAAATTTTATATCGGCATTCGGCAATGCAGTTGGTCGATAATTAGAGCAAAGGGTATTATCCTTTCCTGTTTTAACTATAATTGAGATGTTGGCAAGAAGTGATTCTTTCCTTACTTCTTCTGTTTCACCTAGTTTATTAAAGTAAATGCACATCTCTGGGATCAGTAGCTCTTTGAATTTTTTATAATATTTAATTGGCAATCCGCCTGGGCCTGGACTTTTTCCCCCGGGTGTTTCTTGAATCGCTTGACTAATTTCTACTTGTGTAATTGGGTCTTCCAGAGTTTCCACTGTTTCTTGCATTAATTTTGGTAAGTTTGCTTCCATTAGTTACTCCCTATTTTTTTTTCCCTATTCACCTTCTCCTCTTGCGTCTCCCCCTTTCTGATAGTATACAGTGTGGTGTAGAACGTCCGAAAGGCTATAGCAATTTCGGATGTCCTGCCCCTCATCTGTCCTTCCTGATCTTTTATTTTTTCTATATAATTTGTGTTTCTTTTTTCCTTTGAAATCCTGGCCAAGTGCTTCCCTGGTTTATTCCCCCATAAATACCTTTCTTTCGAGACGTTTTTAAATATATTCCTAGGGCCAGATTCACAGAGCGATTACGCCGGCGTAACAGGAGATGCGCGGCGTAAGTCTAAATTTGCGCATGCGTTTCGATACTCCGCATCCCCAAAACGAGATACGCAAGAAATCTACTTTTTTTTTCCAGAGTAATTTCGATAGACAGGCGCATCCGTCCGCGCAAAGCTGCGCTAGACACACCATTGATTTGCTATTCAAATATGCTAATGAAAGAGTTACGGGGATCCACAAAAGAACGTTGGTGCAGCGCAGGCTACGCGCTGTGCGCAACAGCTGCACGGCCTGTCTAAAATTAGACCATATAAAAGGTGGTATAAAATTAGACAATTCGTCTACATGTCAGAGAAAGCAACACTGTTAGTGAGGAGCTGAGCAGTCACACGTGTTGCACAACAATCTGTATGCCAGCATGCCAGTGGCATCCATGCTCATAGCTATACTACTGACTTTAGATGAGCAAAGAAGGAGGAGGGCACAGAGGAAGGCACGGAAGAGGGCACGGAGGAGGGCACGGGAGAGGATAATTTTTTTTTTTACAATAAATTTTTCTTTGCTTTAAGAAACATTTTTACAAAAAATATACATACATATATACATCAATACATAACATACATACAAATTACAAACACGGTCTCACTATCTTTCAATAGCCCTTTAAAACCTTGATGGATATAATAATCTAATCTGATACAAGCCCCTCACTCTTCACTTGATATATCACACACCCATAGACATCTTTGGTATGAGTGATTCTAAGGTGTCTCGCATCTTCAGATTCACCCCTCATGCCAGCCTGGAATTAACCACAACCCTGCAGGAGCCCAACACATGACACCACCCATGACAGCTACATATACAATCATAGCCCCACCCCCACAGATTTCGAACAGAACATGTATGGGGACAGCTGGCTGGTTGGTGAGTGACATGGGTGGCAGGCATGACTGTCCCCCCCATGATGCTGAAATCACAAGGGGCACATGCACTACTAACATCCTCCTGTCTTCTCCCTTTAGGGTGACTCTGCATATGCACTGGGACCCCATCTCATGACTCCTATACGGAACCCCCCTAACCAAGGCTACCCTGTCTTCTGAGGGAAGAGCAGCCAGGAGCCAGGTCACATTAGGCATCTTTGCACGTTAAACACACACATTAATCATGGCACAATGAGAATGCATGCATGCACACCACTGTGGTCCCTAGCACAGACACATCACATCCTCATCATATTGGATTGGCGCAAGCCCACCATGCAGGACTTGTGAGCAGCAACGCCATGCCACGGCTCCAATTATGTCACTGTACATTCATACACCATTCACACGGACCCGGGGATCACTTCTCCACCACAAATGAGGGTGACACCCCTTTTCCGGCAGGAATGTCACCCCCAAATTTCCAAATCATACACAAACAGAACCAAAAAAAACAAAAAATTGACCAGCAAAAATAAAAAAATGTCCAGCAAAAATATAATTTAAACAAAATAACAACAAAGAAAACACATAAAAGACAAAAATCACTCTGCAAAACAGTCCCCAAATATCTCAAAGACACGTCACAAACAAACAAACAAACGCTAATAAACAACAGAACAAAAGCACCTTGCTGTATAGGAAGGGATACAAAGGGATGTACTTTTGCAAAGGAAGTGCGTTTGTGTCTGTCTATCTATGCTGTCTGCGTAGTTCACTTAGGTGCCCTAGTCCACTTCCAATTTCACTGATTGCGCCGTTCCCGAGTTGTGAACATGCGCACAGAGGTGCTGACCATGGTCTGCTTCAAGCGCACATGCGCGAGCCGGCCGGCCGGCCCTTCATTTGCATGGGGTCACGGCTCATTTCAATGTAACACGCCCACATCCTTCCCAATTTGAATTACTCCGCCGTGCGCCTCTGAAATAACTTTGCGCAGGCGCAAATTTCTGCGCAAAAACGACGAGAATAGGGTGATTGCGCCGCTACATTGCGCCAGTCTAACGTAAAGGCGGTGCGCTACGCCGGTCCAATAATGCGAAGATGTACGTGAATCTGGCCCCTAGTTTCTATTTCCATTAGATCTCTTTGTTGGGTCCTCTTTATTACAATTTCCTGATAGACTTCGTTGTCTTTTTGGTTTTATGTTTAGCTTCCAAGACTTGTAGCTCTCTAATTATCCTATTTCTATTCGCTTCTCTTATTTTCCTTTTTCCCGCCCCTAGGGAGATAAGTTTTCCTCGGATACAAGCCTTGTGGGCTTCCCATATAGTAGCTGTACTTACATCCGGTGTATTATTGGCAGCAAAATATTCGTCTATATCTGTTCTTATTATATCGAAGACTTCTATATCGTCTATTAACTCCTCATTTAGATTCCAGGTCCCCTTCCTCTCTTCAACTTCTGAAATTGACATCACCCCTATTGCGGCGTTATTTACATACTCTAGAATTTCATGGTCGACCATTATATAATCTAATCTTGAGTACATTTTATGCACTGTAGAGTAGAATGTATAATCCCTTTTGTTTGGGTTAGTGATTCTCCAGGAATCTAATAACTGGTTCTTAAAAAGTTTTTTTTTCACTATTTGCTGTCGCTTGCTGTTCCCAATGCATACCGTCGACACTCTATCTAAATGTAGATCTAAGGTGAAGTTGAAGTCCCCGGCTAGGACTACTTTACCCTGTTTAAAATTGATTAACATATTCAGGATCATTTTTAAGTACCTCTGGGGATGTTTATTAGGGCAATATACATTGGCCAATGTATACCGTTTACCATATAGAACCCCTCTAAGGAACAGATATCGGCCATCTGGGTCCACTATTCTATCTTCTACTTTGAAGCTTACATTTTTCCCTATCCCTATGGCTACCCCTTTAGATCCTTTCTGAGGGGAATCGCCATAATACCATATTGGGACTGCCCGAGAGTACAGCCTAACTCTCGAGTCGACAGTTATATGTGTCTCCTGGAGGAAAACTATATCTGCAAAGAGTCTTTCGATCTTCTTTAGAATCATATGCGTTTTCCGTGGGGAACTAAGTCCTCTCACATTGTAGGTAATAAAATGTACGTTAGACATATGTGTATATATATATTTTTTTTTTTCCCTCCTCTTTTTTTTTTCCGTTTTTCTCACTCCTCTGTTCCCTCTCCTCATTGTCTTCAGGTAATCGACCAATCCTATATTTCTGTCTCTCCCCTCCATCCCCTGTCCCCCCCTACATCTCCCCCCATTCACCCCTCTCATCCCTCTCCCCCCCTGAACCGCCTCCCACCTCCCCCACCCCCTTCCTTCCATCCCCCCTTCCCCCCTTTCAACCCTCCCCTTCCCCCGTTCCCATGATGGAATCTTGACCCTAAGGTCAACTTTAGGAGCATCCCCTCTTGGGGAATTCCCTCTCAAATGTTTCCATAATTGTTTTTTTTCTTCCCAACTTTCAAATCTTATTATAATGTCTCCAGGACTCTCTTGGGGGATTTCTCTAGGGCTCCTAATCCGATGAGCTTGTTCTATTCTTAATGGGGAAGTTATTTCTCTATTCAGTATAGGATTACAGATTTTTCGGATAATTTCTGGGAGATTTTCTGACTGTGAGGAATCTGGGACACCGCGTATCCTGATATTTTTCCTTCTGTCTCTATTTTCCTGATCTTCTGCTTTATACACGTGTTCCCTTTGTTCTTTTTTTATTTCCATAATTTCCTCCTCTAATTTTCTGATAGTATTAAAATGATGGTCCTTTTTTTTTTCAACTTCCTCTAGTCTTTCCAACATAAATCCCATATTTCTCTCCATTCTCTCCATTTGCGTTGTTAGCAAACATTTCCTGCATTTCCGTCTTTGTTGGCGGTGCCGATCCTAGTAGTTGTTCCTCAACATCCCTTTGATCCTGCACTATGCCTGTTTCGTAATCTATCGCAGTCTCTGATAAGGTGTCAGGGTTTGCTGAGCTATTTGGGTTATTTGAGGTCAGTTTTATCTTTTCCTTTATCTTCTCCCTCTCCCTCTCCACCTGGGGATTTCTTGCCACCTGCTGCTTGTCTATTGTAGGTTTTTCCCCGTTCATCCCATGGGTTACATATTTATTCATTGGCCCCGGGCTTTGGCTCAGACGGGGAGGTGCTTAAGCTGAAAGTACCTCCACTCATTTATATTCATCAAATCCTTTTTTATTTTTAGCTCGTTTATAATGCATATTTCCCCCCTTGCATTATATCCCATAATTGTGCGTTTTTTCTTTTTTGATCCAGTTCCCTCTCATTGAATTTTTTTCCCGTTGCAAAATAGTTATTTTCCTTTAGTGCTATCAGTGGTGAATTATATTTCCATTTGTTTTTCTTATACACGTTATCCCAAGTTTTCAATAATATCTGTGTCAGTGTATGTGTGTTGTCCCCCAATGTCCTATATTGTGGAGGTGTCCATATGTTCCTTTCTAATTGCATGTTATGCTGCATACACACGATCGGTCAAACCGATGAGAACCGTCTAATGGACCATTTTCATCAGACCAAACCGATCGTGTGTGGGCGCCATCAGTCATTTATCCATCGGTTAAAAAAAAGCAAACTTGTTTTAAATTTAACCAATGGATACCTAACCGATAGCAAAAAAACTATTGTTTGTAGGCACGACCATCGATTAAAAATCCACGCATGCTCAGAATCAAGTCGACGCATTCTTGGAAGCATTAAACTTCATTTTTTTCAGCGTAATCGGTTAACCGATGGAAAAATCCATCAGACAGTTCTCATCGGTTTGACCGATCGTGTGTGATGGCTTTAGCCATCGTGTGTTCTATATTGACCCATCTTCTCTCGTTAGTTATTTTCGCCCATTCCACCACCCATGTTAACAAAACTGCCTCATAATATTTTGGAAAATCGGGTACACTTAATCCCCCTTGATTTTTTTGCTTTCTTCAATGTCGTCAGTGCTATTCTAGGTTTCCTATTGTGCCATATTAATTTTGTAGTTAGTGTTTTTTATACTCTAAAGTATGCTGTGGGTATGTATATGGGGAGCATTTGAAACTTGTACATGATCTTTAGGAGTATAGTCATTTTTAAGGCGTTGATCCTACCTGTCCATGAAAGAGGGCATACTTCTATTCTCCTTTAATTCTGTTTTAATTTCCTCCAATAGTGGGATATAATTTGCTTGATATAGTTTCTTTGGTGAAGCCATTAATTTAATCCCCAAATATTTCTCTCCATGAAAATGGGAATTCCTGTTGTAAGTATTGTTCCTCTTTTTCTTTCATATTAATATTTAATATCTCAGATTTATTCGGGTTGATCTTAAAATTGGAAAATTCACCGTATTCTTTTAACACTTTTAAAAGATTAGGCATTGTGATACAGGGATTTGATATATAAAATAATACATCCTCATCAAATGCAGCTAGCATATGTTCCTCTTTTCCCACTCTAAAGCCCCTTATGTTCACATTCCTCCCTCCCATTGCTAGGAGTGGTTCCAGTGCTAATACGAACAGGAGCGGAGAATGGGGTCAGCCCTATCTCAAAGGGGGATGATAGTGTTCCATTGACTTTTACCATGGTCGTAGGCATTTATATGTTTGTATCCACTGCATCATTCTAGGGCCTATTCCCATACTCATCATGAATCCCCAGTCTACCCTGTCGAACGCCTTTTCGGGATCTATCGACAGGAGTAGACCGGGACCCTTCCCTCTCTGATTTTTTTATTTTTTATAAAGTGTGAAGTAAAAAACGACGTTTTTGAAACGTCACTTTTCAAAGACGATGTTGCCTACACACCATCGTTTTTTTCACAAAAAGCGAGGTTACAATCACCACTCTTTTCCATTGAAGCTCGCTTCATAACTAGCTTCTGGGCATGCGCGGGTTGAAAAACTTCGTTTTAAACAACGTTTTTGCTACACACGGTGACTTTTTGTGAAACAAAAAAACAACGTTTTGAAAAACGACACAAAAAATTCAAGCATGTTGGAATTTTTTTTTGGTCGTTTTTTTTAAGACAAAAAACGACGTTTTGCCCACACACGATCAATTTAAATGATGTTTTAAAAAACAACGTTTTTTTTCATCGCAAAAAACGACCGTGTGTACGCGGCATTAGTCTAGCATTGTACGACACTTTGCCATCCACCATCATAAGGATATTTCTCTTTTGCAGGTATGGGTTATTGAGGCCATTTCTGAAACCCCCACTGCAGTCGAGAGATTCCAACGATTATGCAGACAGGAAACCTTTTGGATATATTCCCTCAATACGATGACGCCCCATGGACTTAATGAGGAAATAGAAACAAATAACATTGTTTAATATTCTCTCTGTAATGATCTTTTCTTGTTATCACTTTTACTGTTATGATTTTTATAATAATTTTTTATGTTGGCTGATGATGCATTTCCTTGCACCGCATTATGTGGATATGTATGTATATGTGTATATTTTTATACATGTGTACAGATATATATATATATATATATATATATATATAATTTCTCCATATGAAAATAAATAAATAAATAATATTTTCTGAATATATATGTTGATGCACACACATGGCAATACAGGACAGCCTTGTTTGTGCATTTTCTATCGTTTCTGTACATTATTATTAATCCTTTTATATATCATTGCTATTCCCATAATACTGTATATGACGATAGGTATAGGTTAAACTGAGCCATTCCCTAGATTTGATTTAATATTCTCATGTATGGTATGTGCGTCTGTGTATATGTGTGTACATGTATGTATGTGTATTTTCACTGTACATATATGTATATATGTGTATATATTGCTCCGGTTCTTGGATGTGCGGTCTGTGGTCACTCATATGCACGCATTTGTATGTGTGTGCTTTGCGCATATGCGTATGGTGAATTTTTATATTTTTTAGTACACACACCTAATTTATGTGCATGCAGACCTATTGCTGCTCGCCTTATATATGGGGTCTCTTTCTTCCTATATATTTTTTAAATGATAATGATAATTTTTAAATGATAATGATAATTTTTAAATGATAATGATTATTTTTAAATATTTTTAGGATTTTTAGAAATGTTGTCATATTTATTTACTAATTTTTATACTTTTATATATATTTTATATATTTTTTTGTAAAAATGTCTTCACTCTCCGTTTTTTGTTAATATTTTCAGTGTTTTGTTAATATTTTCAGTGTATTTTATTATCTGTCACTATTTCCTAGTTCCCCAGTTCCTCCTGTGTGCACTTTGATTACTAAGCACCGCTGACCAATCACGATAATCCCCGGCATATATATTACGTCCGCTCCTATTGGATGTTATGGATCCGATGAACGAGCGGATGCTGAGAAACGCGTCATCCCATTGGCTGGCCCGAGGTTCCACGTCACTTCCGGTCGTACGGCGACGGATCGCGCTCCATGCTGGAACGCACAGCGCTTCCTAGCTAGGATTCACGGCTCCTGGATCTCCCGTTTGCTTCTCCTAGGCTTCCCCAAGATGGGCTTCCACATCTCCCATGACTCAGCGAAGTCAGCCTGCATGAGCCCTTGCAGCCGTAGATGATAGGTGTGACACCGGACCAGCCGTTAACCCTTATGTGCCTATGCTCTCATTGTGTTTGTGAGTAGCCAATTTATTGTTTATAAATTAATTCTATTAAATTCAGATTTACTGCACTTAGTTTGGCGCATTTCCTTCTTGTTTGTATGTACTGCAACTGTGCCTACCATGTCATGTACTGTGCCCACATGTGGTGTGCCAACCGTGTAATGTGTTGTAATGTACAGTGCCCACCGTGTAATGTGCTGTGTCCATCATGTAATGCAGATTTCTGTGCCTCTGTGTAATGTGCTGTGTCCACCATATAGCTGTGCTGTACAGTGCCCACCATGTAATGCGGAGTGTGCCCACCTTGTCCTGTACTGTGCCCACTGTGTAATGTACAGTGCCCATCGTGTAATGTGCTGTGCCCACCATTTAATGCGGAGTGGTAAAAAAAGAAAGACTAAGTAAAGGGGGATGTATTATATGGGGGACTTCCCCTGGCCTGCTCTAAAGGGGATCTATATAGGGGACCCTGGCCTGTGCTTTATGTGATAATGACTAAGCCCCGCCCCTTCACGACATTGTCAAAAGGGGCAGAGAATGGATGACCTTAAAATGATTCCTTCCGCCCTTGCTTCGCCCCCCTTGCTGACGCCCATGAGCTTCCCATTGCTCCTTTTGTATACACAGAGCTGAAGTAGGTAGTTAATAAATTTGCAAAATCTTTGTTCCCAGTCACCCACTCCAGATCATATTGTAAAGGGCCTATATATTCAGACCTGACTTTTTTACTATTAATATATATATATTTGTTTTCAGTTATTCAGGTTATTTTAATCAGTTCCGCCACAACCTCTAATATACTTAGTTATACTTATTAAATTTTCTTACGCTGAAAAGTTTTATCCTTATTGTGGGGTCACCAGTATGGTATTTGTAATTTGAAATCATATTCCCTCTCAAGTGTCTTTTCCACAGGGATTGCTTGCAGCCTCTCGTCATAACTAATATCCTCCAGTCCCTTTATTAGCTTTGTTGCCCTTCTTTGTACTCACTTAATTTCCATCCTGAGGGCTGGTGCCCAGAACTGGACAGCATACTCCAGGTGAGGCCGGACCAGAGTCTTGTAGACTGGGAGAATTATCGCTTTATCTTTTGAGTTAATCCCCTTTTTAATGCATGACAATATTATGTTTGCTTTGTTAGCAGCAGCTTGGCATTGCATGCAATTGAGTAGATTGCATTCATATTTTTGCCACCTAAATGCATTATTTTACATTCTTCTACATTAAACCTCATTTGCCATGTAGTTGCCCAGCCAATTAATTTGTTCAGATCTTCTTGCAAGGTTTCCACATCCTGCAGAGAAGTTATTGCCTTGCTTAGCTTAGTATCGTCTGCAAATACAGAAATAGAATTCTTTACTCATTCCAGTCAGTGGACTGTCAGTAAAAATTAGGAACAATGGTCTGGCAAATACTTTGATTTACTAAAGGAAAAACAAATGTGCACTTTGCAAGTGCAGTTGCCCAAGAGCTTAGTAAATGAAGTAAACCTTCATTTTACAATGAATACCCAATGACATGCAAGGAAAAAAAACAGCAATTTTACTTGCACATGATTGGATGATGGAAGTCAGCAGAGCTTTCCCTCATTTACTAAGCTTTGAAGCAACTGCACTTGCAGAGTGCAACTACTATACACTTGCTAAAGTGCACAGTGCATTTTCCTTTAGTAAATCAACCTCTAAGGCCTCGTACACACGATCGGACATATCCGATGAAAACGGTCCGCGGACCATTTCCATCGGATATGTCCGATCGGGAGTTTGATCCGATGGTGTGTACACACCATCGGATCAAATTCCCCGCCGCCGGACGGCGCGGTGACGCCACGTCACCGCACCAGGAAGTTAAACACTTCCGCGCATGCGCCGAATCCATTCGGCGGCGGCGCGGCGGCGGTGGGGGACGACATGTCTGCTGGTAAGTGTACTAACCAGCAGACATGTCGGGCGGACAGATTCCACCAGATGGATTTCAAAGCATGCTTTGAAATCTGTCGGGTGGAGAAATCTGTCCGCTAGCCCATACACACGAGCGGAGATGTCTGCTGAAACGGTCCATCGGACCGTTTTCAGCGGACATATCCCCTCGTGTGTACGAGGCCTAAGGCCCCGTACACACGAGCAAATAGATTTGTTCGAATCGGTTCGGACCGATCGATTTGAACAAATCTGTCTGCTGGCCGTTTTGGTTTGATCGCTGTACACACGATCAAACCAAAATCCCCGCCAGCAGACAGAGTGGTGACGTGGCGGTGACGTTGACGCCGCCACGTCATCGCACCAGGAAGTAAATTACTTCCGCGCATGCGTCAAATCCATTCGACGCATGTGCGAGAAGATATGTCTGCTGGTTAGCGTACTAACCAGCAGACATATCAGGCGGACGGATTCCCAGCCGACAGATTTTAAAGCATGCTTTAAAATCTGACGGCTGGCCAATTCCGTCTGCTCGCCCGTACACACGATCAAATCTGTCTGCTGGGACGGTCGGGCTGACTGTTTCCAGCAGATAGATTTGATTGTGTGTACGCGGCCTTAGTGTGCAAGTCTTTTTTTCATTTCCTTAGGATGATTGCCTTTACTGCTGAGAAGAAATGCACAAATACTGTTTTGTACAATTTTGCATAATTACTTATTAATATCCAGATACAATTATATAAATGGTGTGCGGTAAGAATGTTGGGAAACTACAATTTTTTCAGAACCAAAATATATGGATCAGCAAGCAGGTCAGTTGAAAGGGATATTGTATTTTCAGGAAAATTCATAAAAAGACACTAATATAGCATATTAAATGTCTATTCAAGAGAACTCAAATTTTAAGATGTATTTTGCATGCTCTGAATGCTTACATTTGGGATTTGGTTTAGTTTACCTGTCTGGCTAAAGAGGCTGATAAAAATTATTACTTTTAGCAGCTATGTAAAAATGATGCCCACACCATCAGTTAAATGTTTTGTGTTTATGTCCATTCATTTTTATCCCTACAATATTGCTGTTAGTTCTAATAGCCTTAGCTAGAGGTTTTGAAATTAATGAGAATATTTGGTGACAATGCACTCCCTTGTCTTGTGCCATTTATCATCTCAAATTTTTGAGGTTTAGGTTACAAAGTTTTAATATACAGTGCTAAAATAGCTGACAGTTTCCAAACCCTGAATTACATTTTTTCACTAAGGCTGGATTCACACTTGTGCGAATTCCAGCTCTCTTATCTCTGCAGAGAGATAAGACAACTGTTCAGCAGATCAGCTCCATCCTTCTCCATCCTTCTCAGCAAATTTGGAGACCTGGGAGAGGGGAGGGGGAGCGGGGAAGTGTATTGAGCTGAATGAGAGAAATCCTAAAGAGAAATTAACACATCTGCGAATTAGATGCGTGCCCATAGAAGAAAATGGGCCTGAATTCGCACCTGAGCCGCACCGCAATGCAAGGAAAACGCACACGTTTTTTCGGCAATGCGCTGTGCGAATGCATCGCACATATGTGAACCAGCCTCATTGAAATCAATGTATTTTATAATGTTATGCGAATTGGATGCGGTTTAAGCTGCAACCAATTCACCTAGGTGTAAACCCGGCCTTACTCTTTTTAAATAACCCCGTGGTCATTAGGAGCAGAAAAGGCACTTGACAGAGATCTGCAAATCAAATTAGATTGATCATTCTTCTTGTTCCATCTGGTGCTTGCCTGTTTGTTCTCATACATTAAGTATGTATTAGGTAATGACAATATAACATCTTATTATAAAAAAATATATATAATTAATTTAGAAAATGATTACAACAATTGATAAATGAAAGAAAAGGGAAGATTGTGTAAGGTGTGCATTGTTCCATCTGTATCCAAATGAATAAAAATAGTATTCAGAATATTAAACTTATATTACATAAATAAAATATTAGGTACAATGATGTTACATGAGGAAGTGTTATTTAAGTATATATATTTTTAAATCTCTAAAGTACTGTATATCCAAAAAATGTACTGTATTCATCAGAATTGGATACATAATTATTACATTTCTTTGTTTGCAAAAAAATATTTATCTTCTTTGCAATACTGGACATTCTAGATCCAATCTAAGGTCAATCATCTAGGTAGCGTTAGCTTTTCTCTGGTAATTTTACATATAATAAGGCCTGTATCTAAATTTAATAAGACTTGAGCTGGCCATGCAATGTTTATTTATTTGTTTAGGGGGCAGAACGAGGTAGGACCATGTATTCTGACAGTGACACCAGCTGGGACATTGTATTTTTCTGATCAGTGCCTCCAGCTGCTGCTGAACCAGCTAAATGTCAATCAGTGTAGGGCCAGCAATGTAAGAACACTGCAACACTTTATTTCAGAATTAATAAAGACAGTAGTGCAATTCATTTCAACAATAATCTTTTATATGATTTTACTTAGGGCTGTGAAAAATAACTATTAATTAATCGATTAATCTTTCATTTTTTTTGATCGATCAAAAATGTTTTGATCAATCGAAATTCTTTTAATTGGTACTTCAGGGAGTTCCGTCGGAGATCCGGTGACGTCACTGACACCGACGGGGCTTGCCGTGTTCAACTGAAGGGCTCATTTGCTGTGCCTTCATATCTGCATGCCAACGGGACCTTACTATCTGCCACACACAAGGGCTGTTACACTTCCCTCTATCACTTCCCTCTATCACTTCCCTCTATCACTTCCCTCTATCACTTCCCTCTATCAACCTGGGATTCTACAGTAATCCACTGGGAGTTGTGATAGTTCCCTTCATGGGACATCTACATGCCAACGGACTGATGTTAACCCCTCCTCATCTGGATTCAGTAGTGGTATCGTTGTACACATTTTTATACCAGTATCATACTTAGCTACATGTCTTTATGACTGCTTTTGCTACCGTTTGGTATTACTCACACCATTTTTACAGTCTATGTAGCTACATCGATTTCATCTCCAGTGCAATATTTATTTTGTTACCTACTTGAAGACTATAAAGGTTTTAATGCTATTCCCATCGAGCGCTGCCTTTGTGTGTTTTTTGTATCCTGCTATCAATTTTTCCAGTGGTTGGTAGCTGCACTGGGAATCGGCCTGCAAGTAGATCAGCTAAAAGTAATTGGATCTGTATGTGCGTTTATAATTAATCGAAATTAGTCGATTAATATATTAAAAAATAAATCGATTAATCAAACACAAAAATTTTAATCAGTAACAGCCCTAATTTTACTGTATGTGCTAACATATTTTAGTCATGCTAGTTACCTGTAAAAACCTTCCTTGTACAGTATATACAGTACATTTAAAAGTCCTGAGACTGATACTGGGTGCCAACATCATGAATGTAATATCAAGGGACCCAACACACTAATGCCTCGTACACACGATTGGTTTTCGTGACAGGAAAAGTGCAAAGTGCAATATATATGTATTTGTATATTTATATATGTGTGTGTGTGTGTGTGTATATATATGTATATATATATATATATATATATATATATATATATATATATATATATATATATATATATATATATATATATTAAATGGCCCAGAGGTCCCCAGGGCCCCGGATGGCAACCTCCTTTTTTTATATATATTTTTGTATTCTTTTTTTTTTGCTTTTTTATAATTTTTTTTCTTTTATATATATATATATATATATATATATATATATATATATATATATATATATATATATATATATTTTTTTTTTAATTAAAGGGCCCAGAGGTCCCCAGGGCCCCATGTGGCCCCCCATTTTTATATATAAATGTTTTTTTTTTATTTTTTTATATATTTTTTTATTAAAGGGCCCAGAGGTCCCCAGGGCTCCAGATGGCAACCCCCCCTTGTTTTTATTTATTTTTTATTAATTTAATTTAAAAAAAAATGTATATATATATATTTTTCTTTTTATTAAAGGACCTGGAGGTCCCCAGGGTCCCGGATGGCAACCCCCCTTTTTGTGTAATTTATTTTTATTAAAAGAAAAATTATATATGTGTGTATATATATATATATATATATTATCATTATTAAAGGGCCCAGAGGTCCCCAGGGCCCTGGACGGCAACCCCCCTTTTTTTTTATTTGTTTATAGAGATATTTTTTCTTATTTCTTTTTTTTTGTAAAGGGCATCCCCCCGCTCAATTTGTGGCAGCCCCCCCCCCACTTCTCAATTTCAGGCAGCAGCAGCACCCTCCCCCAGGTTCTCTGCTCCAGGAAGCCCATGTCTGATGCTGTGTAAGGGGCCCCATAATTCCCGATGGTGGCCCTGGAAAGAGGAAATGAAGGAGGAGGATGGCAGAACTCTTAAAGGTGGGTATCTGAAGTAAGTAAGCCCCTAAACCACTTATTTAGGGTTTGGTCAATGATATCCTCACTGACGAGGCGTTGGTCCTGTTCCATGTCCTTCAATTTTGATTGCACCAGGCATTGGGGGTGGCACTCAGGGCCTCACTAGCCTCCTTAATGAGGCCGAGTGCTGCCACCTCCATGTTCCTCCCTCTCTTGAGCCTTTTTTGTTGAAGATGGAGGGGAAGCACCTGTAATTGGGTGTGGTGACTGGGCCCGACCACCTTCTGGCTGGCACTTGCCCCTGCCACCTTCTGGCTGGCACTCGCCCCTGCCACCTTCTGGCTGGCACTCGCCCCTGCCACCTTCTGGCTGGCACTCGCCCCTGCCACCTCCTGGCTGGCACTCGCCCCGCTGCCACCTCCTGGCTGGCACTCGCCCCACTGCCACCTCCTGGCTGCCACATTCCACATCTTCATCCAGGCTGATATCTTGCCGTGTATAAAAAAGGGACATCGTTTTAGTTTTTGTTTCATCAATCACACACAATTTTTAGCTCAAGACTGCTGCAAATTGAATGTTAACAAATAGAAAAGACTATCATTCTGACCCCAACATTTTTCATTCTTGTCCCAATAATTTTTGGCCACTACTGTCTATTGATATGTTAATCACTTTTTGTTAAATCATTAATTTGTTATCAATAATCAAATCTAGTTTACATCATTAATATTAGGACAATAACATTTTTAAAAGATACTATACCTGGCTCCAGCTGGGATCCTCCTCTTTAGGGTTGAGCTTCGTATTCGAGTCAAACTCATGTTCGACACGAACATCGTATGCTCGATCGTTCGTCAAAATTCCAACCAAATGGGTCGTTCATGCCAAATTTGAGTTACATTTTACAGACCATAATTCACCGCGGCATCGCTGGCTGATGATTGGCCAAGCATGCACTATAACCCGCATGCTTGGCCAATCACAGTGCGCAAAAAAACGGAGAGCCATAATTGGCCAAAGCCAGGGTGGCTTTGGCCAACTATTGCTCAGGGGGTTTAGTACATGCCCCACACTGTAAAAGGCCGCCTGCAGGTCGGCCTTGTGTAGTGTGTTGCGGTGGTGGTTAGAGAGAACAGAGAGAGACAGAGAGAGTGTAATTTTTTGCAGGTAGATAGAGCAGGCAGGCAGGCAGGCTAGTCATTTAATCTTACAGTGTGTAGAGGATATATATACATCCCAGGTGTTGTACATATATTTATACACTGCATAGTTTAGCTAGATCAGTTCTTCCTAATTTACTGGCAGACAGGTGATTGTGCTATTTAAAGACATTTTCACAGGCATACTATAGACACCCAGCAGGTACAATATTTAAAGGAATACATTTTTTATATGTAAGCATCATTAAAATCACTGATCCTGATTGAGCAGTGATTTTAATGATGCTTAAATAACAAAAATTAAATATAAAAAAATCCTTTAAATATTGTACCTGCTGGGTGTCTATAGTATGCCTGTGAAAACGTCTTTGAGAACCCGGGTCTTGTCCAAGGGAACATGTATCAAAGGAAAAAAAGTTTTAAAATGCTTGTTTTTTCAGGAGCAGATCACTGTACCTGTCTAAGAATTCACCCAGGAACTCAGGGTCCTTAAATATATTAATTTTCTCTGCAAGAAAAACACGAGAGAAATACTAATTTCAGTCTAAACTCTCATAATCTTATCCCAATATAGGCCTCAATCTAGAAGCAGTATAGGCCACTGATGCCCCAAGTAAAAATCTTACCTTCTGTGAGGGCTTACCTAGAGTGGAGTCCATTTGCAGACTTGTGAGCTACCTTTGCGACCTGATGCGATCCGCCCCCTGAGATTGGGACAGAGGGACGGATGCACCGGGAGGCACCGGTACCAGCGGGAAGATGATGGTCAGGTGCGTGGAGCAGGTACAGGCGGATCACCGACTGGAAGGCTGCAGCAGATGAACAGAAGACCGTCCAGGCACAAAAGTACTTCACTGGTCAGGGCAGGGCTGAAAACAGGTCCAGGAGACAAGCCGTGGTCAGGGGCTGGAGAAGACAGGGAAAGTCCAAAAATACAAGCCGGGGTCAAAGGGCAGGTGAAGATCGGGTATCCAAAGTCCAAGCCGGGGTCAGGGGTTCAGGCAAGCAGAAGTCCAAAAACGAGCCAAGGGTCAAAAGCCGGGGGTCAGTCTTGCAGCAGAAGATCAACATATAGGAGCTGTTGGCACAGACAGAATGATCTGATCAGAATGAACTGACAAGGCTGTCAGAGTGAGGCAGGGCTTTATACCCTAGATAATTTGGGTAAATTGCCTCAGCTGGACCAGAATATTTAGGTGCAGATTGCAATGAGATCAAGCAGTCAGCACCAGGCTTCAATGGACAGCTAAACTGGAAGGTGGCTCAGAGATAAGGAGTTGGAATAACAACAGAGCGGTCCTGGGTTCAACTCCCCGTTACTGACCCTGACACCTTCATTCTCACTATCAGAATTTCCTCCACTCACAGATCATAGTACTACGCACACGGGTTGCACTTTATATACACTGCGCATGTGTGAAACCCCTGATGTTCATTCTAGTAGATTTCCCCGCCCCTTCTCTTTCAGTGTGCAGTGGGAGATGACATGGTGGAGACACAGCAGGTGGCTGATATTTCCAGGAACGAGGAGGAAAGCCCGGAGGCAGATACATCACGATCCTGGAGGAGATATAAGGCCTCAAATATGTCATTTGTAGAGATAGCAGAGATGGTGGACGTCTTGAGGAGGACTGACTATAATGGGAAGCCTAGTGGAAAGGCCAAGATCATGTCTGAAGTTGTGAGGAGTCTGCACAGGAATTTCAGGGTATAACGATCCAAGGAGGAAACAATGGTCAGACCTGAAACTGAGAAAGCATAATCACTACAGAAAGATCAAGACAATGCTTCAAAATAGTAAGGGCCAGATTCAGGTAGATCAGAGCATCTTTGCTCTGGAGTAACGCATCTCATTTACGTTACGCTGCAGAAATTTTAGGAGCAAGTGCTGTTATTCATGAAGCACTTGCTCCAAAAGTTGTGGCAGCGCATCGCAAATGAGACAGCGGAATTCAAATTGGGCGGGTACGGGGCGTGTAGTATTCAAACTACGCGCGATCCCGCGGCGAACGTACTGCGCATGCGTCGAGTGTCAATGCATCCCAGTGCGCATGCTCCAAGTTCTGTCAGTGAACGTCAATGACGTCACGTCCCCATTCATGAATGTTTTACGCAAACGACGCGATTTGTTTTTTTTCCGACGCGATGACGACGCCTATACCTAACATAGGATATTCCACTAGGGGGCTGCTTTATCTTTACGCCGCGTATCGCTTCCGGAAACGTCGTAAAGTCACTGCGTCGCGCCCGAAAACGATCGTGAATTTCCGACTCCCGCTGATTAACATATTTTTTCAGCGTTAATCAGCGGGAACGCCCCCGGCGCCATTTTTAAGTTGAAGTAACGATGCGATGGCAAAATTCAATTACGCCGTTCGCATCGGAACTCCAACCCGGCGTTTCTTGTTTTCTGATTATAGAAAACAGAAACGCCAGCTTAAAGTGACAGTTAGGCTGGCGGATCACTGGATCCGCCAGCCTAACTCTTCATGAATCTGGCCCTAAGTATTTGTCCTGTGTTCCTATTAGGATTATTACTTTCATGTTGCTCCATGTGCTTTTCTTTACTGTTGGACAGTTTAAAATAGCAACTTGCAGGCTCATGGGCACAGTAATCGATCGTAGTAAACATTGTTAATTTGTCCACTAATAATACAATGTTTTTGGCAGATACAGGGTTAACTACATTTAGTCATGCCTATTTGTATTAAAATAATTTTAATACATTGTTGTCTAGATCTGTTTGCAGAGCTTTTTTTTCTCAGAAAATAGGTGCAGGAACTCAACCACGACCCCGTTCAGATTTCACAAACAGTAGAATGGGTCTTAAAGGGGCATTGAATAGCATGATTAAAATACATACAGAGTGCAGAGTTCAGGGGGTTACACAGAGTGCAGAGCTGTCACGTGTAAACACAGAAACAAGACTTCTGTGTTTATAAGTGATTGTGGTGAGTAGGCACCAAAGGGTCCGAGCCATAGGTGGTGGAACCGAGTTCCCCCAAGTTCCCCCTGAAAAAAAGCCCTGTCTGTTTGTAACTAGAATGAAATGCACACCTAACAGTCCCTTTTCCCTGGCTGTGAGGACTTGTGCTGGGAATCATGTCTGCTTGAGGTATGCTGGGGCGACCTCTGACTGCTGCAGGAAGCACGGGCGGAAGATGAATGTGAGTGGTCAGAACTTCTGTGTCCTCCTGACCCCTTATCGTGAGAACTCAGATGGGAGGATCTGCGGGGTGACTCTCGGTGCGGGCAGTGGAAACAGAACAAAGGGATATTTCCATGTGCCCGAGAACAAAAGGCTCTTTGACTGAAGGAACTTACGTGCCTGTTGCAGCCCTTACCTAGTGGTATGTTGAGGATATTTTTGATGCAGCATTGCGAGATCAGAGACAGCTAGGGGCGAATTTAAATTTAGAAGTATCCAATCAATATATATATATATATATATATATATATATATATATATATATATATAAAATCACAAAGAAAATAATTAAAATAAATAATTTAATAAAATATTATACATAAAATTACCTTGGCCAGGTTCCATTTAAAGAGAGAGGAAGGTAGATGGTAGAGAAAGACACTTGGAGATGTCTTCCCTTTGACAGCCTGACTTAAATGAACCATTAGGCTGTTTTAATAAGGAAATCCCAGTCAGGGTGTACCAAGATGGCCGCCGCTAAGCCTCAGCAGGCTACTGCGCAAGTGCCATGACATCCTGCCGTAACTCCGCCCCCTAGATGATGAGGCTAAGCTTGGCAGTGTGTGCAAAGCACCCGCACACACACAGGAAGGGAACGGAATGCCGGCTTGCATGGAGACAGAGTCAGGCTATTTGGTGGCTACAGGCAGGAGACCCATGGAATAGAAACAACACTATAGGAGGCATGTCAGGGGTAAGGAAAAAACGCTTTTGCTCTTAGAAATGGTCCTTCTGAGATAAAACGGCCCAAAAAAGATCCACAGAAAACAGGCTCCCACACTTATATGGCGCATTTAACAGCCCAAGTCATGGGACTCCATACAGCAGGAGAGCATGAATCTGCAGGAATGAGGACAGGAAAAAGAATGCCTGAGGGGGGACAACTCTTTTTTTATACAGTTAAGTGGTCCTGTGGGTTGGTCAAGGGCGGAGCCACCAACCATTGGTAGGCACCAGGAAAGTAAGTTCCTTGGGAAGACATAACAGACATCTTCTCAAACAAAAGAACTCAAAAGTGTTGGTAAAGTATATATATTATATCCTGTATGCAATAGATGGTTTGAAGATGTGGCCATTCCATTTTATCATAGTGTTGACTGGATCTGAGAGATTTTCAACTGCAGTATGAAATCCTATGGATGAAATAAAAAATTGAAAATTTATTATCAAATACTTACCGTAATTTTCCTTTCCTGATAGGCTCCATGGCAGCATACGTGTGGGTTGGCCCCACCTTCATAACTACACAATAGGACCCCTCCCTATAAATTTCAGCTGTGGGCTCTCAGCCGTGTTCCGTAACTAGCCTACTCCAAGCAATTACGGTAAGTATTTGATAATACATTTTCAGTTTTCCTGACAAGCTCCATGGCAGCATAGGTGTGGGAAATAACTCGCCAAAAACACACTTGGGTGGGCAAAATGCTGAGGCAAGAAAATACATTTATTTAACACTGTCAACTGACGGCACTTGTAAACCAAATTTCAGTGAAGATAAGGCAGCCAATTCAACACAATAGTGGGAAACAAACATATTAATAGATGAAAACGAAGCCGTTCTGCATATAATTTCAGGTGCGACATAATGTGAGGCTGCCCAAGAAGTCGAGATTCTCCGGGGTGAGTGCGCATTCACTGCCTCTGGAGGAGCCAAGCCCTTGGCTTTGTATGTCCTTTGGATGGTCTGAACTATCCAAGCTGCAATGGATCTGATTAAGGCCCGTTTTCCTTTGTTCTTTCCATGAAGAAGAATGAAAAGAAATTCTGTTTGTCTGAAAAATTCTGTAATTTCTGTCATTTCCAGGTATTGAATTAATGTGTGCCCCACATCACGGGGGTGAATATTTTGATCTTCAGATATCCCAAAAGTGGACATTACAATTTTCTGATTTTCATGAAAAATGTATGTAACTTTAGGATTTGAACACAGCATGGGAATTAATACTGCTCTATCTGAAAAAAAAAAAGGTCAAGAATGGTTCTTTTGAACCTAGGTTTCTGATATCAGAGACTCTTAGCTGAAGTAACTACTAGAAAGTCTTGAGAGTAAGATCCTTAGCTGATGGGGCGTGGCCTGGAGGGCGACCATCTCCAAGCTTGAGCAGTATCGCCGCCAGGAGAAGGACTCCCCAGGAAAAGATGTGCCATGAGGGTGGAGGAGGCATCTGTCGGCACAGACACAGCCAAGGTGCTGCAGACTATCACCACCTACCAAGATGCTGTCACGGCCTGCCAGACCACACTCATAGCAAGAATAGAGGAGGTGAAGGTGGACATATCATTGGTAAGACAAGACCTACAGAAACTTAGGGAGAGAGCCACCGAATGTGGAGGTCTCTCTCCCCCCTCCAGCACGCCGCCAAGGCCATGCAACTGCAGATTAACCAGCTCCTGCAGAAGCAAGATGACCTCGAAAATAGAACCAGAAGGTGCAACCTCCAATTCATAGGCCTGCCTGATGGGGTTGAGGGGAGAAACCTGCATGCTTTCCTGGAAACGCTGCTATGTGATACATATGGCAGGGAAGTTTTCTCCCCCATGTTTGCCGTGGAACGTGCACATCGCCTGTCGGGCGCCCCCCGCACCTTCATAGCACAATTCTTCAGCTTTAGGGATAGGGATTCCATCCTTTGTCTCAGCAAAGAAAAGGGAAACATCCCCTTAAACAACAAGATGGTGGCTGTCTTCCCAGACTTTTTGGCTGAGGTACAGCACAAACGCAAGTCCTTCATTAAAGCCAAGAGGCGCCTCCACATCAACCATGTGAAATATGCTATGCTGTTTCCGGCCCATCTTTGTGTGAATGGAAAGGACCGCGCACACTTCTTTGATGATCCGAAGGAGGTCATAGCGTGACTGGAGCAACAGGAGGTACGCGGATAAGTGTCATGGTGTCTGATGCCCTGAGGCCTATTATGCTTTTACCTCACTGATCCTCTCCTTTCCGTCCCTCGGGAACCCATGCTCATCCTGTTCCCCCACTGAGAGAGATCTCTCACTATACTTTTGTTTCCCCTTCTTCCCCCTTGGAGGATAACATTCCCATCCGTGTACCTTCTTCACCCCTGTGCAGACTTCTGTATCGCTGGGACAGGGGCTTAAATCTGCATACTGACATTGCTCTCTGCTCCCCAGGGCCCCTGTAGACGCTTGACTGGACATCAAGATACTGGCTAAAGTGCTTGCCATCCGTCTGAATGCAGTCATCCTGTCCCTGATCCACGCTGACCAGACAGGCTTCATGCCTGGCCGGAACACCTCTTTTAACCTCAGGAGACTCTTTATCAACCTACAGGCGGGGCATGATAACCTGGGCTCCAGAATAATTGTTGCCTTGGACACCGCCAAGGCATTCGATTCAGTGGAGTGGAGGTACCTCTGGGTCTGCCTTGCAAAATTTGGACTCGGCCCTAAATTTATTAAATGGGTACAGCTCCTTTACCAGGCCCCGGACGCCAGGGTCCTCGCCAATGGCTGGCCCTCGGACCAATTCCCTTTAAATAGAGGCACGAGGCAGGGCTGCCCCTGTCTCCACTGCTATATGCTTTGGAGGCGGAACCACTTGCAATCGCCATACGCTCGCACCCAGGCATAGAGGGACTGCAGAGGGGGGCCTCCTCCCACTACAGAGAGTTGCTGACATCAAATATTTGGGAATTCGGACTGCTCGAGATCCGACAAACTATGTCTCCCTGAATATCACACCACTGTATGAAATGCTGAAGCAAAAGACCCAGGCCTGGGCTCATCTCCCATTGAGAGTCATGGGTCATATAAATCTTGTAAAAATGGTTTTATTACCCAAAATCTTGTACATGGTCTGCCCTTCTCCGGTATATCTCGTGCTTAGGCACTTTAAGCAATTGGAAGCCCCCCTTAAGCCGTTCATCTGGGGTACCGCCAGACACAAACTCCCATGGCACAGGCTTAAGAATCCGACTGACCTTGCCAGATTGGCGCTCCCTGACTTTAATGCTTACTATCTGGCCACCCAGCTGTCACAGATATTTCACATAGATAAAGTGGACAGGGATATATTTCTCTGTCTCTTCTTCCCTACTTGGGCGCATTGGTTGCGACAGCGGGTGGGGAGGGACGAGCGGGATCTTTAAAGGACCGCCGCTAATTGCTATACCACTACAGAAAGGTATGGAGCGTGTCTTCGAACAGGCTCCATATTACATCCTGTGACAGGAAGTCAGGTAATTTTGTGTGTGTTGTCCCAGACGGAAGATACTGTTCTGCCTTGTGTAGAAAATACACCAATTACTATTGGGCGTCTGCTGTAGAAATGGCCAGAGAGGTTTGGGGAGTTAGAAGCCTTTAGCTGTTCAAAACGAAGCAATTAAAGCCCCTATAAATAAAGCCTAAGGATAATGACTGATTGCTGGATCCTGGGGCTTGGTGAAGTGAAGGAGCAGTCAGAAGCACTTCTGAAGAGGTGAGGTGCTGATGGATATTTCTGTGTGAGAAATATTAAAGAGACTTTTTTGTTGTTTTCTGCTGTAGGACCAGCAGTGTCTGCCCAGCAGTAGGCTGTGCCAGACTCAATAGGTAGGTTCATGTGTTGGGAAGGTAGACGCCCCAAGTGGCAAGGGTTTATTTTGTGTTTTGTTTTGTTTATACTGTTTTGATGCTTGCACGTGTATCCCGCAAGATGGAAAAATAAACCATATCATATCATCCTCAAGTGCCTTTTTGTACAGTTCAGCGTGTAGTGAACCCATAGAGGGGATCACACACCCGCTACCGAGTTAATGCCTCACACATGGTGGAGAATGCGGGCAGTTAAAGTAAACCCAAAATGGAGGAGATGCTGAAACAGCTGATTATAGCAAATGCAAATAACCAGCGGAGTTTTGAAGCTCAACAACAGGTTCACCAAGAAAGCATGGCAGCTCACCAAGAGAGCATGGCAGCTCACCGAGAGAGAATGGCAGGTTGGAAACGGGAACACCAGCAGCAAATGGAGGCCATTGGGAAACTATTTGAGAGAACAGAGGAAAAGGATAGCAAGCCCTCTCTGATTGAGAATCCAGAGGACCATATTGCTATGGAGGTTACCACATCTGTTGTTGAGACGGAATCATCACCGGAGTGTAGTACTTCACCAGAGGAACAAGAAGTGGAGCCAGAGTAGTGTGCCCTGGCAGAGCCTGAAACTCCCGAATTAAAGGAGCCACCATTAGTAGTAGAAGAGTCCGTAGAGCCTGTGGAAACCAATGTTGTGAATGGCGTTCCAGAGGTCAAACCAGAAGAGAAAGACCCTCATGTACAAGAAGATGCTGAGGAGGTCTCGGCTGTCCCCGCAGTAGCAGCTCCTATAAAGCTGAATCAACGGTCTGACAGTTCTGCTAAATACAGTACATAGTTACATAGTTAGTCAGGTTGAAAAAATACACAAGTCCATCCAGTTCAACCATAAAAAAAAATAAACAAACAAAATAAAACACAGTACATCCCATACACCCAACTCCATACCCACAGTTGATCCAGAGGAAGGCAAAAAACCCCAGCAGAGCATGATCCAATTTGCTACCGGAGGGGAAAATCCTACAAAACTTAGTACTCAGGCCCTTCTTAAAGCAATCTACTGAGCTGGCCAGAACCACCTCTGGAGGGAGCCTGTTCCACATTTTCACAGCTCAGTGTTGACCTTAAAGTGAATAACTCAACACCAAGTTCACTATATGGACCTCTTATATATTTGTACATGTTGATCATATCCCCCCTTATTCTCCTCTTCTCAAGAGTGAAAAAATTCAGTTTTTCTAATCTTTCCTCATAGCTGAGCTCCTCCATGCCTCTTATCAGTTTAGTTGCCCTTCCCTGCACTTTCTCCAGTTCTCCGATATCCTTTTTGAGAACTGGTGCCCAAAACTGGACTGCATATTCCAGATGAGGTCTTACTAATGATTTGTACAGGGGCAAAATTATATCTCTATCTCTGGAGTCCATACCTCTCTTAACCACGTGACCACTGGGCACTTAAACCCACTTAATAACCAGAACAATTTTCAGCTTTCGGTGCTCTCACATTTTGAATGACAATAACTCAGTCATACAACACTGTAACCAAATGAAATTTTTGTCCTTTTTTCCCACAAATAGAGCATTCTTTTGGTGGTATTTTATCACCTCTGCGGTTTTTATTTTTTTCGCTATAAATGAAAAAAGAACGAAAATGTTGTAAAAAAAATGAATTTTTCTTCATTTCTATTATAACATTTTGCAAAAAAGTATTTTTTCTTCATAAACTTGGCCTAAAATGTATACTGCTACATATCTTTGGTAACAAAACAATTTTTTTTAGATATTCTTTAGTCTGGGTGAAAGTTATAAGGTCTAAAAGCTATGATACCAATTACTGAAAATTGATCAATTTGATCACATCTGATGTACTGACGGCCTCTCTCATTTCTTGAGACCCTAACATGCCAGAAAAGTACAGACACCCCCCAAATGACCCCTTTTTGGAAAGAAGACATTCCAAGGTATTTAGAAAGAGGCATTGTGAGTTTTTTGAAGTTGTAATTTTTTCCCACAATTCTTTGCACAATCAAGATTTTTTTCATTTTTATTTCCTTACCACAAAATTTTCATATTAACAGGTTATTTCTCACACACAGCATATGCATACCACAAATTACACCCCAAAACACATTCTGCTATTTCTCCCGAGTATAGCGATACCACATGTGTGAGACTTTTTCCTGTGACAGGAAGTCAGGTAATTTTGTGTGTGTTGTCCCAGACGGAAGATACTGTTCTGCCTTGTGTAGAAAATACACCAATTACTATTGGGCGTCTGCTGTAGAAATGGCCAGAGAGGTTTGGGGAGTTAGAAGCCTTTAGCTGTTCAAAACGAAGCAATTAAAGCCCCTATAAATAAAGCCTAAGGATAATGACTGATTGCTGGATCCTGGGGCTTGGTGAAGTGAAGGAGCAGTCAGAAGCACTTCTGAAGAGGTGAGGTGCTGATGGATATTTCTGTGTGAGAAATATTAAAGAGACTTTTTTGTTGTTTTCTGCTGTAGGACCAGCAGTGTCTGCCCAGCAGTAGGCTGTGCCAGACTCAATAGGTAGGTTCATGTGTTGGGAAGGTAGACGCCCCAAGTGGCAAGGGTTTATTTTGTGTTTTGTTTTGTTTATACTGTTTTGATGCTTGCACGTGTATCCCGCAAGATGGAAAAATAAACCATATCATATCATCCTCAAGTGCCTTTTTGTATAGTTCAGCGTGTAGTAAACCCATAGAGGGGATCACACACCCGCTACCGAGTTAATGCCTCACACATGGTGGAGAATGCGGGCAGTTAAAGTAAACCCAAAATGGAGGAGATGCTGAAACAGCTGATTATAGCAAATGCAAATAACCAGCGGAGTTTTGAAGCTCAACAACAGGTTCACCAAGAAAGCATGGCAGCTCACCAAGAGAGCATGGCAGTTCACCGAGAGAGAATGGCAGGTTGGAAACGGGAACACCAGCAGCAAATGGAGGCCATTGGGAAACTATTTGAGAGAACAGAGGAAAAGGATAGCAAGCCCTCTCTGATTGAGAATCCAGAGGACCATATTGCTATGGAGGTTACCACATCTGTTGTTGAGACGGAATCATCACCGGAGTGTAGTACTTCACCAGAGGAAAAAGAAGTGGAGCCAGAGTAGTGTGCCCTGGCAGAGCCTGAAACTCCCGAATTAAAGGAGCCGCCATTAGTAGTAGAAGAGTCCGTAGAGCCTGTGGAAACCAATGTTGTGAATGGCGTTCCAGAGGTCAAACCAGAAGAGAAAGACCCTCATGTACAAGAAGATGCTGAGGAGGTCTCGGCTGTCCCCGCAGTAGCAGCTCCTATAAAGCTGAATCAACGGTCTGACAGTTCTGCTAAATACAGTACATAGTTACATAGTTAGTCAGGTTGAAAAAATACACAAGTCCATCCAGTTCAACCATAAAAAAAATAAACAAACAAAATAAAACACAGTACATCCCATACACCCAACTCCATACCCACAGTTGATCCAGAGGAAGGCAAAAAACCCCAGCGGAGCATGATCCAATTTGCTACCGGAGGGGAAAATCCTACAAAACTTAGTACTCAGGCCCTTCTTAAAGCAATCTACTGAGCTGGCCAGAACCACCTCTGGAGGGAGCCTGTTCCACATTTTCACAGCTCAGTGTTGACCTTAAAGTGAATAACTCAACACCAAGTTCACTATATGGACCTCTTATATATTTGTACATGTTGATCATATCCCCCTTATTCTCCTCTTCTCAAGAGTGAAAAAATTCAGTTTTTCTAATCTTTCCTCATAGCTGAGCTCCTCCATGCCTCTTATCAGTTTAGTTGCCCTTCCCTGCACTTTCTCCAGTTCTCCGATATCCTTTTTGAGAACTGGTGCCCAAAACTGGACTGCATATTCCAGATGAGGTCTTACTAATGATTTGTACAGGGGCAAAATTATATCTCTATCTCTGGAGTCCATACCTCTCTTAACCACGTGACCACTGGGCACTTAAACCCACTTAATAACCAGAACAATTTTCAGCTTTCGGTGCTCTCACATTTTGAATGACAATAACTCAGTCATACAACACTGTAACCAAATGAAATTTTTGTCCTTTTTTCCCACAAATAGAGCTTTCTTTTGGTGGTATTTTATCACCTCTGCGGTTTTTATTTTTTTCGCTATAAATGAAAAAAGAACGAAAATGTTGTAAAAAAAATGAATTTTTCTTCATTTCTATTATAACATTTTGCAAAAAAGTATTTTTTCTTCATAAACTTGGCCTAAAATGTATACTGCTACATATCTTTGGTAACAAAACAATTTTTTTTAGATATTCTTTAGTCTGGGTGAAAGTTATAAGGTCTAAAAGCTATGATACCAATTACTGAAAATTGATCAATTTGATCACATCTGATGTACTGACGGCCTCTCTCATTTCTTGAGACCCTAACATGCCAGAAAAGTACAGACACCCCCCAAATGACCCCTTTTTGGAAAGAAGACATTCCAAGGTATTTAGAAAGAGGCATTGTGAGTTTTTTGAAGTTGTAATTTTTTCCCACAATTCTTTGCAAAATCAAGATTTTTTTCATTTTTATTTCCTTACCACAAAATTTTCATATTAACAGGTTATTTCTCACACACAGCATATGCATACCACAAATTACACCCCAAAACACATTCTGCTATTTCTCCCGAGTATAGCGATACCACATGTGTGAGACTTTTACACAGCGTGGCCACATACAGAGGCCCAACATGCAGGGAATGCCATCAGGCGTTCTGGATCACCCAGACCAATTCTGACATTTCTCTCCTACATGTAAAAATCATAATTTTTTTGCTAGAAAATTACATAGAATCCCAAAACATTATATATTCTTTTTTAGCAAAGACCCTAGAGAATACAATGGCGGTTGTTGCAACTTTTTATCGCGCATGGTATTTGCACAGCAATTTTTCGAACAATTTTTGGAAATAAAACAGTTTTGTGCTTTTTAAAAAAAAAACATTAAATTTAGCCCAATGTTTTTGCATAATATGAAAGATGAAGTTACGCCGAGTAAATAGATACCCAACATGTCACCCTTCAATATTACACACGCTCGTGGAATGGCGCCAAACTTTGCGACTTAAAAATCCCCATAGGTGACGCTTTAAATATTTTTACTGGTTACATCATTTTAGTTGGAGAGGAGGTCTAGGACCAAAATGATTGCTCTCGCTCTAACGTTCGCAGCGATACCTCACATTTGTGGTTTGAACACCGTTTTCATATGTGGGCGGGACTTACGTGCACGTTCGCTTCTGTATACGAGCACGCGGGAACAGGGGCGCTTTACGTTTTTTTTTTATTGTTCATTTTACTTTATTTATTTTAGTTTGACACCTTTTTCCCCAAAAATAAATGTTTTGATTACTTTTATTCCTATTACAAGGAATGTAAACATCCCTTGTAATAGGAATATAGCGTGACAGGTCCTCTTCAGTGAGATATGGGGTCAATAAGACCACACATCTCACCTCTAGGCTGGGAAGCCTGAAAAAAACAACCGCAGAGTATTGCGCAGGGAGTATTGCGCAGGGAGTATTGCGCAGGGAGTTTTGCGCAGGGAGTATTGCGCAGGGAGTAATGCGCATGGAGTATTGCAGAGTATTGTTCAGAGTATTGCAGAGTATTGCGCAGGGGGTACTGCAGAGTATTGTTCAGAGTATTGTTCAGAGTATTGCAGAGTATTGCACAGAGGGTACTTCAGAGTATTGTTCAGAGTATTGCAGAGTATTGCGCCAGGGGAACTGCAGAGTATTGTTCAGAGTATTGCTGGGGGGGTACTGCAGAGTATTGCTGGGGGGGTACTGCAGAGTATTGCTGGGGGGGTACTGCAGAGTATTGCTGGGGGGTACTGCAGAGTATTGTGCCAGGGTATGCTGAGTATTGCGCAGGGGTACAGCTGAGTATTGCTGGGGGGTATGCTGAGTATTGCTGGGGGGGTATGCTGAGTATTGCTGGGGGGGTATGCTGAGTATTGCTGGGGGGTATGCTGAGTATTGCTGGGGGGGTTGCAGGGATGGATGAGCAGGGATGGATGGATCTGTGACTGCAATAGTCACAGATCCATCCACAGCGCTGCCGCCATCCGCGCTCCCCCTCTCACACTGTACCGATCGGTACAGAGAGAGGAGGGAGGAACCGGTGTCATCAAATGACGCCAGTCTGTTTACATGTGATCGCGCCGTCATTGGATGGAGCGATCACGTGGTAAACCACCGCTATCAGCGGCGATTTACCATGATCCGTGACCCGCCGGGTCCAGACATTCCCGTGTGCGCGCCCCAGGGGGCGCGCAGGAGCGCGACTCTGGAATCATGTTTATATAACGTGATCCCAGAGTTAAGCAACCACCCTGCCGCCGTTATTTTTCGGCAGGTGGTTGCTAAGTGGTTAATACAAGAAAGGACTTTGCTCGCTTTGGAAACCGCAGCTTGGCATTTCATGCCATTATTGAGCTTATGATCAACTAAAACCCCCAGATCCTTCTCCACTACAGATCCCCCAGTTGAACTCCCCCTAGCATGTATGATGCATGCATATTCTTAGCCCCCAAGTGCATAACTTTACATTTATCAACATTAAACCTCATCTGCCACATAGTCGCCCAATTAGACAGAGCATTGAGGTCGGCTTGTAAATTGGAGACATCCTGCAAGGACGTTATTCCACTGCATAGCTTGGTGTCATCTGCAAAAACAGAAATGTTACTTTTGATCTCAGACCCAATATCATTTATAAAGATATTGAAAAGTAAGGGACCCAACACTGAACCTTGGGGTACACCGCTGATAACCTTGGACCATTCAGAGTAAGAATCATTAACCACAACTCTCTGAATCCTGTCTTTCAGACAGTTTTCTATCCATTTACAAACTGATATATCTAATCCTGTAGACCTTACCTTACACATGAGCCGTGTGTGGGGAACTGTATCGAACGCTTTTACAAAATCCAAGTATACCATGTCCACTGCCACGCCTCTGTCCAGGGTTTTACTTACCTCTTCATAAAAGGAAATCAGGTTTGTCTGACAACTTCTGTCTTCCATGAATCCATGCTGTCTGATGCTTAAATAGTTGGGCCCAGATTCAGAGAGCCATTACGCCTGTCTAACTGGTGTTAGACTGGAGTAATTTCAAATTACGCGCGTTTTCTAGCTAGTCGAAAACCTCAAACCATGAATAGACGGCTGCAGGCTTCAATTCGACTGGATTACGTGTTCATACGCCTTCGGATCTATGCTGCAATAAAATTGTGGCCACTGGGTGGACTTCCCGTCGTTTTCCGCATCGGGGTATGCAAATTAGCTTTTGCCGGCGATCCCCGAAATTACGATCTTCAATCGCAATCTCTTACGGCACCTTTAGTCATCTTTTATTTGCGTAACACTATACCAGCTTTTTGCTGCTCTAATATTAGACAGCCCATGTTAAGTATGGCCGTCGTTCCCGCGTCGAATTTCTACGTTTTCGACGTCTTTTATTATTTTTAACGTAAAACGTCCGGGAATAGGAATGTTCGTAAACGACGCTACTCAAACAACGAATGACGTAACGACGTGATTTCGCGCAATGCACGGCGGGGAAATTTCTGAACGGAGCATGCGCAGTTCCATCGCCGCGGGGACGCGCTTAATTTAAATGCTTCACGCCCCCTAATCGCGTATTTCGATTACGCGGCGAGAAATAGACTACGCCACCGTAGCGTACGGGCAAAAATCTACCAGGATTCGGTGTAGAGCCTGGTAAAATACAGCAGCGTAGAGTATTTCGATTACGCAGCGCAATATTAAGTGTATGTGAATCTGGCCCTTTGTTTCCAGCAAGAACTCATCCATGTGGTCTTTTATTAAATGTTCCAGTATCTTCCCAACTATAGAAGTTAAACTAACAGGTCTATAGTTACTTGGTAAAGACTTTGTTCCCTTTTTAAATGTAGTCACCACATTGGCTCTACGCCAATCCAGTGGTACTATTCCTGTCATTAATGAGTCCCTAAATATTAGATACAGTGGCTTTGAAATTTCAGAGGTCAATTCTTTTAGGATCCGTGGGTGGATGCCATCTGGTCCAGGTGCTTTATTATTATTATTATTATACAGGATTTATATAGCGCCAACAGTTTACGCAGCGCTTTACATCAGGGAAGACAGTACATTCACAATACAAATCAATACAGGAGGGATCAGAGGGCCCTGCTCGTAAGAGCTTACAATCTAGAAAGCTTTATCCACCTTTATTCTGTCTAAATATTTCTGGACCATATCACTTTTGAGCCATTGTGGATTTGGGGCTGTGTCTCTCCCACCCCCATTATGGACATGAGCTCCCCCATACTCCATTGCATACACAGATCTGAAGAAAGCATTTAATACATTTGCCTTCTCTATGTCCTCAGTCACCCACTCTAGATTATTTTGTAAAGGGCCTACATGCTCAGACTTGACCTTTTTACTATTAATATTTTTAAAGAATTTTTTGGGGTTTGTCCTACTATCTTTTGCAATCTGTCGTTCATTTTGAATTTTTGCATCCTTGATTTCCTTTTTACATATTCTATTATATTCTTTGTAACATTTAAACGACACTAGTGTTCCTTCATTTTTATATTTTTTAAAAGCTATTTTCTTATTGTTCATAGCTTTTTTAACTTTGACCGTGAGCCACATAGGTTTTATCTTTAGCCTTTTAAACTTATTGCCCATGGGAATATACTTTGCAGTGAGGTTCCAAAGAGTCTTTTTGAAGAATTCCCATTTCTGTTCTGTGTTCATCTGTGCCAATATTCCCTCCCAGTCCAAGCCCTGGAGAGCAGTCCTCATGCTTTGAAAATTTGCTCTCTTGAAATTAAGTGTTTTTATCTTTCCTGTATGTATTTCTTGCTTATAGTTAATATTAAATGAAATCATGTTATGATCACTGCTACCCAGGTGTTCCTTTATCTGAACATTAGTAATAAGCTATGCATGGTTTGAGATTACCAAGTCCAACAGAGCATCATTCCTAGTTGGGGCCTCAATAAACTGGACCATAAAATTGTCCTGCAATAGGTTTTTAAATTTTTGTCCTTTAACTGTCCCAGAAGTTCCATTATTCCAGTCAATTTCTGGGTAGTAGAGAACCTTTAGCAAATACTTTGAAGAAATTTGATGATCCAGCTACCAAAGCTGTTACCTTGGAACTGGAACCCAACAAGTTTAAAGGCAAGATTTTGGATTGCTCCAAAGTTTTTCGCAAAGCCAAATTTCTGCATTACCATATGAAGTATTTCCCTGGCGCTGACAAGTCAGAACAGGATCAGAGTCCTGTCACAAGGCATATGCAGACAAGAGGCTCTTTAGCTCACGAAAAGGCCAGTCAGCAAAGCTCAAAGAGAAGACGCACCACAAACAGTTTAAATTCCCACCGACCGTCCCTAAAAGACAAAAGCAAGGAGAACTTAATCCAGAAGTCTCATCGCAAGCCAGACAAGCTGTCTGAAAGTGTTAAAGAAAAATTCTTAGGCCTCGTACACACGATCGGACATATCCGATGAAAACGGTCCGCGGACCATTTCCATCGGATATGTCCGATCGGGAGTTTGATCCGATGGCGTGTACACACCATCGGATCAAATTCCCCGCCGCCGGACGGCGCGGTGACGCGGCGGTGACGTTGACGCCGCCGCGTCATCGCCACGTCACCGCACCAGGAAGTAAAACACTTCCGCGCATGCGCCGAATCCATTCGGCGGCGGCGCGGCGGCGGTGGGGCACGACATGTCTGCTGGTAAGTGTACTAACCAGCAGACATGTCGGGCGGACAGATTCCACCGGATGGATTTCAAAGCATGCTTTGAAATCTGTCGGGTGGAGAAATCTGTCCGCTAGCCCATACACACGAGCGGAGATGTCTGCTGAAACGGTCCATCGGACCGTTTTCAGCGGACATATCCCCTCGTGTGTACGAGGCCTTACTGTGGCAATGTACCAAGATTCAGGTGTTCTGGGAACAGCTGGTGAAGTTCCTGCATGACACGATGGGATCCCCCATAACCCTTCAGCCAAAACTATGCATACTGGGCGTTTTCCCGGACGCGGAAATCAATACATTTTTTAAAGTCTTTTTGCACGAAACACTCTTTGCAGCCAGGAAGGTTATTGCTAGGGTCTGGATGAGATCGGATCCCCTGGAACTTTCTCAATGAATGGCAGAGGTCAACAATGTTTTACCATGCAATTGGTACATTCACATAGGGGTTGTCCATCTAAGTATGATGAGATCTGGATCAAATGGCTTAAAACACCTGCATCCTGCACTTAATGGGGGCTGTTCGCAGCCTCGCCCATTAACTCCTGGGTAGCCCTAGGGGGTGGTGGGTACTGGGGGATGGGGATGGCCGCTAAGGTATAGGAATGAGTCGAACACCCCGCGTTTGGTTCGCAGCAGAATGGTTGAACAGACCGCGGGTTCGCGCGAACATTTAGAACCCCATTGAAGTCTATGGGACTCGAACATTCGAATTCAAACGATCATGATCAAACGATCATTTTAAAGACTTATATTCAATTTAATGGTGAAAAACATCTTTCAGAACCCGGGTCTTGCCCCAGGGAACATGTATCAATGGAAAAAAAAGTTTTAAAAACGGACGTTTTTTCCGGAGCAGCGATTTTTAATGCTGCTTAAATTAAAAAAAAAATAATGGAAAATTCCTTTAAATATTGTACCTGCTGAGTGTCTATAGTAGTGGCACGTGTTTAGAAATGTCCCTGCACAACATGAGAATTCTATAAGAAAAAATATTTTTAATGCTGCTTAAAGTGAAAAAAAAAATAATGAAAAAATCCTTTAAATATCGTAGCTGCTGGGTGTCTATAGTAGTGGCACGTGTTTAGAAATGTCCCTGCACAACATGAGAATTCTATAAGAAAAAAGAAATGTAATACTGCTTTCGGCCTTTAATGTAATGTTTGGTCCCTGCAATATGGATACACATCATTAAAAAAAATAGCATGAGTTTCCCTGCCACCACTCCCCCCAGGTCATTACAAGTCCCAGTGCCAATTCTGACCTCCCTGGGGCTCTAAGCAAAATGACATGGCACATTAAAAATGAGAAGCGGGGGGCGCTGGAGACAGTGACATGTCACATTAAAGAAAGTTGAGAAGCGGGGGGAGGGGGTGTTCTGCTGTCGTAAATGACTCAGCCAGCGAGTTTAGAAGCGGGGTAAGGGGGCCAAAATGACTTCTCACACCAGGCGGGGCCTCTAGTAATTTGGGGGGCCCTTTGCAGCTTTGTGGGTAGCATAGTGAGCCTATAGCGAGGATCGGCCCTGACAAGACCCTTTGGCCCTATATACTTTGAACAGAAGTATACAGGCGGTGCAAACAAGACAAGGACTGTAGGTTTGTTAAGTAGAATCTGAACAATGTCACACTGTAATTGTAGCGCAACAAAGAGCCACATGCAAAGTATTGCACCAGAAATTGTTATTAGACAGCCCTGTTAAACAGGGGCAGAAAAATTGTGCCTTAGTCACAAGACAACAGTGCAACCCCCACAGATACTGTAATTGGAGCGCAACAAAGAGCCACATGCAAAGTATTGCATCAAAGATTGTTATTAGACGCCCCTGTTTAACAGGGGCAGAAAAATTGTGCCTTAGGCACAAGACAACAGTGCAACCCCCACAGACACTGTAATTGGAGCGCAACAAAAAGCCACATGCAAAGTATTGCATCAAAAATAGTTTTTAGACCCCCCTGTTAAAACAGGGCAGAAAAATTTGGTCTTAGGCACTGGTGGCGGAACCCAGAAACTAACATTTTATTATTAGCTATCAGCAAGATCAGTCAGGAGGAAAAGGATATTCCATCAGCAGCATAACAGGACAGTCACTCAGCATCAGCATAGGCAGTCTCAAAGGGATCTGACATTTCAAAAAAAAATATTCAGTTACATCTGCATCAGGTGCTTGGTAGCTGGTGTTGATTAAAGCCTGATTAATTTTGATGAAGGTCAGTCGATCGAAGGAGTCGGTGGAGAGGCACACCCTGTGATCGGTCACAAAGCCTTCAGCAGCGCTGAATGTGCGTTCTGAAAAAACGCTGGATGCAGGGCAAGCCAGTAGCTCAGTTGCATACTGTGCAAGCTATGGCCAGTGATCCATCCTCAAGACCCAGTAAGCCAGAGTATTTTCGGTGGGAAAGGTGTCCAAGTCAGATCTTGCCCCTAGGTATTCCTGGACCATGTAAACCAGACGCTGGCGATGGTTGCTGGAACCGGACAGACCTTGGGGATTTGGACTAAAAAACTGTCTGAACGCATCGGTCAGATGGCCACCTTCTCCACCGCTCCTTCTGTGACTCACCGAAGCCTCAGCAACACGTTCTCCAGGACCAGAAATTTGTTAATCCCCCAGGTTCTGGAAACGCGTTGCACAGACCCTTCTGCAAGGCCTCCTGCAGAAGTTTGATCTTCTGCTCCCTCTGCAACGGAAAGATAAGCTCCGCAACCTTACTCTTGCAACGTGGATCAAGGAGAGTTGCCAGCCAGTAATGATCCCTCTCCTTAATACCACGAACATGGGGATCCTTACCCAGGCTTTGCAGGATCAGGGAGGCCATGCAGCGGCAATCGGGGCACAGTCCTCTGGGTCACTGAGGACGACAGGATCCTCGGCCACCTCATCCCAGCCACGTAAAAGTCCATGGGTTGCTTTGGGCTGTAAGTGATCCCTTGAAGACTGCTGCTGATGCTGAATGCTAGGCTCCACCTCCATGCTGCTGATACAATCATCCTCCTCCTCCTCGTCCTCTTTCTGTGTGCTAGGTGGGCAAGCAGGACCACTGTTTGGATGAAGGGGGCCTTGAGAGGTAAGGAAGTCCTCCTCTTCCTCCCTCGGTTCTGCCTCAAGGGCTCTGTCCATTATTCCACATAGCGTGTGCTCCAACATGTGAATAAGGGGGACAGTCTCACTGAGGAATACACTGTCACTGCTCACCATCCTCGTGGCCTCCTCAAATGGTGACAGGACAGTGCATGCATCCCTGATCAAGGCCCACTGGCGTGGGGAAAAAAACCTAGCTCCCCTGACCCAGTTCTGCTGCCATATTGGCACAGGTACTCATTGATGGCCCTCTGCTGTGTGTGCAGTCGCTGCAGCATGGCCAATGTAGAGTTCCATCTGGTGGGCATGTCACAGATTAGACGGTTCTTAGGCAGGTTGTATTCCCTTTGGAGGTCTGTCAGCCAATCAGTGGCATTATATGACCTCTGGAAATGCACACAGACTTTCCTGGCCTGCTTCAGGACATCCTGTAAGCCCGGGTACCTGCCCAAGAACCGATGCACCACCAAATTCAGGACATGCGCAAAACAGGGCCCATGGGTCAGTTTTGCCTTTCGCAGGGCAGAGAGGAAGTTGGTGCCATTGTCGCTAACCACCATTCCAGGCTTAAGCTGGCGTGGCATCAACCACCTCTGAACCTGCCCCTGCAGAGCTGACAGAACCTCGGCCCCAGTTTGGCTCCTGTCTCCCAAGCACACCAGCTCTAGCACCGCATGGCATCTCTTGACCTGCATTCCTGTATAGCCCCTTGTACGCCTACAGAGTGCGGCTGGTTCCGAGAAAACATCAGCATAGGAAGAGGCCACAGAGGAAGAAGAAGAGGAGGGGGTGGAGGAGAGAGGTGTGTCACAACCAGTAGTAGTGTTTTAGAGGCGTGGTGGCGGAACAACCTCCAACACTACTGTACCTTGCCCTGCATCCTTCCCAGCTGCCAGCAGAGTCACCCAATGCGCTGTGAAAGAGAGGTAACGTCCCTATCCATGGCTGCTGGACCATGAGTCAGCGGTAATATGCACCTTACCACTGACCGCCCTGTCCAGCAAGGTATGGACATTGCCTTTCACATGCCGGTAGAGAGACGGAATGGTGTTTGGGGACTTGCCACTGAGGTACCGCACATTCCACAAACTCACGGAAGGGGGCAGAATCTAGCAGTTGAAGTGCTAGCAATTTCTCTAAGCTAGCATTCAACCGCTGGGCATGTGGATGGCTTGGAGAGTACTTCTTTCGGCTCTGCAGCAGCTGGGGCAAGGAAATTTGTCTGGTACTATCAGTAGATTGCCCGCATGTACTACTAGGTTGTGACACACCTATTTCTACACCTTCAGTCCTATCAGTGCAGGCTTCAGAGACGACTGAGGGTCTAGTGGGGTTGGAGGTCCCAGCTGATGAGGGGCAAGGGGAGGTCCGCTTGGTTCTTTGGTGTGGGTCTTTCTGGTATGCTTGCCAACGAACTGCATGGCAGGTCGACATATGTCTGGTCAAGCATGTGGTGCCCAAGCGGGTGATGTTTTGGCCACGCAAGATACGCTTGAGACATATGTTGCAAATAGCAATGGTGCGATCTGATGCACATGTCTCAAAAAAGGCCCACACCACAGAACTTTTGCAGTAACGTTGAGACACAGCAGCGCCCTGCACAGGCGTAGCTATGTGATGTAATGCAGTTGGTGTGCTGCCCTTAAGCTGGCCCCTGGAGGGCATCCTGCCTCTTTGGAGAATTGCCTGTGCCTCGTCCTCCTCCTCGTCCTCCTCCTCGTCCTCCTCCTCGTCCTCCTCCTCGTCCTCGTCCTCCTCCTCCTCGTCCTCCTCTTCCTCCTCTCTCCTATCAGGCACCCACATAGTCAGTGACCTCATCATCCCCTCCCTCCTCATCACTGTCGAAAAACCTGGCAGTATGCTCCAGCTGGGGGAACATCACTGCCAGATTGCTGTCCCTCTTGGGCAACCCCTCTCTCTGGGCTCACATCAATGCCTTCCTCTATCTGTGTTCCATCATCGGAGCCTTCAAAATGCTGCGCATCTTCATGCAGCATGTACCCAACACTGTTTTGAAACAGTTCGGGGGACTCCTTAGGAGGACATGGTGGGACTAGGGAAGGATTGTGTGATGCCATTGTGCAGAGAGAAGAGGACGCCTTGGCAGCTGCTTTGCCAGACAAACTAAGCTCAGCCTGGATGAGAGAGGATGAGGAGGATGAGGACGGCTTGATCATCCACTCTACTAATTTCTCTACATGTTGAGGCTCAACACGGCCAGCTCCCGACGAGCGTGTCCGACGGCCACGTCCTGAGGGGGATGCACCGTGTCCACCACCAGGGTTGCCTCTAGATGCAGAGCCTGCTTGCCTTCATGACTCTCTGCCTCTCTTTGTTGTCCTTGCAGACATTTTAATAGCCTGCACAGGACAAAATCTGAAATAAACAGCACACGTGCAGTAAGAGCGACTGCGTTTATGGCCAATAACACAGCAAATGTGCACTAACAGCGACTGTGTTTATGGGCAAAAATATAGCAAACATGCAGTAAGATCGACTGAGTTTATGGGCAAAAACACAGCAAACGTGTAGTAAGATCGACTGAGTTTATGGGCAAAAACACAGCAAACGTGCACTAACAGCGACTGCGTTTATGGCGAAAAAGAACATCAAACGTGCAGTAAGATCGATTGCATTTATGGGAAAAAACACAGCAAACGTGTAGTAAGATCGACTGCGTTTATGGGCAAAAACACAGCAAACGTGCACTAACAGCGACTGCGTTTATGGCCAAAAACACAGCAAACGTGCACTAACAGCGAATGCGTTTATGGGCAAAAACACAGCAAATGTGCAGTAAGATCGACTGCGTTTATTGGCAAAAACAAAGCAAACGTGTAGTAAGATCGACTGCTTTTATGGGCAAAAACACAGCAAACGTGAAGTAAGAGCCACTGCGCTTATGGGCAAAAATACAGCAAACGTGCACTAACAGCGACTGCGTTTATGGGCAAAATTACAGCAAATGTGCAGTAAGATCGACTGCATTTATGGGCAAAAACACAGCAAACTTGTAGTAAGATCGACTGCGTTTATGGGCAAAAACAAAGCAAACGTGTAGTAAGATCGACTGCTTTTATGGGCAAAAACACTAGCAAACGTGCAGTAAGATCGACTTTGTTTATGGGCAAAAACACAGCAAATGTGCAGTAAGAGCAACTGCGTTTATGGCCAAAAACACAGCAAACATGCAGTAAGATCGACTGCGTTTATAGGCAAAAACACAGCAAATGTGTAGTAAGATCGACTGCGTTTATGGGCCAAAACACAGCAAACGTGCAGTAAGATTGACTGCATTTATGGGCAAAAACAAAGCAAACTTGTAGTAAGATCGACTGCATTTATGGGCAAAAACACAGCAAACGTGCAGTAAGAGCAACTGCGTTTATGGCCAAAAACACAGCAAACATGCAGTAATATCGACTGCGTTTATGGCCAAAAACACAGCAAACATGCAGTAATATCGACTGAGTTTATGGGCAAAAACATAGCAAACATGCAGTAAGATCGACTGAGTTTATGGGCAAAAACACAGCAAACGTGTAGTAAGATCGACTGAGTTTATGGGCAAAAACACAGCAAACGTGCACTAACAGCGACTGCGTTTATGGCCAAAAACAACATCAAACGTGCAGTAAGATCGACTGCATTTATGGGAAAAAACACAGCAAACGTGTAGTAAGATCGACTGCGTTTATGGGCAAAAACACAGCAAACGTGCACTAACAGCGACTGCGTTTATGGCCAAAAACACAGCAAACGTGCACTAACAGCGAATGCGTTTATGGGCAAAAACACAGCAAATGTGCAGTAAGATCGACTGCGTTTATTGGCAAAAACACAGCACACGTGTAGTAAGATTGACTGCTTTTATGGGCAAAAACACAGAAAACGTGAAGTAAAAGCGACTGCGTTTATGGGCAAAAATACAGCAAACGTGCACTAACAGCGACTGCGTTTATGGGCAAAAACACAGCAAATGTGCAGTAAGATCGACTGCATTTATGGGCAAAAACACAGCAAACTTGTAGTAAGATCGACTGCGTTTAGGGTAAAAACAAAGCAAACGTGTAGTAAGATCGACTGCTTTTATGGGCAAAAACACTAGCAAATGTGCAGTAAGATCGACTTTGTTTATGGGCAAAAACACAGCAAATGTGCAGTAAGAGCAACTGCGTTTATGGCCAAAAACAGAGCAAACATGCAGTAAGATCGACTGCGTTTATGGGCAAAAACACAGCAAATGTGTATTAAGATCGACTGCGTTTATGGGCAAAAACACAGCAAACGTGCAGTAAGATTGACTGCGTTTATGGGCAAAAACAAAGCAAACGTGTAGTAAGATCGACTTTGTTTATGGGCAAAAACACAGCAAACGTGCAGTAAGAGCAACTGCGTTTATGGCCAAAAACACAGCAAACATGCAGTAATATCGACTGCGTTTATGGCCAAAAACACAGCAAACGTGTAGTAAGATTGACTGAGTTTATGGGCAAAAACACAGCAAACGTGCACTAACAGCGACTACATTTATGGGCAAAAACACTGCAAACGTGCACTAACAGCGACTGCGTTTATGGGCAAAAACACAGCAAACATGCAGTAAGATCGACTGTATTTATGGGCAAAAACACAACAAACGTGTAGTAAGATCGATTGAGTTTATGGGCAAAAACACAGCAAACACAGCACCCTGGCTTTGGCCAATTATTGTTCTTTGTTTTTTTGCGCGTTGTGATTGGCCAAGCATGCAGGATCGTGGTGCATGCTTGACCAATCATCAGCGCGCAATGCCGCAGTGAATTATGGGCCGACACGCGTCACTCGAATTTGGCGCGAACGACCCGTTTTGTTCGAAATTCGTCGAACGTGCGAACAGACGATGTTAGAGTCGAACAAATGTTCGAGTCGAACACAAAGCTCATCCCTACTAAGGTACAATGTGTTTTTTGTTTACTTTGAAGCACTGTTATATCTGTATCACAACTTATCTGCACAGACAAGAGATTATGCTGTAGGTGTATCCTGTAAGATGCCACTCAATGTTTGTTGTAAAATATACTGTATGTGTATTCTCCTTATTCTTTTGCTCAATAAAAGCCTTTTGATTTTAAAAAAAGATCCTTAGCTGATGGTGGTTTATCCGGATCAGTGCCGATGGTGGCAAGATAGTCCAAGACAAGAGGCAGGTCCCATTTGGGGAACCTTGGTCTTATCTGGGGTCCAAGCCGGATGGCACCTTTGAAGAACTGGTGAACAAAGGGATGATTGGCCTAAGCAATTCCTGTAAGTGCAGAGATGGCTGAAATGTGAACTTGGAGTGAAATGATTGCTAAAGGCAAGTCCAAACCTGTTTGTAAAAAACTAAGTATATCTTGGACCTCTGGGGAACTGCAAGGATTAGCTCTGGAAGACATATGATCTGTAAATTTTGACCAGATATGCTCGTAAACTTTGTTAGTGCTATTTCTTCTAGCATTAAGAAGAATTGAGATGGCTTCTTCTGGATATCCTAAGGCTTTAAGCCTTCCCCTCTCAAGAACCACATCCTGAGGTGCAGATGAGCCGGACTTGGGTGCAACGTTGTAGCTTGAGAGAGGATATCTGGTCTGAGAGGTAGAGGAATTAAGTCCCGATAACTGAGAAGCGTTTGGAGGGAAAGCCATGTGCTGTTGGGCCAAAATGGAATTACTGCTAGGATTTCTACATCCTCTGATCTGAGTTGGCAAAGAAACTGAAAAATCACAGGTACTGGTGGAAAGGCGTATGCTTTGCTGAATTTTCACCGATCTGTGAGAGGGTCTATCCCATAGGCTTGGGGATCCTGTAACCTCAAATAATACTTGGTCAACTTGTGGTTGCATGGGGATGCAAACAGATCCACTTCTGGGGACACTCCCAGTGTTAGAAGCCAATTGAACACCAGAGACGATTCCTTGTTGTTCATTTGGATTCGTGATTGAAAGTCCGCTTCAACATTCTGGACCAACAGAATGTACACTGTCGAGATGTTGGCTAGGTTCTTCTGGGCCCAATTCATAATTGGCTCCACCTCTCGGAGTAAGGACCAGCTGTGGGTTCCACCCTGCTTTCTTATGTAAGCAACCGCAGTTGTGTTGTCCAGCCTGAGCATTACAGAGGAGTCTATTAATAGATGGCGGAAGGATTTGGGCACCTGAAAGGCAGCCCGCAACTCCAGTATGTTGGATACAGTTCCTTGAGAAGGTGTGCTCCACCTGCCCTTGGCTATTTCTGACAGGCAATGAGCGGCCCAGCCCTGATTGCTGGCATCTGAGGTTATTGTAACCCAAGTGATGGGACGGATTGAATGACAGTTGCAGAGATTCTTCCCTTGAAGCCACCACAGAACAAACTCTCTCATGGGTTGAGTGAGCATGATGCGTTGACTCTTGCCGGGAGAGTCCCATTGCTGGAGAAACCCTTTTTGGAATGGACGAGTGTGCCATTGAGTCCACTTCACCATAATAATGATGGCTGCCATGGTGCCAATTACCTTCAAACATTGAAGAGCAGACAGGTGAGAAGCAGCAAATGTTGCTAGGATCCTGTCCTGGATTGTTGCAATCTTCTCTTCGGGCAATGAGATAGTGCCTTCTATTGTGTTGAAGAGGGCACCTAGAAACACCAGAGATTGTGTTGGAACAAGATGACTTCTCCAAATTCAATAGCCACCCGAATTCTTGGAGAGTGGCAATTACTAGATCCTTGTTTTCCAGGAGTTGACTTCTGTCTTGAGATAGAAGTAAGAGATCGTCTAGGTAGTGGTGAAGACAAATTCCTTTCACCCGGAGGAGAGCCACAATGGCTAACAGAACTTTGGAGAACACCCGAGGTGATGTTGGGAGACCAAATGGTAGGCACCTATTGTAAGTGTTGACTGTCTACAGCAAAGCGGAGGTACTTTTGATAGTCTGCCGCTACTGAACCGTGGAAGTACGCGTCTTTCAGGTCTATTGACACTAACCAATCTCCTGGGTGGACTGACTGTTGGATTGTCAATAGTGACTCCATTTTGAATTTTTCTTTCCGAATAAATCGGTTGAGATTAGTCAAGTCTATTACTGCAAAGAATGCTTTGCTGAGTTTGCAAGCTGTGATGCTGCTCCTGTCAATAACTCAGTGTACTCTTTGACAGCGGACATTATTAGGTTTGTTGTGGATCTCATATAATCAGGGACCTCCATTCCAGTCCCAGTATATTCCTTCGGGCTGACCCACCGGCATCCTGATCTTTGGAATAATCTTTTTGGGATGAACACCCCAAATTTGCATTAATTGTACATTCTGATACCTCTCTTTGACTGGCAACCTCATTGCTTGAACCCTGCGTGCTGTGTATATTTCCAATTCTTTTAACCACTTCAGCCCCGGAAGGATTTACCCCCTTCCTGACCAGAGCACTTTTTGTGATTCGGCACTGCGTCGCTTTAACTGACAATTGCGCGGTCATACAATGTGGCTCCCAGACAAAATTGGCGTCCTTTTTTTCCCACAAATAGAGCTTTCTTTTGGTGGTATTTGATCATCTCTGTGGTTTTTATTTTTTGCGCTATAATCAAAAATAGAGCCACTATTTTGCTATAATAAATATCCCCAAAAAATATCTAAAAAAACATTTTTTTTCCTCAGTTTAGGCCGATACGCATTCTTCTACATATTTTTCGTAAAAAAAATCGCAACTAGCGTTTATTGATTGGTTTGCGCAAAATTTATAGCGTTTACAAAAAAGGGGGTCGTTTTATGGCATTTTTATTAATTTTTTTTTACTAGTAATGGCGGCGATCAGCGTTTTTTTCAGCACTGAGACATTATGGCGGACACATCGGACACATTTTTGGGACCATGGGCATTTTTATAGCGATCAATGCTATAAAAATGCATTGGAGGGGTTAACACTAGGGGGCATGGAAGTGGTTAAGTGTGTTCCTGGTGTGTTCTAACTGTATGGGGGGGTGGCCTCACTAGGGGGAATCACTGATCTTCTGTCCATACATTGTATGAAAAGGAGATCAGCGTATCCCCGCTGACAGGACCGAGAGCGGTGTGTTTACACACAAAGCTCCCGGTCCCCGCTCTGTAACGAACGAGCACGCATGCCCGGCGGTGATCGTGCCTGCCGGGCTGCAAAAGATAGGACGTAGAGCTACGTGCTCTCGCCTAGCAGTGCCACCGTCCCGCCGTATAACTGCGATGGGCGGTCGGCAAGCAATTAAAACATATCTAATGAAATATTCATCATCCTTTTTAATACATGAACTAATTATCCTTCTCTACACACCCCTGAAGAAGGTTATCCCGAAGCGCGTCGGGTGTTAAGAAGGTTCTTCTTGTATTTATCTATATGGTGACAATCATCGGAATTCTGTATTTTAATTTGATATTTAAAAATGTTTTTGATGAATATGTACAATTGTGAATAAAACCTTTTTTATATTCAATATCCTGTATATTTTTAAATATTATTAGTGCCTTAAAAGTCCACCCAGGGGAACACCCTTTTTTCTTTTCTCATGGTCCCAAAAATGTGTCAAAAGTGTCCGAAGTGTCTGCCATAATGTCGCAGTACTGGGAAAAAAAACGCTGATCGCCGCCATTACTAGTAAAAAATTTTTTTATAAAAATGCCATAAAACTACCCCCTATTTTGTAAACACTATAACGTTTGCGCAAACCAATCAATAAACGCTTATTGCGATTTTTTTTTTACGAAAAATATGTAAAAGAATACGTATCGGCCTAACCTGAGGGAAATTTTTTTTTTATATATTTTTGGGGGATATTTATTATAGCAAAAAGTAAAAAATAACATAGTTTTCCAATGTTACCTGCTGTAAAAGGGCTGGCCTCTAGGAGGTAGTGAAGCATCCATCATAGAACAGACACACTGTAGGTGGAAGAGTCAGACATCAGACCTCAAAGACTAGAACACATGCTAAAATCCGAATGTTCTGAACGAGCACTTACCTGGGGTAGGGTCTGTAAATTCACCGGGAAGTTGTCGTTTCAAATGATCGTTCCCGAGCTTCACAGATTTCCCCAGGCTTTTTAAAACTGGCGCCGTGTGACGTCACACGCCAGGCCACAATACTCGTGCGCACGTGCAAACCAAGCCTCGCTTTCGTTCCCGATCCGCACATGTGCAGAATGCAGACAGAAGTAAGAGGGAGCGGCGGCTGGAACGCACAGGGAACCAATCTCTCACTAGGCATGTTTTAACCTCTTCCTTACCGGCGCATTGTAAAATGACGCCGGCAGGAACCCTCCCTCGATCATATGATGTCCTTTTTTTCCTGCGATCTAGGGAACCTGGGGTGTGCCCGGTGGCCGCGATTGCCGTCGGGCACCCACGATTGCCGGTGATCACGGCAGTAGTGTGGATCTGTGTGTGTAAACACACAGATCCACCTCCTGTCAGAGGTGAGGAGACCAATGCTGTGTTCCCAGTACAGAGGAACACACATCGGTCTCCTCCCCTTGTGATTCCCCTACCTCTACAGTTAGAACACACTTTAGGGAACATTTTAACCCCTTCAGCGCCCCTAGCGTTAACCCCTTCCCTGCCAGTCACATTTACACAGTAAACAGTGCATATTTATAGCACTAATCGCTGTATAAATGTGAATGGTCCCAAAAACGTGTCAAAAGTGTCCAATGTGTTCGCCGCAATGTCACGGTCACAATAAAAAATCGCAGGTCACGGCCATTACTAGTAAAAAGAATTCTAAAATAAAAATGCCATAAACCTATCACCTATTTTGTAGACGCTATAACAATATACGATTATTGCGATTTTTACCAAAAATATGTAGAAGAATATGTATCGGCCTAAACTGAGGAAAACAAATGTTTTTTTTGTTTTTTTTAAAGTGATATTTATTAACCACTTCAGACCCGCGCTATTGACATAATACGTCAACAGCGCGGACCTGAGGTGCCAACTAGACGTCTTTGGATGTGATTTTTGTGCATTACCTGCGGGTAAACACTGTCCCGCCGCATTGCTGGGGATCTGATGTATGTATCTGGCGGCTGCGATGTCCGTCGGGTACATGCGATCGGCGGGAAAATGAACAGATGACAGCAGGGACGTGGACCTCTGTGTGTAAACACAGAGCTCCACGTGCTTTCAGCAGAGAGGAGACTGATCTGTGTCCCTTGTACATAGGGACACAGCATCGGTCACCTCCCCCAGTCACCCCCCTCCCCCCCACACAGTTAGAACACACCCAGGATACACATTTAACCCCTTCCTCACCCCCTAGTGTTAACCCCTTCCCTGCCAGTCACATTTATACAGTAATTAGTGCATTTTTATAGCACTGATCGCTGTATAAATGTGAATGGTCCCAAAATTGTGTCAAAAGTGTCCGATATGTCCGCCGCAATATCACAGTCGCAATAAAAATCGCAGATCGCCGCCATTACTAGTAAAAAAATAATAATAAAAAAATCATAATTCTGTTCCCCATTTTGTAGGCGCTATAACTTTTGCGCAAACCAGTCGCTTATTGCGATTTTTTTTTTTTTTAATACGTCGAAAAATACGTATTGGCCTCAACTGTGAAAAAAATATTTTTTTTTAAAAAAAATGGGATATTTATTATAGCAACAAGTAAAAAATATATATGTATGTTTTTTAAATTGTCACTCTTTTTTTGTTTATAGCGCAAAAAATAAAAACCGCAGAGGTGATCAAATACCACCAAAATAAAGCTCTATTTGTGGGGAAAAAAGGAATTAAATTTTGTTTGGGAGCCATACCACTTACCACCACCTATGATCGATTCGGCCAGGGACACTGCATCCATACACACACTTGGCCACCTGCACACTGCTAGGTATTCAGGCCTGTGCGCAGTGCGTCTCCAGTGGAAGACATAATCCAGCTCTTCAGTGCTACTCTGCAATACACTCCATACCCTGCTTAACAGTCAAGGCTTATCGGAGGGATGAGACTCCATATCATCGGCCGATCTTGATCGTAGGGAAAATCATCTTCAGGTAGGAGAACTAAAACACATGGTCCTGCGGAGGAGGACAAAAAAGGAACCTGGCTGAGAGCCCAGAGCTGAAATTTATAGGGAAGGGTCCTATTGGGTAGTTATGGAGGTGGGGCCAACCCACACATATGCTGCAATGGAGCATGTCAGGAAAAGAAGAATATATACAAAGATATACAGATTGGCCCGGATTCACCGACATTGGCGCATATTTATGCCGCTGTAGCGTATCTCTTTTACGCTACGCCGGTGCAGCGTGAAGAGGAGAGGCAAGCACAGAATTCACAAAGCAAATGCTCCCAACTCTGCGCCGGCGTAGCGTATATTCGTAGGCGTAAGCCAGCGTAAGTGGAAGTAGGTGGAAGTGGGCTGGAAGTGGGCGTGATCCATGTTAATGAAGCGTGACCCAATGCAAATGATGTGCCGGGCGCCAGACAAGTACTTAAAATGAACTGCGCATGAGTCGGGACATGGACGTATCCCCGTGTGCATGCGTACAACCACGTCGGAACAACTGCCTAAGATACGCCGGATCACTGTGTACGCTGTGAACATAACCTACTCCCAGCCAGACCCACTTTGGCTCATATTCACAGACGTCCAACGTAAAATAGGCTTGTGTTCCCTGGTCCATACCTTTGCATGGGTTGCGCCTCATCTATGGGGAATAACTTTACGCCGAACGTAAAACTTACGCAAACCGCTTAAATCATGTGTCGGGCGCGAGTACGTTTGTGAATCGGCGTATCTCCCTCATTTGCATATATGAATAGAAAATCAATGGGAAAGCCATATGCGTCCAGTGTAAATATGCTCCCACTCTACGCCGGCGTAGGCAAGTTACGTCGGTGGGATGAAGTCAGTTTTTAGGCGTATCTAAGTTTGTAGGCATGGCGCACAGATACAAGGGCGCATATTTGTACTTACGATACTTACAATACTAATTTGAGTTTCAGACCTAGTTTTAGGATATGTTTAAGCAGGAAATGCATTAGAGATAATTTTTTGCTTTATAGACAGTCTTGGATAATAGACCAAGCTCTGTACACAAGACAATTTTTTTGCCCATATATTTTTAAGTTGAGTACAAGATCTGTTTGTTGGCAAATTTCTCACCGCTCCAGGTGAGCCCCGTGTGCAATCAAGGGTTGTTGAACCACCAAGGTGCTGGCAATGCTAATGATAGCAAATTGAAGGGCGAAAACTGGACAGCCGCACTCCGAGATCACTTAAAATAAGTTGTCTTTTATTTTTCAACTGTACACACAGTCACTGCAACCAACAAAATACAGTATGGCCGATGCCTTTCGCACTTACAATCAGTGCTTAGTCATGGCTAAAAAAGGTTCACACTAAAAAGACATATATACTCAAACACATAATCACATGAGAAAAGATCCGCCTATGGCAGTAAAAGATTAATTAAGTAATTAAACACTAAATCAAACCAGCTGAAGGGGGTAGGGCCTCCCTCAAAATTAACACTTTCAAGTAAAAAACATATAAACACATGTAATGTATATAGGACATTGATCTAAACTGTGTAGAAACATAGACAGACTATGGAAATGGACCGACTATGAGGTGAAAAATTAATAATAATAGTTAATTAATAATAGTAAGTGATGCTGTCCTTGTGAAATGTGGCAAAAAGTGTCCATAGTGGCTGCGTGAAAGGGTTAAACCTTAAGCTTCTAAGTGTAATGTGTTGCAAAAAAAAAAATGATGATCTAGTGTGAAAGCCTGTGATCTAGTGCCATAATGAACGGTCATTTTCACTATATTAAAAAATGGTCAAACTATAGCCGGTCAGTTTCTGACCGTAGTATAAATATTAGTGATGGATCCATCATACAAATGCATGATGATCTAGTATAAAAGTCTGTGGTCTAATGCCATAATATACGGTCCTTTTCACTATGTTAAAAAAAATTCAAAACTATAACCGTATGGCTAGGTCACTAAAGGTATTCGCGACCCTAATATCTTAGAGGAGCTCAAAAGAAACATTCATTTGTGACCATAGTGCAAATATTAGTGATAGATCCGTCATGCAAATGTGTGATGATCTAGTGTAAAAGTCTGTGTTTTTTTTTTTTTTTTGCAACACATTACACTTAGAAGCTTAAGGCATAGTTATTATGGTTCCAATCATATAAGCGCTGGTTGGGTGTCACATTGAAACACCTGGCAAAGTGAAGAATGGCACATCATACCTGTCAAGTATATGCTTGCAAACTTTAGACACGTGGATTGTGGTTTTAATTAAGATTTTATAGGGGTATTTGGATACATACAGGTGTTCCTATATACATTACATGTGTTTATATGTTTTTTACTTGAAAGTGTTAATTTTGAGGGAGGCCCTACCCCCTTCAGCTGGTTTGATTCAGTGTTTAATTCCTTAATTAATCTTTTACTGCCATAGGCGGATCTTTTCTCATGTGATTATGTGTTTGAGTATATACTGTATGTTATTTTAGTGTGAACCTTTTTTAGCCATGACTAAGCACTGATTGTAAGTGCGAAACGCGTCGGACATACTGTATATTTTGTTGGTTGCAGTGACTGTGTGTACAGTTGAAAAATAAAAGACAACTTATTTTAAGTGATTTCGGAGTGCGGCTGTCCAGTTTTCGTCCTTCAATTTGCTAAGATCTGTTTGTTGGTGAAGAAATCTAGGTGTCAAAATCGACACTTATTTGTGTTTATAATCTGCTAGTCTCCAAAAGCTGTTTATTGCCTCTTGAATGGTTATTTTGTTTTTACTTTTTTACAAAGCTTTAGTTTATAGTCTTATCTTATGTTTTTTTTTTTTTTACATTATTGAAATGTAGATTTATATCCTGTGTGATCACCAAATATATTTTGATATTACTTTTGCACTGAATTTTTAGTAAATAAATATATATTCTTAGGCCGCGTACACACGATCGAACATGTCTGCTGAAACTGGTCTGCGGCCTAGCGTGTGTACGGCCTAGCGGACAGGTTCCCAGCGGACAAAAGTTTTAAAACATGCTTTAAAACTTGTTCGCTGGAAACCTGTCCGTCGGACATGTCCGCTGGTTAGTATGCCTAACCAGCGGACCGAAATCTTCCGCATGCATCGAATGGATTTGACGCATGCGTGGAAGCATTTTTCTTCCTGGTTTGCGGACGTCGCGGCGTCAACGTCACCGCGATGTCTGTCCGTGGGGATTTTGGTTTGATCGTGTGTATACACCATCAGACCAAAAAAATCCCAGGAGACATGTCCGATGAAAATGGTCCGTCAAGCCGTTTTCATCGGACATGTCTCCTCGTGTGTACGTGGCCTTACACAATATTTGTTCCCATCGTTTTTGTTTTCAACTTAACATGGATAAAATAATTTGAGTTGTTTTATTGAGTTGTGGAAACACTAAACAAAAATCTCCTTAATATTTTTTAGATTGACACTTATTTCCATAAATACATATTTTTTTTAAATTTCAGTATAAATGACATATTATTGTGACCTCGACGTGAAGAAAAAGTTAAAGTTGTGAAGGAAGTTGTTAATTTTGCTTTCAGTGAGGTGCATGGTTGATATGTCAGGTTTTGCATTCCAGCTCGGGCAAGAACATAAGTATGTCTCATTGAGGGGGTCTCCCCATACCAAACCCCCATGGGCCTTTGCAGCATACAGGCTCTGTGAGTTGTGCCGGCGTAGCTTAAATGAGATTCACTACGCCGGAACGAAGATCTACGTGAAAACGGGCCTCAGACTGTGTGAGTGACTGGAGCCACAATGATATCACCACATGCACAGGGGTTTAGGGTACATACATTTCACACTGGATTAAAATAACCCCTTGCAAATCAAACCCCAGCAAATTAGCTACACTCTACTCTAAACATATTTAGCATTTTTTTTGGCACCTAGAGAACTTTCTAAATTGTATCAGCTTTTTTCCAAATTCATCAGTTTTTCCTTATTCTCATTAACCACTTATGCCCCAAAAGGTTTTACCCCCTTTCTTGACCAGAGAACTTTTTACAATTTTACACTGCACTGCTTTACCTGGTAATTGCATGGTCATGCAATGCTGTACCCAAACAAAATTAGCATCCTTTTTTACCACAACTAGAGATTTATTTTGGAGAAATTTCTTTTCAATTTTTTTATTGAGAAAATAAACGCAGAGTACAAGAATAAACGGTTTTGGTTTGACACAATAAAGAGTACAAAAAGGTACATACAAAACATAGCACATGCAGTCATGTGTATAGTATTACAGTATTACCGAGAGATAATGTAACCATACTGAACACACTAAAGGGAAGCGTAACAGAAACATGACTGTGCGATACTTAGAAGGAAAGTAATACCTAAACGAGTACTCTGTAGGTCAAAAAAAGAGGAAACAGAAAACTAGTTCTGGGTAAGGAATTCCAACATTACCCGAGATAACAACTTTTCAAGATATCTAGAAAAAGAAAGAGAGAGAGAAAAGAGAAAAAAAAAACTTAAAGAAAGGAGAGTAGAGTAGGAAAAGGGAAAGAAAAAGAAGAGAGAGGAGAGAGGGAAGGAAACAAAGAAGAAAGGGGGAAAGAGAGGATGTCGGCAGGACCGCACGAACCCCAGGAGGGCACGAGAATAAAGGGGCATAAACTATAATGAATCATAGCACTAGCAAGGCCATATCGAATCCTGGGGGAAGAAAATTCTCTACCCAGGGAGTCCAGATATTATTGTGTTGGGTAACCCGATCCAGAATTGTCGCTTCTATTTTGCTATGGATCATAGCCTGAGTCACCCTCCTTCTAACTTCCTTCTAACTTCCGCTATGCGCAAATTTGGGGACTTCAAGGCCTTCGCTATAGTCTGCTTAGCCACAGTAGTCAGTTGGAGCAGGAGTCTAACTTGGGCCCTTGTATAATCCTTACGTATTAGGTTTAGAAAGGCTATAGACGGGTCAGGGACCAAAGTATCGTGTAGCAGGGTGGAAGCCATTTGGAATGTTACTACCCAAAAGCGTTGTACAATCGGGCAAGACCACCAAATATGTTCATGTGTACCCTTAGCCCCACATCCCCGGAAACATACTGACGGATAGGATGGCAAAAATTTTGAAATCCTAGCGGGAACTAGGTACCACCGCATAAGGACCTTGTAATTTGCCTCCAGGGCCACCACATTTTGAGAGGAGGCTTTCGTATAGGCCCAAATATTTGCCCAATCCTCCACATCCAATGTTATCTGAAGGTCTTGGGACCACTGTGCAGCATAGGGGGGAGGTCAGTCGGGGAAGCAGTGAGGTGGTTATATACGGGAGCATGTGGGTCAGTATTACAAATATTCTCGTAAAGAGAGAATTCTCCCAGAGAGGTGCAATCTTTAATTACTGTTCGAATAAAGTGAGATATTTGTAAGTAACGAAAGTGTTCACTATAGGGGAATTTAGCCTGAGCCTGTAGGGTAGAGAAAGATTTAAGGGAAGTAGAGGAAACAAGATCACACACGGTGTAGCCCAGCCCGAGTCCAAAGGCGGAAGGAGGCAGGTTCGGAGAGGGCAGGAAAGAAAAATGGGTGACCTATCACAGAGAGTAATGGGGCATGGGGAGAGACCAACCCAAATCGGACACGCAAACTATCCCATAGCTTAAGTGAGTGACGCGTGACTGGATTATGTACTGGGCCACGTATCAGTGGGGGCAACCACAGCAAGTTGGATACTATCAACGGGGAGAGATCAACAGCTTCCAGTCTAACCCATAGTGGGATTTCAGAGGAGGCATGAAGCAAAGTCAGTTGGGCCAGCTGAGCAGCCTGGTAGTAGCGGGCAAAATTAGGGAGTCCCAAGCCTCCACTGAGCTTATTTAGAAGGAGAACAGATCTAGATACTCAGGGTTTTATTGGACCCCAAATATATTTAAAGACCTGGGTCTGAACAATCGATGGAATATTTTGGAGAAATGTAATCACCTCTGCAGCAAAATATAAAATATTCCATGGACTCAACATGCCTCTCAGCAAATAGCTTGGGGTGTCTACTTTCCAAAATGTGGGGGGGGGGTGGTGCCATTTGGGCATTTGTGCCATTTGGGCATTTCATGACCTCTGAAACTGTGTAAGGTAGTGAAGAGTGAAATAAAAAATTTGCACCCTAATGCCGTGTACACATGATCGGAAATTCCAACAAGAAAAGTTTGATGTGAGCTTTTGGTCAGAAATTCCGACCATGTGTAGAACCCATCTGACTTTTTCTGTCGTAATTTCCGACAGCAAAAATCTGAGAGCTGGTTCTCAAATTTTCAGACGGGAAAAGTTCTTGTCGAAAATTCTGATCGTCTGTATGCAATTCCGACACGCAAAAAAACATGCATGCTCGGAATCAATTCACGCATGCTCAGAATGATTGAACTTCATTTTTCTCGGCTCGTTGTAGTGTTGTATGTCATCGCGTTCTTGACGGTCGGAATTTTGTGTGACCGTGTGTATGCAACACACGTTTGAGCTAAAATTCCATCGAAAAAAAATCCACGGTTTTCTTTTCGAAATTTCCAATAGCGTGTACGTGGCATTAGAAAGCATGAAGGCAGTGCTTGGTTTTTTGGGGTCCTGTACATGGATAGGCTCCCAAAAAGTCTCACACATGTGGTATCCCTGTTCTCAGCAGAAGCAGCAGAATGGTTGTTATTTAACATATGCCCATGTCATGTTTGAGCAATATATAAATGAGTGACAACTTTGTGAAATAAAAATGTATTGTAATTTTCCCGAAATGTGTGGCAAAATATAAAATATTCCATGGACTCAACATGCCTATCAGCAAATAGCTTGGGGGGTCATTTTGGCTTGTCCTGGTATTTTATGCACAACATTAGAAGCTTATGCCACACATTATCCACTCTTCTAACCACTTAGGCGGCGTACACACGACCGAGGTTCTCGCTGGAAACCAGCGAGAACCTCGCTGGAAGCTGCATTCCAGCGAGGACCTCGGCCGTGTGTACGCTCTCGGCGAGCTTCCCGTCAGGAAGCCCGTCGAGCAGAAATAGAGAGCACGCTCTCTATTTGCTCGACGGCCCACCTGGATGAATGGCTGGTTGCCATTCCCGACGGGCGGGTCGCCGATTTCGACGGCCGGCAGAGAACCTCGACGGGCGGAACGATGTGTTCTGCCCGTCGAGGTTCTCTGCCGTGTGTACACGGCCTTAAAGACAAAGCCCTTTCTGTCACTGTTTGTTTACAAGAATTTTTTTCTTTTGCTAGAAAATTACTTTAAACCCCAAAAACAGTATATATTTGTTTTAAGGCAAAGGCCCTACAGATTAAAATGGTGGGTGTTGCAAAAAAAATTCCCACAGTATTTGTGCAGCAATTTTTCAAATGGAATTTTTTGGGGATTTTTTTTCTGAATTTTAATGCACCAAAACACACTATATTGCCTAAATGTTTGGTAAGTACATTCCAAGTACATAGATACCAAACACAACATGCTTTAAAATTGCGCACAACTGTGCAGCGATGACAAACTACATACATTTTTAAAAGCCTTTACAGGTTACCACTTTAGATTTACAGAGAAGGTCTACTGCCAAAATTACTTCCCTCGATCTGACCTTCATGGTGATACCTCACATGCATGGTGCAATTGTTGTTTATATATGACACAAGATCAACACTTGGGGGGGGGGGGGGTTGTGACTTTTTATTCTGCTTTTTAATTTTAGGTTCACACTGTTCCTTTCATTTTTCTAAATCATTTTTATTGTTATCACAGGGAATGTATATATACCCCATGATAGCAATAAGTATAGGTACAGGTAAAAAATGGGGTCTATTAGACTCTAGATCTCTCCTCTGTCTTTAACCACTTAAAGCGGAGCTCCACCCAGGATAACAACATTTTACAATGTTGTTTGAAAAAAAAAAAAAAAATAACCTGAAAAAAATAAAAAATAAATACTCACCCGAAATAGCTGTTGCTATGCGGAAGTCCGTAATCTGCCTCTTCCTGAACCGCGGTGTGTTTTCTTCTTCTTCTTCTCCTTGTGAATGGGGCGCGCTGCTTCCTGGGAACTGTGTGTGTTCTCAGAGAGCAGCGCGCCCATTCACAAGCCAGCGTGAGACTCACGCAGGCGCAGTAGGAAATGGGCAGTGAAGCCGTACGGCTTCACTGCCTGTTTCCCATAGTGTGAATGGCGGCGCGGGACCCGGAGCGATCGTGGGACCGGCATCGGGGGGAGCCGTCAGCGCGGGCAAGTAGGACAGGTAAGTGTCCTTATTTAAAGTCAGCAGCTACACTGTTAGTAGCTGCTGACTTTAAAAAAAAATTTCCGCGGCTGGAGCTCCTCTTTACGGACCTCCGCACGCACATTTACGGCCACAGAATGGCACGGCTGGGCACAAGGGCGTAAATTTACGTCCTCGCCCAGTAGCGGGTCGGGGGTCCGATCGGGACCCCCTCCGCGGCGTGCGGTGGTCCCCATGTCTCCGGGAGCGATCCGGGACGAGCGGGCGGATGTCGGTGTTTGCCCGCCCCCCCGCGATCGCTCCCAGCCAATCCCTGCGCTCTCCCGCACTGTCACTTACTCCTCCTGTGTTTACACAGGAAGGGGGAAGTGATGTAATCTCTCATCGCAGCGGTATTTCCAACCGCTGCGATGAGAGGAACACCTCACAGTAAGTGTGCACTAACACTACACTGACATACACACACATAGGCATACTTAACCCCTTGCGATCTGCCCCCCACCCCCCTGTCACAGTGTCACTGAATGCAGTGATCTAATCACTGCATTTAGTGTCAGTGTGACAGGCAGTGTAAAAGTCAGTTAGTGTTAGGTTCAGGATAGCCCCCCCACCCCCCCTAATAAAGTTTTAACCCCCTGATCACCGCCCTAGTTAACCCTTTCACTCCCTATTGCTAGCGTCACTAAGCGATCATTTTTCTGATGGCTGTATTAGTGTCGCTGTTCCCGCTAGGTAGCTATTTTTTTTTATTGCGATTTTTTTTTTTTACTAAAGACATGTGGCTAAATACATTTTGGCCTAAATGTTTGACTAAAATTTAGTTTATTTGATTTTTTTTAACAAAAAGTAAAAAATAGTGTTTTTTTTTAAAAAATGTCGCTCTATTTTTGTATATAGCGCAAAAAATAAAAATCGCAGAGGTGATCAAATACCACCAAAAGAAAGCTCTAATTGTGGGAAGAAAAGGACGCAAATTTTGTTTGGGAGCCACGTCGCACGACCGCGCAATTGTCTGTTAAAGCGACGCAGTGCCGAATCGCAAAAACACCTTGGGTCATTTACCAGCGTATTGGTCCGGGTCTTAAGTGGTTAAAGCATTTGACCACACCAAGATCAGAGTGATAAGATGCTTTTCCAATGGCGTTGTTTATATCCGGATAAACTGAAGTCATGAAATGCTTGTAGCTTCCCGTTTCTTAGGCCATAGAGATGATTGGAGCCATTCTGTTCTTTGATCAGCTCTATGACCAGCTGGTGGAACCACTGGCTGCATTCTCAGGTGGGACAGGAGAGCCCAAGAAAACTATAGAAGACTGTGGGAGGGGGGTCGACGTTCCCTCCCACTGCTTGTAAAAGCAGTCTAGTGGCTAATTAGCCATCTTGGATGCAGAAGGATTACCACATGTCAAGAGGATTATCTGTATCTGAAGTGGGGAGGATATATTAGCCATACTATTCCAACCAAAGAACATATATCTGGCCTATGGGATAATCTTTACCACCCTGATATTCACACTATACAGCCAATCGTACCTGGCTTCCATTGGTTAAAACCCGTCCCCGTCCCTCCTATGCAATCGTAACCTTTCTAGAGGCGCTCAGAATATTTGTCTTATCCTAGTGATTGGCAGGATTGACGACCGCGTTCAGAAAAGACAAAACCATTAAAAAAGCCCTGAAGAAGCACGGAAGTGCGAAACTAGTCGGCAACCAGAATAGTAGAACCTTGTCTTAATTTTCTGTAACCAATGTGGTCATCCTCTAATCAATTTGTTTCATATTCATAGTATTGTTTATGTAAATTAAACTTTCTATTTTTGATATATTTACAAAACTTGTGTTTGGTGTGTTTACCTTATTATTGCGATTGATTCCTCACATTAAAAACCCCATTATAGGTAAGAGGATTTTCCTCTATCCTATAATTTTCCTTGTATTCTCTTTTGGCTAATTAGCCACTAGGATTGCTTTTACATGAAAGCTGACAGCTGGCTGTAAAGAAGAATACCAAGATGATACTTAAACATGCATGCATCATTCTGGTATAACCACTCAAAGTCCAGAAACATGCCAGTACGTTGCTAGTCCTTGTTGGGCATATATTGTAATGTTCTTTTTTTTTTCATGTAGCCTATGGGTTGCCCACCATTCGAATACCGCACTGCATCCACCCACTTGTAATGATGGGCATACTTGCACCTTTGTTTTTTTTTAAACTGTGGTGGTGAAATCACCTCCTACAGTGCTGGAGTCGTCAAGATAAATAAATCAGTGCTGCAGCTGAATAGCGTACCTGAAAAGCAAACAATGGTGACAATAAAACATTAACTCAATAAAACAACAACAATCTGTGCCAAAAAAAAGAGTAAAATATATTTGCCGAAGTATGGGGGCAATCCACCCAAATGATAGGGGAAAATCGCCCATGCTTTGGCATATACTAAAGTGAGAGAAGAGGGCGCTAATGAGACTATCCACCTATTGTGAATAAGTGCTAGTGGCTAGGATACCCTATGAGGAAGGGTCCCCAGGAGATAAATTGTATAAAACTTCATAGGGTGAACAACTCCCACACCATAACATAGATAATAAGATAAATGAATGAAAAATTAAATATGCGAAAAGTCCATGTGAAAAATCTTGTGAAAAGAAAAGGTACTAGAAAGTACAGGGATGGATGTGGATTGCACAAAAGTTCTTAGGAAAACACTTGATAGGATGCTTCAGTTAATGTTCATATAGATGATCCAAGTGACATTACAGCTTTCACCACCTAAAAAGTCTTCACCCGAAGTGCTCTTATTAGGACATGCGCTTACCGAACGGTGTGGACCACTTTAATTAAAAAGTAAGTCTGTTGCGCTGAACAGGTTGCAGTGCCTGTAACACTAGGATCAAATGCTGGATCTGGCACGTTGCTGTAGCAGTGATGACTCAATTACCCAATCACAGAAAAAGAGAAAGGGGGGGCTATAGTGTAAAACCTTTTAATAAAACAATACATACAAAACAAGCTGAGTGGCCCCTTACTTGGAAGTGTGCCTGCCCGGCACTCCGACTGCATGCATATCTCTCAGGGCCTTCTCACGGTTGGAATGAGTTGCCGTGGATAGGACGTCCGGGACTGGGCTGCGGTGACCAGTGGTGGGATCAGCTGGGGACAGAGTTGTCAGACCTAAGCCGCCGACATATGTTTCGTTATGAAAACGTCATCAGGGGGGCGTGTCTGACTGCAGAGACTTATGATATTTGTAGGCTTGCGCAGTGTCAATGGTGTGCGTGGGTAAGGCCTGTAATCATAGCATCGTGCGGCGTGACATAGGGCGTGTCTAGCCGTGGAGGTTGCTGGTAATTGTAGGCATAAGCGGCATCAATAGGATATACTGGAGGGTGTGAGCCAGTGATGCCTGCAGTCCTAATATCGTATGGCACACCTACCTTCAGAGATCTTATGACATTCAAATCGATACTTTGCACCCTCATGTGGAATATGTACTCTCATATTAGGATGCATCCATATGACATTTTGCAGCCATAATAAATATATTACCATTTGCATTTAACTCATAGCACCAGCGTGTTGGTGCCACAAAAGTGCATAGTACATGGGTTAATGTGTGCCCAACCAGTTCATAGTTAGAACCCACATAAATCCAATATACACATTCGATTATATAAACAACCATAATTAAACAATTAAAACAAATTAAAAAATTTAATAAAAACAGGAACAGGAGGAGTTTTTAAAATCTATGAAAAGGGAAATCTATATTGAATGCCAGTCAGCATAAGCATTGCTGCCATCTGCTGGAGGTAGAAGTGTATGGTTATAACTAGAGAAATATTTTGCAGAGAAGGGGAGACTTGATAATAATGTACCTGCTTGTTCCTATCAACCCCATGTGGGGTATTTGCATAGTCATATCTCTGTGCTATGGTGGTAGGTTGCAGGTGCCTATTAATCTGGATATCATGGTCCCCATATTTTAGTCATTAGCTAAAAAACAATTTAGATCCAGTTCTATATTTAACCCTGTGGGGTGCATGGTTTGCATCTTGTGTATCCACATGGTCTCGTTTTGTGAAACACTCGCCTCATATGCGTTCCTCTCCAGTGTTTAGATATTTTATCGATTGCATAAAATGTACAAAGTGTGGGGTCACTGTTATGATGACTTGTAAAATGCTTTGACACGCTATGATTGGGAACATCATTCCTTATATTTGCTAGGTGTTCGTTTATTCTTATTCTGAGCTTGCGTGTTGTTCTTCCCACATATTGCAGTGTACATGGGCATTCTGTTTTCCTAAGAACTGTACTTTTGTGCAATCCACATCCATCCCTGTACTTTCTAGTACCTGTTCTTTTCACAAGATTTTTCACATGGACTTTTGACATATTTAATTTTTCATTAATTTATCTTATTATCTATGTTTTTTTTTCAATCAATAGTTTTTATTGTAGAATTTTTCAAGGGGAACAGAAAAGAAAAAGGGGAAATGTAAAAGCACAGGGTAATGGGGGAATGCACAGTATACAAATTGTATGTGAAACATAGTCTAGTACAGGACAAAATAGGAATAGATGCATTTAAGACAGAGAAAATTCAATGGAACAAATATTCGAGAACCTTATCAGTTTTGGTGCCATATGGACCAACACTGATCAAAATGTCTTGTCGTCAAGGAGTTAAGTGTTATAAGTTTTTCAAAAGTGAAATTCCTGTGGACCTCTGTTATTACATCAGAAATGTTCACAGTGTTTTTAGATTTCCAATTTCGTAGAATGGACATACATGTTTCCAATATGTGTAACTACTGTCCTCATGTGGAAAGGGAATCTATCAATGTGTATGTTGAGAAGAGCTAGCGCTGGATCAGGTTGAGTCAATATCCCTGTGGTGGAAGAAATGAGTTTAAAAATCTGATTCCACAGGCTTCTTATATGTGGACAATACCAGAATACATGCATGAGATTGCCTACTTGACCACATTCTCTCCAGCAGTTGGCTGGGGTACCAGGATAGCATGTGGCCAATCTCAGTGGAGTGTAGTACCATCTGTTGGTTAATTTAATAGACAATTCCCAGTTTTACACAGTGAGAAGCTTTATGAATCGTCTGAAAGGCACACGACCAATCCTCTTTCGTGAATCTAGTACGTAGGTCTACCTCCCAGTTTTTCATTGCAGTCGTCTTAGAAAATTTCATTTTATCTTGAAATAAATTGTAGAACAGTGATATGCCCTTTGAGGCAGGGTGAGCGGTAGAATAAAATTTCCACACCCTCTTAGGAAGGGATATGGTCGGGGAAGGTAACGATTGGAGGAAGCGCACAATTCTGTCACAGGTGTGGAAAGATCTGTCAGGTAAATTGAATTGGGATACAACCGTAGCAGGAAGTAGGGGCGTATCATTCGTGTACAGTTCCGAAATAACAGTCACCCCATGTGAATTGAGTTCAGAGACAGTCAATCTGGGTATCTTGGCTTCAAGTATTTGTAATGGTAGTTGGAGGTCAATACCTTGAAAGTCTTGATGGTCTTGGTTCAGTATATGTCTCCACGCTTTTAACGAAGTCTGTATGGTAGGGGGTAAAGAGGTTAGTTTCCAAGGAGACCATTTGTCACTGAGCAACATTATTTTCACGTTAGCCGTCGGTGACAGTGTATTTTCTATGTTCACCCAGGGTGGAACGTCTAGGTCATGGAACCAGTGTTTAAGTTGGTCAAGTCGAGCTGCCCACATATAGTCATGTATGTCGGGTAGACCTGCTCCTCCTACTTTTTTGTGAGACACAAGATTGTTACGTGAACACCGTGCCCTTTTACCCTGCCAAATATACTTCCATCCTAATGTTGTGAGGCGATTAAGGTAATGGCACGGTATACACAATGGAATTACACGAAAAAAGTATAGGATTTGAGGCATAATCAGCATTTTAAAAGCAGATATTCTACCCATCCAGGACACTTCCTTCTCAGAGATCCTTTTGAGTTGGGTTTCAATTTTTTCAATCAGTGAGGGGAAATTAGCTTTGATAAGCGTAGAGACACTACTCGTAAGGGTGATACCAAGGTATTTGATAGAGCCCGAGCTCCATGTGTAGGGTAATCGGGATAGTAAGCAACTCTTGACATGAGGTGGTACCCCTAAGTCAAGGATAAGAGATTTTGTAAAATTGACTTTGTAATATGAAACCTTTCCAAACAACATCAGAACATTGTGAACTTCAAGTAAAGATTCAACAGGGTTGGTCAATAGTAATATCACATCATCAGCAAAAAGACTGATGGTGTGATTTTCATGGCCAAATTGAAAACCTGAAATCCTTGGATTAGACCTGATGGCTTCTGATGCCGTGTATCATTTGTTATAGGGAAAGACTCTGAAAGAAACCCAGAAGAGTACACTCGAGCAGAGGGACATGAATATAAGGCCAATATCGCAGATAAGATAGAGCCCTGGAAACCAAATTTCTGTAGAACCATTTCCATGTACGTCCAGTGTACTCGATCGAACGCCTTCTCTGCATCAATGGACAACAACAGAGAAGGCGTTCGAGTTTTTCCAGCGTGGTGCACAATATCAATAATACGCCTGGTGGCGTCACAAAGCCCATCTGGTCACTTCGAACAAGTGTAGGGATGATATGTTTTAATCTTGTGGCTAAGAGTTTTGCATAAATCTTGGTGTCAGTGTTAAGGAGGGAAATAGGCCTAAAATTTTCGGGAATGTCTGGGGTTTTGCCAGGTTTTGGAATTGTCACTATGTGGGCTCTTAACATTTCTTGGGGAAGTGAAGTGGTGGATATAAAATTGTTGAAGACAGTTGACATATATGGTGTCAAAACTGCATGGAATGTTTTGAAATACTTGTTGGAAAAACCATCGGGACCTGGTGATTTCCCCATGGGAAGGGAGTGTATGACTTTTAGTATCTCCTGTGGAGCATTAGCATTAGCATTAGCATCTTTTTTGAGGTTATATAGAGAGCCGTAGTATTTTGCAAATAAATCAGCAATTTTTTGGGGGTTTGTGACTTTGTGTAGGGAGAGTGGGTCAGTGAGAAAAGCTATTCTAGATTTATTGCGCATGACTTTCAATCTATTTGCTAAGTATTTACCTGCCTTATTAGCATTGTTATAATGGTTGAGTTTAAGCCTTCTCAAGTGTTTGTCATATTGTTGCGATAATAGTTCCCGAAGTTTTTCTCTAAGGTCTTTCAATTTGGCGGTCAAGGGGGGGGGTGGTGATTGTTTATTACTGTTCTCATAATCTTTTAGGTCACTGAGGACATCTTGGATTTCTTTGGATCTTTTTCTTTTTTCTATTGCCCCTATTTGTATGATAATACCCCGTATAACTGCCTTGTGAGCATTCCACAAGGTATTAGGATCATTTACAGAGTTTGAATTGAGTTGGAAATAGTTATTGAGATGTTCGGTAATGGATTTTTGGTGGTGTGGATTCAGTATAGTTCTATTGTTACAGCGCCAGATGGATGAGGAGGGAGAGACCCCTCTTTCAACAATTGACAAGGAGATGGCAGCGTGGTCAGACCACGTAATGTCATGAATTGATGTCTTATCTATGTCCTGTAGTAGCCATTTGTCTGTCAAGAACATGTCTATTCTTGAGTAGGAACCATGTCTCCCTGAAAAAAAAGTATAGTCGCGTTCATTCGAATGAAGGCATCTCCATGCATCAAATAATTCTTCTGAGTGTAGAAGCGGTAGGAGTGTCGGGACTCCTCTTGTCCTTCTAGGTGAGGAGTCAATCATCGGATCTGAAATAATGTTAAAATCACCGCACACCAATAGTCTGCCATATTGTAAAGAATTAGCTCTCTTAAGCACTCTGCGTATGAATCTCAACTGGTGGGTGTTTGGAGCGTAAAGTGAGACTATGGTATATGGTTTAGCATTTATGTCACCAGTAATTATCACGTATCTGCCTTTAACATCAGTGATAACATCTTTAGGTTTGAAAGCTATAGAATTTTTGAACGCTATCAGGACACCTCCTCTTTTGGCCGTCGGGTTGGAAGCAGTATAGATAGTAGGAAAGTCCCTATGAGTAAATTGTGGAGTTTTATTCGCTTGGAAATGTGTTTCTTGCACACATAGGATATCTGCGTTGGATTTGTGAACCTCTTTCCATAGTGAAAATCTTTTCGCTGGGTGGTTTAGTCCCCTAGCATTAATAGACAAAATTTTTATCACCATAGTGAGGTTGGTACAGGAATGTGGTCAACAATTGTGTTTTGGTACTCACATATCAGGTAGGGATTATTGCCGTTGGCACTCACAAAGACAGCCGTGACAAGAAGCGGTTTGGTACTGGACCTTGCAAAGGAGGAGATGTCCTGGGAAAACCTGTGCATATCATGAAAACAAACAAACAGGGTAGGAACAAAAAAAAAAACACAAACAGTTAACCAAACAATCTTAAGAAATGGATCCATTAACTGATCCTATCACAGACGTAGCTGCTATTAAGTTAACAGGGCAAAAAGGAGCTGCCGTGTAGCAACTCCATACCGGAGATATTCTAGGTAGGGCTTGAGTCAAACATGGGTTTTGTTGCCGTTTGTAGATTTCTTATTTTTCTTGCGGGAGACTACTTGCCAATCGTGTTGAATTCCTTGGGGGACATTCATGGTGCGTGGATCTGTGGTTTGGTCTGGAACTATTCCTCAACGGCGAAGTAGTGTCAAACCATCTTCCAGGTTGGATACTGAAATATCAGAACCGTCATGGGTAATCACCAAGGTAGCAGGATATTTCCATTTGTGTGGCACTGCGTGGTTTCTCAATGCTTTGGTGATTGATAATAGATTTCTACGGCGCTGCAAAGTGTGCCTGGAAAGGTCAGGCAGGACCCTGAGATTTCCGTATTGTTGGGGGAGGCTCCCTGGTCTGCGTGATGTTTGTAAAATTATATCCTTCACATGGAAAAAATGGATCCTGAGTAAAACATCTCTAGGGATATCGTCAGGGAGAAATGACGGTTTAGGGATCCTATGTATGCGGTCGATTAGGAGATCTTGGGCTGTTGCTTCGGGTAGTATTGAGGAGAATAAAGTTTGTGCATATTGGAGGAGCTGATTAGGAGGCACTGTCTCAGGCACACCCCTTAGTTTGATGTTATTCCTCCTAGATCTGTCCTCGAGGTCCGCCATTTTGTCTTTGATCCATGCAATTTCATCTTCGTGACTGGAATTTACATCCACCATAACATTGTGCGATGAGGCAAAATTCTCTATTCTGTGTTCAATCGTGTCCACCCTGGTACCCAGAATGTGTACCTCTCTCTGACATTCATTTAAACCTTTGTAAAGATCTGCTTGTAGTGAAGAGCGAAGAGAGAGCAGCATTTCCTTGAGCATTGTGTCAGAGATTGGTTTATCAGCTGTAGGAAAATTTGCTATGGGATCCCCTTCTCTTTCCCCAGGGTTAAGAGAGGCCTGAGAGTGGGTGGTCATTTCCATGGCGCATTCTGGCCTATGTGGGGAGTCTCTCCTCAGCTTAGACTTAGCCGGGCTTCTAGTAGTGGGACTTGGGGTTCCTGAGGGAGTATCACTCAGCGTGACACTCTGGAGCGAGCCATCACGTCGCATACCTTGATTAGAGCAGTGTGGTGCGGCCTGCATATTTCCTCTCACAGAAGCTGCCCCATTTTGAGGAGTCCCGCGCGCCGTGAGGGGAACGACATTTTCCATCTTTTGAGGCTGTAGCGTTTTTTTGCGGTTTCTCCCCATCATCGCGTCCTTCAGTGGAGATTCACGACCAAACGGGACGTGTTAACGATCTAAATGCCCTCGTTGTGCGCTGCTGTGGGCTGAAAATCTCCGGTGTGTCACGGAGCTCCCAGGTTAAGCGGCCATCTTAGAGGCCCGGTAGCCACGCCCCTCTTATTATCTATGTTATGGTGTGGGAGTTGTTCACCCTACTGAGTTTTATACAATTTATCTCCTGGGGACCCTTGCTCATAGGGTATCCTAGCCACTAGGACTTATTCACAATAGGTGGATAGTCTCATTAGCACCCTCTTCTCTCACTTTTGCATTGTTCACTATATTAATATATACATATATTTATACTGGTATCTGAGGAGCTGCTTAACCATACACGGTTTGTTATTACTTTAGTGTACTCACTATTAGTCACACATTATTTTGGCGCGGAAATTCATTCTAATTCACTTCGGCATATACTGTATGCTCTCTTTTTTTTGTTTTTACTGTAGTGGTGAAAATACCTCCTACAGCACTAGTGTTGCTGATTTATGTATCGTGAGAGCAAACATTGTTGCTGTCAGCTGGAGGACAACAGAGTTAATTGTCAATAAAATACATGAACTGCAAGATCTGCTCGTATCGTGTCCTGGTCATGGAGGCAGAGAATACAGGCATATGGTGAATTGGGTCAGTGGACCAATATGACCGCAACTGACTTTTTTTAAGTAATGCCCATGAGGAGGGATAGGCCCAGGAAGGTCTTAAATTCTGAGACATAATAGGTCTCTAATCTCTGGCAATCAACTGGGGATTAGCAGCAATGAATTGACCAGCATACAAATTGCTTTGGTCCACAATAGATCTATAATAAAATTCAAGTGACGTAAAATCGACTGTTTCCACCTGAATTCCCCCTGAATGGGGGAAGTATAGGTGCTGCAGAAGTGGTGGGCTCCCAATTCGGATTAGCAAATGCAGCAGGAAGGGCACTATAGGCTTGACAGGCGTGTCTTTGTCTTCTTGGTAGCTGCAGGACATTACTTGTGATAGCCACCTCACCAGCTTGAACTTCACTTATGGGACTCACCACATCACCAAGTGTTACTGCAGTGCTGGATGTACGACTAGGATGTACTAGGCTGCTGGTGCTTGCCAGTTCACCAGAAGGATGAGCGGCACTAATACTGGCTCTTTGATCCATACGAGAGCCCTGCGGTGCTTGCACCTCAAAAACAGCAGAAGAATGGGGACGGGTACACCTGTCCTTGGCAGGGACCACTACTCCGTCGTCAGAGCTATCTATCAGAGTGCCGTTGCTGTCTACAGGATTGTATTCTGAGTCTGAATCTGACAGATGGGTGGCTTCCTCTTCACTCTCATCTGTCATGCTCAGAAACGTGTAGGCCTCTTCACTAGTGTACATTCGACTGGATATTGTGGCCTCTAAATTTGCTGGTACAAATAGTGAAACTCACAGGAAAAAAGAGAACCTGATTGTCAGTGACTGCTTCAAAAAAACTGTTATGCCTTGTACACACGACCGTTTTTCATGACGAGAAAAATGCAATTTTTGAAATTGGTCATTAAAAACGACAGTGTGTAGGCTCCAGAGCATTTTTCTCATCATGAAAAATGGGCATTAAAAATGTAGAATATACTTTGTCACCGTTTTTCACGTCCTGACGTGTGTAGGCTTTGATGGGAAACAAGTTATGAGATGGGAAATTAGCATAATTAGACCAAAGGGTGGCGCCATCCGAATGGAACTTCCCCTTTATAGTGCCGTCGTATGTGTTGTACATCACCACGCTTTGCTCAAGCATTTTTTTTCACGATCGTGTGTATGCAAGGCAGGCTTGACAAGAATCACGTTGAGAAAAAATTTGTTTTTTCCATGACATTAAAAACAGTCGTGTACGTGGCATTAGTGTTCGTGGAGATCGTGCCTGACTCTGTTATGTGTTTGTGTTTTTTATGTGACAGTGATCGATTGATACTGTACTTGGGTGGGCTTGGCTGGGTGGAGGGGATAAACGCAGGTGCTTACAGGTATGTGGGCTGATCCCGCTAACACTGCGTTTTTGGAAACAAACTACTGGGGACGCTAGTATAGATGTGACCAGATCAAAGGTATTGATCTGTTAAGACACTATGGGGGTCATTTACCAAGCCTGTGCGCCATGACTCATGGTGCACAAGCAGGAGTAAAACAGTTTTTGACATTTACAAAAGAGACATGCTGCCAGTGCAGTGTGTTATCTCATTTACTAAAATGCCTAATGCGCCCAGGAGAGGGCGCACGGTACGCCAGTACAGAGCTGGCGTACGGCATTTAGTAATGTAAATATCGGGGATTCGGGCGGGAGTTTATTAGGGGAGGGAGGGGTGTGATGCAGGGAAAGTGTAGTGACATGTGTTTTAAAGTGTGTGGCGGGCCGATCCCCGTGCGCTTGCAAAGTACGCCTGAACCTCGGGAGGTTCATTTGCATACTGGGCATGCGCAGAGGAAAATTTCGGGGAATGCCGTGCGCCGCGTCAGTACGCCGAGAAATTCTTGGTAAATCCCAAGCGGCGTAGCAGTAATTGCACTGCGTGACGTGGGAATCTCCGAACGGTTTTCAGCCTGCGCTGACACTGAAGGGGAACTCCGCGCCAAATTTCAAACTTGAAACCGGCGCGGGTCCCCCTCCAGGGGTACAATAGGCTCTTCGACTTGGTCTGGAATGTGAGGGGTTAAACCCACGCCAAAAACGGCGTGGGGTTCCCCCCCAGATCCATACCAAGCCCTCATCCCAGGCACGCAGTCTGGCCGGACAGGAATGGGGGTGGGGACAAGCGAGCGCCCCCCCCACTCCTGAGCTGTACCAGACCGCATGCCCTCGACATGAGGGAGTGTGTGCTTTGTGAGAGGGGGGCACTGCCCCCCCACCCCAAAGCACTCTTGTCCCCATGTCGATGGGGACAAGAGCCTCTTCCCGACAACCCTTGCCATTGGTTGTCGGGGTATGCGGGCGGGAGCCAATCGGAATCTGGGAGCCCCCTTTAATAAGGCGGCCCCCAGATTCTGGCCCGCCACCCTATGTGAATGAGTATGGGGTACATCGTACCCTTACCCATTCACCTGGTGGTAAAAGTGTAAAAATAAGACACCACACTGAATAAAATAATTTATTAGTCAGCTCCGGTGGTCTTCCGCCAACCCACTCCGGTCTTCGCCGCCGCTGTCTTCCGGGCTTCGAAGTTTTCTGCCGGGGTGGGGGTCGAACATCCCACTCCGGTCTTCTAGCCATTTTCCGCCGCAACCCCCTTCACCACGAAGCTTCCTGCTTATGGGGAGGGCCGCGGGCTTCGTCGTTTTCTGCCGGGGGGGCTCTCGATCGCCTCTTCTGCCTGGCGCCTCCGCTGGGGCCAGGGCTTAGCTCCGCTGTCTTCCGCCGCGGGGTGACACTCGCAGGCTTCTCCGGTGCCCTCCGCTTCTGCCTGGCTCCGCCGGTGGGGCCAGGGCTTCTTCTTCCATTCGATGTTGACACGACGAGGTCCGGCGCTGAAATGCCGACAGAGCGGTGGGCACCGTCTTATATTGGCATAGGGCGTGGTGATGCCACCATGTGACCTTAACCCATGTGACATCACATTCCCATCATGCCCAGTGATGTCACATGGGTTGAGGTCACATGGTGCATCACCACGCCCACGCCCTATACCAATATTAGTCGCTGCCCACCGCTCTGTCGGCATTTCAGCGCCGGACCTCCTTGTGTCAACATCGAATGGAAGAAGAAGCCCTGGCCCCACCGGCGGAGCCAGGAAGAAGCGAAGCGCACTGGAGAAGCCCACGAGTGTCACCCCGTGGCGGAAGACAGCGCAGAGAAGCCCTGGCCCCAGCGGAGGAGCCAGGCAGAAGCCGACGAAGGCGGCAGCGAAGACCGGGCTGGGTTGTCGCCCCTCCCCGGCAGAAGACGGCTCTAGAAGACCGAAGAGGAGCGACGCCCCCTGTTGTTCTCCGCCGTTTTCGGCCGATCCCCCCCGGATGGAAAAGAGCTTAATTTGGTGTGGGGGCCCCGCCGAACATGGCAGAGAGCATCGGTGGGTGTCGCCCCCCCCGGCAGAAAACGGCGTAGCCCGAGGCCCAATGGGGTGGTGGTGGGGGGCCCCGCCAGAAGACCCCCGGAGCTGACTAATAAATTATTTTATTCAGTGTGGTGTCTTATTTTTACACTTTTCCACCCGGTGAATGGGTAGGAGTACGATGTACCACATACTCTTTCACATAGGGTGGGGGGCCATAATCTGGGGGCCCCCTTATTAGAGGGGGCTCTCAGATTCTGATAAGCCCCCCGCCCGCATACCCCGACAACCAACGGCCAGGGTTGTCGGGAAGAGGCTCTTGTCCCTATCGACATGGGGACAAGAGTGCTTTGGGGTGGGGGGGCATTGCCCCCCTCCCCAAAGCACACATTCCCCCATGTCGAGGGCATGCCGTCTGGTACGGCTCAGGAGGGGGGCACTTGCTCGTCCCCACCCCCATTCCTGTCTGGCCAGACTGTGTGCCTGGGATAAGGGTTTGGTCTGGATCTGAGGGAGAACCCCACGCAGTTTCTTTGGCGTGGGTTTAACCCCTTATGTTCCAGACCAAATCTAAGAGCCTGTTGTGCACCTGGAGGGGGACGCCCACGCCGTTTTGGCTTGAAATGCTGATTTTCAGCACTGTGCTTGAATCTAGCACAAGACAATCCTATTCTAATTGTGGGTGTTTGAGGGAAGCCAAGTGAGTGTTAGAACCCCTGCTTGTGTTTTTAGGTTGGGCTTTGTGTCCCTTTTCTTAAAATTGGCTTCACTTCCTGTCACACAGCTGAACAGGAAGTGAGGTTAAAACCCTACCAATGGTCTTTTCTTCGGGACACAGGTCAATCTAACAAGTGTCCCCATTAAGCAAATTGCACTGCTGTGTACACCCCAAATGATTAGTTACTTTGGGGTTTAGTAAAGGCAAATCCGCTCTGCAGTAGAAACGTAGTCAATGAAAATCAGAAGGGAAGCACTGATGTTTTTAACATCCAATCCCGACAATTTTTTTTTTTCTTCCTAGCTTGTCCACTTGTAGTGCTAAGTGGATTTGCCTTTAGTAAATGGACACCAAAGTCCAAGATTCCTACTAATTTGGGGTGTACACAGCAAAATGCAATTTCCATAATGGGAAACTATTTAGATTGATCTGTGTGTCCCCAACAAGACATTAATCAGGTTTTTCCCCCACTTCCTGTTTGGCTATGTGGCAGGAAGTGACTGAATTAAGTAGAAAGTGACAACATTTGTGGGGTGTCTTTACTCTATCAGACATCCACAAAACAAACAAGAAAATTGTTTATTTAACATCGGGTGGTGTTTGTGGGGGTCCCTAACACACATTCATACACATTAGCAACGCTGGATCCTGGTCTATTGGCATGGTTATATTTTCTTAGGCCTCTAAATACAATTATCTGAAATTTGGGGTTAAACTGGAACTATAATCAACAATTTTTTTTTTTGTTTTCTTTCATTTTGGATAGAGTTGGGGGGGAAAGGTTATAAGCCCTGTCAGTTTATTTTGTATTATCCCTGTCTGTTTGGGGAAATTGGCCTTCACTTCCTGCCCCATAGCCAAACAGGAAGTGATAGAAAAACTAGGCAAATTAAGGGACTCCTGTGCCCCCCCCACAGAACTTGTGTGTGTCCCCTGAAAATTCCTGGGCGGGTCATAAAAAAACAGGCTGTGGCCTTGACAGGAAGGGTGAGTCATTTTTCTATTAGGGGGTGCAGAAATTTGGTCAGGCCTAGGGCAGCACAAAACCTAAATATCCTACTGCATATTAGGGCTTATTTAGACAGGATCCGATTTACAGCATGTTTTTAGATTGTGGGAGGAAGCCCATGCAGGCACAGGGAGAACATGCAAACTCCAGGCAGAACCAGCGACCCTTTTGCTGCTAGGTGAACGTGCTATACACTACACCACTGTGCTGAACGAACATGATCGCAGCTGAAAGCATGAGATGTTTTTTTTATTTCTCAAATTCCATGCTTTCCAGCCTGGAGGACAGATGTGGGGTCTTATTGACCCCGCCTCTCTCCATAAAGAGGACCTGTCACACACTAGTCCTATTACATGGGATGTTTACTGTGAAAACTAATACAAAAAAAGGGTCAAAAAAGTGCAAAAATTAAAATATGATGTTAAAATAACAAAAAACAAATAACAATTTAAATTTAAATGCCCCTCTCCCTAGTAGCTCGCACTCAGAAGCGAATACGCATGCAAGTCCCACCCACATATGTAAACACCGTTCAAACCCCACATGTGAGGTATCATAGCGTGCGTTAGAGTGAGAGCAATAATTTTAGCACTAGACCTCCTCTGTAACTCTAAACTGGTAACCTGAAAAAAAAAGTCAAGCATCGCCTATGGAGATTTTTAATTACGAAGTTTAGCGCCATTCCATAAGTGTGCGCAATATGAAAGCGTGACAAGTTAGGTATCTATTTACTCGGTGTAACATAATTTTTCACATTATCCCTAAAAATTGGGCTAGCTTTACTGCTTTGTTATTTTTTAATTCATGAAACAGTTTTTTCTTTAAGCCAACAAAAAAAAGGCGTTAGAAAAATTTGGGCGCAAATACCGTTTGAAATTTTAACCACTTGCCCACCGGGCCTGTTTTTCAGATTCGGTGTTTACGAGACTAAAACAGTTTTTTTGCTAGAAAATTACTTAAACCCCCCAAACATTATATATTTTTTTTTCTAACACCCTAGAGAATAAAATGGCAGTCATTGCAATACTTTTTGTCACACCGTATTTGCGCAGCGGTCTTACAAGCGCACTTTTTTTGAAAAAAAAAAACACTTTTTTGAATAAAAAAATAAGACAACAATAAATTTGGCCCAATTTTTTTATATATTGTGATAGATAATGTTACGCCGAGTAAAATGATACCCAACATGTCACGCTTAAAAATTGCGCCCGCTCGTGGCATGGCGTCAAACTTTTACCCTTAAAAATCTCTATAGGCAACGTTTAAAAAATTCTACAGGTTGCATTTTTTGAGATACAGAGGAGGTCTAGGGCTAGAATTATTGCTCTCGCTCTAACGATCGCGGCGATACCTCACTTGTGTGGTTTGAACACCGTTTTCATATGCGGGCGCTACTCGCGTATGCGTTCGCTTCTGTGCGCGAGCTCGTCGGGACGGGGCGTTTTACAGAGCTTTTGGGGACGAGTGGGGGCGATTTTTCCCTCACTCGTATCCCAACACAGCCAGCAAGAGGACCCAATCGCCTCCGCCGCTACCGACGGCTCCGGTAAGCGGCGGAGGGCGCGGGAGAGCGGCGGGAGGGGGGGCCCTCTCCCGCCACCGATAACGGCGATCTTGCGGCGAATCTGCCACTGGGACCGCCATTATCGTGTACAGCACTGCCCACGGAAAAGATGGATATCTCGGTTGTGGCAGCAGCTGCTGCCGTTACCGAGATATCCATCTTTAAAATCATGACGTATTTTTCCTATGACACTGCGGGCAAGTGGTTAAATAAAAAATGCCCGCCACTTTATTCCCTAGGGTGTCTGCTATTAAAATATATATAATGTTTGGGGGTCCTGAGTAATTTTCAAGGAAGAAAATATAATTGTTACACGAAGGAGAGAAGTGCCAGAATAGGCGCGGTATGGAAGTGGTTAAAGTGCTACAATAAAATTGAAAAATTCCTTTAAATTTCGTACCATGGGGGGGTGTAATCAGGGCCGTCATCAGGAATTATGGGGTCCCTTACACAGCTTCAGGCATGGGCCCCCTGGAGCAGAGGGGGGGGCTGCCGCGATTTGATAAGCGGGGGGGCTGCCGCGATTTGATAAGCGGGGGGTTCCTTTACAAAAAAAGAAATAAAGAAAAATATATATATAAAAAAGGGTGGTAGCCATCTGGGGGCCCTGGGGACCTCTGGGCCCTTTAATGAAAAATAAATAAATATATATATATATATATATATATATAAAAATATATATAAAAAAAACAAGGGGGTTGCCTGGGGACCTCTGAGCCTTTTACTAAAAATATATCTATATATAAAAAAATTAAAGAAAATATAAAACGTTTAAAACATTTTTATAAGCAAAAAGGTTGTCATCTGGGGCCCTCAGGGCCCTTTAATAATAATATTATATATATATATATATATATATATATATATATATATATATATATATATATATATATATATATATGTAAAAAAAAATATATATATATAAAAATGTATATTCTTTTGTCATTTAAAAAAAAAAAAGGGGGGGGTTGTCATCTGGAGCCCTGGGGATCTCCGGGCCCCTGGGGACTTCCAGACCCCTAAAAAAAAACATTGGCCCTTTAATAAAAAAAACGATCTTTCAAAAAAAAAATGAAAAAATGGGGGGTTGCCATCCGGGGCCCTGGGGGCTTCTGGGCCCCTGGGGACCTCCGGACTGCTAAAAAAATAAATACAAAAAATTGGCCCTTTAATTAAAAAATAAAATAAATAAAATATATTAAAAAAAAGACGGGGGTTACCATCTGGGGCCCTGGGTGCCTACAGGCACCTGGGCAACTCCGGACCCCCGGGCCCCTTACAGGTGTACTGCCTGTACCCCCCTGATGGCGGCCCTGGGTGTAATGTCAGCATGTGAAAAGTGACATTCTGAAGGAAAAAAGCCGTTTAAAACTGACTCGCGGCAATAATGAACTGTTGGCTCCCGGCAATTGCAGGAGAATTCATTCATAAAAAACACCAAAAAAAAAGTGTGGGGGTCCCCCCAAATTCAATAACCAGACCCTTCAGGTCTGATATGGATATTAAGGGGAACCCCGCCATCATTTCAAAAAAAATGATGTGGGGTTCCCCCCAAATATCCATACCAGGCCCTTCAGGTCTGGTGTGAATTTTAAGGGGAACTCTACCCCAAATTGAAAAAAAAATGGCGTGGAGTCCCCCCCAAAATCCACACCAGACCCTTATCCGAGCACATTGACCTGGCCGGCCGCAGAAAAGAGGGGGGACAGAGCGCGGCCCCCCCTCTCCTGAACCGCACCAGGCCACATGCCCTCAACATTGGGAGGGTGCTTTGGGGTGCCCCCTAAAGCACCTTGTCCCCATGTTGATGAGGACAAGGGTCTCTTCCCCACAACCCTTGCCCGGTGGTTGTGGGGGTCTGCGGGCAGGAGGCTTATCGAAATCTGGAAGACCCCTTTAACAAAGGGGCCCCCCAGATCCCGGCCCCCCCATGTGTGAAATGGTAATGGGGTACATTGTACCTCTACCATTTCACGAAAAAAAAAAGTGTCAAGTGTAAAAAAAGAGCCGATTTTTGACAAGTCCTTTATTATTTTCTTTCTTCTTTTTTTCTTCTTTCCTTCGGGTTTTTTCCTCCATCTTCTTCTTCCTCTGCTTCTGTCTTGGGTCTTGTAGTGCCGCATCTTGACCGGCGTGTTCTTCCATCTTCTTCTCCTTCCGCTGTCCTTCTCGTCCGCATCTTCTCCTTCTTCTTCTTCACCGGAGGCACCGCTTTCAATTGAATTCCCCACTGTGTGCCGGACCACGCCCCCCTCTAACGCCACGGGTAATCTCCTAGGAAAGTCCCCGTGTGGTGCATGTGCGTCAGAGGGGGGCGTGGTCACATGAGCGTCAGACGGCGGGCAATTCAATTGGAAGCCGAGACTCCGGCAAAGAAGAAGCCGCGCACACGCTTCCAATTGAATTGGCCGCCGGCTGACGCTCATGTGACCACACCCCCCTCTGACGCACATGCACCACACGGGGACTTTCCTAAGAGCTTGCCCGTGGCGTCAGAGGGGGGCGTGGTCCGGCATACGGCGGGGATTTCAATTGGAAGCGGCGCTTCCGGCGAAGAAGAAGGAGAAGATGCGGACGAGAAGGCCAGCGGAAGGAGAAGAAGATGGAAGAACACGCCGGTCAAGATGCGGCACTATAAGACCCAAGAAAGAAGCAGAGGAAGAAGAAGATGGAGGATGAAACTCGAAGGAAAGAAGAAAAGAAGGAGAAGAAAGAAGATAATAAAGGAGTTGTCAAAAACCGGCTCTTGTTTTTTTTTACACTTGACACTTTTTTTTTTCGTGACATGGTAGAGGTACAATGTACCCCATTACCATTTCACACAGGGGGGGGTGGGATCTGGGGGGCCCCTTTGTTAAAGGAGTCTTCCAGATTCTGATAAGCCTCCTGCCCGCAGACCCCCACAACCACCGGGCAAGGGTTGTGGGGAAGAGACCCTTGTCCTCATCAACATGGGGACAAGGTGTTTTGGCGGGCACCCCAAAGCACCCTCCCAATGTTAAGGGCATGTGGCCTGGTGCGGTTCAGGAAAGGGGGGGCACGCTCTGTTCCCCCCTATTTTCTGCGGCTGGCCAGGTCAACGTGCTCGGATAAGAGGTCTGGTGTGAATTTTAGGGGGAACTCCACGCCATGTTTTGTTTAATTTGGTGTGGAGTTCCCTTTAAAATCCACACCAGACCTGAAGGGTTTGGTTATGGATATTTGGGGGGAACCCCACATCATTTTTTTTTTTAAATTGACGGCGGAGTTCCCCTTAATATCCATACCAGACCTAAAGGGTCTGGTTATTGAATTTGGGGGGACCCCCATGCTTTTTTTTTGGTGTTTTTGATGAATGAATTCTCCTGCAATTGCCGGGAGCCGACAATTCATTATTGCCGCGAGTCAGTTTTAAACAGCTTTTTTTCTTTTGAGAATGTCATTTTGTGCAGGGGCAGTTCTAACCACGGGAAAAGTGCGCTTTTTCACATGCTGACATTACACCCCCCATGGTATGAAATTTAAAGGAATTTTACACTTTTATTGTTGCACTTTAAGCATTATTAAAATCACTGCTCCCTAAAAAACTTCCGTTTAAAAAAAAAAAAAAAAGCATTGATACATGTCCCCTGGGGCAGGACTGAGGTCCCCAAACACTTTTTAGGACAAAACTTGCAGATTAGCCTTTAAAATTAACACTTAAGATTTCCCCCATAGACTTTAACAGGGAGTTTGGCGGCGGCTTTACTTATCAATTGCATTGCGCTGCTGTGCTACGCCGGTTCATGCGCCTAATTAGGGCTTTATCCAGCGCACTAATTAAGGCATGTACCGGCGCAGCGCAGCTTCAATAGTAAATCAGCCCCTATACTACTAAGGGAAGTGTATGGGTGTTAGCGCTACTGGCACTAATCTGATGTTGCCTATGGTGACGCGGACCCTAACTGACACTAAAACCTAACTGATGTCACCCACCGGGTGATGAGGGGGTTAAACCTTTATTTAGGTACAGTAATATACGGTGGGTATCCTGATGCTATATAAAATAACTAACTAGCCAGAGTGACCGTAACACTAATACAGGGATCACTGGTGAAAGGGGGTAATCAAGGGGTTAAACCTTTATTAGGGGGGGGTTAAGTGGTACCCTAAAACTACCTTAAAATACCTGTGCCTACCATTATCTTCCCCAATGCTGATTAGTGTCACAAATGACACCAGTACAGTAATCAGTAAAAAAAAATTACAATTGCACTGGGTGATACTATGACAGGGAGTGAAAGGGATAACTGTGGGAAGGGGGGGCGATCGGGGGGTGACAAGTGTACCTACATGTGCTGGTGTTAGTATAGTGTTGGTGCAACTTACAGTGAGATTTCCTCTATCCTCTCTCTGGAGCGAAAAAAGTCCACAAGGGGAGATTACATCACTTCCCCTGCCTGTGTTAACACTTACAGACAGGGGAAGGATTTAATTTGTCAGAACCGATCAGCAGGTCCAGGCCATAAATCATTGGCCTGGACCTGAAGATTGATCGGTTCTGGAACTTATCTGATGATCGCGCACACATTAGGGGCGCCCCCTGGCGGTGAGAGCATGCCCTGTACAGGTACGGATTTGGAGCGGCAGTGCCATTGTGCCACATTGTATGTACGTGAGGCGGTTGGGAACCAGTTAAACCATATACAGTATGCTTTTTTTTTAAATTTCTGTTAACAAAAAAGTGTGTAGAGGTAGATGGTATTTATTATACATTCTGCTACTGTACACTTAACGCATTAGGAAACCACAATAATTATATTAGAAAACTGCAAGGTACTTTTATTTTCTGAAACTTTATGTATTTTTTTAGTTCTCAGATATCACATCATTTTAAGGCAAAGGTTAAGATTTGCTGAAAGTGTATTATGAAGCTATTACACTTTTGAAAGCCATGCTGAGGCAAGAAAAAAACCTGTTAAATCCCAAGATGGGCCAATAGAGCAAGTAATGCATTTTTCAGCAGCAATTGTTTCTTTATAATATATTGATCTTCTGTCTCATACCTAACACATTCCCTTATCTCGCAACACCACCATTAGTGATCAAAGCTATTAAGCAGATAGTACCTCAATATTGTTTTAGTCAGCATCATTCAGTACGGTAATACAAAACAGTGAGTGAAGTGTTAAGTGTATTAAAGGAATAGATCTGCTGACACTAAAGTTAGTAGTTGTAACCAATGCCAATTTTGTGTATTTCTAGTTTTTATTGCATAACATTTTTCCTTCCACATGTTAACCTCTTATTTTACTGACATTAGATTAATTTACATTGTTACATTTATTGTAAATATGTTTGCACTCTTCATATAACATAGATCAGGTCTCGAAATTTCAAGTCCTGAGCTACTAGCCAGGCCTTAAGTGTTACTTGCCAGCCACCAGTTGACCCACCCAACCCCTACCCTGCCCGCCCCTAATTATGCTCTTGTAAATTACCTTATGAAATGAGACTGTTAAATATTTTATGCAGAATTAAGTTACAAAAATAAAAGTTAACACAATTATATTATATGATATTAACATAAAGCAATGGATAGGCAACCTTTTAAGCAGGATAAAGTAGTTATTCCTGTGCTACAGTGGAAACTATGTGTGCAGAGGGTAAAGGTGCGGCAACTACCATATGGGCCAACCACTACCCACAGTGAGACATGGAAAAAATCAAGAGATGGTGTTGCGCTCCAATAGCATAGAATGGTGTAATTTGTAAAATGTATAAATAACCAGAATAGTATAATTGATAAATGAATGTGCAAATATGCAAATAGACTGAAAGATAAAAATCGGTATAAATGCTAAGATAAGGTGCATCCAAAGGTGTACTGAATGAATGTGCAAACAGTGCAGATAAGGTGACTCAGGTGCATAAATAAAATAGCAACGTAAAGATAGAAGTATATGCAGTCGCAGAGGAAATCGCAGGATGGTGTTTTGCTCCAATCAAAATGAATCACTGGACATACAACAATGTTGGATGAATAAAACAGTGAACTGAATAAGAGTGCAAATACATACAAATAGGTGACTGTATAATGTAAGTAAAATCACATCATATGAATAAAGGTGAAGGGCGGGGCATGAAATGTTCCGCCCCCATCACCTATGGGACTGTGTCATACCAGAAAATAAAATTAAAGTTTAATTAATAATAATAATAATAATAAAAAAAAATACTTACCTATGATTGGTTGAGCTTTTGTTTACAGTTGCCCCAAACAACGGTTCTCGAACCCTATAAAAAGATAGAGGATGCGTCAGCAGTGGGCAGAAGATTGGAGAAGATTTGGAGAAGCATATCTGCACTTACCTGTCATGGAGCAGTTGCTTCGCCAGATGATGGACCGGGCCGCAGCTGAGGATGGTGATAGCTGTATGCGGCAGTGCCTCTCTCTTCCTGGCTCTTCTCCCCTGTTTTCTCCTTCTCCCTCTTCTGCTAGTTGTGGACCTGTTTTTTCCAGTCCTGCGGTGCCATTTCCTTCCTCCTCCATTTCTCACCCTGTTATCCCCCCTGATATACTTTCTCCCCATGGACCTCCGGTGTCCTATAATGGACTCTCCTCCGGTGCAGTGAGTGGCGTTCCTCTGTCTCCCGCCGTCAGATGTTGTCATCTCCGCCTGTGTAATCGGCTTCAGGCCCTTCCTTCATCCGTGATGTTGTTCGGCCTTCTACTTCGGCTAGAAACGCTGGCGCGTGCACAGTACATCAAGGCAGATCAACACAGAGGCAGCTTAAGCGTCCTCTCAGGTTCGAATCCCCGTCTGGTCAGGTCTCTAGGGGAAAGAAGAAAGACAAGTTATTTCATTTAAATGTTATTGATAATTGTAATAATGATTTAATTAGGGCTTCTAATTGTTCTGCCTCTTTTTTAACCCCTTCTAGTGCTGATACTTCAGCTGGAATGCCTCAGATGAATTTTGTAGGTCCATCACAGCCAGCCAATCTTGTTGTCATGGTGACTGGTAGTAAACAGATGTCTGGGAGGAAGCGTCTTTGTAAATCTAAAGGTATTGTAATACCTTCTAATGTTTTGATGCGTGGGTTTTCTGATTATCAATTAAATGCTTCCAGTTTTATTGATACAGCTCCTTCTTTGTTGACGGATCCCATTAACATGGCGCCTGATCATGACCAGGCATCTCCTGATTTTGTCGTTTCTCCAAATCCGCTGCCAGCAGGGTGTGCGAATGCCTCAAGGAATTACTTCTTTTTTTTTTTTTTTCAAATTTATGTCCATGGTTGCTAATTCTTTTAATTTCTATTAATCAACCACAGTCAACTCCTGCTTATGTGTGGCTGGATCCTTTGTCATATTAGCCCTGTCTCTACCTCAGTTGCCACTGAAACTGTTATTCCTGCTGCTCATGATGTTTTGATACCTCCTTTGGTCTCAGAATCTTGCTTAAGGGAAGTTTTGACATGCGATTTGTGTCCTCTGTTTTTTTTTATTTATCTAGTGCAGTGAAAGTAATTTTTTGGAAAGGAGACTAAGTTTAAATTCTGACTTTGCTTCCGTCCAACCATGAGCTTAAGGTGGTTAAGAAGGATGGTGATCGTAAAGATGATAAAAAATGAAAATTGCCGCCGTGATATTTTAACAACTGGCTGTAGGCATTTTGCATTTATGCTAGCTTGCTGGGTGAACAGCGCCCTGATTTGTGTTCTGGCTTATTCCAACATATCGAAATTATTTTGGAAGCATACAAACATTTTCAACGTTTTATTATGACGAACCATTTCGCCAGAAATTGTCTGTGCACAAATCTTTGAAGTGGGGTTCAAAAGATATATGTCTGTAGGTTAATCGTTTATTACCTCAGAAGCCGTTGGTTAAAGTTAATGTTTCCAATGCCATTAATATGTATAGGAGAGGTGTGTGTTTTAATTGTAATGATGCCATTTGTAAGTGGCCTAACAGCTGTAAATAAAAACATGAGTGTAGTCATTGCACTGGTTCTCACCCTGATTCTCGTTTCTGCTCCTTCAAAGGAGCTTTTTATTAAAAGCCACAACGCCGGTAAACATGCTACCTTGGCTTCACATGTATCCAGAATGTCAGAGGGCAATCGTCCTGCGTGATGGTTTCTTGTTTGGTTTTCGATTACCTTCTTTTTCTGAAATCGGTTGTCGTGTCTTTCCTAATTTGACTTCTGTTTCTTCTAATTTGGCTGTTGTTCGTGAGAAATTGAATAAAGAATTGCGAGCTGGTAGAATTGAAGGTCCTTTTCCTACTCCTCCTTTTGTTAATTTTCGGGTTTCTCCGCTTGGTATTATTCCCAAGAAAGAACCAAACTCTTTTAGATTGATACACCATCTCTTATTACCGTTTGGATTTTCGTTGAACGATGATATTGTTACTGTTCAATATTCTTCTTTTGATGACGCTTTGTTAAAAATTAGGAGTGTAGGTGCTTCTGCGTCTGATATTCAATCCGCGTTTCGGTTACTTCTTCCATCCGCTTTTAACTCTTTGGGTTTCTGTTTTCAAAATGAATATTACTTTGATAAGTGTCTCCCGATGGGATGTTCGCTTTCTTGTTATTTTGAACTCTTTTCGACGTTTATTGAATGGGTTGTTGGTTTTCGTGCTGGTTCTAATACTGTAACTCATTGCATTGCATCTGGATGATTTTCTGTTTATTGGTGAAGCTGGTTCATCTGATTGTTTATATTTATTTACCGAATTTTGGATTGTGTGTCGGGAGTTTGGTGTTCCGTTGGCCGATGAAAACTCTGTTTACCCTACATCTTGTCTTGACTTTCTGGGTATTCAGATAGATACGGTTTCAATGGAATTCCGTCTTCCTGATGAAAAGATTGTTAAAATTATGATTTTATTGGACTTCGTTCTTTCCAAACATAAGGTTAGGTTGAAAGTGTTGCAATCTCTTCTTGGTTTAATGGCTTTTGCATCCAGGGTTTTGCCAATGGGCCGTGTCTTCTCTAAGAGATTGTAGCGGGTCAGTTCTGGAATTTCTTCTCCTTTCCATTTTGTGAGAATTACATCTGGAATTAACCTGTTGAGATCCGCGCTATAGCCGAATGGCGGCTTTAGCCTGGATCTGAATTGCCAACAAGCCGTCAATTGACAGCCTGTCACTAGCACGTTCGCGCGCGCTCCAGATCGTGCCACGGGGAAATTCAGTGTTGGCCGTGTCCCTTGGACACAGGCAATAACAGGTCGCCGCGAACGGCCAATCATAGTGGCTGTTTGCAATGCGATCTGTGCGGCGAATGATAGATGATCTCATATGTAAACATATGAGATCATCTCTCATTGCCGTTTTACACAGAGACAGCGTCCTGTCTCTGGAGAGGAGACCGATCTGTGTCCCTTGTACATAGGGACACAGATCGGTCACCCCCCCAGTCACCCCCCCTCTCCCCACAGTTAGAACACTATGTAGGGAATACATTTAACCCCTTCCTCACCCCCTAGTGTTAACCCCTTCAATGCCAGTCACATTTATACAGTAATTAGTGCATATTTATAGCACTGATCGCAGTATAAATGTGAATGGCGCCAAAAATGTGTCAAAAGTGTCCGATGTGTCCGCCATAACGTCACAGTCCCAATAAAAATTGCAGATCGCCGCCATTTCTAGTAATAAAAAATAATAATTCTGTCCCCTATTTTGTAGGCGCTATAACTTGCGCAAACCAAACGCTTATTGCGATTTTTTTTTTTTACCAAAAATATGTCGAAAAATACGTATCGCCTTAAACTGAGAAAAAATGTGTTTGTTTTTAAATTGGGATGTTTATTATAGCAACAAGTAAAAAATATTGTATTTTTTTCAAAATTGTCACCCTTTTTTGTTTATAGCGCAAAAAATAAAAACCGCACAGGCGATCAAATACCACCAAAAGAAAGCTCTACTTGTGGGGAAAAAAGGACGTCAATTTTGTTTGGGAGCCACATCGCACGACCACGCAGTGCCTGAAGCTGAAATTTCACCTGGGCAGGAGGAGGGTATATGTGCCCAGTAAGCAAGTGGTTAGGGGATTGAATGTCCCCTATAAATTAGGACATAAGATCGAAAAAAAAAGGGGGGGGATTATGTGTATCTACTGGGGGAACTATCCCTTGTATCCAAAAGGCCAATCTATATAAGTGTTCATAATTTTTAAAAAGGGGTCATTTTGACCCCTATGTATTATGGGATGAACAAAAAAAAATTAAAAAGGGGAAAGGAAAGGGGAAGTCCACATATTCCCTCTCTCTCTGTCCCTATATCCAGAACAAAAGAGCTCTGTTTCCATATGTTCCCTGTTTCTAAGCCTCCTGTTCCTTAAATTCTCTCGATTTACTCCATATCTCATCATATTCTGGCCTACATTCATTATGGTTCGAGATTAATTCCTCCATCCTACTGATCCTATCTAATTGTTTTATCCATTCTCCTATTGATGGAGCGTTCTTTTCCCTCCACCTCTTAGGTATTAATGCTTTAGCTCCATTCAATAGGAATGGGATCAATGATCTTCTATACTTTTTCCTAGCTATTCCCGTTCCATGGAACAGGCTGTGCCAAGGATTCAGTTTCACCTCCTGGCCGCTAATCTTTTTAATCTTTTTTAAAATCTCAACCCAATACCCCTGTATCGGAGGGCACTGCCACCAGATATGGGCATGTGTGCCCTCCATTCCACACCCTCTCCAACAAAGAGGTGATGTTTAACTATGAATTCTATTAAGTTTGGTTGGAACATAATACCATTTGGTGAGGAGTTTATAGTTAATTTATTTTATTTTTGACTCTGTTGATGTAGAATGGACAAGATCTAGTATCTGTCCTTTCTTATTATCTGACATATTTTGATTCAGTTCTTGTTCCCAACCTTCTAGTACTTTTAATGTACCAGGTTCTCCAATAGAGGTCAGAATTTTATAGATATTTGATATCCCCTGCCCTCCCCTTCTTCCATGCACTAAGAGTTTTTCCCAGGGGTTTAATTCCTTCATATTTCGCAGGGGTCTCTGGAGGGTACCTACAAAATGTTGAACCTGCCTATACCTCCATTCATCTCCAGGGGTAGGTCCATATGTTTCTCGTAGTTCCTTTAAAGAGCATAGTAAGTTACCTTTCATCAAAACCTTTAATCTTAATGTATCCAAGGTTGTCCATCTCAGGTACATCCCCCCTCCCTTACTGGGTGGGAAGTAGTCTGTACCTGTAAGGGGCAACAACGGACTACTATAGGGCCATTTCCTTCTTTACATATTGAGTCCCAAATTCTTTAAGTTTCTTTTGTCATTGATGGGGTCTCCTGAGGTAAGTTTCTATATTGTTTTGGTATCCATATTCTCTTCCCCAGATCCTTTCTACTTAAGCTTTCCTCAACTTCCACTATTTTTTTTCTTTGGGCACCTTCCTGTGACCATTCAGTTATTCTCTTTAGTACCGCTCATCTATGATATCTCTTAAATCGGAATCTATTCAAATTCTGCTTCGTAAGAGTAAGAATGATCGTATAGGTCATGATTGGTGGATTACTTTGCGGGCTAATCCCGGCGCTCGCTATTGCGTTTTCTCTTTACTTAGACGTTTTTTGGGAGTGAGACCTGTTTTTCATAGACAATTTTTGATTCATGGCATGGGTGCTCCGGTGACTATTTATCAGTTCCAGGCCGCTCTACGTAGATGCCTCAAAGCATTACAGTTGGGACACCTGCGGTTTTCATCTCACTCTTTTCGTATCGGTGCAGCCACTACGGCAGCTATGGTTGAACTTAACGAATCTGTGAAATTGGTGGTTGGCGATCGAATTGTTATAGATCGTATGTTAGACCTAATTTTACATTTTGATTTTAGATGCCCGATATAACGTCTGGATAATAGGACACTGTTATATTTTCTGGGCACAGAAAAGAGCTGAATGGAGAGTCTATGGCGATAACCTAGGTTTACCTCATCATAATTTTACTGTTTATTGGTATGGGCTACGTGGTATGCTTTGGAGCAATTTACATTCTGTTCTATCCCATTTACATGTTTGTTGGCCCATACCACAGATCATCATTTTCCACTTATATGGTAATGATCTTGGAAGACGCAAGACGCTAGAGTTGATTTCTCAAATTAAGCTTGATATGTTATGTTTACATGCTGTTTTGCCTAATACTACTTTGGTCTTTTCTGACATTATCCCTGGACTAGATTGGTTGCTCTGCCCTGAGCGTAAGTATCTAGAAAGAATTTGCAGGAGACTTAATAGGTCATTGGATAAATTCATGCCTTTGGTTCATGGTATGTCTTTTAGACATGTGGACTTAGAAGGTGGTTTGCTTGGTTTTTATAGACCAGACAATGTGCATTTATCTGACATTGCTCTTGACATCTTCAATTTAGATTTACAAACCTGTGTTAAATTGGCTGTCGCCTTGGTGGGGTGCCAGGCTCCTTAAAAATGGGCCTGGCGTGTGGGATGGTATATTTCATGATTGTTTTAGCTTGAGCCTAAATGGCTAAGCTAATTTTATTATTATAAGATATATATATGGTTATATGTTAATAAAATTGATTTAATATACTTAAATTGATTATTTAATTTTGATTTAAGAATTGTTTGATATAATCAATTTATTTACACCTATAAATAAAGGCCACACCCATTTCATACCGCAGGTATATTTTGTAGTATTATTTATTTATCTATTAAAATATTATATTAGTTCTTAAAAGGTTATGACTATAGTCCCATGGTAGATGGAACCGCAAGATTGTCCAATTGTTACAAAGTGTAAATGGTGCAACTGCGAACCACTCCAAGAAGAGAAGAATTTGCAAGGTGCAAGTAGAGTGCTGGGTGCAGAAATAGAAATGCAGCATAAAGATAATGTATGCAGTTGCAGAGGAAATCACAGGATGGTGTCATGCTCCTATGAACATGAATGACTGAACATAACTGATATACACCAATGATGGATGATGCAACTGAGGCTCAGTCCAAGAGCTGATGCAATTTAATCAAAAGAAATTGCAAAGTAAGAGTGAAGTGCTGGGTGCTAAATGACATCAGCAGGTGGCAAGGTGACTTGTTGGTGAATCTTCGGTGTATAGTGACACCCGAAGGTGTGCTAGCAAATTACCTTATGACTGCAAGGTAAGCAGCTTTTAATAAAACCAATGGAATCACTCGGGGGTAGAAGGGATGACTCCTATCCATCCTTCCAATGGTGTGGCACCTGGGGGGTTAAGGCTTCCTTTCAGGTTGGGTAAGACAGCTCCAAAGTGTGTCACCAGGCAGGGTAGAAAAAACAGTGGAAGCTCTCTAGTGTAAGATGTTTTAAACACTCAGTGGTTTATTCAAACATATAACAAACAGGGTATTTACATTTAAAACGGTAATGCAGAGAATATCAGAAACAAGTAGCGAGCTCACACTGTGCAAACGTCACTTTCGGTGTCCTAGTGTCTGACGCGTATCGCCACTGTCACATGACTTCATCGGAGATACTTTCTGGACATCGGAAGTGTCTTTATATACTGAATAGTAAAAAAGCAGATCAGCCATTTTTTTGTAGCCCGCCTATAGTTAGAATAGTAGAAGCCATTGTCTATGTGATTATTCTAATGGTCTACAACTGCAGGCATTTTGTGGTTATATATGGACATAATGGCACTGATGGCTTCTGGTTGTGAATTGTTTACAGGTATATAAATAAAATCGTGACATGAGCCGCACAGAATATCTTATATTATGGGGCAACATACATTTTATTGAAATAAGAGAATAAAATATGATAAAATCAAGAAAAAAATAGCGTATTAACCACTTAGCAACCACCTGCCGAAAAATAACGGCGGCAAGGTGGTTGCTTAACTCTGGGATCACGTTATATAACGTGATTCCAGAGTCGCGCTCCCGCGCGCCCCCTGGGGCGCGCACACGGGAATGTCCGTGACCGCCGGGTCCAGAGGACCCGGCGGGTCACGGATCACGGTAAATCGCCGCTGATAGCGGCGGTTTACCACGTGATCGCGCCGTCCAATGACGGCGCGATCAGATGTAAACAGACCGGCGTCATTTGATGACGCCGGTTCCTCCCTCCTCTCTCTGTACCGATCGGTACAGTGTGATAGGTGAGGGGAGGGAGCGGATGGCAGCGCCAGTGCTGCGGGCTGGATCTGTGACAAATGTAGTCACAGATCCATCCATCCATTCCTCCCTGCTCAGCCATCCCTGCTGCACATACTCTGCAATGCTGGGCAATACTCTGGGGGGGCAACACTCTGGGGGGGCAACACTCTGGGGGGGCAACACTCTGCAATACTCTGGGCATACTCTGGGCATACTCTGGGGGGCAATACTGGGCATACTCTGGGCATACTCTGGGGGGCAATACTGGGCATACTCTGGGGGGCAATACTGGGCATACTCTGGGGGGCATACTCTGGGCATACTCTGGGCATACTCTGGGCATACTCTGGGCATACTCCGCACTCCGCAATACTCTGGGCATACTCCGCACTCTGCAATACTCTGGGCATACTCCGCACTCCGCAATACTCTGGGCATACTCCGCAATACTCTGGGCATACTCCGCAATACTCTGGGCATACTCCGCAATACTCTGGGCATACTCTGCAATACTCTGGGCATACTCTGCAATACTCTGGGCATACTCCGCAATACTCTGGGCATACTCCGCAATACTCTGGGCATACTCCGCAATACTCTGGGCATACAGCGCCCCTGTACCCGTGAGCTCGCATGCAGAAGAGAACGCATACGCAAGTCCCGCCCACATATGAAAACGGTGTTCAAACCACACATGTGAGGTATCGCTGCGAACGTTAGAGCGAGAGCAATCATTTTGGCCCTAGACCTCTTCTCCAACTAAAATGATGTAACCAGTAAAAATATTTAAAGCGTCACCTATGGGGATTTTTAAGTCGCAAAGTTTGGCGCCATTCCATGTGGCCACGCTGTGTCAAAAAGTCCCACACATGGGGTATCGCCATACTCGGGAGGAATAGCAGAATGTGTTTTGGGGTGTAATTTGTGGTATGCATATGCTGTGTGTGAGAAATAACCCGCTAATATGAAAATTTTGTGGAAAGAAAATAAAAATGAAAAAAATCTTGATTTTGCAAAGAATTGTGGGAAAAATTACAACTTCAAAAAACTCACAATGCCTCTTTCTAAATACCTTGGAATGTCTTCTTTCCAAAAAGGGGTCATTTGGGGGGTATTTGTACTTTTCTGGCATGTTAGGGTCTCAAGAAATGAGAGAGGATGTCAGTACATCAGATGTGATCAAATTGATCAATTTTCAGTAATTGGTACCATAGCTTTTAGACCCCATAACTTTCACCCAGACTAAATAATATCTAAAAAAATTTTGTTTTGTTACCAAAGATATGTAGCAGTATACATTTTAGGCCAAGTTTATGAAGAAAAATTACTTTTTTGCAAAATGTTATAATAGAAATGAAGAAAAATTCATTTTTTTACAAAATTTTCGTTCTTTTTTCATTTATAGTGAAAAAAATAAAAACCGCAGAGGTGATAAAATACCACCAAAAGAAAGCTCTATTTGTGGGAAAAAAAGGACAAAAATTTCATTTGGTTATAGTGTTGTATGACTGAGTTATTGTCATTCAAAATGTGAGAGCACCGAAAGCTGAAAATTGGTCTGGTTATTAAGTGGGTTTAAGTGCCCAGTAGTCAAGTGGTTAAGAGAGGATAAAAAAACAACAAGATGAACAAGATAATAGTAGGGGTGTCCATGGTCAAAATAAAAATGGGTGTTCAAATTAGGACTCCGGAAGTGATGTTTTAGCAGTGATGTTTTAGCAGAAGAAGGCATAAAATCAATTGCCAATAAAATCAGTAGCCATAGATATTCTTAGGCCCCGTACACACAACCGAGTTTCTCGGCAGAATCCAGCGAGAAGCTCGCTGGGAGACATATTCTGGCGAGAAGCTCGATCGTGTGTACACTTCCGACGAGCGTCCAGTCGTGAAGCTGGTCGAGCCAAAAAAGAGAGCACGCTCTCTTTTTCCTCGTTGTTCAATGAGGACTTTGGCTCGACAAGCTTTTCCGACCGCTCATCGGGAACCTCGTCGGGCGGAATGATGAGTTTAGCCCGAAGAGGTTCTGGGACGTGTGTACGCGGCCTTAGATATTCTAAAATAAATTGCGGTATAAAAATATGTGCAAATGCAATACTGTTTTTCTTTTTTTTGTTATAAAGATGTTAGCCCTTTCACATATCTTGAATTGCACACAAATGACAAGACTTGAGGAAGTGGCTCAAAGCCATCAAACACATCAGGTTTAATCAATTTAAGATACAGTGCCATTATGAATCAGTCACACTGTTATATATTTACAAAGAAAGCATATAAAGATTGTGCAGTTAAAGCAGAATTGTGACGGACATAAAAGACTGCCATTTAATCAGGTTATACAGTTTATCTTTTAAAATGAATGATATTACACTAGCTTCAAGTAATCCTATGCAAATTAGCATTAAGACTGGAAAATGAAGTTGCAATACTGTAAACCAATCAAGCTTTATGCTCCATGCACACAGGACGTTCTAAAACGTCTTTCTGGACTTTGGACTGCTGGCAGGAAAACGCTGCAGTAAAAATGTGCGTTTATCAGCATTTCTTAATAGCGTCAGCCTTTTTGGGCGTTTTTGTTAATTTATTCCAAGAACACTTTCAGCTCTGCAATGTCAAAAATGCTAATGCTTATAAATGCGCATGTTTAGTGTTTTTTAGTGTTATGCCGCGTACACACAAAGTTTTTTTCAACCCGATTCTTGTCAAGCCTGCCTTGCCTACACACGATTGTGAAAAAAATGCTTGAGCAAAGCACAGTGACGTATAACACGTATGACGGCACTATAAAGGGAAAGTCCCATTCAGATGGTGCCACCCTTGGGGCTGGTTTTGCTGATTTTGTGTTAGTAAAAGTTTGGTGAGAGACGATTAGTGCTTTTCAGTCAGTTACAACGTGATGAATGTGCTATCTCCATTATGAACACTAGTTTTACCAAAACAAGCGCTCACGTCTCATAACTTGCTTCTGAGTATGCACGTTTTTTCACGTCGTTAAAGCCTACACACGACCATTTTTTACAATGTTAAAAAACGACAACGTGAAAAACGATGCATGTTCTAAATTTTTAATGCCCATATTTAACGTCGCAAAAAATGCACTGGAGCCCACACACGATTGTTTTTAATAAAATAAAAAAATGTCATTAGGCCTTTTTTTGTTGTCAGAAGAACTGCTCTTGAATGCGATTTCAGGGTGTTCTGACAGCTCTGACAGCCCATAAACTTCTCTACTGATAAATGTAAAAAAAAGTCTATGTGTGCATGGACACATAAGATTACGTAGAAGGGTGGGAGCATGCGCGGTAGCTACCAAGATGGCCATAATGCCCTGAAACTCTGTTCTGGTCTATTAACCCCAGTCACAGTGTTCAGAGTGCTAATTCTGGGCCCACCCCACCAGCGATAGATCGGTGAACACCCCTGGATCTTCCTAATGTCAACAGACTCAACCCGAAGGGATCTCCCCCATGAGTTGGAATTAGCCTTGTGGGCCCTTAGTCAATCCTTGATGGCGGCCGCACGAGACAGGAATGCAGAGACAGAGGAGTCAAACGCTGACCAGGGCACTGACGGTCCCTCAGCCCTCCCTCCTTCACATAACACACATAACACAGAGAGTGATGGCCACCAGACTGCACCTTCACATGCATACACGGAATCGCTGATTGGCAGGAGGCTAGGTGGACTTTTCCTGACACCTACAATGATTCCCTGACCAGCCTAGATCCATGTGCTAGCGGGAACTACAACTGCCCACTCACTTTTTTACTGACTTTCCTTCAATGATGGCTGCCTTTGCCAAAATGTTATGCAGAGGCCTAGCTCAAACTGTGGCCCAGATAACTTCCTCTATCAATGCTGACCTGTAGCAACTGGGCAATACGATTGAAGTTATGGAAAAGAATGCCGATCAATCTGTCGCCACAATTAACCAAAAATTTGCCAGAATTCAAGACCAATTAAAGACTGCACTATCCAAAATTGATGACCTGGAAAACAGATCCAGGCGCTACAACTTCAGGATAAGAGGTCTCGCTGAATAAGTGAAATAGGTGTATTCAGCAATTCGGCCCTTCATCAAGGACTTGATTCTAGACATCCCAGAATGCCGCATGGAATTGGACAGGGCTCATAGACCCTTGCGACCACCTCGTACAGATGGGCTCCCAAGGGACATCATAGTCAAGCCCCACTTTTATGCTGTTAGGGAGAAAGTGATAAAATTGGAAAAGCTTGTCTTCCCGGTTCTTTCCCCTTATACTGTACAAAAACAGCAATCTCTGAAGCCTCTCCTTCAAGTCTTGGCACAATTTTTTTTACCTACAGATGGTCAATTTCGCCTGAATTTCTCCTATCACAACAACGGCTATGGCATTTTTTCTTTTCCAGAAAGAGACTATCTACTACTACACCTAGGCCTTATTCCACAGGTAATCCACCTTCAGTCAATCAGCAGAGGGTCATCAACTTCTACAAAGAGACTATCGCCTCCCAGTCCTCTTATCCCTGTCTGGCAGAAACACACGTCCAAGAGGTCAAAGGAATCTTAACCACCATGATGCCATTGTTCAAGTTGAGGACATTGTCTTCCTGTTTTATTCTTCCTTGACCAGATCTCTTGGAGGTACTATCTCCAAGTACTCTCAGAAGTACTATCTTCATTGACTGTTGCTTCTCCTCCCACCCTAAATGATTTTATAATCTTTTAAGGGACATCTAGGGGTGGGTAAGGAAGTAGAGCTTAAGCCCAAAGTTATACTTTCCCTTCAAATGCTCATTTACAAGTTACTTTATATATTCAATGGAGGTTTTTTACCACATATCAGTTAGAATTTTGTTTACTACTGTCTCTGTATGACCAACACACATTTTTTGGTAGGTCCCAGGGCTGTCTCCTTCTTGGAAAGGAACAATGGGCGCTGTAAATTGACCAGTTTTATAATTGTACTATAATGTTATACAGGGGCTTGTGCAGTGGGTTCCTTGTTGCCCTGAACCTCCTTGGGGGGCTCCGTATTTCGTGGTGGCTGCCTGTGGGGGGATGATTGTACGGGCCAGGATCTTTCCATATTACTCCAGGAAATGGAGATCTGATCAGTTGATAATGTTACTTTCTTCTCAGTATTCTCTACGGCTGGATGATTGTAGCGGCCACAATGCACCTTCATTTGCCTCTAATGGGTATATGTCTTCCTCTCAGACGGATTGATGTTCCCTTCTTCAAAGGTCATTGACCATCTCAGGTCATAGGCTAGGGAGTGGCTGGTCCCTTCCCAACCCAGGTGGGTTTGGGGGTTTATGGTTAAAGTTGCTTAATTTTTGTCTGCCTTCACTGTCTCACTCACTTCTCTATTTTCTACCCCTCATTTCTATATCAGCTTATTTCTCTCTTCAGATCTACTAGGAAGTTCGCTCTCACCCACTCCCAGGGTCAGAACACAGAGGCCCCAGTTGAAGTCCTCTTAGACAAAACGCGACGGGCTTGGTACACCTGCTCCCCATATTGCTTTTATTTATTCATGTTTTATGCTTTAGTGATCACTTTTATGTATATTTGGTTTTATTATAATAAAACCTATCCTCTTTTACCTGCACCATCCGGAGCACTGTTTTTTTCTTTTCCCTGCATGACCTGCTTGGATAACGTTTTTCAAGCTCTATGATTGTGCCCTTTACCTTCTGAGTGGATACTGTTTTTCCAGTCCGGGACTACTGCCATTCATCTGAATATCCTGAGTGGAGTCTACTATCTGGCTTTCATTTAGCGGAGCAGATTCTAGTGGAGTCCTTCCATGCCTTTATGATCTGGTGTCGCTGACAAACAGATCCACACCATCTGGTAAGAGTATTCCATCTACTCCTGTTTAGCCGTGCAGAATGTTCCTTCCATGAAGGTTGATGTGGTCATATGCTTTTTGCCTTCTCCTATATACACTGATGGACTTATGTTTTTTGGTGCTTCAATTATCTATTGATGGACACTTATTTACATATCACTGTAGTTTATTACTTTGTTTTTCACCTGTATATCATTTAGAAGTGTTTATATTAGCGCTACATATTTTTTCCACTATTCATTCACTTTTTGTCACATTGTTTATGTAGCTGCTCACCTTTCTTTTAGATTAGTGCAGTTTTTTCTCTTTTTTATACAGAATACAAGAATGACTGTCGATGAACCTCGATGCCAGCAAATTGTTTCAAAATGGGTGAGCATTCACTTTTTTTCTGAGTTTTCCTACTATTTAAACAATGGCTGATTCAAATTCTACCAGCCCATTCTTTAAGCTTATCTCCCACAATAAGAGACAGACGTTTTCCAATTGTATCATTCCCTAAAATCTTATGTACTTCTGCTGCAGGAGTCTCACTTCCCTGTATTGTACAACCCCTCTTTTATTCATCAGAATTACCAAAGGGATTTGCGATATTCTTCTCCAAACGTCTACATTTCTCCCTTCGAAGGTGCTCAAGGACCCAGGATGGTTATCTTCTGTTGGTTTCAGGTACTATTGATGGAGAGACCTACACTTTTGTCTCCTACTATGCACCAAACAAGGGCCAGGCTAGATTTTTTGATTCTTTGACACAATCACTGCAATCTTAATTTGAGGGTACAGTGATTTTCAGAAGAGATTCTAAAATAATGTTTGTCCTTTCCTTGGATAAATCAGGAAGCGGAAAAGTGAAAACCAAACACCCCACTAGACAAAGCTTAAAAATAGCACAGCTTTTACACGCACTTGGATTGATACATTTCATCATGACGTTATCTATCAAACAACCCTTAGGGGCGAAGGGCCCTTTCAAATGGTGACTCAACAAAGTTCTATAAAATGACCCAGTTCAGTGTACAATTCTAGAAAATGCCCTGACAGAATACTTTGTAAACAATGACTCAGTTACTCCAGCAACCCTATGGGCGGCCCTATTCTGATATGGAGATATCAGGCTTTACACAGAGCACACAGCCATTTCTCCTTGTGCTATTAATCACAAACTTCATCTTAATGCAATAATGCATCTTAAGCTAAAAAATCCACTTAGCATTCATTCAATTACCCATTCATCCAAGCAGATATGAGAGGTAAACTCATTCCGATAACTCATAAATTAAAATGTGAATGTAGAGCTGACATCCAGAAGTGGATTACTTCTTACTGAGTAAACACCATAAATGCAACCTTGACCCAGACACCTTAGCCCAGCATGAGTGACCAGACCTAAAATCCATTTAGGATTATGGCAACATTTCAAGCCTTCTACTTAAATTTTTACAATACTAATTCTCTCCTCATAAAATGGAGACCTTTCTAATGGACCTTCCCATCCCCAAAATCCCCCATAAACCTAGGGATCTTCTAGAGAAACCAATTACTTATTTTTAGAAACAATTAAATCTCGTAAGTTGGGGTCGTGCCCAGGACCGGATAGTTTCTCGTGTTGTCACTACAAGAAATTTGGCCCCTTTCCAGCCTCGTATATGGCCGGTTCTTTAACTCCCTCAGAGATGGAGCACCCTTAGACAGAGATCTAAACGCTGCTTATATTTCAGTCAAAAATACAATTACCACCCAATTTCCCTCATTAACAATGATCTCAAGATTATGACAAAAATTCAAGAATATCTAGTTTTATTGCTAAATATATACATAAGGATCAGGTAGGCTTCATCCCTGGGAGGCAGGGCCCAGATCAAATTAGGAGAGCCATAGACGTAAATTCTTTGCTTCACTCCCACTGGGACGGAGGTCCCCCTCAGGAGAGTTTCATAGTTAAATAGTCACATAGTTGGTGAGGTTGAAAAAAAGACATAAGTCCATCAGGTCCAACCTGTGTGTGCTTCTATGTTAGTATTACATTCCATGGGCCAGATTCAGGTAGAGTTAGGCTGGAGTATCAGATTAGTAGAAAGGCGGGAGGGGCTGCCTGCAGAATGCCGAGACTGATGTGAGGCAACAGGTAAGTCTGTGGCTGACAAGGGAGCAAGAACCCAGGCACCGTGGCTGCAGAGCACACAGTGAGTGGAGCACAGGTAAGAATCCTCACTGTGTATTGCTTACACACAGCGTGGCAAGTTATAGTGATGAGCGGAATACGCCAGATATTTCACGAATATATATGTCAGAGAACCAAACGTGGAAGAACTAACAGACTTGTCATGCACGGACCAACAAGCATGTTGCGCATGCGCGCGCAGACGCGCACACACGCGCACACGCACGCAAGTACGCACATGCACGCAAGTACGCACACGCGCGCGCACACGAGCAACAACGCTGTGAATTCAGTATTCTTCACCACGCATGCGCGCGCACCGGTACGCACGCAATGCGGGCGGGACTCCTGGCGTCAGTGCCCTATTTAAGGCTTGCTGCAGCAGCGACCAACTGCTGCATGATCTTCAGCCTTTGGTGTGATCCTAAGTTCCTTGCTCCTGTTTCTTGGTGTTCCTGTTGACGACCCGGCTTGCCTGACCAGACTTCTCCGTGCATGACCCCTGGCTTGTCTCTCGGCTTATCCTTTTTGTCTTGTCCCGGTCTGCTTGTTCCAGCAGATAACCTCAGCTAACCTTCGGACCTGTTCCAGTCTCCTCCTGCTCCCCCGTGCATGACTACCGGCTTGGCTCCTGACTCCGCCCCTGGGTTTTCCTGCCAGTCTTCTTCATCTGGTACTTCCGTGGTACCCGTGGTCTGACTACGTATCCTGGTGTACAGCTGATCCTCAACATCACTCAGCAAGTCTCAGCTGGCAACCCTTGCATCTTTGGGCCGAGCACCCCCTGCGTTACCTCCAGGGGGCGCTCTGCACTTGGTCGTATGGGAAGCCCTCTCAGCACTTCGGCCTCGGGTAAGGTACGTGACAGTATCATGCAGCCAGAAGTGTTAGAGGCCGACAGAGGTGCTTCCCTGCTTGAGACTTTGGGCCAGCAGGTCGCAGCCCTTACGCAAGCGGTGACGAGCCTACAGGACCGTTATTCACAGCAAGAAAGCGGCCTTCCGAATCAGATGATGTTTCCTCCTCCGGAGCCCCGTGTACCCATTCCAGAACGCTTCTCAGGCGACCGAAAGAAGTTCAGAGCTTTCAAAGTCTCCTGTAGCCTGTACCTGACCCTGCAGCCAAGAACTTTTTTCCTAGAAACTGTTAAAGTGGGGTTCGTTATCACTTTGCTGTCTGAGGGACCTCAATCCTGGGCTCATCAGTTGTGGGAACAAAAGAACCCTGTCATCAACACTTTGGACTCCTTTTTCGAAGCTATGGCCACTTTATGTGATGATCCTCTACGTCCAGCCACTGCAGAGGCAGCCCTCCATGCCCTACGACAAGGGCCACGCCCTGTAGAGGACTATACTGTGGACTTTCGTAATTGGGCTTCAGACACAGGATGGAACGAGGCCGTCCTCAGGCACCAATTCCGCCTTGGCCTATCTGACCCTATTAAGGACGAATTAGCACGAATGGAGGCCCCTGCCACCTTGGAGGGGCTCATTCGACTGGTCATTCAACTGAACAGACGCCTGCGGGAGCGACTGTCTGAACGTGCCTGCCGGCCTTCTCACTTACAGTCTACGGCCCTAGCCGCTCACGCGCCCTCCTCTTCAGTCATGACCAATAGGGGGCCTATGCAGGTTGGTATGGTTCGCCCTGCCCTAACTCCCAATAAAAGACTTCATCGCCGACAGGCGAATCTCTGTTTCTATTGCGGAGCAGCTGGACATGTTCTCTCCAGTTGTCCAACCCGGCCCTGTAGGCCCTCTCCCCGCAACCTGTTGCATCTCAGAGTCCCGAGACCCTCCTCCACTCACCTGGTTCTTCATGTTATTTTACAGTTGGCAAAAGGAGAGGTCAGATTCCCAGCCATAATCGACTCCGGAGCTTGTAGTTGTTTTTTGGACATTTCCGTTGCTAAGGACTACCAGATTCCTCTGCGGAACAAGGAACAAAGACTTGAGATTCATTTGGCCGACGGATCGATACCTTGTTCTGGGCCTGTTACCCAAGAGACTTTACCTATCTTTACCTCAACGGATTCTGGCCATCGAGAGTTCCTCTGTCTGGATGTTATTTGTTCACCGATGTTTCCTGTGATCTTGGGACTCCCTTGGCTGAGGGCACACAGCCCACAGATCGACTGGGGCACAGGGAGTATCTCCTTTAAATCAAGTTACTGCCGTCAGCACTGTATTAGGCCTGAGACCTCAGCCTCTCCCAGTTGTCTCACCGTCCAGCCAGCCTCCACTCCCAACACAAATGTCCCTTCAGTCTACCATGATTTCCTCGATGTCTTTGACAAGAAAAAAGCCGATACCTTACCACCACACCGTCCTTACGACTGTCCTATCGAGTTGTTGCCTGGTGCAGAAGTCCCCTTTGGGCGAATATTCTCACTTTCAGAGACTGAGCTTGAGACCTTACGTCAATACATTGATGAAAATCTAAAAAAAAAAGTTCATCCGCCCATCTTCCTCCCCAGCCGGTGCCGGAATCTTCTTCGTGGAGAAGAAGGATCATTCCCTCAGGCCTTGTGTGGATTATAGGGAACTCAACAAGATCACCATTAAAAACAGATATCCTCTCCCTCTGATTCCCGAACTTTTTCAGAGGTTCCGTACTGCACGAGTCTTTACCAAACTGGACTTACGAGGTGCCTACAATCTTGTGCGCATTCGGGAGGGGGATGAATGGAAGACCGCCTTTAGCACCCGTTTCGGTCATTTTGAATACCTCATTATGCCCTTCGGCTTATACAATGCCCCGGCGACCTTTCAACATTTTGTGAACAACATTTTCAGAGAGTTCCTGGATTACTTTGTAATCGTTTACTTAGACGACATTCTCATTTTTTCTGCTACTCTGGAATTACATAGAACCCATGTCCGGAAAGTACTAGCCACATTAAGGTTGCACGGGCTCTACGCAAAAGCGGAAAAGTGCGAATTTGAAAAGTCATCCATACAGTTCCTGGGTCTAATCATTTCCACATCTGGAATCTCCATGGATCCTCAGAAAGTATCCGCTATTCTGGAATGGTCAGCTCCTACTGATAAGAAAGGCATCCAGAGGTTCATCGGGTTCGCAAATTTCTACAGGAGGTTTATTAAAGACTTTTCCGGCATTATTGCTCCCATTACCCAACAGACCCGCCAGCATACCCGTTTTCAGTGGACCCAGGAGGCCCAGGAAGCCTTCGATAAACTGAAGACTCTGTTCACTTCGGCCCCCGTTCTACAGCACCCGGATCCAGTCCTACCTTATGCCCTTGAGGTCGACGCATCAGAAGTCGCCATAGGGGCTGTCCTGTCTCAACGACAAGGTCCTAAAGCTTTATTACATCCAATAGCTTTTTTTTCCCGAAAATTGAGCCAGCCGGAAAGGAATTATGATGTGGGGGATCGGGAGCTACTGGCGATAAAAGCTGCGTTAGAGGAATGGCGGTATCTCCTTGAAGGCGCCGCTCACCCCATCATGATATTTACGGATCACAAAAATCTTGAATACCTCAGATCCGCCAAACGATTGAGACCTCGACAAGCCCGATGGGCCCTATTCTTTTCAAGATTTAACTTTCACCTTACCTACCGCCCCGGGTCCAAAAATGGTAAAGCCGATGCCCTCTCACGCATGTTCCCAGAGACCCCAGAGACTGTCACCCCCAGCACGATCTTGTCCCCCCAGAACTTCCTGTTGATTCAGCCCAACCTAAATTCAGCCCTGGAACAAGCCTCTGCTCAATGTCCTGAATCTGAGAGTTCTGCATTCAGAAAACAAGAAGGGCTCCTGTGGCACGGAAGTAAGATTTTTGTTCCAGAAGGAGCCAGACTTCAGCTTCTCAAAACCCTTCATGAACACTGAGGCCCTCATAACCCGAGAAAGTAGGCTCTTGGTGGATCAAAACAGGCTCTTCTTGTTAACTTTTCCCACACCTCTTAGCCATGGTCCCCACAGTCTCACAAATTTGCCTTAGTTCCCTTGTCTCATAAAATTCATCTTTTTACTGGAGATGGTTAGATTAATCGTAGCTTCCCAATTTTCTACGGACGGGGGTAGATGTGCCTGCCATTTTTGAGCAATTATCTTGCGTGCCTGAAATAGGCATCTCAAAACTGCTTCTAAGTTGCCTGGAGGGACTTCATTGTCCCCTATACTCCCCAAGAGTCAAGTCTTAGCCTCTGGTTCCTGGAAGTTACGCAGGCTTTGTTAATCCTCCCAATTATCTCCACCCAATAGCTATACAACATTGGGCACTTCCAAACCATATGTATGAGGTCTCCTTTGGCCTTGCATCTTGGGCATTCATTGTTTTGCCTCAAGCCTAGTTTGAACATATTTTGGGGAGTATGATATACTCTGTACAGTAAGAACAAGTGGGACAGTCTCTGCGCTGGGGCAATCGAAACTGATGCTCCTTGTTGCAAGATTTTATCCAACTGTTCAGCCGTGAGTGTTCCCAAATCTCTTTTCCACGCCTCTCTGCTCTTAGTGGGGCCTGCTCTGCTTATTGCTCTGTCCCCCAACATGCTGTACATTGCTGAAATTAGGCCTTTGGATGTTCTTGCCTTGATTACCTTAAGAAGGGCGGGAATCTGGGTCCATGCAACTGTTTGTACTCTGAATTGTGTTTGAATTGCATGGCGGACCTAAAGGTACTTATAGAATGTTTTATTTGATATATCATATTCCCTTGACAGTTCTAAGAATGTTTTCATAGTTTCCCCCTCAAACAAGTGTATTAAGCGATTTATGCCCTTTCCCACCCACTCACTAGATTCCTCTATGCTCATTAATTCCTGCAAGTTTTTATTATTCCATATAGGAGAAAATTCTGTTATCCCAGAATACCCCAATAGTACCTTTGTTGTCTGCCATATTTTCCTAACTAGTTTTATGATTGAGCATTTATAGGGAAAGAAGTCTGCCTTAGCTCTCGGGTCACTATACAGCAATTTAACCCATTTAATGAAAAGAAGAATGGAGGAAACTGATCTCTAGGCATATAAAAAGCATAAAAATATTGAATCCTGACCTCCCTTTGGGGAGACACTCGAGAGATGTCCATCAAGGCAGTACCCCCAAAACACTGTTCTTGGCTCTGGATAGAATCCACCCCAATCCAAGAGGGGGAGATTGGGACAAACTACTACTCCAGCGGGGGACCCGCTGGATAGTAGCCCTTCAGGCTACTCTGCCCCCTGGCCTAAATAGCAAAGTCAGTTATCGACCCTTCTTGGAGGGTTATAAGTCAGGTGCCTGGGAGGGTGAGGGCTAAGTATTTAGACAAATCAATGGACACAAGACTACAGAACAATAAATAAATAATTAAATAACAATTGAAAACAATGGGAATCATTATTGCCCAACACTCGGGCTTCTCCATGGGGGGCGATCCAGGTATCTAAAAGAACAACACAACCCATGTTGCAAAGAAAGCAGCCAATAATATATATACTTACCATCCTATGAGACTTCGTTATTGGTCTCAATACATATGTTTGATTGTTTGTGTATTGGTTCTGTACTATTGGTTATGCCCTCTTCTGTGCTATAGATATACTCTACATTAATACTTTTCTCAGCCCTAACTTCCTTATTGTTTGGTCTTCTAGTGGTCGGGACTTGGGTTTGACCTGGGTACCCTTCATGAATTAATTTCACATAAACTTTCATTATTTTACATATGGTTTGGGTTCCTTCTATGTACTAATTATCCATGATTTTCCCCAGTTAAATTGGCAGCTCCAATCCCACTATCTATCCTGCACTATATGAGTGCATCTGCTGCTGACAGTGGTGAGGAGAACGGAAGTGTCCACTGGCATGTTTCGCATGCCCACTTGTCAGAGTTAGCTTTTACCCCCTAAGCCTTTTTTAAATTACAGCAGGACGCCGTGGTCATATGACCCATGCGGCGCTGCGAACGTCAGCATGCCATACGCGCTGACGTCATCACCAAGCGCGAAATTCGACGCGCAAACGTAAAAACATTTACAAATCCACACTAGACTCTAAAGCGATCAGGCACCCTATATACATGAAGGACAACGCCACTGGGTCACATGACTAACGCGGCGCTGTGTATGCCTGGACGCCATACGGGATGACATCACTTAACGTGGATTGGATGCACAATCGAAAAATCCTTTAAAACCCACGCTATACTCTTAACGATTAGGCACCCTACACATATCAGGGACAACGCCACTGGGCCATGGACATCTCAAAATAACTGTAAGTTCAATATTCCATCTTACCCCACCCCTAACATCTCTGTTACAGGGTCGTGACTGGTTTAGCTACATGTATACCTTTTCTCCATAGGTCTTGCTTTCTCTGATCCAGGTGGATCAACTGAATATTGTCACACAGGATTTTAGGGGGCGTTTGAAATAAACTCACCCCCCTCCCACATCGGGTAAATATTGTGATATGATGTGTATTAAACACTATGGGCCAGATTCAGGTAGATGAGAGCATCTTTGCTCTGGAGTAACGCTTCTCATTTACGTTACTCTGCCGAAATTTTAGGAGCAAGTGCTGTTATTCATGAAGCACTTGCTCCTAAAGTTGCGGCAGCGCATCGCAAATGAGCCAGCGGAATTCAAATTGGGCGGGTACGGGGCGTGTAGTATTCAAACTATGCGCGATCCCGCGGCGAACGTACTGCGCATGCGTCGAGTGTCAATGCATCCCAGTGCGCATGCTCCAAGTTCTGTCAGTGAACGTCAATGACGTCACGTCCCCATTCATGAATGTTTTACGCAAACGACGCGATTTTTTTTTTTTCCGACGCGATGACGACAGCTATACTTAACATAGGATACTCCACTAGGGGGCTGCTTTATCTTTACGTCGTGTATCGCTTCCGGAAACTTCGTAAAGTCACTGCGTCGCGCCCGAAAACGATCGTGAATTTCCGACTCCCGCTGATTAACATATTTTTTCAGCGTTAATCAGCGGGAACGCCCCCGGCGCCATTTTTAAGTTGAAGTAACGATGCGATGGTGAAATTCAATTACGCCGATCGCATCGGAACTCCAACCCAGCGTTTCTTGTTTTCTGGTTATAGAAAACAAAAACGCCAACTTAAAGTGACAGTTAGGGGGGGGCGCATTCGCGGCGCTGGACGTGATGGACGTGTGATTGCTTAGCTCCGTGCACAGCGGGACTATTCTGCATATTCAGGGGCTATTTTCTGCCAGATTGGTTGTCTGCCTATCACCCCCTGACTCAGGAGAACACGGTGCATGACTTCTAAAAAGAAAAAATCGAAGGGGACCTCCCAAACCTCGCTAACCCACTATCTCCTTCGCACGAGGGAAAGGTACAGCATGGCTCAACATGGCGCCTCGGTCTCTCTGCCTCCTGATCCCGGCTCCTCTGCACAACCTCCAGACAGTGAGTACCCTGCGGCTCTCTCCAAGGCTGACCTGGACTCTAGCCTGGAATCGATGTACAACCGTTTAGCCTCTAAGTTTCAGGCTGAGCTAAATAAGACTGCCCATACATTGTCCCAGGAGATTGCCTCCCTCGGCTCCCGTACTGATCTGCTAGAGACGAAGCACGATGAACTCGCGCTAGCATACAACGATCTCAGCAGGGAGCATGAGAATATGTCAGTAGCCTTCGCCCAACTCCAGTCCCAAGTCGAGGACCTGGACAATAGAAACAGACGTCATAACTTACGTCTGCGGGGGTTTCCTGAAACGGTGGTGGACCTCATCCCGGTGGTCATCCGTCTGTTTAAATCCCTGTTGCCTGACCGGGATGCCGCAGCCTTTACATGTGACAGGATCCATAGAGCCCTCAGACCTAAGCCCCTGCAGATAAGCCTCCTAGGGACATTGTGCTGTGTCTTAAAGACTTCCTAATCAAGGAGGAGATCCTGAGAGCTGCTCGTAATACCCCGAGAATCACCGTGGATGAGTTCACTGTTCAGATCTATCCGGATATTTCCCCAGCCACTCTGGATCGCCGTAGAGGTATGAAGGAAGTTACCACTGTTTTGCAAGATGCCCGTATTCGTTACAAATGGGGATTTCCATTTAAACTAATGATCCCTCATAACGGTTCTACATATACCGCGATGCATGTCACAGAAGGTAAGGAGATCCTAGTCAAATTGGGTCTGCTTGAGGCGGAAGCAATCCATCGCCCTCCTTCTACACCCAGACCGTCTCAGATTTGGCAAACCCCTCCAGCTAGACGTGACCGACGGAGGATCAGGTATGAAGAGGCTTCCCCCAGGATCTGATGTACAGTCCTTTTTCTTATGATGCTGAAGTCCGGAATTTATTTTTTATTTTTTTTCTCCCCCTTCTCTTATCCGTTGCATTTGCACCCCAGTTTTGGTTCCTTAATCGAACTATTGTCTGTCCTGAAGTGCCGCTGCTTGTTTCTCCCCCCCAGCGATTTCACTGACTTTCACCCATAAGGTGATCTGAATCTGATATTATTCTTTGTCTTGCATTTGCTACCACAGTCATTTAATTGCTGGTTTGTGAGACTTATTAGTCTCTGTTCTTTTTGACTCGTTTGTCAGGACATATACTGTTCCTGATCCATCCTGATGTTTTTTCGTTTTTTTCAATTTTTCTTTTTTTTGCTCGTTTTGTTTTATCTTTTTACTGTCTCATCATCGCAGAACTTACTAGAGATTTATTTTGTTGCTCCACCATGTATTGTTCTCACTTACATGTTCCTTACTGAAAAAGCTGATATATGTGTCATGATTCCATGTTCTGTTGTAATGCCTCTGATTTTGAACTGGGACATATGTTTATTCATGTGTGTGCTGTTTTCGGAGGGGACGCCTGTGGGAGTATTGGTATTTCCTCAATCGATAGTGATGGCTCTGTTTGCAGTACATGTGAACTACTTCTTATAAACGGGTATGGCTATTAATTGTTTATCTCACAATGTGAAGGGATTTAATTCCTCAGCCAAACGCAAAAAAAGCCTTTACCCAGTATAAACAACTAGGAGCGAAAATTTTGCTCCTCCAAGAGACCCATTTCTCGCGGGCGTCCCACCCGAAGTACTTTCATAGAAATTTCCCTCAGGCTTTTTATACGCTTCATACCTCGAAGAGTAGGGGAGCGGCTATTTTTCTGCACTCCTCTCTTCCTATGGAGATCCAACATGTCCACAGAGACAAGGAAAGCAGATATGTGATCATAAAAGGTGTCCTTCATAATAGAGAGTGCACTATAGCGAGTGTCTACGCCCCTAATGATGCTACTGCGTCATTTTTTATTTCTTTCCTGGAGATCCTAGAGAAGTTTCGGTCTCCTCATATGATAATTGGAGGAGACTTTAACATGGTTGCTAACCCTTCCCTTGATAGGAGCCAGGTCTCCCCTTTTTCAAAAGCTTTCCCCAAATCCCTTTCCCGTAGACTAATAGACCTACAGCTGATGGATACCTGGCGTGCACACAATGTAGGTGCCAAGGAGTATACCTTTTTTTCGCACCCCCATCGCAGTTATGCCAGATTGGATTACATTCTCTCTACCCCGGTGATCTTGGCTAATTCGGGTTCGGCAGATATTCATAATTGTGTATGGTCAGACCACCACATTACGGCTTTTTCTACAGAATTCATTAAACTGACCCCCTACCCCTATACCTGGCGTCTGAATAAGGCACTCCTCTCGGACCCTTTGGTTGAATCTGATGTCGCCAAATCCATAGAATCTTATTTTGCAGTAAATGACCTTCCTGAGACCCTGATCCCCTCCCTCTGGGTGGCCCATAAGGCTGTACTGAGGGGGGTGCTAATTAAGCTAGCTTCAGCCCGTAATACCTCTGCTAAAATTAGGATGGTTTGGCTCTCTGCCGAACTGGACAGCCTTTACAAAGACCCTGTGAAATTGGTTTTAGAATCCACTCGGCGGCTTATTGACCAAAAGAGATTAGAACTTGACTCCCTTCTCTCTGCAAAAACAGAGAAATCCCTACGCTGGGCCAAAGCCAAGTTCTTACTTCAAAGTAATGCTGCTTCCACTATGTTCGCGAGGAAGCTTAATCAATCTTTTCGTCCTCCTCACATTTATAAGCTCTCCTCTCCCATGCGAGGCTCTGTCTCACACCCTAAAGAGGTTCTCGGGATCTTTCAGGATTATTACTCTAAGCTACTAGAACGACAAAGTTCAGCTCCTTCTGAGGAAGCTGAGTCTTAGTTAGATGAATTGCCCCTTCCCTCCCTTTCCTCTTCTCAAATTGATTCACTGAACCGCCCTATATCCTCAGCAGAGGTTTTGAATGTGATAAAGTCCCTAAAGAATACTTCTTCCCCTGGGCCCGACAGTTTCTCGGCGGTTTACTATAAAAATTTCTCCTCCCAACTTATCCCTACATTACATTAACTCAGTCCTAAAGGGGGGTGTTTTCCCCGAAGAAATGCTCTTGGCAAACATGTCCTTGATCCCCAAGCCCAATAGGGATCATGCCTTACCTCAAAATTACAGGCCCATCTCTGTCATCAATAATGATTTGAAAATATTTAGTAGAATCCTGGCAGACAGATTGGGGAGTGTGATTTCATCCTTAATTTCTCCGTATCAATCAGGTTTCATTCCACACCGCCTGATTACAGACAATATTCGTTTGGTTTCAAACGTTATTCAGGATGCTAATCTCTTTTCTAAGAAATTGTTTTTACTAAGTTTAGATATAAACAAAGCATTTGATACTGTTTCCTGGCAATATATATCTCTTATTTTGAATCGATTTGGCTTCAGGGGGGAATTTCTGCGAGCATTTCAAGCCCTTTATTTAAACCCTTGTACTAGGATAAAGCTTCCTGGCTGCTGTTCTGACTTTTTCAAACTTGGTAGAGGCACCAGACAGGGTTGCCCCCTTTCTCCTTTAGTCTTTGCCCTTGCGCTGGAACCCCTGGCCATCGCCATACTACGACACCCAGACATTTCAGGGTACGTGAAAGTTGATTCGGAATATAAACTATGCATGTACGCTGATGATGTACTGCTGTTTTTGACCAATCCTATAATCTCTCTGCCAAACCTATTTAACACCCTTTCCATTTTTGCTGAGATCTCTGGTCTATCGGTGAATGTTTCCGAATCAATGGCCCTCCCGATTGGCTTCCCCCCGGCTGAGCTTGCGAACTTGAGGAGCACGTTTTCTTTTACCTGGGCCGGCTCTTCTCTTCCCTATCTCGGTGTGCAGATCCCTGGAGTTTTTCGGGACATGTTTGACTTAAATTTCCCCCCATTAGTGGCTAATCTGAAAAAGCTTCTCAAAACCTGGTCCTCTAGTAATATTTCTTTTTTGGGTAAAATAACTGCAATAAAAATGTCAATCTTGCCTAAGATTTTATATCTGTTTCGCTCCCTCCCCCTCCTGATCCCTAAAGCAAATATTTTAAAACTCCAATCCTTCATTAACCATTTTATTTGGGGAAACAAGCCAGCTAGGTTTGCTAGGAAGGTTCTATATGGGTCCTACAGATCCGGGGGTTTGGGTGTCCCGCAAGTTTGGCTCTATTACTTAGCCAGTAGATTTTCACAACAAGCTCAATGGTCCATCAGGAAGCCTAAAGTCCCTTGGGTTAGATTTGAACGGGACTCCATTCTGCCCTTTCACCTACCTGGCCTGTTGTGGTTCTCCTGCCCTCGTCCCCCTGAGCTAGCCAGTAGGAATCTTATAGTTGCCCAAGGTTTTCAATTGTGGAGACGTTGCGGCTCTTCACTGGGTTTGGTATCTGGTGCCCCCCCTGGTGCCTCCTTCTTGGGGGACCTCAGATTTCATTCAGTTGGTGGTCTGGGCTAGGTTTGACTACTCTGGAGGATCTACAACAGGAGGGTAAATTTATATCTTTCTCCCTACTTCAATCCCATAAAGACGCTCCTCTAGGTGAATTTTATAGATATATGCAGATACGACATTTCTTTTTGACCCACTACGCTTTAACTCCCTCTACCCCACCCTCACCCTTTGAATCCCTTTGTAAGTCTGGTCCCAGACAGAAGGGTCTAATTTCTATTTTATACAATGCAATGATACTTAATGGACCTAGTAGTAAGCTGAAACATATGATACATTGGGAGTCTGAGTTGTCCCTGGACTACAGCCTGGGGGACTTGGAGGCGAATTGGCAGAATCTTCGGAAGTGTACAGTTTCTCTTTCTTTCAGGGAAACGGCGATTAAACTTTTTGCTCGCTGGTATTACACTCCGCAACGTTTGGGTCGGATTTTCCCCCAGGCCTCCTCCTGCTGTTTTCGGGGCTGTCCTATCTCTGGTACATTCCTTCATATATTTTGGGAATGTGAGAAGCTTTCCCCAATTTGGCAAGAAGCCTTTGCTCTTGTTGACATGCTGTTTTTTTGTGTCTTTTCTCAATAAAAGCTATTCAAGTATAAAAAAGAAGTGACAGTTAGGCTGGCGGATCACTGGATACTCCAGCCTAACTCTTCATGAATCTGGCCCAATATATACTTCAGAACCAATGGACTAAGTCCTTGGTATACATTTGCTTATCTACTCAGTACACAAAAAAACCAACCAACCTTCGTCCGTTTCTTTTCTTTTCTCTTTTGTATTCTACATAGGATTGTGATTATTCATGTAGGAAGGGTTACAACCCTTTAGCGACCCATCCCGAACCCACCCGTGACCACTATTATCCCAACAAGGGACCCCTTTCTTTCTCTCCGCAAAGCCAACGGTAGGTGGTTTATCAAAAACTACACTTACATACAATGTGCTGTAAATCAAATATACCGATTCTGCATATGTTTTGTTTTCTGACTGTGTGTCCTTCTATGTTGTTTTTTGTTATCTTTAGAATTGAGAATTGTATGCGGTACAACTCCCTGGCCCCTGATGACGGTCTTCTTCTAAACCAAGAGACCAGAAACGCGTCGGCATTCTCTACTTTGTCCCACGGAGATTGTGCTTTTTTAATATGTTGTATTATATACCGTGTTGTTATTTGATTTTATCTCTCCTCTATTTCTTTCACCGGGTGCACTTTTCTAACCCCTGATGTTCCATACCTACTCAGCGATTGTTACAAAGAGGTAGTGGACCATACAGGTCACTTTCCCAACAAGTATCAATTTGTATGTTATTTGGTCCAAATTATAATAATCAATTAAAAAATCCTTTTTTTGTTCTGAACTTGGCCTTCAAAGTCCCGTTTCCCTGGGGCATGCGCACTGACAGTCGACGCATGCGCAGTACGTTCGTCACGGGATCGCGCCTAGTTTTAATAATACACGCCCCCTACCCGCCCAATTTGAATTCCGCCGGCTCATTTTCGCTACGCCGCCGCAACTTTAGGAGCAAGTGCTATGTGAATAACAGTACTTGCTCCTAAAGTTTCGGCGGAGTAACGTAAATGACAAACGTTACTCCAAAATAAAGATCCGCTCTCCTACCTGAATCTGGCCACTAGTATTTGGAGGGCTAATAGTCAGAAAGCATCAGCGATCATCGGTAGACAAAACAAAGGAAAGAAAACGGAAAAAGGAAGAGAAGAAGAAAAAAAAAAAGGAAAGGATAAAGCAAGAAGAGAAAAAAAAAAGAAAAAAAGGGAGACGGGAGGGAGGGAGGGAAACCCAGTGTAAAGTTAAGCACCTAGGGCCAGATTCAGGTAGGAGAGCGGATCTTTATTTTGGAGTAACGTTTGTCATTTACGTCATTTACGTTACTCCGCCGAAACTTTAGGAGCAAGTACTGTTATTCACATAGCACTTGCTCCTAAAGTTGCGGCGGCGTAGCGAAAATGAGCAGGCGGAATTCAAATTGGGCGGGTAGGGGGCGTGTATTATTTAAACTAGGCGCGATCCCGCGGTGAACGTACAGCGCATGCGTCGACTGTCAGTGCGCATGCTCCAAATTCTGTCAGTGAACGTCAATGACGTCAATCCCCATTCACGGACGTTTTACGCAAACGACGCTAAACTTTTTTCACGACGGCCATACTTAACATAGGATACTCCACCTAGGGGGTATGTTTTTCTTTACGCCGCGTATCGCTTATGGAAACGTCGGAAAGTCACTGCGTCGGGCCCACGTACGATCGTGAATTTCCGTCTCTCTCTGATTTACATATTTTTGGCGTAAATCAGCGGGAACGCCCTGAGCGCCCATTTTAAAATTGCAGTTCCGATACGACGGCAAAATACAATTACGCCGCTCGTATCTGACTACAGAAAACAGATAAGCCGGCTCAAAGTGTGAGTTATGCTGGTGTATCACTGCTACTCCAGCGTAACTCTACCTGAATCTGGCCCCTAGTGTTAAGGCCGTCCCAATCAGCATCATAGACCTCCAAAAAACTCAAAAAGCACCCATAAACACCCATAAAGTTGAAAAGAGGAAAAAATATTAAAAAGCGGGAATATGACAACAAAACCCCCAAAAGCATATCAGCATTATTGGGCTTAGTCAAAAAGTGCTAATGTTACATAGCTATTAATGAAGTGCTTTGGGGTGGCCTAGGCCACTAATCTACATATAAGAAAAACAAAAAAAGAAAAGAAAAAAGGGGGTGGGGGGGGCCCAGCTTCCATTCCCACCTCCGTAGGGGTGGGGCAGTAAAGTTGAGCCCCAGGCTCCCCATTCTCGAGGCGGTTGACAGGCCTTAGTCCTATTCTGGTACTAAAATGGGTATCCCCCCTTCCAATTATGCTCCCTATATTGATATTGATATCGAGGCCCTAATACCAAACCTCCAAGAGGGCTCTATTAACCCCACTGATGGAATTACCATAGTATAGGGCAACCTAATTAAGCAGACAACGCAAGAATATAAAATGTGCCTATACCATACCATATAACAAGTCTGTATGACCCTAAGTATCACTAGGGTATAAAGTGCTAAAAGAGTGCTGAAAAAAAAATGGTGACTTTTAAAGCATTAATACACATTAATACAAATTAATGCACATTAGTACATGTGTGCACATGCGTTTGTAACCTTGTGCCTCCCCCCCCCCCCCTCCAAAAAAAAAAGAAAAAGGACCTAAAAACAGATCCTCCAGTAATTTGCTAAACTGTCCATATCTAGGGTCCTTGTGTTATAATTTTTTTAAGAAACCATATGGAATCTTTATACCAAAAAAACAAAAAAACAAAACAAAGGGGGAACCAGTCCCTTCGTAGTTTATCAGACCATCCGTAGCTGAGACCTGCTGCAGGACTGAATTTATGCATTATGTCTTTGAAAAAACCTTTTTGAACGTTGATTTATCAGGTTGCTTTTCTTCTCCTTTTCCCTTTCCTTCCCCCTAAAAAGCAAAAAAAAAACAACCAGAAGAAAAGGGGATTTTGCTTGTCTGTTGTTTACATCTTCCTATTTGGAGCTAGCCCCCCTGCTCCCGAGGAGCTATAAAAATGTTTTATTCTCCTCCAGCCGATTGACAACTTGCCCCAGGTCATCAAAAAAGAGAGTCCTGCCCAGAGCTGCTACTCTGAGGCGAGCCGGGTACAAAAGAGCATATGTAATGCGGTGTTTCTGCAAGGACTTCTTGATTGGTATAAACTCCGCTCTACATTTCTGGAGGTCTGGTGAGAAATCGGGATATATTGATACTCTTGCTCCATTATATATAATTTCCCCCAGGTCTCTGGCTTTTTGAAGCATAGTCATCTTATCAGTATAATTAATACGTTTTCACAACATAGGCCTTGAATACTTTCCCTGCTGGGGTGCTTTAAAGGGGACCCTATGGGCCCTCTCTATGGAGAAAAATGGTGAGAAGCTATCGGAGCCAAAAATTTCCCTGCACCAGCTCTCCATAAAAACAATAGGGTTTGCACCTTCACATCTCTCTGGGAGTCCTACTACTCTCACGTTATTTCTGCGAAGTATATTTTCCATTGCGTCTAACTTAGCCTCTTGAAGGTCTTTTAACTCCTGTAGCCCCCTACGTTCCCCCTGCATTGGGAACAATGCATCTTCAACTGCACTTAATCGCTCCTCCAGAGCATTCGTTCTCGCCACCGTCTTATGTAACTCCTGACTCATAGATAACAGTTCTTCCTTTAAACTCATTAGCTGGGTATCAAAACTAATCATATAGTCCTTGCATGAATTAACCGCACAAAGTACTTCTCTCAGTGTAGGTTCCCCTTCCAGTACCAATCCAGCTGTTGAAAGGTCAGGGGAGGTTAGTGTAACATTTACAGTTCCAAGTGACTCTCCCCCCACTCCTTTAGTACTCACGTTTTTGGCGTTTGTTGTGATAGAGGATGTGCTGGAAGATGTGCTGGAAGATGTGCTGGAAGTTGGTTTCGCGGCCACTTGACCCTGGCTCCTTCTATTAAGTGACGGGGCCATCTGTATTTTAAGCTGAGATGCGGTTGCAGGTAGATGTCCTTTAGCTGGCGAATTGGATGGGGTATGTGCAAATCGGTCCAGCTTGGCAGCTGCCTGATTGTTCTTAGCTGATCTGGTAGTAGACATCACTTCCTGGGATTGTTTAAGAGCATTGGGCATGTTGAGCTTCTGGCCAGCCCACCAAAAAGTCTCTACTGCACTTTTTGGCAGACCAATTAGGCCACCAGGTTTGTAAAAAACAGTGTGCTGCACTAAGCCCCCTCTGCTATTGAGTACTTAAGTACTTAAAACGGTAATGCTGCTCACTGCTCACACTACACAGGCTACCAAATGAGCCCCTCTGATGCTCTATAAAAGCAGGCTGTGCCTGTCAGCACCTGCAACAGAGTTCTTTGAAGTGGGGTTAGGAGTAGTGTTGAGCGGAATACGCCATATTCGATCTTGCGATATTTCATGAATATATAGAAGAATATTCGTGAAATATTTGTTAATATCGAATATTCGTGATATTTTATCAAAAAAACATTTTTGCAAAATTTCGCTAATGCGAATGCGAAATTGATTGCGAAATTCTCGTCCGCGCATGCGCATGCGCGCGAACAACACGCGAAAACGGAGATCATTTCCTGGATTACTAAACTAATATGCACTAAACACTAAGGCCTCGTACACACGAGGGGATATGTCCGCTGAAAACGGTCCGATGGACCGTTTCAGCAGACATCTCCGCTCGTGTGTATGGGCTAGCGGACAGATTTGTCCACCCGACAGATTTCAAAGCATGCTTTGAAATCTATCCGGTGGGGATCTGTCCGCCCGACATGTCTGCTGGTTAGTACACTTACCAGCAGACATGTCGGCCCCCACCGCCGCCGCGCCGCTGCCGAATGGATTCGGCGCATGCGCGGAAGTGTTTTACTTCCTGGTGCGGTGACGTTGCGGTGACGCGGCGGCGTCAACGTCACCGCCCCGTCACCGCCACGTCACCGCGCCTTCCGGCGGCGGGGAATTTGATCCGATGGTGTGTACACGCCATCGGATCAAACTCCCGATCGGACATATCCGATGGAAATGGTCCGCGGACCGTTTTCATCGGATATATCCGATCGTGTGTACGCCGCCTAAGGGCCAGATTCAGGTAGAGTTAGGCTGGAGTATCAGTGATACTCCAGCCTAACTGTCACTTTAAGCCAGCGTTTTTGTTTTCTGTAACCAGAAAACAAGAAACGCCGCTATGGAGTTCCGATGCGAGCGGCGTAATTGAATTTCGCCATCGCATCGCAACTTTAATTTAAAAATGGCGCTGGGGGCGTTCCCGCTGATTTACGCCGAAAAAATATGTTAATCAGCGGGAATCGGCAATTCAGGATCGTATTCGGGCGCGACACAGTGACTTTCCGATGTTTCCGTAAGAGATACGCGGCGTAAAGAAATACAGGCCCCCTATTGGAATATCCTATGTTAAGTATAGCCGTCGTCATCGCGTCAAAAAAAAAAAATTGCGTCGCTTGCGTAAAACGTCCATGAATGGGGATTTGACGTCATTGACGACAGAATTTGGAGCATGCGCACTGGGATGCATTGACAGTCGACGCATGCGCAGTACGTTCGCCGTGGGATCGCGCTTAGTTTAAATAATACACGCCCCGTACCAGCCCAATTTGAATTCCGCCGGCTCATTTTCGATACGCTGCCGCAACTTTAGGAGCAAGTGCTTCATGAATAACAGCACTTGCTCCTAAAATTTCGCCAGAGTAACGTAAATGAGAAACGTTACTCCAGATTAAAGATGCTCCCATCTACCTGAATCTGGCCCTAACTACTTACACAAACTTATATGACTAAACTAAAGCTAAATTTTTTTTGTTTGTTTTTTTTTTACACTGACTGACAAGGACAAAGACGAGGACTACAAATAATAAACTAATATGCACTAAACACTAACTCTACTTACACAAACGTATATGACTAAACTAAAGCTAGCTATTTTTTTTTATACACAAAACACAGAGACTAAACACACACTAAACTAAGCTACCTTAAAGAAATGTACACTTACACTAACTACACAGAAATCTATCTAACACTAAGCTACACTAACCTGGACAAAACAACACAAATTTGAGCTTTTAGAAAAGCTGTTGGGTCTTTTGCTTTGAAAAAAGCATTTGGTTTTAGAAGCAGGAAACTCAGAACTGAAAGCACTATAGGAAGCACAATGCTAAGCTCTAAGATCGCAATACACAGGAAAAACGCACAGAAACACTCCACTCTCTCTAGCCACCTTGTGAATCTGCACTGAAATACTGCTGGGAGTGATCTTATATAATGGTCGTGCAGGCAGGTTCCTATTGGTTGCTATGGAGGTTGCTAACCTCTGACAACTGTGGTAGGAGAACTCTGATTGGCTCTGATGCAAAACAAGGGCAGAGAAAGTATTTGCGAATATTAGTAATACGAATATTCGCATTGCGAATATTGAGCAACATAAAAGGATCGCCTCAGCTACTCGGCCCAGGGTCTCTAATCATACCAGCAATGTTTTTAGACGTCGATGGAGATCACTAGGATGTGATCTGTTTTAAAAATAAATTTGAAAAAATACGAATATTCGCAATAGCGAATATTCACCGCGATATTCGAGTTATTCGCGAATACTCGAATATGCAATATTCGTAACGAATATTCGCAATGCGAATATTCTTGAGCAACACTAGTTAGGAGGTAGCAAAGGCAGCGGCAAAAGCAACAGAGTTCTTTGAAGTGGGGTTAGGAGGTAGCAAAGGCAGCAGCAATAGCCATAAGAGCTCCCCACTCTGCTAATTCATTCAGAGAAAAAACAAAGTTCAAGAAAAAGTCCTCAGCTACTCAGGCAGTAAACGGGGGACTCCACACTAGCACACACCCGACGAACACAGTGAGATCTCGCGGCTCCCTGAAGTCCCGCAAGATTTGCGGGTGGCTCAGTGTCCTTTGTGGTTTGCTTCTCCTGGTCCCGTCAGAAGGCTGGACTAGAATATGTCCGTATCCACAGCTCACCCCAACGCTCCGCCCGTGTAGCCCCGCATCCAGAGTGCAGCAAGTCGGACCAGGTAGGAGGCAGAAGGCAGTAGACAGGCAGATGGGGGATGCAGGGGGAACTGCCATTACCTCAAACCTCAGCGCGGTTTCAGGTGGATGGGTGTGACGGAGGATGCGGCAGTTTAGCAACGGCGGTGGGGAGAATTCATGCTCATCCAGGCACGACGCTGTGTGCTAGGAAGCGAGGGAGGAGAGGCAGGGTGGAGGGACACACAGGCTCACTCACTCCTCAATTCTCACACGCTCCTACATCCAGTCACGCCCCTCGTCGAGCATGGGACTGGTGGTCCCCCTATCAGCGGCCCTGTATAAACGATTCCTGCAGTCTCTAATCATCTCCTGTACTATGCCCGCAGTCTCTGATCATCTCCTGTACTATGCCCGCAGTCTCTGATCATCTCCTGTACCACGTCTGCAGTCTCTGATCATCTCCTTTAGTATTTTAGGGGTAGAGCCATGCACACTTGCGCTGCAATCATGATGCATCGCGGAATAGAATCAAATGGAATCATGGACTTGATAGTCGTAATAGCATCGAATCATGAGACCGATGAAGATGCGCAGCCCTACTATCTAATAGTTTTTTTTTAATTATTGATGCTCCCTGCTGAAACCACTGCCTGTGGAAGAGAATTTCACATCCTTACCGCTCTTACAGAAATGAACCCTCTATGCAGTTTAAAGTTATATTGCTTTTTCTTTTTTTTTTTTTTTTAATGAATGGACTTGTGTCTTTTCATTTTTTTTCACTGAAATGTTTTATTCCTATTGTGGGGTCACCAGTATGGTATTTGTACATTGAAATCATATTCCCTCTCAAGCGTCTCTTCTCCAGAGAGAATAAGTTCAGTGTTTGTAATCTTTCCTCATAACTAAGATCCTCCAGTCCCTTTATTAACTTTGTTGCCCTCTTCTGGACTCTCTCAAGTTCCAGCATATCCTTACTGAGAACTGGTGTCCTGAACTGGATGGCATACTTCAGGTGCGGCCAGATCAGAGTCTTATAGAGTAGGAAAATTATTGTTTTATCTCTAGAGTTAATTCTCTTTCTAATGCATGCCAATATCCTCTTGGCTTTGCTTGTAGCAGCCTGGCATTGCATGCTGTCAGGTTGCAGGTGTGAGGCCAGGTTGCTGAAAGGGCGCCTCTTGCAGGTAAGTGCAACACACCCCTTAGTGTAATATAGGGATTGCAGTGTCCAAAGAAGCACGGTTTGCCAGTACTGCTGTTGGATGAGCTGGATAGTAGAAAGCAGCTGGGGTGCGCTCGGTAAACTGTGTTGGAAGTTGTGCAAGGTGGTACCACAGGTATAGAACAACAGAGTGAACCAGGAACAGAGTCAGTAGCCAGGCCAGGGGTCATACACAGTGGAATCACTCCGAGATGGGTACAGGAGCGAGCCCGGTCATACACTGTGGGCAGGAGGTAGAGCAGTAGTCAGACAAGCTGGGGTGAATCACGATGGGATAGACAGGAACGAAGGTCAAGATGTGAGCCAGGGGTCAAGCCAGGGGTTCAGGATAAACAGGTACAGTAAGCCAGGTCAAACAAAGGATCGGGATACACAAGGCATAGGAGACACAGGAAAAAACAGGGGTGAACAGCGGCACTAGATATGGTGTTAACATAAAATTATATAGCAACTGGAATATAGGTATACATAAAATGTGTGAGTAAGCACACATAATATTAAAACATTTGTTTAAAACATAGTGTCCTTAAATGATCCGTGATCTTTTAGGATTAGCACATGGAGGCAGTTCCCTTAGGCCACGTACACACGATCGGTCCAACCCGATGAGAATGGTCCGACGGACCGTTTTCATCAGTTCACAGACTGATGGTCTGATGTGCTCACACACCATCAGTTCAAAAACCGATCGTGTCAGAATGCAGTGACGTAAAAAACACGACGTGCTGAAAAAAAATGAAGTTCAATGCTTCCAAGCATGCGTCGACTTGATTCTGAGCATGCGCGGGTTTTTGAACCGATGCTTTTGCGTACTAACCATCGGTTTGGACCGATGGTCAGGCGTCCATCAGTCCGATTTTAAAGCAAGTTTTAAAACTTTGGTACGAAGGATGACGGACTGATGGGGGCCGTACACACGGTCGGTTTGGACCGATGAAACTGGAATTCAGTCCATTTTCATCGGTTTGGACCGATCGTGTGTACGTGGCCTTCGAGTGAAGCGATGGGCTTTGTGTAGAAATGGGAACAGAGTGCAGTATAAATCATATATTTAACTAGAAAAGTAACACATTTCTGGGGAAATTGTGTGACGTGTTCTTGCCTCCACCAATACTCCTGACTGGTGACAGTGCCCCTGGAGATTTAAATGTGATCCAACAGTGTGTTGATCCATTTCGATCCATTGCCTCATCAAAAACTGCTCATTTAAAAACTACCCCATTAAAACTGCACCATCCTATTTGCCCCTTCAAAAACTGGTTGCTATGGAGGGTTGCTATGGACTGGTTTATATGGACTAATGGCTATGGACTGGTTGCTATGGATGGGTTGCTATGGACTGGTTGCTATGGACTGGTTGCTATGGACTGGTAGCTATGGACTGGTTGCTAAGGACTGGTTGCTATATATATTTTTTTGAAAATGTGTCCTTCTTCAGACAATTGTATTTTAAAAACTATAAATCGTACAGTGAATATCTTTATATTATGTGAATCACAAGACCCAGACCTACATTTTGTTGTATAGTATGTTTCTGAAATATTAAAATTGAAGGCACAGTCGCAGTTTATATATTGCCTTTAAAATTTTAGGGTGTCATTTTTAATGTAAGTCAATGGAGGTCAATGAATGGTGTGGGTTGCAAACAAATGGTTGTATTGTGAAAACACTTATGACTATCGCTTAGCCGTGGACATGTGTAGTGGCAGCAGGGATAGCTGAACATTTTAATATAAGATTTGTGTAGTTTGGCTTGAAAATGAGGAAGTGGTCGCAGTTTAGATATGTCCTGATTTTTCATTTTTTGACAGTCCACACTCTAAGCTTCACCATAGTGGTCTGGTTGCTATGAACTGGTTGCTATGAACTGGTTGCTATGGATGGTTTCTATGGATGGTTTCTATGGAGAGTTGCTATGGACTGGTTGCTTTGGATGGTTTCTATGGACTGGTTTCTATGGATAGTTGCTATGGACTGGTTGCTATGGAGGGTTGCTATGGACTGGTTGCTATTTACTGGTTGCTATGAACTGGTTGCTATGGACTGGTTGCTATGGGATGGTTGCTATGGATGTTGCTATGGTCTGGTTGCTATGGTCTGGTTGCTATGGATTGGTTGCTATGGACTGGTTGCTATGGATGGTTTCTATGGACTGGTTGCTATGGATGGTTGCTATATGCAGAGTATGCAGAAGTTACACAGAGCCAAAAAACAGAGCCAAATCACCTCACAGCTGTGTGGGAGAAGCTATAGAAAGCCCTCACAGCTGTGTGTGAGAAGGTATTTACCTCAGCGTCTCCTAGGAAACCAATGTAAACACATGCAAGCAGCCACTAAGCAGAGACTCAGATTCTTGTTTTTTTTAAAACTTGTCCTTCAAAAGATTGTATTTTAAAAACTATAAACCGTACAGCGAATATCTTTATATTGTGTTAATCACAAGACCCAGACCTACATTTTGATGTATAGTATGTCTCTGAAATATTAAAATTAAAGGCACAGTCACAGTTTATATATTGCCATTCAAATTTTTGGTTTCCAGGCTGTAATTTTAATGGAAGGTCAACGATGGCTTAGCTGTGGACACGTGTAGTGGCAGCAGGGATAGCTCAACGTTTTGATATAAGATTTGTAAAGGTCAGCTTGAAAATGAGGGAGTGGTCGCAGTTTAGAAATCATGTCCTGATTTTTCATTTTTTGACATCTCCACACTCTAAGCTTCACCATTCATTCCTATGGGAAAATTTCGCAGCAAAAAACGACAATATTTCGCGTACAGTTCAGCGAAATTCTGGAACAATTCTGGAACAATCCGCACGTTTCGATATATATTACTTGTCTATGTTGTGTAAAAACTGTGGGAGGAGATACCGTTTGGCTATAATAAGAATAATAATATATATGTGAGAGAATAGTAAGCGTTCTTGCTATGCAAGAACACTTAATTAAAACAAATAGTAACTCACAGGGTAAATTAGATGAGTTCAGTATGTGGTGAAAATCCTGAAACCTAGAGTCTCATAAACGTCCTATTTAGGGTCCTGTTTTCCCTTTGCAGCCTGGGGCACTGCTGTGATCTTACAGGTATCCAGAGAAGGCTGGGAACCAGAAAGTAGGAAACGAAAAGCAGCTGGTCGTGACTTCACAGGAACAGGAAATGTGATTATTCACAGTGGTAAGGAATGATAATGCATTTTGAAGCTACATATTATTCATCAGACCATGATTGGCTGGCAAACCTGGCAGTCCTAAATAGAGAGGAAATAGAAACAGAGAGATCTGATGGGCTGTCCGGCCCATTAATCAAATAGACAGATTTAAAGAGGTAGACTGTTGTAAACCGAAGTGAATGTAAATATGAGTAAAAAGTTTGCTGATTAATAGTGGATGATGATAATTTTATGAAGTTTGAAGGAATCGATCAAATAATTGATTAAATACATAAATATAAATGTATAGATTTAAACAATAAATTAAGAAAATTATTATTATTAGATTATTGGCAATTGGTAGTAAATCAATTATTATAAATTATAATGAGTTGAAAAAAAATGAAAATTGAGGAAGGAAAGGACTCTATGCTAGATATAATATTAAGGATATATCCATTATAAGTTATATCATGACCAAAAATACTTCTCAAAGGGATAAATCAAATCCTCAGATAATAAATGGTTAATGGATAATGATGGTGATACTTCCTGAGTACATGTATTTGCACACATATAATCATACAAATACACAATGCGCCCGCTCATGCATATACAGTACAGGCCAAAAGTTTGGACACACCTTCTCATTCCAAGAGTTTTATTTATTTCCATGACTATGAAAATTGTAGAATCACACTGAAGGCATCAAAACTATGAAGTAACACATGTGGAATTATATACATAAAAAAGTGTAAAACAACTGAAAATATATGTCATATTCTAGGTTCTTCAAAGTAGCCACCTTTTGCAGCAGACACATCTCTAGAACAACTGTTAAGAGGAGACTGTGTGAATCAGGCCTTCATGGTAGAATATCTGCTAGGAAACCATTGCTGAATAAAGGCAACAAGCAGAAGAGACTTGTTTAGGCTAAAGAACACAACAAATGGACATTAGACCAGTGGAAATCTGTGCTTTGGTCTGATAAGTCCAAATTTGAGATCTTTGGTTCCAACACAGAAAAGGTGAACGGATGGACTCTACATGCCTGGTTCCCACCGTGAAGCATGGAGGAAGAGGTGTGATGGTGTGGGGGTGCTTTGCTGGTGACACTGTTGGGGGTTTATTCAAAATTGAAGGAATACTGAACCAGCATGGCTACCACAGCATCTTGCAGCAGCATTCTATTCCATCCGGTTTGCATTTAGTTGGACCATCATTTATTTTTCAACAGGACAATGACCCCAAACACACCTCCAGGCTGTGTAAGGGCTATTTGACCAAGAAGGAGAGTGATGGGGTGCTGCGCCAAATGACCTGGCCTCCACAGTCACCGGACCTGAACCCAATCAAGATGGTTTGGGGTGAGCTGGACTGCAGAGTGAAGGGAAAAGGTCCAACAAGTGCTAAGCATCTCTGGGAACTCCTTCAAGACTGTTGGAAGACCATTTCAGGTGACTACCTCTTGAAGCTCATCAAGAGAATGCCAAGAGTGTGCAAAGCAGTAATCAAAGGTGGCTACTTTGAAGAAACTGGAATATGACATATTTTCAGTTGTTTCACACTTGTTTGTTATGTATATAATTCCACATGTGTTAATTCATAGTTTTGATGCCTTTAGTGTAAATCTACAATTTTCATAGTCATGAAAATAAAGAAAACTCTTGGAATGAGAAGGTGTGTCCACATTTTTGGTCTATACTGTACATACCCACATGAGTGAGTGAGTAACTTGTATAGCGCAACAAATGCAAACTTAATCGCCTCAAGGCGATACATGCAGTAAATACATGCAGTAAACATGTACATGTGCAACAAACGCATGTATACATGTACATGCAAAAACATCTTTCTGTCCCAATACTCTCTAAAGGGAACACAATATTATACAAAAAAGAGAAAGGCAGGGCAAATAGGGGGCGTTAAAAAAAAGGGGGGGGGGTGATAAAAAAAAAAAGGGATGAACTGGGGTGATTAAAAAATGGGCTGTGGTAAATTTTTGTTTGTTGACCAATATGAGCTGTTTAGTGGAGAAAACTGGGTGTCCAGTCACCAATGACTGGGCGACCCACTGAGGCATGACCGGGGGATTACACCAGCACTTGTTAAATAACAGGGCTGATTTCGATCTCCTCGTTCATTCCTAGGCGACAATGGTATCCAAAGTGAAAATCCAGTACGTTTCCTGATGACACAGGCTTTTGAAACATTCTACTGGCGGAAAATGTATCTGGAATTGATTCAAAGAAACAAACTTTTAGATCTTTAGATGATGGCTTATAATATTTCAGAAACAAATCTGCGATGTTCCCCAAATCTGTCTTGAAAGGCCCTTATTGTACGGCCCACATATAGCATGCCACAAGGGCAAGCTAGACAGTAAACCACAAGCATGGAAGAACAGTTATGGAAGGTGTTGAATGTGTATGTCTTATGCCGCATACACACGATCATTTTTCGAGCATTAAAAATGTTGTTTTTTGGGTTGTAAAAAATGATCGTGTGTGGGCTAAAACGACGTTAAAATATGGATAAGTCTGGGGGTACCCTGTTGTATTCCCCAAACTTTGTGTGCCAGATCATCGGTGCATGTTGCATGCTGCACAACTTCGCAGTGAGAAAGGGCCTGCAGATTGACATACGTGATGACCTGACCCCTGAACCAGACAATCCCCCCCTAACCGAGGCTACCCCGTCTTCTGAGGGAAGAGCAGCCAGGAGACAGCTCACATTAGGCATCTTTGCACGTTAAACACTAGTGATGAGCGGAATACGCCATATTCGATTTCGCGATATTTCGCAAATATTTCGAAGAATATTCGCGAATATTCGTTAATATCGAATATTCGGTATATTTTATAAAAAAAAAAAAAAAGCGAAATTTCACATATGCGGTCACGAATATTCGTTAATATCGAATATTCGTGATATTTTATAAAAAAAAAAAAAATTGCGAATTTTCACCAATGCGAAATTTCGCTAATGCAAAATTTCGCGATTTTTTTTTTTTAAATATCACGAATATTCGATATTTACGAATATTCGGTATATTTTATAAAAAAAAAAAAGCGAAATTTCACATATGCGGTCGCGAATATTCGTTAATATCGAATATTCGTGATATTTTATAAAAAAAAAATTGCGAATTTTCGCCAATGCGAAATTTCGCTAATGCAAAATTTTGCGATTTTTTTTTTTATAAAATATCACGAATATTCGATATTTACGAATATTCGCTATATTTAAAAAAAAAAAAAATTGCGAAATGTCGCTATTGCGAAATTACGCTATTGCGAAATTCGCGAATGCGAATTTTATTGCGAAATTTGAAAAATACGAATATTCGAAATAGCGAATATTCGCCGCGATATTCGAGATATTCGCGAATACTCGAATATGCAATATTCGTAGCGAATATTCGCAATGCGAATATTCGTGAGCAACACTATTAAACACACACATTAGCAGAATCGCTTTCCCCCTCACGGTCCGCTGGACACAGAGGCGGGATGGCGCGCTCGTGCACGTAGGGACGTGACGCGCCGCGCTGAGAGTGGGGCGGTGAGAAGCAGGCGAGAGGCGCTGAGCTGGAAGCGCCGAGACGGGACGTTAGACATCCCCCGGAAATCATCCCCCGGGAAACAGACCTGAGACGCCGCGGAAGATACACGGAGGCCGGGGTGAATCGGGGATCCATCGGAGCTAGCAGCCTGCAGATCCACGGTAGGAGGACTGCAATGACCCGGGAACCCGACGATTGCGGAACGAGCTGAGGTGCCGGGCGGTATGCTTCCACAATAGGACAGACCACCACCAGCTCACCCCCCTTAATAAGAGTGGACGGCTCCGGGAAAACCCCACAGGAGGTGACCTATATGGAACGAAAAAGACACACGGATACAGCTGACCCCAAGGGTGAAAAGCAGGTAGTATAAGCAAATGGATCCTGAAGGTAAACTGAACAGCCTAACATCCAAAAAAATTTTAAAAAAAATTGCCTCCTGGAAAATCAGACTGCTTTGTTCTATGACATGAAATGGACTGTGACTGTGACACATAATGCATATAGAAAGAGAGGAGGTATAGAGTGAAAATTTTAAATGCAACTATTGGGTCTGTTGTTTATACTGGAAAAGTCAGGTTCATTGCAATGATTGGGGGGAAAAGGAGAAAAATACCCCTTGGAAGATAATATGATGGATGAGGATGGTTACAAACTGTCAATCCTGAGACCCTTCATATGATAGTATAGTATAAACATTGCTCTTGAAACGTTGGAAGCCTGAAATAGGCAATCTCCACCGGAGGGAATTTTTCCTCTCGCTTTTCTCCCCTTGTTCTCTATTCTTCACTTTTTTTCCCCTGGTGGTCCCCTTCTCTTTTTCCCTCCCTTTCATACCTGTAAATAACCTAAAGGGATCCCTTCAATGAACTTGTACAATTTTAAATCAGAGGTTACATGGATATAGTACTCTCGGGCTGATTGAGCTGATATAGAAGAAATATTCAGGGGACACAGAAAGGAATTATTTAGCTATCTAACTCTTGTGGTTCTCCCCTGAAAACAAACTCCAGAACACTAGGATAAAACAACATCTGGGCCACAATATACTAGACACCAGAAGGTCGGGAAGAGATTGGCCACGCCCCATCGGACTGTATACAATTATTTATATAGTAATTGAATCCAAATATCAACTGTGGGGCGTGGAGGTTCCAGTGGGGGATGCTTCAGTGACATATTTATATATAAACCCCTCCCTTCTCTATCGGGTGACGCCCAACCTCTGCTTACTACCGGCGCAATTGGTATCCTTTTTAAATATATAGTGGACAAAACTTAGAAATTCCTAGATATTATAGAGAACAGAGGGAACCCCATAAAGAGGCTTGCAATTAGCTTCAAAACCTCCTGAGACCACCCTATAGGAGGGAGAGGAGCCTCCCCCTCAGGAAGGACAAGAACTTACCTCAGGGGATAAGAGAGATAAGGGGGGAACCTTGTAAACTAAAGGAAGACAGCTGAACCCACATAAACAAAACCGACGGCAGCAATTAAGGGGGGGAAACCCAGAGCTAGTGGCCGGAAGGAAGTAAATAGGTTGGCAACCTGGGGAAAAGAATTAGAAAAGTGAAAAATAGCATGTCCAGAATGTCAAGTAGATCAACAAAGGGAGTAACCCCAAAGACATCTGGGACTGCGATAACATCAAGTACAATCCAACAATATATGTCTAAAGCAACAAACTCCAGAAATACAGGATCCCCAAAACCTTCACAAGGGAAAACAGAGAAAAAAATGGAGGAAAAAAAACTACAGAAATCAACCCAAGGGGATATATCTGGGGACTTAATAGAGGACCCTAGAGAGGAAGAGACCAGCGAGAGGGATGGAGAGATGAGCAGAAGGGAAGAAGAGAGACCTGAAGATCAAATCCCAACTATGGGAGACATGGAAAAGATGCTGATGCGACTTGAAAACGCTATAAAAGGAGAGATACACAGCCTAAAGACGGACTTGGGTCATCTCCTCTCAAGGGTCGAGACGTTGGAGGAGCAACTTGAGAAACAAAAACAAGAGTCGATCGAGCTAAAGGAACAAAATGACCAGCTCCACCTCCAACACCGAAATATACTCTATAAACTGGAAGACCAGGAAAATAGATCCAGAAGACAGAACTTGAGGGTTAGAGCGGTACCAGAAGGAAAAGGGGAAGACCTGAGGAACATAATCGGGACAATCTGGTTAGATTTCACTCGCAGGAGGAGAAAGATCAGATTTGGTGGGCCTTAAGGGGATCCCCACCCCTCATGTTCGAGGGGTCTCCCCTCCAGGTCTATGCAGATCTGGCCCCCGAGACGCTGACCAGAAGAAGATTACTAAAACCCCTCCTAGAACAATTAGTGATTAAGAAAATTAAATATAATTGGAGATTCCCAGCGTGCTTGGTGGGCTTCAAAGAAGGGAAATCTGCTCTATTACGATTCCCCGAAGACCTGAATGAATTCTGTAAAAGATTAGACCTACAGATACCAGATCTACCAGGATGGAGTGAATAGAGGGAGACGGCAGATGGCCAATGAAAGTTCCCCAGGGCGGTGCACTCTCCTGCCTTTTCCCCTCCGAAGGGGAGGGGGAGTGGGCCACATAATAGGGTGGATCCGTTAACCCAGTGAAACTCAGCACCTCTCACTTATTTTTATCTTGTTACCCCCTTCTTAGTTAGAAGGGGACTGTGAAGATATGCCCCACCCCTGAGGGAAACTAGACCAGGGGTAAAATTGGTTTAGAGGCCTATATTCGGCCAGGGAGGGGAGGATTGGGGAAGGGGAGGAAGGGGGGGGGAGGCGAGGGAGGGTGAGAGGGATGGGGAGGGGAGGGGGGGAGAGAGGGGGGAGAGGGAGGGGGGGAGGGTGAGAGGTAGGGGAAGGGGAGGGGGAGGGAGGAGAGAAAGATACACCATACTTAAAAGATTGACAGAGAAAATGTATGATCCTAGGTCAAGGTTAAAACCTGAAACAAAGAGGAAGAACCCCAACATCAGATAATGCCGACAATAAAAATTGTATCGTATAACGTAAAAGGTTTAAATAACCCCACAAAGAGACACAAGGTTTTAAAAGAACTGAAGAGAATAAAAACCGATGTAGTTTATTTACAGGAGACTCATCTTACTAATGATTCAAATGTAAAATTAAACTTAACGGACTTCCCGACTTGGTACTATGGGGACACTATCTCAAAACGGGCAAGAGGAGTAGCCATTGGGTTCGCTAAGGGAGTGAGATTCCGGCTAATCGATAGATTGACCGACCCTGAGGGGAGATACCTCATATTAAAAGGGAAACTAGAAGAGACAGAATATACCTTAGTAAATATCTATTCACCCAATAACCAACAGATAAAATTCCTAAACGAAATGTTAGGGAAGATAAGGGACTTTAAAAAAGGTAGGGTTATACTGGCAGGTGATTTCAACTTCTGTATGGACCCAAAAGTGGACAAGACCTCCCAGGGATCAGAGATAAATATAAAACAACTTAGAAAACTAAAAAACAATCTTCACAGTAGCCAATTGATCGATATCTGGCGCGTGCTAAACCCGGCAACTCGAGACTATACTTTTTACTCTCCTGTACACAAGTGTCACTCCCGGATAGATCATATTTTGGTAGACCACTACCTACTAGAGGAGGTGGTGAAAGCAACCATAGAGCCTATGACCATATCCGACCATGCCCCAATCAGCGTGTCCATCAACATTATAGGCAACCCTAGGCCTACCCAAATTTGGAGACTCAACGAGGAACTATTAAAAGATGTAAACAGCTTAACTAGGGTCCAGAAGGAGCTAGAAGAATACTTCAAGATAAATGACACAGCTGACATATCTAAAGCCATCTTATGGGATGCTCACAAGGCCTTAATTCGAGGCATATTAATATCAGAAGGATCAAGAAAGCAAAAAGAGAACCGGCTCCAAAAAGAGAAGGTAATTGAGGAGTTAGTCAAGTTAGAACAAAAACACAAAAGAGGGACCCAGCAACAAGATCTATACCAAGAGTTGATCAACAAACGCAATCAACTTAAAAACCTACTATATCAGGAATCTAAGAGAGACCTACAGATAATTGCAAAAGAAAGATACTTGGGAGGCAATAAGCCCAGTAAACACTTGGCAAAGCTAGTGCAGAAAAAGAAAGGAAGAAATTATATAGAGAAAATCCAAAACGAACAAGGGGGCGAGGTATTTAAAACAAAAGAGATAGCCGAAAGTTTCCGGGTTTACTATGAAAGTCTATACGCAGTAAAACAGAAAAGCTGGGGAAAAGGAGAGAAAAAATCTAAAACATCAGAATTTTTGCAGGGGACGGGACTACCATCAGTAAAACCTATTGACGCATTGATAATGGATAGGCCGATCACGGAAAATGAAGTACAAATAGCCCTATCAGGTACAGCCTCAGGGAAAAGCCCAGGCCCTGATGGCTTCACCGTATTTTACTATAAAAAATGTAAAGACATCCTCATACCCCGATTAACCCAATATTTTAATGGTCTTGGAAAGGACTATACCCTAAGTAGAGAAGCTGCCGAGGCAACAATAACAGTTATCCCTAAAGAAGGTAAAGACATCAGGATGTGTTCGAGCTATCGGCCAATATCTCTGTTAAACACAGATGTAAAATTGTTTGCAAAGGTACTGGCCGAGAGAATAAAGCGTGAGATGGCGGGGTTAATACACCCCGACCAGACAGGGTTTATCCAGGGCCGAGAGGGAAGAGACAACGGGGTAAGGACCCTCCTCCTGATTCAAGAAATGAGGAGAAGTGGAGTCCCCAGTCTACTCCTGTCGATCGATGCCGAGAAAGCGTTCGATAGGGTAGACTGGGGATTCATGCTACAAACCATGGAAACCATGGGATTTGGAAGTAGGATGATGAGGTGGATAGGAACCCTGTATAAAGCCCCAACGGCCAGAATTAAAATAAATGGAGACCTTTCCCAATATTTCTTAATGGAAAACGGCACAAGACAGGGGTGTCCCCTCTCGCCATTACTGTTCGTGCTGTCCCTCGAACCCCTCCTAGCCAGAATACGAAAATGTCCCGAGATACACGGAATCAAGGTGGGAAAAGAAGAACATAAGTTGGCGGCATTTGCAGATGATGTGCTCTTCTACTTGACAAAACCTAAAACGTCGATCCCAGAATTATTAAAGGTCTGCAGTCAATATGGGGAAATTTCAAATTTTAAATTAAATATTAATAAAACGGAAATACTAAACGCCAGCACACCCAGGAAGGAAACTCTGAAACTCAGATCAGAATATAAATTCCCATGGGTCAAAAAGCTTAAATATCTCGGCATTTACCTGGCTAGCACCGAAAGGAAAATGTACGAAATCAACTACGTCCCCCTGATAGAAGAAATTAAAAACTAAATAACTAGAATAAAAAATAGACCAATTTCATGGTTCGGACGAATTCATTATTGTAAAATGATATTGATACCTAAGATCCTATATAAATTCCAGATGGTACCGATTAAACTTCCAAAACAACTGATTCGCACCCTCCAAAAATTAATTTTGAACTATATATGGGGAAACAAGAAACACAGAATATCCTTTCAGACCCTTACACAGCCTAAAAATAGGGGGGGACTGGCTATCCCGGACCTCAAAAAATACTATGAGGCAATAATCCTGTCGAGAGCTGTGGAGTGGGCCAGAGTAAACACAGAAAAAAGATGGGTTAGTTTGGAGAGTTTTATAGCAAATGTGGAATTAGAAAAAATAATATGGAATCCTCCACAACATAGAGCACTTGGTAAAGCAACACATACAATCACAAAAAATGCACTTAGAATTTGGGATGGTACACAAAAAAAAATAGATAAAAATTTCAACTCCCCCCTCATATTCTTAAAAGACAACGATTATTTCCCCCCGGGGAAAACAGAGGTAGGAGGTAACTGGATCAAAAATAATAAGGCACAAGTAAGAGATATTACCTATCAAGGACACATATTAGCATACAGACAAATAGAGCAAAAAGAAAATGTTATGACACTTAATGAATGGAGGTACCGACAGTTAAATCACTTTATACAGAAACTCCCCCAACCATTAAGAAAGGAGGATCAACTTTCTGACATTGAAAAACTATGTATTATGGAAAGCAGGAAAGGTACCATTTCTAAGATATACAAGATCCTAATACAGAGGGAGGAACTAGAGGTACATCCCTTCATAAAAAAATGGGAGAGGGAATTAGGAACACGGTGTGATAGGAGCACAATGGTAAAAATTTTAAAAATGACCCATACATCGGCCCCCGACAGTCGATCTGCAGAAATGAACTTTAAATGCCTATCAGGATGGTACATCACACCAGAAAAACTTAGTAAATTCAAAACAGGCCAGTCAGCGGACTGTTGGAGGGTCTGTAAATCACCTGGAAATATGGCTCACCTGTGGTGGGAATGTCCAAAGGTAAAAATTTACTGGGAAAAGATTCTGAAAATAATAGCAGAGATTACAAAGGAAAAAATAAAAATAGAACCCTGGACGGTCCTTTTCCACGGAGGGGAGGAAGCGAATAAGAAATACAGGAAATCTTTGGTACCACATTTATTAAATGCCGCCAAAAGGCTGATCCCAAGAAAATGGCAGGATACAGAATGCCCCACGGTTTGGGAATGGATAGATGCCGTAGAGGAAACATATATGATGGAAGATCTCAGGGATAGTTTTGAAGATAACTGGGACAATACAAAATGGGAAAGTTGGAGAACTTTTAAAAGATCATGGAGCTATGTAGAAAACCTACGACCCAGGACATAATTTAATCTGATAAAAGAAGAAATCATTAAGAGAAGCAAGGGGGGGGAGGGAGGGAGAGGCGGGGGGGGGGACGTGGGGGGGGGGGGTGGGTGAAACGAGAAAATACTAAATCAATTTATAAACAAAGGTAGCTATAAAGTGTTCCAAACATATAATTTTTTTTCACAACATATATATATATATATATATATAACAACCTTAAAAAAAAAAAAAAAAGAGGGGGAAGTTCCACAGATGATGCAAACCTGAAACAGAGACGAAAACTGAGCACACCTACCATGAGCTGGTCTCTCTTGTGCAGTAAAAGCTGAATGTGGAGAAAAAAAAAAAAAAAAAACACACACATTAATCATGGCACAATGAGAATGCATGCATGCACACCACTGTGGTCCCTAGCACAGACACATCACATCCTCATCAAATTGGATTGGCACAAGCCCACCATGCAGGACTTGTGAGCAGCAACGCCACGCCACGACTCCAATTATGTCACTGTACATTCATACACCATTCACACGGACCTGGGGAACACTTCTCCCTGGTCCTGGGGAACCCTTCTCCACCACAAATGAGGGTGACACCCCTTTTCCGGCAGGAATGTCACCCCCACATTTCAAAATCATTCACAACCCCCCAAAAAAATTGTCCAGCAAAAAACAAAACATTTCCAGCAAAAAAAAAAAAAGTCCAGCACCAAAAAAAAAGAGGGAAAACCAAATTAATGCCGCTGGCGTGACCCATGCCTGGGGCGCCCACGGCCCCGGCTCCTCAGGGGAGGCTCATGGGGGGGGTAATCCGGGGAAGGAGGAGCAGCCCCTTGTCTCTGCCCACCTGGCGGCCTGCCCTCCAAGGCCACGGCTATTCTGTTCAGGCCAGCATTTAGTGTTGCCGTATTGGCCTGGATAGCCTGGGTGAGGGCCCTCACATCCTGCCCAACGTCTGCTGTAGTAGTCTGCAGTTCATTTAGGCAGTTTGTAAGAGCCGGGAGTTGCAGTCCAGGTCCCCAAGCATATCCTTTATGGAGGACAGGCTCTCCTCCATCTGCCCCAAAGTCTGGCTGACCTGTCCCAGATGGTGGTTCTGAAGGGCCTGGTCCCTTCTGAGATTGGCGGGCAGAACCTCGGCCACCCCCCTGGTCTTCTGGGACGACTTCCTGCCTCCAGATGATGCTTGTGGCTGGGGAGAGGGGGAGCCCCTTGGGAGGGGAGCCCTGTTGGGGGAGGAGTGGGAGGGGCTACCCCTTATGGAGGGCTGGCTGCTGCCAGCCAGAGGGGAAGACTCCTCCAAAAATAATAAGCCACTGCCTGACATGACATCCTCCTCCAACTCAAACTCCTCCTTCTCAAACTCCTCCGAGGACTCCGGCCTTGTCTGGGGGTCCTCATCAGGCTGGTGTCCCGGGAATGGTGTGGTCAGGCCAGGCCCTCCTGCACATCTGTGGATGACACAAAACATTCATGTAGCACCCAAAGAAGACCAGGTGCACTGCAAATGGGTTTTGTTCCCATATGCACCTGGTCTCCCATAGGCCCATCGTGAGACTGCATAACTTGGGGCATAGCAGTCCCAGTCTTCTTAAGGTAATAATCCTCTTCAAAATTAAAGTAATTATGTTCCAGACTGAATCTGGTCGCTTTCAGAATAAACTGTACTGTCTGGAAATGATGTCACTGTCCTAATAAAAACAGCAAAATGGCCTGTAGTCCAACCTCATGCGGGATTGAGTGTGTACAATGAACACACATCCAACGATACACACAGATATGTTGGTTCCCAAGTATATGGTTGTAATAACTCAGGAGATAGGTACCATTACAGATATACGAGGGGAGGGCCTGGGCCAGAGGTTGGAGGAATTGATAAATATAGAGAGAATAACTGGTGGTAATACTCTCCATGAACACCACAATGGGATGTCCAGGAGGATTCTCAAGGTTCTTGTGTACCTTTTGGAAGGTGGTTGAAGTACGGCACATTGTAATATACTCTATGGAAGAAAGAGGCTTCAGCTTTAAAAAGAACTCCCTCAGATGAAGCCATGGTAATCAAACTCTGAAAATGGGGGTGGACACAAGGGGGTGGGGAAAGTGCTGCTCACCCCTAGGTAATGTAGAAAAGGAAGGGCTCCCCAATGGGGTTTTTAGGCAGAAAAAAATGGTAAGAAATGCAATGAACTACAGAAATATAAAAAATATAATTTAATTGATAGAAAAAATGTATATAAAAAAGATAAGCTCTGGTATAGTGTACACTGAATTGTTTACACAGGCACCATAGTACAAGACATAAATTAGCATGAATGGCTAACATAAAGTCAAGTAAATACTGACGCGTTTCAACCCATATGAGGGTCTTCTTCGGAGGGGTAAAGGTGCAACTGTAATGAAAAATAAATGTATAACAGTAAAACAGTCTTAACAATTATCACTAGACATTGTGTAGCATGGTAATCATATATATGTTACAGTTACTCACTCACAGCATGCAAAATTGGTTGCATCTAAACCAGATTTAGCTTGAATCCAGAGAGGGACCCCTGGATAGGTTTCTCCACAGGGAGGGCAGACCCCGAGATGTAACAAGGTGCCAAAGGGCAAACGGCCTACAGAGGCCCACAGGCATGTAGGGAAGGGTTTAAAGGAATCCGGACTGGGCGGGGGGAGGGAGACCCACCCAGGGCGACTGCCACAGTATCACCCACCCAGGGCGACTGCCACAGAATCACCTATTGAAAAGTATAGGTATAAGTAAACAAATTGAATATTGTTTGTTCGTTCTTGCGTAAATTGTTTACAGCTAGACGTTCTTGAGGGGTGAGATTGGCTTTATTATTTATGGATTTGGAGTTATTACATATATCCAGAAGTTCTGACTATATGTAAGGGCCTTTGTTATGTGTGGGGTTAAAAATAGACTTTGGCTTAAAGGGGGTATGTTTAATAGGTGGAGAATGGGCTAGTTGGAATCCAAGAATTTGCTCCATATTATCACAATCCTCCCATAGTTCCACCAAATCGCTCAAGGCTCGTATTTCTATGGCGGTATTGAATATGGTGTCAGGCACTGGGATGATGTTGACATTGGCTACTATGGTATCTTTGCATTTGTTGGCCTGTAGACTAAATTGTCTCTTGAGGGTAATATTTCAGATGAATTTGTTAAAATTTTTGAAGATGGTAAATGGATTAGGTGGAATAGTAAAGGCAAAATGTAGACCTTGTTGTAATAATGGTAGTTCATCATCTGTAAATTTAATAGAAGACAAATTGAAGATATTTACAGTCTCCACATTTTTTTCTGGGTGTGGTGTATTTAGATCTGCCCCCTCTCGTGCCATCATTGTGTTTTCTTTTGTTGGGGCTGGATCGAGGGGTTAAGCATAAAAAAGATGATTTATTGAGAGCACTAGGAGAACCGTGTGGTTGGCCAATGTTTCCAGCCACATCATGTGTAGGATCAATATCCCAGGCTGGAGACAAGGGCACAATTGAAAGATCACAAGTAGGAACAATGTTATCAACCATAGCTAGTGCAATTGGTGCATCATGGATAGTGGTGAAGGGATCAATGGATAATGAAGTGGTAGGCCGCGTACACACGGAGGGACATGTCCGATGGAAACGGTCCGCGGACCGTTTTCATCGGACATGTCTCCTCTGGATTTTCGTCCGGTGGTGTGTACACACCATCGGATCAAATTCCCTGCCGGCAGACAGCGCGGTGACGTGGCCGTGACGTTGACGCCGCCATGTCACCACACCAGGAAGTAAAAAACGTCCACGCATGCATCACATCCAATTCGACGCTTGTGCGTGCAGATATGTCCGCTGGTTAGTGTACTAACCAGCGGACATATCCAACGGACATGTCTCCGGTGGACAAATTTTAAAGCATGCTTTAAAATTTGTCCGCCGGTCAGACATGTCCTCTAGCCCATACACACGATCGGATTTGTCCTCTGAACTGGTCCTTCGAACCAGTTTCAGCACACAAATTCGATCATGTTTACGCGGCCGTAAGGGTGGTGTCTACATGTGCTTGTTGCACATGTACATGTTTACAACTGCACGTATGTGCAGGTATGTGGGTATGTATATGCATGAGTGGGCGTATTGTGTATATGTGTGCACACACATGTACCCAGGATATATCACCATCATTATCCAGTAACCATTTATTATCTGAAGATTTGATTTGATTTATCCCTTTGAGAAGTATTTTTGGTCATGATATAACTTATAACGGATATATCCTTAATATTATATCTAGAAATGTATATATATATATATATATATATATATATATATATATATATATATATATATATATATATATATATATATATATTAGCATATATCTATTTTCACCATTTTACTAACTCATAATTAATAATTGATTGATTACCAATTGCTAATAATCTAATGATAATATTTTTTAATTACATTTATTACATTTAAAACATTTACATTTTTTACATTTATATATTTAATTAATTAATTATTTGATCAATTCCTTCAAATGTCATAAAATTATCATCATCCACTATTAACTACTTAAGACCTGGACCAATATGCAGGTTAATGACCTTGCCCCTTTTTGAGAGTCGGCACTGCGTCGCTTTACCTGACAATTGAGCGGTCGTGCGAAGTGGCTCCCAAACAAACTTGGTGTCCTTTTTTTTCCCACACATAGAGCTTTATTTTGGTGGTATTTGATCACCTCTGCGTTTTTTTATTTTTTTGCGCTATAAACAAAAATAGAGCGACAAATTTGAAAACAATTCTATATATTTGACTTTTTGCTATAATAAATATCCCCAAAAAAGATATAACATTTGTTTCCCTCAGTTTAGGCCGATACGTATTCTTCTACCTATTTTTGGTAAAAAAAAATCGCAATAAGCGTTTATCGATTGGTTTTGCACAAAATTTATAGCGTTTACAAAATAGGGGATAGTTTTATGGCATTTTCATTAATATTTTTTTTTTTTACTAGTAATGGTGGCGATCAGCGTTTTTTTTGTGACTGTGACATAATGGCAGACGCATCGGACACGTTTGACACATTTTTGGTACCATTGTCATTTTCACAGCAAAAAGTGCTATAAAAATGCACTGATTACTGTGAAAATGACACTGGCAACTAAGAAGTTAACCACTAGGGGGCGCTAAGGGGTTAAGTGTGCCCTAAGGGAGTGATTCTTACTGTAGGGGGCGTGGCTGTAGGCGTGACGTCATTGATCGTCGTTCCCTATATCAGGGAACAGACGATCAGTGTCACTGCCACACAGAAGAACGGGGAAGGTGTGTTTACACACACCTCTCCCCGTTCTTCAGCTCCTGAGACCGATCGCAGGACACCGGCAGCGATCGGGTCCCGCAGGCGCGGTCACGGAGCTTCGGACCGGGTCACAAATGTGCCGCCGGGGGCTCGCTCGAGACCCCGCGGCTGGGCTCTTATAAGGCAACGTTCAGGTACGTGCCTGTGCCCAGCCGTGCCCTTCTGCCGTATATCGGTGTGGAGGGGTCCTTAAGTGGTTAATCAGCAAGCTTTTACTAATATTTACATTCCCTTCAGTCTACAACCGTCTACCTCTTTAAATCTGTCTATTTGATTGACAGGCAGGCCAACCCATCATATCTCTCTGTTTCTATTTCCTCTGTATTTAAGACTGTCAGATTTTCCAGCTGTAGTTTCAAAATGCATTACCATTCCTTGCCACTGTGAATAATCACATTTCCTCTTCCTGTGAAGTCACGACCAGCTGCTTTTCGTTTCCTGCTTCCTGGTTCCCAGCCTTCTCTGGATCCTTGTAAGATCACACCAGTGCCCCAGGCTGCAAAGGGAAAAAAGGACGTTTATGAGACTCCAGGACTGGCGATTTTCACCACATACTGAACTCATCTAATTTAACCTGTGAGTTACTACCTGTTTTTATTAAATATAGGCTGTGTGCTGTGCTCATTATGAGAGGCTCCCACCATCCCTGTGATGTGCTGACTTCCTCCTGGGGCTGTACTCCTTGCTGTGCTCATTATGTGGGGCTCCCACCATCCCTGTGTTGTGCTCATTATGAGGGACTCCCACCATCCCTGTGTTGTGCTCATTATGAGGGGCTCCCACCATCCCTGTGCTGTGCTGACTTCCTCCTGGGGCTGTACCCCTTGCTGTGCTCATAAGGGGCTCCCACCTTCCCTGTTCTGTACTGAGTTCCACTTCCTGCTGGGTTTGTTTGTAGCCTGTTAGTTCGTATTTCATAATTTGTGTCCGAAATTTAATTTGGATTAAATACAAATCAGCACTGCTGACTTCCTGGGTTTGCTTTTTAAATTAATCATAACGAATGTTCGTAATTTTATGAAAATTTAACAAATCTAACGAAAATTTGTGTTTTCGTACGAATCCAATATTGACTTTCGGACACAAATTCCGAAATACGAATTAACGGCTAATATGAAACGGAACAAAACATTTTTTTTTATTGACGGCGCCCATGTCTACAATACAACACAATTCATAGCTTACGAAATATATATATGCCTACAAATTTAAGCATGTACAATATATAGGTATCAAGTGAGTGAGTGAAGAACTTATATAGCGCAGCACATGCAAACTAAATCGCCTTTGGGCGCTTGTTGTTCCTGTCTCCTTTGACATCAAAAGAGATGAGTTTTGATCTTTCTTCTAAAGGCCAGGTGGTTCTCCTCCAACCGAATGCTGGTTGGTAAAGTGTTCCATAGTCTGGGACCTTGGACGGCAAATCTTCTTTCTCCTTTGGACTTGTATTTGGCTTTGGATATCTGGACCAGATTTTGGTTGGTGGATCACAGAACACGCTTGGAGTTGTGAGATTTTATTTTTTCCGCATAGATATTGGGGGCCTTCCCATGGATGCACCTATGCATCAGACAGAGTGCTTTAAGGCCTCGTACACACGAGCAGACAGATTTGTTCAAATCTGTCCGTCCGACAGATTTGAACAAATCTGTCTGCTGGGATTTTGGTTTGCTCGCGTGTACACACGAGCAAACCAAAATCCCCACCAGCAGACGGCGCGCTGACGTGTCGGTGACGTGGCGGTGACGTTGACGCCGCCACGTCACCGCACCAGGAAGTAAAACATATCCGCGCATGCGCCGAATCCATTCGGCGGCAGTGCGGGACGACATGTCTGCTGGTAAGTGTACTAACCAGCAGACATGTCGGGCGGACGGATTCCCACCCGATAGATTTCAAAGCATGCTTTGAAATCTGTCGGGTGGCCAAATCCGTCGGCTCGGCCGTACACACGATCAAATCTGTCTGCTGAAACGGTCCAGCAGACCGTTTCCAGCGGACAGATTTGATCGTGTGTACGAGGCCTAAAAGTAAGTAATTCTGTCTTTTACTGGCAACTAGGGATGAGCTTTGTGTTCGAAACGAACGTATGTTCGACTCGAACATCGTCCGTTCGATCGTTCGTCGAATTTCGAACAAAAACTATTGTTCGCGGCAAATTCGAGTGAAACGAAACGACCGTTTTTAAAACTTTTTTTTCATTGATACTACTTTCTATGGAAAAAAAAGTTTTAAAATTGGTTGTTTTTTCAGGAGTCCTGCTTCTGAAAAAAACAACAGTTTTTAAGACTTTTTTCCATTGATACATGTTCCCTGGGGCAAGACCCGTGTTCTGAAAGACATTTTCCAACATTAACTTGAATATTGGTCATTAAAATGATCGTTTTTGAATTAGAACGTTCGAGTCCCATAGACTTCAATGGGGTTCTAAATGTTCGTGCGAACGGTCGGACTGTTCGACGGTTCTGGTGCGAACCGAACGCGGGGGGGCTAATCCCTACTGGCAACCAGTGAAGGGATCTCAGCGTAGGTGAGGTTGATTCCCATGGTTTTTTCCCAGTCACAAGTCTGGCGGCCGTATTTTGAACGACTTGCAGACGAGAGATTTGGTACCTTGGGAGTCCAAGATAGAGGGCATTAGCATAGTCGAGTCTGGAGTTCACAATTGTTCCCACCACGACTGCTATGTCTTCTTTAGGAATGAATGGAATAAGTCTGTGTAGTAGGCGCAGCAGATGGTGAGATCTGCTCACTACTGACCCTATTTGTGCATCCATTGTCATGTAGGTGTCGAAAATGACCCCGAGACTTTGGTGCTAGGGGTGATGTTTTGGCCCAGAATGGGCGGGGGCGTCCAAGTTGTTGCAAGTTGACTCTCACGACTGGCGTGAAACAGGAGAAGTTCTGTTTTGGAGCTGTTGAGTTTAAGATAACTTTTTGTCATCCAGTTTTCTATCAAAGAGAGGCATGTCTCTAGACTGAGATGATCCTTTTTGTTGCAGATGCGAAAATATAGTTGCGTGTCATCCGCATAAGGCCGCGTACACACGAGGAGACATGTCAGCTGAAACTGGTCCGCAGACCAGTTTCAGCGGACATGTTCGATTGTGTGTATGGACTAGCGGACAGGTTTCCAGCGGACAAAAGTTTCTAAGCATGCTTAGAAACTTGTCCGCTGGAAACCTGTCCGTCGGACATGTCCGTTGGTTAGTACGCCCAACCATTGGACAGAAATTCCGCCCATGTGCCGAATTGATTCGACGCATGCGTGGAAGCATTGAACTTCCATGTTTGAGCACGTCTTTAAAATAGGTTTGATTATGCCCTGTTTCAAGCAGGTAGGCACTATACCTTCATTGAATGACTGGTTTATAAGCTGCGTGATGGGTGGTGCCAGAATATCGGCACATTCCTTCAGCAGTTTGGTGGGGATAATATCATTCGGTGCTGTGCTATTTTGCAGGGCATTGATGATATTTTTGGTGGCATCGATGGAGATGGGTTTTAGTGTGAACGTTGTTGACTGCGACGAGTTTATGCGGATGTTGGATAAATGATTGGGGGGGGGGGGTTGAAACGGGTACAGCTTCGCTTAATGCTTTCACAGATTTTTTCAATTTTGTTAACAAAATAATCCGATAGTTCATTGCAAAACTCTTGGGTATCGGAATTGAGGGTTTCAAGACAGATGGGATTCATGGTCTCTGTAACTATCTTGAAGAGTTTGCGGGGACAGTTTAGGGCATTAGTGATGATATTGGTGAAATGATTTTTTTGGGCTTTGAAGATTTTTTTGGTATTTTTTTGTTATTGCCTTGTAGATGGCGTGGTTTTCTTCAGAAGAGCTTCTTTTCCAGGCTGCCTCTGCTCTTCTGCGCTCTCGCTTTAGCAATGACAGCTGGTCATTAAACCAGCGGGAGTTGTTTTTCCTGATGCAGGTTTTGTGTTTGGGCGCTACTAAGTCTGCTGACTGTAGTAGAGCCTTGTTTATGGCATCCAGTATTTCTGTGGCAGTTTGCTGCATTTGGATTGTTTTTATTTTTTTCCCTAAAGTGGTTTTGAAGAGCTCTGAATAGAGCTTCTTTTGCGATCTAGTCCAGTGTGTTGTCACCGGTTTTGAAGTTTTTGCTAGGGGGGCATTTATGGTGATTGTAAGTTTAATTGCATGGTGGTCTGTCCATGGCAACTGCTCATTTTTTAGAATGTTTATTTCCAGATCTTATCTGAAAATAAGATCGAGCGTGTGACCGGAAGTATGTGTGGGCCCACATACTAGTTGCTGCAGACCTAATCTTTCCAGATGGTCAATGCAGGCGTCGGCAACGGGATCCTGTAAGGAGTTGGCCCAGAGGTTGAAGTCCCCGAGTAGCAAAAGGTGTTTGCTGTTTAGGGTGAGAGTGGACATGAACTCTGTCCAAGGTGAGAGAAGCTGCGATTTTGGACCCGGTGGTCTATAGCAGAGAAGAATATGGACGGTCTCCTGAGGATTTGTTTGTAGTTGCAGAGTGAGGGTTTCCATTAATGAAAGCGAGTACTAAAGGGCTGGTTTAGTGATCGCGAGGTCACTCTTGTGGATCACCGTCAGGCCTCCTCCTCTTTTTCCTACTCTGTTTTCTGTTATAATGCGATCATTTTCCGGCACCAATTCTCCCAGAATGGTGTTACAGTCGGCTGTAAGCCAGCTTTCTGTAATAAAGAGGCAGGCTAAATCGCATTGTAGGATGAAATTGTGGATTTCTTGTCAGTGTTTTACTGCCGATCTTGTGTTTACCAGAGCGCATGATATGCGCTTAGGCTGGGGTGAATGGGTATCATGTTTGACTGTCGATTGAACGATTCTTAACAGTTGGATACTCCTTAGGGCTTTTATGGTGACCTCTGATAATCTTGGGACAAATGGTTTTAAATCCCGGTTGGTTTCTGCGGTATACTTCAGATTAACCATAGTCGCAGAAGCGCCAGGAAGATGATGTTGATCGGGGAGTGTTTGCATGATTTGATGGGGGAAAGATTCACTAAGTGATTCTCCACTCGCTAAAACCTTTCCACCTCGTTGATCCAGAGGAAGGCAAAAAACCCTAACCGTGCTGAGTCAATCTGCAGTGATAGGGAAAAAAATCCTTCCTGATCCCTTAAGGGCGATCGAGCAAAGCCTGGATCAAGTATGAGACTGGTGGGCGTACCTGGGTTTGAAAGCAGACGCGATAATGGAGGGGGGGGCTTGGGGCATAGGTACCCCTGAATTCCTAGGTGGACAGAAAGAGAAAAGACAGCCCCAGATATAGGGGGTCAGGAGGGTGAATAGGGATGGTTGGGAAAGGGTGTCACAGTAGTTGGGGGGTGTACCAAGATGGCCGCCGAGCCGGAAACTAGGCCCGAACCGGTGGCAGCGGTTGAGGGGGGGCAAGGTGAGGTGGTAGAGGTCCTCCTGGGCCACCGAGGACATGGTTGAGGTTTGCGTGGGGGAATTGGGGGTTTAAAATAGTGTTTAAGGGATGGATGCTGAAGCCGGGGACTTTCCTAGCTGCAGCCGCTGTGATCGGGGGGTTGCGGTTGGCTGAAGCAGTGGTGGGGGATTGTGGTTTGCGGGAGTGGGGGTTGCCGGGGGGAGGCTGGCGGGGGGCGCGGATTGGCGAGAGCGCTGGCAGGGGGGACCTTTAGGCCGTTGTTCCGTCTTGTAGGGTCGCATCCGCGACTTATCCTGAAAAGGACTAAACAGTTACTCAACTTAGGGTTCAGGATGTAATGTCCTTCATGGCTCCTTGCTCAGTCCAAATAAAAAGTTCTCCAAAGCTCTCCAGCTCCTGGCATCCATGTCTTCCTCGTCGTCTTTCTAAAACCAGCCCGAACACATGTTTCTTTCAATAGCTTCCCAAGCCCCTCCCACCCATTTCCTACATACACCAACTTCCTCTGCTCAGCTCCAAAACCTATGGTCAGGAAAAGTTTCACCCGTAGGTGGTGCTGTTGGTCCCGTAGATCGCAGTACCCGTGTCCACCAGTGTGTATCTTCTTGCAGCCAGGATCTGTGATAAAGGATTTCACCTGCTGGTGGCACTGTCAGATCCATGGGCTGTAGTACCTGGTCAACCAGCGGATGTTTTTCGGCAGTCCGGAGTAATCATTATCTCACCTGAGCCTGATTGCAGGAGATATGTATAAATACCCGGCAGCTAACACTGTTGAGTTGTCTTGGTATCTCTCTCCTTGTGCCCTGACCTTGTTGCCTGTATCTGAGCTGACCTGATCTGATCCCTATCCCGAACCCATCCTAGACCTGTCCCTCGTGTTACCCTGTTACCTTTCATTTCTGCCTTGCCATCTTATCCGTCCATCCTCTTCCTGTGCTGTATTCCTTACCCATCTGCTGATCTCCCCGTGTACGACCCTGACCTGGGTTTTGTTTACCATTCTGGTATCTCCCATTTATTGTACATATCTAGAGAAAAGGGGGGACCGGGGAATAGAGTGGTAGCTGCTACTAGTAATGCAAACCCACACCAGCTATGACCCAGACAAAATGTATGTAAATGGACTTTTTCTCGGTACTGATAACACAAATCGATATGGTAAAAAGTTAATTTATTATACATAAAATTATACAACTTTATAACTTTATTAACCACTTTAGCCCCGGACCATATTGCTGTCCAAAGACCAGAGCACTTTTTGTGATTCGGCACTGCGTCGCTTTAACTGACAATTTTGCAATATTTTTTACATTTTGCTATAATAAATATCCCCAAAAAAGATATAAAAAAACATTTTTTTTCCTCAGTTTAGGCCGATACGTATTCTTCTACATATTTTTCGTAAAAAAAAAATCGCAATTAGCGTTTATTGATTGGTTTGCGCAAAATTTAATAGGGGGTAGGGGGGATAGGCAAGGGGCGTGGGGAGGAGAAAAGGGGGCGGTTGGGGAGGGGGGGAAAGAGGAAAAGGAGAGAAGAACAGGGAAGGGGAAAAAATGTGGTGAAATGGGGTGGGGGGAGGGGTCAGGGAGGGAGAAACAAGGAAGTGAAAGGGTGGGAAGGGGGAGGAAGGACAAGGGAGGAAAGGAGGGGAAAGGGGGAAAAGGCAAGGGGGAGGGGGGCAAAAGGGAAAGAGCAGAGAAATGGGGGGGGGAAGGAGAGAGACAAGGGGGGAGGAGGGGGATGGAGGACAAGGGGAGGAAGGGGAAGGAAGAATCAGCATCTATTAACCCACACAATAAAGCATATGTTGATAACACCAGGTAGTGAAGTGAAGAGAATTGTGGAAATAAAGTGAGGCTGAGACATCTTACCAATGCTAGTAGTAGCACTTGATTAAGGGCAGCTGGGGGGTGGGTGTTGTGGCAAGTGTTTATACAGATCAATTGTGGCAGGGCAGCTGAAGGTACGAGGAAGACCCAAACACACTGAATAACAGTGGATTGTAATGGGAGCCAAGTAGAGGAGGTAACCACACTGAAAAGCCAAAGACATTCAGTGAGGCAGGGAGACATAAAATAGTTCAATAATAGCAAGGTCACAATTAACATTAACAGGGACTTATCAACAACGTTCACGTCCCAGGATTCCAGCCCATGTAGAGTCACAGAGGAGCTCACTCTGTGTGCTCCAGCCATGAACTCTTAAGTATGTTTCCCCAACCCCGGCGTCCATGCACGCTGCTCGAACAGCGCGGCGTGTGACGTCAGGCTTGAAGACCAATTGCAGCACTACCATGACCAGCAGGGCAGGTGCACAGGCAGTCACCCTGGCAGATAAGACAAGGTTTACATATGAAGTTTATGGGAGGAGCAAGGAGTTCAAGGTTCAACAGTAATCAAGACAAGATTGTCAATAGATCAGGCAGGGAGCTGTCCAGCATTCCAGATAGCTCAGTGGGAAGAGTCAATGCCGGACACAGAAGAGGTCCCACGTTCAAGCCCAAGTCCTGACAGAAGTCCTCTTTCTCCTGAAAACAAAAGGAGACCTAGGACTCTTTGGTGGTGCTATGGAAAGGCAAGCAGTTCCCCTTAATACAATTGATTACCTGCTTTGGTGCAACCCCACATCAAGACCCTCAGTCTTATCCCCCCAATTTATCTAATTTCTTTGCCTTGTGTGATAGTAAGGGTAACATACAGTAAGGAGAGTAACATACAGTAAATCTACCAGCTTAAATAATAAAAATGAATAACAAACAATGATAACCAATAAAGATCATCACGCATATAGGTGAGTGAAGCCTGCTGATATAATCACTCATAGTTCAAAACACAAACAACCAGTCCCTTCCGTGGCAGTGTTGGGCATGTTGTGGGTCCGGTGCATGTGAATGCACACTTTCGGCCCTTGGATGCTGTGTGCGTTCCATGGAATGTTGTTTGCTTCCTGGCAGCCATCTTATATCTACAAGCACTATGTGTGCTACATAGGGCAATATTGAAAATATTTTGATTTCATATGGCCTATTAACAAGCTTTCACTGACCTATTGAATTTTTAATAATTATTACAAGTTTTCCATGTTGTTCTGTATTTTTTTTTCTTAAATATCCCCCATTTTTTGAGGTGGGGCCTAGACTGATGTATAGAGTATCCTAGCTGTGAGAAAGGGGGCGTCAGTTGAACTGTGTCAGATGACATCCATACATGGTGCAATTGGTGTATGTTTAGCTGCACTTTGTGTGCACCAGAACTTTAGAGCATTGCAAAAGTTCGTAACTGAATAATGAACCCCATTGAAGTCTTTTTTTTTTTTGTAAAAAAAACATACAGTAATTTTTAAATGAGCAGTGATTTACTGATGCATAAAAATGCAATATAACAAAACAAACATTTTAAATTCCTTTTACTATGGTGCCTGGGGGGTTCCCTTTAGTCTGCCTGTAAAGTGGCACATCTGTACCTTGTATAGAACATGCTGCAGCAATAATTGCATTTACTGTATAAGGCCAAAAAAATATATATATTCCTTGCAAGCTTTCTTGGGGAGCCAGTCTGTATGATGAGGCCACAATGTAGTGCACTGGGAACAAGATTAGAGATTTTTTTGGATAGATTCTGGTGACTCTTCCGCAGACTTTGGATAGAAGTTACAGGTGCAGAAAAATTGGTCTTTGGGTGTCGGATTTGGGTGGTAGTTAAATTTGGTTGATTTATTCAATTCATATTCGGAATTCATATTCATAAATCGTATTCAGAATTTTTTTAATTTTCTTTGAATTTACAGATTTTTGGGATTCAAAATGTTTAAATTGATAATCAAAACCAAAATTGTATATATTTTTTTAATTTCGAATGCAGCAAAGTGAACAAACAAAAGTAAAATCTTTGTCAAATGTTTACAATGACTCTAAATCACCGTTGGCTTAACAAAAACTGATGGTACTCTAATAACACACACAAAGTCTTTCATTTCAGAAATATGTTTACAGTTCGAATACAAATGGAATTCGATGAAAAATTAGAATAGAATTTAAATTAGAATTTACGAAATTCAGTCAAAAGTTATTCGGAGCATTCAGTAAACGTTGTTTCTACTGTAATTTGGGCATTCAGATATATCCGAATCTCCAAATAATGAAAAATGTGTCCAAATATTAATTCGGAACAAAAACAACCTGCACATGTCTAGTGTCAGAGGTGCCTTTACACTGTAACCCTATAGAGGTGAAATGAAAGAGAGCTGATAAAAGTAAGAATTAGCCTTGTTGTCAAAAATTGAAAGGATAAGCACCTGTCAAGCAGGTGCAGAAATATTGGTCTTTGGATGCTGATGGTGCCTTCACACCGTAACCTTATTAAGGTACACTTGATGAAAGCTGTCAAAAATTGAAATTAATGTATTTATCAGCGTATAACATGCACCATAAGTTTAAGGGGGACGTTTCAGGAAAAAAAAATTCCACAGCCACCTGTGTATAACACGCAGGCACAGTTTGCCCTCTATTTTCAGGGTAAAAAAGTGAGTGTTATACGCCAATAAATACAGTATATGCACCTGTCAAAAACTATGTTTTCCACAACATTGTAACCTACCAGAGTCAGGAAAAGCATTAGATAAACTCCTCTTTTTTAGAGATTGTTTAGCCCTGGTGGCTGTGTGGCCTTTAGCTTATGTATCCAACGCAATTCCATTTGGAGAAGGACTTTGTTCCAGTCACCTCCTCTGGGATTGGGGGAATATACGATCCAAAAATCAGAAATTTTATATTTGGAAATTTTCCGCCGTGTACTATCTTAGCGTGTCGGCCAAGGGGGAGGTCTGGGTTGCATACCTGCATGCTTCTTATATGCCTGTATGCCCTTCTCCAGAACTCAAGTTTTGTTTTTCCGATATAGAAGCAACTACAATTGCATTGCAACATATATATCACTCCAATGGTTTTGCATGTTTGCTAAATGTTTTGGATAGAAGATTTGGCCATTTAGAAGAATGGGATTTTTTTGAGTGAGCATGAATTTACAATAATTGCCACACATGTAGGTTCTTATTTATTTACAATGGTTTTTACTGGTTTCTCTTTTAAACTCACTGCTGTAAACCTTGCCCTTAATGGATGTAGCTCTTTTAAAAGTAAAAAGGGGTTTTGCAGGGACAAATGGTCCCAATGATGGTTCGAGCGATAGCATGCGTCAGTATCTATCTACAATTCAGTTTTTGTCTTGTTAATTAGTGTATTTTGTGATAATTACTATTTATTTATTTTGTTTTTTGCGAGTAAAGTCATTCTACTCTGGATTGTCGCGAATTTCACAGCCAGGTATGAAAAGAAAATGTACTCCCAAGGGCTTGTGTGCATAAAGACAAATTATAATTATTTACACAAAGGTAAAAAAATATATAATTCATTTTATTCAAAAAATATCAAATTTACATAATAATAATAAAGTGTGGGGTATGGGGGAAATGAATACATTAACATTGAAAAGACAATAAGAGCTCTGGTGTACAAAAAATTGGTATTCACATAACAGTGTCACAATATCCATATACAGATCACCAAATTAGGTTGCCATATAGGATATCCCCAACACATTTCAATCTCTATAAATGTAAAATATCTTCTTCAGGGGTATTAAGTGAGCATCTATGACACATTCAAAATATATCATTAACATTAAATTGTATTAATTTCAGAAAAAAACTGTCTATACAGGGATCCAAGATTTGAGGTCATGTCCTACCTTAAGTGGAACCCCAGATATTCACAACCAGAGTCAACATAAAAACATTGTTGCGGGGGGAGCATGCGTGGCGCATGAACAGGATGGACGCCTAACTGAGCTGCTCCGCACACAGCGGGACTAACTTTGCATACTGGGGGCTATTATTGGCTCAAATCTACACCTGTTTATCACCCCTCTCCCCCAGCTCCAAGGATAAAAGTGCATGCCTTCATCCAAGAAGAAATCCAGGGGAGCTGCCCAAACCTCTCTGAAACACTACCTCCTTCGCACCAGAGAGCAGTACGGCATGGCTCAAGATGGCGCCGCGGCTCCTGCCTTGCCTCCAGATCCCAGCTCGTCTCCTCACCCCTCTGACTGTGAGTACCCAGCTGCGCTATCTAAAGCAGATCTGGACGCCAGCTTAGAGACTACTAAATTCCAGTCTGAGCTAAATGAGACCTCACATGCTCTCTCGCAGGAGATTGCTTTGTAGGACACCCGTACTGACATGCTGGAACCTAAGCACGACGAACTTGCACTTGCTTACAATGACCTTAGCAGGGAACATGAAAACCTGTCGATCGCTTTTGCTCAACTTCAATCCCAAGTCAAGGATCTCGACAATCGTAATCGACGCTATAACCTACGCTTACGAGGTTTCCCTGAAACAATTACAGATCTGGTCCCTAATGTCATCAGGCTGTTTAAATCCCTCTTGCCAGATCATGGGTCCGCAGCGTTTACCTGCGATAGAATTCATAGAGCCCTGGGACCTAAGCCCCATTCAGATAAGCCACCACAAGATATATCCTCTGTATGAAGGATTTCTTAATTAAAGAGGAGATTCTGGGGGCAGCTAGGAACACTCCGAGGATCACGCTTGATGACTTTACAATTCAAATTTTCCCTGATATTTCCCCTGCCACTCTTGACAGACGTAGGGCATGAAGGAAGTTACCACAGCTTTGCAGGCTGCTCGCATCCGCTACAAATGGGGTTTCCTTTTCAAGTTAGTGGTGCCTCATAACGGCTCCACATACTCAGCCACGTCTGTCTTTCAAGGTCAGGAGATCCTAGTTAAACTGGGATTGCTGGAAGCTGAAGCTATATGTCATCCTCCCTTGACCCCCAGACCCTCTTAGATTTTGCACACTCCACCTACAAGATGGGACCGGAGAAGAATTAGTTATGACAAGGCTTCCCCTAGGATCTGACTGGTACTTTTTTGTTCAATCTGACCGGCTGCTGGATTTATCGTTTTTGACATGCATTTCTGGTTCTAATATACATCTCAGTGGAATGTTTGTCCCTATGTGCCCTTGCATGTTCTTCCTCCCCAGCGAATAGACAGAAGGAAAAAGAGAAGAGGAACATTTTTTTTTCTTTTTTCTTTTCCTGCCTTGAGGACTCACTATCAGGGTTTTTTTTTTATTTTATTTTTTTTAGGCCACTTTGGTAGTCTCTCCAACTGCCACTGTCTCCTTGTTGCTGGGTTTGAGACGTGTAAGTCTCAATTTGTCTTTGTTTTTTTTATCAGGATTTATTCAGTTCCTGATCCAGTTATTCATGTTTATTTTTTATTTTTTATTTTTCATTTTACTTTTTGGTCTATTCAGACTTATTTGTATTTTTTCAGGTCTTTGCAATAGTTTATTTGGTTAATTTTTCTACCCAATGTGCCTTATTTCTTACATGCCATTTATTGCTCTTTGTTATGGTCATTTGTTTTATGTTCTAAATGCCGAATTCTCATATTTCTTTATGCACAATATGGCGGCTCCTATGGTAGATGGGATGCCTGTTGGGATGGGTATTCGTTTTGGGCTCCTCATTTGGGGGCTTACCCATCCTTCTCCTGAAGGCCTCTTTTTTAGAATTGATTATGGCTATTAAATGTATAACCCAAAATGTTAAGGGATTTAATTCCCCTGCAAAACGTAAGAAGGCATTTTCTCAGTATAAACAACTTGGAGCCAAAATCTTACTTCTCCAAGAGACCCATTTCTCACAGGCATCTCACCCGAAATTTTTTCATAGAAATTTCCTACAAGCATTTTATACCCTCCATTCCACTAAAAGTAGGGGCGCCGCCATATTCTTGCACTCTTCTCTCCCTATGGAGGTTCACCAAATTTATAAAGACAAAGAGAGGAGTTTTGTAATTATCAAGGGCGTCCTCCATAATAGGGAATGTATGATAGCAAGTGTTTATGCCCCAAATGATATGGTAGTATAGATACACTGGACAAGTAGACAGTGTTGTAACTCTATGATATATTCAAATCGTGTGGTCTTTAAGTAATATATCTTTCTCTCTCTCTTCAGTCCCATGGGATTTGTCCCATGGGTCCCGTGTAAGGAGGGTTGGTACAATGTGGATGCTGGTGCATAGATACCAACCTTCTCAGATGTATATTATATTATGTGCAATAGTACTTTATATGGGTTCTTGCTATATATATCTATATACATTTTTATGTAATCGCCAGGTGTGATATTACTAATACTACTGCCAGTATATTGTATTGTATTTTAGGATATTTCTCTAGGATGCTTTTAATTATATAGATTGGACTAATAAGGTTGTTTACATATGTCTTAAGAAGATGTGTGTTTTTTTTTTTTTTTACACATCGTTTTTACTAATAGTTTTATATTGCTTTTAATATATTTTATAACATATTTTTTATATACTCTTATACTGTTTATATATTGTGTTATCGCCTATATGTGATGCTTAATAATTTTGGGAAGTAGAGCTATTATCTGTCTTCCATTAGGTATGCATACTTCAACATGGCTGCTGTCATCTTATTTTTAGGTGTAGGTGTGCGTATGGGGCACAGGATACATGGCCATCTTTGCTTAATTCTGTATAATTGGGTGGCTAGATATGCTCCCTGTAGTGATTTATTAATTTAATTTGTTCCTTGGAGCTCCAGACGTTGCTCCCTAGCTGGCCCCAGACCGGAAGTGGTGGGTGGAATGCAAACACCCGCACTTCCTTCATCTGGAGAACCTAATGCAAGGTTCGTGCATATCCGCGCGCATGCGCGAACACAGTGAAACCGGAAGTGCGCACTTCCTGCGTCTGGAGAATCCAATACAGGGGATGTACATATCCGTGCGCATGTGCGAGCACGGCGAAACCGCCCGGGGTGGAACGCAGGAGAGCCCCGCACTTCCTGACTGAAGGTGGCGTGCGCTCCAGCGTGTATGGGTGCTGTTGTAAGCCATCCAAGACAGCAGCATGGCCGCGGTGAATAGACTGAATGCGGGCCATCCCCCGGGCACAGGATGAAGTCAGGTAGGGATCTCTGTGATGTCTGTGCCTATACACATGTATTTTTGTGCCCTGGTGGGGCCTGATTAGTTTTAGGTCTTGGTACACTGGCCAGTTTTTAGGGATATATAGAGACAGAGAGAACCCACTATAGTACATCATAACAAATACATAGGTCTGTCCCCCCGCACTGGTGTAATCTCCTTTAGATGACGAATGGGGTAGGTGGAGCCCCATAGGAAAGGCGGGACTCTTCAGCCAGTGGCCAATAGCGTTAGCTTTTGCTGCGCCCTTACGTACACGTGCACCTATAAAGGATGGCATGCAGGAAGAGAGAGCTATCACAGACCACCTTGGCTTTGAGGAAGGGGGTACGCCTCCGAGAAACGTGTCAGCCATGTCGATGTCAAGGGTTTGACTGGCAGGTGCCGTGAGGTTCAGTCTCAGCTGGTTTGAAAAGCGCTTACTTCAGATTGTTTGTGAGTAGGACCATTGCTTTTTTATCTTGCTTATTAAAACTTTTAAGTGGTAATGCACAAGGTCGGTGCGCCCTCATTTCTTTTCTTCTTTTTTATTTTAGCCATATGAACACCCTTTGTTCTGTGGAGGGCTGCAAGACCTCAGACTTTGCCATTAGACTATACTGACATACCCAGTTTGGCGATACACCAGAGCGCAAGAGGATTTTTGTGTTATATTGTACCAAATGATTCTACTGCCTTTTTTCTCATGTATTTTTTGAATACCTTAGAAAAAAAATTGTCCCCTCATATGATTGTCAGTGGAGACTTTAACATGGTTTCTTACCTCACCCTTGATAGCAGTCAGGCCTACCTCTTTTATAAAGCTTTCCCTAAGACTTTTTCTCGTAAGCTGACAGACTTCAAATTGATAGACACTTGGCGTGCCCATAATATAGGAGCTAAAGAGTTTACTTTTTTTTCACATCCCCACTGTAGTTATGCTAGGTTGGATTATATACTTTCTACCCCTGTTATTTTAGCAAACTCTAGTTCGGCATGTATTCACAATTGTGTCTGGCCAGACCATCACATTACTGCCTTCTCCACTGAATGTATCAAACTAGCCCCCTCTTCCTTCACTTGGCAACTTAATGAGGCTCTTCTCTCTGACCCTGAGGTCGAAGTGGAGGTGTCTCAATCTATTGATTCTTATTTTGCTTCTAACGATCTCCATGAGACCCCAATTTCTACTGTTTGGGTTGCCCATAAAGGGGTTCTATGGGGTGTGCTTATTAAGTTAGCCTCCACCCGCAATGTTTCTAATAAACTCAGAATTGTACAACTCTCTACAGATTTAGATAGTGTGAGGGATTAGCTTGGTAGCGGGTGTGTGTGACCCCCTCTATGGGTTCACTACACGCTGAACTGTACAAAAAGGCACTTGAGGATGATTAAAAACAAATGATATGGTTTATCTTGCGGGATACACGTGCAAGCATCAAAACAGCATTTACAAAACAAAACATAAAATAAACCCTTGCCACTTGGGGCATCTACCTTCCCAACACAGGAACCTACCTATTGAGTCTGGCACAGCCTACTGCTGTGCAGACACTGCTGGTCCTACAGCAGAAAACAACAGAAAAAGTATTTTTGATATTTCTCACACAGAAATATCCATCAGCAATTTTAAGGCAACTTGGGAACCCTGGGCCACCTATTTGGGCATTTCTTTTATACCGGGAGCAAATGGAACATGATCTCTTTAAATAATAGCTTACTCTGTGGATTGGCACTTTTCTTCTCCCATCTTTCCTTTTCTTCCTTCATCCTCTTTCCTTTAAACCTTCAGCTTAAGACGATTTGATTTTCTGATCCTCTTTATTTTTGTTACCTAAATGTATCTAAGGGACGGAAATTTTATCTCTTCAAACCCTCTAGGCATTGTGTTTCCTATAGGAGCTTCCTCGATTTTCAGAGCTAAATTTTGTTTATTTTTTATGTCACACCTTCTTTAGTTGGGGGCCCAGTTAACTATTACTTTACTACTTTTTCAATTTTACTCTCATGCCGCGTACACACGGTCGTTTTTTGCGATGAAAAAAAACGACGTTTTTTAAAACGTCATTTAAATTGATCGTGTGTGGGCAAAACGTCGTTTTTTGTCTTCAAAAAAACGACCAAAAAAAAATTCCAACATGCTTGAATTTTTTGTGTCGTTTTTCAAAACGTCGTTTTTTGTTTCACAAAAAGTCACCGTGTGTAGCAAAAACGTCTTTCAAAACGACGTTTTTCAACCCGCGCATGCCCAGAAGCTAGTTATGAAGCGAGCTTCAATGGAAAAGAGTGGTGAACGTAACCTCGCTTTTTGTGAAAAAACGATGGTGTGTATGCAAAATTGTCTTTGAAAAGTGACGTTTCAAAAACGTCGTTTTTTACTTCACAGAAAACGTCGTTTTTTTTCATTGCAAAAAACGACCGTGTGTACGCGGCAGCAGGTTGCTCTTCGGATCTAGGAGTTCTCTGTTTTTTCTGGGTCCAGGGAGCAACCTTATAATAGTGGAGATGTTGTAGTGAAGAACAGTACTTCCGGTACCAGGTAATGAGTGCACCCGGAAGGGGCACCTGGTCCGGTGACTTTTTCTTTTATGTATTTCTCCGCTAGGCTGACGTCTTATTTTGTTAACCCCCCCTTTAGCTCACAGAGGAAGGAAACTGGTATTTATGTTTCTTTTATATGAAGAGATGATACGTTGTTAGATGTCTCCATTATTCAATACTGTTTATATTTCAATATGTGAAGCTTTTCCAAGAAATGAAGGTTTTATTTTTATTTTCATTGTATTGTAATATTTCACAATAAACTCTTTTTGAAACTAAAAAAATAAATAAAAAAAAATATCCATCAGCACCTTACCTCTTCAGAAGTGCTTGTGACTGTTCCTTCACTTCACCAAGCCCCAGGATCCAGCAATCAGTCATTATCCTTAGGCTTTATTTATAGGGGCTTTAATTGCTTCATTTTGAACAGCTGAAGGCTTCTAACTCCCCAAACCTCTCTGGCCATTTCTACAGCCGACGCCCAATAATAATTGGTGTATTGTCTAAACAAGGCAGAAATATATCTCCCGTCTATGACAACACACACATATTGACCTGACTTCCTGTCACAATAGTTTATACAAAAATTCCGTAGCTTTACACTTAGAATCCACTATAAGGGCTATTGACCAAAAGCAGTTGGAATGGGACTCTCTACTCTCTGCTAAAACTGAAGAGGCCCTGCGTTGGTCAAGGCCAGATTTTTACTCCATAGTAATGCAGCTTCCACCATGTTTTCTAGGAAGTTGAATCAATCGATCCGACCCCCACACATTTATAAACTGTCCTTCCCCTCCGGTGGTTTTGTCTCTCACCCTCAGGAAGTTCTTAAAATTTTTAGGGATTACTATTCTCAGCTGCTGAGGCCCCAACATTCTGACCCCTCGGGGGAGGCTGTATCGTGGTTTGACAATTTGACGCTTCTTACTCTTACCTCTTCGCAGTTAGAAATTCTCAATCAACCTATCTCCTCAGCTGAGGTCACAAGAGTAATTAGTTCCCTTAAAAATACCTCTTCCCCAGGCCCTGATGGCTTTTCCGCAGCCTACTACAAAAACATTTTTGTACAACTCTCCCCCAGACTGATTCGGCTTTTTAACTCTATCCTGTATGGTGAGGTTTTCCCAGAAGAAATGCTTCTGGCAAACATGTCCCTAATAGGTAGGGTTGTCCCGATACCACTTTTTTAGGACCGAGTACAAGTACCGATACTTTTTTTTTTCAAGTAGTCGCCGATACCAAATACCGATACTTTTTTTAAATGTGTCCCCAAATGCTGCCATGTCCCCCACACATTGCATCCATGTCCCCCCCACAGATGCAGCCATGCATGTCCCCCACATATGCAGCCATGTCCCCCACAGATGCAGCCATGCATGTCCCCCACATATTGCAGCCATATCCCCCACATATTGCAGCCATGTCTCCCACATATTGCAGCCATGTATGTCCCCCACAGATGCAGCCATGTATGTCCCCCACAGATGCAGCCATGTATGTCCCCCACAGATGCAGCCATGTATGTCCCCCACAGATGCAGCCATGTATGTCCCCCACAGATGCAGCCATGTCCTGTCCCCCATATTGTAGCCATGTATGTCCCCCATACCTGTAGTAGTGCTGCCGCATATGGCCACGTTAAACCCCCCATTGCATTACAGCGCGCAATACAAGCTTTCGTTTGAATACTTGTAATGTGCGCCACGCCATGTATAGACACTCCCCTTCTCTGGATTGGACGGATAGGTTGGGAAGTGTGATCTCACTTCCCAACGGCGGCGGGGGGGGAGTATTCTATTTAAGTATCGGGGGTATTTGCGGGAGTACAAGTACTCCCGCAAATACTCGGTATCGGTCCCGATACCGATACTAGTATCGGTATCGGAACAACCCTACTAATAGGGACCATCCTTTACCCCAAAACTTTAGCAGATAGGGAGAAATTAGGGATGAGATCACACTTCCCAACCTATCAATCGGGGTTTATCCCCCATCGCCTTATTACTGACAATATTTGCCTTGTATCTGATATTATTCAGGATGCCTCCCTTTCCTCCAAAAAACGTTTTATGTAAAGTTTGGATATACATAAGGCATTTGATTATGTTTCATGGAGGTTTGTATCTCTTCTTTTACAGCGTTTTGGTTTCCAGGGAGAATTTCTTAGGGCCTTCCGATCCTCTATCTGAACCCTAGTACACGGATTAAAATCCCGGGATGTAATTTGGAATTTTTCTGGCTCGACATGGGGACCAGGCAGGGGTGTCCGCTTTCCCCTTTGATTTTTGCCCTGGCGATCGAACCCCTCGCCATTGCAATATTACAACACCCTGATATTTCTGGATATGTTAAGGCTGGATCGGAGCACAAGCTTTGCATGTATGCAGACGATGTTCTGCTGTTTTTGACTAATCCTACAATCACATTGCCTAACCTTCTCAAAACCCTTTCCGTATTTGCCGATATCTCCAGTCTGTCGGTTAATGTGTCGAAAACTTTGGCCCTCCCGATCGGGTTCCCCCCCTGCAGAGCTGGAAATCTTTAAAAAATAAATGTTACTTTTCCTGGGCCCAATCATCCCTTCCCTTAAATTGTTTCATCTTACCCCCCCCCCGATAGCTAATTTAAAAAAATTACTTAAGACATGGTCATCTTATAATATTTCCTTTTTAGGTAGAATTACCGCAGTAAAAATATCCATCCTTCCCAAACTGCTCTATTTATTTTGTGCCCTGCCTCTCATCATCCCCAAAGCGTATATCCTTAAGTTCCAATCCTACATAAATAGGTTTATTTGGTGTGACAAACCCGCTTGGTTTTCTAGAGAAGTACTATACAGACCTTATAGGTTGGATGGCCTGGGGGTCCCACAAATTTGGTTGTATTATGTGGCTAGTAGACTTTCCCAACAGGCTCAATGGAACATTAAGAGGGCAAGAGTTCCCTGGGTAAAGTTTGAGCTAGACTCTATTGCCCCTTTTTACTTACCTGGCCTGTTGTGATCTTCTGGACCTCAGCCTCCAGAGTTGGCAGGTATGAACCTTTTAGTGGCTCAAGGATTGAAGTTATGGAGTCGTCATGGCTCAGCATTGGCCTTGGTCTCTGCTACCCCCCCGGAGCCTCCTTTTTGGGGGATCCCAGACTGCTGTCGGCATTCGCTGACCCTGATTTGTTCCCTTGGTGGAGTGATCATGACTTAACAACTTTGGATTCCCTACTACAATCCCTTAAGGAGGCCCCTGTGAGTGAATTTTAAAGATTCATGCAAATTCGTCACTTCTTTATCACTGACTATGCACAGTCAACTTCTGACTCATAACCCTCATTTGAATTTCTATGTAGGTCCTCTCCTAGGCAGAAAGGCCTTATTTCTGTTTTGTATAAGTCTATGGAACTCCGTAAGTTGGGAGCCAAACTCAAACATATGTCCCAGTGGGAATCAGAATTACTGTAGGCCTGGAATATGACCTGAAGGACTGGGAGGCAAACTGGCAAAACCTCCATAAATGTACTATTTCTCTTTCTATTAGAGAGCCAGGGATTAAGCTATTTACTCGCTGGTACTACACACCCCAACGTTTACACCAGATTTTCCCTCAGTCCTCTTCATATTGTTTCCGGGGGTGTTCTAGCCCTGATTCTTTCCTTCATATTTTCTGGGATTGTAAGAAGATCTCTTCTATTTGGAAAGGAGCTTTTGATCTCATGGATAAACTAGTGGGGAATCACATAGATTTGACATAAAGACACTGTCTACTATTTGAAAAAATTCCTGACACCCCTAAACCCTTGAGGCAACTATTACACACCTTGTGTATTGCAGTTCTCTGGGTTACCGCCTTAAACTGGAAATCACCCACAGTCCCATTTGCCCAGGTTCTTTCTAGGATGGATCAAATTATGCTTTCTGAGCAAATATTCCACAAACCTCATGATACTATCCCTATCTATGACACTAAGTGGAACCCTTGGTGGTTGTTGCCTTTTCAAGAATGACCTGTATTTTCATTTTTTGTGTCTGCTCCGTCTGAATATGACTTAGTTTGGTATGTTCACCTACACCTTTCTTTTTAGTTCTTTTGTTTTTTCTTCTTTTTTTTATTTTTGTTTTTTCTTTGGTTTGCAGACAAAGGTTATTTTAGCACTTGCATACTCCTTATCTGTAAAAAGCAAACAAAAGGACAGGCGCCAATAAATAAAACTGCTGAACTTTTAATGGTAAAATAACACAAAAGCACTCACATGGTAATTGAAGTTCACAGGCATAGAGTGAGGTGAGGGTCTGCAAGGATCGTCAAACCAGCCGAGGATAAATAACGTCCCAGGGAAATCATCCAGCTGATATCTGCTGTGCGAGGGAAGTAATACCTGCAACGCTGAGTCCGGAAGCGTGCCCGTATTAGTATACAAGTGAATCAGCAAGAGGAGCTGGAACGCACTTTGGAGCGCACACTGAGAAGCTATAGTTGCGGCTTGGCGAGGGGGGGTGACGTCATCACGCAATACCTCAAGGATGCGACGCGTTTCCGTGCAAGTGCCGTGTGTTGGATGTCTGTCACACGGCGCGCACCTTTTTCAAGCTGTTTCTAATGGGTTGCTAAGGCCAGCTTATATAGAAGTCTGCCTGTGATCGCCATCTTGTGGCAGAATAGTACAATTTCAACAAATATGAAAAATCAGTACTATTAAAAACACTTGCTATAACTGGCCATATATGGTGACAAATTAATAGAATTTTTAGTACTTACTACTACAAGGACAAATATTCTGACTTCAATACATGTAAACACATAAAACATCTAATAAAAATATTACAATCAATTCATTAAAAATCACAATCTGGTGTTCACTTCTACCTAAAAAAAACTATTGTTAATAGGCCTCTCAAATTAAAAAATTGCATAAATTGATGTGAGCTATCACCCCCTAGTGGATGATGATGGGACTGATTAAATTGATAAATAAAAGGATAACACTATATTTAAGTGAAACAAATTTTAAAATTGATGAATATTATCATAAAAATGGAGGTAAAAATAGGGTTGTTATATTATGGGACAATCTACATACTGTTTATGATGTCTATACATATACATGTGCATATACATACATATATAAACATGCACATCTAAATATTCTCAACTAAATATGAATAGGATAATATTATTAAAGATCTGATAAAAGATTGATTAGTTTTAACTCTTTAAATATTGCACTTATAAAATAGTGGCAATTTCTAGTTCTTCGTTCATACCTCCTGGTTTTAAAGTATCAAGGGAATAGATCCAGTAGGTTTCCCTCTCACATAGGCGATGGAATCTTTCACCCTCTGTAAGATTACTGGTGATCTGTTCAATGACCCATACTTTCAGACCCTTGGTAGATTTACCATGTTGTTCCACGAAATGACGTGGGACACTATGCTTATCTTTACCAGCCTCAATTTTTCTTCTATGTTCGCCAAAACGTTGGCGAAGTGGGCGTATGGTGCGGCCTATGTATAACAGTTTACAAGGACAGGTCAAGGCATACACTACAAAATCAGACCCACAATTATAAAAAACTTTGCTCAAGTATGTATTTCCTTTGTTAGTAAACTGCTTTTGTCCATGATTGACAAAGCTACATGTTTTACATGTTTTTTTCTTGCATTGGAACATTCCTTGTAATGAAATCATAGGAATAAAATGTTGGGACGGTGGCACTTTCAATTTGCTTGGGGCTATTTTGTTCTTTAAATTGGTGGCCCGGCGATAAGTGATCACAGGTTTTTGTGGTAAAAGCATTTTTAAGTGTTGGTCTTCTAAGAGAAGGGGCCAATATTTTTTAAAAATTGACTCCATTGTTTTAAAACCTGTATGAAATTTTGTAATAAAACGAGTTGATGAATTTGGTACCTGTTTTTTTGTGGTTGTTGGTAATTCTGAATTTAAATAATAGTCACATGCTTGGTTTACTAGAGAGGTCGGATATTCTTTTTCATATAATTTTTTCTTTAAAATTGTACTTTGTTCGACATAATGACTTTTCTGGGTGCAGTTACGATTGAGACGGCAGAATTGGCCCTTGGGGATGTTATCAATCCATTTTTTGTAATGGCAACAGTTGTAGTGCAAAAGGGAATTACCCGCAGTGGGTTTAAAATGTGTCTTAGCTTCTATGTTGCCGTTACGATGGAACAGCTCAAGATCCAAGAATACAAGTTTGTCGTAATCACAAACATAAGTGAACGACAAGCCATAGGGATTATTATTGCAATGCTCAACGAAAGTATCAATCTCATTGGCATCGCCGTCCCAAATTACCACCACGTCATCAATATATCTCCCATAATATATCAATTTACAGAGATAGGGATTATTGGACCAGATGTGTCTGAGTTCCCATAGGCCCATTGCCAAATTGGCATATGAGGGAGCAAAATTTGCTCCCATAGCTGTTCCCACTATCTGAAGGAAAAACTCACCATTAAAAGAAAAATAATTGTGAGTCAAACAGAAATGGGTGCAATCCAAAATAAATGCTGCCTGGGCATTGCTCATATAAGGGTTTTAAGTTAAAAAATGATGGGTTGCAGCTAAGCCAAAATCATGAGGGATCGAAGTGTACAGTGAGGACACATCAAGAGACATCCACATGTATCGTTTTTCCCATTTATAAGATTTTAAAATATCTAAAAGATTTGTGCCGTCACGTATATACGAACGCAGTCCTTGGGCTAGGGGTTGTAAATGATAGTCTATATATTTTGAGAGGCCAGAGGTGATTGTGTCAATGGCTGCTATTATAGGTCTACCTGGGGGATGAGTTGTACTTTTATGGATTTTGGGGATATGGTAAAAATAAGGAGTATTATAAAAATCTTTTACCATAAATGAGGCCTCTTTTTTTGTAATAATGTTGTCCCTTAGCGCAGTCTTGACTAGTGTGTCTTTAATAATTATAAACCGTGAGATGGGGTCCTGACTAATAAGCGTTCAGCCTCAAGAATATAGTCTGCCCGGTCCTGGATTACTATTCCTCCGCCTTTATCGGCAGTTTTTATAATAATCTCGTCATTTTTTTCAAGAGATTGTAAAGCTGCAGTCTTTTGTATAGTCAAACGTCCTAAATTGGTGTGCTGTGAGGAGGAATTCGTACACATTTTCTTAATGTCAGCAAACACCATATTGTAAAAGGTGGTCAGGTGCGGTCCCTTCGAATGGTAAGGGTAAAAAGTAGAAATTGGTTTTAAAGGGGTATGTATGGTGGGTGGGGAAGAATGAAGATGTTGAGTGAAAAGCTCCAACATTCTGTCAGGGTCGTCCTGGCTCAATAGTTCCAATTGGTCAATTAGATCAATATCGAAATCAAATTCACAACCATCCACAGATGGTTCAAAAACATCGGGAGAATTAATAGGGTCTATAACTAATGCGGTCTTAGAATTTTTTATCTGAAAAAACCTTTTTAAGGTAAGATTTCGAATAAATCTGTTAAGATCCTTGAATAGTATAAACGGGTCAGGTTTATTAGATGGGGCATAGTTTAGACCACAATTTAGTAAGGAAATCTCCGCTACTGTGAGATTGTGCTTGGAAAGATTGAAGATTTTGACCGTTTTCGGTTCTTGCAAGGATTTTCCTCTGGTTCTATTCTTACCCCCTCTACAACCTCTTCTGCAAATTTTCTTTTGCTTTGAATGGATGGAGAGGGGTGTGTCCCTAAAAAAAGAGGCATTCAATTGGGGGGTAGGAAGGGACAAAGTGTTGTCAATGCCAAAGCTAATGGGTGCATTAATTGAGGTTACAGTGGGCTTAAATCTACATGCGGGTCTAGGGGCATATGAAGGATTGTTGGTATTAGTACCATTCAGACCTACTATGCTGACTAAACTAGGACCACTAATAGCTTCCGCAGTAGGGGGCTCATTGACCACCTGAGAGATATTAGGGTTTCTAAGAGCAAATTTGGATTGATCCTGGTTGTAAAAAACACTCAGATTTTCTATCAATTTATTCTGTGATAGTTTCATACTTGAGAGTTTGTTAGAAGGTGTTATTTTAGAAGGAACATGTTGTTTATCAGGTTTTTTAGTGGGACATATTTTAGAATGTACTGTTTTTAGGTTGATAGACATAAGTGGTGGAGGGTATGATGGAAAAGATGTTGTAGTAGGGTAGCCACCATATAATTGAGGCTCCAAGATCTCATTAGAAGAATGGATAGGAATGGTAAGAGCAGGTTGTTTTTCCATCCAATTGAATACTTTATTACCAGTGTAATCTTTAATATCCCTCCTAAATTTACCTAATTTATTATAAATGAGGTCACCCTCCAATTTTTTTGTATTCTTTTTGAGGATATCAAGCCAAGAGGAGGGGACTTTGTGTCCTGTGTCTTTTATTTCTGAACACAGTGAGACAACAGCCTCCCTGAGCTGTTCAAATTTAGCTGTTCTATATTTGACTAAGATGTCTATCCACTTAGTTGTACAGAATTCAGCCAAGCTGTTCCACTCCTTTTGGTCTTCAGGCCCAAGAAAGGAACAGTTTTTTAGAACTCTTAGACCTCTAGGTGAAATTCTACTAGCAAGATATTTATTTAGAAAATATCTATCCCACCACTGAGAGTTGGTGGAATGTATTAGACGTTCCAATTTTTTGAAACTACCACATAACTTATATCTAATACTTTTGCTTAACCAGTTAAGGACCGCCGCATGTACATTTACGTCGGCAGAATGGCACCGACAGGCACATCAACGTATATATACGTTGGTGCCTTGAGGGGGTTCGGGGGTCCGATCGGACCCCCCCCCTGTACATGCGGCGGTTCCTTTAGCTCCGGGAGCGATCCGGGATGAGGGGGCGGCTACTCGTTTTCAGTCACCCCCTCGCGATCGCTCCCAGCCAATGCGCGCGCCCGCCAGCCTCTTCCTGTGCTAAGTGTAAACACAGGAAGAGGGAAGTGCTGTGTTCCTCCTCGTGTCGGTCTTTTCGTCCGACGCCGAGGAGAGAACACATCACACAGTAAGTTGCACCTAACAGTACACTGACACAGGTACACATAGGCACACTTAACCCCTTCCTGTCACCGCCGATCGCCCCCCCCAGTCCACTGTAACATTGTGTCACTGAATACAGTTATCATTTATTTCTGATAACTGCATTTAGTGTCAGTGTTGCAGTAAAAAGTGTCAGGGCAGTTAGTCTTAGCCCCCTTTAGGTCTAGGGTAGCCCCCTACCCCCCCCTAATAAAGGTTTAACCCCTTGATCACTGCCCTAGTTAACCCTTTCACCCCCTATTGCCAGTGTCACTAAGCGATCGATTTTCTGATCGCTGTATTAGTGTCACTGTTGCCGCTAGGCAGTTAGTTTTTTTTGAGGTTCGCCGCCAGGTTTATATAGCGCTAGGTACCCCCATAAATAAAGTTTTTAACCCCTGATTGCCCCTAGAGTTAACCCTTTCACCAGTGATCACCATATAAGTGTCACTGGTGACGCAGGTTAGCCAGTTCGTTATTTAGGTTTTTAGAAAGCTTTAGGTACCCCCATATATTACCATACAAAGGTTTTAACCCCCTGATTGCCCCTTAGTTAACCCTTTCACCAGTGATCACCGTATAAGTGTTACGGTTGACGCTGGTTACTTAGTTTGCTGTTTATAGCATCAGCGCACCCGCCGTATATTACCCAATAAAGGTTTAACCCCCTGATCGCCCGGCGGGTGATTTAAATTAAATTTTAGCGCCAGTTAGGGTGTGCATCGCCCCAGGCAGTGTTCGGTTAGTGCCAGTAACGCTTACACCCACTCGCAAAGCATACACCCCCCTTAGTGGTATAGTATCTGAACAGATCTATACCTGATCTGATCAGATCTATACTAGCGTACCCAGCAGTTTAGGGTACCCAAAAACGCATTGTTAGCGGAATCAGTCCAGATACCCGCTAGCACTTGCGTTTTGCCCCTCTGCCCAGCCCAACCCACCCAAGTGCAGTATCGATCGATCACTGTCACTTCAAAAACACATCACACACAACTGCAGCGTTCGCAGAGACAGGCCTGATCCCTGCGATCGCTAACAGTTTTTTTGAAGCGTTTTCTACATTTGCCTTTCTATAGACAGGTGCTTTTTTTACCCGTGAATCATCACCAGTCTACAACTAAATTTAGAGCCCAAAATGGCAAAGCGGATGTACAGTGGTGAAGAGGCTGTTAGGTTCATGTGCATGTCGTCAGATGATGATGAGGAGGTCACGCATCTGACAGATTCGGGCTCAGAATATGATCCTGTTTACGACAGCGGCTCCATGTCAGATAGCTCGGACGACGGAGTAGTGGTCCCTGCTAAGGCCAGGCGCACCCGACCCCGTTCTAAGGTTGTTGAGGAGCAAGAACCGCAGGACCCTTGTATGGAGCAGAGAGCGAGTACTAGCGCCGCTATTCCTTTTGGTGGATTGGCAAGCACCAGCGGCCTAGTACACCCTGGTCGTTCATCCAGCACTGCAGTATCACGTGGTGACGTGGCGAGTCCCATAAGTGCAGTTCAAGCTGGCGAGGTGGCAAGCACAAGTAGTGACCCGCTGCCACCAAGAAGAAAACAAAGACAGGCCCGTCGTGCCCATAGTGCCCTTCCTGCAGAATTCGCCTATCCTGATTGGGTCCCCACCACTTCTGCAGCACCCGTACTTCCCCCATTCACTGGCAAACCCGGAATTCAGGTGGATACAGCGAATTTTATGCCACTTGATTTTTATTCGCTGTATTTCACAGAAGATCTCTATAGATCTATTGTGGACCAGACTAATTTATATGCTGGTACCTACATCGCCGCTAATCCCCAGACCCTCCTTGCCAAAGAATGGAAACCTCTTGAGGTTTCCGAATTTAAGACCTTTCTGGGCCTTACCCTCAATATGGGCATACACAAATTTCCTCAATTGCGCATGTATTGGTCCACAGAGCCAATTGACCAAATGCCCATATTCTCTGTTCACATGGCCAGGAAACGATACGAGATGATCCTGCGGTTCCTGCATTTCAGCGACAATGCACTCTGTCGTCCACGTGGAGACCCTGAATTTGACCGGCTCTACAAAATTCGGCCCCTCATAAACCATTTCAACGAACGTTATGCAGCCTTGTTTAATCCCCAGCAAGTTGTCTGCGTTGACGAGTCCCTGGTTAAATTTGCTGGCCGCTTGTCTTTCAAGCAGTTCCTTCCCAGCAAGCGTGCCAGATACGGGGTCAAGCTCTATAAGCTTTGTGACAGGGCAACAGGCTACACATGGAGCTTTAGGGTTTATGAGGGCAAAGATAGTCACGTAGAGCCGGAAGGATGCCCAGATTACATGGGGAGCGCTGGCAAGATTGTCTGGGACTTGGTGTCACCCTTATTCGGAAAGGGGTACCACTTGTATGTGGACAATTATTACAGCAGCGTGCCACTTTTTAGTCACTTGTTTGATCATCAGATTGGAGCATGTGGCACCGTGCGACCTAATCGCCGGGGCTTTCCCCAGCGGCTTGTAGATGCCCGTATAAAGCTGGGGGCGAGAGCCTGCTGCAGATGTAATAATTTGCTCGCTGTGAAGTGGCGGGACAATAAGAATGTTTTCCTTCTTACCACCCTTCACGCAGACACGACAGTACAAATTCGTACGGCGACTGGTGTTGTGGAGAAACCCCTCTGTGTCCACGAATATAACCAAAATATGGGAGGGGTGGACCTCAACGACCAGTTGATGGCGCCGTATCATATTGCCCGTAAATCGAGACGCTGGTACAAAAAAGTGTCTCTACATTTATTCCAATTGACTTTGCTGAATGCTTTTGTCTTATACAAAACTTCAGGACAGAATGGATCCTTCCTCCAATTCCAGAAGGATATCATCAACGGACTCCTGTATCCAGGAGGTTTTCCACCTCACCATCCCCTACCAAATGCAGTAAGCCGACTGCATGAGAGGCATTTTATATATGCCCTCGAGAGTACCCCTACCCAACGAGCCCCCCAAAGAAGATGTCGTGTCTGTAGCAAGCGCGGATTTAGGTGTGACACCCGTTATTTTTGTCCCCGATGTCCTGCCGATCCTGGTCTTTGTATTGGCAAATGTTTTGAACGCTTCCACACACTAGTGAAGTATTAGCGTAGGGCAAAACATATCACAGGCTAGGCACACGTACACAGGGTCTCCCAAGATGCCATCGCATTTTGAGAGACCCAAACCTGGAACCGAAAAGTTGAACAGTTACAGTTACAAAAAAAAGTGTAAAAAAAAAGTAAAAAGTAAAACACAAAAAAAATATAAAATAAAAAAAACAAAAATAGTTGTCGTTTTTATTGTTCTCTCCCTCTCTATTCTCTCTCTATTGTTCTGCTCTTTTTTACTCTATTTTATTCTGCAAAGTTTTATTGTTTTGTTTTTTCATGCTTGCTTTTCAGGTAAGTAATTTACTTTACTGTTTTCAGGTACGCCATTCAGCTGTTGCGCGGACTTATTTATCTTGACAGCAACGGCGTTTGCTCCCACGATATATAAAGCCGTGACTCCAGTGCTGTAGGAGGTGATTTCACCACCACAGTTAAAAAAAGAGCATATATGCCGAAGCATGGGGGCACTAGGGGTGGAGGAGCGATTTTGCTCCTAATGCCGCGTACATACGGTTGACATTCCTACGGAGGCTTTCCCGTGGAAAAGTCTGATCATGTGTACACGGCATAGAAAAGTCTGACCATGTGTACACGGCATAGAAAAGTCCAACCGTGTGTACGCGGCATAACTTTTTTGCGGGAGGATGCCCCCATGCTTCGGCATATATATATATATATATATATATATATATATATTAGGCACAGGTTGCGTTAAAAAAAATGTTTTTTTTATTGGTATTTGCTTTGCAGGTATGGTATGATCTTACTGTTATACTGTAATGTTACTTTGTTTTAATGTTAACCATCATTTGCTTAGCAGGTACGCCATTCAGTTGCAGCGCGGATTTATTTAGCGTGACAGCAACAGCGTTTGCTCCCACGATATATATAAAGCTGCGACTCCAACGCTGTAGGAGGTGATTTCACCACCACAGTCCAAAAAAGAGCATATATGCCGAAGCATGGGGGCATTAGGGGCGGAGGAGCGATTTTGCTCCTAATGCCGCGTACATACGGTTGACCCACCTACGGAGGCCTTACCCGTGGAGAAGTCTGACCATGTGTACACGGCATAGAAAAGTCCGACCGTGTGTACGCGGCATAGAAAAGTCCGACCGTGTGTACGCGGCATAACTTTTTTGCGGGAGGATGCCCCCATGCTTCGGCATATATAAATTCACTCCTCACTACCTATCACAGTTTCGAAGGCCATAAAATGTCAAAATAGCACAAAAAAAAAAACCAAATGACCCCATTTTGGAAAGTAGACACCCCAAGGAAACTACTGAGAGGCATGTTGAGTCCATAGATTTTTTTTTTGTTGTCCAAAGTGATTGAATAATGACAAAAAAATAAATAAAAAATAAAAAATTTGCCACTAAATGATATATTGCTCACACATGCCATGGTTATATGTGGAGTTGCACCCTAAAATACATTCTGCTGCTTCTCCTGAGTATGGGGATACCACATGTGTGGGACTTTTTGGGAGCCTAGCCGCGTACGGGACCCCGAAAACCAAGCACCGGCTTCAGCATTTCTAAGGACGCAAATTTTTGATTTCACTCCGCACTACCTATCACAGTTTCGAAGGCCATAAAATGCCAAAATGGCACAAAACCCCCCCAAATGACCCCATTTTGGAAAGTAGACACCCCAAGCTATTTGTTAAGAGGCATATTGAGTCCATGGAATATTTTTTTTTTTGCCCCAAGTGATTGAATAATGACCAAAAAAAATAATAAAAAAAAAAAATGTACAAAACATTGTCACTAAATGATATATTTCTCACACATGCCATGGTTATATGTGGAATTGCACCCCAAAATACATTCTGCTGCTTCTCCTGAGTACGGGGATACCACATGTGTGGGACTTTTTGGGAGCCTAGCCGCGTATGAGACCCCGAAAACCAATCACCGCCTTCAAGATTTCTAAGGACATAAATTTTTGATTTCACTCACACAAATCTTGAAGGCAGTGCTTGGATTTCGGGGCCCCGTACGCGGATAGGCTCCCAAAAAGTCCCACACATGTGGTATCCCTGTACTCAGGAGAAGCAGCAGAATGTATTTTGGGGTGCAATTCCACATATGCCCATGGCATGTGTGAGAAATATATCATTTAGTGACAACGTTTTGTAATTTTTTTTTTTTGGTCATTATTCAATGACTTGGGACCAAAAAAAAAAATATTCCATGGACTCAACATGCCTCTCAGCAAATAGCTTGGGGTGTCTTCTTTCCAAAATGGGGTCATTTGGGGGGGTTGTGTGCCATCTTGGCATTTTATGGCCTTCAAAACTGTGATAGGTAGTGAGGAGTGAAATCAAAAATGTATGCCCTTAGAAAGCCTGAGGCGGTGATTGGTTTTCGGGGCCCCGTACGCGGCTAGGCTCCCAAAAAGTTCCACACATGTGGTATCCCCGTACTCAGGAGAAGCAGCAGAATGTATTTTGGGGTGCAATTCCACATATGCCCATGGCATGTGTGAGAAATATATAATTTAGTGACAACGTTTTGTAATTTTTTTTTTTTTGGTCATTATTCAATGACTTGGGACCAAAAAAAAAAATATTCCATGGACTCAACATGCCTCTCAGCAAATAGCTTGGGGTGTCTTCTTTCCAAAATGGGGTCATTTGGGGGGGTTGTGTGCCATCTTGGCATTTTATGGCCTTCAAAACTGTGATAGGTAGTGAGGAGTGAAATCAAAAATGTATGCCCTTAGAAAGCCTGAGGCGGTGATTGGTTTTCGGGGCCCCGTACGCGGCTAGGCTCCCAAAAAGTCCCACACATGTGGTATCCCCGTACTCAGGAGAAGCAGCAGAATGTATTTTGGGGTGCAATTCCACATATGCCCATGGCATGTGTGAGAAATATATCATTTAGTGACAACGTTTTGTAATTTTTTTTTTTTTGGCATTATTCAATGACTTGGGACCAAAAAAAAAAAAATATTCAATGGACTCAACATGCCTCTTAGCAGTTTCCTTGGGGTGTCTACTTTCCAAAATGGGGTCATTTGGGGGGGTTTTGTGCTATTTTGGCATTTTATGGCCTTCGAAACTGTGATAGGTAGTGAGGAGTGAAATCAAAAATTTGCGCCCTTAGAAATGCTGAAGGCGGTGCTTGGTTTTTGGGGTCCCGTATGCGGCTAAGCTCCCAAAAAGTCCCAAACATGTGGTATCCCCATACTCAGGAGAAGCAGCAGAATGTATTTTGGGGTGCAATTCCACATATAACCATATCATGTGTGAGCAATATATCATTTAGTGACAACTTTTTGTAAACATTTTTTATTTTAATTTTTTTTGGTCATTATTCAATGACTTGGGACCAAAAAAAAAAATATTCAATGGACTCAACATGCCTCTCAGCAGTTTCCTTGGGGTGTCTACTTTCCAAAATGGGGTCATTTGGGGGGGTTTTGTACTGCCCTGCCATTTTAGCACCTCAAGAAATGAGATGGACAGTCATAAAATAAAAGCTGTGTAAATTCCAGAAAATGTACCCTAGTTTGTAGACGCTATAACTTTTGCGAAAACCAATAAATATACGCTTATTGCGATTTTTTTTACTAAAGACATGTGGCTGAATACATTTTGGCCTAAATGTTTGACTAAAATTTAGTTTATTCGATATTTTTTACTTGTTGTTATAAGAAAAATCTTTTTTTTTCAAAATTTTCGGTCTTTTTCCGTTTATATCGCAAAAAATAAAAATCGCAGAGGCAATCAAATACCATCAAAAGAAAGCTCTATTTGTGGGAAGAAAAGGACGCAAATTTCGTTTCGGTAGAACATTGCATGACCGCGCAATTACCAGTTAAAGCAGCGCACTGACAAATTGTAAAAACACCTTGGGTCTTTAGCCTGCATATTGGTCCGGGTCTTAAGTGGTTAAAGAAACTTCTTGCAAAAAAAAAGATGGAGATAAATTAGTATATAGTATATCAAGAATATACTTGGCAATGGGCCTATGGGAACACAGACACATCTGGTCCAATAATCCCTATCTCGGTAAATTGATATATTATGGGAGATATATTGATGACGTGGTGGTAATTTGGGACGGCGATGCCAATGAGATTGATACTTTCGTTGAGCATTGCAATAATAATCCCTATGGCTTGTCGTTCACTTATGTTTGTGATTACGACAAACTTGTATTCTTGGATCTTGAGCTGTTCCATCGTAACGGCAACATAGAAGCTAAGACACATTTTAAACCCACTGCGGGTAATTCCCTTTTGCACTACAACAGTTGCCATTACAAAAAATGGATTGATAACATCCCCAAGGGCCAATTCTGCCGTCTCAATCGTAACTGCACCCAGAAAAGTCATTATGTCGAACAAAGTACAATTTTAAAGAAAAAATTATATGAAAAAGAATATCCGACCTCTCTAGTAAACCAAGCATGTGACTATTATTTAAATTCAGAATTACCAACAACCACAAAAAAACAGGTACCAAATTCATCAACTCGTTTTATTACAAAATTTCATACAGGTTTTAAAACAATGGAGTCAATTTTTAAAAAATATTGGCCCCTTCTCTTAGAAGACCAACACTTAAAAATGCTTTTACCACAAAAACCTGTGATCACTTATCGCCGGGCCACCAATTTAAAGAACAAAATAGCCCCAAGCAAATTGAAAGTGCCACCGTCCCAACATTTTATTCCTATGATTTCATTACAAGGAATGTTCCAATGCAAGAAAAAAACATGTAAAACATGTAGCTTTGTCAATCATGGACAAAAGCAGTTTACTAACAAAGGAAATACATACTTGAGCAAAGATTTTTATAATTGTGGGTCTGACTTTGTAGTGTATGCCTTGACCTGTCCTTGTAAACTGTTATACATAGGCCGCACCATACGCCCACTTCGCCAACGTTTTGGCGAACATAGAAGAAAAATTGAGGCTGGTAAAGATAAGCATAGTGTCCCACGTCATTTCGTGGAACAACATGGTAAATCTACCAAGGGTCTGAAAGTATGGGTCATTGAACAGATCCCCAGTAATCTTACGGAGGCTGAAAGATTCCATCGCCTATGTGAGAGGGAAACCTACTGGATCTATTCCCTTGATACTTTAAAACCAGGAGGTATGAACGAAGAACTAGAAATTGCCACTATTTTATAAGTGCAATATTTAAAGAGTTAAAACTAATCAATCTTTTATCAGATCTTTAATAATATTATCCTATTCATATTTAGTTGAGAATATTTAGATGTGGATGTTTATATATGTATGTATATGCACATGTATATGTATAGACATCATAAACAGTATGTAGATTGTCCCATAATATAACAACCCTATTTTTACCTCCATTTTTATGATAATATTCATCAATTTTAAAATTTGTTTCACTTAAATATAGTGTTATCCTTTTATTTATCAATTTAATCAGTCCCATCATCATCCACTAGGGGGTGATAGCTCACATCAATTTATGCAATTTTTTAATTTGAGAGGCCTATTAACAATAGTTTTTTTTAGGTAGAAGTGAACACCAGATTGTGATTTTTAATGAATTGATTGTAATATTTTTATTAGATGTTTTATGTGTTTACATGTATTGAAGTCAGAATATTTGTCATTGTAGTAGTAAGTACTAAAAATTCTATTAATTTGTCACCATATATGGCCAGTTATAGCAAGTGTTTTTAATAGTACTGATTTTTCATATTTGTTGAAATTTTACTATTCTGCCACAAGATGGCGATCACAGGCAGACTTCTATATAAGCTGGCCTTAGCAACCCATTAGAAACAGCTTGAAAAAGGTGCGCGCCGTGTGACAGACATCCAACACACGGCACTTGCACGGAAACGCGTCGCATCCTTGAGGTATTGCGTGATGACGTCACCCCCCCTCGCCAAGCCGCAACTATAGCTTCTCAGTGTGCGCTCCAAAGTGCGTTCCAGCTCCTCTTGCTGATTCACTTGTATACTAATACGGGCACGCTTCCGGACTATTACTTCCCTTGCACAGCAGATATCAGCTGGATGATTTCCCTGGGACGTTATTTATCCTCGGCTGGTTTGACGATCCTTGCAGACCCTTACCTCACTCTATGCCTGTGAACTTCAATTACCATGTGAGTGCTTTTGTGTTATTTTACCATTAAAAGTTCAGCAGTTTTATTTATTGGCGCCTGTCCTTTTGTTTGCTTTTTTCATGTCTATTGGAGCATTGCTTCGGCTCCCCACACAAGGCTGCCTTTCATCCAAAAAAACTGTGACTCACCATCAAGCTTGTTACAGCTTATAGGACTTTGCACTGAGGACAGTCTTAATAACAGTAGGTTCTTGTTTGCGCCAGCATTGTGTATATTTGTATGATACTCCTTATCTGTGACTATTGTTCATTTTATGATGTCATTCAATAGTCAATTTTTTTATGATTGTCTAAAATGGCCAGTTCTCAGACTTATGATGTATCCTCTGTTGGGTTTTTCCTGATGTAATTTGATATGTGTTATGATACACATTGCTATATTGTACTGTAAACCCCTGTTTTTACTTCAATAAAAACTTATTTTCAATAAAAACATTGGGCCAGATTCACGTACATCGGCGCATTTTTTGACTGGCGTAGCGCACCTCCTTTACGTTAGACTGCCTCAATGTAGTGGCGCAATCACCGTATTCTCGTTTAATTTGCGCAGAAATTAGCGCCGGTGCAACGTAATTTCAGAGGCGTAAGGCTGAGAAATTCAAATTGGAAAGGACGTGGGCGTGTTACATTGAAATGAGCCGTGACCCCATGCAAATGAAGGGCCGGCCGGCGCGCGCATGCGCGCATGAAGCAGACCATGGTCAGCACCTCTGTGCGCATGCTCACAACTTGGGAACGGCGCAATCAGTGAAATTGGAAGTGGACCTGGGCAACTTTGTGAACTACGCAGACAGCATAAATAGACAGACACAAACGCACTTCCTTTGTATCCCTCCCTATACAGCAAGGTGCTTTTGTTCTGTTGTTTGTTGCATTGTGACTTGTCTTTGTTATATTGGTTGACTGTTTGATCTAGTGTTTTGTAGAATATATTTGAAAGTGTTTTTTGGTGACTGCTTGTGAGACTTTTTGGTTGATAGATTTTGGTTTGTTTGTTTTGTTGCTTGATTTTTCCTGCTTGTTTTTGTGAGTGATTTTTGTTGATTGTTTGGGAGAGAGTTGTTGTATGAGTATGACTGAGAGGAAGAGGAAGTTGAATTTTACTTTGGGGGAGAAACAAATAATTGCCCGGGCCATTACCCAATATGGGCGTTTCCTCCACAGCCCGGAGAGTGCCAACACCACCCTGGCCATGAGGCGGGAGATTTTGCAGCACATTACTGACCAGGTGAATGCAGCGGGGGGGGGAGACCAGGACACACGCGGGGATCGAAAAGAAAATCAATGACCTCCGGCGTTTGGTCCGAAAGAAGCTGGCCAAAATGGCAGCCCATGCCAGGGGCACAGGAGGGGGCCCACCATGCCCTGTTAGGCTGACAGCGGAGGAGCGTGCGGTGGCCCAGACCTTTCATAGACAACAGATGGAGGGCCTGCCTGGCTATGACTCCAGTCATGAAGCCGTGATGCCAGGTAAGGTTTTTTTGCCCTATCAGGTGTGTAGCATGTGGGGGGGGGGGTGAAAGGGAATATGTGGCAAGTGTGTGGATCCTCCAACCAGTGAATGTTTAGTGTAATCCACAGATGTGCAGGAGGGTGCTGGGCCATCTGGGCTGACCGCACCATCCCCAGGACAACAGCCTGATGAGGACCCCCCGACAAGGCCAGAGTCCTTGGAGGAGGTTGAAGAGGAGAAGGTTGAGGAGGAGGAGGAGTTTGAGGAGGAGGAGGATGTCATGTTAGCCAGTGGATTGTTGTTTTTGGAGGAGTCTTCCTCTCTGGCTGGCAGCAGCCAGCCCTCCATAAGGGCTAGCCCCTCCCACTCCTCCCCCAACAGTGCTCCCCTCCCAAGGGCCTCCCCTTCTCCCCGGCCACAAGCCTCAGCTGGAGGCAGGAAGTCATCCCAGAAGACCAGGGGGTGGCCGAGGTTCTGCCCGCCAATCTGAGAAGGGACCAGGCCCTTCAGACCCACCATCTGGGACAGCCAGAATTTGGTGCAGATGGAGGAGACCCTGTCCTCCATAAAGGATACGCTTGGGGACCTGGACTGCCACTCCCGGGCTCTTACAAACTGCCTAAACGTACTGCAGACTACAACAGCAGACATTGGGCAGGATGTGAGGGCCCTCACCCAGGCTATCCAGGCCAACACGACAACACTGTGCTGGCCTGAACAGAATTGCCGTGGCCTTGGAGGGCAGGCCGCCAGGTGGGCAGAGACCAGGGGCTGCTCCTCCTTCCCCGGATTACCCCCCCTCCCAATGAGTCTCCCCTGAGGAGCCGGGGCCGTGGCCATGGGCGCCCCAGGCGTGGCTCACGCCAGTGGCATTAATTTGTTTTCTCCCTTTTTTTTCAGGTTTATTTTATATGATATAATAGTAATACATACGCCACGCCCCCTGTGTATTATTATTATATCATCTGATGGGGGAGCGGGTGTAAGAAAAGAAGGGCGAGTTTTGCACTGTTGATGGGGGAGTTTGTGGCATCCGCCCCTTACACGATATAATTGTAATACACCCGCCCCCCTCGCAGAGTGAGCATCGGTAGTGTGCTGCAATGACTGTCACTATGCACTGTTAATTGCGCAGGTGCAGCCTACAGCTCATGCACAGCTCTTCATGTTCGGTAATTTTCGGAGCTAGAGAGCTCCACCTGCGCAGTCCAGGGCGGGCATTATCCGCCAGGGGGACACATCTCAGCAGAACACCGGCGTCCCAGGGGGTGGGACCGGCACTGCCGCTGATGCACAGGATGCGTTATTTTTTTTTATTTTTTTACTATGTTTTTTTGGTATTTGCTTTGCAGGTATGGTATGGTAAGGTCTTACTGGTATACTGTAATGTTACTCTTTTTTAATGTTAATCATCATTTGCTTAGCAGGTACGCCATTCAGTTTCAGCACAGATTTATGTATCTTGACAGCAACAGCGTTTGCTCCCATGATACATACATTTGTGACTCCAAGGCTGTAGGAGGTGATTTCACCACCATAGTTAAAAAAGGAGCATATATGTTGAAGCATGGGGGCATCAGGGGCGGAGGAGCAGTCTGCCCTTAATACGGCGTACATACGGTCGAAATTCCGACGGAGGCTTGCCCGTGGAAAATACTGACCGTGTGTAGGGGGTATTACTTTTATATATGCTTTGGCATATATCAATGGTGCCCATCATTAGAAGTGGGTGGATGAAGGGAGGTATTCTAATGGTGGGCATACCCATCGATCAATCTCTTTTTTTTTTTTATTGGCTGCATGAAAAAAATGTACTGGCATGTTGCTGGCCTTTGAATGGTTATACCAGAATGATGCCTGCGGGTTTAGCTATCACCTTGGTATCATTCTGGTCGGCTTTCATGTAAAAGCAATCCTAGCGGCTAATTCGCCTCTAGACTGCTTTTACAAGCAGTGGGATGGAATGCCCCCCCTCCCACCGTCTTCCATGGTTTTCTCTGGCACTCCTGTCCCAACAGGGACCTTAGAATGCAGCCGGTGGTTCAATTCTCTCTATGGCCTAAGAAACAAGAAGCTACGAGCATTTCATGACTTAGCTTTTGCCGGATAAAAACGGAGCCATTGGAAAATTGGGAAAACATTTTATCACACCGATCTTGGTGTGCTCAGATGCTTTGAGGGCAGAGGAAAGATCTAGGCTCTAATAGACCCCATTTAAAAAAAAAAAAAAAGAGTACCTGTCACTACCTATTGCTATCATAGGGCATATTTACATTCCCTAAGATAATTTTTATTGTTAACAATAAAAAAGATAAGAAGGAACAGTTTAAGAGGAGGCGCATGCGCGGGAGCCCCAAGATGGACGTTTGAGCCAGGAGCTCCGCATCATCCCAGACCCTCGATCCTCCTAGCGGGCACCATAGCGCAGACCGGGACCCGATTCCCAGACATCCCGAGTGCGGACATCCCAGGGTCTTCAGGCGGATGTCTATCCCGGCTGTCCGACGTGATTTAGGGCCGGAATTTGACAAATCCGGCGGGGATGGCAAATCCAAGATGGCCGCGGCACAGGCCTCCTCACACGCACACGCGGCAGCTGGAGGGAAGACGGAGCTCAGGCAAGTGTTAACCCCTGCAACCCTCACTTACTCTCAGGCCACTCAGAGCAAACAGCCCCTAATTCAACTCCCTTCACCAGCTTCCACTGAATCCCTTTTGGGACGCACACTGGGGGATTATGCTCTGTCTCCAGCGGGGCCTGAACTTTCAATTCACCTCACAACTCCCTCACCATCCCAGCAGGGAGAGGACCAATACTCCCCACAGAATGATCTGTATGTGAAACTTTCTACCCTGTTGGAGAGAGGTTTAGCTAACACAGCAGCCCAGATTACTAGAGACATGAAATCTGACTTTGCCAACCTGGGTTCTAGAATGGAGGCTATAGAGAGCAAATTAGATCTCACAGTGTCTTGTACCAACCAAAACGCAGCTCATATCCAAACCCTGCAAGAACAACTAGACATAGCTTTGTGTAAAATTGATGAACTTGAAAACAGAACAAGGAGATATAACTTTAGGGTCAGGGGTCTCCCAGAGACTATTACTGATGTGGCGGAAGCAGTGCAAGACCTGATTAAAGACCTTATTCCCTCTATTAAGCCCTATCGGTTGGAATTAGACAGAGCTCACAGAACATTAGGACCGCCTAGGAAAGATGGTCTCCCAAGGGATATTGTGGTTAAGCCACACTTTTATGCAACTAAAGAAGAGGTCATGAAACAGGCCAGGATCCAACAAAATTTATCTTGTCGGGGTCATCAGATCCAAATTTTTGCAGACCTGTCGCCTACGACCATCCAAAGGAGAAGAGCTCTTAAACCCATCCTTAATGTCCTCTCTAAGCGGGAAATTAAATATAGATGGAACTTTCCCTTTGCTGTCAAATTCTCTTACCAGGGCAAGCCCTATGTTTTCTCAAGCTTATTAGAGGGGGAGAAATTGCTTCTTCGTCTCAAGCTCATCTCCCAGGAAGCTCCTATGGACACCTCAGCAGCCTCCACAACTTCTGCTTAGCGCCCATCGCCTACCAGTCCAATCTCCCCGTTGTGGAATGTAGGCAAATCTAAAAAATCCAAAAAAGGTGGAGTACCGTGAGAAAAATGAAACGGGGGGACATTACCTCATTTTGTTTAGGTTTTGTACCTGGGACATTTCTCTTAATTGGCCTATTGGCCGTTGAGGCCCCTCCGTGGGTGACGTAAATAGCTCAAATTGAATATCTCAATGTAGAGCTTGCCTCTGCTCCCATCTGGGATTGGAATTTCCTTTGTTTTTGCCCTTTTTTTGTGTTTTATTCGATTGTTTCTTTTTGAACATCTATATGCCCAAGGTTTAGTTTTAACACTCATCTTACCGGGCAGGGTTCGAAATTTTTTATGCTGGTGTTCCTATAGATCCTAGAACTGATTATTAGGTTTTACAACTGCAGGTTTGGGGCTTGGAGACCCTCCCGAACTGGCGGCTCCTCCAGGTCTCAAAATCCTTATGAGTAGGTTTTTCTAGTTTTTGGTTTTGAACTCTTTTACTATCCACAGTTGAGGGTCCCGAGAGTCTAAGATACATGTTTTGTGCCTAATGCTTCATAGTTTATTATTATAGTTTATTTGGGTCTGGGATGACTCACATGCACCCCCCCCCATCCCTCAAAGGCGAGTTCCGCTTCTGTGGGATGGGCAGTCGGGCCTCCTTGAGGGGTCGGCGATTATTAATGTTCTTGTCTCAGGTTGATTTTTTGACAGCCTGGGACTTGGACTGTACTCTGGAATATATGTTATACTTTATGTTTTTTTTCTTTTTTTTGTTTGTTTCTGTTTTTTCTTTTTACTTCTTTTTCCTCCCCTCTTTATCTCTTTCTCTTTACCGAGTCAGCTGGGGATTCCTCCTCTCCATGGCAGTCTGGACCTGGTTCCTAGCCTACTGCTCTCCGCACATAACCCCAATCTCGAGAAGACATCCAAGGGTAAGTTCTGCATCTCATAACGACACATCATACTCTTACATAGATGGCTGACCCAACTTGTATACATAGGGAACTTAGGGTGGCTACCCATAATGTGCAGGGCCTAAATTCCCCCAAGAAACGGAGGTTGGCATTTGATCAATACCGATCGTCCAAATTTGATGTTGTAATGCTCCAGGAAACTCATTTTCCGGCTCGGTATAGACCAAAGTTCATGCACTCACACTATCCCACTTTTTTTCTGGCGAATGCGGAAAATAAGACACGGGGTGTAGCGCTCTTTTTTTCTAAAAATTGTCAATTTAGTCATATCTCCACGCACAGGGACCCGGAGGGCAGATATATACTTGTCAAGGGCTCAATTGAGGGTGTCATTTACTCTTTTATTTCTTACTACGCGCCAAACAAAGGTCAGGCCACTTTCTTTCAGGACCTTCTTAAGGCTCTTCTACCTATCACAGAAGGCAAGACTATTTTTGGGGGTGACTCGAATGTTGCCTTTGACCAAGGATTGGATAGGTCTAAACCGCCTAATTCTCAACTATTGCGCCCCACTAGAGCTAGTTTGAATATTGCACGTACCCTTCATAAACAGGGACTAATAGACGTCTGGAGGGAGTTGAATCCAAATAAGAAAGACTTCACTCACTACTCCGCCCCTCATAAAATCTATGCCAGAATAGACCACATTCTGATTCCCCCTAATCTTATCCCATGCACAACTAAGGCCACTATTACCGACATACCATGGTCGGACCACTCTTTTGTCTGCTTATCAGTTCGGAATGTACTTTCTAAACCTTCGGGCTCATATTGGCGTTTAAACGAATCCTTACTGAGTGACCCTGTGGTCCTTAAGGAGATAGAAAATTCCATAAAGGATTACTTTTCCTTAAACAATGTAGGGGAAGTCTCCCCTGAAGTCCTTTGGGCAGCTCACAAAGCGGCCATTAGAGGGAAAATAATTAGTTTAGCTTCACGCCTTAAAAAATAAAGGCTTATAGATATTAGAAAGCTTGAAGACAAATTTGCAGAGATTAAATCCCAACATAAGAAATCACCCACCAAAGAACTAGCCGCACAGGTAGACGCCATCAGGTTAGAGCTTAATTTATTACTAACTGTCAAAGCAGAAAAAGCCATACGCTGGAGTGGGGCTAAATATTACCATCAGAAGGATAAAATAGGGTCTATGTTGGCTTCAAAATTAAACCCACAAGTTCGTACCCTCTCCTTCCCTAGGATTAGAGGTAGAGACCAAAATCTCACGGCTAACCCCATCAAAGTTCTGCAAACTTTCAGGGAATATTATTCCAATCTCTACAGTTCTTCTCAGGTGGTTGGGGACCAGGGGATATCAAACTTCCTCCAGGGGCTTCCTATCCCGGAGCTTTCTTCCTCTCACAGAGATATTTTGGAAGCTGATATATCGGTTGAAGAAATTGTGGGGGTCATTAAGAATCTGAAAACGGGTTCGGCCCCTGGCCCGGACGGTCTGTCGGCACCTTATTATAAGGCTTTTTCGGACACTCTTACACCCTATATGGCTAGTTTCTTTAATATGAAGACTAAGGGCTCTCCTCTAGATCCCCATCTCAATACTGCTTTTATAACCGTTATCCCGAAACCCAATAAAAATCCAGAGGAAGTGGAAAACTACAGGCCTATTTCACTCATCAATAATGACCTGAAAATCCTAACTAAAATTTTGGCCAACCGTCTCTCCTCATTTATAAGTAGGTACATTCATAAAGATCAGGTGGGTTTCATCCCGGGAAGACAAGGACCAGATCAAATAAGGAGAGCGGTAGATGTAGTCTCTATTCTACAATCAAATTGGGAGGGAGGTCCCAAACAGAGAGGTATGCTATTATCTTTAGACCTACACAAAGCTTTCGATTCCATTGAGTGGCCCTATTTATTTCTTTTGTTGGAACGTTGGAGTTTCGGTCATAAATTCCTAGGTATACTTAAATCCCTATATTCTACACCAAGAGCACTGATACGCCTTCTGGGACATTATTCCTCTCCTTTCAATATAGCAAGGGGGACTAGACAGGGGTGCCCCCTTTCACCTTTAGTCTTCGCCATTGCCATTGAAACATTGGCGATTGCCATCCGCTCCAATCCTAATGTGCTGGGGGTCTCCTGTGGTTCTCAAACACACAAATGTGGTTTGTTTGCGGATGACATGTTACTATTTATTACTTCCCCAGTCACTTCCCTTCCGATTTTATGTAACATTTTAAGGGATTTCTCTGGAGCCTCGGGCCTCCAAGTTAACTACAAGAAATCTTTTGCTCTAAACGTTTCTCTGTTGCCGGGTACGGTCGAGGCTCTGAGGACCTCCTTCGATTTTAAATGGAAGGATGATTATTTAGAATATCTGGGTATTAATCTTCCCCCCAAATTTGAATTATTATATTCAGTAAATTTTCCGCCCACTTACAAGAAACTTGAACTAAACCTAAAATCATGGGCTAATAGTGGTCTATCTTGGTTGGGCAGGATTCACTCTATAAAGATGACCCTTTTCCCCCGATTATTATACCTCTTCAGGGCCATTCCAATCACAGTAAGAAAAGTTCACCTCCTAACTCTGCAGAGGAAAATTATTCAATTTGTATGGGGTGGTTCTGGTCATAGATTACCCCGTAGTACCCTTCTTAGACCTAAGAAATATGGGGGTTTGGGTCTTCCAAATCTTATCTGGTATTATCAAGCAGCGCGGCTCGCTCAACTTTCGACGATTTACTCAAGATTTGAGAAGCCGGATTGGATTTGGATAGAAAGACAAGCCGCCCCGACGTACACGCTTGACTTTTTATTATGGGTTCCTCCTAAGGACAGACCGGCTGTTCTCTCCCCGGTTTTATCTCATTCCCTCGCACTTTGGGATAGGCTGAGATCTATTCCTGCGCTAATCTCGGGCTGTAGGCCGCTCTCCCACATATTTAACAATCCAGATTTTGCCCCGGGGTTGGATATCAGCTCTTTTAAGTGGTGGCTGGACAAAGGTCTTTACCGAATAGTTCATTATTTTTCCGCTTCGGGACCTTTGACTCTGTCTCATTGTAGGAGGCAACTTGAGCTCCCGAACTCGGAAATCTTCAGACTGGGGCAGATACAACATTTCCTTCACAGACTTTGGAAGGAAAAACCACTGCCACCTCACTTGACGGCGTATGAAACATGGTGTGGTAATGCAGAGGACCAGAGGGGTGGTATATCCATTATATACCAATGTTTAGCTTTCCAAGATAGTAGGACCCCCTACATGTCAGCTTGGGAAAGGGACCTGAAGCTGGATTGGGATTTAGATACATGGTCTCTGAACTTTTCGAGGGCTTACAAAGGCATCCTGAACATGGCTTTAGTAGAGGCCAATTTAAAAGTTTTATCTAGATGGTATCTCACCCTTGCCAAATTATCATTAATGTATCCATCCGCGGAGGCGGTTTGCTTCAGAGGTTGTGGTCTTTTTGGATCCATGGTCCACATATGGTGGGAATGCCCTAGAATTCGACGTTTTTGGTCTAAAATATTCAATCTTATTTGTAAAGTTACGGGATTGCAAATTTCTAAGTCCCCGGAAGTTGCTCTCCTAAACACTCTTGATCCAAAGACCCCAAAATCCTCACGGAGCCTGATCCATTTTATTTTGCTGGGGGCTAAATCTACTTTGGCCAGGGCCCGGAAACAACCCAAGGTTTCTTTTTTGGCCACCAAGCGCAAAATATCTTGGATTATGGCCCAAGAAAAACTGGCCAGTATTCTGCTTGATTCTAAAGACAAGTTCGAAACTACTTGGGAACCATGGGCCCATCATGTAGGTATTTCTTTAAAGCCAGGAATTCCCGCATAACTTGGTTAGTTCAACCGTAGGTTTTGTTCATGCTAGTTGTTGGAGAATGCTCTGGTGGGAGCGAATCAGTAAGCTGACTCAGTACTTTTAGGCTCTTTTCCTCTTTTCCTCTCTTTAATTCTTTCCATTTTCCTCTATTCTGTCTTCCTATATGGTTTGTGTTTATTGACACATTATTCCTCCAGTATTTTTATTTTATTATTGTCTTTTGAATAAGTTTTTGATGTTCAAGACACAAGTATTGTCCCCTTTTTTTTTTTTTTTTTTTTTTTACTGTACCTCAGAATATACTACGGCCTCCAGTACTTTTAAAATTGTGTTCTCACAAATTTAATATATTTGAAATTTTTCAACCTTTGAACATATTTAGGAACTTCAAGATAACTTGGATTATACCTGAATGTTATTGGTCCTGATATAATTTTATATTCCCAAATATCGACCAGCTCCGGCACAGTGTGTACCCACTTGGGGTGCCGGTTCAGGCTGATAATACGCCGGTCATTCTCTTTATATAATAAATAAGTTCCTGATAGGTTACATTTTTCAATTTTTTATATCCTGTCTGTTCTGAACAAATTGAACTACAAATATGTTTATATATGGTAACCGCTCTATTTTTTGTCTCTGAGTCACTAGTTTTCTTATTCTTCTCTTTATGAGAACGCAGAGACTTTGACATGATAAATGAGGTATGTCCTATTTTCCTCTACCTTACAGAAGGTATCATTTTGTTCGTTTTAGTAATAGGATGTAAAATTGATACTGTGTCTGCTATGCTAATTTTTCCCTTTTATGTCATATTGTACTTTAACATGTTATGAAAATAAAAATCTTTGAAAGTAAGAAGGAACAGTTTAAAAATAAAATAAAAAAGCAAAATAAACAATAAAAAAAAGCACCCGGTCCCCTCCTGCTGTTGCGCAAAGGCAAGCGTAAGCGCCGGTCTGGTGTCATATGTAAACAGCAATTACACCATGCATGTGAGGTATCACCGTGAAGGGCAGATCGAGGGCAGTAATTTTAGCAGTAGACCTTCTCTCTAAATCTAAAGTGGTAACCTGTAAAAGCTTTTAAAGGCTTTTAAAATGTATGTCGTTTGTTGCCACTGTGCGCTTGTGCGCAATTTTAAAGCATGTCGTGTTTGGTATCCATGTATTCGACCTAAGATCATCTTTTTTATTTCATCAAACATTTGGGCAATATAGTGTGTTTTAGTGCATTAAAATTTAAAAAAAGGTATATTTTCCGCCAAAAAATCTATTGAAAAATTGCTGCGAAATACTGTGTGGGGGAAAAAAAAATGCAAAACCCACCATTTTAATCTTTAGGGCCTTTTGCTTTAAACTATACATATATATATATATATATATATATATATATATATATATATATATATATATATATATATATATATATATATATATATATATATATGTTTGGGGTTCAATGTAATTTTCTTGCAAAAAAAAGTATGTTTTCATGTAAACAAAAAGTGTCAAAGGGCTTTGTCTTCAAGTGGTTAGAGTGGATAATGTGTAACATAAGCTTCTAAATGTTGTGCATAAAATGCCAGGACAGTTCAAAACCCCCCAATTTGGAAAGTAGACGCCCCAAGCTATTTGCTGAGAGGCATGTCGAGCCCATTGAATATTTAATATTTTTTTTTTTTTTGCACAAAGTTGTCACTAAATGATATATTGCTCAAACATGCCATAGGCATATGTGGAATTACACCCTAAAATTCATTCTGTTACTTCTCCTGAGTATGGGGATACCACATGTGTGAGACATTTTGGGAGCCTAGCCACGTATGGGACCCCAAAAACCAATCACCATCTTCAGGCTTTCTACGGGTATACATTTTTTGATTTCACTCCTCACTGCCTATCACAGTTTTGTAGGCCATGGAATGCCCAGATGGCACAACCCCCCCCCCCCCAATGACCCAATTTTGGAAAGTAGACACCCCAAGCTATTTGCTGAGAGGTATGGTGAGTCACAAAGTTTTGAAAATTGAAAAAAGAGAGAATTTTTTTTTTCTTAATTTTCAAAAACAAATGAGAGCTGTAAAATACTCACCATGCCTCTCAGCAAATATCTTAGGGTGTCTACAAACTGGGGTCATTTGGGGGGGTTTTGTGCTAGCTTGGCATTTTTTGGCCTTCGAAACTGATAGGTAGTGAGGAGTGAAATCAAAAATTTACGCCCATAGAAAGCCTGAAGGCGGTGCTTGGTTTTGGGGCCCCGTACGTGGCTAGGCTCCCAAAAGGTTCCACACATGTGGTATCCCCGTACATGTCACAATTGTACAATGGTCATGTCCTAAAATCCTTTTTGGAAATCTAAGCAGAATTTTTTATTTTTTTTTTAACATTCAAAGTTTATTGAGAAAAAAGGTGATATGACAAAGTACACATCAGAGCAAACAAATCATGGAAAGAAGTTTCAATAGTACATAACAAATTGTCTTGCGTTGCATCAGAAGAGTCAATAATGAGAGCCAGGGGCCGCACATGAGTAATAGAAATGATGGACAATGGGAGCTCGTAAACAAGTAAAGAAAACAATCTCCAAACTATTTGGCTCACATAAAAAAGGGGAAACTCAATTAAGTTGGACTTGTGTCATGTATGTAACTTGTACAATGTCGATCTGACATGTGTTATAAGAGTAAGTAAGAGAACAAAATGGGTAGAAAGGGAAGAGAGAAATCTAGGGGAAAGGGGAAGCAAGATTAAGGCGAGAATGAAAGGTAGGAAAAGAGAAGCATTCACATGTGGATTAATTCTGGGGTCAGAGTTCAATATCCCGTGTGAAGGCCACGGGCAATACAATGCATAAACAGGACAGGTGAGCAAACCAACTCATTACAGAGTATTCCAATAAAAGCTATATTTTAAGTTGTAACTGCAGCATCCGGGCAATGTGAGCCCGACTCTTCAGAGAAGGCACTAGAGTACCTGAACAAGATCCAGGGACGCCAAGTTTCATGAAAGCCTTCAAATGATTCTTTAAATTGGGCCAGTGTGTCTTCCATTTCATAAACCTCCGCAATTTTATTCAACCAATCCGCCACGGAGGGGGTTCTAGTTGTATTCCACAAAACTGGGATCAGCGACTTGGCCGCGTTAAGCAAATGTTTCGTAAGTGAATTCTTATATTTTTTAAGGGACCAGTCAGAGATGTGCAGGAGACAGCAAGCAGCATTGAGTGACAACGTGGTCTCAGTAATTTTGCGAATCAGATCTGTGACTTTCGTCCAGAATGACTGTATCAGAGGGCAATCCCACCAAATGTGGAACAAAGAGCCTTTGTCATTATTGCACCTCCAACAGATATCACTCTTTGAGGGGTTCCATCTATGTAGCTTGGTAGGTGTTAGGTACCAATGTGTCAACAATTTGTACGCTGTCTCCTGCACTTTCGTGCTAATCGAGCACTTATGTGTTAAAATACAGACTTTCCTCCACTGTTCTGGTGTTATAGTTACCTGTAATTCTGTCTCCCAGGTCCTCCTGAGCCGGACCTCCGGGGGGCCCTCTGCAGCCAGGAATAAGCCACCGACATTGCCCTAGGAAAACGCTCACCTGTGTAACACACCAACTCGAATTCTGTTAGTGGCCTGCTAAATGTATCAGATTTGCCTTTGCTATTGAGATAGCTACGGAGTTGAAGGTAGGCCCAGAAGGGGAGCCCAGGTAGGCTACTGTCTGTTCTCAACGTGTTCCAGTCTTTTACAGTGTCCTGTGCGTAGCAGTCCCCTGCAAGCAGGAATTTACTGCCCTCAGAGGAACTGAATTGTGGGTTGCCCATCCCCGGAATGAAACCAGGGTTGTCTTTAATTGGAGTTAGGGGGCCAATGGCAGTCAGGAGGGTCGCCTTCCTGGCTAGCTCATGAACAAGTTTCAGGGTTGGACCCGTGATGGGGTGATTTTTAGTATCTTTAGGTATGCTCGACCAATCTATCCAAGGGGAGAATTGTAAAGGTATAGAGTTCAGATTAGACTCCAGACCAATCCAGTCTTTAAAGTCCTGATGGCAGTGCCAATCAATGACCCTTGTCAGATGGGCCGCCAAGTAATAGTTTCTAAAGTTAGGTAGTCCTAGCCCTCCCTGTTCTTTCAAGTTAGTTAGCAGTTCGTATTTTATCCTAGGTTTCCTATGGGCCCATAGGAATTTACGAAGTATCTTACGTAGAGCAGTGAAAAAGCTGGATGGTAAGTGAATTGGTAAGGCACGTATTAAATAGAGGTACCTCGGCAGAATGGTCATTTTGATGATCGCTGCACCTCCGAACCATGTGAAAAAGCCTTTGTGCCAGTTTTCAAGATCTCTCTTGATGGCTCCACCCAGAGGGGTGAAATTTTTAGTGTAAATCGAGGACAGTCGTGGTGTCAGATTAATACCTAGATATTTCAGGCTTTTGGAAGTCCACCGAAAGGTGTAAGCCGCCTAGGCGGACGCCAGATCTCGTTCCGATAGATTGATATTCATAGCCTCTGATTTCGCAAAATTTATTTTAAAATTGGAAATGTAGCCGAACTGTGTGAAGTGTTTTATTAGGTTGGGGATAGTAGTATGAGGGTGAGTGAGAAAGAATAATAAATCGCCCGCAAAAGCGGCAACCTTATACTCCCTGTCCCCAACTGTGAAACCATTAACCGACCCCTCCATATTTATGGTTCTAATAAGGGGCTCCAACGAGAGAATGAACAGTAGTGGCGAGAGCGGGCAGCCCTGTCTCGTGCCGTTTGAGATATAGACCTTCTCTGAGAGAGTACCATTAATTTTCAGTCTGGCTGTGGGGTTTTGATATAGTGATGCTATCCAGGTCAGCATCTTGGACCCTAGACCAACATGTTCACAGGTCGCCAGCATGTAATCCCAAGCCACGCGATCGAAGGCCTTCTCCGCATCCGTGGACAGGAGAAGGCCCTCAAACTCTAACGGGATCGCCGCGTGTATTAGAAGCAGTGCCTTGAAGATGTTGTCCCTTGCTTCCTTGCCTGGCATAAAACCCACCTGCTCTGGGCCAATCAACTTCTGAAGAAGTGGTGTTAGCCTTGTAGCGATTATTTTTGATTTTTTTTTTACATCAAGATTAAGCAGGGATATCGGTCTGTAGCTGGTACATTCGGAAGGGTCTTTGTCAGGCTTGGCGATTACTGTGATGAAGGCTGAGAGCCAGTCAGGTGTCACCTCTCTGGGAGTGGCCAAGGAGTTCAGAGCCGTCGCCAGAGGGTCTGAGATAAGGTCAATCAGAGACTTATAGTAGATAGCTGTAAAGCCATCAGGACCTGGACTCTTGCCTAGTTTTAAATGTTTAATGACCTCTCGGATCTCCGCGGGAGATATCGGACCCTCTAGTGTACCAGTCTCGTGGCTATTAAGTGTAGGTAGGCCACTCTTAGTCAAAAGGTCTTTTATGATGGTCGGCCTATCTTCCGTCAGGCCCGGAGGTCTGTGTTGTCGTTGTAGGCTGTATAGGCCGGTATAGTAAGAGTGAAAATATTGTGCAATTTCCTCTGTGGACACATCCAATTTACCTCCTGGGCCTCTAATCCCCATGACCGTGTTGCTGTGGATATGTTCTCTCAGTGCCTTAGCTAGATACTTTCCCGTTTTGTTACCCGATTCATAGTAAATTTTCTTTTTGAAAAACAAAAAGCGCTTGGCCCTGTCAAAAATCTGTTGTAGGGCTTTTCTAGCTCCTAAGAGTTCGGAAGCCGTGTCGAGAGAGAGGGACTGTTTATGAAGTGTTTCTAGCTCGTGGATCTTGTCAGAAAGTTTCCTAATCTCATCTTCCCTAGCACTTTTACGCCTCGCTCCCATGTTCATCAGTTTTTCCCTAATGGTGCATTTATGCGCCTCCCATATTTTGAGGGGGTCCATATTTGGTGTAATGTTACTCTCAAAAAATTGCTTGACTGACAACCTTATATCTTCCAGTAACAACGGGTCAGTGAGCAGTGAGGAGTTCAGTCTCCATGTCTGCGACTGTGCCTGTTTCCGAAGAAGATCTAGGGTCAAGGCAATAGGGGCATGGTCTGAGATTGATCCTATACCAATTCTCGCGTCCAACAGCAGCAGTAGATCTTTTTGTGTGATGAATAGGTAGTCTATGCGCGTGTATTTATCGTGCGGGAACGAGAAAAACGTTAAGTCACGCCCTTCAGGGTTCAAGAACCTCCATGCATCAACCAATTGCATAGAATGCAAAAGTGCTTTGATCTGCCGGAGAGTCCTGTATTTCACGCTAGATTTGCCATTGGATGTGTCCACTATCGGGTTCAGGGGAATGTTGAAATCTCCACCCAGCACTACACAACCCACCGCGAAGCATTGCAAATGATGGATTAGTTGTCTACAGAATGTCAGATGAGCCCTATTTGGAAAGTAGACATTTACCAGTGTGAGAGGGATACCTCCATACGTCCCCTTGAGGAACAGGAATCTACCCTCGGGGTCCACCTGTTGGTCTGTAAGTTGGAAGGGGGCATCTTTGTGAATTAGGATTGTGACACCCTTGGATTTGCCTTGTGATGAAGTCAGTCTCGGCGAGTGGCAGGAAATCCACCTGTGGCAGGCCCCTAACTGTGTTAATAGGTCTGGAGTCATGAGCCGCCCGTGTGCAACCAGATCCCAAAGGGGGAAGATAAAACAAAATAAAACAGAACAAACTGGAATGGGGGTAAGTATATGAAACAAACTGGAATTGGGGCCCACCCCCCCCCTCCATATGGGTGTCTGGGAGCAACTTGCGGGATAAACATATAGTTGTGCAATGAAGGGTAGACTCAGTAGGTTATCTAGGAAATTGCAAACAGTTATTAGACATCAGAACCGCGACCTCAGGAAGGGAAAGCGACCAATCTGCAATGCCTGTAGTCTCCTGTTCAGTCTTGTTCTTGTGCACGCCTCTGACCCGGGGTGCCATTCCTGGACCCTCCACCTTTAGCATTTTTTAATTTCTTCGTCTGCCTCTTCTCTGGGGAAGAGAATGGTGAGTGGGGAGGGCTCCGGTTGCATGGAGGTAAAGTGAAATCAGCATACCACTCTGGAAGGGCAATCAAATCCAAACCCAGGCCCTCACAGAAGCCTGGCAGGTCGGCTGGCACTCTCAGCACATGTTGATGACCATGAGCAGTGACTATGAGGGCGAAGGGAAAGCACCATGTGTATTTGATCTCCTTATCCCTCAAGACATCTAATAATGGACGCAGGGCCCTGCGGTTCTTTAATGTGATCTGGGAGAGATCTTGAAACAGCATTATTGCTTTCCCATTGAAAACCACTCGATCACTCCTTCTTGCTTTCCTTATAATATTCTCCTTCAGCTGGAAGTTCTGGAGACAGCAGATGATGTCTCTTGGCGGAGCATCCTCAGGTCCCTTAGGCCTGAGGGCTCTGAGGGCGTGCACAAATTCTATGGCCATATCTTCTTGCCTCTCAAGCAGGCTATTAAACAGTCTTTGTAGGGCAGGGATAATGTGATCAGGCTCTACAGTTTCAGGGATCCCCCTTACCCTAATGTTGGACCTCCGACCTCTGTTGTCGAGGTCCTCTAAAAGTCTGTTCATTTCTATGAAGTGGTCAGCGTGGGCGACTGCAATGTCCTCCAGTCAGTGTATGGCCTTGTCCCTCTGCCTCCCTGCATGTTCTGACACTGCCAGTTTTTCAGTGAGGACAACCAGGTTTGTTTTTAGGTTCGTTATGGCGGCCGAAAACGTGGCTTTAATGTCCGCTGTGAAGCCCGACATGTCCTCGTACGTCAAGGGCTTGTTGGAGCGAGATATGCCCCTACCTGTGTCCTCGGGTGCAGAGTCAGAATTGCTGCTGAAGTCCTCCTCGTGGCGCGGCGCCGCCATCTTGGGATCGGCTCCCCCGTGCTGAGCGGCTTGCTTCTGGGCAAAGTGTTCCGGTATGCTCCGGGCCATGGTCGGCAGTTTGCCATGACGGGATCGTGACTGAGGAGTAAAGTGCAGCTTCTTGCCCGGCATCTGGGCTATGGTGGTCGGGAATCAGGCTAGAAGGGCTGTGTGTGGGACGGAGCTCCTCTAGTGTGCTGCCATCTAAGCCGCGCACCAAGCCACGCCCCAGCAGAATTTCATATACCATGCACTGCAAATACAATCCAGACTGACACCACTTAGGCTAACTGATCATGCCATAATACAGGGAAATCTGATGGAAAGTGACAAAAAAGACACAATTTCTAGAGGCTACAATATTATCCTTAACGCACTTCAGGACCTGGCCAAGTTGCCATGTAGCAGTAAATTGGAGGAGGATGTGGGGTCAATGGATGGGCAGACATGGAATCTTTGCCTAGCCTCCGCTCCCATGGTTTCAGTATCAGCCTCTCAGACTGTCACACCTCTACCTGCTGCATGGTACTTACAGAACCCCAGCCAGACTTCACAGCTGGGGACTTTGAGATACCTCTCTCTGTTCAAAATGCATGAGGGTTCACGGAGACCTCATGCATATGTTCTGGAAGTGTCCCAAACTCTTTCGTTACTGGACCGGGATACCTAACTTGATATCTCAGGTGTTTGCCTTTGTCATACCGAGAACTCCTGTAGTGTGCCCTGGGTGAGGAACTATTAACCCCGTCCACAGGCACAGCAATAATCTGGTTACTTTATGTGGCAAGATGACTGATAGCTCAGCTCTGGATTACCCCCAGGGTTCCTACGAGGCAACAGTGGATTGAGCAGGTGAACAAACTATTGATAAGGGAGAAACTGACATATCAGCACAGAAATGCACCCCGTAAATGCCATACAATGTGGCAGGCCTGGTTAGATATTCCAGGGTTGGCACCCCATCAGTTGATCAAGGACAGGTTACTACAAGGCTAAGGCCCCTTTCACACGGGCGGCTGTTTTGCTGCAGGTAAAAGCATGTTTATGTTTTGCTGGAATTGAAGACTCCAGGCACAGCAAGCATTTGTACAGTGCTTTTAGCTGCAGTTGCGTTTAGCCGCGGCATAATATTGAACGGGGACCCGACTTGGATCCCTGCCAATACCTGTGTCTGGTATGAATCTTGAGGGGGAACTCTACGCCTAATTTCAAATAAAAAATTGTCATGAGTTCCCCCTACAGGATCATACCAGGCTCTTCGGTCTGCTATAGATTTTAAGGGGAACCCCGTACACCGAAAAAACGGCATGGGGTTCCCCCAAAATCCGTACCAGACCCGTATCAGAGCAGCAGCCCGGTCAGGAAAAGGGGTGGGGACGAGCGAGCGCCCCCTTCACCCCTTAACCGTGCCAGGCCGCATGCCCTCAACATGGGGGTTAGGTGCTCTGGGGCAGGGGGCGCTCTCTGGCCCCCCCACCCCAAAGCACCTGTCCCCATGTTGATTAAGACAGGGCCTCTTCCCGACAACCCTGGCCATTGGTTGTCGGGGTCTGCAGGAGGGGAGCTTATCGGATTCCGGGAACCCCCTTTAATAAGGGGGCCCCCAGATGCCAGCCCCCACACTAGGTGAATGAGTATGGGGTACATCGTACCCCTATTCATTCACCTGGCGGAATGAAAAAAAAAAACACACTACACAGGATTTTTAAATGATTCGATGTGCCGACTTGTGTACATTCTGATATTCATATACTGTGAAACATTTATGTACTACTGACCTGGTGCAGGTCTGTGTAAAATACTGGTTTGTATATTGTCTCCCATTTTCTTAAACATTCTTTTGTACACAGTGTATGTGATATTATGTAAAACCAAATACATATTTTTTCCGATTTAAATAAAGTCTACTTTCCAAAATAGGATAGTTTGGGGGGGGGGGTGTGCTATTTTTGGGGCGTTTTGTGGCATTTTATGGCCTTTGAAACTGTGATAGATAGTGAGGAGTGAAATCAAAAATTTGCGCCCTTAAAAATCCTGAAGGCAGTGCTTGGATTTCGGGGCCCCGTATGCGGCTAGGCTCCCAAAAAGTCCCACACATGTGGTATCCCCATGCTCAGAAGAAGCAATCAAATTTATTTTGGGGTGCAATTTCACATATAACCATAGCATTATATCATTTAGTGTCAACTTTTTGTGATTTTTCAATCACTTCGGACAAAAATTAACATTCAATGGGCTCAACATGCCTCTCAGCAATTTCCTTGGGGTGTCTACTTTCCAAAATGGGGTCATTTTGGGGGGTTGTACTGCCCTACCATTTAAGCACCCTAGTTTGTAGACTAAAAGTATGACTAAAATTGAGTTTATTAGATTTTTCTTATAACAAAAAGTAGAAAATATAATTTTTTTCAAATTTTTCGGTATTTTTCCGTTTTTTTTACAAAAAATAAAAATCGCAGAGGCAATCAAATACCATCAAAAGAAAGCTCTATTTATACGTCCTCTTTAAGAGCCCAGCTGTGGGTCACAAGCGCGCCGCCGGCGGCGCGCTCGTGACCCAGTCCGAAGCTCTGTGACCGCGCCCGTGGAACTGATCGCCGTGGGTGTCCTGCGATCGGGTCACAGGAGCTGAAGAACGGGGAGAGGTGAATGTAAACACACCTTCCCCGTTCTTCTGTGTCAGTGATCGTCTGTTCCCACACGTCCAACCCCACCCCTCTACAGTAAGAAACACACATGAGGTCACACTTAACCCCTACAGCACCCCCTAGTGGTTAACCCCTTCACTGCATTGTAATTTTCACAGTAATCAGTGCATTTTTATAGCACTTTTCGCTGTGAAAATGACAATGGTCCCAAAAATGTATCAAAAGGGTCCGATGTGTCCGCCATAGTGTTGCAGTCACGAAAATTTCTAAAAATAGGTAGAAGAATACGTATTGGCCTAAACTGAGGAAAAAAACAATTGTATCTTTTTTGGGGATATTTTGGGGATAGTTTTTCTTCAAAATTGTTGCTATAAAAGAGAATACAAAGAAAATTATAGGATAGAGGAAATTCCTCTTACCTATAATGGGGATTTTAATGTGAGAAATCAATCGCACTAATAAGGTAAACACACCAAACACAAGTTTTGTAAATATGTCAAAAATAGAAAGTTTAATTTACATAAAAATTACTATGAATATAAAACAAATTGATTAGAGGTTGACCACATTGGTTACAGAAAATGAAGACAGGGTTCTACTATTCTGGTTGCCGACTAGTTTCGCACTTCCGTGCTTCTTCAGGGCTTTTACAACATATCCTTATAATTAGTATATACAAGTAGTAATAAAATCAAAAATAAACATATATAAGTATAAGTATATAAATGTGTGTGCTAACCAATCCTGCCAATCACTAGGATAAGACAAATATTCTGAACGCCTCTAGAAAGATTCCGATTGCATAGGAGGGACGGGGACGGGTTTGAACCAATGGAAGACAGGTCCGATTAGCTGTATAGTGTGAATATCAGGGTGGTAAAGATTATCCCATAGGCCAGATATATGTTCTGAAATTTACTAATTTAGACAAACTAAATAAATTTGTAAAAACCAAGATATTGTAATTTCATTGATTAATAGATAATTAATAGATATTTAGTTTGTGATAAAGGTAAATAAATAGCATTGTAATGGATATCAAAATATATATTTTTTTACTTGAACATAAAAAAGTAGCAAGGATAGTATAATGATGGCCCTAGTAGATGGATAGACTTGTAAGTGACATAGAATATATAAAATAAAATAAAATAAATATAGGGGCTGGATGGAAAAGAATATTCTCACATAGGAGGAAATGTATCTTCCCACTTTCAGCTAATATAAATTATTATATCATAAGGCTCCACTCTAGGGGATATAAGGTCACAGAACAGTTTCAATAGAGTTGTAGATGGCAAAGAGGTTACCTAGATATAAGTTACCTTTAGTTGGAATAGTATGGCTAATATATCCTCCCTACTTCAGATACAGATAATCCTCCTGACATGTGGTAATCCTTCTGCATCCAAGACGGCGTCCCACCCTCACCGGAAGTGAAAGGCCAAGTATGACCCCTGACTTCACTTCCGGTTTGTGCGTCCCCACGGATGCGCGCGCATACCCGGAAAGGTCCGCGTCAGTAACCGGCGTGGAGCGCATGGATCTCGTCCCACGTCATGACGCGCAACCATGACTGATCGGCTCGGAAGCCAATCATATCCAGGCATGCGGAGCATTCCCCCTGTTGGGTCTGACAGAGGGAAGGAGGCAAACCACAAACTAAGGCTTGCCTCCCCCTGGGACGCACAGACATCCACACAAAGCACAGCCAAGTCTACCAGTCGTCCAATGTTACCTGGAGAGACAGAAACAGAAACAAATCCTAATGTGATTATGGCAGGACCAAAAAGAAAAAGATATCAATAGTATTACAGGTACTTCAGTATCATAGAATAATATATCACCAACATATATGAATAGAATTCCAAATTCTTTTGCTCATGATCAGTGGATTCATTCAATAGACCATAAAAGGAGGCATTTTCCATTTCCGTATATTGCAAACAAGATAATATATATAAAAAATATAAAATGAACATAACAACATTAGGCAAGCAGGTGGTATAAGAAACAAAACATAACACAGAAAAAAAAAAAAAAACACATAACATAATATAATATAATGTCGCTTTTTCTCTCAGTTCAGTTTCAATTTTAAAGGAATGGCTTAAATGACAATGAAGTGTTCAAACCTGGGGGGTAAGTTGCCCGTTGGTTAAATATCCGGCATGCTTCATGTTGTAATATCTTTTTGTCGAAGTCACCACCTCTCTCAGGGGAGGGGATGACCTCTAAAGCAAAGAAAGAAATATAGGCTGGATCATAGCTGTGCTGTAACCCCACGTGTTTACAAATTGGGGTATATAAGAGACCGGCATCCAGATAGTACAAATGGTCCTGAATTCTCTTAGCAAGTGGGCGTTTAGTCTTCCCAATGTAAAAAGCCCCACATCGGCAATTGGACAATCTGCGGTCTGTTGGAAACATATTTGGAGATTACCGGATCCTCAGAGAGGAAATGCCAGTTATTATCAATAAGTTGGCGGAATATTTTCTGGTTAGTGCTAAAGGTTGTAATCAGTTTGGTGGTAGAAATAGGTTATTTTTTCCGATTCTTAAAGAGTAATGTTTCGCGTGTACTAAGTTTTGTTTTAGCATAGGCCCTTTTCAATACCTTTTTACTGTAACCTCTTTGTAGGAGGCGCTCATAGAGGGCACGTGCCTCTCGTTCAAAGTCCTCCTCTCTTGTACAATTTCGGCGCAGTCTAAGGTACTGACTGTATGGAATACTTTGTACTAACGGTCGTGGATGGGCGCTAGAGTAGTGTAAAATAGTATTGCCTGCTGTCTCCTTCCTATATAAGTTGCTATAGACTGTTCCATCCTCGTTCAAACATAATTTCAGATCCAGAAACGGAATGCTTCTAGTGTCTGATTGTATAGTGAACTTGAGATTAAATTCATTGATAGACAGATATTCCATGAACTGAGATAGTAATTCAGGGGACCCAGTCCAGATGACTAGCACATCATCGATATACCTCCGCCATAACAGAATATGGCGGAGGTATATCATGGCAGCGTCATCTGAGAAAACGGCTCTTTTCCACCCCCCCAGGTACAGGTTGGCATACGATGGGGCACAAGATGTCCCCATCGCAACCCCCTGTACCTGGAGGTAGGTGGCACCGTTAAAAAGGAACATATTGTTCATCAGAACATGTTCCAATAGTGTGGTTACAAAACTACAAAGTTTCCAATTGTTATGGTCCTGTTCTCTTGGGAACCGTGAAATTACTTCCACACCTTTTTCATGAGGGATACTTGAGTATAGTGCCTCAATGTCAATTGCCGCCAGAATAGCCCCTGGCGGTACGACCATACCCTCTATAACCTTGAGTAGTTCAAGGGTATCTTTCAGGTAAGAGGGTAGGCCCATTCCATGAGGTCTTAGCTTAGTATCTATGTATTTACTCGCTGTCTCAGTATGGCTACCTATACCCGAAATAATTGGACGGCCTGGAGGGTCATCGATGTTTTTGTGTACTTTTGGTAATGCATAAGAAGTCGGGATTATAGGCCATTTTATTTCTAGGTATTCCCGTAGGTCTTTATCGATGAGGTTTTCCTGATAGGCTTCTGTAATAATTGATAAGTACTGGGATCTAGCTTTGGGGACATCGTCCTCAGGTATTAGTTTGTACCAATCTTGGTTACTTAGTAGTTTGTTACACATTTTTACATATTGTACTCTGTCCATGACTACCACATTACCCCCCTTATCGGAGGGTTTTATGATCAGTTCATTGTTAGCCATTAGTAGGGCAAGGGCCTGTTGTTGGTCCCAAGATAAATTTTTATCTCTGTTTGGTGGGAGGACAAGACTTTCAATCTGCTTTTTCGTATGTTTCAGGAAGGCCCATACCGCAGGCGAGGTCTGCAAGTTTGGAAATTTCTGAGACTTAGGTTGAAATTTGCACGGTTCAGGTGCTTCCTCAGTTTCTGATTCTATATCCTCATCTGGGGGATCACTTAGTTCCCCCGAACCCTCATTCTCGTCGAATAGTTAAATAAGGATTTTAAGTGCCCTAAAATCTTGTACCTTAAAGTCCTTATATAGTTCTTCCTCCTTCCCTGGAATTCGTCCTCTATCAATATCGAAGATGTACTTATACGTTAGGTTTCTGGCGAACAGATGTATATCTTTCGTAAGTGTAAATTTGTCCATTTTTTGAGAAGGACAGAAGCTAAGTCCCAATCTTAGGACCTCGATTTCAACCGGGGATAAGGTATAGGAAGATAGGTTTACTACATCTAATCCTGGCTTATTTGTAGTTGTTTCACTACAAAGGGGTCCATTTTTCCCATCTTCATTTGAGGAAGGGGGGTTGAGGGAATCAGACATGGTCCTAAAGGGGCAGGACCTGGGTGGGCGGATCTATTAAGGGTTTTTGGAGTTGCATCTAAATCTTTCTGATTTATCTGTTTTCTATCATTCGTAAACATTGGAAGAGGTGTACTGCCCACCACCGGGTCACCAAGTGTAACTAGGACCTGATCATGATTCAAATTTGGTTGATTACTTTGTAGCTCGGCTGAGGTGATACGTTTTTTAGTTATCCCCCCCTGTGCACTCTGCCCACCACCATTACCGCGTTTCAGTGGACGTCCTTTTCCCGATGGTCCTCGTGTAGTTTTGATTGCCGTTTTCTGGGAAGAAAGAGAGGATGAGGAGATAGAAGCATCAGAGTCAGATTTATAAGTTATGTTATCCTGATAGTTGCTCCGTCTCATTGTCTTATTTCCTTTGTTGTAAGAGTTTTTTGACCACCTGTATGCATACCCTCCTGAAAACGCCAATTGATCTTTGTAAAATTTTTGATCCTTTTTAAGGATCACTGTTTTATTATACTTTTCCAAATATTGTACCAATTCTAATTCCTTCTTTTTGAAGTCAGCACTCGATGAGAGATGGTTGCCTGAGGTTCGCAACTCCTCAATATCTTTATCCAATTCTGCCAAGTCCATCAGATGTTTATCCCGTAGGATTATCATCATGTTGGCCGAGCATAAATTTAAATTGGCTTCCCATTTCTCCTTGAGTGTTTTTTCTGTTACATCAAATGTCGGAAAGTTTTGCACTCTTAACCCTTTAGGGTTAATACGTTCCCTCAGGTACCGGTCAAAAAATCTAATGTGCCAACCTAAGTTGGATTTCTTTTCCATAAGTCTCCTAAGTTTGAAAAAGAAAGTATCCAATCCAACCTCTGTTTTAACTTGTGATGTATAAGAATTTTGGATACCATCCAGGAACTTTTCCCAGTCCGGACCAGAAAATTGTGACATCATGAAAAAAAAAAAAAAAAGTACCTGTAATACTATTGATATCTTTTTCTTTTTGGTCCTGCCATAATCACATTAGGATTTGTTTCTGTTTCTGTCTCTCCCGGTAGCATTGGACGACTGGTAGACTGGGCTGTGCTTTGTGTGGATGTCTGTGCATCCCAGGGGGAGGCAAGCCTTAGTTCGGGGTTTGCCTCCTTCCCTCTGTCAGACCCGACAGGGGGAATGCTCCGCATGCCTGGATATGATTGGCTTCCGAGCCGATCAGTCATGGTTGCGCGTCATTTATCTTCCCACTTTCAGCTAATATAAATTATTATATCATAAGGCTCCACTCTAGGGGATATAAGGTCACAGAACAGTTTCAATAGAGTTGTAGATGGCAAAGAGGTTACCTGGATATAAGTTACCTTTAGTTGGAATAGTATGGCTAATATATCCTCCCCACTTCAGATACAGATAATCCTCCTGACATGTGGTAATCCTTCTGCATCCAAGACGGCGTTTGACATAATAAGTGTCAGCGCCCTCTTATAAACGCCCACCCTCACCGGAAGTGAAAGGCCAAGTATGACCTCTGACTTCACTTCCGGTTTGTGCGTCCCCACGGATGCGCGCGTATACCCGGAAGGGTCCGCGTCAGTAACCGGCGTGAAGCGCATGGATCTCATCCCACATCATGACGCGCAACCATGACTGATTGGCTCAGAAGCCAATCAAATCCAGGCATGCGGAGCATTCCCCCTGTCGGGTCTGACAGAGGGAAGGAGGCAAACCGCGAACTAAGGCTTGCCTCCCCCTGGGACGCACAGACATCCACACAAAGCACAGCCCAGTCTACCAGTCGTCCAATGCTACCGGGAGAGACAGAAACAGAAACAAATCCTAATGTGATTATGGCAGGACCAAAAAGAAAAAGATATTAATAGTATTACAGGTACTTTTTTTTTTTTTTTCATGATGTCACAATTTTCTGGTCCGGACTGGGAAAAGTTCCTGGATGGTATCCAAAATTCTTATACATCACAAGTTAAAACAGAGGTTGGATTGGATACTTTCTTTTTCAAACTTAGGAGACTTATGGAAAAGAAATCCAACTTAGGTTGGCACATTAGATTTTTTGACCGGTACCTGAGGGAACGTATTAACCCTCAAGGGTTAAGAGTGCAAATCTTTCCGACATTTGAAGTAACAGAAAAAACACTCAAGGAGAAATGGGAAGCCAATTTAAATTTATGCTCGGCCAACATGATGATAATCCTACGGGATAAACATCTAATGGACTTGGCAGAATTGGATAAAGATATTGAGGAGTAGCGAACCTCAAGCAACCATCTCTCATCGAGTGCTGACTTCAAAAAGAAGGAATTAGAATTGGTACAATACTTGGAAAAGTATAATAAAACAGTGATCCTTAAAAAGGATCAAAAATTTTACAAAGATCAACTGGCGTTATCAGGTGGGTATGCATACAGGTGTTCAAAAAACTCTTACAACAAAGGAAATAAGACAATGAGACGGAGTAACTATCAGGATAACATAACTTATAAATCTGACTCTGATGCTTCTATCTCCTCATCCTTTATTTCTTTCCAGAAAACGGCAATCAAAACTACACAAGGACCATCGGGAAAAGGACATTCACTGAAACGCGGTAATGGTGGTGGGCAGAGTGCACAGGGGGGGATAACTAAAAAACGTATCACCTCAGCCGAGCTACAAAGTAATCAACCAAATTTGAATCATGATCAGGTCCTAGTTACACTTGGTGACCCGGTGGTGGGCAATACACCTCTTCCAATGTTTACGAATGATAGAGAACAGATAAATCAGAAAGATTTAGGTGCAACTCCAAAAACCCTTAATAGATCCGCCCACCCAGGTCCTGCCCCTTTAGGACCATGTCTGATTCCCTCAACCCCCCTTCCTCAAATGAAGATGGGAAAAATGGACCCCTTTGTAGTGAAACAACTACAAATAAGCCAGGATTAGATGTAGTAAACCTATCTTCCTATACCTTATCCCCGGTTGAAATCGAGGTCCTAAGATTGGGACTTAGCTTCTGTCCTTCTCAAAAAATGGACAAATTTACACTTACGAAAGATATACATCTGTTCGCCAGAAACCTAACGTATAAGTACATCTTCGATATTGATAGAGGACGAATTCCAGGGAAGGAGGAAGAACTATATAAGGACTTTAAGGTACAAGATTTTAGGGCACTTAAAATCCTTATTCAACTACTCGACGAGAATGAGGGTTCGGGGGAACTAAGTGATCCCCCAGATGAGGATATAGAATCAGAAACTGAGGAAGCACCTGAACCGTGCAAATTTAAACCTAAGTCTCAGAAATTTCCAAACTTGCAGACCTCGCCTGCGGTATGGGCCTTCCTGAAACATACGAAAAAGCAGATTGAAAGTCTTGTCCTCCCACCAAACAGAGATAAAAACTTATCTTGGGACCAACAACAGGCACTTGCTCTACTAATGGCTAACAATGAACTGATCATAAAACCCTCCGATAAGGGGGGGTAATGTGGTAGTCATGGACAGAGTACAATATGTAAAAATGTGTAACAAACTACTAAGTAACCAAGATTGGTACAAACTAATACCTGAGGACGATGTCCCCAAAGCTAGATCCCAGTACTTATCAATTATTACAGAAGCCTATCAGGAAAACCTTATCGATAAAGACCTACGGGAATACCTAGAAATAAAATGGCCTATAATCCCGACTTCTTATGCATTACCAAAAGTACACAAAAACATCGATGACCCTCCAGGCCGTCCAATTATTTCGGGTATAGGTAGCCATACTGAGACAGCGAGTAAATACATAGATACTAAGCTAAGACCTCATGTAATGGGCCTACCCTCTTACCTGAAAGATACCCTTGAACTACTCAAGGTTATAGAGGGTATGGTCGTACCGCCAGGGGCTATTCTGGCGGCAATTGACATTGAGGCACTATACTCAAGTATCCCTCATGAAAAAGGTGTGGAAGTAATTTCACGGTTCCTAAGAGAACAGGACCATAACAATTGGAAACTTTGTAGTTTTGTAACCACACTATTGGAACATGTTCTGATGAACAATATGTTCCTTTTTAATGGCGCCACCTACCTCCAGGTACAGGGGGTTGCGATGGGGACATCTTGTGCCCCATCGTATGCCAACCTGTACCTGGGGGGGTGGGAAAGAGATGTTTTCTCAGATGACGCCGCCATGATATACCTCCGCCATACTCTGTTATGGCGGAGGTATATCGATGATGTGCTAGTCATCTGGACTGGGTCCCCTGAATTACTATCTCAGTTCATGGAATATCTGTCTATCAATGAATTTAATCTCAAGTTCACTATACAATCAGACACTAGAAGCATTCCGTTTCTGGATCGGAAATTATGTTTGAACGAGAAAGGAACAGTCTATAGCAACTAATATAGTAAGGAGACAGCAGGCAATACTATTTTACACTACTCTAGCGCCCATCCACGACCGTTAGTACAAAGTATTCCATACAGTCAGTACCTTAGACTGTGCCAAAATTGTACAAGAGAGGAGGACTTTGAACGAGAGGCACATGCCCTCTATGAGCGCCTCCTACAAAGAGGTTACAGTAAAAAGGTATTGAAAAGGGCCTATGCTAAAACAAAACTTAGTACACGCGAAACATTACTCTTTAAGAATCGGAAAAAATAACCTATTTCTATCACCAAACTGATTACAACCTTTAGCACTCACCAGAAAATATTCCGCCAACTTATTGATAATAACTGGCATTTCCTCTCTGAGGATCCGGTAATCTCCAAATATGTTTCCAACTGACCGCAGATTGTCTATAGAAAATCAAGATCAATCAAGGATAGTTTAATAAATAGCCACCTTACCCCTGACATGGTAGACGTGGAAGCATCTGGGGGATTTGGTACAATTAAGTGCGGGGATTGTAAACAGTGCCCTTGGATCCAAGAGGGAGACGGTTGCCCATTACCGAGAGGGGGATTTCTTAAGTCCAAGACGTACGCAGATTGCACCACTATCGGCATTGTCTACCTAGCCAATTGCCGATGTGGGGCTTTTTACATTGGGAAGACTAAACGCCCATTTGCTAAGAGAATTCAGGACCATTTGTACTATCTGCATGCCGGTCTCTTATATACCCCAATTTGTAAACACGTGGGGTTACAGCACAGCTATGATCCAGCCTATATTTCTTTCTTAGCTTTAGAGGTCATCCCCTCCCCTGAGAGAGGTGGTGACTTCGACAAAAAGATATTACAACATGAAGCACGCTGGATATTTAACCAACGGGCAACTTACCCCCCAGGTTTGAACACTTCATTGTCATTTAAGCCATTCCTTTAAAATTGAAACTGAACTGAGAGAAAAAGCGACATTATATTATATTATGTTATGTGTTTTTTTTTTTTTTTTCTGTGTTATGTTTTGTTTCTTATACCACCTGCTTGCCTAATGTTGTTATGTTCATTTTATATTTTTTATATATATTATCTTGTTTGCAATATACGGAAATGGAAAATGCCTCCTTTTAAAGTCTATTGAATGAATCCACTGATCATGAGCAAAAGAATTTGGAATTCTATTCATATATGTTGGTGATGTATTATTCTATGATACTGAAGTACCTGTAATACTATTGATATCTTTTTCTTTTTGGTCCTGCCATAATCACATTAGGATTTGTTTCTGTTTCTGTCTCTCCCGGTAGCATTGGACGACTGGTAGACTGGGCTGTGCTTTGTGTGGATGTCTGTGCGTCTCAGGGGGAGGCAAGCCTTAGTTCGCGGTTTGCCTCCTTCCCTCTGTCAGACCCGACAGGGGGAATGCTCCGCATCCCAGGATATGATTGGCTTCCGAGCCGATCAGTCATGGTTGCGCGTCATGACGTGGGACGAGATCCATGCGCTCCACGCCGGTTACTGACGCGGACCCTTCCGGGTATGCGCTCACAAACCGGAAGTGAAGTCAGAGGTCATACTTGGCCTTTCACTTCCGGTGAGGGTGGGCGTTTATAAGACGGCACTGACATTTTCTATGTCAGACGCCGTCTTGGATGCAGAAGGATTACCACATGTCAGGAGGATTATCTGTATCTGAAGTGGGGAGGATATATTAGCCATACTATTCCAACTAAAGGTAACTTATATCTAGGTAACCACTTTGCCATCTACAACTCTATTGAAACTGTTCTGTTACCTTATATCCCCTAGAGTGGAGCCTTATGATATAATAATTTATATTAGCTGAAAGTGGGAAGATAAATTTCCTCCTATGTGAGAATATTCTTTTCCATTCAGCCCCTATATTTATTTTATTTTATATATTCTATGTCACTTACGAGTCTATCCATCTACTAAGGCCACCATTATACTATCCTTGCTACTTTTTTATGTTCAAGTAAAAAATATATATTTTGATATCCATTACAATGCTATTTATTTACCTTTATCACTAACTAAATATCTATTAATTATCTATTGATTATCTATTAATCAATGAAATTACAATATCTTGGTTTTTACAAATTTATTTAGTTTGTCTAAATTAATAAATTTCAGAACATATATCTGGCCTATGGGATAATCTTTACCACCCTGATATTCACACTATACAGCCAATCGGACCTGGCTTCCATTGGTTCAAACCCGTCCCCGTCCCTCCTATGCAATCGGAATCTTTCTAGAGGCGTTCAGAATATTTGTCTTATCCTAGTGATTGGCAGGATTGGTAAGCACACACATTTATATACTTATATATGTTTATTTTTGATTTTATTACTACTTGTATATACTAATTATAAGGATATGTTGTAAAACTGTATTATTTAGCATGGCATTGCTGTTATGTGCTATTAATGACATCTATTGTTACTATATACAGACGACCGCGTTCAGAAAAGACAAAACCATAAAAGCCCTGAAGAAGCACAGAAGTGCTAAACTAGTCGGCAACCAGAATAGTAGAACCCTGTCTTCATTTTCTGTAACCAATGTGGTCATCCTCTAATCAATTTGTTTTATATTCATAGTAGTTTTTATGTAAATTAAACTTTCTATTTTTGACATATTTACAAAACTTGTGTTTGGTGTGTTTACCTTATTATTGCGATTGATTTCTCACATTAAAATCCCCTTTATAGGTAAGAGGAGTTTCCTCTATCCTATAATTTTCTTTGTATTCTCTTTTGTGCTTTATGCGGGGACTGTGAGCTATTTTCAATCGCATCTGGGAAACATTTATATCCATCCCCATTTTCTTGTTTAAAATTGTTGCTATATTTTTGTTTATAGCGCAAAAAATAAAAAACACAGAGGTAATTAAATACCACCAAAAGAAAGCTCTAATTGTGGGAAAAAAAGGATGCCAATTTAGTTTGGGAGCCACGTCACACGACCGCGCAATTGTCAGTTAAAGCGTTGCAGTGCCGAATCGCAAAAAGGGGCAAGGTCCTTAACCTGCAATGGTCTGTGTCTGGGTCTTAATCGTTTAATAATAATATTTAATAATAATATTTTATTGAAATACTTCTAGATACTTTTACTTTAACTATTTTTTTTGCTTTGGCCTGTGTAAAAAACATTGCAGTGCACATCTAATAATTTTTTTCCAATATTTTTAAAAAAAGAAGCTCCCACAGCCTATGAAATACCTATAAAAAAAAATTAAACTTGCAACCAAACATTTCCCCCAGGAAAAAAGTATACAGAATCCATTCAGTGATTATCACTGGACCCTCACCTCTAACCACCTAAAAAAAGAACAACAAAAAAAAAAAAGGAAGAAAAAAACTGGCCAGCTCCCAATAGTGGGAAAAAAGGGTAAGGAGGCAGGGGAGGGAGAGGAAAGGAAGAAAAAATGGAAAATTGTATACTCACCTTTCCGTAATTTTCCTTTCCTGACGCATCTTCATGGCAGCACACACTGGGCTGTGACTCCGCCCCCACAACCTGACAGGATTGGTTAGCTATAAATCTGAATAGGAGACACCCGACATCATTCTCAGTATATATCATCATTGAACAACAGGGTGGGCAGTTGTGTGCTGCCATGAAGATGCGTCAGGAAAGGAAAATTACGGAAAGGAGAGTATACAATTTTCCAATTTCCTGACGCATTCATGGCAGCACACACTGGGAAATAACTCGCCAGTCGGGAGGGTTCGATGCAAAGTATTTATTCCCTAGAGAGCAGAAGAATTGGCCCTGAAGATAGATCTGCCAAATTCAGCTGTAGCCAAAAGAGTGGCGTCCACTCTGTAGTGGGAGATAAAGGTATGCCTGGAGGACCAGGTTGCTGCTCTGCAGATGGTCTCTGACGAGACCCCGCAATATGCTGCCCAAGAGGTCGCCACTGCCCTGGTTGAATGCACCCTGATGCCTTCCGGGATCTCCAGCTGTTGGATAGAATATGCCTTTCCTATAGCCTTGACTAGCCAAGAGGCGATGGTCCGAGAAGTGGCTGCCTGGCCTCGTCTGGCTCCGTGAGGTACAATCAGGAGGGCGTCCGATGACCGAAGGTGGATTGTAGCCGACAGGTAGCTGGAAATTGTAGACTTAATGTCCAAGGCATGAGGTTCACCATTCTCGTTAGTAAGGCATGGCAAGATGATGTCCTGACCGTAGTGGAAGGCCGAGGTAACTTTGGGGAGGAAGCGATCAGAAGGCCTCAACACCACCCTGTCTGGCAGAAAAACGAAATATGGTTCTTTAGACATGAGAGCTTGTAACTCCGACACTCTCCTAGCTGAAGCTATAGTGATAAGGAAGGACAATTTTAGGGTCAGGTTCCATAAGGAAATTGAGCTGAGTGGGAAGAAAGGTGGATTGGATAGTGCTTCTAGAACTACCGAAAGATCCCAGGCCGGAAAGGATGGTCTTCTTGGAGGCCTGATCTTTATACAGGCCTGCATAAACTGGATAATCAAAGGGTGCAGGGACCATCTAGTGCCAGTTTTTGCAGACAGAGCGGAGATCTGAACCTTTAGGGTGCTTGAGCTTAGGCCTTTGTCGACTTCCATTTGTAGGAAATCTAGGACCTGGCAAGGGTCCGGCGAGATGTGATTCCAACCTCTAAGTTGCGCCAAGTGGGTGAACCTTTCCCAAATTCTTGTGTAAACAGTATTTGTAGAAACCTTCCTGGCTTGCAGTAAGGTTGCTATAACTGCCTGGGAACACCCCTGTTCCCTTAATCTAGCCCTTTCAACCTCCAGGTTGTTAAGTGGAGCTTGTCGGGGGCCGGATGGAGGAACTGACCTTGGAGTAGGAGGTCTGGTGATGCTGGTAGATGGATAGGAGGTCGGGTATTGAGTTGTAGGAGAGTTGTGAACCACGGCCCCCTTGGCCAGAATGGTATTACCGCGATTACTGTGGCTGATGATCTCCGGAGTCGGCATAGGAATCTCGCTATCAGGGGAGTCGGAGGAAAGACGTATCCCAGGTCGAAGTCCCATGGGTGGAGAAGGCAATCTGTCCCTTCCGCTGTCGGAAAGGGTACTCTGGACAGAAATCTCGAGCACTTGGCATTGGCTGGTGTTGCTGCCAGGTCGATCTCCGGAATCCCCCAGGCCTCCGTCAGCATATATAAATAAAAAACAAACATATTCAGTATAATCATAAATATGAACATAAGAGAATAAATTATATCAAGGTGAATAAATAAAGTCCATGAAAGCTAAAAATAAAAACGTGAAAATTCTCTAATAGTCCTTCTGATAGGATAGTGAGAGAAAATATATAGCAGCTTTCCGAGTTGAATAGTAAAGGTAATAGCTGTAGATCGTGGCGGTCCTGTGTAAGTACACCACCAATTACACAATAATGCTTCCAGTATGGTAAGGTAAATAAGGATGTACTCTTACCAGATATAAGGGGGTTTCAGGCATATCACTCCCAATACGTCTGGAGTAGGACGCTTCCGGATCTTCCACTCTGGATTAATGCGATCTCCACTGGACCAGCAATGTATTCAGCGACTGCAGTAAGCTCAGCATCCCATTCGGATCAAAGAAAGAAGAAAAAAACGGAGACTCGCCATAGTGAAAGTATTTCCAGGAGGTTTAATTCAAATTGTGCAGCATATACACAAATAATTTAAAAATGCCGGCTAAAACATGCAGAATAAAAAAGAAAATACAACGTGCACCCGTGCTTCCGGGGTCACGTGACAAACGCGGTGACGTAGTGCGTGGCTCCGCCCTGACCGTTTTCGTCAGAGAATGACGTTGTCAAAGGGCACGGGCGACGCACTGAACGTTCACCTCTTAAGTAGATAGAGACGCAACCAAGCCTCTCTTTCGATTCGCCACCTTCATTGAAGAACAATGGAGAAGGCGGAAGTGGGAGTAGACCGGGACAAACAGGAAGCGCGCTACCAGCGAGATCTGTGTGACGCAGATAGGCATATCCTGCGTCACTCAAGGATCGATCAGGCCTGAAAGGGCACAATCACTGGTTCCCGGTCCTCCGACTAGTGAATATACAAGTAGATACAAAATTAATTACCAAAGAACATTGTCTGTCACCAATATACATATGTTCAGAGGTAAAAAAGTTAAAAGGCATATACTTGTCTCTAATAGACATACTAAGATTTAATTTTAGTCGTCACAAACAATTTAGCTAAACGTGCGCAACCCATTAACTAATAGGCCTATGCGCACAACATGTCTTTATACATATATACACATTAATTACCATTACTGAAATTGGAAAAAAGGCAAGATGCATATACACATTAAATATCAAGGTAAGCATATAAATTTACATAAGGGAATATATATACAAAAGTTAATTTTGTTTTAAAACAACCTTTCTTTCTTATACAAAAAACTCCTTATTTTATGCAAATGAACCAATAGTCAAAAAAACGACTAATGGCTATATAAAAAAGCAAAGTCTCCTCCTGATAGGACATCTCCACATATGTTAAGATATATATTAACAAGAAATAATTTAATTAGCAATAAAAATAAATATAAATATAAGGATAAATAAAATTAATTAACCAAATAAATTAAGCTAACCAAAATTACATAACCAGGGATATTTTTATGAGTTATCCAGGAAAGCATTTATTTCTATATCCACATTTAGGCCCTGCGGCTTAAGACATTTTAAACGATAAATCCAACTCATCTCTAATTTGGATATAGCTATCCTCTTTGATCCTCCTCTCCAATGGGATTTGAGGATGTCGATAGCAACTATAGAGGTACCGCTTGGATTCCTAGCATGTACTTCTCTATAATGTCTAGAGACCGAGTGTTTCTTATATCCTCTTCTTATATTCCCTATATGTTCATTGATTCTGACCTGGAAGGTCCTTATTGTACGTCCCACATATTGTAGCCCACATGGACAGGTCAACGGATAAACCACATGGGTTATAGAACATGTGATAAAAGATCGTATGTTATAGGTCTGAGAAGTACTGTTTGAGACAAAACTCAAGGTCTTACGTTCCTTCACTGCATTGACCTTACATACAGCACATTTATTGCACTTGTGGTAACCAATTATATTCTGAAAAAACATTGGTTTATTGCTTGGAGGATCAACCACTCCTGGGGCAAGGGAATCTCTCAATGAGGGGACCCCTCTAAATACCACTTGAGGCTGTTCCGGGAGTGCTGGACCAAGGACTGGACCTTTTTTGAGAAGATGCCAGTGCTTCCTGACCAGTTTCTTAATTGCATAATGTTGATTTGAGTAGTTGGTGATAAAGGGAGAAATAAATCGATTGTTTACCCCTACTGAGGGGGCAACTTTATCCTGTAATAACACAACTCTATCAACTCCTTCGATTTCTCGAATTGATTTTTCAAGGTCTTCTGTTAAGTAACCCTTATCCACAAACAACGAGATTTGTGGATAAGGGTTACTTAACAGAAGACCTTGAAAAATCAATTCGAGAAATCGAAGGAGTTGATAGAGTTGTGTTATTACAGGATAAAGTTGCCCCCTCAGTAGGGGTAAACAATCGATTTATTTCTCCCTTTATCACCAACTACTCAAATCAACATTATGCAATTAAGAAACTGGTCAGGAAGCACTGGCATCTTCTCAAAGAAGATCCAGTCCTTGGTCCAGCACTCCCGGAACAGCCTCAAGTGGTATTTAGAGGGGTCCCCTCATTGAGAGATTCCCTTGCCCCAGGAGTGGTTGATCCTCCAAGCAATAAACCAATGTTTTTTCAGAATATAATTGGTTACCACAAGTGCAATAAATGTGCTGTATGTAAGGTCAATGCAGTGAAGGAACGTAAGACCTTGAGTTTTGTCTCAAACAGTACTTCTCAGACCTATAACATACGATCTTTTATCACATGTTCTATGACCCATGTGGTTTATCCGTTGACCTGTCCATGTGGGCTACAATATGTGGGACGTACAATAAGGACCTTCCAGGTCAGAATCAATGAACATATAGGGAATATAAGAAGAGGATATAAGAAACACTCGGTCTCTAGACATTATAGAGAAGTACATGCTAGGAATCCAAGCGGTACCTCTATAGTTGCTATCGACATCCTCAAATCCCATTGGAGAGGAGGATCAAAGAGGATAGCTATATCCAAATTAGAGATGAGTTGGATTTATCGTTTAAAATGTCTTAAGCCGCAGGGCCTAAATGTGGATATAGAAATAAATGCTTTCCTGGATAACTCATAAAAATATCCCTGGTTATGTAATTTTGGTTAGCTTAATTTATTTGGTTAATTAATTTTATTTATCCTTATATTTATATTTATTTTTATTGCTAATTAAATTATTTCTTGTTAATATATATCTTAACATATGTGGAGATGTCCTATCAGGAGGAGACTTTGCTTTTTTATATAGCCATTAGTCGTTTTTTTGACTATTGGTTCATTTGCATAAAATAAGGAGTTTTTTGTATAAGAAAGAAAGGTTGTTTTAAAACAAAATTAACTTTTGTATATATATTCCCTTATGTAAATTGATATGCTTACCTTGATATTTAATGTGTATATGCATCTTGCCTTTTTTCCAATTTCAGTAATGGTAATTAATGTGTATATATGTATAAAGACATGTTGTGCGCATAGGCCTATTAGTTAATGGGTTGCGCACGTTTAGCTAAACTGTTTGTGACGACTAAAATTAAATCTTAGTATGTCTATTAGAGACAAGTATATGCCTTTTAACTTTTTTACCTCTGAACATATGTATATTGGTGACAGACAATGTTCTTTGGTAATTAATTTTGTATCTACTTGTATATTCACTAGTCGGAGGACCGGGAACCAGTGATTGTGCCCTTTCAGGCCGGATCGGACCTTGAGTGACGCAGGATATGCCTATCTGCGTCACACAGATCTCGCTGGTAGCGCGCTTCCTGTTTGTCCCGGTCTACTCCCACTTCCGCCTTCTCCATTGTTCTTCAATGAAGGTGGCGAATCGAAAGAGAGGCTTGGTTGCGTCTCTATCTACTTAAGAGGTGAACGTTCAGTGCGTCGCCCGTGCCCTTTGACAACGTCATTCTCTGACGAAACCGGTCAGGGCGGAGCCACGCACTACGTCACCGCGTTTGTCACATGACCCCGGAAGCACGGGTGCACGTTGTATTTTCTTTTTTATTCTGCATGTTTTAGTCGGCATTTTTAAATTATTTGTGTATATGCTGCACAATTTGAATTAAACCTCCTGGAAATACTTTCACTATGGCGAGTCTCCGGTTTTTTCTTCTTTCTTTGATCCGAATGGGATGCTGAGCTTACTACAGTCGCTGAATACATTGCTGGTCCAGTGGAGATCGCATTAATCCAGAGTGGAAGATCCGGAAGCGTCCTACTCCAGACGTATTGGGAGTGATATGCCTGAAACCCCCTTATATCTGGTAAGAGTACATCCTTATTTACCTTACCATACTGGAAGCATTATTGTGTAATTGGTGGTGTACTTACACAGGACCGCCACGATCTACAGCTATTACCTTTACTATTCAACTCGGAAAGCTGCTATATATTTTCTCTCACTATCCTATCAGAAGGACTATTAGAGAATTTTCACGTTTTTATTTTTAGCCTTCATGGACTTTATTTATTCACCTTGATATAATTTATTCTCTTATGTTCATATTTATGATTATACTGAATATGTTTGTTTTTTATTTATATATATAGACATAACTAATTTCCTTCACAATATCATTTTGTGCTTCTAAGCGCAACCTTTTCGTTTTTAATTTCTGTTTTTTATGTATATCACATATTTTTGTGTTGCTGCTGGATACCATCAAATTTATTTATTTCATTATATTATTTAAATTTATTTATTCAATTATTCAATTAGTAATTTAATTCAATTTATTTTTGTTAGCGCGAGGAGTTTTTCCCCTTTGGATTGAAAACTCCGTCAGCATAGAGAACTCCCGGAGGTTCAGGGACCACTCGTTGTGCGACCGAAGTTCCCTGCTCAGGAAGTTGGCTAGCGTGTTCTGAGCCGCTGGGACGTAAACCACTCGCAGGTCTGATAGATGTGCTTGGGCCTATTTCAGTATGGGGTGAACTTCCTCTAATAGTGTGCGACTTCGGGTACCGCCTTGCCTCTGGACATAGGCCACTGCCACCTTGTTGTCCATCCGGATTAGGACGGACTTCCCTTGCAGCAGAGGCGCGAAAGCTAAGAGGGCCTGGAACGCAGCTCGAAGCTCCAGAATATTTGAGACCACTCCCCGAGCAGGAAAGTGCCACCGTTCCTGGGCTGTCTGATCCCGGTAGTGAGTCCACCAAAAAAGATCGAGTTTCACCTGGCTGGGAATATTGATGGGTTGGTGCATTGAGGCTCCATCCCATTGTTTGAGAAAGGTGTTTTGTAAGGTTCTCATTTGCCACCGGGACCACTGGATCATGGGTATGGTTAAAGACATGCTGAGGCAGGTTCTGGCTGACGTAGATTTGGAGGATAGTAGGTTTCGCACCTTCCGAGCTAGAGGTTCCAACTTTTCTAGGGGCAGCTGCACCCTGTTCTGTTTCGTGTCCAACTCTGCTCCGAGGAATGTCATCACTTGTGAGGGGTTGAAGGCTGCTCTTCTGCCAATTGATTAACCAACCAAAGTTCTGAAGGGTCGAGATTAGGATTTTCCGCTGGAGGAGCAGAGTCTCCAGATTTGCTGCTAAGAGCAGTATGTCGTCCAGGTAATGATGAACCCGCAAGCCCCTCTCCCTAAGGAGTGCTATGAGCAGGAGGAGGACCTTTGTGAACGTCCTGGGTGACAAAAGAGATGCCGAAAGGTAGGCATCGGAATTGGAAGTGGTGCTGGCTGATGGAAAAGCGAAGGAATTTCTGAAAAGCGGGGTGAATTGGTAAATGAAGGTAAGCGTCTGATAGGTCGACAGACAGCATCCAATCTCCTAGGTTCACTGCCAGAAGTATAGACTGGAGACTCTCCATCTTGAAAGCTTCTATCTGGATTCTTTTGTTTAGGCGTTTGAGGTCCAATACGGGCCGAAGATCCCCTGACTTCTTTTGCACCAAAAACAGAGAAGGAACTTCCACGACTGCCTCCTTCCGAATTAAATCCGAGACGTATTGCATGAGAAGCTTCCTCTTGTCTAGGGAAGAAAGAATTTTGGTGGGTTGGAAGACCGTGTGAGGCAAGGCCCCCATAAAGTTCCACCTGTGGCCTTGTTTGATCGTGGCAAGGGTCCATAGGTCTTTTATGTGTTCTGACCAAACCTGCACGAAATTCCTGAGCCTGGCGCCCACCTGAGCTGGGTGGGCAGGCAAGCTTTCAAAAGGACTTTTGTTGGTCCCCTGTGGTAATGGCCTTAGTCTTCTGAGCCCTAGCAAAGGGGGGGCGAGTAGTTCTCCCATCTCTTCTGAATTCCCTGCCTGGACGATAGTTCCTGGCTTCCCTGTATCTATCGGGCAGATTACGCCTGAAGGTAGGTCCTCTCTGGGGCTTGGGCCTCCTGTCAGAGGGGATAAGCCCTGACTTTCCTCCAGTGACTTTGGAGATTGCCGAATCTAATTTCGCGCCGAACAGGTTTATGCCATCATACAGAATCTTGCACCAGTTGGACTTAGAGGTCATGTCGGCGACCCAGGGCTTCAGCCATAAGGCTCTGCGGGCCATTACCGAAGCTAACATGGAACGAGCCGAGGAGCGAATGGCATCTACTGAGGCCCCTGCCACAAAGTCCCCTGCTAGCCTGATTTCTTGCAAAGAGGATATCACTTCCTCCTGGTCAATGCCCTCTAGGAGGGCCTTCTCCGCGTTGGCTGCCCATGTGGACATGGCTCTGGCAACAGCAGCAGTGTATCACAGGAACACTTACCAAGGCCGAGATGCTGAGGGCGGCTCACCTTTGTGACCTGGCGCGATCCTCCCCCTGGGATTGGGACAGGGGGAAGGACGCACCGGGAGGCACCGGTACCAGCGGGAAGATGCAGATCCGGCAGGTCAAGCAGGGACAGGCGGAAGATCCACCGGGATGGTTCGGAGCTGCAGCAGACGGGTAGACTGAAGCAAGGTTCTGAGTAGACAAGGACAAGGCAGAAGAAAAGTCTAGGAGACAAGCCGTGTTCGGGGGTTTGAGGAAGCAGACAGTCCAGTGTTCAAGCCGGGGTACAAAGGGCAGGAGAAAGGCAGGAGTCCAGGTTCAAGCCAAGGTCAAGGGATTGGAGAAAGCAAAGGTCTGGGAACGTAAGCCAAAGGTCAAGCAGGTGAAGAATCCAATAACAGGTAACAAGTCAGGTACTCAAACGCTGTTTACAAACCAGCAACCAGAGGACTGTGGGGAGCTGATTTAAATAAGCCGCTCAGGCTTCTAATTGGCCAGGGGCGGAACGAGATTGTGTGCGCCCGCGCGCGCTCCCGCGCGCCGTCACGCACGTGTGCCGGCTCACAAGGCGCGCCGATACGCCGCGCATGCGCGCGCACAGCTCAGGCGAGTGCACCCGAGCTGACCTGTCACGGAGCTGGGGCTGGATGGAGCTGGTCCCTTGACAAGTGGCAATAGCTGGTCTACACGCTCCCCCTGCTGAAGAGTATGCCTTTTTCAACTCCAAATCCATCTTGCGGTCAAGAACATCTCGGAATGAGACCGCGTCCTCTATTGGTAAAGTGATGTGGCGGGCGAGCCGCATCAGGGATGAATCGACAACGGGAGCATTAGTGAGGGAAGAAACTTTAGACTCCATTAGCAGGTATAGCTTAGCGAGCTTATTGGAGGAGGGAGGGACTGCTGATGGGCGGAGTGCGTGAGTAGTTGGCGAGCTCCGTGCTGCTCGCACGTCCCTCGGCTATGGAGGAGAGCAGATTTGAAGCAAGACACACGCCGAGATATGCATCTGTTTGGCTGGGGGGCATAGTACACACAGCCTGCCCGTAATGTCGCTGGATTGCTGCTAGTTGCTAGTCCGTCCGCCCGCCCGCTGGTCTGCCTACTCCTCCCCCCCCCCGAAATTGATGTACAGGCGGGACCCGGAGGCTAGCACGCATGCTGGAGCTTGGGTGCTCGCATTCTGTCACATTCTGTCTCACTCTCACTCTACCTTACTCTACCTTACTCTACCTGGTCTCCACAGCTTGCTGAGCTGAGACGAGACATCAGGAGATTCACACCGAGGACCGCGCTAGCTCGAGGGGTAGGAAGTGGGGGCTGCGGCTGTGCCTGCAGGTGTAAACTGAGTTTCGGACCATCGGATCCCTCACCCCCTCACCCCCCTCGATGTCATACAGATAGCGTTGCTAGCGTGCTAACGTGGTGCTGCTTCAGATCTCCGTTCACCCCCTCACATCCTGACGCCGGTCAGGGGGGATATTGCGCTACTGAAAGGCTGTTGTGTCACCAGGCTGCTGTTGTTTGTCCTGGTGGTCCCAGATAAAGACTATTACCCTTTTTTTTTCTCTTTCTTCAGCGGCTTCGGCTAGCATCCTCTATCATCCACAAGGGGCACTGGACTCTGGGGGGTGTATACCCACACAGCCTATACACAGCCGACCCTCACAACCTCTGGATCTTCCAAGCGTGCTTTATGGATACCGTGAGTAAACAAGATAGAGTTTATGCCATTTATAAGATACTGTCTCCCAGGTTCGGTGAGTAGCAGGGGAGCAGTAAAATGTTGCTTTTAATGAGAACTGACACGACATATTGGTATAAGGCTTGAAATGCCGTAAACTGCTCTGTGGTTACAAACTGGTCTAAGAACATCTGCAGGAGCAGGGAAATCTTTTTCCCCTTTCTGGTATATGTTTATGTTTTTTTTTTTAGTGCTGTGCAATACTAAGACTGAGAAATAACGAGAGTTGTGTATTCTGGTAACCCTGCTAAAGAGGAATACCCCCTTTTTGCTGCTAGCAGGGTGCACACAAATCGCACATAAATTGCACAGAATCTGCAGGAAACTAAGAAGCTCTATATTTTGCGAGAAATCTCGGAAGCGGTGTTTTTTCGGTAACTGTACCAATTCCACTACGGATAATATTTGTAAGTAGCTGGTCTATTTGGATAAGATCTGGGTATTTCTGACTATTTCTGACTACAATTGGTTAAGAAAGGAGGAAAAAAAAAACCTTTAAGGTCACCAGGGTGCACTTACATAGCATATAAACTGCACATAAATGGTACACAAAACGATGAAAACTTTTAACGCTTACCATATTGCTATACAACGTACCCAAAGTAAACCTGCACCCATAGGTAAACAGCAGCAAAATGCAGTAACCTGCTGAACATCCGCAAACTAAAAACATCAAAACCAAACTAAAGGCATAGTGTGTATACATCTAATCTTATAGGTGCATAAAAATAAATATAAGATTAGCAGAAATAATCAAAGATGCTCCAAACAAATGTTGCGGTGAGTTCTACCTAGTCGCCCATATAACCGCATCGATTATGGTAATTCATAGTACTCCCCCACCAACCCCAATAGTTAAAAGCAACTGTCTAGTAAACACACTATGGGCCAGATTCAGGTAGATGGGAGCATCTTTGCTCCGGAGTAACGCTTCTCATTTGCGTTACGCTGCAGAAATTTTAGGAGCAAGTGCTGTCATTCACGAAGCACTTGCTCCTAAAGTTGCGGCAGCGCATCGCAAATGAGCCGGCGGAATTCAAATTGGGCGGGTACGGGGCGTGTAGTATTTAAACGAAGCGCGTTCCCGCCGCGAACGTACTGCGCATGCGTCGAGTGTTAAAACATCCCCGTGCGCATGCTCCAAATTTTGTGAATGAACGTCAATGACGTCACATTCCCATTCATGAACGTTTTACGCAAGCGACGTTTTTTTTTTTTTTTTCCGACGCGATGACGACGCCTATACCTAACATAGGATATTCCAACCCCATGTAGGTATAACTATGCGCCGCGTATCCCGTCCGGAAACGTCGTAACGTCACTGCGTCGCGCCTGAATGCGATCGTGAATTGCCGATTTCCGCTCATTAACATATTTTTTGAGCGGAAATCGGCGGGAACGCCCCCGGTGCCATTTTTAAGTTGAAGTAACGATGCGATGGCGAAACTCAGTTACGCTGCTCGCATCGGAGCTTCAACCCAGCGTTTCTTGTTTTCTGGTTACAGAAAACAGAAACGCCGGCTTAAAGTCACAGTTAGGCTGGCGGATCACTGGATCCGCCAGCCTAACTGTTCCTGAATCTGGCCCTATAAGGAGTCCCTGCTTTGATTTATAAGAGCTCAGAAGCCTTCTGCACTTCAGGCAAATCCTGAACAATTCAAAAAAAAAAGAGTTATCTAAAGAGTAATTGCAGGAAATTAAGACGCTAGATAAGGATGAGGGGAAGATCACAAAGAGGTGCATAAACAAATCCACCTAAAATAAGTGCCAGTCCAAGCACTATTAAAAAATATTTGATAAAAAATACAGCTAAAGACAGCCCGGATAAAATGGCGACAACCAGGAAAAAAGGGGCTGAAAATGTGCAGAGAACTGGATTGAGAAGACAATCAGAAGCGCTAGAAGGAGCTAGGTCTGCTATAACAGCAGATGAAGAAGACGAAGACCGCGATGTATCGGTAGAAGATTAACTTCCCACTAAAGGAGAAATTGCCAAAATGTTTGCTAGAATGGAAACGGTTATGAATAAAATGGAATCTTCCATTAAAGGGGAAATGGAATCAATACATGAAGATATGAATCATATCCTGAGAAGAGTGGAAGAAACTGAAGAAAAAATAGATTTACAGGCTTTAGAAGTCAAGGAAGTAAAGGAACAGTTAAAAAAGCTACAAAAAGAACAAAGGTACTTGAAATATAGACTGGAAGACCAGGACAACCGAAACAGACGGAAAAACCTGAAGATCAGAGGTCTTCCGGATGAACAAGTAGAGGACCTCCAAGGAAAAATCGATAAAATATAGAAAGTATCGGAGGATCTCCCAAGAGACGTAATTGTGCGTTTCCATAATTTCCATGATAAGGAGCAGATCCGATCACATCTAAAATCTAAGGGCCCCGCTAAATTGGATGAATCCACGCTGCAGATCTTCCCAGATCTTGCAGCAGAGACACTAGCCAGGAAGAGATTATCAAAACCACTAACGGAGCAATTAAAATGACATGATATCCAATATTTTTGGGGCTTCCCAGCTTGTTTAGTTGGAAGAAAAGATGGACGCTCTGCCACTTTAAGATTTCCGGAAGAAACGGTGAACTTTTTTAAAAAATTGAATATCCCAGAAGTAGAGATGCCGGGCTGGTGGGAAAGAGCCCAGAAAGATGGCGCAGTAGTACAGCACGCCTGCCAACAGATCCCAAGAAAAAAATAAACATGCAAATGTACAAAGGGAGGCAGGGATGGTAGACGACAAGTATTTTTTGAAAAAGGTGGAGGTGGGGGCTGATGGGGGGAGAGGATTGAGTGGGGATTGAATCGGAAAGGGAGATAGGGTGAGCGGACGAAGTTTACAGTCAATATAGAAAATGCAAGAAAGGGACGCTAGGGGCACGGGACCCTCTTTAGGGGGGCCAACTTCTCATGGACAATCTACACCGAGTCCAACCTCAAGGGGACAGAACCGTAGGGCCAGATGGAGAAGGGCTGCGGATCTATAGGCCTATGGGAGGCCACTAGCCCCAAATATAGGGGGGAGGGGGAAGGGGGAGGGCGGGCAGGGAGGTAGAGGGATGGAGGGAGGGGAAGAGACAGGGGGTGGGACAGGGAGGGATGGCCTCCAGGAGAACTTACAGGAAAACCTCAGCCGTAAAGAATAGAGATAGCTATAGGAAACTCTCTAAGAAAAATAATATCCTATAACGTTTGAGGTATAAACGCCCCTATTAAAACTGCAAACATATTGAGAGAGCTGGCATTCTTGAAGGCAGATGTGATATTACTACAGGAGACCCACTTGACCTTGGGTACCTGTCGTAGAATCATTTCAAGGGACTTACCCTTATGGTTCTACGCTGATTCTCCAATTGCGAGAGCTAAAGGGGTAGCCATAGGGTTCGCTAGGGGTATAAGGTTTACAGTGGCTGAAAGGGAAGACCCAGAGGGACGATTCTTATTCTTAAATGGGAAGTTAAACGACTTAGAGATCTCATTAGCAAACATCTATGCCCCGAATAAAAAGGCGGCCCAATATGTGGCTGGAATAGTGGAAAAGTTTATACATTTTAGCAAAGGAGAGGTTGTCATTGGTGGGGACTTTAACCTATGTTTAGATCCCAGACTAGATAGTATGTCGCATGCACTGGGGAGTGAGATAGGTCAGAGAAACAAACTAAAAAAGAAGATGTACCAACACCAACTGGTGGATGCATGGAGAGTGCAACATATGAGTCAAAAAGACTATACATTTCACTCACAGGTGCATGGGACGTACACTAGAATCGACTATATTTGGGTAGAACATAAACTTCTCGAATGGGTGGTAGATACAGAGATCGGAATAACAACATTTTCCGACCACTCGCCTATCACACTTCAACTGAAAATTGGCGAATTAGAAAATAAGAAAGTTAATTGGAGACTGAATAAAGAGCTACTACTCAACAAAGTTATAGAGAAGAAAATAAGAAAGGAGATAAATCAATTTTTCAAGGAAAATAGCACAGAGAGAATGTCAGAGGCGATAATCTGGGAAACTCATAAGGTTTTTATTAGGGGAATCCTGATAAAAGAGGGGACTTTTAAAAAGAAAAGTATTAAAGAGAAAAAAAACAAAACTAATTAAAGAAATAACTGAATTAGAACAATTACATAAAGAAACCAATCAAAAAGACTTATGGGAATCGGAACAAAATGGGAAATGAGGAAAGAAGCTCTAGAAGCCCTAATAATTGTAATACCTAAAGAGGGTAAAGATAATACACTGTGCTCCAGCTACAGACCGATCTCACTCTTAAATATCGATCTTAAAATATTCTCAAAAATTCTTGCTAATAGAATGGAAAAAATTATGAAACAGTACACATAGACCAAGTAGGCTTCATAACAGACAGGGAGGGAAGGGACTACAGTATCAGATCCCTCCTAATCATAGAGGAAATCAAGAGAAGAAAGGCCCCAGGCCTGCTCTTGTCTATAGATGCCGAAAAGGCTTTCGACAGAGTGGACTGGGGCTTCATGTTAAATATATTAGAGGCGATGGAAATAGGGCCCAGAATGAGAAGCTGGATAGGAGCTTTATATAACAGACCAACCGCAAGAATCAAAGTGAATGGAAATATCTCAGACCCCTTTGAGCTAGAAAATGGGACCAGGCAGGGATGCCCTTTGTCCCCGCTATTGTTCACGCTGACACTAGAACCCCTATTAAGAGAAATAAGGCGAAATAGGGACATCAAGGGGATAAACATTGGAGGAGAGGAACATAAACTCGCCGCATATGCTGACGATATTATGTTCTATGTAACAAATCCCAGGCTTACTTTACCTAATATCATCAAAACAATAAAAGAATTCGGAACGATCTCTAATTTTAAGATAAACATGAACAAATCAGAAATATTAAGTATCAACATCGCAAAGAAAGAAATAAAAGCCCTACAGGTAGATTTCCCATTCACTTGGAAAAAGGATTTAAAATACCTCGGAATCAGATTAGCAACTGCCGAAGAGACGCTTTATAAGATCAATTTCATCCTATTGTTAAATGAGATTAAAGATGACCTCAATAGGATCGCACCGGGCCAACTCTCGTGGACGGGGCGGATTAATATTTTTAAAATGACAATACTCCCAAAAATTGTTTATAAAATGCAAATGCTCCCAATACCAATTGCACAATCCTTTTTTTTTAAACTTCAGTCAATGTTCCTTAAATTTATATGGCGAGGGAAAAAAACACGTATTAAATTAACACTATTAAATAAAGATAAGACACAAGGTGGATTGGGAGCACCAGACATTAGAAAGTATTATTATTCAATTGTTCTTTCACGAATAATAGACTGGGCTAAAAATAATATAGATAAAAGATGGGTATATATGGAAAATAAAATTAGTAAAATAGTACTGGGAAAAGTAATATGGATTCCGACACAGTTTAGAGGAATAAGCTCAGAAGCTCACGTTATTACAAGACATGCACTAAAACTTTGGGATCAGATTCATAAAAAAGAAAATTGGGTATTTAATTCACCTTTTATCCCTTTAAAAAACACACAATTCTTCCCACCAGGTGTAGAAAAAGGATTTGGTAAATGGTTAAGGAAGGATAATATCCAATTAAAAGACCTAATGGAGCAAAATAAGCTAGCAAGTTTAAAAGAATTAAAAAACAGGAAAGAAATTGTTCAGATTGACGAATGGAGGTACGCTCAGTTGAAACATTACTTTGAGAGTCTTCCACAACCGATGAGATCTGAAACAAATCTTCGACCGCTGGAAACACTGTGTATAGGGAAGATCGAAAAAGGAACAACCTCAAAGATATATAAAATCTTGAATGTTTCAAAATTACAGGGCGCACCTCCGTTCGTCAAGAAATGAATATGAGGTTAAACAGATAATAAAGAGGGTGCATGTGACGTCGGTTAATAATAAGATAATGGAACAGAATTATAAGTGTCTGGTACGATGGTACCTTACAACGGATAGAGTACTGACGCCATCAGTAACCAGAACGCGGTTATGTTGGAGAGGGTGCAATGAAATCAGTACAATGATCCATATCTGGTGGACTTGCCCCAAAATTAGAACATTCTGGACAAAAATTAGACAAAAAATCAGAGAAATCATAGAGATGTCTCTTCCAGATGATCCATGGGTCTGCGTCCTACATGGGGCCCGAATGCCAACAAAAAAATATCTTAGTACGCTAATCCCGGAGTTCTTGAATGCTGCAAAGTGCCAAATATCTGGCTGCTGGCAACAATCTGAGAGCCCCACTTTGAGAGAGTGGTCTTACAAAATAGATGAAATTTACAACAACGAATATTTAAGTTCTAGAGACGAGGATAAACTGGAGGAATTTGAAGCGAAATGGGAAAAATGGAAAGGATTTAAGATCAAGATGGGATATGCAGAGATGATGGAGGCATAACCCAACGTTTTTATACTTACGTCATGAGGATAGCACTAATAAAGAATCAGAGAAAGTTAATTTTGCAAATAGAAAGGCTGAAAGGAGGCTGGGGATGGGAGGGGGTTGGGGAGTGATAAAGGGAGGGAGAAAAGGGAGGGGGGCTGAGAAGCATTTCTAACGCGAATGGTACATTTATATATAAGCGTATAATAATAAAAAAAAATAATAATATGAAATCCACACATGATGTGAAACCAAAGTAGAGTCAGAACTACTGAACAAAACCATGAGTGGGTCTCTTGCTATGGTTAAATCTGAAATGGAGAGAAAAAAAATAAAAAAATTTGAGAGTCCGGGCAGTTTATGAGGTTTTTCCCACTCATCTTTAATGAGATCCTCCAATTCTTCTATGAAAGGAAATAGTTTGGGATCCTTCCTTAATTCGGGGAAATACTTCCCAACCTTCAGTTCTGCCACAGGCTCCTCCCAGCCTATAGCCTCCTTAACAGAGTGTGCAAAGGGTTCAACTAGGCTAAAGTCAAATCCCGCTCTCATCTCATGCTCTTCATGGTCGGACAGGGTCCCCGCCAGCTGGGCGTAAGGGCCGAAAGAGCGATGAGGTGCCTGGGGTGGGATCATCACAGGCCAGAGGGGCCATAGTCCAGCTTGATTCCCGTACTGGCTCTCTAGCAAGATCTGTAGCTGTCCTGGCATCCACCTCCTTTTCTCCGACTGCTTCATTAAAGCAGGTGCGACAGGCTAATTTTCCTGGCAATGCAATAGCACCGCACACCCAGCAGGCATTAGCCGCAGGACGGGTATGGTAACGTTCGTGGTGTGATGATGGAGACCGTCTCCGGTGAGACCTGCTGTGGCGAGTTCGGCTGTGGCATGACCAGCTACACCTAGACTGGTGGTAGCGGGAGGAGGCTCTTGACCGACTTCTGCGGGATCCCCTTGATGTATGCCTGGATCTCTCCCTGCGCCGTGGGCTTGCATTTCTGGGCCTGGTGGGACTGCAAAAAAAGGCAGTGTTTAGTGGCCGGTTCTCTTTTGTCTCTTTACTACTTACCTATTTCTACGATGGCCTCCATACCTTGTTTGTTGGCAGTGGTCTGCTAGGGCAGTGGGCTCCATGAAGTGCACAGAGGCAGCAGAAGCAGCAGCTGGAGGAAGGCAAAAGGGGTGGATAAAGGTTAGGCAAAGTGAAAAGAATAGATGTTCCAAGAAGGGAGAAGGAACTGAGTTACCTGGGGCAAAAATTCCAGTGGAATTGGGGCAAAGCAGCAGCCTTGGGGAGAAAAGGAAAAAGTTTCCCATTTAAATCTGGCGCCGCCGTCGCGGCGTTGATGACGCAATCACGCATGCGCAGTAGCGCCGCGCGCGACCCGACACCATCTTAGATGAGGGCAGAGAAGACCACCAACGTCATTGCTCCGCTGCGCGCATGCGCAGAGCGGCCAGGGAGCGCGGCAGAGCGGAGTGAAGTGGAACCACAAGGCCCAGCAGGCCTGCTGGGTCAAGGGTGACCCAAAAAAAAACGAAAGCACCAAAAAAGGGCATGGAAGGGGAATTTAACAAATACTGACAGCAGACTGGAGAGATGCTGAAAAGAAAGGTAAGGGGAGCCACTGCCAAATATAAGCTCATTTAGCGCTTGTAAGATGCCAGGTATTTGCCGGGATTTTTAACCCCCGAGACCACCAGAGCGGGGTTCCCCCCATAAAGCTCTATTAGAGACTGTACAGGGAGGACTTCCAAACAGGAGAGGCTGAACCTCCTGGGGCGATAGTGGTAGGAGGCAAGCTGTACGTCCGCTTCCTGTTCAGGTGAGGATAAAAAAAGAGAATGATGCCGGGTGTCTCCTATTCAGATTTATAGCTAACCAATCCTGTCAGGTTGTGGGGGCGGAGTCACAACCCAGTATGTGCTGCCATGAATGCGTCAGGAAAAAAGGGTACACCCTTTCCCCCCTCCCATGTTACTCCCACCCTCTGCTATAAGGTGTCGTGCACACGATAGGTTAAACAGAGGACACCGGTCTGATGGACCGTTTTCATCGGTCAAAACCGATTGTGTGTGGGCCCCATAGGTTATTTAACCATCGGTTAAAAAAAAGCCAACTTGTTTTAAAATTAAGAAAGAACATAAGTCTAGTTCCATTAAACTTAACCACTTCAGGTCCGCGTTATTGTCGAAAGACGTCAACAGCGCGGACCTGAGGCGCCGGGGTCACGTCTTTGGACGTCAATGTTTGGGGACAACCAGTGCCGTTGCATCGCCGAGGATTTGATGCGTGTACCCGGCGGCCGCAGTGTCCGGCAGGTACACGCGATCGGCGGTGACAGAGCAGGGACGTGGAGCTCTGTGTGTAAACACAGAGCTCCACGTCCTGTCAGGGAGAGAGGAGACCGATCTGTGTCTCTTGTGCATAGGGACACAGCATCGGTCACCTCCCCCAGTCACCCCCTCCCCCCACACAGTTAGAACACACCCAGGATATACATTTAACCCCTTTCTCACCCCCTAGTGTTAACTCCTTCAATGCCAGTCACATTTATACAGTAATTAGTGCATATTTATAGCACTGGTCGCTGTATAAATGTGAATGTGCCAAAAATGTGTCAACAGTGTCCAATCTGTCCGCCGTAATGTCGCAGTCCCAATAAAAATCGCAGATCGCCGCCATTACTAGTAAAAAAAATATATAAAAAAAATCATAATTCTGTCCCCTATTTTGTAGGCGCTATAACTTTTGCGCAAAGCAGTCGCTTATTGCGATTATTATTTTTTTTTTACAAAGATACGTAGAAGAATACGTTTATGTGCCCAGTAAGCAAGTGGTTAAGTTCCTTCAAACCTTAACTCCTCTGAGGATATGATCTCTGTCTCGTTGATTAAGAAGTCAAATTGGAACTGTAGTGGCTTGCTTGGTACTCGATGTGCACTTTCAACTGAGAAAGACATAGAAGATATATTGTTTTCCCATTGTCATGTTTCCACAAATTCTGTAGGGGTTACTACCTCAGAGTGCTCTGGGAGACCCACCAGCCTTATCTTTTACATCAAAAACAAATTTCAAGATCTTCCAACTTGCGAGCATTATTACCTGATTTTTTTTTATTACATCTGTAACAGGAGTCACTTTTGTACATAGGGTGACAAAGAATCATAATTCATATTACATGAGATGGGACATTAATAATACTTCATATTGCAGGACTGAGATATCACAAGGAGTCATGATGACATGACCAGGTCAGCCAGTGAGTCATACCTTTTGTATAATAGGCTATTGAAATATCCTAAGGTGTTGGCTATTCAATGTAAAGACACCCACTCTCACTGCCATTGTGTGACAAAGCTGTATAGAGAACTTATTCAACAGATGTCTGTGTTACTATTCAAGGTTAATTGAACCCTATTGATAATACGGTGCCGTCATGTCTAGCTACCAATTAAAGAATTATCCTCAGTGAGTGAATAAGGGGGTGGAGATTACATTGTCCTGTGATTAACTGCATTATGTTGTACTGGATATAAGCAAGCTAAGAACCAATAAAGTTGTTCATAAATTTTTTGAAAAACTAAGAGAACGGAGCGCAGTCTCGTTTATTCTGGGAAATGGAATGGATCATGTCTGCCTGGTTGTTGGTGTGTCGGATAAGCTTGTCGTGGTTGGATGGAAGGTTGTAAGCGGTGGTAACCGTTACATTGGTGGCAGCAGTGGGATGATTCCATCTTCAGAAGGACGGCTACAAGGACACATGACAATGGAGGCGGTGTATGCACGGATGAAGCGCTCTTCCCTCAAGGACTTACTGGAGAGCCGGGGCAGACCGGCCAGCAACCGTAAGAAGATGGACATTATTGCAGAACTTGTCCAAATGGATGGAGCGGAGAGGGCCAGCATAACAGAAAGGCCCAGCGTAATGGAAAGGCCCAGCGTAACAGACAGGACACCTGAAGAGGCAAGTTTTAATCGGGCTGTTGAACTGAGACTGGCACATTATGGTCCTAACCCTCCACCGGAGATCATAGACCGGGTTATAGCTGCTGTGGATGCACATTTGCTACCACAAAGAGGTTCTGCAGCAGCAGAAGTCACAGCAGCACCAACGGAAAGGAGGCAAATACATTTTGCTGCTTTTAAGAATTTCATTGAAGCTGAAGGGGAGATTGATGGGTACCTTGCTGATTTTGAACGGCAATGTGCCCTACACCGGGTACCCACTGAGGAATGGGTTACCATTTTGTCTGGGAAATTGTCCGGCCGGGCCAGTGAAGCATTCAGGGCCATCCCAGACAAGGATATTATGAACTATGGACTGGTAAAAGAAGCACTTTTGGTCAGGTATGCCGTCACACCAGAGGCATACCGGAGGCGTTTCCGAGAAACGAGCAAGCAAGCAGGAGACTCGTATACCGAGTGGGCATGCCGCCTACACCGCACTGCATCCCACTGGATCGATGGATGTCAAGCAGAATCCAGGGAAGAGGTGCTGCAGGTGTTCCTGCTGGAGCACTTCTTTGACAAACTGTCCCTGGAAGTCAGAGAGTGGGTCCGGGACCGAAAACCTTTCTCCTTGCCGGAAGCAGCTCGCCTGGCGGACGATTACACAGACACAGACGCCCGCAAACTGGATAACTCTGTGGTCAAGACAACAGCTCGGGTGGATTATCGATCCCCGGCACCCCCTCCGGCTATTGCCTACAAACCCCAGTCGTACCGTCCTACAGCACCACCTCCAGTGGCCACTTATCCTCAGCAGCCCAGGTTCAACTCGCAGGGCTACTTACAACCCATCAAGTGTTTTGGGTGTAAACAACCAGGGCACAAAAAGTCAGACTGTCCCTTGAATCCGGCCAGGCAGTCACAGTCATGGAGACAGCCAGAAAGGGGAAACCCCCACACACCCATGCCGGCGGCCCACTGCGTTGAGGAAGAAGAACATTGGGGCATCCTGCACGAGGCTGATCCAGTACAACAGCTAACCGGGACAACAGGCAGCAACACAGGCAGACTGTCTGGGTCAATGGAAAGGTAGCCAATGGGCTACGTGATTCTGGGGCCACCATGACCCTGCTACAGAAGAACCTCATTCCAGAGAGCCAGCACACCGGAGACACAGTAGCTGTAAGAGTGGCGGGAGGCACTGTCTTCCGTCTGCCCGTTGCCCGTGTTCACTTGGATTGGGGGGTTGGTTCAGGACACGTTAATGTGGGGGTGATGAAAGATTTGCCAGCGGATGTACTACTGGGGAATGATTTGGCCCCTCTTGTTTCTGCTTACGCTCCCATGGGCCCTGATGAAGCCAACCCAGTGACTACCCGCGCCCAGGCCCGTGATGCTGGAACTGACCCGCTTGCTGCTGAGACCCAGGTAGGACTATCTTCCCCGACATGTACTATAGATCAGGCGCCCCTAGGCTGGGATACCCCAAACGTATTCGGGAGGGAAACCCGGGAGGACCCGACCTTACAGAGGTATAGGGCTAAGGCAGATACTCGGGAAAGGGGAATAGATGGGGAGCTTTATGAATGGGTGGGGGACAGACTGTATAGGATCCCCAAGCCAGCCCAGAGAAGTAAGGCCCCTTCACAGAAAAGACAGCTGGTGGTACCTAAAAAATACCACCTGGAGATTCTGCGAATCAGGCATGATGTACCACTAGCAGGACATCTAGGGTCCCGTCGCACAGCCCATAGGATCACACAGAATTTCTTTTGGCCCAATATTAACCAGGATGTGCGACAATACTGCCAAACGTGTGACACATGCCAACGGGTAGGCAAGAGGGGTGACCACCCTAAGGCTAGACTTATGTCTATGCCTATTATTGGGGAGCCCTTTTACCGCATAGCTGTTGACATTGTGGGTCCCTTGGCCAGACCTAGTCCATCCGGGAAGAAGTATATTCTCACCGTGGTGGACTATGCCACCCGTTACCCAGAGGCAGTCGCTATGTCCAACATTGAAGCAGAGACAGTAGCTGATGCCCTGGTTAAGATATTCACTAGAGTGGGGTTCCCTCAGGAGATCCTCTCTGACCGGGGAACCCAGTTTACCGCAGTGCTCACCCAGCAGTTGTGGAAGGTGTGCAATATTAAACCCCTACTTAGCTCACCTTACCACCCACAGACGAATGGTCTCTGTGAGCGCTTCAATGGGACCCTCAAGCAGATGCTGAGGACCTTTTCGGATGCTTGCAGAGACTGGGAGAGATTTCTGCCTCACCTGCTATTTGCGTACAGAGAGGTACCCCAGGAATCCACTGGTTTCTCCCCGTTCGAGTTACTCTATGGGAGAAGGGTGCGCGGACCCCTCGATCTCATTAGAGGACACTGGGAGGGAGAGACAGAACGGGAGGGGACCCCCATAGTGCCTTATGTCCTGGAACTCAGGGACCGCATGGAGCAACTGTCTCTGATGGTAAGGGAGAATCTCCAGGCGGCCCAGGGGAGACAGAAGAGATGGTATGATCGGGGGGCCCGACAGCGTATCTTCCGGGTTGGGCAGAAGGTCTTAGTGCTCAAGCCGGTAAAGACCGACAAGATGCAGGCATCCTGGCAAGGCCCATATAAGGTAGTAGCCCAGGTATGTGATACCACCTATGTCATTGCCAGCTGTGCAGATGAAAGAATCCAGCGGACCTTTCATGTGAACATGCTGAAGGAGTATCAGGAACGGCAGGAGGATGTCGCTGCCGTATGCGCCCCTGCTGCGGACGACTCCGAAAATTTGCCCCTCCCGGATTTACTAGAGGGAGACCCCCAGACTGATCTCATTAGCCTTGTACAGCTAGGGGACCGGTTAAGTCCCACAAAGAAGGAACAGGCTAAGCGGCTTCTATGGGAGAAACAGGCAACTTTCTCCCAAAAACCGGGCTATACGACTCTGGCTGTGCATAAGGTCGAGACCCCTGGACAAGCACCCCTTCGACAGGCCCCCTACCGTATCCCTGAAGCCGTCTGAGAAGGGATGCGGAAGGAGATAAAGGAGATGCTTCAGTTAGGAGTCATTGAGCCCTCAGACAGCCCTTGGGCCTCGCCTGTAGTCCTAGTGCCTAAGAAAGACGGAACTACCCGGTTCTGTGTGGACTACAGGCGACTCAATGAGAAGACCACCACTGACGCTTACCCGATGCCCCGGGTAGACGAACTGCTAGATCGTATAGCCAGGGGACGTTATCTGACTACAATCGACCTGTGTAAAGGTTATTGGCAGACTCCCCTGGCCGAGGATGCTATCCCCAAGTCAGCATTCGTTACCCCATTCGGCCTGTACCAGTCTAAGGTCATGCCATTCGGGATGAAAAATGCCCTGGCGACCTTCCAACGTATGGTGGATAGGCTCCTCGATGGCTTCCAAGATTTTGCTTGTGCATACCTGGATGACATTGCGATCTACAGTGAGTCTTGGGAGGAGCACTTGTGTCACGTAGGGGTGTTGCTGGACAAGATTCAGACCGCCGGCCTGACCTTAAAACCAGACAAGTGCCATCTAGGTATGGCAGAGGTGCAGTACCTGGGACACCGAGTAGGGTGTGGGAACCAGAGACCAGAACCAGCCAAGGTAGAGGCAGTAGCTAACTGGCCCACACCCCTCACTAAAACCCAGGTATTGGCCTTTTTGGGGACTGCAGGGTACTACCGACGTTTTGTCCCCGACTATAGTGCCATCGCCAAGCCCCTGACGGACCTGATGAAAAAGAATTTACCTAGGCAGGTCCTGTGGTCTCCAGCTTGTGAAGCCGCGTTTCTAGCCCTCAAGCAAGCACTGGTAAATGCCCCTGTCTTGGCTGCTCCAGCCCCTAACAGACGTTTCCTTGTTCACACAGATGCTTCCATGTTTGGACTGGGGGCGGTGCTAAGCCAAATCGGAGAGGATGGAGGAGAACACCCTGTCGCATACCTGAGCAGAAAACTACTCCCACGGGAAGTCAGCTATGCGGCAGTGGAGAAGGAGTGTTTAGCCTTGGTTTGGGCCCTTAAGAAGTTGAACCCTTACCTGTACGGACAGGAATTTTCATTAGTCACCGACCACAACCCATTGGTGTGGCTCAATCGGGTCTCAGGAGACAATGGTAGGTTGCTGCGGTGGAGCTTAGCCCTGCAACCTTACAACTTCACCATCAGCTACCGGCCCGGTAAGCAAAATGGCAATGCTGATGGGTTATCTCGGCAAACAGACGTCATTCCGGCCTCCTAGTTCCGGACATCCCCAAGTTGACCCGAAAAGGATCAAGCCGGGTCTGCCGGAGTGTTCCACAAGGAGGGAGCCATGTAACAGGAGTCACTTTTGTACATAGGGTGACAAAGAATCATAATTCATATTACATGAGATGGGACATTAATAATACTTCATATTGCAGGACTGAGATATCACAAGGAGTCATGATGACATGACCAGGTCAGCCAGTGAGTCATACCTTTTGTATAATAGGCTATTGAAATATCCTAAGGTGTTGGCTATTCAATGTAAAGACACCCACTCTCACTGCCATTGTGTGACAAAGCTGTATAGAGAACTTATTCAACCGATGTCTGTGTTACTATTCAAGGTTAATTGAACCCTATTGATAATACGGTGCCGTCATGTCTAGCTACCAATTAAAGAATTATCCTCAGTGAGTGAATAAGGGGGTGGAGATTACATTGTCCTGTGATTAACTGCATTATGTTGTACTGGATATAAGCAAGCTAAGAACCAATAAAGTTGTTCATACATTTTTTGGAAACTAAGAGAACGGAGCGCAGTCTCGTTTATTTTGGGAAATGGAATGGATCATGTCTGCCTGGTTGTTGGTGTGTCGGATAAGCTTGTCGTGGTTGGATGGAAGGTTGTAAGCGGTGGTAACCGTTACAACATCTTTAATATATTTGCCCAATGGCTGTGATTAGTCCTCTAAGTCTTTAAATTTGTAAGTGAAAGGACCCACGCTATGGAAAGGAATATGAATGGAAAAATATATGTTACAAATGTATAATAGGGCTGCTGCAATAGTGTAAGGTAAATAACCCAACTGATTTAAAAAATGTAATTTAAACTCAGCCCTGCTCCTATAATTCAAACAATATAACTTATAATATTTATATGCCTTAAAATAATCTGTACCATTCAGCTATCTATGAGTATGATAACATAATAAAGTGCACAATACTAATAGAGCGCAAAATAAAGTGAGTTTAGATGGAGGCATTTTTAAACTAAGCATTACACAATTCAATACTTAGGAACTCTAAGTTTTTTGGAATTGGGTCTCAAATATGCTCTACCTTAGAATATTAATACATTTAGAATAGGGTTGTCTCAATACCGATACTAGTATCGGTATCGGGACCAATACTGAGCATTTGCGCAAGTTCTTGTACTCACGCAAATGCTCCCGATGCTTCCGATACTTATTTTGTGAGTAAGAATAAATTAACCCAACAAAACACTTATACAAACGACTGCTGTAAATAAGAGGTTCCTGAGAGAAGGGAAAGAAAAAGTGCAAGGTAATCGGCTGTCCTCCAACAGAAAGTGTCCTGCCCTCTAGCCCATCAGCTCACGAGACCATAACTTCCTCCTTCATTTTACTCTTCAGCCCGATTGCCAGTAGCCCCCACCTAACCGGAGAGGGAAAGTGCCCATCCCAAGTCCTACCAACCATCTCAGGTCTATACATCTGATAATATATATATATATATATATATATATATATATATACACATACATATACACCAACCCCCACCCAATTCTCAGGAACCCCAAAACAATGCCACAAACGCATATGGTGACACCTCACGCGTGTGCGGCCCACCACAGCTCTAAGGCCCGTTGTAAACAGTCCTGGAGCCCCAGGACCCACATGTTGATACCCACAGGGGTCAAGTGCACCCCATCACCCCTGAGGAAAGGGGAAACTCACTTTCCAGTTCGCAGTGGCGAACAACCAACCCCCCATGATGGATGACGAACTAGGAGACGGCCTTATTGGCCTTAATCCTGGCCCTATTGACCCTGTCCACAGACCAAGCACCCCTCCATGCCAACCTCCCCACCATTTCTGACCACACCACTAAAGTGTCGGGGAATGCGCTTCGAAGGCGCATTAAGTCCCACTTAATGTCCCGAATCAGATCGCGAGACGCTCTAAGGAAAAGGTCATTGCCCCCGACATGAAGCAATAGCACATCAGGGGGCATGTCTAATCTCGCATAATGCTGTACCTCAGGCATAACCCTGGACCAGAGCATGCCGGGAATACCGATCCAATGGACCGTGGCTTCCTCCCCAGAAAAACCCAACTGCCTACCCTCACTCCTAGCCCCCCAATGAACATAGGAGTGGCCCAAGATCCATATCAAGCAGATCGAGCCTGAAAAGAAAAGAACAGGGAACACCAGAAACAGAGAATTAACATGTAAGAGTCACACCACCACACACTCTGAGCAAGTATTGACGTACCAACACAGAACACTGAAACACGGGAACAGGAAAGGAATGCCGACCCCCCTCGCCGTACACCCCCTTATAAAAGCTGCGGTCATACATATAGCCTGAACCGGCGGGACTCCCAGGGACCTATCCGCTGCAGGATCTCATCGCTCAAACCCCACCGTGAGGCTTCTGTTGCCGCCGCAATCCTAAAAGAATGAGAAAAATAGTCCGCTGCATCGAAACCACGCACCCCCAAACTGCCTTTAAAAACTGCCCCAAATTGATACCTGGACAACGGCCGCCCATCAGCATGAACCAGGAGCGGGCCCACACCTGGCGGGCGCAAACCCAAACATTCTCGAACTACTTCCACTGGACACACCCCTAGCCCTGGTACCTTGCCCAGGACCACCTTGGTGCCCCTGCCCAATTGATCGGTTTTAGACCTCCGGATGAACAACGTGACCCAATCAGTGAGCACCCTCACATCGGAAACTTGCAAACCCCCCGCCACCGTTTTAGAAGGGCTGATCCAAATCCCAAACCCTTAAACCCCTGAAAAATGCCAACACAAACAAGCCTTGAAACTCGAAGAACACACCTGAGGTAAAACACCAACCAGAACCTCCAACATGTGTAGAGAAACCAGCCTCCTGGAATCCGGCCGGACACAACCTTTTCGATAACCCTGCAATGCCTTGCGGACCACGAACGCCTTGGTGACATCTTCCACCCCATATAATTGAAAAAGGAATGCCAAATCCGCCATTTTAGTGTTCAAGGAGGCCACCGACACCCCTTCCTCACAACACTTACCCAATAAATATAACAGTACGTGCAACCGGTCCTCAGCCGATGGACCAACCCCAAGATCACTCACCAGACTACGCCATTCCTGCCAGACACGCTCATACGACCTCCAGGTGGAGTCAGCTACTGACCACCAGGCTAAATCTATCACCGCTCCAACACGAGGTCCCACAAGCCACTGGGGCATGGAACCCCCACCTGCTCTGCCTCCGGAGCCAGCCGCCGGAACCTGTCCCACTGCAAACGAGAGAGTGCATCAGCCACCTCATTGTCGACCCTGGGTATATGCATGGAACAAACAACAATATTCAACGCCAAGCATTTCAAAACCAAAGCCCGCAACAAACGAACCACTGGCAAAGACAAAGCTATCAAGGAAGAAATGGCCTGAACCACCCCCATATTATCGCAATGAAAGTGCATCCTCCGGTTCCTGAACTCCGCCCCCCACAGTTCCACTGCCAACACTATCGGGAACAACTCCAGCAGCATCAAATTCCTGATCAACGGTGACCCGGCAAGTTGCTCCGGCCACCGACCCGCACACCATTTTCCCCTAAAGTAGGTTGCAAACCCTACCGACCCAGCTGCATCGGTGAACAGTTCTAATTCGCTCGCCGGGACCACTGGAGCCAACCACATTGATTTTCCATTGTACTGCTCCAAAAAAGAGTCCCACACCTTCAAATCCTCCCTGTGCCCCAGACCCAGTCACACAAAGTGATCTGGGGCTTTGACACCCACTGCGGAAGCCGCAACCGCCTGCAGAACACTCTTCCCATCGGCATAATTCGGCAGGCGAAATTAAGCTTGCCTAACAAAGACTGCAGATCCCGTAACTTAATTTTACCACTACAGGCCGCCACTGCGACCGACTCACGCAAGTCCACCAGCTTATCCTCTGCAAGCCGGAATTCCATTCTAACCGAATCAATGACAATGCCCAAGAATTTCAGCTCGGTCACTGGCCTTTCTGTCTTGTCCTGTGCCAGCGGGACCCCAAGCACTTTGAAAACATGCTGAATAGTCATGAGTAGAATCAGGCAAGTCCGGTCATCCGGCGGCCCGACCACTGCCAAGCCCGACAGATCCCAAACCACCCACTCCAAAAATGAACTGAACATCTCAAAATACGAACAAGAAATGGCACAGCCCAAAATACTGACCCCCCCAACAACACCCCAACAAGCGCACACTATCCGGATGAACCGGCAAGAGCCGAAAGGCCGATTCAATGTCAGTCTTGGCCAACAAGGCCCCCCTACCAGAACGCTGAACCCAACGCACTGCCTCATCGAAAGACGCATATGACACTGTACACAAGGCAGGGTCAATGGCATTGTTCACACACCCCCCTTTTGGGTAAGAGAGATGGAGGATGAGATGGTGGATGAGCCGAAACTGATTCAACTCCCGCTTCGGCACCACCCCCAGTGGTGACACCACTAAGTCGCCCACCGGCGGGGCTTCAAATGGCCCCACCATCCTACCCAACCCCACCTCCTTCCGGAGCTTTTCAGTAACCACCTCCGGGTGATCAGAAGCAGACTTAAGGTTAGCAGCCAAAGGAGGGACTATACCCAAATCACTGGGAATCGGGAAACCCTCCTTAAAGCCCAACAACAAGGCCCGCACAGCTACCCTATTTGGGTACCTACTTAGATACGGCGCCATCTTTTCCACCATCACTGGCATCCTCCCTTTTTCCAGCGTCACCTGACTTCTTTCCCTTCTTAAAACATTTCGACAGGGGGTGGGCAGTTTTTCCTCCTCCTCCTTTTTACTCTTGTCAGGCTTCACTTTATTCAAGTTAAACTTCTCAAGGGGAATCAACGAGAATATTTCCACAAACTCTACCTTCCGTATCCGCTCCCTCACCTCTGCCTTCAAATGAGACCCCAAGGGCGCATCGTAACAAACATATACCTCACACCAAGCCACGTCCACTAACCTCACACCATCCGCCGACAAACCGGACGCAATCCCCGGAACTGCACCCACCTGTGCCCCCCCCCGCAGGAGGGCCACTCGCAGCGGGACTGGCAACCAGTAATGCCGCCGGCAGCGGCGACACCCCTGCACTTACCTGGGACGTAGTCACCGTCCCAACGCCTGTTGACGGACCAGAGGGGGCTAACTACACCCCCCCTCCCCACTCTCCTGGGCAATCCCACCCAAACCTGCAATCAGTAAACTAACTGCTCCTGCACTAACCGGCTCCGTCACGGGAGGAACCAACCACGCAGCAGTGGGAAGCACCGTGACAGCTGGAGGAGGCCCGCCAGACCCCCCACCAGCCATGGCCCTACATCCCTGTAACAAGGAGGACAACAACTGCTGCAGCATGACTGCACCCACGTCAGGGCCCCCCCACCAGCAACCCCACCCCACCAGGAGAAGGCCACCCTGCACCAGACCCCCCCCCGACGGGGAACCCAGAGAAGGAACAACAGTAGCAGGAGAAAGAGGGGGAGAAGGAAGGGGGGAGGGGATGAAACAGCAGCAGGAGAGACAACATACAGGGACTTAGAAGATGACTTACCCGGCTGCCCAGTGGAAACCGTCTGACCAGCCGCTGCTCCGGGTCCGTGCTGAAGCCTCGACGGGCCCGGCACCTCTGAAAGCTCCCCCTCTGACCGATGATCCCCTTGCCCTGCAAGGGACACTGAGCCCCCCGACAAGGCCAAAGACCCGCTGCCCGATGAAATGCCAGGAGCCCTGAGGTCAGGCCGCACCACGTCCACTGATCTCCCCAGCGGAGCCCCCTGTGTGGCAGCAGGAGCCGCTCCTGAATCGCTGTTGTCACCCCTTATTGTACCTCCACTTCCTCCCCGAACAGCCGCAGCCGCCCTGGCCGACGACCTCCGAGCCGTGCCCACCAATCTCCCCTGCCGTGTAGGGTCCGCCAGCACCACCGCTCCCGCAGACTCCAGTGTGGGCCTGGTAGGCCCCGGGGATGGCACCCGCCAACCCGCCCCTCTCTGAGGCTTGGCCTTCTTCCTGGCATCCCCGGAGGCCGCAGAGGCCTGTATCTTCCTAGCTCCAAGGGGGCCGTATGTGGGCTACTCCCCTGCTGGCTCTCCCCGGATGGTCCCCCAGGGCTGTATCTAGCTGGCAGCCTAGAACGCTTGGCCCGGCGTGGAGAGGGGGGCGGGAGGGGGGGTCGCGGGACGTACCTTCGCCCGGGTCGGTCAGCAACACCGCCAGCTGTTCCTTATACCACTGCGGTCCGTTGACTCTGGCTGCCGCTCGAAGCCGCTCAAACATACCCTCCAAGTGATCCATTGTTGAGGTAACAGCACAGAAAAAACAGACTGTGTGTTACCTTGACCATGGATGGCGCCTGAATGATCGGTTCCTCCTCGTGCTGCCTAGCCCCGCCTCCCGGCCAGACATAAAGCCCGCCCACTTCCCCTTCCTGTGTGTGCACCGCACAGTGTTCCCCTAGTCATGGGGCCCCTCCACCTGGGTTCCCCCTACTACGGGGCTTTCTTTATAACTAATGGAGAAAGAAATATATACAAAACTTACATTCTCTCTGAAGTGGAATTCCAATAAAAACTTTTCTAGCTTTGGATAGAGTGGGAAAGGGACAGAGTATCTATCATGTTTTATTTCTCTTCATGTCCACAAGATGTATTACCTTTGGTAATTGGCACTGGAAAGGGTATACCATTGTAAGATTTTCCTTTGTCTCCTATTCTAATAAATCTAAATAAAAACTTGAAAAGAATGCTAATTGTTCCTAGACACATTTTTGTCAGAAATTCCACCTTTATATCTGGGTTGCTGGTTGTGTGTGTGTGTGCTGTGTATAGGTACAAAGGGCAAACATGAAAACTGAGATCCTTCCAAGATACATGTCACAAGATAAAACTTTTTCTTAACTGTAATGCCGTGTACACACGGTCGTTTTTTGCGATGAAAAAAAACGACGTTTTTCAAACTTCATTTTCCAAAACGACGTTGCATACACACCATCGTTTTTCTACAAAGCTCTAGCAAAGTGTGGGGACGTACACCACGTTCGACGGCACTCTTTTCCATTGAAGCTCCGTCTCATAACTTGCTTCTGAGCATGCGCGGGTTTAAAAACGTTGTTTTCAACGTCGTTTTGCCCACACACCATCACTTTTTATTACACAAAAAAACAACGTTTTGAAAAACGACACAAAAAATTCAAGCATGTTGGAATTTTTTTTTGGTCGTTTTTTTTAAGACAAAAAACAACGTTTTGCCCCCACACGATCAATTTAAATGACGTTTTAAAAAACTTTGTTTTTTTTCATCGCAAAAAACGACCGTGTGTACGCGGCATAAGACCCTTTACCATTGTTGAATGCTCTTGAGAACAAATCTTGATACAATATATCAGAATAGTTTTTACCTTTTAAAATGGCACTATCACATATAGCTTAAATGCATTAATCAATAATAATTTCTAGTACACACTTAACAAATATTCACAGAATAATTCCTATCTATTTATTCCTGTGAAATGCTATATGTCCAGTGGAAAAAAATACCATCCCCTTTCTAATAAACAACTGAATATGTAATTACATTTTTGTTAAATTGTACATGCATTGCTTACTGCAAGGTCACAGATTTTAAACTGCATATGCTACTAATGGAGCACATTTATCATTTCCTGACAGGCATTCAGCAGCATATGTGAAATAAGATGGAGTTCCCAGTTTATATTCTATTGGACATTGTTGGGATTTAATTGGACATTTAGAATTTAAAATTCAATTTCAGATAACAAGGGATCATTCAAAAACATATGCATAAATGTTAATCATAAGGTGCTAGCAAGGTGAAATTTAAACTAAACCCAACACATATTGTAGCAAAAAGAGATGTTAGCAAAAAAAATATGATTAACAAGCTATTACAATATCTATTTATTCAATTTATCTAATTTGCTGGACAAAGCGTACCACTTTAATGTATGGGAACATTTACTTCAAAATAAATTAATAGTGTGTTCAAGCAAAAAAAACTGTTTCAAAATAATGTCACTAAACTTCTTTGGATACTTACCTTGAAGAGCACAGAGCATAGCTGATTCACTTACCTTTGAGTATTTGTGTGATTTCAGGTCACTTTAAAATTATTTTCACTATAGCAGGCTATCCTATCACAGAAATCAAATCAAGCTCCTCAACTTGTAAAGTAAAGGTATCAGGAAAAACATTGCTATGCCATTAGACAGTTATATCACTAGGTTTAATAACTTATTTAGGCAAACACTTAAAACCAGGATTGAGTTTCAGGTTCCATGAACCATGAATTATATCTGAACTCGAGCATTTTGCAGTTCCATAATTTGTCAATGATGTCAGCCAGCATCCCCAGACAGTTTTGTTGACATTCATCTCTCCGGGGATATGTAATTTACAGGAGTATGTGTCAGGGAACTCCTGTGAGATGTTTTGCACACAGACGTACACAAGCACAAAGCCTTTGCCATAGAATGGCGCACAGGCGCGTGCATGCGCAATCTCAGGTGCGCATGCGCATGGGCCGCGTTCACACGTACAAGCCTAATTCCCCTTGGCGCCAGACAGCCTATTTAAGGGGAGTCTGGGCTCTTGTACTTTGCTGACTGATCTTCAGTTGTGTTCCTGAATCATGCTCTGATCCTGTGTGTCCTCCCAGTATTTAGGTCCTGTACTGTTGCCCATCTCTGACCCGACTCTGTCTATATTTTGGTACCTTACTGCCCGCCTGCTGACGAACCTGGCTATCCCTGAGACCTTGCTCCTGTCTATGTTCCCGGTTGCTCTTAACTCTTGGTTACCTGCCTGGCTATTTCCTGTTCCTATATGCCCAGGCAGCTGAAGTAAAAGAATTAAAAGAACAGATGAAAGAGATACAGAAAGAACAAAGATACATGAAATATATGCTGGAAGATCAGGAAAATCGCAATAGAAGGGAAAACCTGAAGATTAGAGGATTACCGGATGAACAAGTGGAAGATCTACAGAAAAAAAAAGATAAAATATTCGGTCAGATGCTAGGGAAAATAGCAACAGAACAGATAAAACTTGAAAGAATTCACAGGATAAGAAAACCAGCAGGTGTGGCGGAGAAATTGCTAAGAGATGTGATCGTGCGATTCCATAATTTTCAGGACAAAGAGCAGATCCGCTTGGGTCTAAAATCTAAAGGCCCTGCTAAGTTCGAAGAATCTACGTTACAGATCTTAACGGACCTTGCAGCTGAGACACTAGCCAGAAAAAGACAATTAGAGAGGCAACCTCTAAGAAAATTTATAACAAGGTTTTAGTTATAGGATACCTCATACTATTAGATGACAAAAATGAATATCATATCATATAATGTCCGTGGAATAAATGCGCCTATCAAAAAGGCAAATATAATAATACAGGAATTAATCTCCCTAAAAGCCGATCTGGTCCCCCTACAGGAAACTCATCTGAGTCTGGGCGCAAACTGCAGAATTATCTCAGATGAGTTTCCCCGGTGGTTCTACGCGGACTCCGCTATTTGTCGCGCCAAAGGTGTGGCCATTGGGTTCGCCATTGGTGTCCGGTTTACTTTGGAGGAAGGGAAGGCAGATCCTGAGGGTCGCTTCCTATTTCTAAGGGGGAACCTGAACGGCGCCGAGATTTCACTCAAAATGTTTATGGACCAAATAAAAAACCTGCTCAATATTTGGCGGGAATTGTGGAGGAGTTCATGAACTTTAGGACAGGAGGGGTCATAATCTGTGTTTAGATCTGTAATTAGATCGCATACAAAGGGTACCGGAATGGGTCAAAGGAATAAATTAAAAAAGAAGATGTATCAACATTAGCTTGTAGATGTATGGAGGTCTCAACATGTAAGACAAAGAGATTACACATTCCGCTCCCCTGTGCATGGGACGTACACAAGAATTGATTATTTTCTAGTAGAACATAGGTTATTGGAGATAGTGGAAGATACAAAGATCGGAATTACAACATTCTCCGACCATGCACCAATCATACTTCAATTAAAAATAGGGGAGAGAGAAAATAGGAAAGGCAACTGGAGACTTAACAAAGAACTCTTACTAGATAAAGATATAGGGCCAGATTCAGGTAGAGTTACGCCGGCGTATCAGTGATACGCCAGCATAACTCACACTTTGAGCCGGCTTATCTGTTTTCTGTATGCAGAAAACAAGATACGCCGGGATTGAGTCCAGATATGAGCGGCGTAATTGTATTTCACCGTCGTATCGGAACTGCAATTTTAAAATGGCCGCTAGTCGAGTTCCCGCTGTATTACGCCGATAATATGTAAATCAGCGAGATACGGCAATTCACGAACGTACGCGGGCCCGACGCAGTAACTTTACAATGTTTCCGTAAGGGGTTTCCCGGCGTAAAGATAAAGCAACAAAAAGCACGAGTATCCTCTGTTAAGTATGGCCGTCGTGACCACGTCAAATTGAAAAAGTTGAACGTCATTTGCGTAACTCGTCCGTGAATGGGGATTGACGTCATTGACGTTCACGTAGAAAACACCGTCCTAATGTGGAGCATGCGCACTGGGATACATTGACGGCCGGCGCATGCGCAGTGCGTTCGCCGTGGGATCGCGCCTAGTTTAAATACTACACGCCACCTACCCGCCCAACTTTAGGAGCAAGTGCTTTGTGAATACAGTACTTTCTCCTAAAGTTTCGGCGGTGTAACGTAAATGAGCAACGTTACGCCAGAATAAAGATTTGCCCATCTACCTGAATTTGGCCCATAGAGAAGATGTTAAGAAAGAAATTGGAACACTTTTTTATAGAGAATAGTACAGAAGGAATGTCTGAGGCTCTATTCTGGGAAACCCACAAAGTTTACATCAGGGGTATTCTGATTAAAGAGGGAGCTGAAAAACATAAAAATAGAAGAGAAAAAAATAAGTCTAACGAAAGAAATCTTAGAACTAGAACTACTACATAAAGATACAGGAGAGAGAGATCTTCTACTGAATCTTTGTATTAAAAGAGAGGAAATGAGAGGACTAATCGAATAGGAATCCCGAGCAGCCCTTAGTTTGCTTAAGAAAGAAAGGTACCTATGCGGTAATAGGATGGGAAAATACCTGGCAAATTTATTAATAAAAAAAAAACAGCTTATTATATACAGAGAATACAGACAAACACTGGAGAAATAAGCTTTAAGACATCAGATATAGTAAATAACTTCCAGGAATTTTACGAAAAACTCTACGCAATTAATAAGAATGCTTTCAATCCCAATACCACAAGCGTATTTAAAAAAATTACAATCAATGTTTCTAAAATGTATATGGAGAGTGAAAAAGTCACGCATTAAATTAAGTTTACTGATTAAAGACAAGTCACGAGGAGGGTTGGGGGCACCAGACTTAAAAAAATACTATCCCGCGATCGTAATTTCACGAATAACGGACTGGGCTAAAAATAATACAGAAAAAAGGTGGTTACGTCTGGAAATTAAAATGAGCACTGGGGAAATTAATATGGGTCCTGGCACAGTTTAGAGAAATTAGTCATGAAACTCACTATATCACAAGGCACGCATTCAAACTATGGGATCAAACACATTTTTTTCTTTTGTCTTTTTCTCTTTCTCTGCACCGTTGCCTTACACAGGGTGGAGATGGGAAGATGGGGGTCTTGAGGAGAGGATAAAGGGTGAGGGTATTAGGGGAAAGAAATGGGGAAGGAAGAGATGCGGAGATGGAGAGGGAATTCGCGGAAAAAGAAAAGGGAAGGAAAAGGAAAAGAAAAGAGGAAAATATGGAATACATAGATTAACTAGGGTAGGAAATGAAATAACTGGGGAAAAATGGTATTATGTTAACAAAGGGATGGTATTTTTTCTTCTGCATTTTTTTTTTTTAAGTTGCTACGGATATATTCTTATTTTCCTCTGATGTAACTAGGGATGAGCCAAACACCCCTGGGTTCGGTTTGCACCAGAACCTGCGAACAGACCAAAAGTTTGTGTGAACTTTAGAACCCTGTTAAAGTCTATGGGACTTGAACGTTTGAAATCTAAAGTACTAATTTTAAAGGCTAATATGCAAGTTATTGTCCTAAAAAGTGTTTGGGGACCCGGGTCCTGCCCCAGGGGACATGTATCAATGCAAAAAAAGTTTTAAAAACTGCAGTAATTAAAAAAAAAATGATGTGGGGTTCCCCCTAAATATCCATTCCAGACCCTTTAGGTCTGGTATGGATTTTAAGGTGAACTCCACCCCAAATTTAAAAAAAAGATTCCATGGACCCCCACACATTTTTTTTTTATGAATGACTTTTCTCTGTATTGCCGGGAGCCGACAATTCATTATAGCCGCAAGTGATTTTAAATTACTTTTTTTCATTCAGAAATTACACTTTGTGCAGGGACAGTTCTAAGCATGGGAAACAAGCGCTACTTTACAGGCATACTATACACCCCCCCCCCGGTATGAAATTTAAAGGAATATTTCACTTTTATTGTTTCACTTAAAGGTATTATTAAAATCACTGCTGCCAAAAAAAAACTGCAGCTTTTAAAACACTTTTTTTGCATTGATACATGTCCCCTGGGGCAGTATCTAGGTCCTCAAACACTTTTTAGGACAAAAACTTGCATATTAGCCTTTAAAATTAGAACTTTAGATTTCAAACGTTCGAGTCCCATAAACTTTAACAGGGTTCTAAAGTTCACACGAACTTGACGCGAACACCCCAAATAGTTCGCTGTTCGGCGAACAGGCAATGTTTGAGTCGAACATGAGTTCTACTCGAACTCGAGGCTCATCCCTAGATGTAACATATGAAAGGCAATATAGTTGAAGAGGAAGATGTAAAGTCCATATATATTGTTTGTATCACCATTGAATTCTGCATGTTCCTATTATGTTTACCTCTGTAGGTCTTCCTTATTTAAAATAAAAACAGAGATTTAAAAAAAATAAAAAATAAAGAAAAATGGGATTATAATTTACCCCTTATACCTTTAAATGACACACAAAAAATTGCACCGGGGGAAAAAAAAAGGTTCGGTAAATGGTTAATTCAAGAAAATATCCAATTAAAAGATGTTATGAAGCAAAACAGGTTGCTAACACTTCAGGAATTAAAAAATAATAAGGAAATGATTTTGATTGATGAATGGCGGTACGCGCAAATAAACCACTTCTTTGAAAGACTTTCCCAAACTATTAGATCAGAAGAAAATCTTCGGCCCCTCGAACATCTAAGTGGGGGGAAGGTTGAAAAGGGGATAATTTCCAAGGTCTATAAGATCTTGAATGAATCAAAACTACAAAACATCCCGCCATACATCAAGAAATGGGAGGAGGATTTGGGCTCAGGTGTAGACGAGTATGAGATCTGTCAGCTAATAAACAAGAATTCATGCGACATCGGTCGACAATAACACTATGGAACTGAATTATAAATGCCTGGTGCGTTGATACCTTACCCCGGATAAAGTATTTAAGTACTCAGGAACCACTTCACAGTTATGTTGGAGGGGCTGTAATGAAATAGGAGGAGATTAGACAAAAAAATTAGAGACATTTCAAACGAAGAACTCAAAGATGACCCATGGGTTTGTGTATTACACAGGTCCCGAATCCCATCTAAACAGTACCTGAAGACAATAATTCCACAACATTTGAACGCACCAAAGAATCAAATAGCTTGAAATTGGCAAGAACCGGAGAGTTCATCATTGAGAGGGTGGTGTAATAAAGTAGAGAAAATCTATAATACCTCAGATTTAGGGATGAAGAGAAATGGGAGGAGTTTGAAGAGCGGTGGAATGACTGGAAAGGGTATAAGCAAATGATGGGATATTCAGAAGTGATGGGTGCCTAAAGCTTAAAGCTTAGAGTCTAATGCCGCGTACACACGGTCGTTTTGTGTGATGAAATAAAACAACGTTTTAAAAAATGTAATTTAAAATGATTGTGTGTGGGCAAAACTTTGTTTTATGTCTTCTGAAAAACGACCAAAAAAAATTTGAACATGCTTCAATTTTTTATGTCTTTTTCAGGTCATAAAACATTATTGTGTGTGGGCAAAACGATGTTTAAAATGACATTTTTAAACCCGCGCATGCTCAGAAGCAAGTGCCGTCGTACGTGTTGTATGTAACCGCGCTTTGCAAGAGCATTTTCAGAAAACGATGGTGTGTAGGCAACGTCATTTTTTAAAATTAAGTTTGAAAAACGTTCTTTTTTTACAAGACAAAAAACGACCATGTGTACGCGGCATAAAGCTATACAAGATAATGGTATGAGGTAACGTCGCAGAGAGACAGAAAGGTTAGTGTTAGCTGGGAAGAGTTAACTAAGAGAGGTTGGGAGAAGAGGGACGGGATGGGAAGAGATGGAGGGGAAAGGGGGAGGGGGAAGGGAATTAATCTCCACGCGGACACAGATGTATTAATAACCCCTTTTTGACAATTGGGCACTGGATGCTTGGAAAAGGAAAAAGAAGACAAAAAAAAGAGTAATAAAATATAAGAAATGAGAAAGAATAAGGAGAAAGAAAAATATATAATAAAAAAAAAAAGAAGAGGAAAAAGTAAGAAAATATACCACAATGATGTGAACCATATTTGAGACAGCGAATGAACGCGAAACTGAATGAGTCTCACGGTGGTGTTCTCTGAGGTGGGAAAAAAAAGGACACTGGATGAACAGGAAAAGGGAGATGAGGGATGGATGTGCTTCAAAGCAAGAATTCAGGTAACAAGGGGACATGGATCCAAGGCAATGGGGAAGCAGGAAGGGCAAGTCCAGGATGGGTTAGGGATAGGGATAAGGTCGGATTGGGTTAGGAAGATGCAGGCTCAACATCAGGATCACAGGCTCAAGGTCAGGGAGAGAGACACCAAGGCGAGGCGTGCTTACCGGGTATAAATAGGGATGTCAGTAATTGGCTTCAAGTTACACCTGAGCGCAGAAAGAGCAGTACGCTCCATACTGTCAGGATCCATCCGCTGGTGGAGACCAGTACTGCATCCCAAAGATGATATAACACCAGCAGGAAGAAGTTCTCCTGATAGCTCCAAACTGCCAGGAGACACCTGCTGGTGAACCACAGTACTGCAAGCCAAATAATAATAAATATTACCAGTGGATGGAACCTTTCCTGACAGATGCCCTCGTCACCAGGTCATCATAACCACAAATATGGGAAAAAAGGGTAATAAACCATGCGAAAATGAGATCTTACATGAACTGTATGTGCCGCAGAATGGAAAAAGTAACCAGCACGTTAAAATGTAGAGTGAAGGAGGAAGGGATTACCACTCTAAAAGCACAAGTTTCACAGAATACATACCCTGGTCAGGCACACAGGTGCAGGCTCTGCAGGCTATGACTAAGCACCAACTTTAGGTGTGAAACGCGTTGGCTGCTTGCACCCCCTTCTTTTATTCTTTTATACAGTATGGACTGACTGTTATGTGCTGGATTTTATCATAATAAAGGTGTTGTATCAGAGTGCGGCCGTCCAGGTCTATTCGGCCATTAAAATGTAGAGTCGACACACAGCACTCTGTCTCTAATTAAAGATGAGCAATGTGGCCAAACCCCTTGTTAACTAGAAAGCAGCATCAATAAATGGTCTAACCCCAGATGTAAGGTTGTGGGTCAAATTGTGTATCTGTAGTGTAGGGTAGTGTAGGATAGTGAGCTTCCCCTCCAGAGGGCACTAAATTTGTCAATCCCTATGAAGAAAGTGTTAGCTGGGTTCCTATTGTGATGGGTGGAGTAGCGTTTTGAAACTGAATGGTATCTGAAACCATTTTTAATATTAGTAATATGTTCCTCAAGGTGGATCTGCATGCTACGTTTAGTCCTGCCTACATATTGCAACCCACACGGGCATTGTAGAAAATACACAACAGGGTTAAATCCTATGCTCCATTGAGGTGCTAATTAAAACAAAAGTGTCCATCTTCCTAGTTCTGCTTTTATTTAAAGAACATATTGGACAACTCTGACACTAATGGTAATGTCATAAACTATGGTGAATGGGAGTGAACCACAACTGCGGGCAGGGAAAGATTTCAATGCAGCCCTCTATGTTATGTGAAATTTCAGTACTGGACCCCAGGCATCACTCCAATCTGAGAACAGGAGTTTGGGGGTTCTCTACATCATCTCTTTTACACACAAGAATGCATTGAACTACTAAGGGTGGAGGTATTAGCACATACCTTCAACCTTAGTAAAAAAAAAGGGTACAATGAAATGTTCAGTAATTAAGGGCGGAAGCCCGTATACAAGTACAACGAATGTCAAGCACGTAACATATGAAAATGTTGTATGCACTTGGCATATACTTGAGAGAGGCAACTATAGCTCAGGTGGTTCCAGAGTGTATGTCCCTTTAACCCTTCTCTTATGTTAGCTTTCTGTTACTATCCATGATGTTAACGGGTCGGTTTTGACCCGTGACTTAAATCAGCCATAAAATACCCTCTGGACAATTATGTATCATCCAATTTGTTTCTTACCTCTTGGTTACCTTGTTAAGCTTCTTTATCCTTGAAAAGATTTGTTTTAATATTTTTGGTGTGACCCCTTAGACCTTTCTTTTGATAGCATACCTCTCATTTTCAAATTTAAAAAATGGTAAAATAAATTCAGCAACTCTGAAATGTATTGGTCCTATGTTTCTTTACTTTATTTAGAGAAGCACACAAGCAGGCAAAGAGATAGGCCCCTCCCTAACTACAGCTCACAGGGTTGAGAGGTGATTGGCTGTCAGTGTTACTAAGCAGAGAGAGTGTTTATGATTTCAGTTTTGGCACTTTTTAATGTCCTATAATCCTATATTATAACTGGGTCAGAATTGACCCTAACACCATAAACGTCTTAATTTTCACCACAGTATTTTATAATTTAGTGAAAAGGTTTTTTTTTCTATTACATTGTTTAAATAGAGGTTCCTGACAAAGTAAAAAAATGTTGATGCAATAAACAAATTTATGTGATACTTATAGACATTCAAAACATGAAAACAGGTCGGTTCTGACCCTAACACAAGAGGAGGGTTAAGATATTGCACAGCAATCAGCTAAAGGACACTAAGTAATCCCAAGCAGTACTGTAGTATAGGGATGAGCTTTGTGTTCGTCTCGAACATCGTCTGTTCGTACGTTCGGCGAATTTCGAACAAAACGGGTCGTTCGCGCCAAATTCGAGTGACGCGCGTCGGCCCATAATTCACTGCGGTGTTGCGCGCTGATGATTGGTCAAGCATGCACCATGACCCTGCATGCTTGGCCAATGATAGATAGATATATAGATAAATAGGGAAGGCTAGTCAGTTTAGTTAAACTTACAGTGTGTAGAGAATATATATACATCCTAGTGTTGTACATATATTTATACACTGTATAGCTTAGCTAGATCAGCTATTCCTATTGTTAGGCAGTAGATTGTGCTAGATGCAGTGCTCTAACGTGTTGTATTGCCTGCATAGTGTTTAGTTTACACCTGAACATAGTACTCATTGTTAGTGGACGTGTGCTATATAATTGCACATACACGCATTAGCTGTAACTGCACGTGGGCTATTTATGTGCACATAAACGCAGTCGCTCTTACTGCACGTGTGCTGTTTTTTAGCCCATAAACGCAGTCGCTCTTACTGCACGTGTGCTGTTTATTTCAGATGTTGTCCTATGCAGGCTATTAAAATGTCTGGAAGGACAACAAAGAGAGTCATAGGGTCACAAGGGCAAGCAGGCTCTGCATCTAGAGGCAACGCTGGTGGTGGCATGTTGCATACTCTTCAGGATGTGGCCGTCTGACACGCTCGTCCTTCTTTTTGGGAGCTGGCCATGTTGAGCCTCAACATGCAGAGAAATTAGTAGAGTGGATGACCAAGCCGTCCTCAACCTCCTCATACTCTCACCCAGGCTGAGCTTAGTTTGTCTGGCAAAGAAGCTGACAAGGCATCCTCTTCTCTCTGCACAATGGCATCACACAATCCTTTCCTAGTCCCACCATGTCCTCCTGAGGAGTCCCCCAAACTGTTTCAACACAGTGTTGGGTACATGCTGCATGAATATGCGCAGTGTTTTGAAGGCTCCAATGATGGAACACAGATAGAGGAAGGCATTGATGTGAGCCCAGAGAGAGGGGGTGCTCGAGAGGGACAGCAATCTGGCAGTGATGTTCCCCCAGCTGGAGCATACTGCCAGGTTTTCGAGAGTGATGAGGAGGAGGGGATGATGAGGTCACTGACTCTACGTGGGTGCCTGATAGGAGAGAGGAGGAGGAAGAGGAGGAGGAGGACGAGGAAGAGGACGAGGCACAGGCACATCTCCAAAGAGGCAGGATGCCCTCCGGGGGCCAGCTTAAGGGCAGCTTGGGCACCACATGCTTGACCAGACATATGTCGACCTGCCATGCAGTTCGTTGGCAAGCATACCAGAAAGACCCACACCAAAGAACCAAGCGGACCTCCCCTTGCCCCTCATCAGCTGGGACCTCCAACTCCACTAGACCCTCAGTCCTCTCTGAAGCCTGCACTGATAGGACTGAAGGTGTAGAAATAGGTGTGTCACAATCTAGTAGTACATGCGGGCAATCTACTGATAGTACCAGACAAATTTCCCTGCCCCAGCTGCTGCAGCGCTGAAAGAAGTACTCTCCCAGCCATCCACATGCCCAGAGGTTGAATGCTAGCTTAGCAAAATTGCTCACACTTCAACTGCTACCTTTTCAGTTGGTAGATTCTGCCCCCTTCCGTGAGTTTGTGGAATGTGCAGTACCTCAGTGGCAAGTTCCCAAACGCCATTTTTTCTCATGGAAGGCGATTCCGGCTCTCTACCGGCATGTGAAAGGCAATGTCCATACCTCGCTGGACAGGGCGGTCAGCGGTAAGGTGCATATTACCGCTGACTCATGGTCCAGCAGGCATGGACAGGGACGTTATCTCTATTTCACTGCGCATTGGGTGACTCTGCTGGCAGCTGGGAAGGATGCAGGGCAAGGTACAGTAGTGTTGGAGGTTGTTCCGCCACCACGCCTCCAAAACACTACTACTAGTTGTGACACACCTCTCTCCTCCACCCCCTCCTATTCTTCTTCCTCTGTGGCCTCTTCCTGTGCTGATGTCTCCTCAGAACCAGCTGCACTCCGTAGGCATGTGAGATGCCATGCGGTGCTAGAACTGGTGTGACGCCATGCCAGCTTAAGCCTGGAATGGTGGTTAGCGACAATGGCACCAACCTCCTCTCTGCCCTGCGACAGGGAAAACTGACCTATGTGCCCTGTTTTGCGCATGTCCTGAATTTGGTGGTGCAGCGGTTCTTGGGCAGGTACCCAGGCTTACAGGATGTCCTGAAGCAGGCCAGGAAAGTCTGTGTGCATTTCCGGAGGTCATATAATGCCACTGCTCGGCTGACAGACCTCCAAAGGGAATACAACCTGCCCAAGAACCTAATCTGTGACATGCCCACTAAATGGAACTCTACATTGGCCATGCTGCAGCGGCTGCACACGCAGCAGAGGGCCATCAATGAGTACCTGTGCCAATATGGCAGCAGAACTGGGTCAGGGGAGCTTGTTTTTTTTCCCCACGCCAGTGGGCCTTGATCAGGGATGCATGCACTGTCCTGTCACCATTTGAGGAGGCCACGAGGATGGTGAGCAGTGACAGTGCATACATCAGTGAGACTGTCCCCCTTATTCACATGTTGGAGCACACGCTACGTGGAATAATGGAGAGAGCCGTTGAGGCAGAACAGAGGGAGGAAGAGGAGGACTTCCTTACCTCTCAAGGCCCCTTTTCTTCAGACAGTGGTCCTGCTTGCCCACCTAGCACACATGAAGAGGACGAGGAGGAGGACGAGGACGAAGATTATTGCATCAGCAGCATGGAGGTGGAGCCTAGCACTCAGCATCAGCAGCAGTCTTCAAGGGATCACTTACAGTCCCAAGCAACCCATGGACTTTTACGTGGCTGGGATGAGGTGGCCGAGGATCCTGTCGTCCTCAGTGACCCAGAGGACTGTGCCCCGAATGCCTCAGCAAACCTACGCTGCATGGCCTCCCTGATCCTGAAAAGCCTGCGTAAGGATCCTCGTGTTCGTGGTATCAAGGAGAGGGATCACTATTGGCTGGCAACTCTCCTTGATCCACGTTACAAGAGTAAGGTTGCAGAGCTTATCTTGCCGTCGCAGAGGGAGCAGAAGATGAAACTTCTGCGGAAGGCCTTGCAGAAGGGTCTGTGCAACGCGTTCCCAGAACTTGGGGGATTAACAAATCCTGGTCCTGAAGAACGTGTTGCTGAGGCTTCGGTGAGTCACAGAAGGAGCGGTGGCCGTCTGACCGATGCGTTTAGACAGTTTTTTAGTCCAAAGCCCCAAGGTCTTACCGGTTCCAGCAACCATCGCCAGCATCTGGTTTACATGGTCCGGGAATATCTAGGGGCAAGATCCGACTTGGACACCTTCCCCACCGAAAATCCTCTGGCTTACTGGGTCTTGAGGATGGATCACTGGCCAGAGCTTGCACAGTATGCAATTGAGCTACTGGCTTGCCCTGCATCCATTGTTCTTTCAGAATGCACATTCAGTGCTGCTGGAGGCTTTGTGACCGATCACAGGATGTGCCTCTCCACCGACTTCGTTGATTGACTGACCTTCATCAAAATGAATCAGGCTTGGATCAACACCAGCTACCAAGCACCTGATGCAGATGTAACTGAATAATTTTTTTGAAATGTCAGATCCCTATGCTGATGCTGAGTGACTGTCCTGTTATGCTGCTGATTAGTGTTGCTCACGAATATTCGCATTGCGAATATTCGTTACGAATATTGCATATTTGAGTATTCGCGAATAAATCGAATATCGCGGTGAATATTCGCTATTGCGAATATTCATATTTTTTCAAATTTATTTTTAAAACAGATCACATCCTAGTGATCTCCATCGACGTCTAAAAGCATTGCTGGTATGATTAGAGACCCTGGGCCGAGAAGCTGAGGCGATCCTTTTATGTTGCCGAATATTCGCAATGCGAATATTCGTATTACGAATATTCGCAAATGCGTTCTCTGCCCTTCTGTGTTTTGTGTATATAAAAAAAAAAATTAGCTTTAGTTTAGTTATATAAGTTTGTGTAAGTAGAGTTAGCGTTTAGTGCCTATTAGTTTAGTAATCCAGGAAATGATCTCCGTTTTTGCGTGTTGACGAGAATTTCGCAATCAATTTCGCATTCGCACTAGCGAAATTTAGCAAAATATTTTTTTAGATAAAATATCACGAATATTCGATATTAACGAATATTCGCGAATACGTTCTCTGCCCTTCTGTGTTTTGTGTATAAAAAAAATAATAATTAGCTTTAGTTTAGTCATATAAGTTTGTGTAAGTAGAGTTAGTGTTTAGTGCCTATTAGTTTAGTGATCCAGGAAATGATCTCCGTTTTCGCGTGTTGACGAGAATTTCGCAATCAATTTCGCATTCGCATTAGCGAAATTTCGCAATTTTTTTTTTTGATAAAATATCACGAATATTCGATATTAACGAATATTCGCGAATATTCTTCTATATATTCGCGAAATATCGCAAAATCGAATATGGCGTTCTTCACTGATCTTGCTAATAGCTAGTAAGAAAATGTTGTGTTTCTGGGCTCCGCCACCAGTGCCTAAGGCCCAATTTTTCTGCCCCTGTTTAACAGGGGCGTCTAATAAAAATTTTTGATGCAATACTTTGCACGTGGCTCTTTGTTGCACTCCAATTAAAGTGTCTGTGGTGGTTGCACTGTTGTCTTGTGCCTAAGGCCTAATTTTTCTGCCCCTGTATAACAGGGGCGTCTAATAACAATTTTTGATGCATTACTTTGCATGTGGCTCTTTGTTGCGCTACAATTACAGTATGACGTGGTTCAGATTCTACTTAACAAACCTACAGTCCTTGTCTTGTTTGCACCGCCTGTATACTGCTGTTCAAATTATATAGGGCCAAAGGGTCTTGTCAGGGCCGATCCTCGCTATAGGCTTACTATGCTACCCACAAAGCTGCAAAGGGCCCCCCAAATTACTAGAGGCCCCGCCTGGTAAGAAGTCATTTTCGCCCACTCACCCCGCTTCTAAACTCGCTGGCTGAGTCATTTACGACAGCAGAACACCCCCTCTCCCCGCTTATCAACTTTAATGTGACATGTCACTGTCGTCAGCGCCCCCCGCTTCTCATTTTTAATGTGCCATGTCATTTTGCTTAGGGCCCCAGGAGGTCAGGATTGGCACTGGGTCATGTAATGACCTGGGGGGAGTGGTGGCAGGGAAACTCATGCCATTTTTTTTAAATGATGTGTATCCATATTGCAGGGACCAAACATTACATTAACCACATCCCGACCGCCGCATGTACATATACGTCCACAGAAGGGCACGTACAGGCAGATGGACGTATATATTCGTCCCTGCCTTTGCGCTGGTCGGGGGTTCGATCGGGACCCCCCGCTACATGCAGCAGTCAGAAACCCGCGGGGAGCGATCCGGGACGAGAGCGTGGCTATTCGTTTCTAGCCGCCCGCGATCGCTCCCCGGAGCTGAAGAACGGGGAGAGCCGTATGTAAACACGGCTTCCCCGTGCTTCACTGTGGCGGCTGCATCGATCGAGTGAAACCTTTTATAGGGAGACTCAATCGATGATGTCAGACCTACAGCCACACCCCCCTACAGTTGTAAACACACACAAATCCTACAGCGCCCCCTGTGGTTAACTCCCAAACTGCAACTGTCATTTTCACAATAAACAATGCAATTTAAATGCATTTTTTGCTGTGAAAAAGACAATGGTCCCAAAAATGTGTCAAAATTGTCCGAAGTGTCTGCCATAATGTCGCAGTCACGAAAAAATCGCTGATCGGCGCCATTAGTAGTAAGAAAAAAAAATGCAATGAAACTATCCCCTATTTTGTAAACGCTATAAATTGTGCGCAAACCAATCGATAAACGCTTATTGCGATTTTTTTTTACCAAAACCCTCCATGGGTTTCTTTCATGGAGGGTCTCCTGGTAGGGGATATTTTGGGGTGTCCGCAGCAACTGTAGTTAGCTTGGCAGCGTAGATCCAGGAGTGGGATAGGTTCCTAGTTTAGGGATAGATAGGATCCAGTTTAGGGATGGGTACACGGCGCTGGGCAATGACGTCATTGCACGGTCTCCGTATGCGCTCCAGCGCGGAACACAATACGGCGACAGAGGTGCCGTTTACAGGTACCCAGTGAGATTTTGGAAGAAGGCTAACTTTTTAGTGGGAGTATCCACAACATTGGGGCAACCCTATCCCAAAGCGAAGGAACCCCTCTAAATATAATGTAAAAAATGACTTTAAACTGCCTATATGTAACTAGCAGCTAACACACCAAACAAATGAAAACTTTAAGCAAACAAATTATGTGTATAAAAAGTGTAGCGCTGAAAGTCTGATTCAAATGTAAATGACCATCAGACTATATAAACAAAATAAATGTGTAACCCTGAATATAAATGTTCAATGTGAGAGTAAAAACAATATTTGTAGTGCAATACAAATAAACAAATGATTGTGATTTTAACCACTTGCATACAGGGCACTTACGGACCTTCCTGCCCAGGCCAATTTTCAGCTTTCAGCACAGTCGCACTTTGAATGACAATTGCGCGGTCATGCTGCACTGTACCCAAACAAATTGTTGTCCTTTTTCCCCCACAAATAGAGCTTTCTTTTGTGGGCACTGATTGGCATCATTTTTTTTTTTACTGTCATTTTTTTTATTAATTTTTACGATTTTTTTTGCCCTTTTTTTTATTCCCTGGTGGTCTAGTGTGGGCATTCCCTGGTGGCACAGTGTGGCGATCCAAGGGGGGGCTGCACTGATAAACAATCAGTGCGAACCCCCCCTGTCAAGAGAGCCACCGATCGGCTCTCCTATACTCGCGTCTATCAGACGCGAGTGAGGAAAAGCTGTCAACGTCTCTTCCTGTTTACATCGTGATCAGCCGTGATTGGACATGGCTGATCACGTGGTAACGAGGCTCAGCCAGAGACTCGTTACCGAGATCGGGGATGCAGGGTGTCAGACTGACACCCCGCATCACCGATCACCGCGATGCGCACCCTCAGGGGTGCTCAATGGCTCAATATCCTGGCGATGTCATATGATGTCAAGTCAGGAACTAGTAATCTCTTTGCCGCCGTCAATATGTCATTGGCGGGCAGCAAGTGGTTAAAGTCCATACAAAGAACCGATAAAAGTCCACTGTATGACTAAACCCTAAAGAAATGAGTCAATGAATGAAATCTTCAATCCATCATGATGATATCCATATGGATAATACAAATAATAATTGATAGTGAAGTGAACCACCACCAGGTGAATGAAGGCTTACCGGATGGTTTGAACTCAGGGAACATAAGTTTCTGTGAATCAAACAAGCTTGTGCAATCAGGCAACAGCGACTGGCAAGTTCTCCAGTAATTGGACCACAAAGACACAGAATGTCTTGTTCACACAATGGGGCTGATTTACCAAGCCTGTGCGCCAGGACTCATGGTGCACAAGCAGGAGTAAAACAGTTTTTGACATTTACAAAAGAGATACACTGCCAGTGCAGTGTATTTATTCATTTACTAAACTGCATAAAGCGCCCAGGAGAGGGCGCACAGCACGCCAGTACAGAGCTGGCGTACGGCATTTAGTAATGTAAATATCGGGTATTTGGGCGGGAGTTTATGAGGGGAGGGAGGGGGGTGATGCAGGGGAAGTGTAGTGACATGTGTTTGAACGTGTGTGACGGGCCAAATTGAAAGCGAAAGTGACTTTTGAGAAGCGATCCCCATGCGCTTGCAAAGTACGCCAGAACCTCGGAAGGTTCATTTGCATACTGGGCATGCGCAGAGGGAGATTTCAGGGAATGCCGTGCGCCGCGTCAGTACGCCGAGAAATTCTTGGTAAATACCAAGCGGCGTAGCAGTATTTGCACTGCGTGAAGCGGCGCACGGCAATCTCCAAGCTGTTCTCGGGCTGCGCTGACACTGAAGGGGAACTCTGCGCCAAATTTCAAATTTGAAACCGGCGTGGGTTCCCCCCAGGTGTATAATAGGCTCTTCGGCTTTGGTCCGGAATGTGAGGGGTTAACCCACGCCAAAAACGGCCTGGGGGTTCCCCCCCAGATCCATACCAAGCCTTTTTCCAGGCACGCAGTCTGGCCGGACAGGAATGGGGGTGGGGACGAGCGAGAGCCCCCCCCTCCTGAGCCGTACCAGACCACATGCCCTCGACATGGGGGAGTGTGCGCTTTGGGTGAGGGGGCATGATGGGAATGTGATGTCACATGGGTTAAGGTCACATGGTGGCATAACCACGCCCTATGCCAATATAAGTCCGTGCCCACCGCTCTGTCGGCATTTCAGCGCCGGACCTCGCCGTGTCAACATCGAATGGAAGAAGAAGCCCGCGAGTGTCACCCCGCGGCGGAAGACAGCGACGAGAAGCCCGCCGCCCTCCCCCGTAAGCAGGAAGCTTCGTGGTGAAGGGGGCGGCGGCGAAAACGACTAGAAGACCGGTGGGATGTGCGACCCTCACCCCGGCCGAAAACTTCGAAGCCCGCTGCCCTCCCACACAAGCACGGCAGCTTTGTGGTGAAGGGGGCGGCGGCGGAAGACGGCGACACAGCGACGAGAAGCCTGCCACGTCAAAGTCCGGGATGGGATGTGCGACCCTCATCCCGGCAGAAAACGTCAAAGAGGGCGGCGGCAGAAGACGGCAACACAGCGACGAGAAGGCCTGGCCCCCGCGAAGGAGCCAGGCAGAAGCCGACAAAGCCCGCAGGTGGTGCCCCGCGGCGGAAGACAGTGACGAGAATCCCGGAGAGTGGCGCCCTCCGAAGGAAGACAGCGAAAGAAGCCCTGGCCTCAGGAGGAGCCAGGCAGAAGCGGAGAAGCCAGAGGGGGAGCAACACCCCCGTTTGTTCTCCGCTGTTTTCGGCCGCCCCCCTGGATGTGAAAGAGCTTAATTTTGGGGTGGGGGCCCGGCCGAACATGGCGGAGAGCATCGGTGGATGTTTCCCCCCCGGCAGAAAACGGCTAGAAGACCGAGGAGTGGCGACGCCCTTGTTGTTCTCCGCCATTTTCCGCCGCCCCCCCACCCGGATGTGAAAGAGCTTCATTTGGGGTGGGGGCCTGGCCGAACATGGCTGAGAGCATCGGTGGGTGTCTCTCCCCCGGCGGAAGGTGGCGGCGAAGACCGGGGGGTAGGTGTACCCCCCGGCGGAAGACAGCCATCAGCCCGCGGGAGGCAGGAGCCCCCCGCAGAAGGCGGCAGAGAAGACCAAGGAGGGGCTCCGCCCCCCGTTGTTTTCGGCCGCCCACCCCCTGATGTAAAAGAGCTTAATTTGGGGTGGGGGCCTGGCCGAACATGGCGGAGAGCATCGGTGGGTGTCCCCCCCCCGGCGGAAGGCGGCAGCGAAGACCGGTGCAGGGCTGGAGCCCCCCCGGCAGAAAACGTCTAGAAGACCGAGGAGGGGCTCCGCCCCCCGTTGTTCTCCACCGTTTTCGGCCGCCCCCCCCGGATGTAAAAGAGCTTAATTTGGGGTGGGGGCCTGGCCGAACATGGCGGAGAGCATCGGTGGGTGTCGTCCCCCCCGGCAGAAAATGGCGAAGCCCGGGGCCCAATAGGCTGGTGGTGGGGGGTCCCGGCAGAAGACCCCCAGAGCTGACTAATAAATTATTTTATTCTGTGTGGTTTATTTGTGTTTACACTTTTCCACCCGGTGAATGGGTAGGTGTACGATGTACCCCATACTCATTCACATAGGGTGGGGGGCCAGAATCTGGGGGCCCCCTTATTATAGGGGGCTCTCAGATTCTGATAAGCCCCCCGCCCGCATACCCCGACAACCAACGGCCAGGGTTGTCGGGAAGAGGCTCTTGTCCCTATCGACATGGGGACAAGAGTGCTTTTGGGTGGGGGGGCAGTGCCCCCCTCCCCCAAAGCACACACTCCCCCATGTCGAGGGCATGTGGTCTGGTACGGCTCAGGAAGGGGGGGCGCTCGCTCGTCCCCACCCCCATTCCTGTCCGGCCAGACTGCGTGCCTGGGAGAAGGGTTTGGTCTGGATCTGAGGGGGAACCCTACGCCGTTTTTGGCGTGGGTTTAACCCTTTATGTTCCAGATCAAATCTAAGAGCCTGTTGTGCACCTGGAGTGGGACCCCCACGCTGTTTTTTTTTTTAATTTGGCGTGGAGTTCCCCTTTATCCCGGTCCTGTCCGGGGGGGGGTGCCTGCTCGTCTGTCCATACAATGTATAAACAGCGATCTGTCATTTCCCCTAGTCAGTCCCACCCCCTTTACAGTTAGAACACACCCAGGTAACATAATCAACCCCTTCCTCGCCCCTAGTGTTAACCCCTTCCCTGCCAGTGACATTTTTATAGTAAGGAATGCATTTTGTATACCATTGGTCGCTAGAAAAATGCCAAAGCTCACAAAAATGTGTCCGCCACAAAATCAATGATCGCCACCATTACTAGTAAAACAAAAAAATATTCCTAAAAAACCCATAAAACCAACCCCTACTTATAACTTTTGCCCAAACCAATCAAACCCTTATTGCGATTTTTTGAAACCAAAAATATGTCGAAGAATACGTATCGGCCTAAACTGAGGGCAAAAAGTTTTTGGATATATTTTGGGGGAGATTTATTATAGCAAACAGTAAAAAAGTTGTATTTTTATTTACAAAATTGTCGCTATATTTTTGGTTCAAGCAAAAATAAGAAAAAACGCAGAGGTGATCAAATACTACCAAAAATAAAAAAAATTAAAAATTTTGATGGGGGAAAAAAGAGGACGCCAATTTTGTTTGGGGGCCACGTCGCACAACCGCGCAATTGTCAGTTAAAATGACGCAGTGTTGAAATGCAAAAACTGGCCCGGTCAGTGACCAGTAATATGGTCTGGGGCTTAATAGATACCCAACATGTCACGCTTTAATATTGCACTCATGGAATGTCGCCAAACTTCAGTACTTGAAAATACCCATAGGCAACACTTTTTTATTTATTTTCAGGTTACCAGTTTAGATTTACAGATGAGGTCTAGTGCTAAAAGTATTGCTCTCGCTCTAATGTACGCTATGATACCTCACATGTGGGGTTTGAACGGGGGTTAAATATGTGGGCGGGACTTACACATGTAAGGCCCGCCCACATATGGAAACATCCTTCAAACCACACATGTAAGGTATCATAGCGTGCGTAAGAGCGAGAGGGATACTTTTAGCACTAGACCTCATCTGTAAATCTAAACTGGTAACCGGAAAAAAAAAATCTGCGTGTTCGCTTCTGCGAGCTACTAGGGACAGGGGCGTTTTAATTATTATTATTTATGTTTGTTACGTAAAAATTCTATAAGACCTCCCCTTCAGGTTGTAAAGCATCAGTTCAGGGGGAACAAAAAAAAAAAAACCTCTAATGCTTTCATCCGCCATTGCAGATTTGATTCTGGTAATGCATCTCGAGTGAACTGGGCATGCTCGAACACTTAGAAAATTAAGCTGGGTGTTTATGCCTGAAAATGGCATGCATCTTTCTGAGCATGCTCAGAAAGCTTGTTTTTTGGCTTAGTAATTTAAGGACATCCTTAACAGGTGTAAGCAGTTACAAGTGCACACAAACTAGAGGCTGACATTTCTTCATGTGTTTCCAATTGGTTCATTAGCACACATGTTATAAAAAGCATGGATAGAGCACGTGTCAGCTGCCCTCAGAGGGGGCAGACTTGCTGGCTGGAAGTAATGGCGGAGCGAAACAGAGATGTTTTGGAGCAAGTTTTGTTTTTTTGATGTTTTGTCTGCTGCATAATTTTGCTAAATGTTTCCCAAGATGTTAATGACTAATGTTTGAATCCTGTGGGTCTATCCTGTTATTTCAAAAGCATGATTTATTTTCCAATGATTGTGTGAAATAAACCTTGGTCTATTTTTTGTTTTTATGTTTTTTTTATTTTTTTTTTGTGTGATTTATTTTTAATATTTTTTGTTTTGCTTTCCTTGTTTTGTGGACCAATATAATTACTTTCAAATTTTGAAGTTTGTTTTGTGATATTTTTTTCATGCTATGGATTTCAACAGCTGCAGCTGAAATAGTTTGGGCCTAAACCATCAAGTGTGATTTGTCTCTAAGCTCTTTCCTGGTGTGTATGCATGAAATGTTTTTCATGTTTAGTTACCAGAAAAGGATTGACAAAGCGGTAAGTATTGTTTCCTAGAATTGATGTCCAGACTGACTTTTTAAAGCACATGTGCAAGATGAAGGAAAACCTGCAAACAAGGCCTGTTTGGGGGGGGGGGGGTGTATTAGTGGAAATGTTTTGTTTATTCAGACACGACATCAGGTACCAAATTTACAAATAATGGGGAAACATCAAGAAAATCTCACACTGCTTACAAACATTTACATATACAAGATAATCATTTAAACAACTATAACACTCCTATAAAACCAACATTGAATTTACAAACCTTGAAAACACAGACTACTAACACGCAACCAATTCACCAGTGCTAACCTCTATCAGGTTGGGCAAACTTTTATCACCCTCCATTATCCGGCTCATTGCACTTTGGGTCACTATTGGTGCATACCCATAATTAAGGTCCATAAGAAACAAAAGAAAGAATAACAAAATACTATATATGGCATATTTTACGCGGATTAGCCAACTACCTGCGCAAGCCTATTGGCATCAACTGCAGAAACCTACAGCCTCTGCCCCATCTGGCCACTGCACCAGGTCATAGCTAGCCAAATCCATCAACAGACCACATATCTATACATCATAAACATCGAACAAAATCCCGCTATATTAACCGACTAGTAAAATAACACATTACTCTGCGGCACCCGCACCCTCATCCTGCTTAGAACAGGGCACAGAACCCACTCCCGCATCACTCATTTAACACCTTTTTTACTTTTTTTCTTTTTCTTCTTATTCTTCCTAAGCACTACCCAACCAGTATCACCGGCTGCTGGGCCCACCCCACTCATACCCTCTGAGGGCTCTTCACTTGACCCGGCCTGAGGTCTTTTCTGTGACCCAAGGGCCACCTCCATATCCTCCTGGGTTACTGCACCACCCAACGCATGAGAATCCACCCGGGGGGGGGGGGGCGGGGCAAAACGGGAAGAAAGCGGGAGGGGAACAGAACAAGAATGAGAGGAGGGGGCAACAGGAAGAGAAAAGGAAGGAGACAAAAAACTCAGGAGGCCCCCCAAGGAAAACCCCACCACCTCCTGACACTCCACTCTGACCCGGAGGGTCAGGGGCTACTGCACCAACCCCCGCCCTCCTCCTGATGAGACCCTGCCTTTGAGGCTCCTCACCCCCCTCTACCTCAGAATCAATGTCCACTCCACTCTGACCTGGAGTATCAGGGGCAGCTGCACCAACCCCCGCCCTCCTCCTGACAGAACCTTGCCTCTGGGGCATAGGGGCAGCCCGACCACCAGATCTAGAAGCACCCGCGGCCTGCCCCCCCCCCACCCCCCTCCATCTCAGAATCAGTGTCCGAGGTGAAACCTTCCGACACCCCAGATTCCTCTTGCACATTACCCCTATAAGCCTGCGGACATCGACTGAAAGGGTGACCTAACTCGTTACAAAGATTACATCTAATATGGGCACACCCGTCCGCCAGGTGACCCCTCCCACCACAGCGCGTGCACTTCACAACAGTGCATTCAGCGCTCAAGTGAGTGGGGGACCCGCACTTAAAACACCTTTTAGGCTGTCCAGGATAAAAAAACAAAATTCTGTCTCTCCCAATGAAAGCACTCCCAGGGATATGAGCCATGCTATTTCCCTGCCTCTTCAACTTAATCTTAACCCCCCAGGCCCCTGTCCAGATCCCCCTTTCATCCACCCTCTTCCAAAGGGGGCACTGGAGCTGGCCATGACGGGTCAACCAGGTCGCAATGTCTTCCGGAGGAAGGGATTCATTGCGTACCAGGATGGTTACATTTTTGACCTCCTCCTGCCTAGACAGGGGGGTCAAACAGAACTTGGACCATGGGTCCTGTCTTTTGACTAGTTCATAATTCAACAAAAACATTTCCATAACGATGACTGACATAAAACTAAAATCAAACTCTACTGAACCTCCCGGATGGATAACCGCAAAGAGGTCAGACGCCCTTACTCCCAGAGAGAGGACCATATCGATGACCTCTCCTCGGGACGGGCACTGACCTTCACCAATAAACTTTAGTTGCACCACATTCCATAGGCGTGCGCAGCCTATTGCATTAGGGTGTGCACCTCAAACCAAAGCTCAAAAAACATGTTCACCCCCCCCCCCACCCCCACAAAAAGATGATTTTTTAAAATTTTTAAAATACTGATCGCAATTCATTCAAATATGTGACCTCTCTGTGCCAAGGCCCAGGCACAGAGAAGCTGCATATTTGTGTGTGGCCGGTGCCAAGGGGTCAATGACTACCCAAATGCAGGTAGCAAAACTCAGTATTTCCCGCCCTCTGTTCAGCACTGCTGTGTCGCTCCCTGTATGCGAGTAAGGTAGGAAGGGGAGGGAAAGGGTTGGTGACTGTGCAAAATGCTGGGGGGGGGGTTACTCTGTAGTATGCAGTGGGGGAGAGGTGACTGTGTAGGGGGGGGAGAGGTGACTGTGCAGGGGGGGAGAGGTGACTGTGCAGGGGGGGGAGAGGTGACTGTGCGGGGGGGAGAGGTGACTGTGCAGGGGGGGAGAGGTGACTGTGCAGGGGGGGGGGGAGAGGTGACTTTGTAGCATGTGGGGAGTCCAAACCTGGAGGGTGGTGACTGTGTAACATGCAGGGGGGAGAGGTGACTGTGCAACATGCAGGGGGTCCAAAGCTGGGGGGTTTATGTAATGTGTAGGGGTCCAGAGGTGCTGGGTGCTGTGTAATGTAAAGTGGCCCAGAGGTGCAGGGTGCTGTGTAGTGTGTAGGGGTCCAGATCCAGAGGTGCAGGGTGCTGTGCAATGTAAAGGGGCCCAGAGGTGCAGGGTGCTGTGTAATGTAAAGGGGTCCAGAGGTGCAGGGTGCTGTGTAATGTAAATGGGGTCCAGACGTGCAGGGTGCTGTGTAATGTAAAAGGTCCAGAGATGCAGGGTGCTGTGTAATGTAAAGGGGCCCAGAGGTGCATGGTGCTGTGTAATGTAAAGGGTCCAGAGATGCAGGGTGCTGTGTAATGTAAAGGGGTCCAGAGGTGCAGGGTGCTGTGTAATGTAAAGGGGTCCAGAGGTGCAGGGTGCTGTGTAATCTAAAGGGGTCCAGAGGTGCAGGGTGCTGTGTAATCTAAAGGGGTCCAGAGGTGCAGGGTGCTGTGTAATGTAAAGGGGTCCAGAGGTGCAGGGTGCTGTGTAATGTGTAGGGGTCCAGATCCAGAGGTGCAGGGTGCTGTGTAATGTAAAGGGGTCCAGAGGTGCAAGGTGCTGTGTAATGTAAAGGGGTCCAGAGGTGCAGGGTGCTGTGTAATGTAAAGGGGTCCAGAGGTGCAGGGTGCTGTGTAATCTAAAGGGGTCCAGAGGTGCAGGGTGCTGTGTAATGTGTAGGGGTCCAGATCCAGAGGTGCAGGATGCTGTGTAATGTAAAGGGGTCCAGAGGTGCAAGGTGCTGTGTAATGTAAAGGGGTCCAGAGGTGCAGGGTGCTGTGTAATGTAAAGGGGTCCAGAGGTCCAGGGTTCTGTGTAATGTAAAGGGGCCCAGAGGTGCAGGGTGCTGTGTAATGTAAAGGGGTCCAGAGGTGCAGGGTGCTGTGTAATATAAAGGGGTCCAGAGGTGCAGGGTGCTGTGTAATGTATAGGGGTCCAGAGATGCAGGGTGCTGTGTAATGTAAAGGGGTCCAGAGGTTTAGGGTGTTGTGTAATGTAAAGGGGTCCAGAGGTGCAGGGTGCTGTGTAATGTAAAGGGGTCCAGAGGTGCAGGGTGCTGTGTAATGTAAAGGGGTCCAGAAGTGTAGGGTGTTGTGTAATGTAAAGGGGTCCAGAGGTCCAGGGTGCTGTGTAATGTAAAGGGGTCCAGAGGTGTAGGGTGCTGTGTAATGTAAAGGGGTGCAGGGTGCTGTGTAATGTAAAGGGGTCCAGAGGTGCAGGGTGCTGTGTAATGTAAAGGGGTCCAGAGATGCAGGGTGCTGTGTAATGTAAAGGGGTCCAGAGGTCCAGGGTGCTGTGTAATGTAAAGGGGTCCAGAGGTGTAGGGTGCTGTGTAATGTAAAGGGGTGCAGGGTGCTGTGTAATGTAAAGGGGTCCAGAGGTGCAGGGTGCTGTGTAATGTAAAGGGGTCCAGAGATGCAGGGTGCTGTGTAATGTAAAGGGGTCCAGAGATGCAGGGTGCTGTGTAATGTAAAGGGGTCCAGAGATGCAGGGTGCTGTGTAATGTAAAGGGGTCCAGAGATGCAGGGTGCTGTGTAATGTAAAAGAGTCCAGAGATGCAGGGTGCTGTGTAATGTAAAGGGGTCCAGAGATGCAGGGTGCTGTGTAATGTAAAAGAGTCCAGAGATGCAGGGTGCTGTGTAATGTAAAGGGGTCCAGAGGTGCAGGGTGCTGTGTAATGTAAAGGAGTCCAGAGATGCAGGGTGCTGTGTAATATAAAGGGGTCCAGAGGTGCAGGGTGCTGTGTAATGTAAAGGGGCCCAGAGGTGTAGGGTGCTGTGTAATGTAAAGGGGTCCAGTTGTGAAGAGGGGGTACAAAATAGTGACAATAAAATATTGGGGAGTGCAGGGGGCACAGTGGGGTGTGTTTACATTTTAAAGTGGGGGTGGGGGTGCCAGATATAGAATCTGCCCTGTGTGCCAAATGCTCTAGGTACGTCCCTGTCTGGAGGTACCATGATGACCGGCCATTGTGGGGGCGGGGGGGCGTGGGAAACAGTACAGGTGTAGGGAGCTCAGCCCCAACAGGACCACAGGAGTTCCCTTGGTGATAGTGTCTCGTTCCTCCCTTCTCCTCCAAACTTGTCCTGTGATGTGCCCTACTGTGTACCCCCCAGATGTGCCATAATGTGTGCCACATGCCCAGTGATGTGTCCTTTGCTCTTCTATGTGCACCACCTGATGTGACCTACTGTGTGCCCTGTGATGTGCCCTACTGTGTACCACATGCCATGTGCCCTGCTGTGTAGCGCCTAATGTGCCCTGTGACCCTTGATGTTCCCTACTATGTGCCCTGTGATGTGACCTACTGTGTGCCCCATGCCCTGTGATGTGCTCTGTGGCCTGCTGTGTACTCCCTGATGTGCCCTGTGCTCTACTATGTGCCCTGTGCCCTGCTGTGTACCACCTGATGTGCCCTGCTGTGTGTCCTGTGATGTGCCCCATGCCCTTCGATGTTCTCAGTGCCCTGCTGTGTACCCCCTGATGTGCCCTTTGCCCCATGATGTGCTTTCCCGTGTGCCTTGTGTTGTACCCTACTGTGTGCCCCATACCCTGTGTTCCTGCTATGTGCCTTTCTGTGTGCCCCATGATTTAGGTAGGTAGGGCTTTGTGTAGGTGTGGGTGGGGGACACAGGGGGCCCCATGATTTTCTATTGCCCGGGGGCCCCATGAGTTGTCAGTCCGCCCCTGGGGGCAAGTTGACAAAAAATAATACTGCCAGTGATTTTGGGGGATAAGAGCATGCTGTATGTGCTAGGGGCACACTTTAGGAGGGGAGAGAAATTGTGCTGGAAGAGGGGGTTGAATAAAAAGTGATTTCTCTTCCCTCCTAAAGTGCCCCACTAGCACATACAACATGTTCTTATCCCCCAAAATCACTGGCAGTATCATTTTTTGACAACTTGCCCCCTGTCTCTGTGTCTCCTTCTCCTGCAAGTGCCAAGCATTAATATTGTGTACTGACCTCAGATCAGCATGTCCCGTCCTGTTGATTGCAGTGTGTCCATTCTCCTCCCCCTCCTTCCCTCCTGACATCCGAGCCAAGGAGGAGGGGGGGGGGGACTTCAGTCCTGTGTGAGATGGGCAGGAGGGGGGAGGAAGTGAGAGGGAGACATGCCTCGCAGCTGTGGGAACAGAAACACCTCACAGCCAAGCAGCAGCCAGTCACTGGAGCGGAGGTGAGAGAACCAGCATGACTCCCCAGCAGCACTAGCGCAGAGGAGAAAGTGAAATCCTCCTCTGCTTGCAACGTGGGCAGTGACGTCACTGGTTGCCAGACGCCAAGCGGCTATAGCAACCAGTGATCAGGAGTAGGTGGAGGAGGTGGGGGCTAGTTCACTCCCTCTCTGCTCATTCCTCCCAGGCTCCCACTCGCAGTACACAGCTGTATTTGCGACTTAGTGACTGTTACATACACTGACATCGTGTATGTTAAAGGAGCACAGCAGGGATGATTAGGGTGTGCCTGGGCACACCCGGCACACCCCGTGGGCACGCCTATGCCACATTCCTTCTCCTGCGTTCTGTACCACCACCTCCCCTGGACCATGCCCTCTCACCCCGCTGCTCTTGCGCAGGGGGAACCCTGAAATTGCGGGCACCAAACTTGCTGTAAATATGATCCAAGGGAGCACTTAACCCAGCCACTTGAGCATAAGACCTGCCCTCCCTCAAAGCATTGAGCAAGCTCTCTTCCTGAGAGGTTGTGATAACTCCCGCAGGTTGGGGTGCATCAAATGGACCAACCCCCCTCAGGACCTCCATTGACGCAACCTGGGCAGTCTCCTCATGACTCGCTGCCCTCCCCCTCACTACTGAAGGACCCGAAAGGGGGCCCGACCCCAACACAACTTCCTGTACCTGAGCCAATTGGGTATCATCCATATTAAAACCAGAGTCCCCCATCTCTTCACAGGCTCCATAGGAACCTACATGGACTTCTGTCACAGCTGCAGACTGGGAACCTTCTAACTTTCTAATAAAATCCATTGCCAAACATTCATCATCTAAATGTCCCGCAGGGTGATCCCCCCAAACTGGAGCCTGTTCAGAAGGGAGACCCGCAGATGGGGAAGTACTCACAAGTCCCTGGGTATTCTGTTCCAAAGCTGAGGACCGGACCTGGCCGGGAAATGGAGCTCCGGGTGTCACCACAGCCACTTCCGGTTCACCCGCTGACGTCACTTCCGGTTCCGGATCACGTGCTGACGTCACTTCCGGTTCCGGGTCACATGCTGACGTCACTTCCGGTTCACGTGCTGACGTCACTTCCGGCCGCGGCTCCATCCCAATCACGGGAGATTCCCGCACAGCGGAAATGCCCTCCAAGTTGGCAGCCATTGCTATCCTAGCCATAGCTTCTTCCATACTAGATGTCGTACAGTCCATCTCAACTGGATCCGCGGTAGATGCCTGCCCCTCACCCTGTAAACCCGCAGCGGTCGCCACCACAACGGCCGGCTGACCCTGCTGTAGGCTACTTGCTGGGTTCACCAAAGCACCCCCGCTTCCAGGAGCAGGCTTATCACCCTGATCTTGCTGGGAACCAGACACACTCTTCACGGTGACCAAAAGACCAGGCAGAAGACGAGGAAGACTCACCACGGGGTTGAGACCTCTCTCACTCACGCAAGTACCTCCTGCTTCGTGGGACAACCTCCCACTTGATGTTGTACCTCCTATCTTCACAGGTTGGGGTCCGGCAGGTGCCTGGGCGCCCTCAGCGGTACTCTCCGAGATAGTCCCTGAGGTCTGAGGTTCCACTAACAGAGAACCCCCAGCCCCCTCAGCTACTAATGCTGACTTGCCTCTCCTTGCTGCCTGCTTGCTCTCCTCAGAGGCACATTGGAGCTCCCTCCTGATTGGAAGGAGGAAAGCCTTCTCTGCAATCCCTCTGGAACAGAGACACATAACAAGACCCCATAACTGGCCATTCTGCTCTTTCAACAGGTCTATTGCTTCCTTGAATTCAAATCTTTTTGAGCTACTAGCCCGATCTCTTCTGTTCCTTAAACTGGCCAGCACTGTAATCCTGGAATGGAGAGCTTGTGCCGCCTTCTGAATCAAACCTTTGGTTTTGCTGCGTCTTCTCAGCATTCGCTGATCATCCTCCCCTTGCTGGGGAAAAGTCCAATCTGCCAGCTTGGACTGGACCGACAAAAATTGCTTCTCTTCTTTATTTAAATCCCCAAAACTCGGGAGATCCACGGTCCTCGGAGGTACCGGGCGGGAGGTGAACTCCCCTTGCCCAGGAACAAGCCCCTGGCCTGGGCTTGATGAGGCCATAGCCTCCCCTCTCCTCCAGGGTCTGGTTCTTCACAGGAGCTGCTTCAAAGACACAACCTCTTCCTTCAAGGCATTGGTGGACAGGCTTGAAGTGCTGATTTACAGCGCTGTGCTTGAAACTAGCACAAGACAATCCTATTCTAATTGTGATTGTGGGTTGTTTGAGGGAAGCCAATTGAGTGTTAGAACCCCTGCTAGTGTTTTTAGGTTGGGCTTTGTGTCCCTTTTCTTAAAATTGGCTTCACTTCCTGTCACACAGCTGAACAGGAAGTGAGGTTAAAACCCTATCAATGGTCTTTTCTTCGGGACACATGTCAATCTAACAAGTGTCCCCATTAAGAAAATTGCACTGCTCTGTACACCCCAAATGATTAGTTACTTTGGGGTTTAGTAAAGGCAAAGCCGCTCTGCAGTAGAAGCGTAGGCAATGAAAATCAGAAGGGAAGCACTGATGGTTTTAACTTCCAATCCCGCAAAGTTTTTATTTTTCTTCCTTGCTTGTCCACTTGTAGTGCAAAGTGGATTTGCCTTTAGTAAATGGACCCCAAAGTCCAAGATCCATACTAATTTGGGGTGTACACAGCAAAATGCAATTTCCAAAATGGGAAACTATTTAGATTGATCTGTGTGTCCCCAACAAGACATTACTCAGGTTTTTCCCTCACTTCCTGTTTGGCTATGTGGCAGGAAGTGAATGAATTAAGTAGAAAGTGACAACATTTGTGAGGTGTCTTTACCCTATCAGGGGTGCAGGCATCCCCAAAACAAACAAGAAAATTGTTGATTTAACATTGGGTGCTGTTTGTGGGGGTCCCTAACACACATGCATACATATTAGCAACGCTGGATCCTGGCCTATTGGCATGGTTATATTTTCTTAAGCCTCTCAATAAAATGATCTGAAATTTGGGGTTAAACTGGAACTATAATCATCACTTTTATTTTTTAGATTTCCTTAATTTTGGATAGAGTTGGGGGGGGGGGGGTTAGAAGCTCTGTCAGTTTATTTTGTATTATCCCTGTCCGTTTGGGGAGATTGGCCTTCACTTCCTGCCCCATAGCCAAACAGGAAGTGATAGAAAAACTAGGCAAATTAATGGACTCCTGTGCCCCCCCCCCCACAGAACTTGTGTGTGTCCCCTGAAAATTCCTGGGTGGGTCATAAAAAAACAGGGTGTGGCCTTGACAGGAAGGGTGGGTCATTTTTCTATTAGGGGGGTGCCGAAATTTGGTCAGGCCTAGGGCAGCACAAAACCTAAATATCCTACTGCATATTAGGGCTTATTTAGACAGGATCCAATTTACAGCATGTTTTTAGATTGTGGGAGGAAACCCACACAGGCACAGGGAGAACATGCAAACTCCAGGCAGATAGTGTCACGGGCGGGATTCGAACCAGCAACCCTTTTGCTGCTAGGTGAACATGCTACACACTACACCACTGTGCTGAACGAACATGATCGCAGCTGAAAGCATGAGATGATTTTTTGTATTTGTTTTTCCAATTCCATGCTTTCCAGCCTGGAGGACAGATGTGGGGTCTAATTGATCCCGCCTATCTCTATAAAGAGGACCTGTCACACACTAGTCCTATTACAAGGGATGTTTACATTCCTTGCAATAGGAAGAAAAGTGAAAAATAATACAAAAAAAGGGACAAACAAGTGCAAAAATAAAAATATTAAGTAAAAAAAAAAACTAAATTTAAATGCCCCTGTCCCTAGTAGCTCGCACTCAGAAGCGAACACGCATGCAAGTCCCACCCACATATGTAAACACCCTTCAAACCCCACATGTGAGGTATCATAGCGTGCGTTAGAGTGAGAGCAATAATTTTAGCACTAGACCTCCTCTGTAACTCAAAACTGATAACCTGAGAGAAAAAGTCAAGCGTCGCCTATGGAGATTTTTAATAACGAAGTTTAGCGCCATTCCATGAGTGTGCGCAATATGAAAGCGTGACAAGTTAGGTATCTATTTACTCGGTGTAACATCATCTTTCACCTTATCCCTAAAAATCTGGTATGGATATTAAGGGGAACCCCGCCGTCAATTTAAAAAAAAAATGACGTGGGGTTCCCCACAAATATCCATAACCAGACCCTTCCGGTCTGGTGTTAATTTTGGCGTGGAGTCCCCCCTGAAATCCACACCAGACCCCTTATCCAAGCACGTTGACCTGGCACGTTGACCCCCCAAAACACCTTGTCCCCATGTTGATGAGGACAAGGGTCTCTTCCCCACAACCCTTGCCCGGTGGTTGTGGGGGTCTGCGGGCAGGAGGCTTATCGAAATCTGGAAGACCCCTTTAACAAAGGGGCCCCCCAGATCCCGCCCCCCCTGTGTGAAATGGTAATGGGGTACATTGTACCTCTACCATTTCACCAAAAAGAAAAGTGTCAAGGGTTAAAAACGACAAGCCGGTTTTTGACAAGTCCTTTATTATCTTCTTTCTTCTTCTTTTCTTCTTTCCTTCGGGTTTCTTCCTCCATCTTCTTCTTCCTCTGCTTCTGTCTTGGGTCTTCTATTCCCGCATCTTGACCGGCGTGTTCTTCCATCTTCTTCTCCTTCCGCTGTCCTTCTCGTCCGCATCTTCTTCTTGTTCTTCTTCGCCAGAAGCGCCGCTTCCAATTGAAATCCCCGCTGTCTGCCGGACCACGCCCCCTCTGACGTCACGGGCAAGCTCTTAGGAGTGTGCTGCAAGTGCGTCAGAGGGGGGCGTGGTCACATGTCAGAGGGCGGGCAATTCAATTGGAAGCGGCGACTCCGGCAAAGAAGAAGCCGTGCACAAGCTTCCAATTGAATTGCCCGCCCTCTGACATGTGACCACGCCCCCCTCTGACGCACTTGCAGCACACTCCTAAGGGCTTGCCCGTGGCGTCAGAGGGGGGCGTGGTCCGGCAGACAGCGGGGATTTCAATTGGAAGCGGCGGCTCCGGCGAAGAAGAAGAAGATGCGGACGAGAAGGACAGCGGAAGGAGAAGAAGATGGAAGAACATTCCGGGCAAGAAATGCGGTAATAGAAGACCCAAGACAGAAGCAGAAGAAGAAGAAGATGGAGGAAGAAATCCGAAGGAAAGAAGAAGAAAGAAGATAATAAAGGACTTGTCAAAAACCGGCTCTTGTCGTTTTTAACCCTTGACACTTTTTTTTTCGTGAAATGGTAGAGGTACAATGTACCCCATTACCATTTCACACAGGGGGGGGCGGGATCTGGGGGGCCCCTTTGTTAAAGGGGTCTTACAGATTTCGATAAGCCCCCTGCCCGCAGACCCCCACAACCACCGGGCAAGGGTTGTGGGGAAGAGACCCTTGTCCTCATCAACATGGGGACAAGGTGTTTTGGGGGGTACCCCAAAACACCCTCCCAATGTTGAGGGCATGTGGCCTGGTGTGGTTCAGGAGAGGGGGGGGCGTGCTCTGTCCCCCCCTCTTTTCTGCGGCCGGCCAGGTCAACGTGCTCGGATAAGGGGTCTGGTTATGGATATTTTGGGGAACCCCACGTCATTTTTTTTAAAAATTGACGGCGGGGTTCCCCTTAATATCCATACCAGACCTAAAGGGTCTGGTTATTGAATTTGGGGGGACCCCCACGCTTTTTTTTTCGTTTTTTTTATGAATGAATTCTCCTGCAATTGCCGGGAGCCGACAATTCATTATTGCCACGAGTCAGTTTTAAACGGCTTTTTTTCTTTGGAGAATGTCATTTTGTGCAGAGACAGTTCTAACCACGGGAAAAGTGCGCTTTTTCACATGCTGACATTAGATCCCCCCATAGTACGAAATTTAAAGAAAAATTACACTGTTATTGTTGCACTTTAAGCATTATTAAAATCACTGCTCCCGAAAAAACGGCCGTTTTAAAAAATAAAAAAAGCATTGATACATGTCCCCTGGGGCAGGACTGAGGTCCCCAAACACTTTTTAGGACAAAACTTGCAGATTAGCCTTTAAAATTCACAATTAAGATTTCCCCCATAGACTTTAACAGGGATTTCGGCGGCGGCTTTACTTATCAATTGCATCGCGCTGCTGCTGCTGCGGCCGGTTCATGCGCCTAATTAAGGCTTCATCCAGCGCACTAATTAAGGCATGTACCGGCGCAGCGCAGCTTTAATAGTAAATCAGCCCCAAAGTCTTGTTCACAGAATGTCTTGTTCACAGAATCAAGATCTCCATGAAGGGGTGATTCAACGAAGAGTGATGTCAGATTTTCAACAAAATGCCATGAATGTTCAAAGAAAGGAGAACAGAAAGGAACATCTCATTTAATTCCGTAAACATTTTGAACAGTATTTCATGTAGCTGGAAAACATACATTTAAAAAGGATAATGAGTGCTCTGAGTGTATAGTGCATAGGTTGTGGTGGCAGTGGAGTCCTGCCCAATGCATTTAGTCTCAATTGACATTGTTTCTCCACTGTAGCCCTCCAAATATATAAAGGCAATGTGATCCCAATAACGAGAATTCAGCCCAGATCCCCAATGGATCTAAATGTCACTTCCGGTCATTCCAACATGAAGGACCAGTGTGCATTCCACGTCTCAATGTGGCGTGAACCCCATGTGTTACATGCCTCGTTTTGAGATGTGTTGATTCTAATAGTAATGAATAGGACGTGTGAAGTCTATAGGACTCGAACGTTCGAATTCAAAAATGATAATTTTAAAGACCAATATTCAATTTAATGTTGGAAAACGTCATTCAGAACCCGGGTCTTGCCCCAGGGAACATGTATCAATGGATTTTTTTTTTTTTTAAAACGGCCGTTTTTTCCGGAGCAGCCATTTTAATGATGCTTAAAGTGAAAAAAAAAAAAAAATCCTTTTAAATATCACACCTGCTGGGTGTCTATAGTAGTGGCACATGTTTAGAAATGTCCCTGCACAAGAGAGGAGGACTATAAAAAAAAAGTAATTTAATACTGCTTGCGCACGTGCTGTGTGGCAACAATATGTCGAATATTTTAAGCGGTGGTGGGGGGCCATTATTGTTTTGTGAAAGACATTTTTTTTGAAAAAAGGGCACCCCTCAAACATAATGTAATTGGAGCGCAACAAGGAGCCACGTGCAAAGTATTGCATCAAAAATTGTTATTAGGCGCCCCTGTTAAACAGGGGTAGAAAAATTGTACCTTGGGCACAACACAACACTGCAACCCCTCCCAATAACTCCAATTGGAGCACAACAAAGAGCCACGTGCAAAGTATTGCATCAAAAATTGTTATTAGGCACCCCTGTTAAACAGGGGCAGAAAAATTGTGCCTTGGGCACAACGCAACACTGCAACCCCTCCCAATAACAAATTGTCGTCCTTTTTCCCCCACAAATAGAGTTTTTTTTGTGGGCACTGATTGGCATCTTTTTTTTTTTACTGTCATTTTTTTTTTTTTTTTTACTGTCATTTTTTTTTGCCCTTTTTTTTATTCCCTGGTGGTCTAGTGTGGGCATTCCCTGGTGGCCCAGTGTGGCGATCCAAGGGGGGGCTGCGCTGATAAACAATCAGCGCGAACCCCACCTGTCAAGAGAGCCACCGATCGGCTCTCCTGTACTCGCGTCTATCAGACACAAGTAAAGGAAGAGCTGTCAACGGCTCTTCCTGTTTACATCGTGATCAGCCGTGATTTGACACGGCTGATCACGTGGTAACGAGGCTCTGCCGGAGACTCGATACCGAGATCGGGGATGCAGGGTGACAGACTGACACCCCGCATCACCGATCGTAGCGATGCGCACCCTCGGGGGCGCGCAGCGGCTCAATATCCTGGCAACGTCATATGATGTCAAGTTAGGAACTAGTAACCACTTTGCCGCTGTCAATATGTCATTGGCGGGCAGCAAGTGGTTAAAGTCCATACAAAGAACCGATAAAAGTCCACTGTATGACTAAACCCCAAAAATATGAAAGAAATGAGACAATGAATGAAATCTTCAATCCATCATGATGATATCCATATGGATAATACAAATAATAATTGATAGTGAAGTGAACCACCACCAGGTGAATGAAGGCTTACCGGATGGTTTGAACTCAGGGAACATAAGTTTCTGTGAATCAAACAAGCTTGTGCAATCAGGCAACAGCGACTGGCAAGTTCTCCAGTAACTGGACCACAAAGACACAGAATGTCTTGTTCACAGAATGTCTTGTTCACAGAATGTCTTGTTCACAGAATGTCTTGTTCACAGAATCAAAATCTCCATGAAGGGGTGATTCAACAAAGAGTGATGTCAGATTTTCAACAAAATGCCATGAATGTTCAAAGAAAGGAGAACAGAAAGGAACATCACATTTAATTCCGTAAACATTTTGAACAGTATTTCATGTAGCTGGAAAACATACATTTAAAAAGGCTAATGAGTGCTCTGAGCGTATAGTGCATAGATTGTGGTGGCAGTGGAGTCCTGCCCAATGCATTTAGTCTCAATTGACATTGTTTCTCCACTGTAGCCCTCCAAATATATAAAGGCAATGTGATCCCAATAACGAGAATCCAGCCCAGATCCCCAATGGATCTAAATGTCACTTCCGGTCATTCCAACATGAAGGACCAGTGTGCATTCCACATCTCAATGTGGCGTGAACCCCATGTGTTACATGCTTAGTTTTGAGCTGTGTTGATTCTAATAGTAATGAATAGGACGTGTGAAGTCTATAGGACTCGAACGTTCGAATTCAAAAACGATCATTTTAAAGACCAATATTCAATTTAATGTTGGAAAACGTCATTCAGAACCCGGGTCTTGCCCCAGGGAACATGTATCAATGGAATTTTTTTTTTTTAAACGGTCGTTTTTTCCGGAGCAGCCATTTTAATGATGCTTAAAGTGAAAAAAAATCAAAAATTCCTTTTAAATGTCACACCTGCTGGGTGTCTATAGTCGTGGCACATGTTTAGAAATGTCCCTGCACAAGAGAGGAGGACTATAAAAAAAAAGTAATTTAATACTGCTTGCGCACGTGCTGTGTGGCAACAATATGTCGAATATTTTAGCCATGGTGGGGGGCCATTATTGTTTTGTGAAAGAAATTTGTTATTAGGCGCCCCTGTTAAACAGGGGCACAAAAATTGGGCCTTGGGCACAACACAACACTGCAACCCCTCCCAATAACTCCAATTGGAGCACAACAAAGAGCGACGTGCAAAGTATTGCATCAAAAATTGTTTCTAGGCGCCCCTGTTAAACAGGGGCAGAAAAATTGGGCCTTGGGCACAACACAACACTGCATCCCCTCCCAATAACTCCAATTGGAGCACAACAAAGAGCCACGTGCAAAGTATTGCATCAAAAATTGTTATTAGATGCCCCTGTTAAACAGGGGCTGAAAAATTGGGCCTTAGGCACTGGTGGAGGAGCCCAGAAACACAACATTTCTTACTAGCTATCAGCAAGAAAAGAGAGGAGGAGAAGGATATTCCATCAGCAGCATAAGAGGACAGTCACTCAGCATCAGCATACGCAGTCTAAAAGGGATCCGACATTTCAACAACAAAATATTATTCAGTAACATTAGCATCAGGTGCTTGGTAGCTGGTGTTGATCCAAGCCTGATTCATTTTGATGAAGGTCAGTCGATCAACAGAGTCGGTGGAGAGGCGCACCCTGTGATCGGTAACAAAGCCTCCAGCAGCACTGAATGTGCGTTCTGAAAGAACATTGGATGCAGGGCAAGCCAGTAGCTCAATTGCGTACTGTGCAAGCTCTGGCCAGTGATCCATCCTCAAGACCCAGTAAGCCAGAGGATTTTCGGTGGGGAAGGTGTCCAAGTCGGATCTTGCCCCTAGGTATTCCCGGACCATGTAAACCAGACGCTGGCGATGGTTGCTGGAACCGATCAGACCTTGGAGCTGCGGACTAAAAAACGTGTGTTCCTTGGGACTGTAAATGATCCCTTGAAGACTGCTGCTGCTGATGCTGAGTGCTAGGCTCCACCTCCATGCTGCTGATACAATCATCCTTCTCCTCCTCTTCCTGTGTGCTAGGTGGGCAAGCAGGCCCACTGTCTGTGTAAAGGGGGCCTTGAGAGGTAAGGAAGTTCTCCTCTTCCTCCTTCTGTTCTGCCTCAAGGGCCCGTCCATTATTCCACGTAGCGTGTGCTCCAAAATGTGAATAAGAGGGACAGTCTCACTGATGCATGCACTGTCACTGCTCACCATCCTCGTGGCCTCCTCAAATGGTGACAGGACAGTGCATGCATCCCTGATTAAGGCCCACTGGCGTGGGGGAAAAAACCTAGCTCCCCTGCCCCAGTTCTGCTGCCATATTGGCACAGGTACTCATTGATTGCCCCCTGCTGCGTGTGCAGCCGCTGCAGCATGGCCAACGTAGAGTTCCATCTGGTGGGCATGTCACAGATTAGGCGGTTCTTGGGCAGGCTGTATTCCGTTTGGAGGTCAGTCAGCCGAGCAGTGGCATTATATGACCTCCGGAAATGCACACAGACTTTCCTGGCCTGCTTCAGGACATCCAGTAAGCCCGGGTACCAGCCCAAGAACCGCTGCACCACCAAATTCAGGACATGCGCAAAACAGGGCACGTGGGTGAGTTTTCCCTGTCGCAGGGCAGAGAGGAGGTTGGCGCCATTATCGCTGACCACCATTCCAGGCTTCAGCTGGCGTGGCGTCAACCACCTCTGAGCCTGACCCTGCAGAGCTGACAAAACCTCTTCCCCACTGTGGCTCCTTTCTCCCAAGCACACCAGCTCTAGCACCGCATGGCATCTCTTGGCCTGCATTCCTGCGTAGCCCCTTGTACGCCTACGGAGCATGGCTGGTTCTGAGAAAACATCACCACTGGAAGAGGCCACAGAGGAAGAAGAAGACGAGGGGGTGGAGGAGAGAGGTGTGTCACAAACAGTAGTAGTGCTTTGGAGGCGTGGTGGCGGAACAACCTCCAAAACTACTGGACCTTGCCCTGCGTCCTTTTCCAGCTGCCAGCAGAGTCACCCAATGCGCCGTAAAAGACAGGTAACGTCCCTGTCCATGCCTGCTGAAGCACCTTACCACTGACCACCCTGTCCAGCGAGGCATGGACATTGCCTTCCACATGCCGGTAGAGAGCCAGAATCGCCTTCCGTGAGAAAAAGTGGCGTTTTGGTACTTGCCACTGAGGTACTGCACATTGCACAAACTCACGGAAGGGGGCAGACTCTACCAACTGAAAAGGTAGCAGTTGAAGTGCTAGCAATTTCGCTAAGCTAGCATTCAACCACTGGGCATGTGGATGGCTGGGATTGTACTTCTTTCAGCGCTGCAGCAGCTGGGGCAGGGATATTTGCCTGGTACTATCAGTAGATTTCCTGCATGTACTACTACTACTAGCTTGTGACACACCTATTTCTACACCTTCACTGCAGGCTTCAGAGAGGACTGGGGGTCTAGTGGGGTTGGAGGTCCCAGAAGTGCAAGGGGGGGTACGCTTTTGTCTTTGGTGTGGGTCTTTCTGGTGTGCTTGCCAACGAGCTGAATGGCAGGTCGACATATGTCTGGACAAGCATGTGGTACCCAGGCGGTTGATGTTTTGGCCACGCAAGATACGCTTGCGACATACAGTATGTTGCAAATAGCAAAGGAATGATCTAATGGACATGTTTCAAAAAAGGCCCACACCAAAGAACTTTTGCTGTACCGGTCAGACACAGCAGCGCCATGCACAAGCGCCATAGATGTGCGCTGTAATGCAGTTGGTGTGCCCCTAAGCTGACCCCTGGAGGGCATCCTGCCTCTTTGGAGGTGCCTGTGCCTCGTCCTCCTCCTCCTCCTCCTCCTCTTCCTCCTCCTCCTCCTCCTCTCTCCTATCAGGCACCCAGGTAGAGTCAGTGACCTCATCATCCCCTCCCTCCTCATCACTGTCAAAAACCTGGCAGTATGCTCCAGCTGGGGGAACATCACTGCCAGATTGCTGTCCCTCTCGGCCACCCCCTCTCCCTGGACTCACATCAATGCCTTCCTCTATCTGTGTTCCATCATCGGAGCCTTCAAAACGCTGCGCATCTTCATTCAGCAGCATGTCCTCAACACTGTGTTGAAACAGTTCGGGGGACTCCTCAGGAGGACACGGTGGGACTAGGGAAGGATTGTGTGATGCCATGGTACAGAGGGAAGAGGAAGCCTTGGCAGCTGCTTTGCCAGACAAACTAAGATCAGTCTGTGTGAGAGAGGATAAGGAGGATGAGGACGGCTTGGTCATCCAATCTACTATTTTGTCTGCATGCTGAGGCTCAACACGGCCAGCTCCCTAAAATAAGGACAAGCGGCCACGTGCTGAAGAGGATGCACCTCGTCCACCACCAGCGTTGCCTCTAGATGCAAAGCCTGCTTGCCCTCGTGATGCTCTGCCTTTCTTTGTTGTCCTTGCAGACATTTTAATAGCCTGCGCAGGACAAAATCAGAAATAAACAGCAAACGTATAGTAAGATCAACTGCGTTTATGGGCAAAAACACAGCAAACTTATAGTAAGATTGACTGAGTTTATGGGCAAAAACACAGCAAACTTATAGTAAGATCGACTGAGTTTATGGGCAAAAACACAGCAAACGTGCAGTATGATCAACTGTGTTTATGGGCAAAAAACACAGCAAACGCGCAACGTGCAGTATGATCGACTGTGTTTATGGGCAAAAAAACACAAAAAATGTGCAAGGTGCAGTATGATCGACTGTGTTTATGGCCAAAAACACCACAAACGTGCAACGTGCAGTATGATTGACTGTCTTTATGGGCAAAACAACACAGCAAACGTGCAACGTACAGTATGATCGACTGTGTTTATGGTCAACAAAACACAGCAAACGTGCAACGTGCAGTATGATCGACTGTGTTTATGGGCAAAAAACACAGCAAACGTGCAGTATGGTCGACTGTGTTTATGGGCAAAAAAACACAGCAAACGTGCAATGTGCAGTATGATCGACTGTCTTTATGGGCAAAAAACGCAGAAAACGTGCAACGTGCAATATGATCGACTGTGTTTATTGGCAAAAAAACACAGCAAACGTGCAACGTGCAGTATGATCGACTGTGTTTATGGCCAAAAACAGCGCAAACGTGCAACGTGCAGTATGATCGACTGTGTTTATGGGCAACAAAACACAGCAAACGTGCAATGTGCAGTATGATCAACTGTGTTTATGGGCAACAAAACACAGCAAACGTGCAGTATGATCAACTGTGTTTATGGGCAAAAAAAAAGCAAACGTGCAACGTGCAGTATGATCGACTGTGTTTATGGGCAAAAAAACAGCGCAAACGTGCAACGTGCAGTATGATCGACTGTGTTTATGGGCAACAAAACACAGCAAACGTGCAACGTGCAGTATGATCGACTGTCTTTATGGACAACAAAACACAGCTAACATGCAGCGTGCAGTATGATCGACAGTGTTTATGGGCAAAAAACACAGCAAACGTGCAACGTGCAGTATGATCGACTGTGTTTATGGGCAACAAAACACAGCAAACGTGCAACGTGCAGTATGATCGACTGTGTTTATGGGCAAAAAACACAGCAAACGTACAACATGCAGTATGATCGACTGTGTTTATGGGCAAAAGCAGCGCAAACATGCAACGCGCAGTATGATTGACTGTCTTTATGGGCAAAAAAACACAGCAAACGTGCAATGTGCAGTATGATCGACTGTGGTTATGGCCAAAAACAGCGCAAACGTGCAACATGAAGTATGATCGACTGTGTTTATGGCAAAAAACACAGCAAACGTGCAACGTGCAGTATGATCGACTGTGTTTATGGCCAAAAACAGCGCAAACGTGCAACGTGCAGTATGATCGACTGTCTTTATGGTCAAAAAAACACAGCAAACGTGCAACGTGCAGTATGATCGACTGTGTTTATGGACAAAAACAGCGCAAACGTGCAACGTGCAGTATGATCGACTGTGTTTATGGGCAAAAAAACAGCGCAAACGTGCAACGTGTAGTATGATCGACTGTGTTTATGGGCAACAAAACACAGCAAACGTGCAACGTGCAGTATGATCGACTGTCTTTATGGACAACAAAAAACACAGCTAACGTGCAACGTGCAGTATGATCGACAGTGTTTATGGGCAAAAAACACAGCAAACGTGCAACGTGCAGTATGATCGACTGTGTTTATGGGCAACAAAACACAGCAAACGTGCAACATGCAGTATGATCGACTGTGTTTATGGGCAAAAAACACAGCAAACGTACAACGTGCAGTATGATCGACTGTGTTTATGGCCAAAAACAGTGCGAACGTGCAACGTGCAGTATGATCGACTGTGTTTATGGGCAAAAAACACAGCAAACGTGCAGTATGATCGACTGTGTTTATGGGCATCAAAACACAGCAAACGTGCAACGTGCAGTATGATCGACTGTGTTTATGGGCAAAACACAGCAAACGTGCAGTATGATCGACTGTATTTATGGCCAAAAACACAGCAAACGTATAGTACAGCAAAATCTCCTGCCTGACAAAAACTAATAGCAGATCTAGCTAAGCTATACAGTGTATAAATATAAGTACAACTCCTAAGGATGTATATATATTCTCTACACACTGTAAAATCAACTATACTGACTACTAGCCTTCCTACTTTATCTATCTATCTATCTATCTATCTATCTATCTATCTATCTATCTAATCTATCTATCTATCTATCTATCTATCTATCTATCTATCTATCTATCTATCTATCTATCTATCTATCTATCTATCTATCTATCTATCTATCTATCTATCTATCTATCTATCTATCTATCTATCTATCTATCTATCTATCTATCTATCTATCTATCTATCTATCTATCTATCTATCTAGTAGAAAAGACACTGTGGGGTTCATTTACCAAGCCTGTGCGCCATGACTCATGGTGCACAAGCAATAGTAAAAGTGTTTTTGACATTTACAAAAGAGATACGCTGCCAGTGCAGTGTATTTCCTCATTTACTAAAATGCCTAATGCGCCCAGGAGAGGGCGCATGGTACGCCAGTATATAGACCTGGCGTATGACATTTAGTAATGTAAATATCGGGGGTTTGGGCGGGAGTTTATTAGGGGAGGGAGGGGGGTGATGCAGAGGAAGTGTAGTGGCATGTGTTTGAATGTGTGTGGCGGGCCGAATTGAAAGTGAAAGTGATTTTTGAGAACCGATCCCCGTGCGCTTGTAAAGTGCGCCTGAACCTCGTGAGGTTCATTTGCATACTGGGCATGCGCAAAGGGAAATTTCAGGGCTTCCTGTGCGCCTCGTCAGGATGTCGAGAAATTCTTAGTAAATTCCATGCGGCGTAGCTGAAATTCCTGTGCGTGACGCCGCGCACAGGAATCTTCGAGCGGGTTTTAGCCTGCGCTGACCATGAAGGGGAACTCCGCGCCAAATTTCAAACCGGCGCGGGTCCCCCTCCAGGGGTACAGTAGACTCTTCGGCTTGGTCTGGAACGTGAGGGGTTAAACCCACGCCAAAAACGGCGTGGGGTTCCCCCCCAGATCCAGACCAAGCCCTCATCCCAGGCACGCAGTCTGGCCAGACAGGAATGGGGGTGGGGACGAGCGTCCCCCCTCCTGAGCCGTACCAGACCGCATGCCCTCGACATGGGGGGAGTGTGTGCTTTGAGGGAGAGGGGCACTGCCCCCCACCCCAAAGCACTCTTGTCCCCATGTCGATAGGGACAAGAGCCTCTTCCCGACAACCCTGGCCATTGGTTGTAGGGGTATGCGGGCGGGAGCCAATCGGAATCTGGGAGCCCCTAGTTCACTAATCCACTATATGATACTGTTGTTAAGTTATTATTAATGAACAAACCCATAAGGTCTTTGTGCCTCTATAATGTTTTACCATTTACTCAATTATTCATCCCAATGTTTGTATTCCTCCCTTATATTACTACTACTTATACATTATACTGATATTCTTTGCACCCTTCTTCATGTATGTATCCCATGCCAATGTACAGTTATATTGTATTGAGACTTATTTTTCAATTAACCGTTTGTAAACAAAAAAAAATAATAAGGCGGCCCCCAGATTCCGGCCCCCCACCCTATGTGAATGAGTATGGGGTACATCGTACCCCTACCCATTCACCTGGCGGAAAAGTGTAAAAATAAGACACCACACAGAACAAAATAATTTATTAGTCAGCTCCCAGGGTCTTTAGCCAACCCACCCCGGTCTTCGCCGCCGCCTTCCGCCGCGGCCCCTTCACCACAAAGCTTCCTGCTTATGGGGGAGGGCCGCAGGCTTCGTAGTTTTCTGCCGGGGGGGCTCTCGATGGCCTCTTCTGCCTGGCTCCTCCACTGGGGCCAGGGCTTCTCTCCGCTGTCTTCCACCTGCGGGGCGACACCCGCAGGCTTCTCCGGTGCCCTCCGCTTCTGCCTGGCTCCTCCGCTGGGGCTAGGGCTTCTTCTTCCATTCGATGTTGACACGATGAGGTCTGGCGCTGAAATGCCGACAGAGCGGTGGGCACCGACTTATATTGGCATAGGGCGTGGGCATGGTGATGCCACCATGTGACCTTAACCCATGTGACATCACATTCCCATCATGCCCCTTTGATGTCACATGGGTTGAGGTCACATGGTGGCATCACCACGCCCACGCCCGATGCCAATATAAGTTGGTTCGCAACGCTCTGATGCCATTTCAGCGCCGGACCTCGTCGTGTCAACATCGAATGGAAGAAGACAGCGGAGAGAAGCCTGGCCCCAGCGGAGGAGCCAGGCAGAAGCCGACGAAGCCCACGGCCCTCCCCCATAAGCAAGAGAGCTTTGTGGTGAAGGGGGCCACGGCGAAAGACAGGGACGAGAAGCCCTGGACCCAGCAGAGGAGCCAGGCAGAAAGCACCGGAGAAGCCTGTGGGTGGAGCCCCGCAGAGGAAGACAGAGAGAAGCCCGGGGGGGGGCTGGAGCATCCCCAGCAGAAGACAGCCAGAAGCCCAGGGGGGCGACACCCCCGGTCTTTTCCACCAGGCCCCCCCAGATGTAAAAGAGCTCTATGGGGTGGGGGCGACGGAGGAAAAGACTGGGGGTGTCGCCTGCCCGGCGGAAGACAGCTGGAAGCCGGGGGGGAAAGCGCTCCCCCGGCAGAAAACGGCGAAGGGGGGGCCCGGCAGAAGACCCCCAGTTGACTAATAAAGTATTTTATTCTGTATGGTGTCTTATTTTTACACTTTTCCACCAGGTGAATGGGTAGGGGTACGATCGTACCCCATACTCATTCACCTAGGATGGGGGCCGGTATCTGGGGGCCCCCTTATTAAACCAACGGCCAGGGTTGTCGGGAAGAGGCTCTTGTCCCTATCGACATGGGGACAAGAGTGCTTTGGGGTGGGGGGGGCAGTGCCCCCCTCCCCCAAAGCACACACTCCCCCATGTGGAGGGCATGCGGTCTGGTACGGCTCAGGAGGGGGGGCGCTCGCTCGTCCCCACCCCCATTCCTGTCTGGTCAGACTGCGTGCCTGGGATAAGGGTTTGGTCTGGATCTGGGGGGGGGGTGAACCCCACACCTTTTCTTTGGCGTAGGTTTAACCCCTTATGTTCCAGACTAAATCTAAGGGCCTGTTATGCACCCCACGCGTTTTTTTTTTAAATTGGTGTGGAGTTCCCCTTTATCCCATGTGGTGCATTTTTTTCCTTTATTTTTTTTCCAGGTGAATGGGTAGGGGTACGATGTACCCCATACTCATTCACATAGGGTGGGGGCCAGAATCTGGGGGCCCCCTTATTAGAGGGGGATCCGAGATTCTGATAAGCCCCCCGCCCGCATACCCCGACAACCAACAGCCAGGGTTGTCGGGAAGAGGCTATCGACAAGGGGACAAGAGTGCTTTGGGGGGGCAGTGCCCCCCTCCCCCAAAACACACACTCTCCCATGTCGAGGGCATGCGGTCTGGTACGGCTCAGAAGGGGGAGGGCGCTCGCTCGTCCCCACCCCCATTCCTGTCCGGCCAGACTGCGTGCCTGGGATAAGGGTTTGGTCTGGATCTGGGGGGGGAACATTTTTTTTTAATTTGGTGTGGAGTTCCCCTTTATCCCGGTCCTGTCAGGGGGGGGATGCCTGCTCATCTATTCATACGATGTATGAACAGCGATCTGTCATTTCCCCTAGTCAGTCCTACCCCCTTTACAGTAAAAACACACCCAGGTAACATAATCAACCCCTTCTTCGCCCCCAGTGTTAACCCCTTCCCTGCCAGTGACATTTTTATAGTAAGCAATGCATTTGTATACCATTGGTCGCTAGAAAAATGCCAAAGGTCCCAAAAATGTGTCCGCCATAATGTCGCAGTAGCCATAAAAATCACTGATCGCTGCCATTACTAGTAAAAAAATATATATTAATAAAAAAACATAAAACGAACCCCTATTTTGTAGACGCTATAACTTTTGCGCAAACCAATCAAACGCTTATTGCGATTTTTTGGAACCAAAAATATGTCGAAGATTACGTATCGGCCTAAACTGAGGGCAAAAAAGTGTGTTTATATATATTTTTGGGGAGATTTATTATAGAAAACAGTAAAAAAGTTAGGCCAGATTCTTAAAAAATTGCGTATCTGGCGGCGTAGCGTATCGTATCGCATTTACGCTACGCCTACGCAAATTACTGGAGCAAGTGCCGTATTCTCAAAGCACTTGCTCCGTAATTTTCGGCGGCGTATCGTAAATGCGGCGTCTTAAGGCCACGTAATTCAAATAGTGAAGGAGGGGGCGTGCTGTATTTAAATTAAGCGCCCCCGTGTCGAAAAAACTGCGCATGCGCAGGCCTTAAATGTAGGCCACTGCGCATACTCCATAATACGACGCAAATACATAAGTTGCGACGTGAACGTAATTAACGCACATCCCTATTCACGACGCGTTACGTAAATGACGGAAAAGGCCGACGCTAACCCGACGGCCATACTTAACATGGCATACGGCAGACTGACGTAAGGTTACCCCTCATATAGCAGGGGTAACCTTAAGCATACGCAACCTACGTAAACTACGTCGCCGCGGCGCAAAAACGTTCGAGAATTGGCGTATCGGCTCATTTGCATATTCGACTGTGAAATCAACCTAAATGCCACCTAGCGGCCGACGGTGTAAATGACTTACATCAGTCGGATCCAAGCTTAAAACCGGCGTATCATGTTTTCAGAATAGAAAACAATGATACGCCGGTGGGAATTTCGAATTACGCCGGTGTATATGTACAAACACCGGCGTAATTTATTTGAGAATCTGGCCCGTAGTCTTTTTATTTACAAAATTGTCGCTCTATTTTTGGTTCGAGCAAAAATAAGAAAAAATGTAGAGGTGATCAAATACCACCCAAAAAAAAAAAAAAAAAGGACATGCAGTGCCAAAACGCAAAAACTGGCCCGGTCAGTGACCAGTAATATGGTCTGGGGCTCAAGTGGTTAAAAATTAACAAAACACTAAAGTTAGCCAAATTGTTGGCCATAATGTGAAAGATGATGTTACACCGAGTAAATAGATACCTAACATGCCACACTTTAATATTGCACACACTCATGGAATGGCGCCAAACTTCAGTACTTGAAAATACCCATATGCAGGTTACCAGTTTAGAGTTACAGAGGAGGTCTAGTGCTAAAAGTATTGCTCTCACTCTAACGCACGCTATGATACCTCACATGGGGAGTTTGAATGGTGTTTACTTATGTGGGCGGGACATACACATTTAAGGCCCGCCCACATATGTAAACACCGTTCAAACCCCCCATGTGAGGTATCATAGCGTGTGTTAGATCGAGAGCAATACTTTTAGCACTACACCTCCTCTGTAACTCTAAACTGGTAACCTGAAAAAAAAAAATTGCGTGTTTGCTTCTCACTGCGAGCTACTAGGGGCAGGTGCGTTTTAATTATTATTATTTATGTTTGTTACGTAAAAATTCAATAAGACCTCCCCTTCAGGTTGAAAAGCATCAGTTCAGGGGGAAAAAACAAAAAAAACAGCTCTCATGCTTTCATCCGCCATTGCAGCTTTGATTATCTTAATGCATCTCGAGTAAACTGGGCATGCTCGGACACTTAGAAAATTTAAGCTGGCTTTTTGTGCCTCAAAATGACTTGCATGTTTCTGAGCATGCTCAGAAAGCTTGTTTTTTTGCCTTAGTAATTTAAGGACATCCTTAACAGGTGTAAGCAGTTATAAGTGCACACAAACTAGAGACTGACATTTCTTCATGTGTTTCCAATTGATTCATTAGCACACATGTTATAAAAAGCGTGGATAGAGCACATGTCAGCTGCCCTGAGAGGGGGCTGGCTGGCTGGCTGGCTGGCTGGCTGGCTGGCTGGCTGGCTGGCTGGCTGGCTGGCTGGAACAGATGTTTTTGAGCAAGGTTGTTTTTTTTTTGGGGGGGGGCAATTGTTTTATTTAATGATGTTCACTTTGATGTTTTTGTCTGCTGCATAATTTAGCAACATTTTTCTCAAGACGTTAATGACTAGTGTTTTAATCCTGTGGGTCTATCCTGTTATTTCAAAAGCATAAACCATATTCCACTTACTGTCTGAAATCAACCTAGGTCTATTTTTGTTTTTTATGTTTTTTTTGTTTGTGTTTATTTTTATTTTTTTTGTTTTGCTTTCCTTCTTTTGTGGACAATACAATTACTTTCAAATTTTGAAGTTTGTTTTGTGATATTTTTTCATGCTACGGATTTTAACAGCTGCAGCTGAAATAATTTGGGCCTAAACCATCAAGTGTGATTTGTCTCTAAGCGTCTTTCCTGGTGTGTATGCATGAAATGTTTGCTGCCATGTTTAGTCAGCAGAAAAGGAAAGACAAAGCGGTAAGTATTGTTTCCTAGGATTGATGTCCAGACTGTCTTTTTAAAGCACATGTGCAAGATGAAGGAAAACCTGCAAACATGGCCTGTTGGGGGGGGGGGGGTGGTGTATTGGTGGACAGGCTTGAAGTGCTGATTTACTGCACTGTGCTTGAATCTAGCACTAGGCAATCCTATTCTAATTGTGGGTGTTTAAAGGAAGCCAAGTGAGTGTTAGAACCCCCGCTTGTGTTTTTAGGTTGGGCTTTGTGTCCCTTTTCTTAAAATTGGCTTTACTTCCTGTCACACAGCTGAACAGGAAGTGAAGTTAAAACCCTACCAATGGTCTTTTCTTCGGGACACAGGTCAATCTAACTAGTGTCCCCATTAAGCAAATTGCACTGCTGTGTACACCCCAAATGATTAGTTAGTTTGGGGTTTAGTAAAGGCAAAGCCGCTCTGCAGTAGAAGCGTAGTCAATGAAAATCAGAAGGGAAGCACTGATGGTTTTAACATCCAATCCCTCCAAGTTTTTTATTTCTTCCTTGCTTGTCCACTTGTAGTGCCAAGTGGATTTGCCTTTAGTAAATGGACCCCAAAGTCCAAGATCCCTACAAATTTTGGGTGTACACAGCAAAATGCAATTTCCATAATGGAAAACTATTTAGATTGATCAGTGTCCCCAACAAGACATTAATCAGATTTTACCCTCACTTCCTGTTTGGCTATGTGGCAGGAAGTGAACGAATTAAGTAGAAAGTGACAACATGTGTGAGGTGTCTTTACCCTATCAGGGGTGCAGGCATCCCCAAAACAAACAAGAAAATAGTTTATTTAACATTGGGTGGTGTTTGTGGGGGTCCCTAACACACATTCTGTCAGGAATGGTCCCCCCTGCTGGTAATTCTGCCTGTTATTTGGGCTGCAGTACTGGCCTCCACCAGCGGGGGGTTCTTGGTAGTATGGGGCACACAGCCCTTCCTGCGTTCAGCTGTAACCTGAACTTAATCAACAGATCTATTTATACCCGGCGAGCTCAAGCAGAGCTCGCCCTAGTATCGTCATACCTTCCAGACCTGAGCCTGTACCCTGACCCTGTCTTCTGGATCCTGATTCTGTGCCTTGATCCTGTTCCGTGATTCTGATCCCTTATCCTGATCCCGCCTGGACTTGTCTGCCCTGTTTCTTGGTTCCTGTCTCCCCTGAGTTCTTACCCCGCAGCTAGTCCATCCATCCGTTTCCTGCTCTGTCCTGTCCCATCTTCACCCATCTGCTGACATCCCATGTGTATGACCTCGGCCTGGCTTGATTTATGCATACGGTATTCCCTTTTGATTATATATACTGTTTGCTGTTTTGCACTGGTTGTCCCCACCTGTTTGGTAAATAAACACCTTTTATTTCACTACTCATTTCGTTGGTCTCCTCTGTGCAGTCACACAATACTGATCTATTAGCCTTCCTGACAGTATACAAGGGCCACTCTTGATCAGACGTGACTGCATTGAGGAACCATCCTGGTGTAGTGCATTGCTCTAAACATGGATTGCGATGACATCCTTTACTATTCTCTGCTGGCAGAAGAGGATGAGGGGTATTGTCGCCAGGTTTTGGAGGGTTGGACTAGTGACCAGCTAATGGAAACTATCCGATTAGCTCATTTCTGTGTGGATCGGGGTTACATGACTTTTAATGATGTTCAGGCATTAATTTGGTTGTGTGTAAAGCCAGCCCTGTCATCTATTCCTGTCGTTAGGGGCGATTTCTCTCCCCCTTCAGTCATGACCAAGTTAAATCCCTGGTGTGGTTATTAGAGGATGATCCGGCGTCTTTTGATGAGTATTATTCTTCTTGTCCCCAGCAAAAGTTATCTGAGTGTATTAGTTTTGTGCAGTCTCTGATTAGACAAGGTGTGTGTGAACCTGCTTTTGTTCGACCTGTGCTGCAGGCATGATCAGATTTCCTGATTCCAGCCAGCCAGTCCGCCCTAGCCCTGCTATTAACCACCTACCTTCTCAAGGATCTATCCGCCCATCGCCAATGACAACCTCAGCTTTCGCCCAGTTAATTCCGCACCCTACCAAATATTACTACCCAATTTCTACTAATTGTACCTACCCTGCCTTTAATCCACCTGTAACAACTCCACAAAAACCTCCTCCAGTCACCATCCCTGTGTCTCTGCCATATTCCAACCCCTCCTCCTACTTAATTCCATCCTCTTCATACATCGCTTCTGTTAACAAACCTGCAGTGTCTAAGTCTAAAAAGAAACGGAAGTACTTCCCAACTCACACCATCGTGCCAGTTACCCAGCCTGTCCCAGTGCCATCTGTTCAGCCTGTCCAAGTGCCATCTGTTCAGCCTGTCCCAGTGCCATCTGTTCTAGTGCCATCTGTTCCAGTGCCATCTGTTTAGCCTGTTCCAGTGCCATTTTCTCAACCTGTTCCAGTGCCATCTGTTCAACCTGTTCCAGTGCTATCTGTTCAGCCTGTTCCAGTGCCATCTGTTTAGCCTGTTCCAGTGCCATTTTCTCAACCTGTTCCAGTGCCATCTGTTCAACCTATCCCAGTGCCATCTGGTCAGCCTGTTCCAGAGCCATCTGTTCAGCCTGTCCCAGTGCCATCTGTTCAGGTGCCATAAGCTCAGCCTGTTCCAGTGCCATCTGTTCAGCCTGTTTCAGTGTCATCTGTTTCAGTGCCATCTATTCAGCCTGTTCCAGTGCCATCTGTTCAGCCTGTTCCAGTGCCGTCTGTTCCGGTGGCATCCGTCCAATCTGTTCCAGTGCCAGCCGCCCAGCTTGTGCTAGCTTCCCAGCTTGTTGTTCCAATGTCAGCTGCTCTGCCTGTGCCAGCTGCTCTGCCCGTTCCAGTGCCAGCTGCTCTGCCTGTTCCGGTGTCAGATATCCTGCCTGTTCCAGTGCCAGTTGCCCAGCCTTTCAATCCCGTGCCATCTGCTCTACCTGTTCCAGTGCCAGCTGCCCAGCTTGTGCCAGCCAACCAGCCTGTGCCAGCTTCCCAGCTTGTTGTTGTTGTGCCAGCTTCCCAGCTTGTTGTTGTTGTGCCAGCTGCTCTGCCTGTGCCAGCTGCTCTACCTGTTCCATTGCCAGCTGCTCTACCTGTTCCAGTGCCAGCCGTCCAGCTTGTGCCACCCGACCAGTCTGTTCCAGTGCCACCCGACCAGTCTGTTCCAGTGCCAGCCGACCAGCCTGTTCCAGTGCCAGCCGACCAGCTTGTGCCATCCGACCAGCCTGTTTCAGTGCCAGCTGCCCAGCCTGTGCCAGCCAACCAGCCTGTTCCAGTGCCAGCCTCCCAGCTTGTTGTTCCTGTGCCAGCTGCTCTGCCTGTGCCAGCTTCTCTGCCCATTCCAGTTCCAGCTGCTCTGCCCGTTCCAGTGCCAGCTGCTCTGCCCGTTCCAGTGCCAGCTGCTCTACCTGTTTCAGTGCCAGCCGACCAGCCTGTTCCAGTGCCAGCCGACCAGCTTGTGCCATCCAACCAGCCTGTTCCAGTGCCAGCCTCCCAGCTTGTTGTTCCTGTGCCAGCTGCTCTTCCCATTCCAGTGCCAGCTGCTCTACCTGTTCCAGTGCCAGCCGACCAGCCTGTTCCAGTGCCATCCGACCAGCCTGTTCCAGTACCAATGCCCAGCCTGTTCCAGTGCCAACCGCCCAGCCTGTTCCAGTGCCAACCGCCCAGCCTGTTCCAGTGCCAACCGCCCAGCCTGTTCCAGTGCCAACCGCCCAGCCTGTTCCAGTGCCCACCGCCCGGCCTGTTCCAGTGCCAACCGCTCAGCCTGTTCCAGTGCAAACCGCCCAGCCTGTTCCAATGCCAACCGCCCAGCCTGTTCCAGTGCCAACCGCCCAGCCTGTTCCAGTGCCAGCTGCCCAGCTCGATGACCCGGAGCCTCTGTCTGCTGCCCAGCTCGATGACCCGGAGCCTCTGTCTGCTGCCCAGCTCGATGACCCGGAGCCTCTGTCTGCTGCCAAGCTCGATGACCCGGAGCCTCTGTCTGCTGCCCAGCTTGATGACCCGGAGCCTCTGTCTGCTGCCCAGCTCGATGACCCAGAGCCTCTGTCTGCTGCCCAGCTCGATGACCCGGAGCCTCTGTCTGCTGCCCAGCTCGATGACCCGGAGCCTCTGTCCGCTGCCCAGCTCGATGACCCGGAGCCTCTGTCTGCTGCCCAGCTCGATGACCCAAATCCTCTGTCTGCTGCCCAGCTCGATGACCCGGAGCCTCTGTCGGTTGCCCAGCTGGATGACCCGGACCCTCTGTCCACTGCCCAGCTCGATGACCCGGAGCCTCTGTCCGCTGCCCAGCTCGATGACCCGGAGCCTCTGTCCGCTGCCCAGCTCGATGACCCGGAGCCTCTGTCCACTGCCCAGCTCGATGACCCGAAGCCTCTGTCCGCTGCCCAGCTCGATGACCCGGAGCCTCTGTCCGCTGCCCAGCTCGATGTCTCGGAGCCCGCTGCCCAGCTCGAGGACCTGGAGTCTGCTGCCCAGCTTGATTTGCCCCTGTTTGCTTCCCCACTTGATGTAACTTTATCCACTGCCCGGCTTGACACCATGAGCTTTCCCCAGCAACAGCTAGTTGGAGCTTCTGGAGGCCACTCCTTTGAGGGGGGTACTGTCAGGAATGGTCCCCCCTGCTGGTAATTCTGCCTGTTATTTGGGCTGCAGTACTGGCCTCCACCAGCGGGGGTTCTTGGTAGTATGGAGCACACAGCCCTTCCTGCGTTCAGCTGTAACCTGAACTTAATCAACAGCTCTATTTATACCCGGCGAGCTCAAATAGAGCTCGCCCTGGTATCGTCATACCTTCCGGACCTGAGCCTGTACTCTGACCCTGTCTTCTGGATCCTGATTCTGTGCCTTGATCCTGTTCCGTGATTCTGATCCCTTATCCTGATCCAGCCTGGACTTGTCTGCCCTGTTTCCTGGTTCCTGTCTCCCCTGAGTTCTTACCCCACAGTTAGTCCATCCATCCGTTCCCTGCTCTGTCCTGTCCCATCCTCACCCATCTGCTGACATCCCACGTGTATGACCTCGGCCTGGCTTGATTTATATATACGGTATTCCCTTTTGATTATATATTGATTATATATACTGTGTGCTGTTTTGCACTGGTTGTCCCCACCTGTTTGGTAAAAAAACACCTTTTTTTTCACTACTTATTTCGTTGGTCTCCTCTGTGCAGTCACACAGTACTGATCTATTAGCCTTCCTGACACATTCATACATATTAGCAACGCTGGATCCTGGCCTATTGGCATGGTTATATTTTCTTAGGCCTCTCAATAAAATTATCTGAAATTTGGGGTTAAACCGGAACTATAATCAACACTTCCTTTTTTTGTTTTCTTTAATTTTGGATAGAGTTGGGGGGGGGAAGGGTTATATTATCCCTGTTCGTTTGGGGAGATTGGCCTTCACTTCCTGCCCCATAGCCAAACAGGAAGTGAGAGAAAAACTAGGCAAATTAAGGGGCTCCTGTGCCCCCCCCCACAGAACTTGTGTGTGTCCCCTGAAAATTCCTTGGCAGGTCATAAAAAAACAGGGTGTGGCCTTGACAGTAAGGGTGGGTAATTTTTCTATTAGAGGGTGCAGAAATTTGGTCAGGCCAAGGGCAGCACAAAACCTAAATTTCCTACTGCATATTAGGGCTTATTTATACAGGATCCGATTTACAGCATGTTTTTAGATTGTGGGAGGAAACCCACGCAGGCACAGGGAGAACATGCAAACTCCAGGCAGATGGTGTCACGGGTGGGATTCGAACCAGCAACCCTTTTGCTGCTAGGTGAACGTGCTATACACTACACCACTGTGCTGAACGAACATGGTCGCAGCTGAAAGAATGAGATCAGTGTTTTTTTTTCCCAATTCCATGCTTTTCAGCCTGGAGGACAGATGTGGGGTCCTATTGACCCCGCCTCTCACCTGTCACACACTAGTCCTATTACAAGGGATGCTTACATTCCTTGTAATAGGAAAAAAAGTGAAAAATAATACAAAAAAAGGGACAAAAAAGTGCAAAAATATTATGTTAAAAAAACAAAAAACAAATAAAAATCGAAATTTAAATGCCCCTGTCCCTAGTAGCACGCACTCAGAAGCGAACACACATGCAAGTCCCACCCACATATGTAAACACCGTTCAAACCCCACATGTGAGGTATCATAGCGTGCGTTAGAGAGAGAGAAATAATTTTAACACTAGACCTCCTTTGTAACTGTAAACTGGTAACCTGAAAAAAAAAGTCAAGCGTCGCCCATGGAGATTTTTAATACCGAAGTTTAGCGCCATTCCATGAGTGTGCGCAATATGAAAGCGTGATAAGTTAGGTATCTATTTACTCGGTGTAACATCATCTTTCACATTATCCCTAAAAATTGGGCTAGCTTTACTGCTTTGTTATTTTTTAATTCATGAAAAATTTTGGCGCAAATACCATTGGAAACATTTAATAAAAAATGCCCGCCACTTTATTCCCTAGGGTGTCTGCTAATAAAATATATATAATGTTTGGGGGTCCTGAGTAATTTTCAAGGAAGAAAATATAATTGTTACATGAAGTGCCAGAATAGGCGCAGTATGGAAGTGGTTAAAGTGCAACAATAAAAGTGAAATATTCCTTTAAATTTCATACCATGGGGGGGTGTAATCAGGGCCGCCATCAGGAATTAGGAGGGGGGGTGGTGCCGCCTGAAATTAAGAAGCGGAGGGCGCTGCCGCGATTTGAGAAGCAGGGGGTTCCTTTACAAAAAAAGAAAAATATATATAAAAAAAGGTGGTAGCCATCCAGGGGCCCTGGGGACCTCTGGGCCCTTTAATAAAAAGAAACCTCTGGGCCCTTTAATAAAAAAAAATATATATATATATATATACAGTATATATATATATATATATATATATATATATATATATATATATATATATATATATATATATATAAAATAAATAAACATTTATAAAAAAACAAGGGGGTTTCCTGGGGACCTCTGGGCCCTTTAATAAAAAATAAATATAAAAATATATAAACAAAAATAACATAGGGGCCTGGGGACCTCTGAGCCTTTTAATAAAAATATATCTATATATAAAAAAAATAATAATAAAATATAAAACATTTTTATAAGAAAAAAGGTTGTCAGGGGCCCTCTAATAATAATATTATATATATACAAAAGGGGGAGGGTTGTCATCTGAGGCCCTGGGGGACTCCAGACCCCTAAAAAAATTGGCCCTTAAATTAAAAAAATAAAATAAAAACATATTAAATATATATTTAAAAAAAACACAAGGGGGATTGTGTTCCAGGTCCCTGGGACCTCTGGGCTCGTTAATAAAAAATAAATAAAAAACATATAAACAAAAATAACATGGGGCCCTGGAGACCTCTGAGCCGTTTAATAATATATATATATATGTGTGTAAAACATTTTTATAAGAAAAAAAGGTTCTCATCTGGGGCCCTGGGGGACCTCTGGGCCTTTTAATAATAATAAATGTATGTATATTTATATGTATGTATATATATATATATATATATATATATATATATATATATAAAAAAAAGAAATAAAAAAAATATATAAAAATTATTTTTTTATATAAAAAAGGGGGGTTGTCACCTGGAGCCCTGGGGATCTCCGGGCCCCTGGGGACCTCCAGACCCCAACAAAAAAACATTGGCCCTTTAATAAAAAAATAAAATAAAAATATATTAAATATATTTTTTTATTAAAGATAAATGAAAAATGGGGGGTTGCCACCCAGGGCCATGGGGGCCTCTGGGCCCCTGGGGACCTCCGCACTGCTAAAAAAATAAAAGAAAAAAATTGGCCCTTTAATAAAAAATAAAATAAATAAAATATTAAAAAATATATTTTTTTATAAAAAAAAAAAAAAGAGGGGGGTTACCATCACGGATATTAAGGGGAAGCCCGCCGTCATTTAAAAAATGACGTGGGGTTCCCCCCAAATATCCATACCAGGCCCTTCAGGTCTGGTGTGGATTTTAAGGGGAATGCCACCCCAAATGTTTAAAAAAATGGCGTGGAATACCCCCAAAATCCACACCAGACCCTTATCCGAGCACATTGACCTTCCGGCCGCAGAAAAGAGGGGGGGACAGAGCGCACCCCCCTCTCCTGAACCGCACCAAGCCACATGCCCTCAACATTGGGAGGGTGCTTTGGGGTCCACGCCCCCCCTCTGACGCCACGGGCAAGCTCTTAGGAAAGTCCCCGTGTGCTGCATGTGCGTCAGAGGGGGGCATGGTCACATGAACGTCAGACGGCGTGGAATTCAATTGGAAGCCGAGCCTCCGGCGAAGAAGAAGCCGCGCACAAGCTTCCAATTGAATTGCCGGCCATCTGACGAACATGTGACCACGCCCCCCTCTGACGCACATGCACCACACAGGGACTTTCCTAAGAGTTTGCCCGTGGCATCAGAGGGGTTGTGGTCCGGCACACGGCGGGGATTTCAATTGGAAGCGGCACCTCCAGCGAAGAAGAAGAAGATGCGGACGAGAACGCTAGGGGAAGGAGAAGAAGATGGAAGAAGACGCGGGTCAAGATGCGGCACTAGAAGACCCAAGAAAGAAGCAGATGGAGGAAGAAACCCGAAGGAAAGAAGAAAAGAAGGAGATGAAAGAAGAAAGAAGATATTAATAAAGGACTTGTCAAAAACCGGCTCTTGTCTTTTTTTACACTTGACACTTTTTTTTCCGTGAAATGGTAGAGGTACAATATACCCCATTACCATTTCACACAGGGGGGGCAGGATCTGGGGGGCCCCTTTGTTAAAGGGGTCTTCCAGATTTCGATAAGCCTCCTGCCCGCAGACCCCCACAACCACCGGGCAAGGGTTGTTGGGATAAGGCTCTTGACCCCATCAACATGGGGACAAGGTGCTTTGGGGGGGGACCCCAAAGCACCCTCCCAATGTTGAGGGCATGTGGCCTGGTGCGGTTTAGGAGAAGGGGGGGCGCGCTCTGTCCCCCCCTTTTTTCTGCGGCCGGCCAGGTCAATGTGCTCGGATAAGGGTCTGGTGTGGATTTTAGGGGGGACTCCACGCCATTTTTTTTTATTTGGCGTGGAGTTCCCCTTAATATCCATATCAGACCTGAAGGGTCCGACAAATTATTATAGCCGCGAGTCAGTTTTAAACAACTTTTTTTCTTCAGAATGTAATTTTGTACAGGGACATTTCTACCCACAGGAAAAGTGTGCTTTTTCACATGCTGACTTTACAGCCCCCCATGGTACGAAATTTAAAGAAATATTTTAAATGATGTGGGGGTGGGTTCCCCCCAAATATCCATACCAGGCCCTGAAGGACTGGTGTGGAATTTAGGGGAACTCCACGCCAAATAAAAAAAAATGGCGTGGAGTCCCCCCCAAAATCCACACCAGACCCCTTATCCGAGCACGTTGACCTGGCTGGCCGCAGAAAAGAGGGGGGGAAACAGCGCGCCCCCCCCTCTCCTGAACCGCACCAGGCCACATGCCCTCAACATTGGGAGGGTGCTTTGGGGTCCCCCCCAAAGCACCTTGTCCCCATGTTGATGGGGACAAGAGCCTCATCCCAACAACCCTTGCCCGGTGGTTGTGGGGGTATGCGGGCAGGAGGCTTATCGAAATCTGGAAGACCCCTTTAACAAAGGGGCCCCCCAGATCCCGGCCCCCCCTGTGTGAAATGGTAATGGGGTACATTGTGTCAAGTGTAAAAAAAGAGTCGGTTTTTGACAAGTCATTTATTAATATCTTCTTTCTTCTTCCATCTTCTTCTTTTCTTCTTTCCTTCGGGTTTCTTCCTCCATCTTCTTCTTCCTCGGGTCTTGTAGTGCCGCATCTTGACCGGCGTCTTCTTCCATCTTCTTCTCCTTCCGCTGGCGTTCTCGTCCGCATCTTCTTCTTTTTCGCCGGAGGCGCCGCTTCCAATTGAATTCCCCGCCGTGTGCCAGACCACGCACCCCTCTGATGCCACGGGCAAACTCTTAGGAAAGTCCCCGTGTGCTGCATGTGTGTCAGAGGGGGGCGTGGTCACATGAGCGTCAGACGGCGGGGAATTCAATTGGAATTCAATTGGAAGCTTGAACCTATTGAAGGTTCGTGGGACCGGTTGTCCCAGACATGGAGGGATTGCCCGTTGGCTCCCCAGAGGTTGGTGCGACGACAAGCTTCTATGCAGGGGGATGTCCAGCCGGCACAGGCGGTTGGTCCCCTGCGGGTGAGTTCTATGTGTCCAGCCGAAGCACCATTGTGCGATTCCAGTTGTTGTTATGCGATGGACTGCCCCAGAGCGGTTACTTTTTACTACGTGCCGAGTGGTGACTCAGTTTTCTTTACTACCCAACTGACTGTACCATGCCTTTTCACACCCCAGTATGCTGAAGCATTCACTACCACTTGGAGGGTTTGTGGGTGGCGGTTTTCCCCTGATGGATATGTGTTTGACCCCCCTTGATGGCAGCGGTTAAGATACTTTCATGGAATGTTAGGGGGCTGCAAGACCCTCTTAAACACACTATGATATCGACCTTGATGAGGAAAAGGCTGCCGGCCATTTGTGCCCTACAAGAGACCCATCTCACTGCTGACTCTGTGTCCCTCTGAGGTTGATGCTAATGGTAGATATGTGTTTTTGCTATGTAGGTTGTTTGCTTTTAAATGTATTTTTGCTTTTGTGTACATACCACCCCCATATAATAACCAGGTACTGAGGGCACTGGTGGAGTTCCAGGTGCAGTTTCTGGAGGTGCCATTGTACACCCTCGGGGACTTCAACTGTTGCTCAGACCCTCTGTTGGACAGACACCCACAGGGGGAGGGGGGAGGAAGGTATACCGCACTGCCCTGAGGAAATTCATGGAGGAGGTGGGGTGAGGAGACCCGTGGAGAGCCAGGAACCCGGGTGTGAAACAGTTTTCTTGTTTTTCCAAGAGTTACTCTTCTTTGTCTAGGATTGATTTATGTCTATGTTCGCAAGCGGCTGAGCGATATATAGTGGAAGTGACTTAAGCACCAAGAAGTGTATCAGGTTCCCTCCTTAGATGTGCGTCCCCCTTCTGCAGGGGCCAAGGCCCTGAGGAAGATGAACGCCTTTTGGCTGAATCTCTTCCCTTCACATGAACATATAGAATCCTGCATTTCGGAGTTCTGGTGTGTTCATGCTGAATCGGAGAACATAGAAGTGACTTGGGAGGCCTTTAAGGCCTTCCTCCGAGGTCTGTTTATTACAGAGATTCAGGCCATTAAAAGGCAGACAAGTGCTCAGAGGGAGGATATAGAACTGATGGCAGGGAAGTTGGAAGACACCTTTATTGCAGACCTGTCCGATACCAACAGGGAGGCGTGACTCTCGGCGCAGGACGTGCTATATCGAGTCACGACCTCGGGGGCAGAGAGGAAACGCTTTTTTAAGAGGGCGGCAATCTATGAGGAGGGTGAGCACACTGGCCGCATGCTGGCAACTATTGCCCGTTCTCAACAGATGTCCCCTTCCATTGGGGCATTGCTCACCCGCGCCAGTGGGATGACTAGCTCCCCCTATCAAGTCCTGTCTGAGCTTGTGAGTATTTACTCCTCTCTCTACGAGTCTCGCCAAGCGTACTGCCTTGACTCCCTGGCTGAATACCTATCAGACTGCGTACTTACCGAAGCCGAGATGCCGAGGGTGGCCCACCGTTGCGACCTGGCGCACACCGTCCCCTGGAGTTGGAACAGAGGAGGTGGGCCCCAGGAGGCACCGGCGCCAGCGAGGTCCTGGTTGGTAGCTGGGATTCTGGTTGAAGACTTGAACAGGAGCCCCTACTGGAGGCGGTGAGCAGAGCAGGTAGCCTGGGAGGCACAGGACAGGTGCAGGGCAAGTACTTAGCAGCTGTGGAGCTAGTAGCGTAAGGTAGCAGGTAGCTTGTGGTAGCAGGTAGCTTAAGGTAGCAGGTAGCCTAAGATAGCAGGTAGCTTAAGGTAGCAGGTACAAGCGGGTGAGACTGGAGACAGGTCTGGGAAGCAAGCCGAGGTTCAGGGGTCTGAGAGAATCAACAAGTCCAAAGCCAAGCCAGAGGTCAGGGGGTGGAGAAGGCAGCGTATCCAGGAACAAGAGCCAAGGTCAACTTCAGGGAGAGAGCAGAGTCGTACGGAAGTCCGGGTCAGTGGTTCAGGTAAACAGCAGAGAGTCCAAGCACAAGCTGAAGACAAACCAGCAACCCGCCATGAGACAGGCGCTGGTTTAAATAGCCTGGTCAGGCCTCTGATTGGTTCCAGGGGGATGCGCGCCTGTGCACACACCGCGCCGCCAGGCCACGCATGCGTGCCCGCGCGCGCCTCTCCCGCACAGGCACACCCCGGAGCGGCTCTACTGTGCATGTGCGCCGATCGGGACACAGGGCTGGATCCCTGACAATACCTGGACCCGGTCCAGCTCCCAGTCTTGTCAACCTCCAACAGAGAGATGCTTGACGCCCCCCTGACTCTTGGGGAGCTGCAGGCGGTGACCAGTTTGTTCCCCAACTCGAAGGCCCCCGGGGATGATGGCCTCCCAGCGGAGGTATACAAGCATAATGGGGAAACAATACTCCCGCACCTTTTGAGGGTGTTTAACCACTTCCTTACTGGGCATGTAAACCCCCTTCCTGACCAGGTGAAATTTCAGCTTGCGGCACTGCATTGCTTTAACTGACAATTGCGCGGTCATGCGATATGGCTCCCAAACAAAATTGGCGTCCTTTTTTCCCCACAAATAGCGCTTTCTTTTGGTGGTATTTGGTCACCTCTGCGGTTTTTATTTTTTGCGCTATAAACAAAAAACACGACAATTTTGAAAAAAAATACAATATTTTTTACTTGTTGCTATAAAAAATAGCCCAATTTAAAAAAAAAAATTTAGTTTAGGGCGATACGTATTCTTCTACATATTTTTGGTAAAAAAAAAAAATTAAAAAAAAATCGCAATAAGCGACTGGTTTGCACAAAAGTTATAGCGCCTACAAAATAAGGGACAGAATTATTATTTTTTATTATTTATTTTTTTACTAGTAATGGCGGCGATCTGCGATTTTTATTGCGACTGCGACATCATGGCAGACACATCGGACACTTTTGACACATTTTTGGCACCATTCACATTTATACTGCAATCAGTGCTATAAATATGCACTAATTACTGTATAAATGTGACTGGCAGGGAAGGGGTTAACACTCGGGGGTGAGGAAGGGGTTAATGTGTATCCTGCATTGTGTTCTAACTGTGGGGGGAAGGGGGGTGACTGGGGGGGTGACCGATCTGTGTCCCTACGTATAAGGAACACAGATCGGTCTGCTCTCTCCAGTGACAGGACGCTGTCATTGTGAGAGCCGGCAATGAGAAATGATCTCATATGTTTACATATGAGATCATCTCTCATTGGCTGCACAGATCGCATCGCAAACGGCCACTCTGATTGGCCGTTCGCGGCGATCTGTGATTGGCTGTGTCCAAGGGACACGGCCAGTACACAAGTTCCCCGCTGCGCGCTCTGGAGCGCGCGCTGGGAACACAGAAAGAGGCTGCCGTGAAAACACGGCAGCCCAGAGATTTAGAACCACCCTGCGGCCGCATATAGTCGTACGGCCGTAGGGAAGTGGTTAATGAAGCAAAACAGACCGGCACCCTACCACGATCTATGTCTAGAGCCAATACAGTTTTAATTCTGAATTCTGGACCCTCTTGACCCAAGTTCGTACAGACCGATTTCGCTACTACAAAATGACGTTAAGATCCTTGCCAAAGTCCTAGCTGTAAGATTGAATAGCGCCATTTCCACCATAATTCACTCCGACCAATCCGGATTCATACCCCAAAAGTCGACGGCAATAAACCTGAGGTGACGTTTTCTGAATATCCACTCCAGGGCGGATAACGTGGGAGACAGAGCTTTGCTGTCCTTGGATGCCCATAAGGCATTTGATAGTGTCGAATGGGAGTTTCTGTGGGCGGTGATGCGGAAATTTGGGTTTGGCGACGGTTTTATTGCATGGGTACAGCTTTTATACTCGTCCCTGATAGCAGCTATACGGGAGGAGGGAAGGATTTCACATACCTTTAACCTACACAGAGGCACGCGGCAGGGGTGCCCCCTGTCCCCTCTTCTATTCGCCCTAGCCATAGAGCCCTTAGCTGCAATAATCAGGACAAACCCCTTGATCCGAGGCTTTCAGTACGGTGATCTACATGAGAAGATCATGTTGTATGCTGACGACACCATGCTTCTCCTAGGCGATACTTCTACTTCGCTGTCGGAGGCCATGAATGTCGTCCGGCTAATTGGAGAATACTCGGGCTTAGTTATTAATTGGACAAAGTCCTCCCTTCTATTACTGGATCGTGACCCTTCCCTGTCCCCGGTGACCATGCAAGACATCCCTGTCTCCAGGTCATTTCGGTACCTTGGTATCAACGTTACTGCCTGTTTGCTGGAATACGTCAGTCTCAACCTCACCCCCCTGATTAATCGATGCCGTGACCGGGTCAAGGTGTGGAGTAGGCTCAAACTGTCCCCTGTAGGCAGAGTGAACTTGATAAAGATGATCCTTATGCCACAGTTGCTATATATACACTTCACAACTAGTGTTGAGCAGAATATGCCATATTCGATTTCGCGATATATCTCGAATATTCGACTATATATTCGAGATATATCGCGAAATACGAATATTCGTGATATTTTTTGGAAATGAAATGATTGCGAATTTTCGCTATCACGAATGCGAATGCGAATTGCGAATTGCGAATTGCAAATGCGAATATTCGAGAAATGCGGAATTGAGCACTCTGATTGGCTCAGAATATTCGTGATATTTTATAATACAAAATAATTGCGAATATTCGAGAAATGCGGAATGGAGCACTCTGATTGGCTCAGAATATTTGTGATATATTACAATACAAAATAATTGCGAATATTCGGCAAATGCGGAAGGAGCACTCTGATTGGGTCAGAATATTCGTGATATATTACAATACAAAATAATTGCGAATATTTGAGAAATGCGGAATGGAGCACTCTGATTGGCTCAGAATATTCGTGATATTTTATAATACAAAATAATTGCGAATATTCAAGAAATGCGGAATGGAGCACTCTGATTGGCTCAGAATATTCGTGATATATTACAATACAAAATAATTGCGAATATTCGGCAAATGCGGAAGGAGCACTCTGATTGGCTCAGAATATTTGTGATATATTACAATACAAAATAATTGCGAATATTCGGCAAATGCGGAAGGAGCACTCTGATTGGCTCAGAATATTCTTGATATATTACAATACAAAATAATTGCGAATATTCGAGAAATGCGGAATGGAGCACTCTGATTGGCTCAGAATATTCTTGATATTTTATCGTAATTTCGCAAAAATGCGAATGAGAAATTTATTGCGGAATTTCGACAGTAACACTCTGAAATCGAATATATGTGTTATTTTAGCTAAAAACAATATTGCGAATTTCTCGAAAATAATCGTGCGATATCGCTATTGCCGAATAATCGCATTGCGATTTTTCGGCAATATAAATTGATCGCTGCAGCTACTCGGCCCAAGGTCTCTAATCATACAAGCAATGCTTTTAGACGTCGATGGGGATCTCTAGGATGTGATCTGTTCTAAAAAAAAAATTAAAAAAATACGAATATTCGAAATAGCGAATATTCACCGCGAAATTCGGAATATATCGCGAATACTCGAATATGCCATATTCGAGCCGAATATTCGCAATACGAATATTCGTGAGCAACACTATTCACAACTCCCCGACGGTCATCCCCCTAAAGAAGTTTAGGATTATCAACTCTGTCTTCTGTTCACTCATATGGCTCGCCAAACCCCCTAGAGTTAAGCTTGAACAACTCCAACGGCCGAAGGACGCTGGTGGATTGGCATTGCCCAATCCCTGGCTCTACTACCTGGTCTCCCAAATGCAACATATTGCAAGACTTGTGGGACCCGGACGGGACCGTGAGCTGAATTTGCGGGAGTCTTCGGTCCAGCTGCTCAGCTTCACCACTGGGGGGGGGGTGGCGGAGGGACTAGAGGCCCTACGATACACTAAGTCCAACAAACTTTTCCCCACGTATGTACTCATGCAGAAGACATGGAACAAGGATAGGATGCTTCAGGGGGTGACAGGATTCACTAAATACAGTCCTATTTGGGACAATCAGTACTACAGGGAACTGGCTAAACTACCTTATGGCCCAAAGTGGAAACACGGCATTTCCCTTATGACCCATGTAATTGGGGGGGGGGGTAGACTTAGGCCCTTCCAGGAGCTTAGTGCAGTCTTCCGATTGCCGGCCTCTATGTATTTTTATTACCTTCAACTTAAGCATGCAGTAGACGCTCAGGGGGAGGCGGATATCTGGTCCTTGGACACGACGTCTGTCTTCAACTACCTATTTGAAGTCGACACGTACAAGGGCTTTATCTCAAGTTGCTATGCTATGCTTCAGAATCTCTTCATACCGGGTACCCCCTTGAGGGCAATGACCCGGTGGGAACAAGATGTGGAAGCATTTGATGAGGGACAATGGGAGGGGGCATTGCAGGCAGTTCCTGTGTGCTCCCTGAATGTAGCACACAGATTGTCGCAACTCTACATCCTCCTGAGAGTGCATTACACGCCGGCTAGTCTGGCACGAATGTGGATGGGGGTTGATCCCACCTGTGTTAGGTGCTGTAGAGATCATGGTGATCTTATCAACCTACTGTGGAGATGTCCAAAACTACATCTCTATTGGGCGAAGGTCATTGATACCCTTAACGGGGCTTTACCAGCTCAGATACCACTAGATCCCAAAACCTGCTTGCTGGGAATATGTGACTGTAACAGAATGAACCGTAACAACCAGAGACTTTGGAAGGATGAGAGATACTCTTGTGTCAGCGGCACTAATAACTCATGGGTCTAAGTCCACCCTGTGCCTTTTGGGCGTAGGGTGGCTAATAAAATCATACTTCATGTATTACATGAGATGGGACATTATTGATACTTCATATTGCAGGATACTGGAATATTACAAGTGGTTCATGTTGACTCTACCAGTCAAAAGAATGACTCTTCAATGCTTAGCTCCGGCTATTGAAATGTTAAGTGAGGTTGGCTCTTCAATGTGTGGACACATTCTGTTGAAAGGTGTTAATTGCATCGGCTCCTGAAAGACCTTTTCATTGTGTGATAAAACTGTTTAAAGCCCTGTGTTAATGTCTCTCTTCAGATGTATTGAATTAGCATGGCAATTGTATTTTATTTGAAATCTTTTGATAAAGGAATGTGATAGATCTCGTCAGTATCAGTGCCGAAATGTCTGCTAGAGAATTAGCCCCAGTGTGTGAATAGGTGGGTGGAGATTGCATTGTCCTGTGATTAACTTTAACATGATGTACTAGATATATAAGCAAGCTAAGAAACCAATAAAGTATTCATTCATTTTTGAAACAAGTACAGAGCAGAGTCTCGTCTTGATTATGGGAAATGGAATGGATCGTGTATGCAGGATTGTCGCAGTCTGTCGGATAAGCTTGTCGTGGTTGGATGGAAGGTCGTAAACGGTGGTGACTGTTACAGTGACAACTTGATGGTGGAGAGTGGTTGTAAGCAGGCTATTTGCAGAGCCCTATTTCAGGCCCGTCTGATGATTCTGAGGCACTGGAAGGACACTGAACCACCCACAGTGCCTGAATGGATCAAACAGATGGGGGTCACATTACGGCTGGAAAAAGTCATTTATCAACATATAGAATCTGATTCTAAATTTGAAAAAGTATGGGCCCCTTGGCTGAATGTTCCGGGTTTAGCCCCGATAGACTTGATGTACCATTGTCTATTCTAGGGTTGTGGGGAGGGGGTGGACTCCTGAGCTCCACTAAACTACAGGATGCCTAGCATAGGATGCACTATATTAAGGTATAGGGGGGTGGAGACTTGTATCTGGGTTACTGTCTATTGAATTCTGGGGGAGTGAGTTGGGTATATACATTTGTATTTGAAGTTTACCATGATCTCTCCTGTTTTCCTGATTATGGGTGTGCTGCGCCCCACTGTCCTGATGATATATTTCTGCTCTGGAGCTTATTGTTTGTATTGATATTTTGGTTCAATAAAAACCTTTGTTTGAAAAAAAAAAGAATACTTTTGAAGGTAGGAGGGGAAACGCCACAGTTTGGGACTTGGGTGTATGTCAGGGTTCTCCAGTGCGACTGAGATGGGTGTGTGGTCGATGATAGCAATGTGGTGTATGTCGGTGTCGGATCAGTGGGACGAGGTTGTCCGAGCCGAAAAAGTAGTAAATTCTAGTGAAGACATTATAATGGTTAGAATAGAATGTGAACTCTCTATCAGCTGGGTGATAGGAGTCCAGGAGTGTTGGAACGTCAGGGTCTCGGAGAGGTCCTGAGCATTTTGGAGATGATCTGTCATCAAAGAGGTGCAAGGTAGTGTTGAAGTCACTGCAGATTATGTGTGGGAGGTGTGGGTCCTGCAGGAGCCAGGTCGATAGTTCACTAAAAAACTGTTTAGTGGGGTTATTGGGTGCGTAAATGTTTGAAATTAGTAGGTCTTTGGTCCCTATTTGGACATGTGCAGATAAAAGGTACCCCTGAGAGTCCAATTCAATGGATAGGACTTTGCAGGGGAGGTTTTTATGTATAAGTATTAGGACCCCTTCTTTGCGGCCATTTGAGTCAGGACCTAGGACCGTGCCCACCCAGAGTTTATTCATACGTTGGGAGTGGAAAGATGGGTTTCCTGGAGCAGGGCAATGTCGGTCTTAAGCCTCTTTAAGTGGCGAAGAATTTTCATTCTCTTGGAGGGGGAACCTAGCCCCTTCACATTCCAGGAGACTATTTTCATATTGGGGGGCCATTATGGAGGTATAGGCTGGCACTGTATGAGTTGGTAGAAGGTCATAAGTGGGCGTGCTGCGATTATAAGCAGAGATATGCAGGAGTCTACGCTAACTGAGGGTGTTGAGCTAAGGTTTGATGATGCAAATGATCCACGGGATTGAAGTACATGGGGAGGGGGAGATTTATAAGGAAGGGGGTAACAGGTAGAAACAATACAACATTACTGAAACACTTCACTTTTTTCTGCATTGAGGTCACTGTGTAGTCCAGCTCCCAGTACAAGCTCCATTGACTGCAGCTCTTAAACCCACGGATTGGAGGGTAGTGTATGCTGGCAGTTAGAGTTATGGACGGGGAGCTTGGTCTGATCTACACAGGAAAGCCAGGGGAGAAGACTGCGATTTAAAGGAGAAGATAAACAAAAAACAAGCAATAATATGATAACATTATGTGCATCAGTATAAAGGTTTGGCCTACCAGCATTCAGGTATATGTTGAGGATTACAGAACAAAAAATGGAGAGAGGGTTGGATGAGAGCTATCCTGATCCGACAAGTCGGTTGATGGGTATTGGTAACTGACAATGTGATGCCGTTGGTGGAGCTCTCTCAAAGAGTTGGAGTGGGACTGCAGCTCATATATCCAGAAGGTCTCAAGATGTGATACGCCTCTGGTCATGCCCCCCCCCCCTCCAGGGAGGAATGAACCTGTCTATGACCGCAAGTTGTGTTCCCTTGGGGTTTGCGATCATGGTGTTGTCTATAGTGTATGGGGACACTATGTTTAGTGCCGCCACTTTTGATTAAGGTAATATGTTCGCCGACTCTCACGGAAAACATCCAGTACGGCGGACATATTGCTTCCTGCAGGTAATCAAATAGACCACATATTTGGTTGCACGTGTGCAAAAATGGTTAATAGAATATTTACTATTAGTAATGGTAGATGAGAATTCAACAGTTTTTTGCTTTCCCATTGAATTATGTTGACACACAACACATTTCTTACATGGAAAAAACAAACAAACAAACAAACAAACAAACAAACAACAAATCATGACAGTAGGACGAACAAACAGGTGAATTAATAATGTTTGGTGCTATTCGGCTTTGCAATGAAGGAGCGCCTCTAAAAATCACTTTTGCTTGGTCAGGTAGAGTGATATTAAATATAGAATCATTCTTAAGAACATCCCAATGTCTATTCATGATATTTTTGATTTGTTTTTGTTGTGATGAAAATGAAGTCAACATAGCCCATTTAAAGCTCTCTGTTAGGACCTGGGCTTGAACCTGGGCCCTCTGGCTGTGTCTGACAGTTACTCTGCTTGCTGAGCCACTTGGAATGCTGGAAAGCTTGAGTTTCGGGACGTTTGTGATAAAAAGAATGCAGATCAGCTGCCTCTTTATCGTTCTTATGATTGTCCCATTAAATTGCTTCCAGGGGCAGAAATGCCATTTGGGCTCCTTTATTCTTATCAGAACCTAAACTGAAGGTGCTCGGGGAGTGGATTAATGAGAATCTAGAGAAGGGTTTTATCAGACACTCAACCTCTCCTGCTGGGGCAGCCCTATTCTTTGTGGAGAAAAAGCACTGCAGGCTACAGAGATTTTAACAGGATCACAATTAAGAATCGCTATCCACTCCCACTGATTCCAAAAATGCTTGAGAGACTAATCTCCACCAAGCTCTTTGCCAAATTAGATTTATGGGGGGCATACACCCTTGTCTGGATTTGTCCCGGTGATGAATGGAAAGCTGCTTTCAGAATGAGATATGGACATTTTGAGTCTTTGATCATGCCCTTTGGACTTTGCAATGCTCCCGCAATTTTTCAACATTTCATTAACCACTTAAGACCCGGATCTTTAGTCAGCTAAAGGACCCAGCCAGGTTTTGCAATTCAGCATTGTGTCGCTTTGACAATTGCGCGGTCGTGCGACGTGGCTCCCAAATAAAATTGGCGTCCTTTTTTTTCCCCACAAATAGAGCTTTCTTTTGGTGGTTTTTGATCACCTCTGCGGTTTTTATTTTTTGCGCTATAAACAAAAATAGATTTAAAAAAAATTCAATATTTTTTACTTTTTGCTATAATAAATATCCCCCCAAAATATATATATATATATATATATATATAAAAAAAAATTCCTCTGTTTAGGCCGAATCACGATAAGTGTTTATCGGTTGGTTTGCGCAAAATTTATAGCGTTTACAAAATAGGGGATAGTTTTATTGCATTTTTATAATTTTTTTTTTTTTACTACTAATGGCGGCGATCAGTGATTTTTTTTGTGACTGCGACATTATGGTGGACAATTTTGACACATTTTTGGGACAATTGTCATTTTCACAGCAAAAAATGCATTTAAATTGCATTGTTTATTGTGAAAATGACATTTGCAGTTTGGGAGTTAACCACAAGGGGGCGCTGAAGGGGTTATGTGTTCCCTAATGTGTGTTTACAACTGTAGGGGGGTATGGCTGTAGGTGTGACATCATTGATTGTGTCTCCCTATAAAAGGGATCAGTGATCAATGACGCCGCCACAGTGAAGAACGGGGACCGATCTCCGGACTCCAGCGGCGGAACTTCGGACTGTGTCGCGCGCCTACGACCCACGGCTGGGTACTAGTACAGGACGTACCTGTACGTACATGTGCCCAGCCGTGCCATTATGCTGATGTATATGTGCAGGAGGCGGTCCTAAAGTGGTTAAATAGAGTAGTAAAAAAGGAAAAAAAAGAAATTGCTGAAATTACTGTTTACAGGGTATAGAGACATAATAGTTAACGGATTCCTTTTTAAAATGATTATAAATAGATAAAAATCAATCATATAATGTGCCTGCAGTTTAGTTTAGTTTTTAGACTAGTTTCAGTTTGTTCTATGTGTACAGAGACACACAGAACAAAAACAAAACAAACACAGGGCAGTGATTCTGATTGGTTCTGAGGAGTTTTAGACACATATAGCCAGATTCAGAAATGCGAATGCGCGCCGTCGTATGTTTAAGCGTATTCTGGAAACCAGATACGCTTACATCTGGTAAAATACATCCAAGGCAAGTCTCCTACGCCGTCGTATCTTAGCTGCATATTTACGCTGGCCGCTAGGGGCTTGAATGTTGATTTAGAATATGTAAATGAGCAAGATACGCCTATTCACAAATGTACGCACGCCCGTCGCAGTATGCTACGCCGTTTACGTAAGGCGTTTTTCAGGCGTAAAGATAAACCACCAAAAAGATGGCGCAGCCAATCTTAAGTATGGACGCCAGAACAGCTGTCAAATTTCATGTCGTTTACGTTGTTTGCGTAAGCCGATTCAGAATGGGGCTGGGCGTAGGTTACGTTCATGTCGAAAGCATTGACTATTTGCGACGTTATTTTGAGCATGCGCACTGGGATACGCCCACGGCCAGCGCATGTGCCGTTCGTTCGGCGCGTCGTTTACATGTATCACGCCCACCTTTCACCTACTTTGAATTACGTGGACTTACGCTGGCCCATCTACGCTACGCCGCAGTAACTTAGGGAGCAAGTGCTTTGTGAATACAGCACTTGCCCCTCTAACTTGCGGCGGCGTAGCGTATATTCGATACGCTACGCCCGATTACAGATACGCCGCCCTACCTGAATCTAGCTAATAGTAATCACATCTTCTTGATCATGGACCACAATGAAAAGCTACCATGAGTTTTTTTTCATAAGGAGCCAGACAAGCAGGAAGTGTGGAGTTCAGCAAGGGATTACAGCAACTTCTAAGCAAAAACGGACATGGAGGACAAGAAAGCAGGACTGCTAAAAGGTAAAGCAAGCTACTTAGCATTAAAAATGTTTTCCTTTACTGAACCTTTAATGATGCTTTTCGAGATTTGCTTGATCAGTTTGTGATAGCATATTTGGATGACATTCTCATTTTCTCTAATACTTTGAAGAACACCGCACGCATGGCTGTATTGTTTTCGAGAAATTAAGGAATGTTAAAGAGATACATAGATTTGTTGGATTTGCCAACTTTTACAGAAGATTTATAAGGAATTTCTCCCAGGTAATTGCTCCAATTACAGAGCTGACAGAGAAAGGGATGTTCTTGTTGTGGTCATCTGAGGCACAGGCTGCCTTTAGTAACCTAAAAACTCTCTTCACTTCTGCACTAATACTGGTACATCCAGATCCAGAACTACCTTTCATCGTTGAAGTTGATGCTTCTAATTCTGCTATGGGAGCAATCCTTTCACAGCAAATTGGAGAACTTCATCCTTGGGCTTATTTCTCTCGACTGATGTCTTCAGCCGAGAAGAATTATGACATTGGAAACAAGAAGCTGCTGGCAATTAGGGATGAGCTTTGTGTTCGATGCGAACATTGGCCGTTCGATCGTTCGTTGAAAACTAACAAATCGGGTCGTTCGCGCCAAATTCGAATGACCCATAATTCACTGCGGCGTTGCGCGCTGATGATTGGCCAAGCATGAACCATGACCCCCGCATGCTTGGCCAATCACAGCGCCCAAAAAACGAAGAGACCTAATTGGCCAAAGCCTGGTGCTTTGGCAAATTAGGGCTCAGGGCTTTAGCACACGCCCCACACTATTAAAGGCCGCCTCCCGGGCGGCCTCGTGTAGTGTGTTCCGGCTTGCTTTGCAGTCAGACAGACAGAGAGAGAGAGAGAGAGATAGATAGATAGAGACACAGGGGCTGACTTACCAAGCCTGTGCGCCATGACTCATGGTGCACAAGCAGGAATAAAACTGTTTTTGACATTTACAAAAGAAACACGCTGCCAGTGCAGCGTGTTTCCTCATTTACTAAACTGCCTAATGCGCCCCCCCCCCCCCGGCGGAAGGCGAAGACCGGTGCGGGGCTGGAGCCCCCCGGCAGAAAACGTCTGGAAGACCGAGGGGCTCGGCCCCCCGTTGTTCTCTGCTGTTTTCGGCCGGCCCCCCCGGATGTAAAAGAGCTTATTTGGGGTGGGGGCCTGGCTGGACATGGCGGAGAGCATCGGTGGGTGTCCCCCCCGGCAGAAAACGGCGAAGCCCAGGGCCCAATGGGCTGGTGGTGGGGGGTCCCGGCAGAAGACCCCCAGAGCTGACTAATAAATTATTTTTTTCTGCGTGGTTTATTTGTGTTTACACTTTTCCACCCGGTGAATGGGTAGGTGTACGATGTACCCCATACTCATTCACATAGGGTGAGGGGCCAGAATCTGGGGGCCCCCTTATTATAGGGGGCTCTCAGATTCTGATAAGCCCCCCGCCCGCATACCCCGACAACCAACGGCCAGGGTTGTCGGGAAGAGGCTCTTGTTCCTATCGACATGGGGACAAGAGTGCTTTGGGGTGGGGGGGCAGTGCCCCCTCCCCCAAAGCACACACTCCCCCATGTCGAGGCCATGTGGTCTGGTACGGCTCAGGAGGGGGGGGCGCTCGCTCGTCCCCACCCCCATTCCTGTCCAGCCAGACTGCGTGCCTGGGAGAAGGGTTTGGTCTGGATCTGAGGGGGAACCCCACGCCGTTCTTGGCGTGGGTTTAACCCCTTATGTTCCAGATCAAATCTAAGAGCCTGTTGTGCACCTGAAGGGGGACCCCCACGCCGTTTTTTTTTTAAATTTGGTGTGGAGTTCCCCTTTATCCCGGTCCTGTCAGGGGGGGGGGATGCCTGCTCGTCTGTCCCTACAATGTATGAACAGCGATCTGTCATTTCCCCTAGACAGTCTTTACAGTTAGAACACACCCAGGTAACATAATCAACCCCTTCCGCGCCCCTAGTGTTAACCCCTTCCCTGCCAGTGTCATTTTTATAGCAAGCAATGCATTTCTATACCATTGCTCGCTAGAAAAATGCCAAATCTCACAAAAATGTGTCCGCCACAATGTCGCAGTAGCCAGAAAAATCAATGCTAGCCACCATTACTAGTAAAACAAAAAGTTATTCCTAAAAAACCCATAAGACCAACCCAAGACCAAACGCTTATTGTGATTTTTTGGAACCAAAAATATGTCGAAGAATACTTATCGGCCTAAACTGAGGGCAAACATTTTTTGAATATATTTTGGGGGAGATTTATTATAGCAAACAGTAAAAAAGATGTCTTTTTATTTACCAAATTGTCGCTATATTTTTGGTTCAAGCAAAAATAAGAAAAAACGCAGAGGTGATCAAATACCACCAAAAAAAACAAATTAAATTTTTTTTTTTGGGGGGAAAAATGAGGACGCCAAATTTGTTTGGGGGCCACGTCGCACAACCACGCAATTGTCAGTCAAAATGACGCAGTGTTGAAAAAACTGGCCCCGTCAGTGACCAGTAATATGCTCTGGGGCTCAATTTATGGCCATAATGTGAAAGATGATGTTACACCGAGTAAATAGATACCCAACATGTTACACTTTAATATTGCACACACTCATGGAATGGCGCCAAACTTCAGTACTTGAAAATACCCATGGGCAACACTTTTTTTTTTTTTTTCAGGTTACCAGTTTAGATTTACAGAGGAGGTCTAGTGCTAAAAGTATTGCTCTCGCTCTAACGTACGCTATGATACCTCACATGTGGGGTTTGAACGGGGGTTCAATATGTGGGCGGGACTTACACATTTAAGGCCCGCCCACATATGGAAACATCCTTCAAACCACACATGTGAGGTATCATAGCGTGCGTAAGAGCGAGAGGAATACTTTTAGCACTAGACCTCATTTGTAAATCTAAACTGGTAACCGGAAACAAAAAAAATGCTGCGTGTTCGCTTCTGACTGCGAGCTACTATGGACAGGGGCGTTTAAATTATTATTATTTATGTTTGTTACGTAAAAATTCTTTAAGACCTCCCCTTCAGGTTGAAAAGCATCAGTTCAGGGGGACCAAAAAAAAATAAAACACCTCTAATGCTTTCATCCGCCATTGCAGATTTGATTCTGGTACTGCATTTTGAGTGAACTGGGCATGCTCGAACACTTCGAAAAATAAGCTGGTTGTCTGAGCCTGAAAATGACATGCATCTTTCTGAGCATGCTCAGAAAGCTTGTTTTTTGGCTTTGTAATTTAAGGACATCCTTAACAGGTGTAACCAGTTACAAGTGCACACAAACTAGAGGCTGACATTTCTTCATGTGTTTCCAATTGGTTCATTAGCACACATGTTATAAAAAGCGTGGATAGTGCACGTGTCAGCTGCCCTCAGAGGGGGCAGATTTGCTGGCTGGAAGTAATGGCGGAGGGAAACAGAGATGTTTTGGAGCAAGTTTTGTTTTTTTTATGTTTTGTCTGCTGCATAATTTTGCTAAATGTTTCTCAAGATGATAATGACTAATGTTTTAATCCTGTGGGTCTATCCTGTTATTTCAAAAGCATGATTTATTTTCCAATGACTGTGAAATAAACGTTGGTCTTTTTTGTTTTTAGGTGTTTTTATATATTTTTGGTGTGTTTATTTGTAATTTTTTGTTTTGCTTTCCTTGTTTTGTGGACCAATAAAATTACTTTCAAATTTTGAAGTTTGTTTTGTGATATTTTTTTCATGCTATGGATTTCAACCGCTGCAGCTGAAATAGTTTGGGCCTAAACCATCAAGTGTGATTTGTCTCTAAGCTCTTTCCTGGTGTGTATGCATGAAATGTTTAGTCACCAGAAAAGGAAGGACAAAGCGGTAAGTATTGTTTCCTAGAATTGATGTCCAGACTAACTTTTTAAAGCACATGTGCAAGATGTAGGAAAAGCTGCAAACAGGGCCTGTTTGGAGGGGGGTGGTGGTGTATTGGTGGACAGGCTTGAAGTGCTGATTTACAGCGCTGTGCTTGAAACTAGCACAAGACAATCCTATTCTAATTGTGGGTTGTTTGAGGGAAGCCAATTGAGTGTTAGAACCCCTGCTAGTGTTTTTAGGTTGGGCTTTGTGTCCCTTTTCCTAAAATTGGCTTCACTTCCTGTCACACAGCTGAACAGGAAGTGAGGTTAAAACCCTACCAATGGTCTTTTCTTCGGGACACAGGTCAATCTAACTAGTGTCCCCATTAAGCAAATTGCACTGCAGTGTACACCCCAAATGATTAGTTATTTTGGGGTTTAGTAAAGGCAAAGCCGCTCTGCAGTAGAAGCGTAGGCAATGAAAATCAGAAGGGAAGCACTGATGGTTTTTACTTCCAATCCCGCCAAGTTTTAATTTTTCTTCCTTGCTTGTCCACTTGTAGTGCAAAGTGGATTTGCCTTTAGTAAATGGACCCCAAAGTCAAAGATCCCTACTAATTTGGGGTGTACACAGCAAAATGCAATTTCCAAAATGGGAAACCATTTATATTGATCTGTGTGTCCCCAACAAAACATTACTCAGGTTTTTTCCCTCACTTCCTGTTTGGCTATGTGGCAGGAAGTGAATGAATTAAGTAGAAACTGACAACATTTGTGAGGTGTCTTTACCCTATCAGGGGTGCAGGCATCCCCAAAACAAACAAGAAAATTGTTGATTTAACATTGGGTGGTGTTTGTGGGGGTCCCTAACACACATTCATACATATTAGCAACGCTGGATCCTGGTCTATTGGCATGGTTATATTTTCTTAAGCCTCTCAATAAAATGATCTGAAATTTGGGGTTAAACTGGAACTATAATCATCACTTTTATTTTTTTGTTTTCTTTCATTTTGGATAGAGTTGGGGGGGGGGTTAGAAGCTCTGTCAGTTTATTTTGTATTATCCCTGTCCGTTTGGGGAGATTGGCTTTCACTTCCTGCCCCATAGCCAAACAGGAAGTGATCGAAAAACTAGGCAAATTAAGGGACTCCTGTGCCCCCCCCCTACAAAACTTGTGTGTGTCCCCTGAAAATTCCTGGGTGGGTCATAAAAAAACAGGGTGTGGCCTTGACAGGAAGGGTGGGTCATTTTTCTATTAGGGGGTGCCAAACTTTGGTCAGGCCTAGGGCAGCACAAAACCTAAATATCCTACTGCATATTAGGTCACGCACACGAACGCACTTTGGCCATGAGGTCTCCTAAAATAAAGAGAGGCGAAGGACCTACAGGGCTGGCTGGGTGGGCTAGACTCCCTCATAGGGGGAGTCCCTCTGTCCCATCGGGCTCCCAACTGTAGCAGGTAGGGTGGGGTGAGTGGGAGGCCCCCCCTCACACCCGCCATTGCCACCGGGGGCATGGAGAAGGACGGCGATTGCAAGTCCAGCTCCTCTCTCTCGACTTCACGCACAAAATACACTTTAAAAAATAAATTAAAGAAAAAAAAAAAACCTGGGGAAAATATAAAATGTTTAGAACATTTTTATAAGCAAAAAGGTTGTCATCTGGGGCCCTCTGGGCCCTTTCATAATTATATTATATATGTTAAAAAAATTACAAAAAAAATATCAAAATATATAATTTTTTGTCTTTTTTTTAAAAAAAGGGGGGGGGGGTTGTCATCTGGAGCCCTGGGGATCTCCGGGCCACTGGGGACCTCCAGACCCCTAAAAAAAAAAACATTGGCCCTTTAATAACAAAAAATATGGGGGGTTGCCACCCGGGGCCCTGGGGGCCTCTGGGCCCCTGGGGACCTCCGGACTGCTAAAAAAAATTAAATTCCAAAAATTGGCCCTTTAATAAAAAATACTAAAAAAATAAACTAAAAAATATATATAAAAAAAAAAGAGGGGGGTTACCATCTGGGGCTCTGGGGGCCTCCAGGCATCTGGACACCTCCGGACCCCCGGGCCCCTTACAGGTGTACTGCCTGTACCCCCCTGATGGCGGCCCTGGGTGTAATGTCAGCATGTGAAAAATGACATTCTGAAGGAAAAAAGCCGTTTAAAACTGACTCGCGGCAATAATGAATTGTCAGCTCCTGGCAATTGCAGGAGAATTCATTCATAAAAAACACCAAAAAAAAGCGTGAGGGTCCCCCCAAATTCAATAACCAGACCCTTTAGGTCTGGTATGGATATTAAGGGGAACCCCGCCTCCAATTTTCTACAAAAAATGACGTGGGGTTCCCCCCAAATATCCATAACCAGACCCTTCAGGTCTGGTGTGGAATTTAAGGGGAACTCCACCCCAAATTTAAAAAAAAATGGCGTAGAGTCCCCCCTAAAATCCACACCAGACCCCTTATCTGAGCACGTTGACCTGGCCGGCCGCAGAAAAGAGGGGGGGACAGAGCGCGGCCCCCCCTCTCCTGAACCGCACCAGGCCACATGCCCTCAACATTGGGAGGGTGTTTTGGGGTACCCCCCAAAACACCTTGTCCCCATGTTGATGAGGACAAGGGTCTCTTCCCCACAACCCTTGCCCAGTGGTTGTGGGGGTCTGCGGGCAGGAGGCTTATCGAAATCTGGAAGACCCCTTTAACAAAGGGGCCCCCCAGATCCCGGCCCCCCCTGTGTGTCAGAGGGCGGGCAATTCAATTGGAAGCTTGTGCGCGGCTTCTTCTTTGCCGGAGTCGCCGCTTCCAATTGAATTGCCCGCATTTCTGGAACATGTGTCCACGCCCCCTCTGACGCACATGCAGCACACGGGGACTTTCCTAAGAGCTTGCCCGTGGAGTCAGAGGGGGGCGTGGTCCGGCAGACAGCGGGGATTTCAATTGGAAGCGGCGGCTCCGGCGAAGAAGAACCAGAAGAAGAAGATGCCGACGAGACGGACAGCAGAAGGAGAAGAAGATGGAAGAACATTCCGGGCAAGGTGCGGGAATAGAAGACCCAAGACAGAAGCAGAGGAAGAAGAAGATGGAGGAAGAAACCCGAAGGAAAGAAGAAAAGAAGAAGAAAGAAGATAATAAAGGACTTGTCAAAAACCGGCTCTTGTCGTTTTTTACACTTGACACTTTTTTTTTTGGTGAAATGGTAGAGGTACAGTGTACCCCATTACCATTTCACACAGGGGGGGGGGCCGGGATCTGGGGGGCCCCTTTGTTAAAGGGGTCTTCCAGATTTCGATAAGCCTCCTGCCCACAGACCCCCACAACCACCGGGCAAGGGTTGTGGGGAAGAGACCCTTGTCCTCATCAACATGGGGACAAGGTGTTTTGGGGAGTACCCCAAAACACCCTCCCAATGTTGAGGGCATGTGGCCTGGTGCGGTTCAGGAGAGGGGTGGAGTTCCCCTTAAATTCCACACCAGACCTGAAGGGTCTGGTTATGGATATTTGGGGGGAACCCCACGTCATTTTTTTTTTAATTGACAGCGGGGTTCCCCTTAATATCCATACCAGACCTAAAGGGTCTGGTTATTGAATTTGGGGGGACCCCCACGCTTTTTTTTTTTTTCGTTTTTTTTAAGAATGAATTCTCCTGCAATTGCCGGGAGCCGACAATTCATTATTGCCGCGAGTCAGTTTTAAATGGCTTTTTTGCTTTGAAAAATGTCATTTTGTGCAGAGACAGTTCTAACCACGGGAAACATGTGCTTTTTCACATGCTGACATTAGAGCCCCCCATGGTACGAAATTTAAAGAAAAATTACACTTTTATTGTTGCACTTTTAGCATTATTAAAATCACTGCTCCCGAAAAAACGGCCGTTTTAAAAAATAAAAAAAACATTGATACATGTCCCCTGGGGCAGGACTGAGGTCCCCAAACACTTTTTAAGACAAAACTTGCAGAATAGCCTTTAAAATTAACAACTAAGATTTCCCCCATAGACTTTAACAGGGAGTTCGGCGGCGGCTTTACTAATCAATTGCGTCGCGCTGCTGTGCTACGCCGGTACATGCGCCTAATTAAGGCTTCATCCAGCGCACCTATTAAGGCATGTACCGGCGCAGCGCAGTGCCAATAGTAAATCAGCCCCACAGTGTCTTTTTAGATAGATAGATAGATAGATAGATAGATAGATAGATAGATAGATAGATAGATAGATAGATAGATAGATAGATAGATAGATAGATAGTGTAAGAAATATAGCATAGCCCACCCATCTTAGATTTAATATGCCATGTAATTTTGTATTAATACAGCTTACACAATGTCTCATTTTTTGCAGAGATGCAGAAACCTGTCACCCAGTTTAAGATATGTATGTCATGTATGGACTTTGTATCGGCTCACATTGACTTAAGATAACGTACTATTACAATGGTTGTATAAGCTCATAAAACAAAGGTTCTTTGAGCTCACATCTATATGTTGAATGACATTAGGTAACACTAAATTCATAAATGGTTTACTTAATGTATTTATGTTAATCCATACGTCACATTGTAAAGTCAGCTCTTTTTGCCTTATAAATACGGCCGATGTAGATTCAGTAAAGCAGATTTCATATAACTACACCTTGCTGTTTCCTGTGTCTTTATATGAAGTCCCAGGCCTGAGAGCTGAGGACTTCTTTCTTCATTGAACCCTGAAATCTACCTGGCTGGTCCTATAGAAGAGATAATTCCCAACAGAAAATGGAGGCTCGTCCGATAAGCTGAAATCGACTGAGGTAGGATTGTTTTTTGTCTGTATTGACTGAATATTTTCTTGCCTCAGCTCTGATTAAAGCTTTTTTAGAACCATAAAATTAGTAGGGGATAAGAACCACGCCAGGAGGTTAATAGAAGGGTTTTTGGTAAACCCAGGGTTTTTGGTAAACCCATAGGAGGGTTTTGGTAACCCCACATAGAAGGGTTTTTGGTAAACCCAGGGTTTTTGGTAAACCCACAAAAGATAAGCAGTACTGCATAGACATTCCTTTTGGGAAGGAAAATTAAGGGGTTAATGAGGAAGGAGATCCAAACAAGCTCACAATCTTTTGCTTTTTCTTTCTGTCGCATAGAAGTATAAGAATAATTTGTTGTGTGGATCAGAAGACTGTGTGGTAAGTCAGTCTTCTCCCACTATCAATATGGGTCAGAAACAAGGTAAAGAATGTCCTCCCCTTTCACCCAACCCAGGAGAAATGTGTAAGGATTTTGTAGCTAGAACTTGTGGTACTAATTATGAACTTATAGACCCATGGGTTTCAAATTTAGCACAATGGACCACAGCCTTACACAGTGTAGACCCGTTCCCTCAAAATGGTAGTAATACAGAATTCCACATAGATATGGTCAAAGGATTGTGTTCAGGAGATAAGAGAGCTTTCCCTTGGTACCCCGGGGACCCTAAATGGGATATGGATTATATGGAAAAGGGAGTAGGTAATTGGTTAATATATGCCCCATATTGGTTCCCGAGGGAAAATATGAAACAGGAAAATCCCACCAAAGGTTTAAGTAAGAAAGATTATGACCAGAAACATAGATAGGATAATGAAACATTGCCCCAAACCCACCACCTCTGCAGGAGGTACTTTAACTTACTTAAAAAAGGCATGTAAGGGTAGGAATTACACACAGAAGAGAATGTAGTTGAGTTCTGGAAAAGATTTCATGAAAATTGGACAACAGAGGCTGGATTAGCTACAGCTACTGATGTGGGAGCTTTGTTTATTCAAACTTATATGAATAATCTAAAACCCCAGTTCGCCTTGATGGTCAAACAGATGATATCTGATTGGACCACAGAGACGATTGACCAATTTCAGGAAGTTTTAATACAGAAAGAAGCAGCAGGATGTTTTGATGTAATACGAGAGAAAGCTGTGAGTGCCCATTATCAGGCAGGGTGGCAGTTATAGATTTGTTTAAGACCTTCAAGCTGTAAATAACCTGGTGTGCACCCATAGTGCCTGATGTGCCATCACTCCTAACCTCCATACCATCCAATGCAGAGTATTTTTCAGTCATTGACCTTTGTAATGCATTCTTTAGTGTTTCTGTTGATGAGGAGACACAGCCTATTTTTGCCTTTAATTTCAAAAATCGCCAAATGACCTGGTGTAGAATGCCCCAGGGTTATGTAGACTCCCCTGTAGTGTATACAGTGGCCCTCCAAGCAACCCTGCGGTCTTGGACGCCCCGCCATGGTTCCGTCCTACTTACATATGTTGATGATTTGTTAATTTCCAGTCCAAGCCGGGAAGCATGTAAAAATGATGGTTTAGATCTGTTACATTGGTTAGCAGACAATGGTCACAAGGTTTCTAAGAAAAAGCTACAATGGTGTCAGGAAACTGTTGAATACCTTGGTTTTGTACTCTCCAAAGGAGAAAGGAAAATCAGTCACAAGAGAGCTGCGGCTCTCATGGGTCTGCCCCGCCCACTCACTAAGAAGGACATGCTATCCTTTCTTGGTATGATTGGTTACTGCCGCCAATGGTCACAAGGTTTCTAAGAAAAAGCTACAATGGTGTCAGGAAACTGTTGAATACCTTGGTTTTGTACTCTCCAAAGGAGAAAGGAAAATCAGTCACAAGAGAGCTGCGGCTCTCATGGGTCTGCCCCGCCCACTCACTAAGAAGGACATGCTATCCTTTCTTGGTATGATTGGTTACTGCCGCCAATGGATACCTGATTGTTCCTACTATGATAACCTCCTGAGGCAAGCCACAGGTACTGACATGCCACATTGTGTAAAATGGAATGATGAAATGTACAATGCTTTTGTGTATCTTAAAACTGCAATGGTCACTTCTCCTGGGCTTGGACTTCCTGAATATGGAAAAATGTTTCACTTGTTTGCAAGGGACAACTGTAAAACTATGGCGGGGGTCCTGGCACAGGAGCATGGAGGCAAACTGTGCCCTATTGCATTTTTTTCAAAAGTTGTGCCTATGCCAGTACAGGGCATGCCGGCGTGTCTCAGAGCTCTAGCATCCTGTGCAATGGTGGTGGAAATGGCTACATCATTCACTCTGGGTCATCCCACCACCCTGCATACTACACATAATGTGTCAATTCTACTAAAGAATATCCATACCCAACATATGTCAGCCCAACGGCTGAGTGGGTATGAGGTTATTCTTTTGTCCAACCCACAGCTTGAAATAAAGTACACCTCTCCTACTTCTGGCCCCGCCCCAATTCTAAATGCTTTGTTAGGGTTAAAAGGAGAACAGGATGAGGTTGTCCCACAACATAAATGTATAGATCTCATACATCAGGATACATCCCCAAGGCCAGACATGTCTTCTGTGGCTCTTCCAGATGCGCAAAATGTCTTTGTGGATGGATCCTGTTCCAGGCCGAATGACAACACATACCTTGCTGGGTATGCTGTTGTGCAATTACCTGACAAAATCATAGAAGCAAATCCAGTCCTGTTCCAGTCAGCCCAGGCTGCTGAATTAATTGCGCTTACCAGAGCTTGTCAGCTTTTTGAAGGGCAAGATGTAAACATTTACACTGACTCGAAATACGCATATGGGGTGACACACGACCATGGGGTCATCTGGGAAAGGAGGGGATTCATAGCAGCGGATGGTAAATCAATTTCACATTCCACACTTGTCACAAATCTATTAAAAGCTATACAGTTGCCGAGGTCCATAGCTGTACTACATTGTAGGGCACATACAGGGCAACAAAATGACATAGCCAGAGGCAATGCCTTAGCTGACAAAGCAGCAAGAGAAACAGCATCCACACAGCCAGCAGACATCCAAATGCCATTGCTCTCACCTGAAATCCCACTCCTAGATCAAACATTGCATGACCTCCAAGCATACGCCACAGACCAAGAACTCCAGCAATGGAACAAAATAGGTGTGCAGACAAGCCCAGAAACTGGCCTTGTCTGCCAAGAGGGGAGACCATGTATCCCTGTAGCCAGCGCACCCATTTTTATTTCACAATATCATGGCATAGGTCACAGAGGTTGGAAAGTCACATGTGAACTTTTGGATAAGGATTTTTACATTCCAGGTCTTCCCTCTCTCGTTAAAGCATATGTTTCCAGATGCATCACATGCATTCGGAATAATCCCAGGAACCCTCACAAGGCAAAACATGAACATCTGATATATCCATCTACACCATTCACTCATTTACAAATTGATTTTACACACATGCCCAAACTAGGTAAAAAACAGGAATATTTGCTAGTAATAGTGGACATGTTCTCAAGATGGATAGAAGTGTTTGTAACAACAAAGGAAGATGCACGAACAGTAGTAAAAATTCTCACACAGGAAATCATTCCCAGATGGGGATGCCCATTTCAGATCAACTCAGACAATGGCCCTGCATTTGTGGCCAAAGTTTGTCAAGAGATAGTAAAAACACTAAAAATAGAATGGAAGTTTCATATTGCTTACCACCCCCAGAGTTCAGGTATAATGAATAGAACGCTTAAAGATAAGAACAGGAAGGCCACTGGAGGTACGTATGCAAATTGGAAGAAGGTCCGACCAGCTATACAAGCCGAGGTAAGAATGACACCCTCTAAAAAGACAGGATACTCTCCTTTTGAAGTCTTAATGGGTAGACCATTCCCCACCCCATGGGCCAGACAGCCACTTATGTTAGAAAGAGGGGACCTAGATCTTATTCAGGAGGAATATGTAAAAAGACTTATTGAAACGTTAGATCAAGTTGAAAGAAATGTTGCTCGCACCTCTCCATCTTCTTCACAGAAACCAACTCATCCCTTTCGGGTCGGAGATGTCGTAGTGGTCCAGCAACTGAAGCATACCAAGAAGGAAGAGTATCCATTTGGACCTCCAACTACAGTGATCGCGGTTACCCGAACAGCTATTCTGGTAGAGGGACAACAGGCCTGGATCCATGCCAGTCGTGTGAAGAAGGTGAACCAAACACCTAAGAAGCAAGCCAAGGATAAAGGAGGTGAAGAAAGTGATACAAATCCTCGAACAGTGAGTGAAGCAGGTGGAAAAAAAGTCTCTGAAGAAGATGACGTTGCTTATTTCACCACAGACTTCTGGGAAGGCCTTGTGCCTCTTATTCTTGACTGCCCTGATCGTGTTCCTGCCAATTTGGCTGACAACTAACTGTATTTATCATCCTGAAGATTTGGGACACATAAAAAATATTTGTGGAGCCTCTAACACTCTACAACAGAATAATATGAGTAATACACATGACAGACACAAGAGAAATGAAAACTCAGAAAGTTTTACAGATAAAATGTTATTATTGAAGTTTAAATATGCCTATGCACAGAAATCAGGATATGAAAAATGTTGGATATGGCTGTACCTTTAAATATCACAAATGCTCTATTATTGTTAAAATACAATTATTACTAGAGTGGCAATTAGAACTGAGGAAGATGACCCCAGGGAAGAGATAGAGTGTTATCAGATTGTCAGATTAGTAGATTCGTATGATGCCAAGATGGGTGATATGAATGAGTAAAGATATGTATCCACATACACCCTAAGAAGAACTTTGCTCCACATAGATGTGAAGTAGTACTGTGGACCCTTTGGTGTCATACTAAGTAGAGAAGATAGGGTAGTGACCCCGCAATAGGGTACTGATAATGTTGATCTATAAAGAAGTTATTTCCCAGACTGGTGTTTTAGGTTGGGGAACTCCACAAGGGGAGCTGAAGTTTGCCAACAAGCTAAAATTAACTTTTCAATGACTTCAATTGAAAGCCCTTTCTTTCACACTTCAGAACCTGCCCTAAACACCACTCTAATGGACTTTCTTAACTCTAGTTCCACTTCCACAGTAGGAAAATTATTGTCAAGTTTAACCTTTTCCAGTCTTTCTGATGAAATGATGACAATATTTAACAAACAACCCCTAGCTTTAGGAAATAGTATTTATATCTGTTGTGGGAAAACATGTCATCCATGGATTCCCATGGACCCTCAGGGATGGTGTTACCTTGCATCACTGATCCCTATAATGGGTGTGTTGGGGGATGATAAGGGAAGACACCTACTAGAGGCCAGTATACATCCCAGATACCCCCTTAAGTATCGTGAAAGACGGGATTTATTCCAAGAAAAGGATATGGCATGGGCATGGTTTCCCTCATGGACTGGGTGGGGAATAGATTTAATGAAAAGGGTAAATAAGTATACTGGAATTATTGATGAAATAATGGAAAATAATTCTGATGATATTACTAAATTAAATATAGAAACTAGAGCAATTAGAAAACAATTAGAACTACACGAGTTAGCCATAGAAAGCATGAGTGCTGCTCTTACTGGGTTATGTGAGGTTACAGAGGATTACGAATGTTGCACATGGATACACAACACATCTGTCCAAATACCCGATTACTATGATATTATTGCACAACACCGAAAAGAAGTAAACAAATTACAAGATGAAGCTAGAAATATTGCCAAAATTTGGAACCCGTTTGCCAGCCTAAATTCGGGATCAGGCATACTGACCTGGTTACAAAGTGCTGCCATAACCGTCATTATGATTATTATTTTTGTTTTGTTCCTATATGCGTGTTATAAGCTTATAATGTGCATAATTACCAAGGCATCCCGAACCCCTGATCCTGCTGCTGCGAATAGGATTTATCTAAGTATGTATAATGATAGAAGAAATATTATATAACTGTGAGACATATATTGTCTCAAAGAGGGGAAATTGTAAGAAATATAGCATAGCCCACCCATCTTAGATTTAATATGCCATGTAATTTTGTATTAATACAGCTTACACAATGTCTCATTTTTTGCAGAGATGCAGAAACCTGTCACCCAGTTTAAGATATGTATGTCATGTATGGGCTTTGTATCGGCTCACATTGACTTAAGATAACGTACTATTACAATGGTTGTATAAGCTCATAAAACAAAGGTTCTTTGAGCTCACATCTATATGTTGAATGACATTAGGTAACACTAAATTCATAAATGGTTTACTTAATGTATTTATGTTAATCCATACGTCACATTGTAAAGTCAGCTCTTTTTGCCTTATAAATACGGCCGATGTAGATTCAGTAAAGCAGATTTCATATAACTACACCTTGCTGTTTCCTGTGTCTTTATATGAAGTCCCAGGCCTGAGAGCTGAGGACTTCTTTCTTCATTGAACCCTGAAATCTACCTGGCTGGTCCTATAGAAGAGATAATTCCTCACAGATAGATAGATAGATAGATAGATAGATAGATAGATAGATAGATAGATAGATAGATAGATAGATAGATAGATAGATAGATAGATCAGGGAGGCTACTAGTGAGTATAGTTAAATGTACAGTTTGTAGAGAATATATTGACATCCCTAGGAGTTGTCAATATATTTATAAACTGTATAGCTTAGCTAGTTCTGCTATTAGTATCTGTCAGGCAGGAGATTGTGCTTGATGCTCTAACGTGTGAGTCAACGTGTGCTATTTATTTGCACAGAAAGGCAGTTGCTGTTAATGCAAGTGGGCTATTGAATTGCACAGAAACGCAGTCGCTCTGACTGTGCGTGTGCTGTTTAATACCACCTTAGCGCATTTGGTGTCACCGCACGTGTGCTTTTATATACCACCTGAGCGCAGTTAGTGTCACTGTACGTGTGCTTTTATATACCACCTGAGCGCAGTTAGTGTCACTGTATGTGTGCTTTTATATACCACCTGAGCGCAGTTAGTGTCACTGTACGTGTGCATTTATATACCACCTGAGCACAGTTAGTGTCACTGTACGTGTGCATTTATATACCACCTGAGCGCAGTTAGTGTCACTGTACGTGTGCTTTTATATACCACCTGAGCGCAGTTAGTGTCACTGGACGTGTGCTTTTATATACCACCTGAGCGCATTTAGTGTCACTGTACGTGTGCTTTTATATACCACCTGAGCGCAGTTAGTGTCACTGGATGTGTGCTTTTATATACCACCTGAGCGCAGTTAGTGTCACTGTACGTGTGCTTTTATATACCACCTGAGCGCAGTTAGTTTCACTGGACGTGTGCTTTTATATACCACCTGAGCGCAGTTAGTGTCACTGTACGTGTGCTTTTATATACCACCTGAGCGCAGTTAGTGTCACTGTACGTGTGCTTTTATATACCACCTGAGCGCAGTTAGTGTCACTGTACGTGTGCTTTTATATACCACCTGAGCGCAGTTAGTTTCACTGGACGTGTGCTTTTATATACCACCTGAGCGCAGTTAGTGTCACTGTACGTGTGCTTTTATATACAACCTGAGCGCAGTTAGTGTCACTGTACGTGTACTTTTATATACCACCTGAGCGCAGTTAGTGTTACTGGACGTGTGCTTTTATATACCACCTGAGCGCAGTTAGTGTCACCGTACGTGTGTTTTATATACCACCTGAGCGCAGTTAGTGTCACTGGACGTGTTCTTTTATATACCACCTGAGCGCAATTAGTGTCACTGTACGTGTGCTTTTATATACCACCTGAGCGCAGTTAGTGTCACTGTACGTGTGCTTTTATATACCACCTGAGTGCAGTTAGTGTCACTGGATGTGTGCTTTTATATACCACCTGAGCGCAGTTAGTGTCACCGTACGTGTGCATTTATATACCACCTGAGCGCAGTTAGTGTCACTGTACGTGTGCTTTTATATACCACCTGAGCGCAGTTAGTTTCACTGGACGTGTGCTTTTATATACCACCTGAGCGCAGTTAGTGTCACTGTACGTGTGCTTTTATATACAACCTGAGCGCAGTTAGTGTCACTGTACGTGTACTTTTATATACCACCTGAGCGCAGTTAGTGTCACTGGACGTGTGCTTTTATATACCACCTGAGCGCAGTTAGTGTCACTGTACGTGTGTTTTATATACCACCTGAGCGCAGTTACTGTCACTGGACGTGTTCTTTTATATACCACCTGAGCGCAATTAGTGTCACTGTACGTGTGCTTTTATATACCACCTGAGCGCAGTTAGTGTCACTGGACGTGTGCTTTTATATACCACCTGAGCGCAGTTAGTGTCACTGTACGTGTGCTTTTATATACCACCTGAGTGCAGTTAGTGTCACTGGACGTGTGCATTTATATACCACCTGAGCGCAGTTAGCGTCACTGTACGTGTGCATTTATATACCACCTGAGCGCAGTTAGTGTCACTGTGCGTGTGCTTTTATATACCACCTGAGCGCAGTTAGTGTCACTGGACGTGTGCTTTTATATACCACCTGAGCGCAGTTAGTGTCACTGTATGTGTGCTTTTATATACCACCTGAGCGCAGTTAGTGTCACTGTACGTGTGCATTTATATACCACCTGAGCGCAGTTAGTGTCACTGTACGTGTGCATTTATATACCACCTGAGTGCAGTTAGTGTCACTGTACGTGTGCTTTTATATACCACCTGAGCGCAGTTAGTGTCACTGGACGTGTGCTTTTATATACCACCTGAGCGCAGTTAGTGTCACTGGACGTGTGCTTTTATATACCACCTGAGCGCAGTTAGTGTCACTGGACGTGTGCTTTTATATTCCACCTGAGCGCATAAATATGTCTGGAAGGACAACAAAGAGAGGCAGAGAGTCACAAGGGCAAGCAGGCTCTGCATGTAGAGGTAACACTGGTAGTGTATGTGGTGAATCCTCTTCAGCACGTGGCCGTGGCCGCTCGTCCTTCTTTTCGGGAGCTGGCCGTGTTGAGCCTCAACATGCAGAGAAATTAGTAGAGTGGCCAAGCCGTCCTCATCCTCCTCATCCTCTCTCACACAGACTGATCAAAGTTCATCTGGCAAAGCAGCTGCCAAGGCGTCCTCTTCCCTCTGCACAATGGCTTCACACAATACTTCCCTAGTACCACCTTGTCCTCCTGAGGAGTCCCCCGAACTGTTTCAACACAGTGTTGGGTACATGCTGCAGGAAGATGCGCAGCGTTTTGAAGACTCCGATGACGGAACACTGATAGAGGAAGGCATTGATGTGAGCCCAGGGAGAGGGGGTGTCCGAGAGGGACAGCAATTTGTCAGTGATGATGTTCCCCCAGCTGGAGCATACTGCCAGGTTGTTGACAGTGATGAGGAGGGAGGGGATGATGAGGTCACTGACTCTACCTGGGTGCCTGAAAGGAGAGAGGAGGAGGAGGAGGAGGAGGAGGAGGAGGAGGAGGAGGAGGACGAGGCACAGGCACATCTCCAAAGAGGCAGGATGCCCTCCAGGGGTCAGCTTAAGGTCACACCCACTGCATTACAGCGCACATCTACGGCGCTTGTGCATGGCGCTGCTGTGTATGACCGGTACAGCAAAAGTTCTTTGGTGTGGGCCTTTTTTGAAACATGTCCACAAGATCGTACCTTTGCTTTTTGTAACTTATGTCGCAAGCATATCTCGCGTGGCCAAAACATCAACCGCCTGGGTACCACATGCTTGTCCAGACATATGTCGACCTGCCATTCAGCTCGTTGGCAAGCACACCAGAAAGACCCACACCAAAGACAAAAGCGTACCCCCCCTTGCCCTTCTGGGACCTCCAACCCCAGTAGACCCCCAGTCTTCTCTGAAGCCTGCAGTGAAGGTGTAGAAATAGGTGTGTCACAAGCTAGTAGTAGTGGTCAATCTACTGATAGTACCAGGCAAATTTCCCTGCCCCAGCTGCTGCAGCGCCGAAAGAAGTACAATCCCAGCCATCCACATGCCCAGCAGTTGAATGCTAGCTTAGCGAAATTGCTAGCACTTCAACTGCTACCTTTTCAGTTGGTAGATTCTGCCCCCTTCCGTGAGTTTGTGCAATGTGCAGTACCTCAGTGGCAAATACCAAAACTCCACTTTTTCCCACGGAAGGCTATTCCGGCTCTCTACCGGCATGTGGAAGGCAATGTCCATGCCTCGGTGGACAGGGCGGTCAGTGGTAAGGTGCATATTACCGCTGACTCATGGTCCAGCAGGCATGGACAGGGATATTACCTGTCTTTTACGGCGCATTGGGTGACTCTGCTGGCAGCTGGGAAGGACGCAGGGCAAGGTCCAGTAGTTTTGGATGTTGTTCCGCCACCACGCCTCCAAAACAATACTACTGCTTGTGACACACCTCTTTCCTCCACCCCCTCCTCTTCTTCTTCCTCTGTGGCCTCTTCCTGTGGGGATGTTTTCTCCGAACCAGCCGTGCTCCGTAGGCGTACGAGGGGATACGCAGGAATTCAGGCCAAGAGATGAAGCCTGGAATGGTGGTCAGCGATAATGGCACCAACCTCCTCTCTGCCCTGCAACAGGGAAAACTCACCCACGTGCCCTGTTTTGCACATGTCCTCAATTTGGTGGTGCAGCGGTTCTTGGGCAGGTACCCAGGCTTGCAGGATGACCTGAAGCAGGCCAGGAAAGTCTGTGTGCATTTTCGGAGGTCATATAATGCCACTGCTCGGCTGACTGACCTCCAAAGGTAATACAACCTGCCCAAGAACCGCCTAATTTGTGACATGCCCACCAGATGGAACTCAACGTTGGCCATGCTGCAGCGGCTGCACACGCAGCAGCGGGCAATCAATGAGTACCTGTGCCAATATGGCAGCAGAACTGGGTCAGGGCAGCTAGGTTTTTTTTCCCCACGCCAGTGGGCCTTGATCAGGGATGCATGCACTGTCCTGTCACCATTTGAGGAGGCCACAAGGATGGTGAGCAGTGACAGTGCATGCATCAGTGAGACTGTCCCTTTTATTCACATGTTGGAGCACACGCTACGTGGAATAATGGACAGGGCCCTTGAGGCAGAACAGATGGAGGAAGAGGAGGACTTTTACCCAGACAGTGGTCCTGCTTGCCCACCTAGCACACAGAAAGAGGAGGAGGATTGTATCAGCAGCATGGAGGTGGAGCCTAGCACTCAGCAGGAGCAGTCTTCAAGGGATCATTTACAGTCCCAAGGAGCATGTGGAGTTTTACGTGGCTGGGATGAGGTGCCTGTGGATCCTGTCGTCCTCAGTGACCCAGAGGACTGTGCCCCGAATGCCTCTGCAAACCTACGCTGCATGGCCTCCCTGATCCTGCAAAGCCTGCGTAAGGATCCTTGTGTATGTGCTATTAAGGAGAGGGATCACTACTGGCTGGCGACTCTCCTTGATCCACGTTATAAGAGTAAGGTTGCGGACCTTATGTTGCCATCGCAGAGGGAGCAGAAGATGAAACTTCTGCGGGAGGCCTTGCAGAAGGATCTGTGCAATGCGTTCCCAGAACCGGGGGGATTACCAAAACCTGGCTCTGGACAACGTCTTGCTGAGGCTTCGTGAGTCACAGAAGGGGTGGTGGAGAAGGTGGTCGTCTGACGGATGCGTTCAGGCAGTTTTTTAGTCCGCAGCCCCAAGGTCTGACCGGTTCCAGCAACCATCGCCAGCATCTGGTTTACATGGTCCGGGAATACCTAGGGGCAAGATCCGACTTGGACACCTTCCCCACCGAAAATCCTCTGGCTTACTGGGTCTTGAGGATGGATCACTGGCCAGAGCTTGCCCAGTACGCAATTGAGCTACTGGCTTGCCCTGCATCCAGTGTTCTTTCAGAACGGACATTCAGTGCTGCTGGAGGCTTTGTGACTGATCACAGGGTGCGCCTCTCCACCGGCTCTGTTGATCGACTGACCTTCATCAATATGAATCAGGCTTGGATCAACACCAGCTACCAAGCACCTGATGCTGATATTAATGAATAATATCTTTTTGTTGAAATGTCGGATCCCTTTTAGACTGCTGATGCTGAGTGACTGTCCTCTTATGCTGCTGATGGAATATCCTTCTCCTCCTCACTTTTCTTGCTGATAGCTAGAAAGAAATGTTGTGTTTCTGGGCTCCGCCACCAGTGCCTAAGGCACAATTTTTCAGCCCCTGTTTAACAGGGGCGCCTAATAACAATTTTTGATGCAATAATTTGCACGTGGCTCCTTGTTGTGCTCCAATTGGAGTTATTGTGAGGGGTTGCAAGTGTTGTGTTGTGCCCAAGGCACAATTTTTCAGGCCCTGTTTAACAGGGGCGCCTAATAACAATTTTTGATGCAATACTTTGCACGTGGCTCCTTGTTGCGCTCCAATTACAGTATGTTTGAGGGGTGCCCTTTTTTCTAAAAATGTTCTTTCACAAAACAATAATGGCCCCCCACCACCGCTAAAATATTCGACATAATGTTGCCACATAGAACTTGCGCAAGTAGCATTAATTACTTTTTTTTATAGTCCTCTCATGTTGTGCAGGGACATTTCTAAACACGTGCCACTACTATAGACACCCAGCAGGTGTGATATTTAAAGGATTTTTTTTTCACTTTATGCATCATTAAAATGGCTGCTCCGCAAAAAATGGCCGTTTTAAAAAAAAAAATTCCATTGATACATGTTCCCTGGGGCAAGACCCGGGTTCTGAATGACGTTTTCCAACATTTAATTGAATTTTGGTCTTTAAAACGACCGTTTTTTAATTCGAACGTTCGGGTCCCGTAGACTTCAATGGGGTTCGAAATATTCGTGCGAACCCACGGTCTGTTCGAACGTTCTGGTGCGAACCGAACCCGGGCGTGTTCGGCTCATCCCTAGTCACTTGCAATAGTCACTGGGAGGAATTAGGGCCTCTGCCACAGGCCTGAGGAGTTTCCATACTTTTCAAAGGGGTAGAACTAATGGATCCTCCCAGTAAGTCACTTCTCTAGAGTCAGAGAACAGTTGAAGTGCACCTGTCATGTAGTGATGACCGGATCCCCGGTGGTTCGCCTAGGCCTCGCGGACAACCTCTGCCTTTGGGTCTCCCGAGCCAATCCCCCACCGTACAGCTCCCAGCTTAGGATCTGGGACCCAGCAAGCCGCTGGGCCCCCTTTCGATGTCAGGGTGAAGCTCCGCTTGGTGCGTAGCTTCGGCCAGGCAGGCCTCTGTGGCGGGCCCATAGATGCGCGCACCCCAAAGGTGGATGCCGCACCTGGAACGCGTGCCCCATGTAGAACGTCGCACACTTCTCTCAGGCGTCTGCCACAGATATACTCTCCCGCCAGCATGTCCAGAGGGAAAATCCATCTCTGATTGGCTGCTGGGAGAAAGTGGGTCTCTCAGAACCCCTTCCAGCGCCAACTGTCACCCAGGGGTAAAACACCTCCCCTAGCATGCAAACTGACCTAGAAAGCAGTTTTAAACTGATAGCAGCCTAAACGTAACTGATTTGTGAGTGGGAGCAACTTAACTCTCCCACTCCCCACTAAATTTAGCGTAACGCCCCGCCAAATAGGGGGGGGGCACTACATTTACATTCCTTGTAATAGGGATAAAAGTGAACATTTATTTTTGGGGAAAAAGGTGTCAAACTCAAATAAATAAAATAAAATTAACAATTAAAAATATTAAAGCGCCCCTGTCCCTGTGTGCTCACATACAGAAGCGAACGCATATATAAGTCCCGCCCACATATGAACACTGTGTTCAAACCACACATGTGAGGTATCGCTGCGAACGTTAGAACAAGAGAAATAATTTTGGCCCTAGACCTTCTCCGTGACTAGAAACATGTAACCAGTAAAAATATTTAAATCGTCGCCTATAGGGATTTTTAGGTAGCAAAGTTTGGCGCCATTCCATGAGCGTGTGCAATTTTGGTATCTATATACTTGGCGTTACTTCATCTTTCACATTATGCAAAAACATTGGCCTAACTTTACTGTTTTTTTTTTTTTTTAAAGCACAAAAACTTTTTTTTTTTTTTTAAAACCCATTCGAAAAATTTCTGCGCAAATACCATGCAAGATAAAAAGTTGCAACAACCACCATTGTATTCTCTATGGTCTTTGCTAAAAAAAACATATATAATATGTAACGGAATGACCCGTGACAGACTCAGATTCTCCTATGTCTAGGGTCACCTTATGTCCACTAGGGTGACAAAGAAATGATATCATGTATTACAGAAGATGGGACATTAATAATAATTCATATTGCAGGACTGGAGTATTGCAAGGGGCCATGTTGACTTGAGACCAGGTTAACAAGACAGTGACTCATCCCTCTGCATAATAGGCCTTTGAAATGTTAAGTGAAGCCGGGCTTGTGAAATACCTTTCATTCTGTTGAAAAGGTGCTAATTACATCAGCTCCTGGAAGACCTTTCCATTTAGATGTATTGAATTAGCATGTCAATTATGTTTAGGAATGTATTGACGCCCATGTATAAGAACCTTCCCTTTAGAGACAGCCGTCTGTCTAAAGATATGGTTTGAAGGGAAATCATTGGGTGACAGTATTTTGTTTTGATGTCATTATCTACAGGAATGTCATTCTCTCTGAGGCAGTAGTTAAGTCATGCTAAAAATATCGGTGTCGAAATGTCTGCTAGAGAATAAGCCCCAGTGTGAATAGGGGGGTGGAGATTGCATTGTCCTGTGATTAACTGTAACATCTTGTACTGTATAAAAAGCTGAGAAGAAACCATTAAAGTGTTCATACATTTGGAAACCAGAAGATAGAGCAGTCAGTCTCATTTTCTGGGGAATTGATATGGATCGTGTATGTAGGATTGTAGGAGTGTGTCGGATAAGCTTGTCGTGGTTGGATGGAAGGTCGTAAACGGTGGTGACCGTTACATTTGGTGGCATAGCAGTGGGATGATTTCATCTTCAGAAGGACGGCTACAAGGGCACATGACAATGGAGACGGTGTATGAACGGATGAAGCTCTCTTCCCTCATGGACATACTGGAGAGCCGGGGCAGACCGGCCAGCAACTGTAAGAAAAGGGACATTATCGCAGAACTGGTCGAAGTGGATAGAGCTAAAAGGCCTGCCATAACAGACAGGACACCCGAAGAAGCAAGTTTTGATCGGGCTGTTAACATAAGACTGACACATTATGATCCTAACCCTCCACCGGAGATCAGGGACCGAGTTATAGCGGCTCTGAATGCCACCTTGCTACAGCGAAGAAGTGCTGCAGCAGCTGAAGTCACAGCAGCACCAACTAAAGAGAGGAGAGGTGCAGATACCAGTCTCCATGGAAGAGGAATTCCAAAGAAGGTTACAAGAGATGCGGATACAGCATAGGGGACCCGTATCAGAGGAGGTCCTGCTGGGATGGGCGGATGAGATTCAGTGCCACTCTGGAAGGAAGCACTAGCTCTGGAGCAGCAACACCAAGGAAAGGTCCTGCCCTCCATCTATGCAAGGTACTGGCCGCAGTATGACGTACGAATGCTGTTGTTGGGGGAACAACCGAAGCAGGAGTCGACAGCTGAGTTAAGCAGGCTGATCCAGGCAGAGATGCAGCTAGACGAGAGCTACAGAGCCCTCCGGTGGTATGTAGCCCAAGAGTGCCCGTGGTCAGCGGATGACAGCCCCACAGAAGGCTATGACAACTTCAAAAAATGACAACTTCAAAAAACTCACGATTCCTCTTTCTAAATACCTTGGAATGACTTCTTTCCAAAAAGGGGTCATTTTGGGGGTATTTGTACTTTTCTGGCATATTAGGGTCTCAAGAAATGAGGCTGTCAGGTGTGATACATTTTCAGATATCGGCACCATAGCTTGTAGACTCTATAACTTTCACAAAGACTAAATAATATACACCAATTTGTACTTATTTTTACCAAAGATATGTAGCAGTATAAATTTTGGCCAAAATGTATTTAGAAAAATTACTATGTAAAAATGTGTATTCTTGAAGGGCCTATGATACACAGCTCGGCGCCTGACAGACTTTGGGAAGGAGTCTCCCACCTTTGCAAAGGATCAGGTGAAGTCATTTTTACTCTGCTTAATTTTCATTACTTTGTGTATGTATAATATATGGGGGATGCCTGATGGAAGGGATGAGTATTAAACTGAATTACGCTATGTTGGCATTCTTTGTTTTTTTATTACATCTGAGGCTGATCATCTAAAAGTGATTCCCCTATCAGATGGATATGTCAGCAGCCCTCATAGATATATCTTGGATTATTGTGAAAGGCTTGATCTGATTGATCTCTGGTGAGTTTGAACCCCTGCTGGGATCGTTTGTATAACACGTGGTGGATTGCGAGTGCGGTGGATGGTGCACAATCTCTATCTCCTCTATCACCATTATTGGACATTACATTTACGTCAATACTGACCTCAAAACACCTGAGACTGTCTATCTGTTGATTTATATTATATGGTGTTGTTAGTCACCTTATATCTAACACCAGCGCTGTTTGGTATTTTGCACTGAGGTGGACATTTGCTCTAACTGTATGTTAAGAATACTTTTTTACAGAAAAATTACTATGTTGCTAAATTTTAAAAAAAGAAACAAAGAAAATTTATTTTTTTACAGAACGTTCAGTCTTTTTTCTTTTATAGCACAAAAAATAAAAAAAATCCAAGGGTGATTAAATACCACCAAAAGAAAGCTCTATGCGTGTGAAAAAAAGGACAAAAATTTCACATGGGTACAATGTTGTATCACTGAGTAATTGTCATTCAAAATGTGAGAGCACTGAAAGCTGAAAATTGGTCTGGGTATTAAAGGGGTTTAAATGCCCAGTTGTCAAGTGGTTAGTCAGTGGTGGCACTTTCACTAAGTGCCATTAGAGGTCGTTACTCGTCATCTGAAGACTTATTTTTAGGGGTCTCACTCCACAGTGTGGTTCCACACAAGGATTTGGCCTTCCATGACCTAACATTCCCCCTGTAGAATCTTACTTTTCTGCCTTGTGTAGACAATACACCAATTACTATTGGGCGTCGGCTGTAGAAATGGCCAGAGAGGTTTGGGGAGTTAGAAGCCTTCAGCTGTTCAAAATGAAGCAATTAAAGCCCCTATTAAAATAGCCTAAGGATAACGACTGATTGCTGCATCCTGGAGCTTTGGGTGTGAAGGAGCAGTAAGAAGCACTTCTGAAGAGGTGAGGTGCTGATGGATATTTCTGTGTGAGAAATATCAAAGAGACTTTTTTTGTTGTTTTCTGCTGTAGGACCAGCAGTGTCTGCCCAGAAGTAGGCTGTGCCAGACTCCATAGGTAGGTTCCTGTGTTGGGAAGGTAGACGCCCCAAGTGGCAAGGGTTTATTTTATGTTTTGTTTTGTTTATGCTGTATTGATGCTTGCCCGTGTATCCCGCAAGATGGAAAAATAAACCATATCATTTGTTTTCAGTCATCCTCAAGATACTTTTTGTACAGTTCAACGTGTAGTGAACCCATCCAGGGGGTCACACACACCCGCTACCGAGTTAATCCCTCACAATATATTGTGAACTTTGGGGGTTCTTTAGCTCCACAAGACAAGTGCTTAAACCGTAGTAGTAAAAAAAAGGTCTTTATTTGCGATCAAACAAAACAAAAACAATGCTTTCTTCAGCACAAGGAAAAGCACCAAAACAAAAGTCCTGCTTGTCTCCAGCATAAATTAAAGAGTATTTCTTCAGCGCAGCAAACAAACAAAAGAAAGGCACATACGGTTTGTAGTAGTAGTCCAGTCCTTCTCAGCAGTGCACAGCCTCTGCAGACACACCTTTACTTCAAGACTCCTCCACCCTCTGTCAGCACTTCCTCTCCTTTTATCTGACTTCCTGGAAGTGGTTAACCCCTTGTGTGCCTGAAGCCAGGGGTCAGAAGGAGAGGCTCTCTTCCCTCCCGAATGTCGTTTCAGAGCCTCCGAAAATCCAGGCCCCTAAATACATTAAAAAAGACAGAGAGGACTGTAAGCCAGTCCTCTCTGGATCCACTCTTAACTTCCTGGAATCTCTCACCGCTTCCGGGTGACCTCCTGAACCAGTGTTTTTCAAATTGACCAGACTCCAAAAATTGGCGCTATGTAGCGTCCATCCAGGACCCAACGCTGGCGTCCTGTACAATATATATATATATATATTTATATATATATATATATATATATATATATATATCCTGGGGCCCTTTACTACGATCCCACAACTGGCCCTTTCACATGTTCTGCAGTGAACTCCCTTCCTAATATACTGGGGCCCCCCAGGGTGACAGAAAACAAGAGATATATGTCACCAGCACACCAAGAAAATATAAGGGTCCAAAGCAGTGGGAGAACTATCAGGGTTGCAAAGGTTGTCTTGCTACCAGGCCCTGGTGTTCTGTCAATGTGGGGTTCCCCAGCTGTCCTGTCCCTGCTATTGACAGTGCTGGTCTGGCATCTGTCTCCTTGGCAGCGGCTGCAGTCTACAGTATTAGGACCTAGTGCTGGTGACATTATGGGTGCATGCAGGGGAAGGCTGGCACTATTGGTTATAGAGAGCTGAGCCCCCAGCTGGTCACCTAGCAGCAGTAATGCTGTATAACCTTCTCTGTTGACATGCTGATCGGGATGTGATCCAGGTGATGCTCCCAGTCAAATCTAATAAACACAGAATTTATTAGCATCAAGCAGGGCCGTCTTTAATATTGATTGGACCCTGGGCAAACATTTTTTTAGACCCCCCACCCATGCAATTTCACTCTCCACCTGTTCTAAAACATACAATAAAAAGCAGCTAGACTTAAAATCTGTTTACTCTATCAGATGAGAAAGCGATTGTGGTTGATTGCCAGAAGTTATAGTGTATCATTATGGTTTACTGACTGGTTGCTAGAGGTTACAGCACACATCAAGGCTCGCTGATTAGTTGCTACATGTTACAGCACATGATTTCTGCTTGTTGATTGGTTGCTAGAGATTACTGTACTGTAATACTGCTCACTGATTGGTTACTAGAGGTTACATCACATCATCTCCTCACTACAGGTGGCATGATATACATATGAATGCCGCCTTAAATTTAAATATCTATGCTCCCGGATGCAGCTATTTACAAATGAATGCCGGTTATTTACATGTAAACACATGGTCCCACTGAGATATCAGGACACAGCACGTGACTAAAACTTCAACGGATAAGGGAATTTAAACTGGAAGTATGAGGCAGCTGCTTTGGGCCCCACAACAGTGACAGGGCCCAGGGCAACTGCGCCTTTTGCCCTGCCTTAAAGACTGCCCTAGCATCAAGAGTACAACCACATATACTGTATTTTCAACCGTATGTTCAGCAGCCATGTGGGCTCTATGCCTGTAAAGTGTGGGCTTTGATCAATAAAATCACTGATATTTAACACTAGGATTTGACTAGGAGCATCACCTGGATTGCATCATGATCAGCATGTCAGAGAAGGCTCCCCTGCTGCTAAGCGACCTGCAGAGAGCTCAACTGTCTACAACCAATAGAGATTGGCTCAGGTGTGTTTGAAATCCCACATGCCCGATCCCGCCAGGAAGCTGACACTCCACAGCCAGTGATTTCCTGATCTGTGCAGCTGTGGACCAGGAAATGTCTCACTGCCTGTGATTAGTGCTGTGTAGTGTGGGCTTCCTGACAGGCTCTGGCATGTGGAATTTTGAACACGCCCAGCCCATCTCTAACAACAATTTGTGCTGGCCCTCCTGTACATCAGCCCCATAAAGCAACCAGCACTGGGTTCCAATGTGCTACCGCCGCAGCCATGGAGACAGAGACCAGAGCTGTGAATAGCCAGGACAGGACAGCAATTCTGGTTGATCCAGCACTGGTCCACACTGGGAGGATTCCCCCATTCACCTATAATGTGTAGATGGGGAATTGGATCATTTATTTTATTTTTCATTCAACCTAATAGGTTGAATGAACGCATTCGCTCTTACTGTCGCTTTCACTGTTAGTGCACATTTTCTGTGTTTTTGCCCATAAATGCAGTCGCTGTTAGTGCACATTTGCTGTGTTTTTGCCCATAAACCCAGTCGCTGTTAGTGCACATTTGCTGTGTTTTTGGCCATAAACGCAGTCGCTCTTACTGCACGTTTGCTGTGTTTTTTCCCATAAACTCAGTCGATCTTACACGTTTGCTGTGTTTTTGCCCATAAATGCAGTCGATCTTACTGCACGTTTGCTGTGTTTTTGCCCATAAAAGCAGTTGCTGTTAGTGCATGTTTGCTGTGTTTTTGCCCATAAAAGCAGTTGCTGTTAGTGCATGTTTGCTGTGTTTTTGCCCATAAACGCAGTCGCTGTTAGTGCACGTTTGCTGTGTTTTTGCCCATAAATGCAGTCGCTCTTACTGCACGTTTGCTGTGTTTTTGGCCATAGAAGCAGTCGATCTTACTGCACATTTGCTGTGTTTTTGCCCATGAACGCAGCCGATCTTACTGCACGGTTGCTGTGTTTTTGCCCATAAACGCAGTCTATCTTACTGCACGGTTGCTGTGTTTTTGCCCATAAACGCTGTTGCTGTTAGTGCATGTTTGCTGTGTTTTTGCCCATTAATGCAGTCACTCTTACTGCACGTTTGCTGTGTTTTTGCCCATAAACGCAGTCGATCTTACTGCACGTCTGCTGTGTTTTTGCCCATAAACTCAGTCGATCTTACTACACGTTTGCTATGTTTTTGCCCATAAACCCAATCGATCTTACTGCACGTTTGCTATGTTTTTTCCCATAAACGCAGTCGCTGTTAGTGCACGTTTGCTGTGTTTTTGGCCATAAACGCAGTCGCTCTTACTGCATGTTTGGTGTGTTTTGCCCATAAACTCAGTCGATCTTACTACACGTTTGCTGTGTTTTTGCCCTTAAACGCAGTTGCTGTTAGTGCACGTTTGCTGTGTTTTTGCCCATAAACACAGTAGATCATACTGCACATTTTCTGTGTTTTTGCCCATAAACACAGTCGATCTTACTGCGTGTTTGCTGTGTTTTTGCCCATTAACGCAGTCGCTGTTAGTGCACGTTTGCTGTGTTTTTGCCCATAAACGCAGTCGATCTTGCTGCACATTTGCTGTGTTTTTGCCCATAAACACAGTCGATCTTACTGCACGTTTGCTGTGTTTTTGCCCATAAACGCAGTCGATCTTAAATCTTTGCTGAACTGAGATTATAAACATTTTGTCAAGATATTGGCCAAAAGATTAAATACTGTAATAACATCTATAGTGCATACCGACCAGACAGGTTTTATAATTGGCAAATCAACATCGATAAACATTCATAGAACACAATTGGTAGTACAGATGAAGGAGTATATTCCAGAGACAGGGGCTTTGGCATCTCTTGATACAGCCAAATCCTTTGACTCCGTAGAGTGGAGATTCTTGCAGGCAACACTGGGGAAGTTTGGATTCGGGAACAAATTTAAGCAATGGGTAAGGATACTTTATGCAGCCCCGTGATCTAAGCTATTGATTAATGGGATATTAACCCCATTAATTTAATTATTTAGGGGTATGAGGCAGGGGTGTCCGCTGTCTCCTCTTCTATTTACTTACACGTTTGCTGTGTTTTTGCCCATAAATGCAGTCGATCTTACTGCACGTTTGCTGTGTTTTTGCCCATAAAAGCAGTTGCTGTTAGTGCATGTTTGCTGTGTTTTTGCCCATAAAAGCAGTTGCTGTTAGTGCATGTTTGCTGTGTTTTTGCCCATAAACGCAGTCGCTGTTAGTGCACGTTTGCTGTGTTTTTGCCCATAAATGCAGTCGCTCTTACTGCACGTTTGCTGTGTTTTTGGCCATAGACGCAGTCGATCTTACTGCACATTTGCTGTGTTTTTGCCCATGAATGCAGCCGATCTTACTGCACGGTTGCTGTGTTTTTGCCCATAAACGCAGTCTATCTTACTGCACGGTTGCTGTGTTTTTGCCCATAAACGCTGTTGCTGTTAGTGCATGTTTGCTGTGTTTTTGCCCATGAATGCAGTCACTCTTACTGCACGTTTGCTGTGTTTTTGCCCATAAACGCAGTCGATCTTACTGCACGTCTGCTGTGTTTTTGCCCATAAACTCAGTCGATCTTACTACACGTTTGCTGTGTTTTTGCCCATAAACCCAATCGATCTTACTGCACGTTTGCTATGTTTTTTCCCATAAACGCAGTCGCTGTTAGTGCACGTTTGCTGTGTTTTTGGCCATAAACGCAGTCGCTCTTACTGCATGTTTGGTGTGTTTTGCCCATAAACTCAGTCGATCTTACTACACGTTTGCTGTGTTTTTGCCCTTAAACGCAGTTGCTGTTAGTGCACGTTTGCTGTGTTTTTGCCCATAAACACAGTAGATCATACTGCACATTTTCTGTGTTTTTGCCCATAAACACAGTCGATCTTACTGCGTGTTTGCTGTGTTTTTGCCCATAAACGCAGTCGCTGTTAGTGCACGTTTGCTGTGTTTTTGCCCATAAACGCAGTCGATCTTGCTGCACATTTGCTGTGTTTTTGCCCATAAACACAGTCGATCTTACTGCACGTTTGCTGTGTTTTTGCCCATAAACGCAGTCGATCTTAAATCTTTGCTGAACTGAGATTATAAACATTTTGTCAAGATATTGGCCAAAAGATTAAATACTGTAATAACATCTATAGTGCATACCGACCAGACAGGTTTTATAATTGGCAAATCAACATCGATAAACATTCATAGAACACAATTGGTAGTACAGATGAAGGAGTATATTCCAGAGACAGGGGCTTTGGCATCTCTTGATACAGCCAAATCCTTTGACTCCGTAGAGTGGAGATTCTTGCAGGCAACACTGGGGAAGTTTGGATTCGGGAACAAATTTAAGCAATGGGTAAGGATACTTTATGCAGCCCCGTGATCTAAGCTATTGATTAATGGGATATTAACCCCATTAATTTAATTATTTAGGGGTATGAGGCAGGGGTGTCCGCTGTCTCCTCTTCTATTTACTTACACGTTTGCTGTGTTTTTGCCCATAAATGCAGTCGATCTTACTGCACGTTTGCTGTGTTTTTGCCCATAAAAGCAGTTGCTGTTAGTGCATGTTTGCTGTGTTTTTGCCCATAAAAGCAGTTGCTGTTAGTGCATGTTTGCTGTGTTTTTGCCCATAAACGCAGTCGCTGTTAGTGCACGTTTGCTGTGTTTTTGCCCATAAATGCAGTCGCTCTTACTGCACGTTTGCTGTGTTTTTGGCCATAGACGCAGTCGATCTTACTGCACATTTGCTGTGTTTTTGCCCATGAATGCAGCCGATCTTACTGCACGGTTGCTGTGTTTTTGCCCATAAACACAGTCTATCTTACTGCACGGTTGCTGTGTTTTTGCCCATAAACGCTGTTGCTGTTAGTGCATGTTTGCTGTGTTTTTGCCCATGAATGCAGTCACTCTTACTGCACGTTTGCTGTGTTTTTGCCCATAAACGCAGTCGATCTTACTGCACGTCTGCTGTGTTTTTGCCCATAAACTCAGTCGATCTTACTACACGTTTGCTGTGTTTTTGCCCATAAACCCAATCGATCTTACTGCACGTTTGCTATGTTTTTTCCCATAAACGCAGTCGCTGTTAGTGCACGTTTGCTGTGTTTTTGGCCATAAACGCAGTCGCTCTTACTGCATGTTTGGTGTGTTTTGCCCATAAACTCAGTCGATCTTACTACACGTTTGCTGTGTTTTTGCCCTTAAACGCAGTTGCTGTTAGTGCACGTTTGCTGTGTTTTTGCCCATAAACACAGTCGATCATACTGCACATTTTCTGTGTTTTTGCCCATAAACACAGTCGATCTTACTGCGTGTTTGCTGTGTTTTTGCCCATAAACGCAGTCGCTGTTAGTGCACGTTTGCTGTGTTTTTGCCCATAAACGCAGTCGATCTTGCTGCACATTTGCTGTGTTTTTGCCCATAAACACAGTCGATCTTACTGCACGTTTGTTGTGTTTTTGCCCATAAACGCAGTCGATCTTAAATCTTTGCTGAACTGAGATTATAAACATTTTGTCAAGATATTGGCCAAAAGATTAACTACTGTAATAACATCTATAGTGCATACCGACCAGACAGGTTTTATAATTGGCAAATCAACATCGATAAACATTCATAGAACACAATTGGTAGTACAGATGAAGGAGTATATTCCAGAGACAGGGGCTTTGGCATCTCTTGATACAGCCAAATCCTTTGACTCCGTAGAGTGGAGATTCTTGCAGGCAACACTGGGGAAGTTTGGATTCGGGAACAAATTTAAGCAATGGGTAAGGATACTTTATGCAGCCCCGTGATCTAAGCTATTGATTAATGGGATATTAACCCCATTAATTTAATTATTTAGGGGTATGAGGCAGGGGTGTCCGCTGTCTCCTCTTCTATTTTCTATTACAATTGAATCATTAGCCCTACGATTCCGTCAGTCTGAGGAATTTAAGGTGATAGAAATGGGCGACAGTACAGAACAGATTGGACTGTATGCAGATGACATCAAATTGTATATGCGAGATACACAGGATACCCTGAGGAATGCTATGAGTATAATAGATACATTTGGTAGGTACTCAGGACTTAAGATTAATTGGCAGAAGTCTTTTCTAATGCCAATGCATCGAGAGGGGGAAATTGAGGCGATGACGGATACCCCACTTAAGATAGTGGACGCCTTTAAATATTTAGGGATCCATATAACAAGACAATCCCAGGCGGCATTGGAGGCCAATGTTTATTCATTGATGGAGTATATTAAAGTCAAGTTGAGGATTTGGAGTAAACTTCCTTTGTCAGTGGTGGGAAGAATACATTTAATTACAATGATCCTACTACTAAAGTGTGTGTACATCTTCTCACACTCCCCAGTAGTAGTGCCTAAAAAAATGGTTTAAAAAATAGAATTCCCAATTTATAAAATGTATATGGGCAAAAGGTAGATGTAAAGTAAAGCTGACAACATTACAGCGCCCCAAGACAGAGGCAGGGTTGGCGCTGCCAGATGTCTATTTGTATTACTTGGCAGGACAAATGAGACATTTGCGTAACTGGTTTACACAGGAACAAAGCTCGGAAGTAGAGAAGTAGTTGTTAAATATATTACAAGCTGAGAACTTTTTGGTAGTATTAGAGACAAAACGTATACATACACCAGGGGTCAAGATCCCGATGCTCTCATTGGTACGATCAGTATGGCGGGAGGTCAAAAAATGAATGGGCTTCAGGGATATCCCTGCTGAGCTATCTATGTGGGATAATCCCTTGTTTGAAGAACTATACACATTCGAGGATAGTATATTTTGGAAGCAAAAAGGAATAGTAGCTCTGGAACAGGTATACCAAAGTGAGAATATATGCTCATTTGATTATTTGAAAACACAATATAAACTAGTCGATACATTCTTTTATAGATTTTTACAGTTAAGATATGCCTTAAGTGCCCAATTTGGTAGTAAAAGTATAGATATATCTAGATCCCCCTGATAGGAATTATAAGAACTCAAGGGGATTAGTATCCAAGTTGTACACATATTTAATGCAGGCCAAGATACGGGACTCTCCGCTTCAGATTAAGAGGACGTGGCAAACAATATGTCTATATATGACGGATGTCCTTCAAAGGGACAATGGCTAGGGGCGGTAAATCAAATCTTTCCATATGAGAAACTATTGTACGAGCATAGAGGAATACCCCAGAAATATTATCGAATTTGGGATGAGTGGTTGAACTCGGGGTCAACTCTTAATCGCTCTTTGCTAGAGCATTTTGAAAAAAAAACAATGGTGTGTGGGCAACGTCGTTTTATATGATCAAGTTGGAAAAACTTCATTTTTTTTCATGATGAAAAACGTTGTTTTATTTCATGCCAAAAAGTGATCGTGTGTACGCGGCAGCACGTACGACAGCACTCTAAAGGGGAAATACCATTCTACAATTCCTGTCTCATAACTTGCTTCTGAGCATGCGCAAGTTTAAAACGTTGTTTTTTACAACACAAAAAACAACATTTTCAGAAACGACATAAAAAATGAAGCATGTTCGAATTTTTTTTTGTTGTTTTTCAGAAGACAAAAAACGATGTGAAGCCCACACACGATCATTTTAAATGATGTTTTTAAAAATTTCATTTTATTTCATCACAAAAAACGACCGCATGTACACGGCATTAGTGGTGAATAAGTAGAAGAGGGGCACTAATAGAAGGATATTCTGATTATTGGAAGTCAGAAATGAGGGGGGAGGGGCGCTGCAACCATGGAAACGTTGTAGTTTGTCTTTATTGTTTTGTTTCCTTTTTGTTATGTGTTGTTTTTTTCTTTTTCAAGGTGAAATGTAATGTATAATGACACTTTTTCTGTTGATGTGGTTGTATTTATGAAATAGGAAAAGATTTAATGAAGAAACATAATAATATTGACGGATGTAGACATGTGAAAGAATAAAATAAAAACGTATTAAAAAAAAGAGGTGTGGTGATATCAGCTTGGTAAGCTCTCCCCAATGCGTTTCATCACAATTGACATACTTAACATAACTCACTTTTGATGGGGGTTTTGTACTTGGAGTCGCACAGGATGATGGGGTTTGTCTGGCGGATTCAGCAAATGCAAGGTATATGTCTACTTTCAGGGTCCTTTGAGGGTATATCTTTTTCGATGGTCTTTTCGATCAACCGCCTATTCCTTGATTGCATGTGTCACCTTTGGGATCGCCCCTACAAAGGAACCCAACCAATTATGGCTGATACATAATTTTTCATATCTGAAGGGTGCTTCGGTGAATGATGCGATTGAGCCTGACTTAACTTCAGTGTCATATGCCCCTTCTGATATGGCGGTCAGTTGGGTTCAGCGGTATGCCCAGGGGGCATTGTTGGCAAAGACGAATATCGAGTCCACTTTTGCCAGTGCAATCCTGGGATTCCTGGGTTGTTTTTTAATGATCGTTGTCTTCCCATGGGCTGCTCCATTTCTTGTTCCTATTTTGAGACTTTTACTACTTTTGTTGAATGGGTGGTACAGGAGGAATCACAGATACACTCAGTTCTGCATTACCTTGACGACAATTTTATTTGCATTGGACTTCTGGAGTCCATGGTTTGCACAGTCTTATTGAGTACTTTGGAACGTATCACGTGGTGTTTTTTTTTCTAATAAGGAAACCATTTCCAATTTCCAAATATCCCAAGAGAGAGTGAATAAAGTAAAGTAATAATTTTATCAAATCCAGGACACATGTCCCTCTTGCTCTCAGATCAGCAGGTAATCTGAGACCCTCACAAGGTTATTTTTGTGGGAACAAGCAAGAAAAAAAGAAGGAGGATAGAATAAATAAATAAATGCAACATATCAACAAAATATTTAATAAAATAATATTATTTATGTAGAATTTGTTTATTAGAAGACAAATAAAATGGCATTATACTTCACAATTAACTTTTCTTTGAAAATGTCCTGAAACAAATCTATTTTCCACTACCTTGTTAAAATAAGCAAACTAACACATGCTGTGCTCCTCAGAAAACAAGAGGAATGGCAGGTAAAGGGACCACTTTGCAATTAACTTTCCTCAGAATGCACTAAACAAATCAATTTTCCAGTGCCTCATACAAGTAAAATATTTGTAAAAAAATGGACCTCAGCAGTTCAGGGAAACCAACTGTCAAGCCAAGTTAGGCAAATATGTCACATAGCTGCTGTTAACCTGGTGTTAAAAATGTTGTAATTAATTGCACAGGGATACCAAAAATAGCTAATAGTCAGATGAAAATAAAATGGTAAAAGCTGGGCTAAGAAAGCAGTAATATTTGACCATTTATAAATGAATATGTTCAAAATCTGGTAAAATATTAACCTTTGTAGGAAGTAAGCCTGGAAAGGGGCTAAGATGGAGTTAATTTGGGAAGACAGGCACTTACTGTACCTTCAGCCCTGCTTATAAACCTGCCAGTACTGGCATGTTTCAGCTCCTTCATTACCAAACAATTTTTCAGTTTTCAGCACTGATAATTTGACTGACAAGTACTTGGCCATGCAACACTGTACTAAAATTAATTTGATTTATTTTTTTGATATGGATGAGGATTTATTTCGGTGGTATTTAACAACCACTTATGTTTTTATATTTTTACTATATAAAACGTTCCCATACCTTGATTTAGCTGATCTGATTTGCTGTGGGGTGACACACAAGGATGCAGCGGCTGAAGCAGAGGGTGGCTAACACACACAGATTGAGAGTTGAGGAGAGAGGAGTGAATGTGTGTCAAGCTGCACACTCATGTTGGGAGCGGAGAGCTGAAGCAGTAGTAAAAGAGGAGAAGGCAAAATTATTTTTGAAAGAGTGTGGAGGAGGGTGTAGCGACATACGTGGTTGTGACGGTATTAGAGCATATCTCCGCCATCCTCTCCCTTCTTCTCCCATAAAAGAAATCACCCCAATATTCCCCGACTAGGAATATCCCTGGGATCGCCGAATAATCCACACATTAGCCATGGCTTAATACTGGATCTAACAGGACACACTTTAATGGCAAAACTCTACAGATTTATATACACAGTTGCAAGCTTGTCCTCAATCAAAGAACAATGAAATCTCCACCCCCTTTTCCACACACTGGGGGTTTCCATACAGAGGCATTTCGGCACCGCAAGCTTGACACATCACATTCTTGAATTTGAATTCAATTAACCTTTAGAATACACAATCACGGATCTAAAAGACATTTAGTAATTATCTCCCAGAGAGAGAAGCCCCCAGGGGGTAATTACTACAATGAAGCAATCAGAACAACAATTAACATGAGTCAATTATCTAATCGGTTGGCTAGGTCGTCTCGTCTGTGACACGGCTATTCATCTGCAGAACACAATGGAAAGGTATTTCACAAGCCACTTAGCATTGAAAGGTCATTGTCCCGTACTGGCAGCATGGCAATCTGGTTTAAACAGGTTTTACAGATGCCTCTACAAAGGGGAAAGTAATCCAATTATCCAGGCTAGAGGCAGAACCCCATAACGCACAGACATTAACATTAGCAGGGAGAGGATTAGACTGAAGTATATAGGCAATTGTATAAAAGTCCTTCACAATGGCCCCCCTTTTTCTCCCTGCTCCGGCAACTTGGTTGGACCTTTCCTGGTCCAGTAGGGTTGACGGGTTCAGAGCTTTTAGTCCGAGGTTAACTCCGTTTGGCGTGACAATCCATCGGCATTCCCGTTTTGCTTGCCTGGGCGGTAATGAATCGTAAAGTCATAGGGCTGTAAGGCCAAGCTCCAGCGTAGCAAACGGCCGTTGTCCCCTGAAACCCGGTTAAGCCACACCAAGGGGTTGTGATCGGTGATGAGAGTGAAAGCCCGGCCATAAAGGTAAGGTGTGAGCTTTTTGAGGGCCCATATCAAGGCCAAACACTCTTTTTCAATGGTGGCGTAACTGACCTCCCTTGGCAACAGCTTCCGACTCAGGTATGCCACCGGGTGCTCTCCTCCATCCTCCCCGATCTGGCTTAGTACTGCCCCCAGTCCAAACATTGAAGCGTCCGTGTGAACAATAAATCTTTTGTTAGGATCTGGGGTAATCAACACCGGAGCATTAACCAGAGCAGTCTTTAGTGCTTGGAAAGCCACCTCGCATTCCGGGGACCACAGGACTTGTCGGGGTAGCTTCTTTTTGGTTAAGTCGGTCAGGGGTTTGGCCAGGGCGCTGTAGTCGGGTACAAAGCGTCTGTAATAGCCGGCTGTGCCCAAGAAAGCCATGACTTGTGTCTTGGTGTGGGGAGTGGGCCAATTGGCAACGGCCTCGATCTTAGCCGGCTCCGGCCGTTGCTTACCACATCCTACTCGGTGGCCCAAATATTGTACCTCCGCCATACCCAAATGACATTTGTCGGGTTTCAGGGTCAGCCCGGCCCCTTTGATCCTATCCAATACTATCCCTACGTGCTCTAGGTGCGCTTCCCATGTATCGCTGTAGATGGCGATGTCATCCAGGTAAGCACATGCAAAGCTCTGGAGACCCCCAAGTAACTGATCCACCATCCGTTGGAAGGTGGCCGGGGCGTTCTTCATCCCGAACGGCATAACCCGGAATTGGTATAGGCCGAATGGGGTGATGAAGGCTGACTTGGGTCTGTCCTCTTCTGCTAGGGGGATCTGCCAATATCCCTTGCATAGGTCTATTGTGGTCAGATACTTCCCTGCAGAGATACGGTCAAGCAGCTCGTCCATCCGTGGCATCGGATAGGCGTCCGTAACTGTCTTGTCATTGAGGCGCCGGTAATCTACACAGAAGCGGGTTGTCCCATCCTTCTTGGGCACTAAGACTACTGGCGAGGCCCAAGGACTTTCTGAGGGTTCGATTACGCCTAGCCGAAGCATCTCATCTATTTCCTTCCGCATCCCCTCCCGGACTGATTCGGGGATACGGTAAGGAGGCTGTCTCAGGGGTGCCTGTCCTGGAGTCTCCACCTTGTGTATGGCTAGGAGTGTGTATCCAGGCTCCTGAGAGAATGTGGCCTGTTTTGTTTCTAGTAAGCGACCAGCTTGAGCCCGCTCTTGCGGCCCCAGCTGTTCCCCTAGCTGGACTTTCTCTATCTGGGTCATCCCCTCGTTACTGCCCAATAGGTCGGGAAGGGGTAGGGTCTCTGTGTCTTCTCCTGCTGGTGCACAGATAGCGGCTACCTCCTCCGCCCGTTCCTGATAGGCCTTGAGCATGTTGATGTGAAAGGTTCGTTTCACCTCTTCATCCTCGCAACTGGCTATCGTGTAGGTAGTGTCGCATATCTGTCCTATAACTTTATAGGGGCCCTGCCAGGCAGCCTGGAGCTTGTCTGTTCGGACCGGCCTTAATACCATGACCTTTTGGCCTATCTGAAAGCTCCGGTGCCTAGCCCGTCGGTCATACCATACCTTCTGGCGCTGTTGTGCCGCCTGGAGGTTCTCTCGCACTGTCTGGGCTAATTCTTCCATGCGGTCTCTCAGCTCCAGGACATAAGGTACAACCGGGGTCCCCTCAATTTCTGTTTGCCCCTCCCAGTGATCCTTGATGAGATCTAAGGGCCCCCTCACCCGCCTCCCATAGAGAAGTTCGAAGGGTGAGAATCCGGTCGATTCCTGCGGCACCTCTCGGTAGGCAAAGAGAAGGTGCGGCAGGAATCGCTCCCAATCCTTGTAAGCCCCCGTGAATGACTTCAACATTTGCTTTAGCGTTCCGTTGAATCGCTCGCACAGGCCGTTAGTCTGGGGGTGGTATGGGGAGCTAGTCAGGGATTTAACTCCACAGGTTTTCCATATCTGCTGGGTTACCTCGGCCGTGAATTGTGTACCTTGGTCGGACAGGACCTCCTTGGGAAAGCCTACTCGGGAAAATACTTTAACTAGGGCCTCTGCTACGGTCTCAGCCTGTATGTTAGAGAGGGCTACCGCTTCAGGGTAACGGGTGGCGTAGTCTACCACGGTGAGTATATACCGCTTGCCGGAACGGCTAGGTTGGGCCAGGGGCCCTATAATGTCCACAGCTACCCTTGTGAACGGTTCTTCAATAATGGGCATGGAAACTAGTTTAGCCTTTGGGTGGTCTCCCTTTTTACCTATACGTTGGCATACCTCGCACGTTTGACAATATGCCCTGACGTCGTCGGATACCCCAGGCCAGAAGAAGTTCTGGGTTATCCGATACCCTGTCTTGCGTATTCCCAAATGGCCTGCCAAGGGTACGTCGTGCCCAATCCTCAATAACTCCTGCCGGTACTTTCGGGGAACTACCAGCTGGCGTTTTTGCTTAGGCCCTGGTGCATTACCCTGGGTCTCGGTGAGCCTGTACAAGCGGCCTTTCTCCCAGATAAACTGCTCCTTCTCTAACCCCCCTTGGCCCCCCTTGGCTTTCTCTCGATACTTTCTGAGGGAAGGGTCTCCGGTCACCTCCCGCCCAAAGTCCTCTGGGGTGTCCCAGGGTAGGGGTTCTACAGTCAAGGGTAGGTTGGGTTGGCTTACCTGGGTCTCAGTAGGAAGGGGATGGCTCTCGGCAGCACGACTTTGCGCTCTGGTGGTTACGGCGTGGGCCTCCTGAGCGGTGGTAGAGGCGAACGCCGAAGTCAGGGGCCCAATGTCGTTGCCCAAGATGACTTCAGAAGGTAAGTCCTTCATGACGCCCACATGAACATTGCCAGCTCCTGCACCCCAGTCCAGGTGTACCTGTGCAGTAGGAATACGGTATACTGCCCCCCCTGCCACTCTCACAGCAATTGATTTCCCTGGTTTCTCTGATGCATTAATCAGGTGTCTTTGTACCAACGTGATGGTCGCCCCACTGTCTCTTAATCCCCGGACGGTTTTTCCGTTAACCATGACCAGCTGACAATGGTGTTTCCTGTTGTCCGTAATAGCAGATTGTACCACGTGGACTTCGTAAAGGGTGCCCCATGGTTCTTCCTGACCCAGCTCCTGGGAATCCCAAGCCGAGTCTACACAATGGGCTGCTGCTGGTGGGCGGTACCCAGGTCGAGACCAATTTGACCTGGTGTTGTCATCCATGGGGCAATTCTGCTTGAAGTGACCCAGCTGTTTGCACCGGAAGCAGCGTTGTTCATTGTCCTCCTGGCGTGGATAGCGAGGGCTAGATGTCACCAGTCTGTTAGGAGGTTGGTATCTAGCGGCTGGTGGGTGTGAGGGCACCGTTGGTCGTGGCAGTTGTACCCGTGGTGTGACCTGGTTCATCTTGCGAGTATCCGCATATTCATCCGCCAACTTAGCGGCCTCTGGTAGAGTCATGGGCCTGCGATCTCTCACCCAGTCTTTGACATCCGTCTGGATGTGATTGTAAAATTGCTCCAGGAGCATTAGTTGCAAAATGTCCTCTGCGGTGGTGGCCTGACTGCTGTTAACCCAGTTAGAGGCCGACAGGGATAACTGGCATGCCCATTCCACGTAAGAGTCTTTCGTGGCTTTGCGTGAGTCCCTGAACTTCTGTCGGTAGGACTCTGGGGTTACTGCATAACGAGCTAGGAGCACTTCTTTAACCCTGGCGTAGCTATGGATCTCCTGCTCTGGCACAGTCCGGAAAGCATCAGAAGCTTTGCCTGACAATTTGCCTGACAATATTGAAACCCACTCTCCTCTAGCTATTCGGTGCAGGTTACATTGTCTCTCAAAATCTGCCAGGTAGTTATCAATTTCACAGTCTTTTTCATCAAAAGCTTTAAAAGCGCTAAACGGAATCTTCTTTGTGTCTGCTGTGCTGTACTCACTGTTTGGAGAATGTGCGGCTGCTTGTTGGACTGCTGCCAGTTTTAACTGTAGCTCAGCGTCTCTTGTTTGTTTAGCCTCCTCCGCTAACAGGGTCATCACTTTCAGCACCACATCCGCCGTTGGGTTCGGACCGAACCATGCTAATTTCTCTCTTATTAGCTTGTTAGCTGGTGATTCCTCATCCTGAATCACTGGTGTCCCCATCTTCTGTACTGCAGGCCTTGCAACCGAGTTCTCCTGGTCTAGCTCCATTTATTCTGCTATGATGACACGCTTGGTTCTGTTGCTAGCAATCCTTCCACAAACTTCCAGTAGTCCTTTCCGTGTATTTCTTTTAAGCCGGGTGTACCAGTCTTCCATTCACTGTTCCCAGTGTCTGCTTGGAATCCTGGTGTAAAGGAAGGTAGAAGGGAAAATCCCGCTGCTGCCATCCAGTGTGACGGTATTAGAGCATATCTCCGCCATCCTCTCCCTTCTTCTCCCATAAAAGAAATCACCCCAATATTCCCCGACTAGGAATATCCCTGGGATCGCCGAATAATCCACACATTAGCCATGGCTTAATACTGGATCTAACAGGACACACTTTAATGGCAAAACTCTACAGATTTATATACACAGTTGCAAGCTTGTCCTCAATCAAAGAACAATGAAATCTCCACCCCCTTTTCCACACACTGGGGGTTTCCATACAGAGGCATTTCGGCACCGCAAGCTTGACACATCACATTCTTGAATTTGAATTCAATTAACCTTTAGAATACACAATCACGGATCTAAAAGACATTTAGTAATTATCTCCCAGAGAGAGAAGCCCCCAGGGGGTAATTACTACAATGAAGCAATCAGAACAACAATTAACATGAGTCAATTATCTAATCGGTTGGCTAGGTCGTCTTGTCTGTGACACGGCTATTCATCTGCAGAACACAATGGAAAGGTATTTCACAAGCCACTTAGCATTGAAAGGTCATTGTCCCGTACTGGCAGCATGGCAATCTGGTTTAAACAGGTTTTACAGATGCCTCTACAAAGGGGAAAGTAATCCAATTATCCAGGCTAGAGGCAGAACCCCATAACGCACAGACATTAACATTAGCAGGGAGAGGATTAGACTGAAGTATATAGGCAATTGTATAAAAGTCCTTCACAGTGGTCATATCAGTGGGAGCGTTCACTTAGGTCGTGTACACACGAGGAGACATGTCCGCTGAAACTGGTCCGCAGACCAGTTTCCGCGGACATGTCTGATCGTGTGTACGGCCTAGCGGACAGGTTTCCAGCAGACAAAAGTTTCTAAACATGCTTAGAAACTTGTCCGCTGGAAACCTGTCCGTCAGACATGCCGATGGTTAGTACGCCTAACCATCGGACCGAAATCCCGCGCATGCGTCAAATTGATTTGACGCATGCGTGGAAGCATTGTACTTCCTTGTTTGAGCACGTCGCCGCATCACCGCCACGCCACGTCACCGCGTTCTCTGTCCGCAAGGATTTTGGGCTGATGGTGTGTACACACATCAGACCAAAATATCCCAGGAGACATTTCCAATGAAAACAGTGGAGCCACGAGAGCAGGCGGCTGGTGAGAGGAAGACTCCAGTGAGGTGTGTCTCCCTGGGATGAGGGCTACTGAGCTGGGATGAGCTGTCATCTTCTTTTAGCTGGCTGCTGAGCAGTTTACCCTGCATATATTTACTGTGCTACATAGCTCCCCCTACTGACAACTGATCCTTTGATTTTTTTTTGTAATTTCAAAAATGGAAGGGGTGTTTTCCTATGTACTTTATGTATTAATACTGAGTTAAATCTCAGTGATATATGTGAAATGTGAAGCTAGAATGACCTACATCAGCGCAGAGCTTCTGAATATCAGGGTGCATAAAAATACCCGTGCTAAAGCTGGCTTTTCTAGAGGATGTTCGATAGAGACAGGACACATGGGGAGTAGAGATGAAAAGGCTGCTCGCCCCGAAGTTACATGGAAGAGAAGAGTTCCCCAGGTAGGGCTTTTAGGCAGCGGGGTAAAAGAGTAGGTTAAGTAGTTTCAGTAAAAAATGACATTTATTGCCGATGAAATCGAATATCACAGTGAATAATGGTGGAAAATATACAAATATAGTACAAAAGTAAATATCACAATCCTGGTTGCAGTAGACATGAATGCATATACATCTGAAAGTACTCTGGGTTATTGTACAATGTAGATACCCAATGTAGGTCCCCGACAAACGTTTTGACCGTTTGTCCGGTCTCTTCAGGGGGACAAGGGTTCTAAAACGTTAATTAGAAAATTTAAAATTAGAAAGAGAGAAAATGTCAACATACATCACATAGAGTATACCATGGTGATATATTTACCGCTAAAACAAGGAATCCAGGATATTGGGAGCCGCTGGACTGTCCGGGAGGGGTTATGGCTGCCCCATCCCCCCAAAAAACAAAAGGAGCAAGAGACATGTCCAGAAGGGCTTGCAAGGAGCCAAAGCGTGGACGACCTCTCTGCATATGCACAACTGCAACCAGGTTTCTACCATACATAACAAAGAACTTCTCATCAATTATTGCACCAGGTAACCACTTTACCACCCAGGCACTATTTTACCATTTTACTCATTATTACCCCTCCACTCATTCCACCACCCCCACATTAAGTGGGACACACTAGGTCTTCCCTGACTTTTCTCCTCACTTTTTTCTTCTGATTTAATTACCATCACACTCTCACACTTCCATCACTGGACTACCTACCTGGCAGTCACCTATTTTTTCTTCAATCACCTACACCACCCACCAATTCACTATCATCATTGCCTTATTTCAATTATCTATTTACATCCCCTACTTACTTACTAACCCTAATGGACCCTTAAAGTTGCCCTGCCATTCATTACTTATTGGCAATTAGTACCTGCCTTCAGCCCCCATACCTCTATACCCAGACTCTAACTGTCATTTTGGCAACTTTGCGTTGAATTATTTATTCAATTCTCCCCAACAAACTACAAAATTGTGGGTGTTCTTTGCAGGTGCCTGCTCCTCCACCGCAGAGAGGGGGTCCATGCTTTGGCTCCTTGCAAGCCCTTCTGGACGGGTCTCTTGCTCCTTTTGTTTTTGGGGGGGGGGGATGGGGGCAGCCATAACCTCCCAATATCCTGGATTCCTTGTTTTAGCGGTAAATATATCACCATGGTATACTCTGTGATGTAGGTTGACATGTTCTCTCTTTCTAATTTTAAATTTTCTAATTAACGTTTTAGAACCCTTGTCCCCCTGAAAAGACCGGACAAACGGTTGAAACGGTCGTCGGTGACCTACATTAGGGATCTACATTGTACAATAACCCATAGTTCTTTGAGATGTATATGCATTCATGTCTACTGCAACCAGGATTGTGATATTTACTTTTGTACTATATTTGTATATTTTCCACCATTATTCACTGTGATATCCGATTTCATCGGCAATAAATGTCATTTTTTACTGAAACTACTTAACCTACTCTTTGACCCTGCAGCCTAAAAGCCCTACCTGGGGAACTCTTCTCTTCCTTCTAGAGGATGTTAGACCACTATGGACTCAAATATGAGGACCGCTGTCCAAGGATTCCATCTATTTGTAAGGTGTGCAACCAGGGGAGAAAATACATTGGATATAGTTTACTCCAATGTTAGAGAAGCATGCAGAGTTGTTTCATTACCTCATCTTGGCCCGTCAGATCATATATCCCTTTTTTTTATTTCATTGTACATTTCAATTGGGCAGCAAACTGTTACAGAAAGCAAGGATATAAGGATTTGGCCAGATGGCTCTCTTGAGCAGTTACGGGACTGCTTTAAGAGGACCATTTGGGAGATTTTTGAACCACATGATCTAAATACGCACACTGAAACAGTACTGAGTTACATTAGTACTTGGAAGCCCTGGATGATCAAGGGTGTATGTTGTCTCTTGAGACAACGTGATAGTGCCCTTAGGAGTGGAGATAAGGTTAAGTATAGTGTTGGTATTCAACGGCTGGATAAAAATGCTTTATGATAATCCTAGCTCCAAACTTAGAATTAATAATGAACTTTCAAAAAAGATTCTGCTGGAGAGAGGGACGAGACAGGGGTGCCCTTTGTCACCCCTGCTCTTCGCTCTAGTGATGGAACCTTTGGCGATAACCATAAGGTCAAGCACTGAGATAACCGGATTTCAAAGAAATACGGGAGATGAAAGAATCGCGTTATATGCCGATGATATTCTCCTCTACCTGGGAGATACAAAACAATTATTGGTAAAAGCAATGAGTATAGTAGAGGAATTTGGTAGCTTTATGAGCCTAGGGATAAATTGGGAGAAATCTGAGCTATTACCAATTGGAGAAGTTGTGGCACTGGAAATGCCACAACTGACGGTGGTGGACACATTGAGATACTTAGGGATACTGGTGACGAAAGATCCCAATCAATATATAAACAAAAATGTAATCCCCCTACTGGCTAAATTTAAAAAAAAAATGTATATTTGGAAACAACTCCCCCTGTCAGTGTCTGGTAGATGTAGCTTAATTAAGATGATATGGCAACCACAACTGCTGTGTATAATGCATAACTCTCCAGTTTGGATCTGCAGAAAATGGTTTAATAAAATCTAAATGCTTTTCAGAGAGTTATGCAAAGGGGGACAAGCCAGGATTCGACTTCGCACATTACAGCTCCCAGTAGGGGAAGGTAATCTTGCAGTTCCCCACCCTGAAGCCCCGTACACACGACAGGGAACCTCGACGGGCGGAACACATTGTTCCGCCCGTCGAGGTTCTCTGCCGGCCGTCAGAATCTACGACCCGCACGTCGGGAATGGCAACCAGCCATTCATCCCGACGGGCCGTCGAGCAAATAGAGAACCTGTTCTCTATTTGCTCGACGGGTTTCCCTGACGGGCGGGGCAAGCAGAGAGCGTACACACGGCCGAGGTTCTTGCTGGAATGCAGCTCCCAGCGGGAGTTGTAATACCCGGGGGGGGGGGCACCTCTAATGGTAGAATAATGCTGAATGGAGCTGCACATAATACTGTTATCGAAGTATTAGAGGCAGATTCCTTTAGATATAGGAACCCAACAATAAAAATTATAATTAAATTATGGAAAACGATTAAAAACGGATGGGATATAACGGGTTTACTGAGTACACCCCTCCGCTGAATAATATTAACTTCCAGGAAATCCTGCAGATAGGAAAGGTGGGGGAATGGGAAAGGCATGGTATTAAAAGGCTGAGACAATTGTAAAGGGGTGATAGGTATAGGATGTTCCTGGACTTGAGGGAGGAATTTAATATACTGCAACACTCATTCATTACTTATATTCAGGTAGGGCATGCCCTGGAAGCCTAATTTAGGACAAAAACCCTAGAGTGGAATAAAACGCCCCTACTTCAAAAGTTAGTTAAGGTAGGCCCAACTTAGGCCTCGTACACACGATCAAATCTGTCTGCTGGAAACGGTCATCCCGACCGTCCCAGCAAACAGATTCGACCGTGTGTACGGGCAAGCCGACGGATTTGGCCACCCGACAGATTTCAAAGCATGCTAACCAGCAGACATGTCTTCTCGCACACGCGCCGAATGATTTTGACGCATGCGCGGAAGTGCACGTCACCGACACGTCAGGGCGCTGTCTGCTGGCGGGGATTTTGGTTTGCTCGTGTGTACACGCGAGCAAACCAAAATCCAAGCAGACAGATCTGTTCAAATCGGTCGGTCCGACCGATTTGAACAGATAGATTGCCTCGTGTGTACGAGGCCTAAGGGTCTTATATCTGAAATATAAGGACAGATAAGCAAAAAGATCAATACAGGGTCTAATCTCCTTAAAGTAAGAGAGAGATGGGAAGAGGATATAGGGGAAATAACACAAAAGCAGCGGAGGAGAATTCTGGAGATAGGACCAAATGTTTCAGTTTTACCCCTGCAGAAAGTCTCCCACCTGAAGTTGATAAATAGAGCTTATTATATGGCTAAGCGCCTGTTCAAGTACGGAAGAAGACCAGACGATAAATGTCCTAGATGTCAGAGGCCTGGAGACCTAGTACACATGATGTGGCGCTGCCCAAAGCTGTTTCGGTACTGGAAGGGAGTGCTTAATATTGTGAGCGACACATTTGGAACACCTTTGGAGATGAAGGCCACACTATGTGTACTGGGATACAGGAAGGAACGGGAGGAGAAGAGGAGTATTACAGTTGCAATTTTGAGATGTTTGTTTCAAGCCATAAAATTAATAGCCATGAAATGGCAGGCGACAATGCCCCCAGCAGTAAGAGAATGAATCAGGGTAATAAAATGAGTCAATCTGCAAAGAAAGAGCAGTCTACATAAAAAGAGGTACCCTTAAGGACTTTGAGGAGATGTGGAATCCATGGTTGGAGAAAAAGGGTGCTCCTCTCTAGGGGGTAAGAACCACAGTAGGTGTGGAGAATAATAAAAATATAATATCTGATTGAAAAGCCACATGCATTATATTTCAGTAGAGTCATGATTATTGAAGCCAACGGTAAAGAGATCAATGGAGTAGTACTAAGTGGGGAGGAATAAAAAGTGGGGAGGGATAAGAAAGAGTATAATTATAATATCGAAAGTGGGTAAAATAATATATAGACCTCCTGGCCCGGTTGTCTCTTCTACTCCAGTAAATGTTATTTCTCGTTGTTTTCCCTTTTTTGTTTGCTTTTGTTCTTTCACTCTCCTAGTATGCCAATTAAGGTTATCTCACTTTCTGTATTTGTACTAAGATTAGGATACATATAAGGAATCATTGTTTTCCTGTTTTTAAAGAATTGTGAAATACTTGTATGAGATAAAAAAAAGAATAAAGAATTAGAGTTGAGCGGACATCTGGATGTTCGGGTTCGGCCGAACTTCGGAAAAAAGTCTGGGTTCGGGACCCGAACTTGACTCGAACTTGACTCCGAACGCGAACCCCATTGAAGTCAATAGGGACCCAGACTTTTGACTACTAAAATGTCTCTAAAAGACTAAGGGAAAGGGCTAGATGCCTGCAAATGGCAGCAAAATGTTGGTAAGAGCATGGCAAGTACTCTGAAAAAAAAAATGTGGATAGGGAAATAACTTAAAATAACATTAAAACAAAAGAATCTTGACAAGCAGGAACCTTCCCCTAAAGCAGTGGTCTCCAAACTGCGGCCCCCAGGGCCGGATGCGGACCTTTGCATGCCTTTATCCGGCCCTTGGGAATTCCTTCTACAGATATGAAGCGCTATTCCTCCCAATGATACGGGCAATTAAGGCACTTTTCCCCCCACTGATACCAATGATGGTGTACTATTCCTCCCACTGACACCAATGATGGGACACCATTTCTCCCACTGACACAAATGATGGGACACTATTTCTCCCACTGACACAAATGTTACGACACTATAACTCCCACTGATACCAATGATGGGGCACTATTCCTCCCACTAATACCAATGATGGTGTACTATTCCTCCCACTGACACCAATGATGGGACACTATTCATCCCACTGATACCAATGATGGGACACTATTTCTCCCACTGACACAAATGATGGGACACTATTCCTCCCACTGATACCAATGATGGGACACTATTCCTCCCACTAACACAAATGATGGGACACTATTCCTCCCACTGACACAAATGATGGGACACTATTCCTCCCACTGATACCAATGATGGGACACTATTCCTCCCACTGACACCAATGATTGTGTATTTTTCCTCCCTATGACACCAACAATGGGGCACTATTCCTATAACTAATGCATTTTATGGGGCACTATTCCACCTACTGACTACCGGCACTATAACTTTCATTTATTTTTTATTCCCACTGACCACAGTCCGGCCCCCCTAAAATCTGAAGGACAGTAAACTGGCCTTTTGTTTAAAAAGTTTGGAAACCCCTGCCCTAAAGTATCTTGCAGAGTATCTCACAGGAACAGATGCAGTGCTGGTGTAATTAGATTTTAGAAACAGGACAGACTCCTATATATTTCTATTCCCTACAAGCACAAACAGGAAGCTTCCCCTAACATATCTTGCAGAGTATCTCACAGTAACATATGCAGTGCTGGTGATTCTGAAGCAGGACAGTCTGACTCCTATCTAAATCTCTCCCTGAGAGCAGCAGCAGCCGTTCCCTAACCTAACTAAAGCAGAGTGAAGAGTGACGAGCTGCGCTGTGTGCCTCTAGCTTATATAGAGGCTGGGTCACATGCTGGGTCACATGCTGCACTGGCCAATCACAGCCATGACATTTGTAGGCATGGCTGTGATGGCTTCTAGGTCACACAAGTAAAACAAATGGCGATTGGCTGCCGTGCAGCGCGCCATTACATTGCCGAATTCCGCAAAGTTCGCTCAACCCTATAAAGAATGAATATTTAAAAAAAAAAAAAGTATAGTGTTGCTAGAGCGAAGGGAGGGGCATAAAAGAGGCCAAATTAGTTTATAAAAATAAAATTTTAGAATATTTTAGAGGAAATGACACACAGGAAGATGGAAAGGAATATAGCATATCCTAAATCAAAGAGAGAACTCTCACCAGGGTGCAAAGTTTAATTTCCAACTAGCTAAGGAATTAAACTGCTTTTCAGGGTGTAGTACCCCATCAAACGCATCTTATACATCCGTGTATGGGTGATGTTGCACCTGTGTTACAGGAACATGAAGTGCATCAGGCATTTAGGTTCATTAACATTAGGAAATCGGCAGGCACAAATGGGGAGGGTTGTTAAGGCCTGCGCAGACCAACTTGCAGGGGTCTTTACTAAAATATTTAATCAATCATTATCACTGGCTGTAGTACCAACTTCCCTAAAATCAGCTATTAGTACTCTCATACCAAAAAAAGCAAATTATAGATAGCTTGAAGGACTCTAGGCTTATTGCCCTCTCCCCAGTAATAATGAAGTGCTTTGAAAGACTGCTGTTAAAACATATTGAAACAGGCTTACCAGGCAGTTTTGACTTTCACCAATTTTGCATATAATAGAAGCACTGAGGATGCTATTGCTCTTGCACTACATGTGGCTTTAAGTCATTTGGGACAATCTAGCAACTATATAAGAATGTTGCTAATTTATTATAGTTCGGCTTTCAACATTGGCATTCCAGATTTACTGGTAGAGAAGATGTCAAGGCTGAAAACCCCTTCCCTTTGCTCTTGGATAAAGGATGTCCTGGTAAACCACCCACAGATGGTCAAACTGGGCAAACATGTTTCTTTCCAGTGTGTGGATAGCACAGGACTACCACAAGCTTGTGTATTGCGCCCTCTTCTTTACTCTATACACTTGTGATTGTACTTCTTGCTTTTCCACAAATAGTACCATCAAATTCGCAGGAGTAAACAATCTGTCCCTTAACAATTTTTTGGAGTGAACAAACTTGCACATTAAATGAGGTGAAGTGGTCATTGTACAGGTCAAGTACAATTGTAGGATGGAGATTAAGGGGTCAATATACAGATATGCAGGATTGGATAGGGCTGACATACAGTATATTATATAGGAGTGAATGATAGTTATGTGGTTTATTTTAATAATGTTTGCACTGTACTGAATTGAACTTGTAGGGGGTCACAAGTCTTTGTTTACTCACACACTGATTGATGTGGGGGAGCAAGAAGTGCTAACATAGCTCACCAGTGATAACCAACCATTACAGTAAGTGACAAATGGCTGGCAAATGCAGCCTGTGTTTACATTATGTGAAGCTGTGATTGGTTTCAAGATCAATTCCATTGGCTCTGTAAAAAATAATAAAGAATATTGTTAATTTTACTTTTATTTTAGTTTGACTCTTTTTCCCCCAAAAATATTTTTTTTAACACTCCCTTGTAATAGGAATGTAGCATGACAGGTCCTCTTTACAGTGAGATGTGGGGTCAACAAGACCCCCACATCTCACCTCTAGGCTGGGAAGCCTGAAATAAAAAAAAAAAAGTTATCCTGGCTTTAACCACTTAACCGCTTAAAGACTGTCGCATGTAAATATACGTCCTCAGAATGGCACGTACAGGCAGATGGACCTGCCTAGAAGTGGGTCGGGGGTCCGATCGTTTCTGCCCGCCCCCTCATGATCGCTCCCAGCGAATCCGCTTTCCCCTCTGCCCGCCCTCTGCCTGTGTAATGTAAACACAGGCAGAGGAAGTGATGTCACCTCTCCTCTCGGCGGTCTTTTCATTCCGGGGAGAGGAGAGAAGACATCACACGTGAGTTGCACCTTAACACTACACTGACACCAGTACACATAGGCACACCTAACCCCCTCAGATCACCCCCCCCAGCCCCCTGTCACAGTGTCACTGATTGCAGTGATCATAAATTTACTGATCACTGCATTTAGTGTCAGTGTGACAGTTAAACGTTGCAGGGCAGTTAGTCTTAGGCCCCTTTAAGTCCAGGGTACCCCCCTACCCCCCTAATAAAGGTTTAACCCCTTGATCACCGCCCTAGTTAACCCTTTCACCCCCTATTGCCAGTGTCACTAAGCAATCGGTTTTCCGATCGCTCTATTAGTGTCACTGTTGGCGCTAGGTAGCTAGTTTTTTTTGATATTGCAAATTTTTTGGGCTGAATACATTTTGGCCTAAATGTTTGACTAAAATTTAGTTTATTTGATTTTTCTTATGACAAAAAGTAGAAAATATATTTTTTTCAAAATTTTTGGTCTTTTTCCGTTTATATCGCAAAAAATTAAAATTGCAGAGGCAATCAAATACCATCAAAAGAAAGCTCTATTTGTGGGAAGAAAAGGACGCAAATTTTGTTCCGGTACAACATTGCATGACCGCGCAATTACCAGTTAAAGCAGCGCAGTGCCAAATTGTAAAAACACCTTTGGGCATTTAGCAGCATACTGGTCCGGGGCTTAAGTGGTTAAGAACCTGGCCAGTTTTTGCGATTCGGCACTACGTCGCTTTAACTGACAATTGAGCGGTCGTGCGACGTGGCTCCCAAACAAAATTGGCATCCTTTTTTTCCCACAAATAGAGCTTTCTTTTGATGGTATTTGATTGCCTCTGCGATTTTTATAATAAAAAATACAAAACAAAACAAATTTGCTATAGTAAATATCGCCCAAAAATACATAAAAAAAAATAATTTTCCTCAGTTTAGGCCGATACGTATTCTTCTACCTATTTTTGGTAAAAAAAAATCACAATAAGCGTTTATCGATTGGTTTACGCAACATTTATTGCGGCAGATTGAGATACATTTTCGTATCTTCACGGCGGCGTAGCGTATCTCATTTACGCTACGCCGCCGTAACTTAGAGCGGCAGGTATGGTATTCAGAAAGAACTTGCACCCTAAGTTACGGCGGCGTAGTGTAAATGTGCCAGCGCAACCGCACATAATTCAAAGTAGGCTGGTAGTGGGCCTGTTGTATGTTAATGAATCGTGACCCCACGTAAATGACGCGCCGAACGAACAGCGCATGCGCCGGCCGTAGATGTGTCCCAGTGCGCATGCTCCAAAATCACGTTGCAAATACTCAATGCTTTTGAACGTCACTTACGCATAGCCCTATTCGCTCACGACTGACGTAAACGACGTGCAATTCGATGCTGTTCCGACGTCCATACTTAACATTGCCTGCGCCTCATATAGCAGAGGTAACTTTACGGTGAGCATACGCCTTATGTAAACGACATATATCAATGCGCCGGGCGCACGTACGTTTGTGAATCGGCGTATCTAGCTCATTTGCATATTGTTTATGGGAACGACTGAAGCCATGTTTTTCGGCGTATCTTGCTTTCTGAATCGGCGTAAAGATGTGACGGCGCACATTTGAATTTACGGCAGCGTATCAGGAGATACGCCGGCGTAGATTCTTTCTGAATCTGGCCCATAGTGTTAACAAAATAGGGGATAGTTTTATTGCATTTTTATTATTATTCTACTAATGGCGGCGATCAGCGATTTTTTTCGTGACTACGACATTATGGCGGACAATTCTGACAATTTTGACACATTTTTGGGACCATTGTCATTTTTTTTTCCAATTCTTTAATTATTTCAAGAATTACGTTACAGGATATTACATTTCATCTCTTCTACTTAAATAGAGTATATCACAGAGTTGAGGAAGCGGTGGGAAGATAGAAACCCCCCCATCCCCCTCCTCCCTCTTTTATCCTGATTTGCAGTACTTCTCATTTTCATTTCTTCCTTCTTATATCTTGTTACCCTCTCCACCCCCTCCCTTTTACCCCTACAGACACAAAGAGAAAAAAAAAAGGAATACGGTTCATGTTTGCCATTCCCCACCCCCCTACCCTACCTCCCTACCCTACCTCCCTACCCCTCTCTGTACCTCACATAGGGAGCCCATGTTTCTCGATATCTCTCATCTTGATCTTTCAGTGCCATTGTTAAATTCTCCATTTGTTGAATCTCTGCTACTTTTGCGAGCCATTGTGCTCTTGATAGAGGAGTCTCCTGTTTACACATGGCAGGGATACACGCCCTCGCGGCTATGATGAGATGTCTTATCAACGAGTTCTTATATTTTTCTATTGACAATGGGATATCTAGTAGTAAGACCGCCGATGGTCTATCTGTTAAATTGATTCCTGTTATTGTGTTAATTATTTCCGTTACCATTTTCTAAAATTCCTGTATTTTTCTACATTCCCACCATATATGCACTAATGTCCCTTCCGCTTCACGACATCTCCAACAGGTATCTGACGTCTCTGGGTATATTCGGTGTAATGCTGTTGGTGTTCTATACCATCTCGTTTATATTTTATATCCTCCCTCCTCATATTTACTTGCTACTGATGCCTTATGTGTAAATCGCACGATCCTATCTTTTTGATCTTGAGTAAATATTAAACCGAGATCTCTCTCCAATGCTTGTATAAACGTAAATTCTTGTGGGATGTCTAGCTTAATTAACGTTGCATAAAAATATGACAGAGAATGTCCTATTGAATTCCCTTCTAGGCATATCTGCTCAAATTTTGACAGAAAGCCTTAGTGCCTAAAATCGGTGTCAGTGGGCTTGGGTATTTTGATATTGTAGTTTTTTCAAAAATCTTCTTAATAATCCCTATGGTAGCTCCTACCATTGGATGTTTATTTACCTCTGTTGTTATTTCACTGTCTGGGGTCCAAGCCAATCCTTCTAATGGAACCTCTACCGTCGCTTGTTCCATCTTTATCCAAGGTTTTCTATTACGCCCACACCACTCCACAACTTTAGTTAAATGGGCTGCTTCCTGATATTTTATTAAATCTGGGAATCCTATCCCTCCTTCTCCTTTAGGTAGTGATAAAATAGTCCTACCTATCCTTGCTGGTTTCCCTCCCCATATACATTTCAAAAATCTTGATCTTAGTTCTCTTAAAAAGCTTTGTGGGATCTTGATTGGTAAGGTCTGTATTAAATATAATGTTTTTGGGAGCACATTCATCTTTAGTATATTTGTCCGCTCAAACCATGTGAATGTTCCTTTGTCCCATCTAACTAAATCTGATTTTATACGCCTAGCCAACATTGCATGGTTAAGTTTAAATAATCTATTTAGGTTCCCTGTTATCTTTGTACCCAGATAATTTATATGGGAATCTGTCCATCGAAAGTCAATGAGTTTTAATCTGCTCCAATGTTTCCGCTTTTACTTCTATTCCTAGAGCTTCTGTTTTCCCATAGTTGACTTTAAAGTTGGACAGATTGCCATACTCTCTTATTTCTACCATTAGGGACGGTAGGGAGATAACTGGAGATGTTATAAAGAAAATTAGATCGTCTGTGTATGCCGCCACTTTCTGTACCTCTCCTTTTGTTGTTACCCCCCTGATATTCACATTAGCACGGAATTTCCTTAGAAAAGGCTCCATAGTCAAGACGAAAATTATAGGCGATAATGGGCAGCCTTGTCTTGTCCTATTTCGAATATCGAATGGGTCAGATATCTTACCTTCTATTTTTACTTTCGCGCGTGGTTGTAAATATAAGTTTGTGATCCAGCTCATCATCCCCTCTCCTATACCTATGTGTTGCAGCGTTGCTTTTAAGAACGACCATTCCACTCGGTCAAACGCTTTTTCTGCATCACTAGTTACTAATATCATTGGCTTCTTTTCTTTTTGTGCTAGATATATCGCATTTACCACTTGTTGCGTGTTCTCTCTCCCCTCTCTACCTGGTATAAATCCCACTTGGTCTGGGTGTATCAAATCTGAAATGCATTCTACTAACCTTGTAGCGAGAATCTTAGTAAATACTTTTAAGTCCACATTCAGCAATGATATGGGACGATAGCTGGCACATTGTGAAGGGTCTTTGCCTTCTTTTGGAATAACTACTATGTGTGCCATCAATGTTTCATTTGGCATTTTTTTCCTTCCCGCAGTGAGTTGAAGGCTGCTGTAAATCTTGGTGCTAGTTTTTCCGCGAACATCCTATAGTATGTTAAGCTAAACCCATCCGGGCCTGGTGCTTTGCCTAATTTTAATATTTTTAGAGCATCCATAAACTCCCTTATTGTAATTGGCGCGTCTATTTTCCTTGCTATGTCCCCTGGTATTTTTGGCATCGAGGTATCCTTGATATATTCCTTGGCTCTTTCTAGTTTCTCGTGTTCCTTCTCCAAAGACGTTTTATCCTCCAGCTGATATAATTTTTCATAGTATTTTTTAAAGCAATTTGCGATTTCTTGTGGAGTATTCACCATTTCATCATTAGATGTCTTAATTTGGGTAATATGATTACCTATCTGTGCTTCTTTCAAGGCATTGGCTAATGTTCTACCTGGTTTATTCCAATACTCATAGAATGTTCGCCTCCTCCTTGTTAATTTAGCTTTAGCCTTGTCTATCAGCAACAGATTCAGTTTTTCTCGGGTCGTGTCGAATTCCTGTTCTATTGATTGAGCCTGGGATTTTTTATGTACGGTTTCAAGCTCCCCTACTCGTTTAAACATTGTGTCTATCTGTTCGTTTAACATCTTTTTTCTATGTGCCCCCATTGTGATAAGGTTACCTCTTATTACGCATTTCTGCGTTTCCCACAGACAGAAAGGAGTTATTTCATCTGTGTCATTTGTTTAAAAAAAAAACTTAAATTCTTCCCTTATTTTCTCTTCATATATCCTGTCTTTCAGTAGTGTCTCATTTATTCTCCATTGCCATTCCCTCTTATCTTCCGCTCCCCATTTTATTATACAGTCTGTTGGAGCATGGTCTGAGAGCGTAAATGTTCCGATAGTGGCATCCTTAAGGATGTCGCTAGATTTTGCGGGATAAAAACATAGTCGATTCTGGTGTATGTCCCATGTCTAGCCGCGAAGAACGTGTAATCCCTCCCATGTGTATGAGTCATCCTCCAGCTATCGATCATTTGGAATTCTTGTAAGAGTTTTTTGGCTTTCCTTAATTTAACATATGACAGGTGAGAGATACCTTTCAACTTGTCTTTTATAGGATCCAGGGCCAGATTCAAATCTCCCCCTATCACCACTATTCCTTCTCTGTATTGATGGACCATTTGTAAACATGATTCTAGATAATTTATCTGATCTACGTTTGGTAGATAGATATTTACCAGTGTGGTCTTCTGTTGGTTTAGTGTCCCTTTAACTATCAATAATCGTCCCACTTCATCTTTAATCACTGCAGATTCCTTCCATGCCACTTGTTTAGATATCAAGATAGATACCCCCACATGATTTCGAGTTTTGTGATGTGCTATGGTATACTATCGGGAACCTGCGATTTTTCAAGTTCGGGATTTTTCCTCCTTTAAAATGGGTTTCTTGTATAAAGGTGACCTGTGATTTAAGTCTGTGTACTTCTGATAACAATCATACTCTTTTTTCGGAGATATTTAGCCCTTTTACATTATACGAGGTAAATGTTATATTCGACATGTTTTATCCTTCCTATTCGGGTTGAGTATCAGGAGGGGGGGAGGTGGGGAATGGCAGCCAACAGATACAAAAAAAAAAAGACCCCTATTCCCCCCGCGAGGATTGACTCCTCACGTCTGAGGTGTCCCGGTGTCCCCACAGAGACCGGGGTCCCACAGAAAAAAAAAGGGACCCAGACCCAAATGCCTCCGGCTTACCCTCCACTCGGAGGAAAGGCGTTTAACGTTGGGGTGCTGTAGAGCAGGGCAGTGTTGATGCCTGGCGCCCCCCTACATGGCTCTCTCTTATTTTCCATATTTTTAACCTAATTTCCTTCTTCTTTATATAGTTTATTTTTATGCATTTTTACATTTTATCTACCTCTTGCTCTCTGCCTTCCCCCTCCCCCTATTATATACATTCTCCGCATTTCAGTCCATCTTAAACTTCCTTTACCCCTCATATCTTCACCTGTATCTTAACCATTGTATTCCTATCCACCCTTAGTGCCAGCACAATACTATATTTGTATCTACAACATACTTAAAACATATTCATATAAATATTTCTGCCACATATTTAGACCAATTTATATAGTTCAGGTAGTTCAGATTCTTCCTATTCAATCCTTACTTCCTTCTATGTTATCATTTAAACCGCCACCCCATCTCTCTCCTACTCCACCTGGTTCAGTCCCTCCCTCCCTTTCCCCCCGTTTCCCCCTACTGTCTCCACTCCCTCCCTCCCCCCCTGCCCCCCCTTTCCCTTATCAGTGCCCTAAGAGCTTATCATTGTGTGACCCCTTTCCCCCACTACCGTGACCCCTGTCTACTATTTCTATCCCCTCTTAATCCAACCCCCTTCTCCCCTTGTGATTCGGCAGGGCCATGAGGTCCTGTTACATATTATCAGTGTTTTTGTTACCCTCTCCCCCTAGTGTCCTATACCCCATTTGATTCCCCTCCCCCTGCTCCTCTAACCCCTGCTACTCCATTCTCCATTAGCTATCCCTCTCTAACTCCTGTCCCTCCCCATTTAATTAACCTGCCCTCTTATCCCACCCAGTTCACCTACCCCAGGAGGCTAGTGACTATTAACCTTAATATAGTGCTATCATAGTAATAACATTCCTATGAATATCCACACACAGTAAACAACAGTGCAAAACCCATGAAAAAAACAATCTCCCAGACCTCCCCCCCTTCCCTGCCCACCCCAACCCTCCATTCAGTCCATGGATGGGCTTCCACAGCCCGGGGGGTAAGAAAATAAATAAATAAAAATAATTGGGAAGGCCTGATTTAGGAAGGGAAATAAAGGAAAAGAAAATAAAGATGGTCTCCAAAAAAAAAAAAACGTTTGCCAAAAGCGATGGGAAAAAAAAAAAAAAGAGAAAAAATTACTGTGATATCCTTCTACAGGGAGGGGAGATGGTCCAACAAAGGCAGTCCAAAAAAAAAAGGAGAGCAAGAGTCAATGTCATTTTCTAGAACTATCTAGAATATGGATCCGATAGAAGAAAGAAATTATTTACTATTCGTCCTCTGATCTTTTGGATTTACTCGATGGCTTACTGGGCTCCGTCCTCTCTGTCGGGTCGCATCTCTGTAAGGGGTGATCTGTATTTCTCTCCAATTTGGTACATCAATAGCCTCAGACTCCAGAAACGTGAAAAGCTCAGGTAGCTGAGCTGGGTCATCTAAATAAAATGTTTCTTGATAATCAAAGATATCGGGTATCCCCATCTGTAAGATCCGCCTTTTAGGTGGATTTGATCTAGTAGAGGTTTCAGTTTCCGTCTTCTAGCTCTCGTCTGCCGGCTTAAGTCAGGGAATACTTGTATTGTATCTTTGTATATTTCCATCGGACCTTTTTGCCAAGCCGCCCTCATTATCGCTTCTTTTATCCTAAAAATGTTCACCCGGCAGAGCACATCTCTTGGGGGTTCTTGTGTCGGGTTGGGATCTGTAGGGATCCTGTGCACCCGGTCCAGCTCAATTTGATTGTCTAATGAGTTGCCCATTATCTCATTCAAAATGGCCGACACTCTCCCTCTTAGGTCGCGTACACACGATCAAATCTATCTGCTGGAAACGGTCGGCCCGATCGTCCCAGCAGACAGATTCAATCGTGTGTACGGGCGAGCCGATGGATTTGGCCAGCCGACAGATTTGAAAGCATGCTTTGAAATCTGTCGGCTGGGAACCCGTCCGCCCGACATGTCTGCTGGTTAGTACGCTAACCAGCAGACATGTCTTCTTGCACACGCGTCGAATGGTTTTGACGCTTGTGCGGAAGTGTTTTACTACCTGGTGCTGTGACGTGAACGTCAACGTCACGGCCACGTCAGCGCGCCGTCTGGCGGCGGGGATTTTGGTTTGATCGTGTGTACATAATCAAACCAATATCTCCCCAGCAGACAGATTTGTTCAAATCGGTCTGTCCGACCGATTTGAACAAATGTGTCTGCTCGTGTGTACAAGGCCTTAGTTCACCTGTGGTAACTGCCTCTGAGATGCCCTTAATTTGTATATTGTTCCTTCTGTTTGTATTTTCATTTTCTTCTACCTGTAACTGTAGTGTTAGCAATCTCTGATGTTGTTGTGCGATTACTTCCTGCATTTTATCTACCGGAGCGTCAGTTAATCCTTGTGCTGTTGTGTAATTTAGAACCTTCTTATCTAACAGTTCAGTATTTTGCCGTATCTCGTCCATTTCCACCCTCAGGGGACCCAGCCATTTACTCATCAGCTCCTGGATATCATCCTTAGTGGGGAGGGAGTTTAGCAGTTTTTTAACATCCTGATCCCCATCTGACCTCTCTGTCCCACTGAGCTTCTTGACAGTGTTTGAATGTATGTTATCAGCTAGGGAGGTATGGGCATCTACATTTACCCTATTAGCCATGTCAGCATCACTGTCCAATATGATACGTTTTATTATATCACTTTCAGGTGAAGATACGGTTGCACATAACATGTCACTGTACTCGGTATTATGCTCACCTGGCATATTGTGCTGCAGCTTAAGCTGCTCCACCTGCTCCTTCTCCTCTGGTGTCCGCCCATGTTTAAAGGGTCACTAAAGGAAAAAATTTTATCAGCTATATACCTTCCTTTACCTTATTGTAGTGCTGTTTTCATTTCCTGCTTGTTCGTTTTTCCTCTGAATTAGAGTTCTGTCTTGTCATTTCTCCCCACTTCCTGGTTGTGTAGATAAGAAAATGTTCACAGAGCGATGACTTCTCAGTGTGGTCAGTAACGTGCTCGCTCCCTCTGGTTAGAGTACAGGTCTGCGTGAGAACTCTGTGTACGTCTGTGTAGACTGCAAGGAGCTGTTTTATCGTGGGTGTGTCTAACACCCCAGCACTTCCTCACTATCTGAAAGTTTCAGGCAAGCTCTGCCCTGCCTGGATCCATAGGCAGAGGGGCGTGAAGGGGTGTATACTGGGGGTGGTTTGGGCGGAGCGCTGCTAAAGTGTGCATGAGAACTTTGCTCGTTCTCATCCGCACTTGGGAAATAAAAAATCGCTTCTGCGCATGCGCGAACCGCCAAGCCTAATGGGAACTGTAGTTCCCATTAGGCAGTGACGTTTACAACAAGAACGTGCACCGCAAAACCAGGAAGTCAAGGGAAAGAAAAGCCAGGACGGACGGAAGGAAGAATGAATGTCCGTTTAAACAGATACAGCAATATTTTAAACAATAATCATGATGTTTTTCGTTGACATATGTGTGAAGACTATATTTTAAAGCAATACATTTTTTTCCTTTAGTAAGGCTTTAAGCTGTTTACCATCCATCTGATGATAGCTGATATTTTTCTCCATAGTTGCTGTTTCTTTCTGCACTTTCACTTTAATCTTTGCGTTAATCTCTGCTCAACAGCAAATTGTTTCCTTCCCAGCCTGGGACTTTAAACGGGTAGCATACGAGTGAGGGGTGGTGTTCCACCCTCTTGTCTGCTTCCTCCGTCTTTGCATCAGCCAGTTCGGCCAGTTCAGTCAGTTCAATCAATTCAATCCCCTGGCTCCTGGCTCAGATACACCTCTAAGATATAGCACCTTTACCCACACTTCACACAGCTCACGGAGGTTCACAAAAGTTCACAGGTGTCCTCAAGAGCGTCTCCACAGACAGCCTGCTCTCTCCTACTGATCGTACCTTCGCTCAGAGCTACTGGATCCCGGCGCCTCCATGCTCACTTTCTCACCCTTCCTTCTTCCTCCTCCTTCTACTCCCCACTTGTCAGCATGTACGGCAGCTGATAGTAGCAGTGCTATGATGATGGCGGGGACGGAGTGGTCTGGAATGGTCCGCAGGGATCCCTCTGATCCGGCGCTCAGTGTACCTGGTATCTGGCATAGGCTATTGTATAGATTGGATGTGGGCTGTAGGCTATAGACTGGATGCTGGATGCCCCGCTCAGCTCGGACGCCTCATAAGCCTCCCGCGCTCCTCAATAGAGCCATGTAAGGACGCCAGCACACATGCTGCAGCAGCAGCGTCTTACACCGCCATGATCAACCACACCCCTTCCAGGATCCATTGTCATTTTCACAGCAAAAAAATGCATTAAAAATGCATTGTTTACTGTGAAAATGACAATTGCACTTCTGGAGTTAACCACAAGGGGGCGCTGAAGGGGTTAGGTTAGGGTTAAGTGTGACCTCATCTGTGTTTCTAACTGTAGGGGGGTGTGGCTGTAGGTGTGATGTCATTGACTGTGTTTCCCTATATAAGGGAACACACGATCAATGACGGCGCCACAGTGAAGAACAGGGCAATTTACCCCGATCCGTCATGCGCAGGGAGCAAGATTCTGGGCAAACGTCCATATCCAACCCTATGTCATTGAGCTGTATTCCATCATCTCTGTATAAACCGGAATAACCACCCTCCAGGTCTCTGTGCCTGAAAGAATTTTCTCCTATAGAAGTCAGACATTTTTCAGTTGCCCTGTTCACACTTCTTCTAATTTTCTCTAGTGGCCTCAGTGAAGGTGATTCCAATCAACTTAGCCTTGGAACTATTTCTGAAAAAACAATTTAATACCTGCGGAAAAGATGCCTTAAAACAAATAATATCATTCTGAATACTAAATATAAAATCCAGCATTTTTTCTTGCCCTATATCAGGGATCTCCAAACTACGGCCCTCCAGCTGCTGTGGAACTACACTTCCCATGAGGCATTGTAAAACTCTGACATTCGTAGACACGACTAGGCATGATGGGAATTGTAGTTCCTGAACACCTGGAGGGCCATAGTTTGGAGACTCCTGCCCTATATCATCCCCCTAATGAATAATCACAATATCAGGAGGGGGAGAAATTGATTCAAACGACCCAATCCAAAGAATAAATCTGCCCACACCACACCTCTCCTCTCCTAAAACTAGCTGGATCCAAACCTAAATTTTCAAAGTATACTCTGACGGCTGCTCTGAAGGAGTGGCCAAGGATCCAAATAACCTGAGTATTACCTGAAATTATTCAAAGGATAGAATTAGGTCTGACATATAACTTATAACTCCTAATACACACAACCGAGGAACTCGTCGGAAGAAACACATCGACTTCCTCAACGAGTTCCTTGTTAGACTTGTCAATACCAAATCTCCTCGTTCTCAAACGCGGTGATGTTTACCACGTACGACAGCACTATAGAGGGGAAGTTCGATTCCATTGGCACCACCCTTGGGGCTGCTTTTGCCACGTGTTAGTAAAAGTTTGGTGAGTGATGATTCGTGCTTTTTAGTCTTCGTGCTTTCAGATCAATTTCTGCCGTTCAGTTTGTGCTTGTGGGTTCGTATCTTGTCTAACTCATTTAGCCCCCCCCCCATACATTTTCACAATGGTCCATCAGAGGGGTGATGAATGTGATAATTGCTCATTTAACTAAATGTTAGAATGATGATTATGACTTTGTATAACCTGCTTGCAATGTTATGTGCAAAAGTAACTTTTTATTTTATTTAGTTTGATTCCACAGCTTCCATCCATGCCACAGGAATTTCAGACTGTGGCATCAGAGTTTGCTGCATGGTGGAACTTCCCCAACTGCGGTGGAGCCATTGATGGTAAGCACGTCCGCATCGTGCCACCACCCCGTTCTGGTTCCAAATTTTTTAACTACAAGGGGTTTAATAGTATTGTGCTGATGGTGGTGGTGTCAGCACAGTATGAATTCCTCTATGTGGATGTGGGGAACAACGGCCGGATGTCAGATGGGGGAGCCTTTAGGCAGACGGAGTTTGCGCTTCGTCTCCAGACCGATGATCTTGCATTGCCACCGGATGCAGAGAATGTGGAAGGACTCCTCTTTGTGTTTTTGGCTGATGAAGCTTTTGGCCTGGGACACCATCTAATGAGGCCATTGCCTCACCGGACCCTTACCCCAGAAAGGAGGGTGTTCAACTACCGGTTGGCCAGAGCCCAAAGAGTGGTGTAGAATGCCTTTGGGGTAATGGCCACCTGGTTCCACCTGTTTCTAACCTCATTGCATATGGCGGAGTATAAATGGAACTATATAATTTTTTGCTGCTGCATCTTGCATAATTATTTAAGGAGACAGTCTCTGACCTATATGGCCACAGTTGGGCCAGAGGCCGGACTTACCTCTGGTGAAATCAACTTGCCGGCCCTAGAACCTGCCCATACTGGCTTGCCCCCCCCCCCCAACGTGCCCGTGCAGTCTGGGATCAGTATGTGCAATATTTCATGGGTAGGGGGGCCATTCCTAAATGTTACTTTTGTGCAAAAACCACAAAAAAATCTGTTTAAAATTCATTTTTGATGTCTCGCTTGTGTTCATTTTAGCTGTCTCCTAATTGTTCCTAGTGTACTACATGTAGTGTCAAGTGTATTTTCATTACCAACTAACAACCATTTCACAGGTAACACCAAAACTAAACACATCTAAAGTTCTAGGTTAATTAGGAAGAACAAGACACACTTTCTTGTTGGTTTGACCCAAATTTTACTTGGTGCATATTCACACACATGGTCTTTGTCAAATTTTTTTTTTTTTTAGTTGCCATAAACTGGCATATTTTTTTTTAACAAAACATAAAAACAGAATCTTATATAGCACAAAATGTAACAATGTAAACCTCTAGGCACTAACACAGACATTGTTTTTTTTTTTCAAAATTGTCTACCTGCCCATAGTATGATGGGGTGTTGGCACCCCTAGACAAGCCAAATTTTGAGGATGCACACAGTCTTTTTAGGGTCAACATCTGCTATCTGCCATCATGGGTGATCAATGGACGTGTTTTGTGGGTGCAACCCCTTCTTCCTTTCACCTACTTGAGTAGCGAGGAAGGGGTTGCACCCACAAAACACGGACACAGATATCCCGAGATGGCAGATATCACATGTTGACCCACTGTGTGCATCCTCAAATTTTGGCTTGAAAGAAAAAATTGAGAAATTTGGGGTTAAAACTGGGAACCAAAACATTTTCTTTTTTATTCCCCCCCCCAAGTCCTCCATTGTGTCCTTCAAGCTTTTATCAATAAAGGCCATTTTTTGCTTGATTTAAGACATCTCCCTACTGCACGCCTTTACATCTGGTATTACCTGAAGCTGTGGTGACAGATACTGACCTGTTGTAGTAATTTTAACCACTTCTCCTTCCTCCACATACTAAGGTCTGGGTGGACACTAAGGTGAGGGCTCCTTGCGAGGAGGGCGCTGAGGTGTGGGCTCCTTGCAAGGAGGGCACTGAGGTGTGGGCTCCTTGTGAGGAGGGCCCTGAGGTGAGGGCTCCTTGCGAGGAGGGTGCTGAGGTGAGGGTTCCTTGCGAGGTCTGTTTTTTTCAGCCTCAGAGGAATGGTATCCTCCTAGTCTTCTGTCCCCTATGAGAATGAAACAAAAAGTACACTTAGCACACACATATTTGAGGGCAAAAAAAGGAATATTAAACATTGCTTGGAAGTGGGGTATAAGTGTCTGTTTGGGCAGTTACAAGCAGAAGACATGTTTTTTGGCAAAAACTACAGTATTCTTGAATACTTACCTTTTTCGGACACGTTTCACACATGTAGACACCCCTAAAAATGCACAGGAGCACCTATGTGGGTCACCCTAAAAAGCTTGTTCTGGTGGCACACACTAGTGCTCCTGAGTGCAGATGTGTTAAAAGCTGTCCTCTCCTTTAGACTGATCTCATTTTGATTTTAATTCTAGTTCCAAACACATCAGCTTGACACCTATTTAAAGATATTTTTGGAATATAATCAAGCCTAGATAAATAAAGTTAACCCTGTATCTTCAGAAAACATTGTATGTAGTGGACGAACGGATGTGTCTAAAACGACCGTTATTTAGAAAGGTCCTATATGCAAAAACAACAACATGGAGCAACATGCAAGTTCTGAAAAAAATAATGATATATAGGGACACAGGAGAAGTACTTACTTTTTCCAAGCATTCTCTGGATACCCCTAATTGTTCAGGCTGCCTCAGTTTGAGGTCTGACCACCTCTTTCTGAGCTGTTCCTTGGAACATTTCACCCCAAAATTACGATCCAGACTTGTTTGCACCTTCTCGAAAATGTTAGCCTTCCTTACACTAGGGTGGGTATAGGGCCCATGCTTGGCGTCGTAATCCGACTTTTGTAAGATGTCCACCATTTCCGCATAGGACATGTTAGATGCATTATATCTGCTCCGTGTTTCCTCATTAGGCTCCGGGCTTGGTGTGTCGTCGTTAGACAAATTTATAAGGACAGACACCTGCTCATCAGACTCTGCCACATTGTAGTTTCTGGATGAACTAGGCCGAATTGGAGACACCTGCTCATGTGATACCGCCACGTCGGCTTTTCGGGAGGATCTAGGCCTCATTACATACACCTGGTCATCTTATTCCGCCATCTTGTCGTTTTCTGATGAACTTGGCCGATTATCAGACACCTGGTCATCTAATTACGCCATGACGTTGTGTTTAGATGAACTTGGCCGAGTATCACACACCTGCTCAGCTAATTCCGCCATGTTGTTTGCGCGCCGAAAGAGAAGGGGCAGGGAAACATTGAGTAAGAACGTCATGGGCGAGCGACGTGTGCGGAGTGTCATGCATGCGTAGTGTATATAAAGCTTTAACACACATGTGTCGTACGTACGTACGTACGTTCGTGTGTGCAGAGGAAGACGTTACAATGACGAGCGTGTGGACGAAGGTATGCTTTGAACTTGGGACATCAGTGGCCTATACTGCAAAGAGAATTAAGGGCTATATGGGGATACAGATTACTAGAGTTTATAGACTGTGATTGACTTTAGTATATTTGTCTTTGTTTTTGTCTGGCAGAAAAGATGAATCCATTCAATGAAAAGCCATTCCTGGGGGAATTCATTGATAAGCTAAGGGAGCTGCCCATTCTTTGGGCCACAAAATACCCCATCCACAGGAATAAAGAGCTAAGGATAGCAGCACTGAATAGCCTGCTCCCATTTGTGCACACAAAGATGCCTCATGTAACAGCTGAACAGCTGGAGACTAAAATTGGGACCTTGGGGGCGTGGCCTGGATCCGGAGCAAGATGGCTGCCTAATAGGAGAGCTCCGCCGTCCAGACCCTGAGATTAGCTACCATTCGCGGTTCTCCTCAAATCTAACCTGCCACGATGGCAGGCAAGAACCAGGCAACCACCCGGCAGCAGCCCGATCCCGCTACTCAGCTGAGCAAGACCATCCCGGCGATGTTCCGCACGCTGCCGACGGACGTGCAGGCCGCATCTCCGACCGCGGACTGGAGTTTGGAGCCACCCGAAGCCTCCTCCACGGCCGCCTCAGGTCCGGCTCAAGGTACGCCCTATACATATACCCCGCGCCCGCTTTGTATGGCGGACCTGCAACAAGTAGCGCTGGACATTAAAACAGCCATGCTGACTGCTATTGCAGACCTAAAGGGCGAGATCAAAACGATCACCACCCGGGTAGAGCACGTGGAAGCTGCGGCCATGTCACAGGGGGCGGCTATCCAGCAAGTTCAGCAGGCCTCTGACTCCCATGCCCACCACCTCATGGAGATGCACAGGCATTTAGAGGACTTAGATAATAGGGGACGCAGGAGGAATCTACGTGTCAGGGGTATTCCGGAGTCCGTGGAGGGACCCCAACACATTCAACAAGCTGAAAACAGGGGGGAGGGACCAACTAGATAGAGACAGCAAAGCTGCTTGACACTAAACTGGTCTATACTATATCGATCGGTATGGGTTTGGTTGGGATTTTCAAGGTACTTGTAGAGAGACGTATATCATATAAAAATAGGTTTATTACAAAAAGAACAATACATCAATAATAAAAAGATGGGACAGGCCCCACAGTTCGGACACAGTAAGGTGTTTGTTAAGATAACACAAAACAAAGCAAAACCGTATTGGTCAGATGCGTGGAGCCAATCTGCGACCTCGACCGGTTTCGCGGTTGATACCGCTTCTTCAGGAGGATCTACATAATATACATATATTTATGAAGAAGGACAAGCAAAATTTACATAAATGTACACATTTTAAGAAACAAAGCAGCAAGACCAGTGTTAGACTGACTGTGAAGATATACTCACATGGGATGGCAGGTGGCCCGGAATGAGCAGACAACAAACGTGTCCCCCAAACAACAAAGGATACAAAGTGGCTCGCGCCGGGGAAGCTGACAAATATTCCGGGATGCTGGTACATTTTAAATTTATTGTCCGAAATTGAATAACTGAGACTATACTCTCCCCTTTTCACATTCAACAAGCTGTCTGGGCTGTTTTTAACACGGTACTGGGCAGACCGCCTGATGCCCCCATAGAGATGGAGCGCTGTCACAGAGCGCTCAGGCCCCGAGGCAGAGACACAGACCCCCCCAGGGATATAGTATGCGCATTGGTTAGCTTTGTCCAAAAGGAAGACATACTGCGCCTGGCGCGCACACACGCCAATTTGGAATATGAGGGGCACGCATTCAGCTGTACCAGGACCTATCTGCCATCACACTGCAGCACCGAAGGGACCTGAGACCCCTTCTACAGACTCTACGGGACAGGCGCATTTTGTACAAATGGAAATTTCCTTTTTGCTTGCAGGCTACTGCGGGTAATCGCACGGCCGCTCTGAGAACACCGGCAGACCTACAGCAATTCTGTGATACACTTGGCATTCCAGTAGTCAATGTACCAGATTGGTATAGCACATTTTTCCGGCCTGAGCCCTGGATCCCCACCCGGTCTGATGACACCCCGAGATCCCGGAAAAACCGGCAAAGAAGACGCAGGTCATCCGATGTCTCTCCTCCCAGATTCCGAGGAGACATGGAAACTGAGGAGAGCCCACGAGTGTCGCCATCCTCAGTACGGCGGCGAACAGAGCATTGAGACTTCCTTTCAGGATGCGGTAAGCTGACCCCTGCTTCTCCTTGTGACTGAATGTCCCCCCCCCTATTTTTTTTTTCTTTTGGTTATTACCACCCACACTCCTACCTTACTGGCTTTTGGATGGACACTGGGTCACCCCAGGATTGCCCCTTATATGACTCCCATGTACCCTTGATACTTTAGGCTTTGCTATGTGGCCAGGAGTGTTCTTTATGGAGCCTAACGGACCTTCGCTGGAGACTGCTACAAGCACACCCCGAGCTTTGGGGCACCATGTGGTAAACCCACTGCAAGTTTTATCGGATCGTTGAAGCAGATCTCCTTGTCTCCTTAAACGTACTGTGGCGTGGTATGGAGATGGCTTTTGTCACCCTCGCGCTCGACCCCTTCCTACGTTGGGACTAGTACCTTGGTGCTTTAAGCATGAGCTACATGGGAGTTTGCTACTTGACCCACCTCCCCTCTGATACCACGGCGACCTTCTGAAGACTTTTTTGCACTTCACTCACTCGGGGGGGCTCCCCTTTTTTTTTTTTTTTTGTTTTTGCTGCTTGTTTTCTGTTATTTGAACGTTCATTGTGCTCTTCCCCCACAGATACCCTTGATGAACTTGAATGGAGGTCTATTACTTTATTGTTATGCCGTGATGAGCCTTTGACATGGGATGTGGGAGTTCCCTGGGTTCCCTTTCCCCTCCCCCTCCTTCCCCCCTCCTCTCATTTCCTCCGTCCTGTTTCTTCCCCTCCCCTGATCCCCCCTCTCTCTCTTTCTCTCTCTCCCTCTCTTCTCCCACCCCCTCCCTCTTATTTCCCTCTTCTTCTCCTTCCCCCTGTCAACCTCCCTCCCCCGTTCCTCCTTCCCTTGCCCTTACGGATAGTGACCTTATACAAATTGTGCTGGTAATATAGTGGATTGTGCGAGGTGGGGTGCTGAAGGAGTATGCAGTGGGATTAAGCTTGTGTCGCTGTACTCCTACCTGGAAAGGTCTTTCTGATGTTGGGTGTTGAGAATCCCTGGCGTCCCTGGGGTTCCGCCTTGGGCGGAGCACGGAGGCTTCGAGGGACATTCCCAAGGCTACAATATGCCTATGCAACATTTGACTGCAGTCGGTTGTGATTTTCTCCATGTTGGATTCAACAATTTGTCTGAATCCCTTTTGGGGACATTTGACTGTTGGCATAGAGATATTGGTGTAGCTCCTCATCCGTTGTGCTGCCCTCTCAGGGATAGTTATTTAATATTTTGTGAAATGTCTTTTCCGTTAAGTTAACCACTTAAGACCCGGACACTTACGCTGCTAAATGACCCAAGGTGTTTTTAAAATTCGGCGCTGCGTCGCTTTAACAGACAATTGCGCGGTTGTGCGACGTGGCTCCCAAACAAAATTTGCGTCCTTTTCTTCCCACAAATAGAGCTTTCTTTCGGTGGTATTTGATCGCCTCTGCGATTTTTATTTTTTGCGCTATAAACTAAAATAGAGCGACAATTTTGAAAAAAATCACTATTTTTTTACTATTTGTTATAAAAAAAATCAAATAAACTAAATTTTAGTAAAACATTTAGGCCAAAATTTATTTAGCCACATGTCTTTAGTAAAAAAAAAAATCGTAATAAAAAAAATAGCTACCTAGCGGGAACAGCGACACTAATACAGCGATCAGAAAAATGATCGCTTAGTGACGCTGGCAATAGGGAGTGAAAGGGTTAACTAGGGCGGTGATCAGGGGGTTAAAACTTTATTAGGGGGGGTGGGGGGGCTATCCTGAACCTAACACTAACTGTTTTTTACAGTGCCTGTCACACTGACACTAAATGCAGTGATTAAATCACTGCATTCAGTAACACTGTGACAGGGGGGTGGGGGGGGGCGATCACAAGGGGTTAATATGCCTATGTGAGTGTGTGTCAGTGTTGTGTTGGTGCACACTTACTTGGCATGTCTTCTCTCATCAGCAGCGCTGGGAAACAGCGCTGCGATGAGAGAAATGATCATTTCCTCCTTCCTGTGTAAACACAGGAGGAGGAAGTGACAGGCTGGGAGCGCGCTCCCATTGGCTGGGAGCGATCGCGGGGGGGGCGGAAAACACGGACATCCGCCCGCTCGTCGGCGATCGCTCCCAGAGCCAGGGGGACCGCCGCACGCCGCGGAGGGGGTCCCGATGGGACCCCCGAACCGCACTAAGGCGAGGACGTAAATTTACGCCCTTGTGCCTGTACGAGCCATGTTGTGGACGTACATAGGCGTGCGGGGGTCCTTAACTGGTTAACTGATGCCTGATATATCTTGACTCACTGTTAATGTTTATTTGGTGGGGCCTCTGGAATCCGGGGACTCTGGTACCCCCTCCAACTTAGGGAGGGCCCAAACCTAGATTGGGTAAGCATGCTCCTTGGATAGGAGTGTTCTCCTTTGGGGCTGGGTCGGCTTGGAGATATGTTTGACAAACCGAGCAACGTGAGGCGCACCTCCTCATGATGCTGACACGCCGAACTGTAGGGGAGGTGAAATTCATATTAGGGTGGTTGCTGGAGAAGCTGAGACTTGGGGGGAGGGGGTTTGTGGGAACCCGTTGCCTGTGGGTAGGGGCGCTCTTGCGAGCCATTCATCCTGTCCTAGTACCTGACAGAGGGTTCCTGTATTAGTTTACAGCTACCTGGGATTCGGGGGCTGGACGGCGGGGTGGGCGGTAGTTCTCGGGTACAGACTCTCGTCCCCGCTGCAGGAGAAGCTGGTACTCCCCCTGTTTCTTCCGGTATAATTTTGGGTTTCTGTTCGTGTTCTTACGTATTCTTTCTTTTCCTATTTCTTCTTTCTCTTTTAGGTAGCTTAGCAGGGCTTAGTTTACCTCCGGTTTATTATACCCGGATAACCCTACTGCAGGGTTTCCTTTCCGGGATTTGGATAGGCACTCAGTTTAAGGTGGGTAGAATATCTCCCTAGGGTCTCAGTCTCTGGGTCCCGTTCTTGTAGTAAGTCCTATCCACTCTTTCCTCTTGCTTTTCTTTCCTTCTATTTTTCTCTTATCCCCCAACTTCCCCTCCCCCCTTTTTTTTTTTTTCTTTCTCCCCCCTCTATTCGCCCCTTCCCAATTCGCAGCCCTCCTCGTCCACGTGGGGATTTGGTTGGTATTGCACCTGTTGAGCAACCATGGCTTCTGTGGTGCATTCTCTAGCTCCTCTATCGCTTAAGGTTCTCTCGGTTAATGCCAAGGGACTTAATCTCCCGGAGAAACGTTCCAGTTTTCTTGCTGAAGCACACAAACAGAAAGCTCAAATCGTCTTTTTTCAAGAGACGCATTTCAGATCGGACAGCATTCAACGCCTCACTGATAAACGCTACTCTAAGGTTTTCCACTCCACTTGTGCTGGTTCCAAGACAAAAGGGGTGGCGATCTTACTCGCGAAGTCACTTGCTTTCTGCCTCACTGATCAATTGGTTGACCCTGAAGGAAGATTCGTCTTCCTCAAGGGACTGTGGAAAAACAGGTCCATAACTCTCGTTAATGTGTATTGCCCCAACATTAAACAGGTTTCCTTTTTGAAGGAGACGCTTTTGAAACTTACCGCATTTAAGTCGGGCCTCCTAATTCTCGGGGGCCCTAAATCCGACTCTCGATACTCCCCACATGGCCCTAAATCCGACTCTCGATACTTCTACGGCGGCTTCGTCCCTTCCCTTTTCGACCCTGAGGCAAGCGAAACTTGGCTTGGCCTCTCTGGCTCTCCATGATACATGGCGCACTTTGAACCCCAGAGGTCGAGACTACACGTTTTTTTCGCCGCCACATCAACGGTATTCGAGGCTGGACTACATTTTTCTTTCCCAGAATGATCTTTCATACCTGCATGACGCTACGATAGAGAGTATGGTGTTGTCCGACCACCATCCAGTTACGCTGACTTTACGGTTCCCACAGAGGGAGGCTTGTACGAAAGTTTGGAGGCTTGATGCTTCTTTACTTACGGATGCTGCAGATTGTGCTGCCATCAAACAGGCAATTGAGGAGTACTTTCGGCTGAATAACACGCCTGATGTATCGCCCCTGACCATCTGGGAGGCACACAAGTGTGTGGTGAGAGGCCATTTGTTGTCTATCGCAGCGAGGAGGAAAAGGGAACATGCCGCCCTTATCCAGGGGCTCTCAGACAGGGTCTCTAGACTAGAGGCGCAACATAAAGGCTCTAGGGCGGCCCAGGTGGCGGCGGACCTCGCGGAAGCTAGGTCACTCCTAAAAGAGGAACTGTATAAAAAAGCACGTAAACGCATGCTATTCTCACAGAAAGTATTTTTTGAGCAAGGGAATAAGCCGGGCAGGCTTCTAGCGAGGTACACGCAAAAACGTGTTCTTGCCACCACTATCCACCAGGTGAAAGATAAGCACGGCAGGATCCTTACGAAGACGGAGGATATTGCTCGTCAATTTCAGGACTACTATAGTGATCTTTATAAGATTAAGGCAAGGGAGGGAGAGGTAGGCTCGCCGGCTCTCAGGGAGTCCCTGACGAAAGAATTTCTGCAGAGGTACTGCCCCCGAGCGGTTTCTGTGGAAGACCAGCAAATCTTAGACTCTCCATTGACAACAGAAGAATGGGAGAGAGCTCTTAAGGCTACCAAACCAGGCAAAAGCCCTGGTCCGGACGGCCTAACGGCACAATATTACAAATGTTTTCCAGAACTGTTGGCGCCAGGCTTCCTAAAGGCCTTCAACTCGCTAGAGGACCCATCTCATAATTCTAACACCCTTTTGGAAGCGCACATCTCGGTAATTCCTAAGGAGGGTAAAGATCCCTCTGAAGTAGCTAGTTACAGGCCGATTTCACTCCTAAATGTAGACGTGAAGATCTTTTCAAAGATTCTGGCGACGCGATTAGCTCTACATGTCCCGGCTTGGGTGGGCCTTGACCAAGTGGGGTTTGTCCCTGGCAGAGAGGCCAGGGACAATACCATCAAGGCCCTAAACTTACACCACTGGCTCACTTCTACTAAAAGTGAAGGTTTTTTTTATCATTGGATGCGGAGAAGGCCTTTGACCGGGTGGCCTGGGACTACATGGGCTCGGTTTTGGAAGCCCTGGGGTTGGGGTCCAGGTTGAGGGCCCTGGTAGGTGCCCTGTACACGAACCCTAGCGCGCGAGTACGAGTCAATGGCCACCTGTCGGAGGCCTTCTCCATCCACAATGGCACCAGACAGGGATGTCCCCTTTCCCCCATACTGTACATCCTCACTTTGGAACCGCTCCTCCGCTGCATTCGGGAGCATCCGGACATACGGGTTGTCAAAACAGATCACACCGAATTCAAGCTTGCTGCCTTCGCCGACGACATCTTGCTTTTCCTATCGGCCCCTTTGATATCCCTTCCAAACCTACTTCAGGCATTTGAACACTTCCGTCTTATCTCTCACCTGAAAATCAATTATTCAAAGTCCTTTGCCTTAAATGTTTCCTTACCTTCGGCATTGGTGTCCCGCTGCCAGGAACACTTCCCCTTTCGGTGGAAATCGGATGACATCACGTATTTGGGCATTCGGCTTCCGGGGAATTTCTCGGATCTATATGAGAAGAACTTCTCCGCGGAACTGAGGTCCATACAACAGGATTTACTGCAATGGGACTCTCCCTCGATCTCTTGGTTTGGACGGGCCGCCATCTTGAAAATGACGGTGCTTCCCAGACTCCTATACAAACTACAGACGATTCCGGTTGCCTTACCACCTTCCTTTTTCGCAACCTACAAAAGATTATGCAGGAAATTTCTGTGGGGATCCAAAGCCCCTAGAATAAGCTGGTCGAAACTGGTTTTGCCAAAGATAGAGGGGGGTATTGGCCTTCCGGACTTGCAGAGATATTACCGGGCTACACACTTAGCGCGAATAGTGGACTGGCGAGTCCACGCCCGCTGTAAAGGATGGGTTCGACTGGAAAATCAGATCGTGGGATCTGAGCTAGGGAAATTACCCTGGATTTCCTACAGACACTGGCCGTCTAATGTTCATGCTCACCCACTTATAGGGGTGACGCTGTCGGTTTTTCTGAAAGCTTGCTCTACACAGGCGATCTCTGGGACGGCGTGTGGGCTCACTCCTCTTAGGGGTAACCCAGATTTTGTGCCGGGACGAGACGGGCGCTACGTGATGGATGAATGGCCACATAAAGAGATGTTGGCTAAACATTTCTTTTCGGGCGACAGATTTTTGTCTAAAAAAGAACTGGAAATGAGATCCCCAACTAAGACATTCCCGCTATTCGCCTACTTCCAGGTGAGACACTTCCTCGACAACCCCAAGCTACGAGAAAGCTTTGCAAGGTCACCTACTGCGTTTGAATCGCTGTGCTTGAGTTCCTCGCCCCAGAGACATGTTATTTCAATACTGTACGCGTCTCTGTTTCAGGCTCCCTTTGCGGCTCTTCAAACCGAAAGGGCTTTCTGGGAAGCCCAGTTGGGAAGGTCGATTGAGCTGAAGGCGTGGGAGAAGATAAATTGGCTTATCTTTAAGGGTTCACCAAGTGTTCACGTTCAGGAGAACGGTTACAAGATCAGGACTCGATGGTATAGGACACCAGATGTTGTGCACAAATTCGCCCCTTCGGTGTCAGACAGGTGCTGGAGATGTGGACAGGCTTTGGGCTCTTTCCTCCACATATGGTGGGATTGCCCACTGATCCGGTCCTATTGGCAGAAGGTTCACGAGGTGACGGCATTAGTGTCTGAGCTTCCCCTGGAGTTTTCACCAGCACAATATTTACTTCATCTTTCTGAACTTCCCAAGAAAACGTTCCGTAACTCAATAGCGATTCACATGATCAATGCTGCGAGACTTTGTGTCCCCGTTCACTGGAGATCTGCTGTACCCCCTTCTATCAAATAATGGGTGACGCGTATTGATCATTTGGCCGCGATAGAGGAGCTGATAAGCATTACACAAGACAGGATTCTCGCTTTCACTGGAGTCTGGAACGGGTGGCTCGAATTCTGTCATTCGGCGGAGTTTCGTGCGTTGACCGATGATCAATAATTCTGACCTAACGATTCCATGGTCCCGGCTTGCTTTGGGGTGTGCTCCTTCCGGTGTCTGGTGGACGAGGGGGGCAGTGAGCTTACTTCCCTGCCCTCTCAGGCTTACATTCCTACATCTCGCTTCTTCCCTTTGATTCCACCTCCCTTCCTTCCCCCCCCCCCTTTTTTTTTTTTTTTTTCTTCCCCCCTTTTTTTTTTTCTCTCTCTTTCTCCTCTCCCTTGTCTGGCGGTCTTCCTTTCTTCCCTTTCCCCCTTTTTTTTGTACCCTCGGCGCACGGGGTTGGGTGGGCGGGATGGTCTCCGGCTGGCTAGCCCACCCATATCCTGTATAGAGGGGAACCTGAGCGGTAGCTGCTGGGCGTATAAAGACGGGCAAGGTACCTTAGCTAGTTGTAAGCGTCAGGTATTGGAAACTCCTTATGCATATCAATAAGTACCCCCTGACGCCCTCCCTCCCTTCCACTCGGTGACCTGTTTCCCTTCGAACACTTTGCATTTGGAAGATAGGTCTTGGGTTACTAGGTCTATTGCCTCGACCACATGGTATTTGTTCATTTATACATGCATCTCATATGTAATACCGCTTTGTAACTCCTTCGGATCTTACGGTTATACCTGCCGATGTTGCTGTGACATAATTGTTTCTGTATTTTCCTTTTTCTTAATAAAATCTATATGGTTTAAAAAAATTGGGACCTTGAGAGGCACATACAGGAATGCACGCAACAAGGTACTGGCTTCTAAGAGGACTGGAGCAGCAGCAGGGAGGGTATATGTCCCGAAGTTGTGGGACTACACCAGAATGTCTTTTCTGGATGACCACCTTGAAGTAAGAGAATTACTTTCCAGCCTTCCCCCCAGAAACCCACCAGAAAAAAAAAAGACAAAGCTCCAGCCTTCCCTCCAGCCTTCCCTGCAGCCTTCCCTCCAGCCAAGCCTCCAACCTTCCCTGCAGCCAAGCTGATCCTTCTCATGGTGAGCCCTCTCAGGAGCAAGTGGAGCCTTCCATCCTGGAGGAAAACCCGGATTTGGCTGTCTGGAGCCAGGTATAGTATTTTAAATGTATTTATTTTTTTGAAAATGCTGCAAAATAGATGTTAATATGTTAAAAAAAAGAATGTTTGATCCAAAAGTGTTTTCCATATCATTAGTCAGTAGTGGCCGAAAAAGTTTTAATGATGCTTAAAGTGGAAAAAACAAAAAATGCCTTTAAATATCGTACCTGCTGGGTGTCTATAGTAGTGGCACGTGTTTAGAAATGTCCCTGCACAACATGAGATTACTCTCAGAAAAAAGTAATTTAATACTGCTTTCGCCCGTGCTGTGTGGCAACAATATGATGATTATTTTAGGGGTGGTGGGGGGCCATCACAATGCCAGATCTTGGCTCAATCAATTATTTTTTTGTGAAAGAAAAATTGTAGAAAAAAGGGCACCCCTCAAAGATACTGTAATTGGAGCGCAACAAAGAGCCACGTGCAAAGTATTGCATCAAAAATTGTTATTAGGCGCCCCTGTTAAACAGGGGCTGAAAAATTGGGCCTTAGGCACAACACTAAACTGCAACCCCTCCCAATAACTCTAATTGGAGCACAACAAAGAGCCACGTGCAAAGTATTGCATAAAAAATTGTTATTAGTCGCCCCTGTTAAACAGGGGCTGAAAAATTGGGTCTTAGGCACTGGTGGCGGAGCCCAGAAACGCAACATTTCTTACTAGCTATCAGCAAGAAAAGTGAGGAGGAGAAGGATATTCCATCAGCAGCATAACAGGACAGTCACTCAGCATCAGCATACGCAGTCTCAAATGGATCCGACATTTCAACAAAAAATTATTATTCAGTAACATCAGCATCAGGTGCTTGGTAGCTGGTGTTGATCCAAGCCTGATTCGTTTTGATGAAGGTCAGTGGATCAACAGAGTCGGTGGAGAGGCGCACCATGTGATCAATCACAAAGCCTCCAGCAGTACTGACTGTGCGTTCTGAAAGAACACTGGATGCAGGGCAAGGCAGTAGCTCAATTGCATACTGTGCAAGCTCTGGCCAGTGATCAATCCTCAAGACCCAGTAAGCCAGAGGATTTTCGGTGGGGAAGATGTCAAAGTCGGTTCTTGCCCCTAGGTATTCCCAGACCATGTAAACCAGACGCTGGCGATGGTTGCTGGAACCGGTCAGACCTTGAGGCTGCGGACTGTCCCCCTATATCACGAGGCAGGACACTGTGATGTGCCAAGCCATTCCGGCTGAGCAGAGGCTTATTGCCACGTTGCGGTACCTGGCGACTGGGAGGAGCCTGCATGACCTCAAGTTCTCTACAGGCATCTCTCCCCAGGTGCTTGGGATCATCATACCGGAGACGTGTTCTGCCATCATACAAGTCATGCAGGAGGAGTTTATTAAGGTAAGTTTCCTCTTTTAACATCACAATCTGTGTCTTTAATAATGTTTGCATATTTTTCTCACCTTTTTGTGTTGGTTTTCCTAGTCGCCATGATTGTAATATGCTGTGTGCTTAATGTTCCCTTTTCTCCCCATGCATGTTGTTAAGCTTTCCAGGTTAATGTGGTTTGGCCTACCTGCATATTTTTACCTTCAACACTACTAACATGTCCAGCATCATCTCCTAGGGACAAAAACCCCATTTTTCTTTTTGGTGTCCTGCTCCATTGTAGTTCAACTCCCTCCCCCTAAAAAAGTGTATTGCCCCATCAGCGGGATGTGGAGTCTGATAATATTTGGCTCTAGATTTGTTGCCCTAAATACTCTCTATACACTAATTTTTAGAAATGTTAATACCGTGATGTTGCAGAATGTTGTTTTTTTACTAGTGTTTGCAATGTTGTTTATGTGCCAAAGTGCTAATTTGTTTTTTGCTTTTGTCCTCACAGTTTCCCTCCACGCCACAGGAATGGCAGACTGTGGCTGCCCACTTTGCCCAGCTTTGTGATTTTCCAAACTGCGGAGGGGCAATTGATGGGAAGCACGTCCGCATAGTGCCGCCACCTCTTTCAGGCTCGTACTATTATAACTACAAAGGTTTTCATAGTATCGTGTTGATGGCGGTGGTGTCGGCAGATTACGAATTTTTGTATGTGAACGTGGGGAAGAATGGCCGGCTGTCTGATGGGGGAGTGTTCGCACGGACCGAATTTTACAGGCGTCTACAAACTGGTGGTATTAAACTGCCCCGGATGAAGACAATGTGGAAGGACTTCCGTTTTTTTTTTTTAGCGGACGAGGCTTTTGGGCTTGGACCTCACCTCATGCGGCCTTTTCCCCAGAGGACCCTCACCCCGGAGAGGAGGGTCTTCAATTTCCGGCTGGCCAGGGCCTGGAGGGTAGTCGAGAATGCCTTTGGGATACTCGCCAGCCGGTTCCGCCTGTTCCAGACAGCGATACATCTGGCGGAATATAAATTTAACTCTGTTATTTTGGCCTGCTGCATATTGCATAATTTTTTACGCAGGCATTCCCAGACGTACCTACCCAACATCGGTGCTGAGGCAGGACTACCCTCAGATACCCTTCCTGGGCTGGACACTGGTCGCGCTGGCTCGGTCACCCAATCTGCTCGTGAGGTACGCAACAAATATGTTGAGTACTTTATGGGTCGGGGGGCCATAGCTATGCCAGAATAATATTTCTTTATAATTCGGCCCCCAAAATAAAGAAATATTACCAAGAAATAATAAATAATTCGACCATTGGACTTTATACAGTTGTTTGTCATTATTGCTTTTTCTCTTTTGATCTGTCTTCCAGGTTCTGAAACTAGTGCATTTCTTGTGCCCAATTTAGTTAGCAGGTTTTAGTAAATACACACAATTGCACATTCTAGTCACTCTTCTACAAACTGGGTATTGAGGTTAGAAATAAGAAGCCACTGGTTTGTGTGTTTTTAAAAGGTTTTTTTATTTCTTTTTTATTTACGTAAATCTTTGTCTTTTCTTTGAAAAATTGGTTTAGAAAGTATTTATTTATTCAAAAAATATTTTGCGGTTTTGACAAACATATATAACAATCGAACTTACAAAGTTCAACCTTTTATTTGGCATAACAAACCCAGACAACATGGTCTTAGGTCACGCCGGAATCCCCCAAAATTTGAGGATGCACACATGCTGTGTGTGTGATGGGCCAAATGGTGATTTTTCACATGAGATCCCATGCGAAATGTTCACATGTGCTATCTGCCATCATGGGTGATCAATGTATGTGCTTTGTGGGTGCAACCCCTTTCTGTCACCTACTTGATAAGTGAGGAAGGGGTTGCACCCACAAAGCACAGACAATTGATGTCCTGTGATGGCAGATCGCACATGTGAACACACACTGGGGTTTATTTACTAACCAAACTCCGGCTTATTTGTGCATATAAGCCAATCAGCTTCTAAATTAAGCTTAGTCAATTAAGACTTTGCATCCAAACATGGAAGATGATTGTTTTATATGCCAAGTGATGCTGCTTTTGCACCTTATAGCTTTAGTAAATAAACCTGTGTGTGTGTGTGCATCCTCAAATTTTGGGGGATATGAAACGAACATTATACAACATCTTTGAGAGTGGGGTGGTTAGGGGTGAGGGCAGGGGGCAGGGGGGGGCATGGGGGGCAGCTGGGGGGGATAGTCTTCTATATACGTCCCAAAATATCTAGCATGTTTTTGAAGTTTTGGTCCATCACCACCATCCTTTCCCTCATATTGGCCAGATCGGTGCTGCACTCCATTATCTGCTGTATTAGGATTTGTGCACTTGCACGAGAAAAAATAGGAGCGACAGATGTGCTAATCCCATCTTCATCCCCTAAAAATGCCAAAGGAAAAACACAACATTGTAAGTAAGTAAGGTGCAGGCCTATCTACATCTCTTTTTCCCTGCAAAGCTGGGGTGTCACTGACCTGTTGTACTGACAAGTTCAACATCTTCTACAACTTCTCCTTCTTCAACTTCTCCTTCCTCCACCAATCCGCCAAATTCCACCAAACCGCCTTCCTCCACCAATCCGCCTTCCTCCATCAATCCGCCTTCCTCCACCAATCCGCCTTCCTCCTCCAATTCGCCAAATTCCACCAAACCACCTTCCTCCACCAACCCGCCTTCCTCCACCAATCCGCCTTCCTCCTCTCTCCCTTCCTCCTCTCCTTCTTCCTCCTCTCCTTCTTCATCATCCTCCTGCTCAACAATTTTTTCGGGCCGTTTGGGAGACAGTGTGGGCCTCCCTGACTCCTCATAGCGCTGTTCTCTTCTTTCCCCTAAAAACAACAAAAAATAAGGAAACTCATCAGCAAACAGATCTTTTTGGAGGGACTAATTTGCAAACATTGCTTAGAAGTGGCGTTACAATTGTAGTTTTGGCCTTATTACAGCACAAACCATGTTTATTTTTTTTGGTAGATGACTTCTCCCTAGCTGTGATATAATGAGGCTTTTTGGTGAAGTGACACACGTGGCTGGCCTCCTGGATAAGTAGTTTTTGGAGTCCCTTCTCCAAAAGTCCAAATTACTATTATATGGGGGGAGACAGGTTCTCAAAATTACAGATGTCAAAACAGGTGCCTATTAGGTTATCTCATCACTGTGTGAATTAATGAATCCTGTTTGCCTTTTTAAATCAACTTAGTTTGCACAAACACATCATATTTTCCACATTGTTTCTAGAAACGATGTTTTTCACCAAATAGCCACGTCCAGGTGTGATGTTCCTGGACCCGCGGATTGAGGATAAACTATGTGATGGAACGATGTTGACTACGATCGTGGCAAGTCGTCGGATTTATATTAGACAAACATTACTAAATTTACAATGCAGGGTTTCAAAAATACAAGCAGGCCATCGAGGCAGATGGCGAAATAGACATGGCAAAACATTTTATCCAAAAATAGGCACTCCAAAGACATTTTAAAGTACTTACTTTTTTCAATGATTTTCTTTATTTTGCGATACTGCTCTGGCTCGCGCAGTTTTAAGTCGGACCAGCGTTTCCGGAGCTGCTCTTTGGACCTGGTGACCCCAAACATCTCATAAAGTTTCCTTCCTCCGGTTAGGGGTGCTGTATGGGCCATGCTCACCATCATAGTCCTTCCGTCGCAGGATGGACACCAACTCCACCATCTCTTGTAGAGACATGTTTGTGGCCTTGTAATGTTTTGGCCTGGATCTGGACGTTTCTGGCCTCTGTCCCTTCCTGATCTTGATCAGAGCCTAATGTGCGCTCGTGTGACATCGCCATATTCTCCAATCAACGTTGCATATGGGCGTGGAAAACAGGAATTGGTACGTCATGGGCGGAGACGAGGGCGGTGTTTGATTGCGTGGGGATATAATGGAAACGACGTGATTACGTAGGTTACGCAGAGATTACTCGAGCGGAAACGAGGAGAGAGAGAGACAAAGGTAAATGAAAACATCGGATCAGAGGCCTATAATTTGAACAGCCATGGGGGATGGGGCTTTTCAATGTTGTTTGCACCCTTTTTGTGCTACTGTTATTTATGTATTTTGGGGCCCACCATAAAATTTAGAGAGCCAACTGCTTGTACACATCACTTCATCAAGATATATGTAGAGAATGCTCTATCCTCTTTATTTGGATTTTAGAGTATGCAGTCAGATCATGCAAGTATTGTTGTGTGTTGGTTGGACAGAGATAAGTAGGTAGTGTTTTCTGCCATCAATGCTGAGGGCCATGATAGCTACACATGAACTAGTGCCTTGAGATGATTGCTAGCATTCATATTCATTGTGGATGTGTTCTTAACTACATGCTACAACTTGCAAAATGGGCTCTGAATGACAACTTTTTGGGGGGTACAACAATGCGGCAGAGCTGGCCAGCTATGTAGCAGCAGAAGACACTGTGTTTGTATAATGTTGATGCTCTAAAATGAATGAATGCGCACATATTTTAAGAATGTCAAAGCTGAGCCTTTTTAAAGTTGTGCTTTGTGTTTGATTGTCATTTTCTATTCTAGACATTACTATTGAAGCTACATCTAGGAGCTGACAAAAGAATGGATTTGCTGAAAGGGAAGGAGGCAACAATGGAACTAATAACCCGATATCGGGATATGCCCCTTCTTTGGGACACCAGGCACACACATTATTTGGACACTGGGAAGAGAGAGGCAGCACTTTATGAGATTGCTACATACCTGCACACTTGAGTGCCAAGTTGCACAGGCGACATTGTTAAGGAAAAATGTTGTAACCTCAGGAGAAGCTACAGGAATGTATATAAAAAACCGAAATATCCAAAATCAGGATCAGCAGCAGCTAAGACAAAGGAACCCAAGCTCTGGTACTACAAAGAGCTCAGTTTTTTGAATGATGAACTGGATGGCAGGGCTTCAGATTCAACACTACCTTGCAGCCTTCCTCCCAGCGGAACTTCCCCAGATCCCAGGAGCCCTGCAGAATGTGAAGTGGGGCTGGCTGACGTGGAGCCAGATCTGGCCATCTTCAGTGAGGTCTAGTATTTTCCAAAATATTTTTGTGCTGCTATTTATTTTGAATTAGTGAGTTGATCATGTAAACAAAAAACAAACAGGGATGCCAAATGCAGGGGTCAGAAGGACAGTCTGTTTAATTAAAAAAAATACTAACTAAAACAGTCTAGAGAAAGAAAATGTGTGTGATTGATTGTGCAAAAAAATAAAACATGTTGCCTTTTTTATCCACAGGAAGAAGAGACCAGCCAGGAGGTGGCAGCTCCTGAGGCCCATGTCAGCCAGGCGGAAGGGGGGAGTTGCAGCCAGGAGGAGGCCGGCCCAAGTGAGGTGCAGCAGGAACCCAGGCCCAGGCTGAGCACCATCAGCCAAGTTCCTCCCCTCCAGATGAGGCCACCAGCTGCAAGGAGGCGCAGGAGGGAGGTGCACAATGAAAGCCTTCAGGTCATCCGGGAGGCTGTGGAAATCATGAGGGCCCCCCTCAACCCCACGGAATGCTATAGTGCATTTGTGGCCAATGAGCTCAACCAAGGGGGGGAGGAGCAAAAAAGCCTGGCCAAGGACATTATTAATCAGGTCCTGGCCAGGATGAAAAGGGACGAGCTGATCAGGGACACTGTGCTGTGGGACCCGGCTTGGCCTGCTCCCCATCATCCTCATCCTCCTCCTGCTGCCACATCACCCCCACCTGCAAGGGTTTGTGGATGGACCCGTGGAAGTTTCGCTGGAAGGAAGTCTGCAAAGAAGTCGAGAAGATGATTCCCTGCCATCCAGTTGATTGTCCAAAAAACTGAGCTCGTTGTAGTAGCACAGCTTGGGTTCCTTTGTTCATGTGCTGCTGATCCTGATTTTTGTTATTGACTCCTGAGGTTACTAAATTTTTCCTTAATCATGTTGTAATTCGCAAGTATGCATGTATGTTGCAATCTCATCAAGTGCTGCCGTTCTGGTGATTTCTAATTTATTTTTTGGCCGGAAATAAATGGCTTTTGTATTTACTTTCAAACCTTGGCCCAGATTCACAGAGCGATTACGCGTGCGCAACTGCTGTTGCGCGTGCGTAAGTCTAAATGTGCGCGTGCGTATAGTTGGACGCGATTCACAAAACAATATACGCCAGAAATCTACGTTTTTTGGTCCGGCGTAATTGAGTTAGACATTCGCTTCCCTTCGCGCAAAAATGCGCTAGACACACCATTGATTTGCTAGTCAAATATGCTAATGAGGGAGTTACGGGGATCCACAAAAAAACGCAGTTGCTGCGCAGGCTACGCGATGTGCGCAACTGCAAAATGTCCTGTCTAAAGTTAGAGCACATAAAAGCTGATCTAACTTTTGAAAAAAAGTCTAATTGTCAGATAAAGCAACACCGTTACTGAGGAGCAGACCACACACACGTGTTGCACTACAATTTGACTGCCAACATGCTAGGGGCATCGTCGCTCATAGCTGCACTAGTGAATATAGATGACCAAAGAAGGAGGAGGGCACGGAGGATGGCACGGGAGAGGGTATACCGCACCCGCATACACCTGTTTGGCATGAATGATTCAGAGGTCTTTCGCATCTTCAGATTCCCCCCTCATGCCATCCTGGAATTAACCACAACCTTGCAGGAGGACATCACCAGCCCAACACACCGCTCACATGCAGTGCAGCCACTGGTGAAGGTCCTGGCAACACTCCATGTCCTTGCCAGTGGCTCTTTTCAGCGTACAAGTGGAGTGGTGGCTGGGATGTCACAATCCTCCATGAGCAGATGTGTGCACCAGGTTGTCCCTGCAATCCTCACACGCTTGGCCAACCAAATCATCAAACCCACCACTGAGGAGCTGCGAATCAAGGCAATGGCAGATTTCTACCGAATTGCCAGATTCCCACGCACCATCGGGGCCATAGATTGCACACATGTGGCACTCCAGCCCCCCCATGAGACCGAGCACATGTACCGCAATCGGAAGAATTGGCACTCCATCAACGTACAGGTGATAGTTGATGCCCAAGGCCTCATATGGCACGTCCGTGCCAAACACCCAGGGTCCAGCCATGACAGCTACATCTACAATCAAAGCCACATCCGAACAGAATTCGAACAGAACGTGTATGGGAACACCTGGCTGGTTGGTGAGTGACATGGGAGTCAGGCATGACTATCCCCTCCCGTGATGCACAACAGAAGTGGCACATGCATGACTAACATTCTCCTGTCTTTTCCTTTACAGGTGACTCTGCATATGCACTGGGACCCCATCTCATGACTCCTATCCGGAACCCACAAACCCCAGGAGAGGAACGATACAATGAAGCACACATCAAAACCCGTGCAGTGGTGGAGCGCACCTTTGGCCTCCTGAAGTCACGTTTCCGATGCCTGGATAAGTCTGGGGGTACACTGTTGTATTCCCCAAACTTCGTGTGCCATATCATCGCTGCATGTTGCATGCTACACAATCTCGCAGTGAGGAAGGGCCTGCAGGTTGAGCTACGTGATGATCTGACCCCCCAACCAGAAAATCAACCCCTAACCGAGGATACCCCGTCTTCTGAGGGAAGAGCAGTCAGGAGGCAGCTCATATTGGGCATCTTTGCACGTTAAACACACACATTAATCATGGCACAATGAGAATGCATGCATGCACACCACTATGGTCCCTAGCACACACACCCCACATCCTCATCAAATTGGATTGGCACCAGTCCACCATGCAAGACTGGTGAGCAGTAACGCCACGTCAAGGCTCCAATTATGTCACTGTACATTCATACACCATTCACACGGACCTGGGAATCACTTCTCCCTGGTCCTGGGGAACCCTTCTCCACCAAAATTGAGGGTGACACCCCTTTTCCAGCAGGAATGTCACCCCCACATTCAAACATCATTCACAACCCAAAATATGCCAAAAAAGTCAAACAAACAAAAATGCATAGAAAACAAAAATGCATAGTAAAAAAAAATTGCTTAGAAAAAACAAAAAAAAGCAGAGAACAAAAATAAAAAAGCTTTCAAAACAAACAAAAGGGGGAAAAAAAAATTATTGCCCTCTGCCTGAGCCACGCCTGGGGCGCCCCCGGCCACGGCCCCGGACCCTCAGGGGAGACGCATGGGGGAGGGGAAAAGCCGGGGAAGGAGGAGCAGCCCCTGAGATCTGCCCACCTGGCGGCCTGCCCTCCAAGGCCACGGCTATTCTGTCCAGGGCAGCACCAAGTGTTGCCGTGTTGCCCTGGATAGCCTGGGTAAGGGCCCTCACATCCTGCCCAACGCCTGCTGCTGTAGTTTGCAGGTCATTTAGGCAGGTTGTGGAGGCCCGGGAGTGGGAGTCCAGGTTACCCAGGCTATCATTAATGGAGGACAGGCTCTGATCCACCCGCCCCATAGTCTGGCAGAGCTGTCTCAGAAGGCGGGTCTGGGTGGCCAGGTTCCTTCTCAGACAGGCGGGCATGAGATTGGGCGCCCCCCTGGTGCTTTGGGATGACCTCCTGGCTCCAGCTGATGGTTGTGGCCGGGGAGAAGGGGAGGCCCTTGTGAGGGGAGCCATGTTGGGGGAGGAGGGGGGGGGGCTGACCCTTAGGGAGGGCAGGCTTCTTGCAGCCAGAGGGGAAGAGTCCGCAGAAACCAAAGGGCCAGTGCCTTCCATGGACTCCTCCTCCTCATGATTCTGCTCCTCCTCATGATCGTCCTCCGCATGATCCTCCCCCTCCTCTTGGTCCTCCTCTGCGGACTCTGGCCTTGTTGGGGGGGCCTCATTAGGCTGCTGTCCTGGCGTTGGAGCGGTCAGTCCAGATGGCCCTGCACCCTCCTGCACATCTGTGGATGACACAAACCATTCACAGGTTGGAGGATCCACACACTTGCCACATATTCCCTTTCACCCCCTCCCCCACACATGCTACACACCTGAGAGAAATAAAAACCTTACCTGGCACCGCGGGGACCGGACTTGTGTCAAAGCCTGGCAGGCCCTCCACTTCATGCCGGTGAAAGGTCAGGGCCACCACACGCTCCGTCTCTGAAAATCTAACCCGGCATGGTGGGCCCCCTCCTGTGCCCCTGGCATGGGCATTTATTGCGGCCAGTTTTTTTTTCACCTCACGCCGGAGGTCATTTATTTTCTTTTCTATCCCAGAGCGGGTCCGTGTCTCCCCCTCCCCCGATGAATTGACCTGCTCTGTGATCATATCCAAGATCTCCCTCCTCCTGGCCGGGGTGGTGGTGGCACTCTGCGGGCCGTGGAGAAAACGCCCATAGTCGGTAATGGCCCGGGCAAGAATTCTTTTTTCCCCCACAGTAAAATTGAGCTTTCTTTTTCTCTCAGTCATACTTCCAAACAAACTCACTAGCAGTCACCAAAAATCTGTCACAAATACAAGCACAACCAATCAGACAAGAACACACACAAAGAGAAAAAGAACAGCCAAAAATCACACTAGCACTCAGCAAGAAACACACACAAAAAAATCAGATGAAAAAATAAAGCAAGAAAACAAACGCTCAGAAATATATCAATCAAACAAACAGTCTCAAACACTTATCAAAATACACTTTCACAAAACTACAAACAAGCACAAGATCACACAGAACACTAATCTGACAACTACAAAACACACTCTAACGAACAACAGAGCAAAAGCACTTGATTCAATGGGAAGGGACACAAAGGGATGTACTTTTGCAATGGAAGGGCGTTTGTGTGTGTCTATTTATGCTGTCTGCGTAGTTCACAACGTTGCCCTAGTCCATTTCCAATTTCAATGATTGCGCCGCTCCCGAGTTGTGAGCATGCGCACAACGGAGCTGACATGGTTTCCTTCACGCGCGCATGCGCGAGTCGGCCGGCCCTTCATTTGCATGGGGTCACGGCTCATTTCAATGTAACACGCCCACGTCCCTCCCAATTTGTATTACTCCTCCTTACGCCTCCGGAAAAAAACTTACGTTTGCGCAAGCTCTTGCGTAAAAGCTACGTGAATCGCCAGATTACGCGGCTAGATTGCGCAAGTCTAACGGAAAAGTGGTGCGCTACGCCGGAATGATAATGCGCCGATCTACGTGAATCTGCCCCCTTGTCTATTGTGTTTTATACTGTGGTGAGTAAGCATCAGACATTTGTAAAAGAAAATGTGGCATTTGCAAAGGACACAAACTCCTTGGGGGGGGGGACCTTTTCTGTTAGAACTTGGTAAACCCAAAAGAAGCATAAAATGTAAAAAAATATATAAATACCCCAAAATAAAGTAAAAAATAAAGGATGAAACAACTAAATTACATAAGTTGCGGAAAAAAAAGAGAAATTTTAATTTAAAAAAAAAACAAAAACATGGTGAAACAAGAAAAAAAACCTCATTTTGAAAGATTCAAAAAATGTTAAATCCAACTGTAAAAAAATAGAAAAAAAAAAAAAAAATGATACGCTCAACATGAAGTCCAAATAGACATACTAAAAATGTGGAGAACAGAAACAAATGTGGGGACATCTGGCTAGCAAACTGTGTCAAATAGAAAAAACACTAATGAAAATGCAAGCTAGCAGTATGTGACATCTGGACAAAATTGCATCAGCAAGACAACGGGTTTCTTCTAGCAAGAGAAGAAAGAACAAAAAAACGATATAAACGGAACACTATATAGAGAGTTTAGGTGACGAATGTGCCAGGTCCCAAACAAATGCGAGTTTTACCTGAACGAGTGCTCCCGTCCCATCGTTTTGACTGAGCATGCGCGGGTTTTTGGTCCGAGGCTTTTGTGTACTTTTGTGAACGAGCGGACATATCCGACGGACATGTGTCCGGCGGAAATATTTCAAAGCATGCTTTGAAATTTTTCTACTGGAAAAATCCGGCCAAAACGGTCCGTTTGCCCATACAGACGACCGGATTTTTCGGATGAAATGGTCCGTCGGACCAGTTTCAGCGGATTTATTCCTTCGTGTGTACAAGGCCTGACAGTTAGGCTGGAGTATCACTGAAACTTGCACTTACAGTAAATGCGCTTACGTGCGATTACACAGCAAACTTGCACTTACAGTAAATGCGCTTACACGCTACTAAAGAGCAAACTTGCACTTTCAGTAAATGCGATTATGTGCTACTAAATAGCAAACTTGCACTTTCAGTAAATGTGTTTACGTGCGATTAAACAGCAAACTTGCACTTACAGGAGATGCGCTTAGGTGCAATTAAACAGGACACGTGCACTTTCAGTAAATGCTTTTACTTGCTATTAAAGAGCAAACTTGCACGTACAGTAAATGTGCTTACGTGCTACTAAAGAGCAAACTTGCACTTACAGTAAATGCGCTTACGTGCGATTACACAGCAAACTTGCACTTACAGTAAATGTGTTTACGTGCGATTACACTGCAAACTTGCACTTGCAGTAAATGTGCTTACGTGCGATTACACAGCAAACGTGCACTTACAGTAAATGCGCTTACGTGCGATTACACAGCAAACGTGCACTTACAGTAAATGCGCTTACGTGCGATTACACAGCAAACTTGTACTTACAGTAAATGCGCTTACGTGCGATTACACAGCAAACTTGCACTTACAGTAAATGAGCTTACGTGCGATTACACAGCAAACTTGCACTTACAGTAAATGCGCTTACGTGCGATTACACAGCAAAAGTGCACTTACACTAAATGTGCTTACGTGCGATTACACAGCAAACGTGCACTTACACTAAATGCGCTTATGTGCCATTACACAGCAAACTTGCACTTACAGTAAATGCGCTTACGTGCTACTAAAGAGGAAACTTGCACTTATGGTAAATGCGCTTACGTGCGATTACACAGCAAACTTGCACTTATAGTAAATGCGCTTAAATGCGATTACACAGAAAATGTGCACTTACACTAAATGTGCTTACGTGCGATTACACAGCAAACATGCACTTACAGTAAATGCACTTACATGTGATTACACAGCAAACTTGCACTTACACTAAATGCGCTTATGTGCGATTACACAGCAAACTTGCACTTACAGTAAATGCGCTTACGTGCTACTAAAGAGGAAACTTGCACTTACAGTAAATGCGATTACGTGCTACTAAAGAGCAAACTTGCGATTACACAGCAAACTTGCACTTTCAGTAAATGTGATTACGTGCTACTAAAGAGCAAACTTGCACTTTCAGTAAATGCGTTTACGTGCGATTAAATGGCAAACTTGCACTTACAAGAAATGCGCTTAGGTGCAATTAAACAGGACACGTGCACTTACAGTAAATGCTTTTACGTGGTATTAAAGAGAAAACTTGCACTTACAGTAAATGCGCTTACGTGCGATTACACAGAAAACTTGCACTTACAGTAAATGTGTTTACGTGCGATTAAACAGCAAACTTGCACTTACAGTAAATGCGCTTACGTGCGATTACACAGCAAACTTGTACTTACAGTAAATGCACTTACGTGCGATTACACAGCAAACTTGCACTTACAGTAAATGAGCTTACGTGCGATTACACAGCAAACTTGCACTTACAGTAAATGCGCTTACGTGCGATTACACAGCAAACGTGCACTTACACTAAATGTGCTTACGTGCGATTACACAGCAAACGTGCACTTACACTAAATGCGCTTATGTGCCATTACACAGCAAACTTGCACTTACAGTAAATGCGCTTACGCGCTACTAAAGAGGAAACTTGCACTTATGGTAAATGCGCTTACGTGCGATTACACAGCAAACTTGCACTTATAGTAAATGCGCTTAAATGCGATTACACAGAAAATGTGCACTTACACTAAATGTGCTTACGTGCGATTACACAGCAAACATGCACTTACAGTAAATGCACTTACGTGTGATTACACAGCAAACTTGCACTTACAGTAAATGAGCTTACATGCGATTACACAGGAAACGTGCACTTACACTAAATGCGCTTACGTGCGATTACACAGCAAACTTGCACTTACAGTAAATGCGCTTACGTGCTACTAAAGAGGAAACTTGCACTTACAGTAAATGCGATTACGTGCTACTAAAGAGCAAACTTGCGATTACACAGCAAACTTGCACTTTCAGTAAATGTGATTACGTGCTACTAAAGAGCAAACTTGCACTTTCAGTAAATGCGTTTACGTGCGATTAAATGGCAAACTTGCACTTACAAGAAATGCGCTTAGGTGCAATTAAACAGGACACGTGCACTTACAGTAAATGCTTTTACGTGGTATTAAAGAGAAAACTTGCACTTACAGTAAATGCGCTTACGTGCGATTACACAGAAAACTTGCACTTACAGTAAATGTGTTTACATGCAATTAAACAGCAAACTTGCACTTACAGTAAATGCGCTTACGTGCGATTACACAGCAAACTTGTACTTACAGTAAATGCGCTTACGTGCGATTACACAGCAAACTTGCACTTACAGTAAATGAGCTTACGTGCGATTACACAGCAAACTTGCACTTACAGTAAATGCGCTTACGTGCGATTACACAGCAAACGTGCACTTACACTAAATGTGCTTACGTGCGATTACACAGCAAACGTGCACTTACACTAAATGCGCTTATGTGCCATTACACAGCAAACTTGCACTTACAGTAAATGCGCTTACGTGCTACTAAAGAGGAAACTTGCACTTATGGTAAATGCGCTTACGTGCGATTACACAGCAAACTTGCACTTATAGTAAATGCGCTTAAATGCAATTACACAGAAAATGTGCACTTACACTAAATGTGCTTACGTGCGATTACACAGCAAACATGCACTTACAGTAAATGCACTTACGTGTGATTACACAGCAAACTTGCACTTACAGTAAATGCGCTTACATGCGATTACACAGCAAACGTGCACTTACACTAAATGCGCTTACGTGCGATTACACAGCAAACATGCACTTACAGTAAATGCGCTTACGTGCTACTAAAGAGGAAACTTGCACTTACAGTAAATGCGATTACGTGCTACTAAAGAGCAAACTTGCGATTACACAGCAAACTTGCACTTACAGTAAATGCGCTTACGTGCGCTTACACAGCAAACGTGCACTTACAGTAAATGTGCTTACGTGCGATTACACAGCAAACTTACACTTACAGTAAATGCGCTTACGTGCGATTACACAGCAAACGTGCACTTACAGTAAATGCGCTTACGTGCGATTACACAGCAAACTTGCACTTACAGTAAATGCACTTACGTGCGATTACACAGCAAACGTGCACTTACAGTAAATGTGCTTACGTGCGATTACACAGCAAACTTACTTACAGTAAATGCGCTTACGTGCGATTACACAGCAAACGTGCACTTACAGTAAATGCGCTTACGTGCGATTACACAGCAAACTTGCACTTACAGTAAATGCACTTACGCGCGATTACACAGCAAACGTGCACTTAAGTAAATGCGTTTACGTGCAATTACACAGCAAACTTGCACTTACATTAAATGCGCTTACGTGCGATTACACAGCAAACTTACACTTTCAGTAAATGCGCTTACGTGCGATTACACAGCAAACTTGCACTTACAGTAAATGCGCTTACGTGCGATTACACAGAAAATTTGCACTTACAGTAAATGCGCTTACGTGCGATTACACAGCAAACTTACACTTACAGTAAATGCGCTTACGTGCGATTACACAGCAAACATGCACTTACAGTAAATGCGCTTACGTGCGATTACACAGAAAATTTGCACTTACAGTAAATGCGCTTACGTGCGATTACACAGCAAACTTACACTTACAGTAAATGCGCTTACGTGCGATTACACAGCAAACATGCACTTACAGTAAATGCGCTTACGTGCGATTACACAGCAAACGTGCACTTAAAGCAAATGCGCTTAGGTGCAAATAAGCAGGACAATTGCAGTAACACCCAGTACGTTTAGGTGTAAACTAAACACAGCACACAGCTACAGGCAATACAACACGTTAGAGCACTGCAGCTATGCACAATCTCCTGCCTGCATAATCTCCTGCCTGACAAATACTAATTGCAGATCTAGCTAAGCTATACAGTGTATAAATATATGTACAACTCCTAAGGATGTATATATATTCTCTACACACTGTAATAAAGCTAAACTGACTAGCCTGCTCTATCTAGCTAGCTAAAAAGATAATCTATCTGTCTCTCTGACTGGTCTCTTTAACAAAGCCAGAACACACTACACGAGGCCACCCGGAAGGCGGCCTTTTATAGTGTGGGGCGTGTGCTAAAGCCCTGAGCCATAATTGGCCAAAGCACCCAGGCTTTGGCCAATTATGGCTCTTCGTTTTTTGGGTGCTGTGATTGGCCAAGCATGCGGGGTCATGGTGCATGCTTGGCCAATCATCAGCACGCAACGCCGCAGTGAATTATGGGCCGACGCGCGACACTCGAATTTGGCGCGAACGACCCGTTTTGTTCGATTTTCGACGAATGATCGAACAGGCAATGTTCGAGTCGAACATACGTTCGTATCGAACGCGAAGCTCATCCCTACTGACAGGAACATATGCAATGCAGCTGCAATTAGGTTTCTGAAGTAGGACTGACTCCTATATATTTCTCTGCCTATAAGCACAATCAGGAACCTTCACCCTAAATTATCTAATGCAGAGTATCTGACAGGAAAATATGCAGTGCAGCTAGCAATAGATTTGTGAAGTAGCACAGACTCCTATCTAATTCTCCCCCTATAAGAACATAAGAAACCTTTCTCTACAGTAGCTAATGCTATGTAGATCGCTGAGTATTGTAATTCGATTTCTGAAGCACCACAATCCTATCTAAATCTGTCCCTGAGAGCAGCAGCAGCCTTTCCCTTCCCTAGCTAAAGCAGAGTGATGAGCTGTGCTGTGTGCCTCTAGCTTATATAGAGGCTGGGTCACATGCTCGGTCACATGCTGCACTGGCCAATCACAGTCATGCCATTAGTAGACATAGCTGTGATGGCTTCTAGGTTACACAAGTAAAACAAATGCTGATTGGCTGCTCTGCAGCGCGCTGTTACATACCTGAACCCGAACTTACAGCAAATTGTTCGGGTCCGGGTAAAAAAAAAACGAAAGTCCGGTACGAACCTGAACTTTACAGTTTGGGTTCGCTCAACCCTAATCAACTCCCAATGTTTGGATGGGCACACCACTTCCACTGCATCCGCTGTTGGTAATAAGCTAAAAAAATTATCCATCTGTAATCGAGATAATGAATCCGCCAAATTATTATTTTTCCACGTCACATGTTTACCCTAATCCAAATGTTCAAGGTTAAACACTTAGGCACGGATTCACAGACATCAGCGCATATTTATGCCGGCTTAGCGTATCTCTTTTACGCTACGCCGGCGCAGCGAGGAGAGGCAGGCATGGAATTCACAAAGCAAATGCTCCAGCGTAGCGTATATTTCGTAGGCGTAAGCCGGCGTAAGTGGGAGTAGGTGGAAGTGGGCTGGAAGTGGGCCTGATCCATGTTAATGAAGCTTGACCCCGTGCAAATGATGGTTCGGGCGCCAGACAAGTACTTAAAATGAACTGCGCATGTGTCGGGACATGGACGTATCACCGTGCACATGTGTACAATCACGTCGGAACAACTGCCTAAGATACGCCGGATCACTGTGTATGCCGTGAACGTAACCTACGCCCAGCCAGACCCACGTCGGCCCATACTCAGACGTCCAACGTAAAATACGTAGACTTGTGTTCCCTGGTCCATGCCTTTGCATGGGTTGCACCTTATCTATGGGGAATAACTTTACGCCGAACGTAAAACTTATGCAAACCGCTTAAATCATGCGCCGGACACAAATACAACGGCGCATATTTGCACTTACGCGGCGTATCTGGAGATACGCCGGTGTACGTGCTTTGTGAATCCGGGCCTTAAAGTTTAAGTAGCGAAGAAAAATAATGACAGGCGGAGACTTGGATGACAAGTAGTTAATAGCATATACTACCCCACTATTATCTTTACTGACCATAATTATTCTGTTTTTAACCGCCTAAGGACCGCCTCACGACTATTTACGTCATCAAAATGGCACGGCTGGGCACATGGGCGTACAGGTACGTCCCCTTTAAGATGCCCAGCCATGGGTTGCAAGCGCGCCACCGGCGGCACACTCGCGACCCGGTCCTGTCCTCCATGACCATGACCATGTTCGCGGGACCTGCGGACCCGATTGCCACCGGTGTCCCGTGATCGGGTCACAGGAGCTGAAGAACGGGTAGAGGTGAGTGTAAACACACCTTCCCCATCTTCTCTGTGGCTTGTCACTGATCGTCTGTTCCCTGTTATAGGGAACGACAATCAGTGACGTCAAACGTCCAGCCACGCCCTCCTACAGTAAGAATAACTCACTTAGGGCACACTTAACACCTTAGCGCCCCCTAGTGGTTAACCCCTTCACTGTCATTGTCATTTTGACAGTAATCAGTGCATTTTTATAGCACTTTTCGCGGTGAAAATTACAATGATCCCAAAAATTTGTCAAAAGTGTCCGATGTGTCTGCCATAATGTCGCAGTTATGAAAAAAATGCTGATTGCCGTCATTAGTAGTAAAAAAAAAAACTATCCCCTAGTTTGTAAACGCTATACATTTTGTGCAAACCAATAAATAAACGCCTATTGCAAGTTTTTTTTTTTACCAAAAATATGTAGAAGAATACGTATTGGCCTAAACTGAGGCTCTGCCTCCCTGCCCAATCAGGTTATACTATAAAAGTAGGTCTCCTCCCTTACCACAGTATTCTCTGTTTTTTCCTCACTGTTACAGGCAGTTATGCTACTGCTAGAAAGCAGGAATGTTTCTTTTCCTTTACCTTGCCGGACACTTCTGGCCAAGCCGCACAGGTTCAAGCCTCTCCTGTGACAAAGCTCCCCGCTGTACAGGCAGACCTGAACGCCTATATGGGGGAGACCTCAGAAGCAAAAGACGGAGACTTTAACCCCGCCCAAACTAACTGTGTGGAACTCAGGTACTAAGTTATTCAAGCAAAGTCATCTAAAGGGTACCTCTGCCTCAAAAGCATCCGGCCAAACGGGCTTCATCAGATTAACCAAGGGTGCCATTCTTTCAACAGAAGAAACAATATCCTTAGAGAGACCCTGGTACCACAAATAGTTCTGGAGATGAGCAAGGTTCATACTACTGTTAAATAGTGTTGTGACCTGCCATTGAGCAGGATGAAAGCAGAGCTCTGGTCAGTAATAAGCTCTCTATGATGGTGGATCCTAGTTTGAAAATGGAATAGCCAATGATGCAGTTCAGTCACTGCGGATACAAGACTGTATGCTGTTTCTCCAGAAATCATTGTGGCCAGTGAACCCTTATGGCCCCTCCCACAAGTAAACACATGCCGCTTTAAGTCAGAGTGGTGACTGTTCAAGTCGGATCTGGTGATATCTAGAAGGAAAATGAATTACTTATGTTAATCACCAATGACCAGAGGATAGCCAAAAGACTGACAAGTTAAATGTGGGAGAACTATAGTGGAGAATGAAGAATCAATAATCATCTTTATTTGCCTAAACCCAAGCCGTCCAATAGGGTCAGCTGACAGTTGGATGTAAATTTGAGCTTAGGATCCGTGAGTCCTGTGCATTAAGGAAGCCAATGGAATTTTTTTCATTCCCCTACCAATTCATTGCATTCCCTCCATGATGCATCAGAGCACAAGGGTTGTGATTACATGGGTGTTAGTCAAAGTAAAACTTGAATAACAAGAGGAAGGATAGGATCCAAAAGAATTGCATAGGCCATTGTTGCAATTAATCTCTCCAGCTGTCAGTAAGGCATGACGTCCACAAATCCTACTCCAGGATTTTTAAGGAGTATTGTTCATAGCGGTGCGACCCCCAAGTTGCTGCGACTTCAAAGTAGTCCCTACACTACTTTTAAACCCACTGTGGTCTAACTGGGGGCTGTGGACATCAAGAATACACAGGCATTGATTCAAGATGCATAGAAATCACAGTAAAATCGCACAATTTTATGTTGTAATACTGGAAACCTAGTCCATCAAGTCCAACCTAGGTGTGTGATGATAGGGTGGTATTTACCTTTGTATACCCTGTATGTTGTGGTCGTTCACAAGGGTGTGTGTGTATAAGGTATACACACTTCGATATACCCATGTTTCCGCAAGAAGCTTTACTTGGCCATCAGAGTACACTACGAGTTAAACTTGCAGACAGTGACCTTTCCACAATCTCCAGGCATTTCCTGGGATATTGGATCCAGTAAGGGCCGACTTGCGGGCAGAAGGACTTCTGGTGAGTCTTGTTTGGACAACAGAATGGCGCAATGGCTTCCAGGTTCTGGGAAAAGTCCCAGTACAGACTCTAATCAAGTCGGGAGGAGCCATCATCGAGAGACCAACTAATCTCATCACAATAATCACCTACTGGGAGGTAATTCTGAATCTCTGGAAAAAGTTAATGAATAAAAATAAAGTTACACTAAGAGAGAGCAACAGTATAAGTATCTCATTTGAACAAATGGCTCTTTCCAATTGGTTGCATCCCACGGTCGCAAGAGCGATAAAGTAGCCTGTAATAACCCATGTGGTCCTAGGGGGCCCAAGCAAGGTTGACAACTGTATTTTACTGGTTTTGTAGTAAAGAAAGACTTACTTCCCGCGCTAGAAACAATGACTCCACAGAGGAGAAAAGTCCCCTCTTGGGGAGGTAGCTAAGCTAACTAATCTTTCAGCGTATCAGCATACCAGTCATCACAAGTTATTACTTGTTGGGTATTCATGCCAATGAAGGACAAGGTGTCCAAAAGCCAGAGTTACAGCGGTCGCAGACTGAAGTATTTCTGAAACGCAACAAAAGGAACCTCAACTATGCTGAAAAGACTCAGCAAAATGGGGAAGTTTTATCTTCGCTGGCAAGAAGGAATGCAAAACTAGTCAACTTCTGTCAGAGGTGTCTCCCAGGATGTTGGGTTAGAGTTTTCCAGAACCTACGGCCAGATGGTGTAAGATACAAAAGCCGTTGGATGAGAAGGGACAGTCTCAAACAAAAGACGGTCAAGGGATCGGCAACGAGTAAGGCTATCAAGATATTGGTCTGACAGTAACCTGGGTGGCTTCCCAGAGGTGGAAGCAGATAAATTATGGACAGCCAACTGGGTCGGCAGATTAGCCAATACGTATATATTCAACAAACCTGAGAGTCTCCAGGATCCTTATCCTGATTCACAGCCGTTCGGTGGTGATAACAAGAATTGCCCTGTGGCTTGCAGGCAATGATACCCACAGGTACAGGGCCAGATTCTCCAATATTTTCGGCGGCGTAGCGTAAGCCAGTTACACTACGCCGCCGCTGCGTACTGGAGCAAGTGCTTTATTCTCTAAGCACTTGCTCCGTAGGTTTCGCTTACGTCGCGTAAATCGCGCAGCGTAAACCCGCGCAATTCAAATGGGGCGGCTTGTATTTAAATTAAGCGCGCCCCCGCGTCGAACGAACTGCGCATGCGCCGGCCGGGGAAAAAGCCCAGTGCGCATGCTCCAAAGGACGTCACATTTTCTCAATGTAAACGACGTAATCGCAGCGTACGCCAGCCCCATTGAGAATCGACGTACGCAAACGACGTAAACGACGCACAACACGACGCGGTCCCGAGGCCATACTTAACATGGCATCCGACGGGACACGACGGCATCCGACGGGACCTCGTAAGGTTACTCCACATAGAAGCTGGGGTAACCTTACGCGAACGAAAACGACGTACGCGACGACGGGGCGGCGTAAAAGCGATCGAGAATCGGCGTACTACTTCATTTGCATATGCAAATGAAAAAACAACGTAAAGGCCACCTAGTGGCCGGAGTTGTCATTACACCTACGATCCGAAAGTGTAATTGGATTACACTTGTCGGATGTAGAAGCGTATCTATGCAAAAGTGATGCACAGCATCACACGCATAGATACGACTAAAAAAAAAAGGCGATACGACGGGGTATCTGAGATACTCCGTCGTAACGCCTCTGAGAATCTGGCCCACAGTCTCAGATCCGAGAACTTCCTATTCTCCTTCCTGAGATTCAATACATTCATACAGCATGCCAACTGTATCTTCCAAATTCATACAAGTTATATCTAGATACAGGAGACCAAGAAGTGGCGGTCTCACCATTAGTGTTTTGAAATCCAATGGAGGTCAGAGCGCCTACTCCAGACTTCAAGTACATTAGCTACGAGAAGAACCTACAGAATTTGAAAGATGGAATTCTCTGTTCCTTACTATAAGGAATGAATTGTATACAAGCAAGCCTAGAGACGGCATTAAAGGATAATTGAAATTCAGTCGTGTCTTCACTCTCTGGGATCCAGTAATGGTTGCATATCTCAGCAACCAAGTCCAAAAGACCTAGGCAGGTTATTCTTCCCCCCATGGGGTCTTCCAAATAGTGTGAGACACATTATCTCACTCTCCATTTAGAGGGACAAGACATCCTAAATATGGCCAGTAACATGGAATAAGTATTCCTTTTGGCAAATACAGTATGTAGAGTAGATCTAAAAGAATCTCAAACATCCAAGTATCAAACCATAAACTACCTTGTTGCTAAAATGATCAGGCAAAATGGCTCTAGTCTCTTCCTCAACACTATACAAAGGTTGGTATCTTGGCAACCTGAGTTAGAACATCATCAACCTTTTGGCAGATCCAAACTAAAGTGTTTGTTTGAAGTTCCACAAACATTGAAAAGAGATTTAAGGTTGAATTGGCCCTTCTTCTAGGAGAAAAACGATAGACTCATCAGGCCTAACGGCATCGGAAAAGGACAATCTCGCTGTCCAACGAAGACAATCGCAGTTGTGCGGATAAAGTTAGTCAAAGCCTAGATGGATAGGACAAATCCATCAGATGAGGGCGCAGACAGCTCTTCCAAACTGGTTGTGCATCCATTGACGGAAATCCAAAATAGTTCCTCCATAGTTAATATGTAAACTACGACCTGGTCTACATTCAACGCGTTGGGGGTCCATTCTGGTGGACCCAGCAGTCATAACTACAATACATCTCAGTCATTAGAGGGGATAGATCTAATCCTCTTAAACACTTGAGCAGTACCCACCCTTGTTGTCTGGTGATCTGGTACATCCCATATGTATATGCTGTCATGCTGTGTCAGGAAAAGGGAAAATGTTATACTTACCTAACGGTATTTTTCCTTTCCTGATGCAAGCATGACAGCATATAGGTCCCCCCACCCCCCCAAAAAAAAGGAGAAGTAAAACAAATATAAGGGCCTTGAGCATTCAAGAAAGGCCTTCCGCAGTGATACTAAAGTATGAAAATACTGTGGTAAGGGAGGTGACCTACTTTTATAGTATAACCGGTCCTGATTGGGCAGGGAGACGGAGCCTTCCCATAAGTATATGCTGTCATGCTTGCATAAGGAAAGGAAAATTACCGTTAGGTAAGTATAACATTTTCCCTTTTCTGCCTGTCTGGATAAACCAGAAGCCAAGGAATAATGTTTTGCAACTTCACTGGGGTGATAGCTTTTGTGAAATGCTTCTCTGTTATGCTGGGTGTTAGCTGAAGACATCTTTTTGAAACACTTGCTAATTGGGTGGACTCCTGCGCAGAAGGCACATTCATACCGAAATTTGCAAGAATTCGGCCACTTGCAATGTCCATCATTGAAGTTAAAGCATATACCTTTTCTATAGCCTACTTTTGACAAGGGTACCACATTAGTAGTTCGTTTAACCGCTTGCCGACTGATGGGCACCTGCGATCGCTTGTTACAGAGCGAGAACCGGGAGCTGTGTGTGTAAACACACAGCTTGCGGTCCTTTCAGGGGGAAAAATGACTGATTGCACATTCATACAATGTATGAACAGCGATCTGTCATTTCCCCTAGTCAGTCCCACCCCCCCTTCAGTTAGAACACAATGAGGGAACATAATTAACCCCTTCCTCTCCCCCTAGTTTTAACTCCTTCCCTGCCAGTGAAATTTTTACAGTAATCAATGCATTTTTATAGCACTGATTGCTATAAAAATACCAATGGTCCCAAAAATGTGTCAAAAGTGTCCGAAGTGTCTGCCATAAGATCGCAGTACCGATAAAAATCGCAGATCGCCGCTATTACTAGTAAAAAAAATATATTATTAAAAATGCCATAAGTCTATCCCCCATTTTGTAGACACTATGGGCCAGATTCACAGAGCGATTACACCTGCGTAACAGGAGATGCGCGGCGTAAGTCTAAATGTGCGCGTGCGTTTCGATGCAAGGCATCCCCAAAACGAGATACGCAAGAAATCTACATTTTTTTGTCCAGCGTAATTTCGTTAGACAGGCGCATCCGTCCGCGCAAAACTGCGCTAGGCACACCATTGATTTGCTATTCAAATATGCTAATGAGGGAGTTACGGAGATCCACAAAAGAATGTTGGTGCAGCGCAGGCTACGCAGTGTGCAACAGCAAATTGCCCTGTCTAAAATTAGACCATATAAAAGCTGGTCTAAAATTACAAAATTCGTCTACATGTCAGATAAAGCAACACTGTTAGTGAGGAGCTGAGCAGTCACACATGTTGCCCAACAAACTGTATGCCAACATGCCAGTGGCATCCATGCTCATAGGTATACTACTGACTTTAGATGAGCAAAGAAGGAGGAGGGCACTGAGGAGGGCACTGAGGAGGGCACAGGATTTATTATTTTTTTCTATTTTTTTTTTGCTTATATAAACTTTTCAATTTAATCTAATCTAATACAATATTCTTAGCTGATACAAGCCCCTCAATCTTCACTCTTCACTCTTCACGGGAGAGGATATATCACACATGCATAGACATCTATGGCATGGGTGATTCTGAGGTGTCTTGCATCTTCAGATTCACCCCTCATGCCATCATGGAATTAACCTCAACCCTGCAGGAGAACATCACCAGCCCAACACATGACACTAGCCATGACACCCATGACAGCTACATATACAATCAGAGCCCCATCCCCACAGATTATGAACAGAACATGTATGGGGACATCTGGCTGGTTGGTGAGTGACATGGGTGGCAGGCATGACTGCCCCCCCCCATGATGCACACATCACAAGGGGCACATGCACTACTAACATCCTCCTGTCTTTTCCCTTCAAGGTGACTCTGCATATGCACTGGGACCCCATCTCATGCCAGCTCACATTATGCATCTTTGCACGTTAAACACACACATTAATCAAGGCACAATGAGAATGCATGCATGCACACCACTGTGGTCCCTAGCACACACACCCCACATCCTCATCACATTGGATTGGCACCAGTCCACCATGCAGGACTTGTGAGCAGCAACGCCACGCCAAGGCTCCAATTATGTCACTGTACATTCATACACCATTCACACGGACCTGGGGATCACTTCTCCCTGGTCCTGGGGAACCCTTCTCCACCACAATTTAGGGTGACACCCCTTTTCCCGCAGGAATGTCACCCCCACATTCCCAAATCATACACAAACAGAACCAAAAATAAATAAAAATGACCAGCAAAAATAAAAAATGGCCATCAAAAATATAATTTAAACAAAATAACAACAAAGAAAACACATAAAAGACAAAAATCACTCTCAAAGACATGTCACAAACAAACAAACACACGCTAATAAACAACAGAACAAAAGCACTTTGCTGTATAGAGAGGGATACTAAGGGATGTACTTTTGCAAAGGAAGTGCGTTTGTCTCTGTCTATTTATGCTGTTTGCGTAGTTCACTAATTTGCCCTAGTCCACTTCCAATTTCACTGATTGCGCCGTTCCCAAGTTGTGAGCATGCGCACAGAGGTGCTGACCATGGTCTGCTTCAAGCGTGCATGCGTGAGCCAGCCGGCCCTTCATTTGCATGGGGTCACGGCTCATTTCAATGTAACACGCCCACGTCCTTCCCAATTTGTATTACTCCGCCTTACGCCTCTGAAATAAGGTTGCGCAGGCGCAAATTTCTATGTAAAAGCGATGAGAATAGGGTGATTGCGCCGCAACATTGCGCCAGTCTAATGTAAAGGCGGTGCGCTACGTCGGTCCAATAATGCACAGATGTACCTGAATCTGGCCCTATAACTTTTGCACAAACCAATCAATAAACGCTTATTGCGTTTTAAAAAATATATATATGTAGAAGAATACGTATCGGCCTAAACTGAGGAAAAAAATGTTTTTTTATATATTTGTGGGGGATATTTATTACAGAAATATTTTTTTTCCAAAATTGTCGCTCTATTTTTATTTATAACGTAAAAAATAAAAACCGCAGAGGTGATCAAATACCACCAAAAGCGGGGGCGGAGCTAGCCTAGGACGGTGATGCACGCGTGCTAGCAGAGCTCCGGCACCAGCGGCACTAACATGGCCTACAGCAGACCTCCGAGAGGAAAAAATCCTACACAAAAGCGGCGACCCAGCTTCGGACACCCTGCAGACCCTACCCTGGACATGACTCGGCGCAAGTCCGCAGGGAACCGGCCCTCCAAACTCACCGAGTTCTTCCCTATGGAGCACAGGCAAGATGGCGCCGGGACTTCTTCCACGCCGCTTCCAGGCCCTCAGAAGCGCACAGCCACAGAGGGAAACCCGAACAAGAGGAGCAGCCCTCCTAGGAGCCTGACATCCCCACCGGCTACACCATCCTCTGGGAGCCCTGAGAAGACCAGGTTCAGGATGGATGTGATGGAGGCCCCACATGAGGTGAGCTCTCTGTTAGAATCAGGGGAAGATACAAGGGAGCTACCAGACTCCATAGAAGGATTCCCCACAGCTAATAAACCAGTCCTGGACACTGTATTGAAAGAGATGCTGGTCTCTTTGCGGGGTTCATTGCACTCAGACATGATATGCTGTGTTCACAAGTTCAGTACAGAACTCAGAGGGGTGGCTGACAGAGTGTCTCATATAGAAGACAAAATGGGAGAATTCGCCTCCACCATTAATGATCTAGTAGACGCTAATGATGGCAAAGAGGATGATATTGAGGCTATGAAAACAAAGATGGCAGAAATCGAGGATAGATCAAGAAGGAACAATGTGAAAGTAAGAGGAGTACCAGAAACTGTTAGGCCTCAAGAACTGCGTGAAAATGCCTCCCAACTATTCTCTGCCATACTGCCTGACCTATCTGAGCTGGACTGCACTATTGACAGAATTCACAGGCTTCTCAAACCTGCATTCCTAGCCGATGATGTCCCTAGGGATGTAATCTTACGCCTACACTTCTATCATGCAAAGGAAAAATTAATGGCAGCATCTAGAAAGAGGGACAGCTTCCCACCAGAGTACGTGAATCTCCAGTTTTATGCGGATCTGTCACAATTTACTTTGCAAAAACGCAGGAATCTCGCCACCATAACAAAGGCTCTCAGGAACCACAACTTGGTGTACAAGTGGGGGTTCCCTACCAAGCTCATCGTCACGAAAGACAACCGAGACTATGTGATGGATTCATTAGATAGAGGCATGGCCCTGCTAAAAGAATGGGGGATTATTCCTGAGCCGCAACAAGCCATACGTCAAGGGGGAGGAGCCAGGAGGGTTGACAATGAGTGGCATGTAGTTGGCCGCAAAAATCCTAAATCCCATAACTGACTGCCCCGGAGATCTTCATTGATACGACGTGGCCGCTGAGGTGGAGCTGCCTCCGCAGGCCTTATTCTTGAGGATCCCTCCCACCTGGCCATTGAGCGACTCCTGAAAGTCGCACACAGTTCTTTCTTTAGTTTTTGGCGCTATGCCAGTGTTATCTTTTTTGTCACCTATTCTAACATTATTTCTTTTTTTTTTGTTGCCCTTTGCACGTTTTTTCTTGCCCTACCAACCGAAACCTTCCCTCCCATTTGGAAGATGATGACGCCAGACCCCCCTGCTCCATACAGACTGGAGAAGTATCTGGCCCTTGGCTGCTGGCTGCTGTCACCTATTCTAACGTTATTTCTTTTTTTTTTGTTGCCCTTTGCACGTTTTTTCTTGCCCTACCAACCGAAACCTTCCCTCCCATTTGGAAGATGATGACGCCAGACCCCCCTGCTCCATACAGACTGGAGAAGTATCTGGCCCTTGGCTGCTGGCGGATGAGAATGCTAAACGAGCCACCCGCAGTGAGTACCCTCTTGATGTTAATAGCCACACCTGAACACGCCAACTGCATGCTAAAATGATACAATTTCTGACAATTAATGCTAAGGGCCTCAATCACCCGGCAAAGAGGCGGTCTCTATGGAGAGAGGCCCTGCAGCAGAAGGCCGATGTCCTTTGTGTTCAAGAGACCCACTTTGACAACTCAGCCCCTCCGAAATGCTCACATCCCAAATATCCGGTCACCTTTTTTGCTAACGCTGACACCAAATCCAAAGGAGTAATGATCGCAGTGAGAGACTCTGTTCACTTTTCCTTGCATAAAGCTATTGTTGACCCAGTGGGGAGGTATGTGATTTTGGTGTGTGACATTGACCTTGTATCCTATACAGTGGCGGCGGTTTATGCCCCCAATACAAAACAGACCAAATTTCTACAGAGAGTTACTAAAGAAATTAGAGAGGAACAGAAGGGACTACTGGTGATATGTGGGGACTTCAATATCATCCCAGATCCGGTCATGGACTCCTCCTCCTCACCAAAGCGCACTCCCCCATCATTGGATCCCTTTTTGAGGTCGAATGAACTTTTTGATGCGTGGAGATGTTTGAATGCCAATGAAAAAGACTATACTTTCTTTTCCACCCGCCACAGGTCCTATAGTAGGATAGACCTCTTCTTGGTCGACAAGGGGCTGCTTCTGAAATGTAAATCTGTTAGAATCAATGCCATCACGTGGTCGGACCATGCTTCTGTGGGAATGACAGTGGGGGACTTACCTCCCAATACCCCGGGTATCATGTGGAGATCCAATCATATGCTTCTCCGGAGCGGTCCGACCAGGTCATACATTGAGACGAAACTCAGGGAATTTTTTGCTGACAATGAAGGGTCAGTTACTAGCCCCTTCACCTTGTGGAATGCACATAAGGCGTATGTAAGAGGGGTCATGATTCAACAAGGAGCCAGGGTTAAGAGGGAAAGGCAGCAGCGCACATTGACCCTCATTGCTCAAATAAATGACTTAGAGTCACAGAACAAAATTAGACCATCTCTCTCCCTGACTGAACAGCTAACCCATCTACGCACTGACCTCAGGACATTGTTTCTCGACGACTATGAAAAAGCCTCTAGGAAGTTTAAACTAGCTTTCTTTACTAGCGGTAACAGGGCGGGCAAGCTTCTAGCGAACGGACTTAAAGGACACAGAATTAAATCTAAGATTCCCTATATTCACCACCCAGAGACAAAGGTGAAACATTTTCACCCTCAAGCCATAGCTGACGCCTTTAGTCACTATTACGGGTCGCTTTATAACCTTAAGGATGATCCAACGATAACCCAACCATCCTCGGAATCTATCGAGGCATTCCTAGAGAAAGTTAAGCTTCCGTCCCTGACCCCTGACCAACTTTTAGAACTCAACTTGCCTTTTACTGTAGAAGAAGTGGAGAGGACCATACAGTCTATCCCGTCAAATAAATCTCCGGGCCCTGACGGATTTATTGGAGAATACTTCAAAACATTCCAAGACATACTCAGCCCCTACTTGGTTCAGGTGTACGATGCCGCTGCTGCCTCATCCTTGTTCCCAAGGGAAATGTTAAGTGCTACAATAGTGGCCCTCCCTAAGTCGGGGAAGGATCCAGATACACCCCAAAACTTTCGGCCCATATCATTGCTGAACAATGATGTCAAAATCTATGCGAAACTTTTAGCTGCTAGATTGGTGGACATACTCCCGGGGTTAATTAATGTGGACCTATCAGGCTTCACAAAGGGGAGACAAACGGCGGACGCCACTAGGAGGTTACTAAACATCATACATATAACAGGGTGTCGTCGAACGCCTTCTCTGCTCCTTGCGTTGGATGCGGAGAAGGCGTTCGACAGGATTCACTGGAGGTTCTTGGAAAGGGTCCTGGGGAGGTTTGGCTTCGAGGGGCACATTTATTCTGCCATAATGGCATTATACTCACATCCATCGGCACGGGTACTAGTGGCGGGTACTCTTTCCACCCCATTTGACATCACTAATGGCACAAGGCAAGGGTGCCCACTCTCGCCTCTGATATTCAACCTTTTGATGGAGCCTTTGGCATCCCATCTGAGGTCGCACCCACGAATCTCTGGGATCCAAGTGGGAGGGAAAAACCATGTAATTAGTTTATTCGCAGATGACATCATCCTGATGGTCACTGACATAGAAAAATCTGTCAAAACAATATACTCCTCACTGAGGGCATTTAATGAAATCTCATATTACATGGTGAACGAATCAAAATCACACATTCTAGGTCTAGGAGTCCCTAGGGAAATCAAACTACGAATGGAACAGAGGTTCCCATTTGTATGGAAAGAGGAGGGCATTAAATACCTTGGAATTGTCCTAACATCCACTTCCAAAGGGCTACTACAAGCCAACTACACCCCCTTCCTGACCTCCTTCCAGGCTAAATTAGACGACTTGGCCAAAACTGAACTGTCATGGTTGGGTAGGTTGGCAGCCTTCAAGATGCAGGTGCTACCTCAGCTCCTGTATCTTTTCAGGACATTGCCTATCCCGATTCCTAATCCCTATTTCAAATCCCTCCAATCTATACTGAACAGATACCTATGGCGGGGAAAGCAGGCTAGATGTGCCTTCAGTAAACTGACAAAACACAGAAAGGCAGGGGGTATTGGTCACGTCCACCTCCAAGGTTATTACTTTGCCGCCACTTTGTCCCAACTGCAGCACTGGATGGTGCCTACTTCGGGAGCATTGTGGGTAGACTTAGAACAGTCCCAAATCAAGCGAGGTACACTACGAGATTTTCTATTAACATCACATCTAAGCGAAACCTTGGACCCAACCATCGCGCCAACTATCAGGGCGTTGCTTAGGGCTTGGGGCCACCTCCGCAGTTCCCACAAATGGACAGGGCCAGTGTCTCCGTTGCAACTCCCTATCACTGCTATACATAACATAATACCTGATATCAATCTGGATGGGTGGGTCTCCAGGGGTATTCAGCAACTGAAAGACATAGTGGAGGGACCCTTACTTGTGACATTCCAGGAGCTGCAGGATAGGTACAAGCTTCCAGCAACTGAACAGTATAAATATATCCAGCTCTCACACATGTTTAAAAGGAACACACACCTTCTCACCTCACTCCCCGTTAAAATCTCCCAATTCTACCAACAACCCAAAGTCACCCCTAAAGGGATCTCGATATTGTACATGGGCCTACAGGAGAAACATAAATTAGTTAAAATGCAACACATGGAGGCCTGGGAAAGAGATGTGGGGAGGGAATACACTGTCCTTCAGTGGGTAAAATCTTTAAGGATCGTGTACTCTTCTACTAAGAGCACTTACCTGATGGAAACACACCAAAAGCTGCTGTTGAGGTGGTACCTCACCCCTTATAGGCTATCTAAGATATATCAGGATTCATCTCCCTTGTGTTGGAGGCAGTGTGGGGAGACAGGTACATTGGTCCACATTATGTGGTCTTGCCCGAAGCTGAGCCACCTATGGTCTGGGGTATGGGGGATAGTCAGGGACATCCTGGACCCAGTTGATCCGCTGACCCCGGGATTGGCAATACTCTCACTGGAAATTGACAAAATCCCAACCTTTTGTAGAACTGTAGTGTCGAACCTACTTCTGGCCACAAGGTTGGTAGTCCTGCGCCACTGGAAGAACGTAGTACCGCCTTCACTTAATGAGGTAATTACTACAATGCACACACAGGGCAAATACAAGATTATGCACTCGTACACAAAGGGTTCCTCTGAAGCCACGATTACAGCATGGTCTCCCTGGCAACAATGGTATTCAAACTTTACAGGTCTTTGAACTAGGGTGGACGCCTAGCGGACTACTATTATTTGTCAATGATGGGGGTTTTGTGCGTTTTGTGCGAATTGGGCATATATGTTTTGTTATTTAGATTATCTTTTTATTTATTCCTTTTGTTTTGATACTATTTCTTTGAAAGCATATTTAATACATGGTTTCATGTGAGGTACCTGAACTTCTATGGGTTTGCCACTGTTGTATATAGTTTGTACCTGTAGTATGGAAATACATGGGGTGACTGGGCCCTTCCGTACACTCGCCTAGCACGGGGGCCGGGGGCTCTGGGATGGACTGCCACTCTGACCAAATGAGAGGGATTGGAGGGGGTGGTCTGGGTCCGGGATCCTCCGTTTCCGTGGGCCATTCATGAAGGGCCATCACTGAAGGGGGGGGCCATTGCGCCATATCAAAGCCTTGTCAAGGTCATTCCGATTACATATAGTTACCATACGAAGTATTGCTGTATGCCGTATGCTATTGTGTATGTACACTATGACGTTTGCAAGTACCTTTTATGCTTAATGTTTTTGCATTTTTATTCCATGTATTGCAACTTTTCTAATACCTCAATAAAAAATATTGTTCAAAAATTGCACGACCGCGCAATTGTCAGTTAAAACGACACAGTGCCAAATCGCAAAAAGTGGCCTGGTCATTGACCAGCAAAATGGTCCAGGGCTGAAGTGGTTAACAAAAGAAGCTCTTTGGGGGAGAAAAAGGTTCAGCCATAGGCCAACATCTTTTGTTTCCCATTTCAAAGTAGGATGGACTGCTAGTTTTTGGCTGAAAGAATCATCATACAGAGGCGCATGCACGGAGCCTAAGAAGACGGTAATGCTCTGTTAGAGCTCCACACATGTAGGGAGAAAAGCCGCCATACACTGACAGCCCATCATCACGTAAATAACACGGCTTCCTTCTTTAAGCTCCCAAACGCTTGGTGAAATATTTGGGACATAAAATGGGCGGGAGGACCCGCACAAAGATAAAAACTACCCCGAACGGCGGTACACAGCCCCATACCACAGCTAGAATGGTGCCAGGCTTCTCAGCCGCCAGTACCTCAGAGTGCTCCTGCAAGCTAAAACACTCACAGACTGTGTCAACAGGGGAGTCAGATACAGAAACATTTCTGTCACAAAAATCCTCACAGGAAACCTCTGTTTCCCCAAATATTATTAAACAACTTGAGAAAATGCTACAGAAAGCATTAAAACAGACCTCTGAGCACATAACTAGCAGCTAAGAATAGGAGCTGGGAAACCACACTGAAACATTGGAACTCAGGGTAGATGAGAAATGAGAAATTCTGCTCAGGTTTCTATGACTGAAATGGAAGGGAAACTTAACATTGCAAAGTAGATTAGAGGATTACGAAAATCGCGCCAGAAGATCTAATTTATGTATCAGGGGTATACCTGAAACTATTCTGGACCTGAATTCTACTATAACGGCGCTATTTCAAGAGCTAAAACCAGATATACCACTGGAACGCCTGGAAATGGACACTGAGCCCTTATGCCAAAGAAAGCAGATGACCCTCCACGCGATATTATCGCTAAATTCCACTATTATCAAAAGAAAGAGCAACTTCTGGCTGCAGTCAGAGAGAAAGATCTTCTAACATTTCAGGATCACAACTATCAGCTCTTTGCAGACCTTTCACAATTAATCATATCCAAAAGGTGTGCAATGAAACCCCAACTTATGGAACTACAGAGACATAACATCACCTACCAATGGGGTTTCTAGACATGTGCACACTGAAATATTTTGTTTCATAATTTAGTTTTTGTCCAAAAAATAAATGTATTTAGTTACTCCCGAAATTTGTTTTTATTTATTTTGTTTTTCGTTAAAAAAATGCATTATTCCGAAAATCCAAATTAAGGTCGAAACTGTCATTGAAGGCTTATGGTGTCTGTCGAATGTTCTAAGAAAAAAAAAGATTCAACAGAATCTTTAAAAATAAATAACAAAAAGACTCTTTATGTCTCTCTATGTCGAATCTTCATGTCTCTCTATGTTGAATCTGTCATTGAAGGCTTATAGTGTCTGTCAAATGTTCTAAGAAAAAAAAAAAAATATTTGACAGAATCTTTAAAAAAAAAAAAAATATTTGACTCTTCATGTCTCTCAATGTCAAATCTTCATGTCTCTCTATGTCAAACCTTTATGTCTCTCTATGTCGAATCTGTCATTGAAGGCTTATAGTGTCTGTCAAATGTTCTAAGACAAAAAAAAAAAAGATTTGACAGAATCTTTAAAAAAAATAAAAAATTTGACTCTTCATGTCTCTCAATGTCGAATCTTCATGTCTCTCTATGTCGAATCTTTTCTCTCTATCTAGAATAATATTGGACTAATAGAGTTAAGGTTAGGCACAATCGACCACAATGAAAACTAAAATAAAGCATTTGTTCATGTTGGATCTTTCGTTTTTCCTTTTCTGTGCTTCGTTATCGTTTGTTAAAACGATAACGAAAATACCTGAAATTCGGACAAAATGCATTCAGACGAAAATTAATGCACACGTCTAGGGGTTTCCCATTTTCCATTTGTTCCAGCCATCAGGGCCCTAAACGTACCTGCAGGTCACCAGAAGAACTTCAGCAGGCCCTTTAAGATCTACACCTGGTAGATAATATGCCTACCACTTCTACCTCGCGCAGAAGAACAGCTTCAATCTCTTCTCTACGTATCTCATCTCAGTCCCAAGAGAAAAATGGAAACCATCAGTCTCACAAGAGAGGTCGCTTCGCCTCTCCACCTCTGGACTGAGAAGATTCTACTAACTCCTTTTAACCACAATCTAGAAGCAAATTTTTGAAGGATCTCTTCTCAGCTTCATTTGACTCTTTTTCCTGTTCATACAGTTCATGTCACCCTCTTATTCCCAATAACTGAATGCTAAACTGTTAGAATGTTCTCTACCACCAATGCACTAGGTGATAGTGTGCTGTATCCGGTTTATCTGTTATATTAAGCTAGTCCTTATTTGTCTGTCTGAAATCTGGGACCAGGATAATCTCTTGGACCCGGGTTGCAGATATATCTCTTTAACATGGGTTTTTATTTCCAGGTTGGATTGATCAAATTCAGGCATGGGTACCCAGCCAGTGTGTGTAATATCCAAGTTGTATTCCGAATGTTTTCTCAATAAGTAGTTGGACTGATTAACAAAGTCCTTGGTTTGTCCTAGCTCCAAATGTTCACATTGCCCTTTCCAACTTCCATCTTCCTGTATTCCACCTTTAAATCTTGCCATAGCTTACCCCCTACCCATATTCGAGTACACTTATGGTTGGCAATTACCATATGTGTTTTCTATATTATCCACTCCTTTTTCTCTTTTTTTTTAGGAAAATATTGGAGCAATATTATTGTATCTAGCGGGCTTTAAGTAAGCATCTTTGTGATGGTTTTTAGGACTTTTTTCCCTCACGCGGAAGTTCCGTGTGCCCCACCCCACCTCCCTCGGCTTCCCACTCATAATATGTGGGTGGTCAACATAGGCCCTTTATCCCCTGAGGAGGAGTTGTACCCCTTATCACGGGTCATTTTTGAATTTTCTTACAAATCCATTTTAAAAGTATATGATATAATTTCATTTGTTTCTTTCTTCTCCACTCCAGTCTGTCCTGGATCTCATTTCTTCTTGCTTTTCTTCAAGTTCACACAGGCCGTCATGTATAATCAAAGAACCCCAAAGGTTGATGAATACCATTTCCTAACTCATCTATCATGGCATCTTTAAACATGTTTGTTTAAACCCTGAATGTTTAGGGTCTCAATGTACCACAGAAACGCACAAAAGCCTTCCGTTTGTTTCATGCTAAGAAAGCGAACATTGTGTGCCTACAAGAAACACACTTTGCAGTAGAACTCTACACCTACATTTGTAAGCTCCTTTTATCCACAAATATTCACAGCCTCAGCTACTACTAAACAACATGGATCTCTTGTAGCCTTCCCAAGATCCACCCCATTTACACTACATTCTGAAATCAAAGACCCTGAGGGGCGATATTTAATTCTTCTGGGACACATATTGGACACAGAAGTCACTGTTGTCTTATATTATGCACCCATCTTCTGCAAGTACTGTCTATGCATAAAATGGGAACACTTGTCATATGTGGGGATTCTAATCAGGTCCTCCTCCCATTTCTGGACAAATCCCCATGCAATCCCTCTCGGAGTCCAACCAAGATGTCTCTTTCCTCAGCTCTATTCCAAACACAAATTGGTTGACGCTTGGAGGGAATGTAATCCGAATAAAAGGAAATATACTTACTATTCATATCCACATCAAACATTCACTCGTATTGACCATATATTTCTGACCATAGGTATGATAACGGAATTGCTTACATCAAATATTATCCCCGTCCCATGGTCTAATCATAATGCAGTCTTTACTACTATTGCTTCCACTATTCCAAAAACGCAGGATCCTACCTGGTACCTCCCAGATATTTTACTCAAACACCTATCACATAGTATAACAATTGAACAGGCTCTAAAGAAATACTTGACACATAACACGAGTCCTGACATTTCCTCACTAACGCTGTGGGAAGCACCTAAACCTGTGTTGCGTGAAACCTTTAAATAGCAATTTGCATTATTCAAATGGAAATGTAGGAATCTTGCAGGAATTTTTTTTTTTTTGAATCAATAGTTTTTATTGAGAATAAATAGTAAACAAAAAAAAAGGGAGAGAGAAAGAGAACATTTTGTAAATGACAGGGGGGTACAAAGGAAACGATATACACAATAATCAATGCGTAATAACAGATTCCAGTAGTAGTACATCATGTAGGTTTAACAGTATAACTAACTTAAAACAATTTTCGGCCAAACAGACCAACATTCGTCAAATGCCTTACATTTTAAGGAGTTAATAGCTATGAGACGTTTAAAAGTATAGTTTCTATGGACTGCTGTAATAACTTCAGATACGTTAGGGGCCATGTTAGATTTCCAGTTGCATAGTATCAGCAGACGTGTTTCAAAAAAAAAGTGTGTTATGATCGGCCTGACTATGTGTGGGTATTTGTCTATGTTGAGGTGCAATAGCGCCATAGCAGGGTTAGGACATGTTAGAATCCCTGTGAGGGAGGAGATCAGTTGAAAAACTCTGTTCCATAAGCTTCTAACATTAGGGCAGTGCCAGAACATATGTAGGAGGTTCCCTACATGTCCGCATCCCCTCCAGCAGGTGGGAGATGTCCGGGAAAGTACGTGGCCAACCGAAAAGGGGTGTAATGCCATCTGTTTAACGCAGTGGGAGGACTTGTGTACTTCTGTAAATGCTCGCTGCCATTGTGACTCCGAGAAGGTATCACCCAGATCAACTTCCCATTTCAGCATCGCTGTAGTTTTTTTTTTTTTTTGTTGAGTTTAAAGAAGCATTTATTGAAAGGCAGTGCAGTACAAATGAAATCCCCCAATTCACTCTGGGGTACAGTGCATTGTCCAAAATAACAAGATCAGCTAAATAGCCAAAAAATAAACAAAACAAACTGAAAATAACAACCTACAGTTTCTTGAAATGACTATAAAGTTACATACGGATATCCTCCCTGCTAAAGTAGAGAACCACAATTCAACAGAGAATGATATCTCAGTGGAGAACATAATCTAAGGTCGTCGGACCAGACATCCCAGAAGGGTACACACAAAACCTGGAGCCGACTGAAATAACCACATCACCTAACTCTCCACATTTAAAGGGGTCACCCGCAGGGCACCAGAATACCAGTGATCTCCAGAGCCGAACGGGTGCTCCGAACCAAAAACAAACGGATGATCAACAGTTAAACGTCTCCACAATAACTAAGAGGAGCGCAAATTCACTGTATGAAAGCTTCCCAAAGGGAAGTATTGAATTAGTAACGGTTCACAGACAGAAGTGAACGAATGAAAAACTTACTTTGGATGTTCAGTTAGCAACACTACCAAAGAGAAAGGGAGAGGAGAAGAGCAGTAAAGATAATCAAAGAGAAAAGAAAAAGAAGCAGACATATGACAAATAATATAAAATATATACTCAAAAATACTCAGCTCACAGATTAGAGAGTTTTTCATGAATGATTAATTCCCGAAATCAAAGATATTCCCATATGATCTGCCCAGGGCTCAGATGTTGCCTCAAATGCTCTGGTGGTGTCCGTTAAGGTGCTGACCAGTTTCTCCTGTGTCATTATCCAAGATATCTTCCTTTTGGCAGCCGCTATAGAAACTTTTGGAAGCTTCCATGCTCTAGCTATAACAATTTTCGCCCCTGACAGCATAAATGTTATCAATTTTCGGGAAAATTTAGAAAGATTAGGAACATACGCATTCAAAAGAGCTATGTGGGGGACTGTGTCACTGGGGCACCGGAGACTTTTCGAATAAGGGAAAACATCTTGTTCCAAAAACTCCTAATCTTTGGACATTCCCACCAGATGTGCAACATGGTGCCCTGAGCCTGACAACCCCTGAAACAAAGTGAAGAGGTGGAAGGGTACATTATAGCCAACTTGGCGGGGACCAAATACCATCTCATCATGACCTTAAGATTGGCTTCTATTAGCGATACATTTACAATACCTTTATAAGCTCTTAAACCCGCTCTGTGCCATTCGTCCAGGTCCCAGGTATCCTGTAAGTCTCGCTCCCATGCTTCCATATAAGAGAATTTAGAAGTGGGTTCCGAAAGTGATAGATATATTATAGTAAATTCCCCTTTATGTGCCTTGCCCTGATCACACCATTGATCATAATTAGTGAACTCTGGGGGTTTCAGTTTATTATGCCAAATCAAATTCAGAAAGTGGTGTATTTGGAAATGTCTGAATTTCTCAGACTCCGTTAGATCTAACTTTTCCAAACAGTGCTGGAGAGAGATAGGGCCAGAGGAGGTGAAAAAGTGTCCAATCCTATACATCCCCTTGTTAAGCCAACATTTAAATGCCTTTATATGCAGTCCTGGACTGAACAATGGATTGTAGAACAGAGGGGAGAGTGGTCTAATGTCTGATGTCAATGAGGAGAGGTGTTTCATGTCACCCCAAAGTTTCAGCGATTGTGACAGTGTAGGTCATAAAATCGGTGGTCTGGATTTGCTAGGACACCAAAGTAGAAAATCAAGTGTATGTGATGGAACCACCTGCCGTTTTATAGTGATCCGGTCAGGTTTTTTACATCTAGAGTAAATTATTGAAAGTTGGGCGAGCCTAGCAGCCTGATAATACTTAAATAGGTTGGGTAGACCTAGACCCCCCCCCGTGTTTTAGGACTAAAAAGGACAGATCGAGATAGCCTATAACCCTTTTTTCCCCAGATAAATGTAATAATCTTCCCCTGGAAAGAATTAAGATGTTCTCTACTGACCACTATTGGGAGAGATCTAAATAGATAAAGGAGTTTCGGGAGCAGGGTAATTTTTATTTAGTGGATTTTACCCAACCAGGAAATCTTATAATGAGACCATGTGCGGAGATCACTCTCCAAAACTTGGTACATGGGGGGGGGGGGAGTTTTCCATATATAATAGTTCAATCTTAGGAGTTACATTTATTCCTAAGTATCTGATCGAGGCAGTACTCCAAGTGTGTTGGAAAGATGTTTTAAGCCGGTCAACCATAGAGGATTGTAGGGAAACGTTTAGCGTAAGGGACTTAGACATGTTCACCCACAAACCCGATATCTTACCAAAGGACTCTAAAAGTGAATTTATTTTGGGCAATGACGTGATTGGTGAAGTGATGAAAAGGAGTACATCATCAGTGAACAGGGCACACTTCTGTACTGCCTGACCACATCTAACACCCTGAATGTTGTGGTCTGATCTTATTGCTATTGTCAACGTCTCAATGGCAACAGTAAAGATCAGAGGGGACAGAGGACAACCTTGCCTTGTCCCTCTGGAGATATGAATGGGTTCAGAATAGTACCCCTATAGCTTGATTCTAGCTTCCGGTTCGGATTAGAGAGCCTTTAACAGCCCCAAAAAGGAGTTGCCAAAACCTCAACGTTCTAAAATTGTAAATAAATATGACCATGAGAGAGAATCGAAGGCCTTTTGGAGATCTAATAAAAGTAAAAGACCTTCTTGTTTAGAGCCCCCGTCCCATCCTGATTGGAGGATAGATATTATATCTACTGCTCTCCTTACTTGGTCGGGGCCCTGTCTCCTGGGTATGAATCCTACCTGGTCCTTGTGGATGTACAGATTAATAAATGAACTAAGTCTATTAGACAATATTTTGGTAAGAATCTTCAGATCGTTGTTAATTAGTGAAATGGGCCTATAATTTTCTACTCATTCGGGGTCCTTATCGGGTTTGGGGATTACTGTTATGTAGGCTGCATTGAGAAGTGATTCAATCGGATCTCCCTTCCGTTTTGAGTTAAAAAATTTGGTAAGGTAAGGGGCCAAAATGTTCACAAAGGACTTATAATATTGGATGGAGAACCCGTCCGGACCAGGGGCCGACCCTCTTTTTAAGCCTTTAATGACTTCCATAGTTTCCTCCGATTTAAGAGGCGCTTCAAGTAAATCAATGTGTTCCTTACGAAGAGAAGGTATAGGAAGATTATCCAAGAAGGAATTTATGGAGCGAACCTTAGCCATATTGGGCCAGATTCAGCAAAGGTTACGCTGGCGGATCGAGTGATCCGCCAGCCTAACTGTGGCTTTGAGCCGGCGTTTCTGTTTTCTGTAACCAGAAAACAAGAAACGCCGGGTTGAAGTTCCGATGCGAGCAGCGTAACTGAGTTTCGCCATCGCATCGTTACTTCAACTTAAAAATGGCGCCGGGGGCGTTCCCGCCGATTTACGCTCAAAAAATATGTTAATGAGCGGAAATCGGCAATTCACGATCGAAATCCGGCGCGACGCAATGACGATACGACGTTTCCGGACGGGATATGCGGCGCATAGATATACCTACATGGGGCTGGAGTATCCTATGTTAGGTATAGGCGTCGTCATCGCGTCGGAAAAAAAAAAAACGTCGCTTGCGTAAAACGGTCATGAATGGGAATGTGACGTCATTGACGTTCATTCACAGATTTTGGAGCATGCGCACGGGGATGTTTTGACACTCGACGCATGCGCAGTACGTTGGCGGCGGGATCGCGCGTAGTTAGCATACTACACGCCCCGTACCCGCGACATTTGAATTCCGCCGGCTCATTTGTGATGCGCTGCCGCAACTTTAGGAGCAAGTGCTTCGTGAATGACAGCACTTGCTCCTAAAATTTCGGCAGCGCAACGCAAATCAGAAGCGTTACTCCAGAGCAAAGATGCTCTGGAATACGTGAATCTGGCCCATTGTTTTTCTGATAGAGTTTAGTATAAAATTCCTGAAATGACCGTATAATACGTTGGGGATTAAGAGTTGAGGAGCCGTCCTGTTGTCTAATTTTAGGAAGAGTGTATGAATGTAATTTAGGGGAAAGTCTGTTGGCCAACATCGTACTCATCTTATCTTACTGCGAGTAGAATTTTGCACCTGACCATCGGATGGATCTCTCAGCTTTGACCGTAAGAGCTAGATTTAAGGCTAATCTTGCATTGTCAAGTTGCGATACAAGAACTCGAGAAGGATCTTTTTTATGTTGTTTGCTGAGGGATGTATATTCCCTCTCAAGTTTCTCGACTTCCAAGGCCTTTGCTTTTTTTCAAATTGGATACTAATTGGATGATCTTTCCCCGGATCGAGGCCTTATGGGCCGCCCAAAGGGTCTCGGCCGAGATTCCGTCTGTGCCATTAAAGAGCCTTTTCTATTTCAATCACTATTATGGGGTCATTAAGCAACGATTCATTAAGCCTCCAGTGAGAGACAGAAGGTCTATCAAAGCATCTCCGTATGGTCATTACTACCATGGAATGATCCGATAGAGCAGTGTCTTTGATGACGGCCTTTCGCACTGCAGGAATGTGTAAAGTAGAGACAAAAATGTGATCAATCATGGAGTAACTCAAATGGGGGTTCAAAAAGTGTGTGTAATCCCGTGCTGTTAGATTAAGTTCCCTCCAAATGTCAACAAGCCCTTGTTGGTAAATCAATTTAGCTATCTTAGAACTAATCTTGGCGGGGCAAGTTAATTGTTTAGACGGCATCTTTGACTTATCTAAACTTTGGTCGAAAGCGATGTTAGAGTCTCCTCCGAAAATCACTGTGCCCTCCAATAATTTTCCCAAAGTTAGAAACATTGGCCCAGATTCACAGAGCGATTACGCCTGCGCAACAGGAGATGCGCGTGCGTAAGTCGAAATGTGCGCGTGTGTTTCGATGCACGGCATCCCCAGAACGAGATACGCAAAAAATCTACTTTTTTTTGTTCCGCGTAATTTCGTTAGACTGGCGCATCCGTCCGCGCAAAAGTGCGCTAGACAGACCATTGATTTGCTAGTCAAATATGCTAATGAGGGACTAACAGGGATCCACAAAAGAACGTTGGGGCAGCGCAGGCGACACAGTGTGCGCAACAGCAAAATGTCCTGTCTAAAATTAGACCATATAAAAGCTGGTCTAAAAAGAGAAAAAAAGTCTACTTGTTAGATAAAGCAACACTGTTAGTGAGGAACTCAGCAGTCACACGTGTTGCACAACAATCTGTATGCCAACATGCTACTAAAGTCACGTTTCCGATGCCTGGATAAGTCTGGGGGTACCCTCTTGTATTCCCCAAACTTTGTGTGCCAGATCATCGGTGCATGTTGCATTCTGCACAACTTCGCAGAAAGAAAGGGCCTGCAGATTGGCCTACGTGATGACCTGACCCCTGAACCAGACAATCCCCCCCTAACCGAGGCTACCCCATCTTCTGAGGGTAGAGCAGCCAGGAGACAGCTCACATTGGGCATCTTTGCACGTTAAACACACACATTAATCATGGCACAATGAGAATGCATGCATGCACACCACTGTGGTCCCTAGCACACACACCCCACATCCACATCAAATTGGATTGGCACCAGTCCACCATGCAGGACTTGTGAGCAGCAACGCCACGCCAAGGCTCCAATTATGTCACTGTAATTCATACACCATTCACACGGACCTGGGGATCACTTCTCCCTGGTCCTGGGGAACCCTTCTCCACCAAAATTGAGGGTGACACCCCTTTTCCGGCAGGAATGTCACCCCCACATTCAAACAGCATTCACAACCCAAAAAAAAAGAAACAATTACCTGCAAAAGCAAAAATTTTCCAGCAAAAAAAAAAAAAAGGGGAAAAAAATAATTAATGCCCTTTACGTGAGCCACGCCTGGGGCGCCCCCGGCCACGGCCCCGGATTCTCAGGGGAGACTCATGGGGGAGGGGTAAAACTGGGGAAGGAGGAGCAGCCCCTGATCTCTGCCCACCTGGCGGCCTGCCCTCCAAGGCCACGGCTATTCTGTCCAGGGCAGCACCAAGTGTTGCTGTGTTGGCCTGGATAGCCTGGGTAAGGGCCCTCACATCCTGCCCAACGCCTGCTGATGTAGTCTGCAGGTCGTTTAGGCAGGTTGTGAAAGCCCGGATGTGGGAGTCCAGGTTCCCCAGCGTATCCTTGATGGAGGACAGGCTCTCCTCCATCCGCACCAATGTCTGGCTGACCTGTCCCAGATGGCGGGTCTGGAGGAACTGGTCCCTTCTCAGAGTGGCGGGCAGGAGATCGGCCAACCCCCTGGTGTTCTGGGATGAAATCCTGCCTCCAGCTGATGCTTGTGGCCGGGGAGAAGGGGAGGCCCTTGTGAGGGGAGCCATGTTGGGGGAGGAGGGGGGGGCTCCCCCTTAAGGAGGGCTGCCTGCTGCCAGCCAGAGGGGAAGAGTCCTCAAAAACCAAACGTCCAGTGCCTGACATGGACTCCTCCTCCTCATGATTCTCCTCCTCCTCATGATTCTCCTCCTCCTCTTAAAACCTCCTCCGCGGACTCCGGCCTTGTTGGGGGGGCCTCATTAGGCTGCTGTCCTGGGGTTGGTGCGGTCAGGCCAGATGGCCCTGCACCCTCCTGCACATCTGTGGATGACACAAAACATTCACAGGTTGGAGGATCCACACACTTGCCACATATTCCCTTTCACCCCCTCCCCCACACATGCTACACACCTGATATTAAAAAAAAATACTTACCTGGCACCACGGGCTCCGGACTTGAGTCAAAGCCGGGCAGGCCCTCAACTTCATGCCGATGAAAGGTCAGGGCCACCGCACGCTCCTCCGCTGTCAGCCTAATACGGCATGGTGGGCCCCCTCCTGTGCCCCTGGCATGGGCATGCATTCTGGCCAGCTTCTGTTTGACCAGACGCCGGAGGTCATTGATTTTTTTGTCAATCCCAGACCGGGTCCGTGTCTCCCCCTGCCCCGCTGAATTGACCTGCTCAGTGATCCTATCCAAAATCTCCCTCCTCCTGGCCGGGGTGGTGTTGGCACTGTCCGGGCCGTGGAGGAAACGCCCATACTCGCTAATGGCCTGGGCAAGAATTTGTTTTTCCCCAACTGTAAAATTGAGCTTTCGTTTTCTCTCTGTCATACTTCCAAAAAAACTCACTCCAGTCAACAAAATTCACTCACAAAAACAAGCACAACCAATCAAGCAAGAACACACACAAAGAGAAAACTACTCAGCAAGAAACAGTCACAAAAACAAACAGCAAAAAAACAACAGGAAAACAAACGAACAGAAAAATATCAATCAAACAAACAGTCTCTCAAACACTTATCAAAAAACACTTTCAAAGATCTACTAACAAACACTTGATCACACAGAACACTAATCTGACAACTACAAAACACACCGCAACGAACAACAGGACAAAATGTACTTTTGCAATGCAAGTGCGTTTGTGTGTGGCTATTTATGCTGTTTGCGTAGTTCACAACGTTGCCCTAGTCCATTTCCAATTTCACTGATTGCGCCGCTCCCGAGTTGTGAGCATGCGCACAGCGGAGCTGACCATGGTCTCCTTCAAGCGCGCATGCGCGAGCCGGCCGGCCCTTCATTTGCATGGGGTCACGGCTCATTTCAATGTAACCCGCCCACGTCCTTCCCAATTTGTATTACTCCGCCTTACGCCTCTGAAAAAACGTTACGCATTCGCAATTTCCTGCGCAAAAGCTACGAGAATAGGGTGATTACGCGGCAAAATTGCGCAAGTCTAGCGTAAAGGCGGTGCGCTACGCCGGTCCAATAATGCGCAGATGTACCTGAATCTGGGCCATTGTCTGGAAGAACGTAGTTTAACCCTTGTTAGGGGCGTAGTAAGAAACAAAGGAGAATAATTGGTCATCAACCAATCCCTTCACTAAGATGAACCTCCCCTCGGGATCTCTATGTACTAACAATGATTTGAACTTACTCGTTTTGGCAAACAATATCGCTACTCCCTTTGTTTTACTTTCAGCATTCGCTTAAAAGAATTGTGGATATTGTGAATGCAAGAAGGAAGGGGATTACCTTCTCGGAAAGTGAGTTTCCTGCAGTAATACAACTTCCATCTTTTGTGTGTGATAGGATTGCAAATTTTTTCTCCTCTTGGTGGGCGAATTTAGGCCTTGCACATTATGTGAAACCACTTTCAAGGGCTGATTTGTTACGTAATTATGAGGCATGGAGCATGGGAAAGGAGAGCTTAAAAGAAGTTGGACTCACCACTAGCGGCCATGGAAGCTGTGATGTCGGGTAATGTAGAATCCTGGAACCTGGATTAGCACGGTTGAGCTGGAACATCTGTGAGCTGACGAGGAAAAGAAAGAAATTAGGAAGAATGCGAAAAAAGATAAGACAAAGAAAAACACGTTGACCCAACCTGGGTCTGTAAGGTTGGTAGGGAGCAAAAACCCTACCAGTCTTACCCAAAAACAATCCTTCAAGGTCCTCACAACGGACCAACAGTCCATCCTCCAAAAAAATAGAGTCTATAGCAGTATGAATTAAACGGATCCATCAATCGGGAAAGAACAGCATGGGACAACTAAAAGTCCTCTCTGAAAAGCAAAAAAATTAAAAATAAAAAATACAAGAAAGGGGGAAGAATTATCATGGAGGCGAAGTCCAAGGCACCAGGGACATTAAGCACTAACCAAAAAAAAAGAAGATGGGGCAGTAAAATGATCGGATGTGCTAGTCCCGTACAGAGACATAAGAAAATCAGAGCCTTCCGTCTCAGGTGTGAGTATAGTCCTTAGTACGTCTGGATTTGGTGGTCTTCCATGTGGGAGAGATTGGGCTAGTGGGAGTAGGGCGCTTGGAGGTGCCCACTTGGAGATTAGAGGTGTCCATTGCTGAGTCTTGTGTGATAAATTTCAAATCCAACAAAAGCCTTTCACCTTCATGGAAAGATGAAAAAGAGTGAGTTTTCCCCTTGTGTGAGAACAGCGAAAGGAAATGCCCACCAATATTTGATTTCCCGTTGCGAAAGAATTGAAAGCAAAGGCTTAAGGGATCTGCGCCGTTGTATTGTCGTAGGAGAGATGTCCGCAAAAATCTGGATCTCGGAGCCTTGGAACGAAAGGTGGGAATTTTGTTGCGATATTTTCATTATCTCCTCTTTCACGCTGTCACGTACCTGGGTGAAGTCCGAAATGACGAGGTAAGCCTCTCTTGAATCTCTGGCCCTGGTCCCGCTGAGAGTGGAGACAGGAGAAACCAAGGGCCAGGGGAGACATGAGTGCCTGCAGATGTAACTTGGGAAGCCCGCAGCCGGTGATGTGAATCTTGCAAGGCAGGAAGTCGCAGCAGTTTGCAGGGACAAAGTCGCAGCAGGTTGCAGGGACGAAGTCGCAGCAGGTTGCAGAGACAATGTCAGGGATTCTAGATGGACCAGGACTGTGTGCCTACACTGAGGAGACCAACACTGTATATAGTGGAAAAAGGTGTTTATTTACAAAGGTGAGAAAATAAGTGCACGGATAACACAAAAGCTATATACACGTTCAGGGAGAATGCAATACTCATAAGCCAAAGCCAAGCCGGGGTCAAATACCAGGAGATCATTCAAAGAGGCTGCAGACAGGGAAGGGGCAGGAAGGAAATGTCCAGGAGAGGGATCGGGATCAGGTCAGGACAGGACAGATCAGATCAGATCAGATCAGATCGGATCAGGTCAGGTCAGAGGTCCAAAGCAGGTTCAGGGTCTGGTTAAAAAAAAGATACCAGGGCGAGTTCTGTTTGAACTCGCCGGGTATTTATAGTGGGTGTACTGATTGGGTTCAGGTCACACCTGAACGGAGCAAAGGCCAGGTGTTCCACACTGCCAGGGTCCATCCGCTGGTGGAGGTCAGTACTGCATCCCAAAGGTGATATACCAGCAGGGGGAAGTTCCCCTGACAGCTCCGAACTGCCAGGAGACCCCTGCTGGTGGGACGCAGCACTGCAAGACAAAATATCAATAGCACCAGCGGATGGACCTTTTCCTGACAGTACCCCCCCTCAAAGGAGCGGCCTCTGGACGCTCCAACTATCCGTTGCCGGGGAAAGTCCAGAGTGACCAACTGGGCAATGGGAGGCTTGAGCCGAGAGGTGGGTACATCCGGGTCGTCGAGCTGTGGAGCAGGCACCGGGTCAGCGAACTGGGCAGCAGGCTCCGGGTCAGCGAACTGGGCAGCAGGCTCCGGGTCAGCGAACTGGGCAGCAGGCTCCGAGTCAGCGAGCTGGGCAGCAGGCTCCGGGTCAGCGAGCTGGGCAGCAGGCTCCAGGTCATCGAGCTGGGCAGCAGGCTCCGGGTCATCGAGCTGGGCAGCAGGCTCCGGGTCATCGAGCTGGGCAGCAGACTGGAGGTCATCAAGCCGGGCAGCAGACTGGAGGTCATCAAGCCGGGCAGCAGACTGGAGGTCATCAAGCCGGGCAGCAGACTGGAAGTCATCAAGCCGGGCAGCACACTGGAAGTCATCAACCTGGGCAGCACACTGGAAGTCATCAACCTGGGCAGCACACTGGAAGTCATCAACCGGGGCAGCACACTGGAAGTCATCAACCGGGGCAGCCCACTGGAAGTCATCAACCGGGGCAGCACACTGGAAGTCATCAACCGGGGCAGCACACTGGAAGTCATCAACCGGGGCACCACACTGGAAGTCATCAACCGGGGCAGCACACTGGAAGTCATCAACCTGGGCAGCACACTGGAAGTCATCAACCTGGGCAGCACACTGGAAGTCATCAACCTGGGCAGCACACTGGAAGTCATCAACCTGGGCAGCACACTGGAAGTCATCAACCTGGGCAGCACACTGGAAGTCATCAACCTGGGCAGCAGACTGGAAGTCATCAACCTGGGCAGCAGACTGGAAGTCATCAACATGGGCAGCAGACTGGAAGTCATCAACCTGGGCAGCAGACTGGAAGTCATCAACCTGGGCAGCAGACTGGAAGTCATCAACCTGGGCAGCAGACTGGAAGTCATCAACCGGGGCAGCAGACTGGAAGTCATCAACCGGGGCAGCAGACTGGAAGTCATCAACCGGGGCAGCAGACTGGAAGTCATCAAGCTGGGCAGCAGACTGGAAGTCATCAAGCTGGGCAGCGGACTGGAAGTCATCAAGCTGGGCAGCGGACTGGAAGTCATCAAGCTGGGCAGCGGACTGGAAGTCATCAAGCTGGGCAGCGGACTGGAAGTCATCAAGCTGGGCAGCGGACTGGAAGTCATCAAGCTGGGCAGCGGACTGGAAGTCATCAAGCTGGGCAGCGGACTGGAAGTCATCAAGCTGGGCAGCGGACTGGAAGTCATCAAGCTGGGCAGCGGACTGGAAGTCATCAAGCTGGGCAGCGGACTGGAAGTCATCAAGCTGGGCAGCGGACTGGAAGTCATCAAGCTGGGCAGCGGACTGGAAGTCATCGGACTGGCAAGCTGGCACAGCAACATCAGGTTGGCAGGCTGGCACAGGAACATCGGGTTGGCAGGCTGGCACAGGAACGTCAGGTTGGCAGGCTGGCACAGGAACGTCAGGTTGGCAGGCTGGCACAGGAACGTCAGGTTGGCAGGCTGGCACAGGAACGTCAGGGTGGCAGGCTGGCACAGGAACGTCAGGGTGGCAGGCTGGCACAGGAACACCAGGGTTGCAGGCTGGCACAGGAACACCAGGTTGGCAGGCTGGCACCGGAGCAGGCTGGTCGGATGTCACAAGCTGGGCGGCTGGCACTGGAACTGGTAGAGCAGCTGGCACAGGGACAGATGGCACCGGGACAGGCTGGGTAACTGGCACGATGGTATGAGTTGGGAAATACTTCCGTTTCTTTTTAGACTTAGTCACTACAGGTTTGTTAACAGAAGTGATGTATGAAGAGGATGGAGATAAGTAAGAGGAAGGATTGGAGCATGGCAGAGACAAAGGGATGGTGACTGGAGGAGGTTTTTGTGGAGTAGTTACAGGTGGATTAAAGGCAGGGTAGGTACAATTAGTAGAGACTGGGTAGTAATATTTGGTGGGATGTGGAATTATCTGGGCTGGAGTTGCCATTGGTGATGGACAGATGGATCCTTGGGAAGGCAGGTGGTTACTAGTAGGACTGGAACGGACAGGTGGATTAAAGGCAGGGTAGGTACAATTAGTAGAGATTGGGTAGTAATACTTGGTGGGAAGCGGAATTAACTGGGCTATAGCTGAGGTTGTCATTGGCAATGGACGGCTAGAACCTTGGGAAGGTAAGTGGTTAATGGTAGGGCTGGAATGCAGTGGCTTGGCTGGAAGCAGGAGATCTGACCATGCCTGCAGCACAGGTTGAACAAAGGCTGGTTCACACGCACCTTGTTTAATCAGAGCCTGCACACAATCAATACACTCAGATAACTTTTGCTGGGGACAGGAGGAATAATGCTCATCAAAATAAGCCGGATCATCCTCTAATAACCACACCAGGGATTCAACTTGGTCACGACTAAAGGGGGGAGAGAAATCATCGCTACCATCAGGAATAAATGACAGGGCCGGCTTAACACACAACCGAATTAATGCCTGAACATCATCAAAAGTCATGTACCCCTTATCCACCCAGGAATGAGCCGATCGGATAGTTTTCATCAGTTGGTCACTAGTCCAACCCTCCAAAACCTGGCGACAAGCCCCCTCATCCTCGTCTGCCAGCAGAGAAAGGTAAAGGATTTCATTGTAATCCATGTTTCAACAAAAACGCACTACAACAGGATGGTTCCCTATGCAGGCACGTCTGGTCAAAATGGCCCTGGTATACTGTCAGGGATTCTAGATGGACCAGGACTGTGTGCCTACACTGAGGAGACCAACACTGTATATAGTGGAAAAAGGTGTTTATTTACAAAGGTGAGAAAATAAGTGCACGGATAACACAAAAGCTATATACACATTCAGGGAGAATGCAATACTCATAAGCCAAAGCCAAGCCGGGGTCAAATACCAGGAGATCATTCAAAGAGGCTGCAGACAGGGAAGGGGCAGGAAGGAAATGTCCAGGAGAGGGATCGGGATCAGGTCAGGACAGGACAGGACAGGACAGATCAGATCAGATCAGATCAGGTCAGGTCAGAGGTCCAAAGCAGGTTCAGGGTCTGGTTAGTAAACAGATACCAGGGCGAGTTCTGTTTGAACTCGCCGGGTATTTATAGTGGGTGTACTGATTGGGTTCAGGTCACACCTGAACGGAGCAAAGGCCAGGTGTTCCACACTGCCAGGGTCCATCCGCTGGTGGAGGTCAGTACTGCATCCCAAAGGTGATATACCAGCAGGGGGAAGTTCCCCTGACAGCTCCGAACTGCCAGGAGACCCCTGCTGGTGGGACGCAGCACTGCAAGACAAAATATCAATAGCACCAGCGGATGGACCTTTTCCTGACAGACAAAGTCGCAGCAGGTTGCAGGGACAAAGTTGCAGGTACCCGGGAAGTAGAGCGGAGCAAAACAGGAGACAGGATCGTGGTCGCATGGAAAGCCGGGTTCAGCAACGAGCGGGCAGTGAGGTACAAAGTCATCAGGCAGGAAACAGGATCACGTGGAGAGCCGAGATCAGGAACCAAGAGTCAGGGGTGAAGCGAGTCCGAGAGCAAGGTCTAGGGAGCCGAGGATCAGTAACCGGGATCAGGAGCACGGGAACAGGCACAGGTCACAGGAACCGGAACCGCTGAGATCCGTCAGCACTCGGCTGGTGTCAGTGCAATCTTTAAATAGGCTGTCTGGCGCCAACGGACGCGGGCACGCACGCGCGTGCTCCCGCACGCTCCCGCAAATTTGCGGGGACAACTCTATTGGATCCCTTACATTGCCCCCTCCCTATGGGCAGCCTCCGGATGCCCCTCAGGGGGTTTTTTTTCGGACGGCGCTGGAAAAAGTCACAAATCTTTTGTGGGGCATGCACATTGGAAGCTGGTTCCCAAGAGTTCTCTTCCGGGCCATAACCCTTCCATTTAATCAAGAATTGCGTTTGACCCCTTTGGTCTTGAAATCCAGAACGGCTTCAACTTCATACTCCTCGTTGCCTTCGACGAGAAGTGGAGGAAGGTTTTCTGGATCCCGATTGGAAAATGGGTTAGGCACTGTTGGTTTTAGTAGGGAGATGTGGAATACTGGATGAATTTTCAGGCTTCTAGGTAGAATTAACTCAAAGGCCACAGGGTTAATCTTCCTTTTAACCGGGAAAGGCCCCAGAAACTTTGGGCCAAGTTTCCGGGAGGGACAACTCAGCTTTAAATTTGCAGTAGACAACCAGACCTTGTCTCCTGGTTCCAGATTTAGGTTACCTCTCTTCTTTTTGTCAAAGAACTTCTTGTTGCTCTCTTGGGCTTTAGATATGGTATCCTGGAGTAATTTGTTGTTGGTGTTGAAAAAGTCTAGTCTGTCTTGTACGGCAGGTACGGAGGACTCAACAGGCAGTTCAGGCAAAAAGGAGGGATGATAGCCATAATTGGCGAAAAAGGGTGATTGCTTGGTAGCAGAGTGAATAGCGTTGCTGTAAGCAAACTCCGCCAGTGGGAGAAGGGAAGACCAGTCATCCTGAGAGAAGGAGGAAAAGTACTGCAGGTACTGCTCCAAGGTTTGATTAGTTCTCTCCGTCTGTCCATTAGTCTAGGGGTGGTAAGCAGTGGACAGACAGAGTTCGATGTTTAATGCTTCACATAGGGACCTCCAAAATCTGGAGGTAAATTGCACCGCGGTCGGAGACAATGTTGTCAGGGATCCCATGCAGTTTCACGATTTCTCTGATAAATGTGGAAGCCGTCTCTGCGGCAGAAGGGGTGCCTTGTAAAGGAACAAAGTGTGCCATCTTGGTCAGACGGTCCACTACAACAAATATAGAAGTGAAGTTCTCAGGCGGGGGAAGTTACACAATAAAATCCATAGAAATCATGCTCCAAGGTTTCTTGGGCACCGGAAGGCTTTCAAGTAGGCCCCAAGTCTTGGCTCGGCTGGTTTTGCAATGTAGACATGTCGCACAAGATCTCACATATTTGTTACAGTCCTGTATCAGGTCGGGCCACCAAAAAGAATGGGAAATTAAGTCTATAGTCTTGTGGATACCGAAATGGCCTGCCAGGGGATGATCATAACACCGTTTGAGAACCGAGACTCTGAACTGCTCCGGGACAAAGATCTGTTCCTTGTGATAGTAGAGCCCATCCTTAAACTGGAGAGGTAAATCTGGGGATGGGGGATGCTCAGTCACATCTGTCTTAATTTGGAACATTAGGTCTGACTGAAGAAGAAGAAAGTTCTTGGCTGGCAAAATGGTGTGTAGCTCTGAAGGTTGCACTGAATCATGGAACATGCGCGAAAGCGCGTCTGGTTTGCCATTTTTAGAACCAGGATGGAAGGTAATATGAAATATGAACCGGGAGATGAATAATGCACATCTTGCTTGCCGGGGTCTTAGTCTCTTTGCTGTGCTCAAGTATTCCAAGTTCTTATGGTCTGTGAAGATGAGAATAGGGTGGGCGGCTCCTTCCAACAAATAACGCCATTTTTCAAGTGCAGCTTTAATGGCCAACAGTTCCCGGTCTCCAACATCATAGTTCCTCTCAGAAGGATTCAATTTTTTGGAGAAAAAGGCTACGGGATGCAATAAAGATTTAGGATCTTGGCACTGCGACAGAATAGCCCCTACTGCACTTTCGGATGCGTCTACCTCCAAAACATAGGCCAGGGACGGATCAGGATGCTTCAGGATGGGAGCCGAAGTGAACATGGTCTTTAATTGTTCAAATGCTACTTGTGCTTTAGGAGTCCATCGGAAAGGAACATGCTGTTTCGTTAGTTGGGTAATAGGCGAGATAATACCAGAAACGTTTTTAATACATTTTCTGTAAAAATTAGCAAAACCCACGAACCTCTGTACTGCTTTCCTGTCCGTAGGGGCTGGTCATTCCAGAACTGCAGCAACCTTCTGAGGATCCATGGAAATGCCATCAGCAGAGATGACGAGTCCAAGAAACTGTATGGTGCGATTTTCAAAGTCGCACTTCTCAGCCTTGGCATAGAGGTGATGTTCACGGAGTCTACTCAAGACCTTCTTTACATGGGTGCAGTGTAGTTCAATCGTTTCGGAGAATATGAGGATGTCATCGAGATAGACTATGATAAACAGGTCAAGAAAGTCCCGAAATACGTCATTTACCAAATGTTGGAAGGTGGCTGGGGCATTGCAGAGGCCGAAGGGCATAACTAAATACTCAAAATGCTCGAAGCGTGTTCTAAAAGCTGTCTTCCATTCATGTCCTTCTTTAAACCGGACTAAATTGTAAGCACCCCTAAGATCAAGTTTGGAAAATATCTGTGCTCCCCACAACCTATGGAACAATTCAAGAATCAACGGAAGTGGATATCGGTTCTTGACAGTGATCTTATTAAGGTCACGGTAGTCAATACAGGGTCTTAGAGAGTGGTCTTTTTTTTCGACTAAGAAAATACCAGCTCCTGCAGGTGAGGAAGAGTGCCGAATAAACACCTTTTCCAGACTTTCATCTATATATTTGCGCAGGGCTTCTAGTTCAGGTTCTGAAAGCGGGTAGATTCGTCCGAAAGGAATCTCGGATCCAGGTAAAAGTTCAATAGGACAGTCATAAGCCCTGTGTGGGGGCAAGGTATCTGCACTTTTCTTATTGAACACATCCAGGAATTCATGGTAGGCAACAGGCACCAATTTTACAGTTCCAGGGTCCGGACAAATACTAAGAAGGGGAGTAGAGTTACAGATCCTTTCGGGAAAACATTGTACCTGACAATAGTTGGATGAGAAGGAAACTTTTCCAGTGGCCCAGTCTATATGAGGGTTATGGGCTTTTAGCCAGGGTAGCCCCAGAATTATAGGGAACATGGGAGAAGCAATCACATCCAAACAAAGGTGTTCCAGATATCCTGAGGCAGTACGGCAAGGAATAGGTATAATCTCTTGGATTACTGGTCCAGACTTGAGACCAGAACCATCTGCTAAATGAACGATAAGCCCCTGCCTCTTGGAGCATAGAGGTAATTGGTGTAAGGTCGCGAATGCAGCATCCACAAAGCAACTGCAAGCCCCTGAGTCTATAATGGCAGGTACAAGGATAGTCTTTTCTGGTAACTGTAACTGAATTGGTAAAGAGAGATGGTTTGGGCCCCTTCCAGGGAGATGCATCATGTGGCAACAGGGAGGCAGGCTTGGGAGGTTTCAAAGGACAAGTCTGAATAAAGTGACTAGTTCCCCCACAGTAAAGGCATAGTCTATTTTGTAATCGCCGGAGCCGTTCCGAGGAAGACAGAGCTGGTCTAGGATAGCTTACACGTGAGAGTTTGTGGAGCTCCTTATTCTTACTGGACATTTTCAAGGAACCGACAGAACTGGCGGAATTTGAAGAATCGGGACTAGAAAATGCAGGTGGCTTGGTATTGGTCCTCTCTAAATGTCTTTCTCGTAACCGACGGTCAATCTGAATGACAAGATTGATTAAATCTTCCAGGGAGGAGGGTATTCCCACGCGTGCTAATTCATCTTTTAATGGATCAGAAAGTCCACAACGAAATTGATGATGGAGAGCCGCTCTATTCCACTGAGTATCCATACTCAGAACACGAAAGTCTGACACATAATCTTCCACAGCCCTTGGGCCTTGCTGGAGTCTACTGAGTGTGGATTCCGCCGATTGTTGGAGAAAAGGGTCGGCATACAACTGGGACATGGCGGAAAAGAAGGAGTCCATGGTTGCCAGGGCCAGGTCTTGTTGCTCTCGAAGATGATGGGCCCAGGAAAGAGGCTCTCCAAGTAGCAAGGTGATGATGAAACCCACTTTAGTGTCTTCGGAAGAGAAGGTTTGGGGTAGCAAGGAAAAATACAGTTCACAGGCATTTCGGAAGGTACGAAACTGTTTGCGATTTCCAGAAAAACGCTCATGCAATGGCACTCTGGGTTCAGGAGGCGTGGTGGCCACACAGAGCTGACAGAAGTCTGTTTGAACTGAAGAGTTCACCACAGGAGGAGAGGAAACAGGCTGATCCCAAAGCTGACCTTCCATCCGATTCAGATCTGACTGAAGTTTCTGTACTGTGTGGGGAAGTGCCGAGAGGGATTGGCAAATGTCTTTGAAAGAAGAGGCCTCCCTTTCAGACTCCATTATTGGCTGACGGATACTGTCACGTACCTGGGTGAAGTCTGAAATGATGAGGTTAGCCTCTCTTGAATCTCCGGCCCTGGTCCCGCTGAGAGTGGAGACAGGGGAAACCAAGGGCCAGGGGAGACACGAGTGCCTGCAGATGTAACTTAGGAAGCCCGCAGCCGGTGATGCGAATCTTGCAAGGCAGGAAGTCGCAGCAGTTTGCAGGGACGAAGTCGCAGCAGTTTGCAGGGACGAAGTCGCAGCAGGTTGCAGAGACGAAGTCGCAGCAGGTTTCAGAGACGAAGTCACAGGTACCCGGGAAGTAGAGCGGAGCAAAACAGGAGACAGGAAAGCCGGGTTCAGCAACGAGCGGGCAGCGAGGTACAAAGTCATCAGGCAGGAAACAGGGTCACGTGGAGAGCCGAGATCAGGAACCAAGAGTTAGGGGTGAAGCGAGTCCGAGAGCAAGGTCTAGTGAGCCGAGGATCAGTAACCGGGATCAGGAGCACGGGAACAGGCACATGACACAGGAACCGGCTGGTGTCAGTGCAACCTTTAAATAGGCTGTCTGGCGCCAACGGGCACGCGCGCGCACCCGCGAATTCTCGCACGCGCTCCTGCACGCTCCCGCGAATTCGCGGGGACAACTCTATTGGATCCCTTACACACGCTATAGAAATGAGGTTTGATCACCACATCCCTGGGGGATCCATCTTTCCTAGGAGGACCAAGGAATCTGTGGGCTCTGTCGAGTTCCAATTTGTGCAGAGTTATTGCTGGTATAAGGGTCTTAATAAGGTCCCTGGCTGCCGCGGGGACATCTGTGATGGATTCTGGCAATCCCCTTACTCTAAAATTGTCTCTCCTGGAACGATTCTCAAGGTCGTCTATTTTACTCAGAGCCGCCTCTAATTGCTCCTGTAATACATGTATGTGTTCAGAGTTTTGGTTTGCCCTGGAAACCATGATATCAAGCTTATGTTCTATTGATTCCATCCTGGATCCCAGGTTTTGGAAATCCATGCGAATGTCATTAGTTATTTTGCTAGCAGTGTTTGCAAGATCCTTTTCCAGCAGATCTGAGGCCGCGTACACACGGCAGGGAATCTCGACGGGCAGAACACATCGTTCCGCCCGTCGAGGTTCCCTGCCGGCCGTCGAAATCGGCGACCCGCCCGTCGGGAATGGCAACCAGCCATTCTTCCGGGCGGGCCGTCGAGGAAATAGAGAGCGTGCTCTCTATTTCGGCTCGACGGGCTTCCCGACGGGAAGCTCGCCGAGACCGTACACACGGCCGAGGTCCTCGCTGGAATGTGCATTCCAGCGAGGTTCTCGCTGGTTTTCAGCGAGAACCTCGGCCGTGTGTACGGCGGCTTGAAAGTTTCAGGAACAGGTCACCTGCATTCAGAGGGATATCATGATGTGGGCCCCCTGGGGTGGTAATGTCCTCCACGTGGGGAGATATTGGCTCTATGGGTGATAGCATGTAGTTGTCCAGCGTTCGCTCAAGGAGCGATTCAGTAGACGCTGGGGATGGAGTCACTGCTGGGGGAATCTTGTGGGTGGCTTGCGATGTGTAGGCAAGGGTGGCTGGTGCAATTACTTGCCTGCATCCCGTGACTCCTCCGCCGTGTGTGTCACGCTGCTGCTTAGTTTCGGCCTGGGACCCCTCGCCGGTGAAACTCGATCCCAGGTCCCAGCAAACTGAGCTGCCTAGCATGGGGGGAGATGCTAAGGTGAGCCCCGATCGATTCCCGATGTCTACGGGAGTCCCTCTGGCATGGATCCGGCTGTAGGGATGTTAGATGGTTGGAAAAGAGCGGAGCTCCCGGCTTACGCGGCCATCTTGGGAATCCCGCGCATGCGCTCCTGCATCGCTGTAGTTTTAACAAATTTTAGTCTGTCGCGCAATGTATTGTAAAAGAAGGATATGCCCTTAGTAGTACTCTGTGCTGTGGAGAAGTAATGCCAAATCTTGCTAGACACAGTCACTGTCGGGGGAGTGTGATGTTTCAGGAAATCGGTGATCCTGAGGCACTTGAAAAGTTTAGCGTCAGGGAGGCAAAATGCCGCATAATTTGTTCCGCAGTTTTGTGTTTTTGGTCATCATATAGGTCTGAAATGTAGGAGATTCCTCCAGCAGTCAAGTCTTTGACGTCCAGCATTGGGAACTTAGCTTCTAGCATGGTCAGGGGGAGTCTGTAGTCAATAGTCTGTAAGTCACCGTGGTGTTGTCCCAGTAGGAACCTCCATGCTTTCAATGAGGCTTGCAATGGGGCTGACAAGGTCGTCAAATTCCAGGGATCCCAGCTGTCGCCTAGGAGAAGTAGGACTAGGTCATTGGTGGGGGACAGTAGTTTTATATATATATATATATATATATATATATATCTACCCAGTGGGGGATGTCAGTTTGTTTAAACCAGTTTTTAATCTGATCGAAACGTGTCGCCCATAGGTAGCCGTAGATGTCCGCCAACCCTGCTCCCCCTGCTTTCTTGTGTAATATCAAGTTATTTCTAGAGCATCTAGCTTTTTTCCCGTTCCATATATATTTCCAGCATAGTTTCGTGAGGCAATGCAAGTAATGATGAGGTATGTGAATTGGTAGGTTGCGGAACATGTATAGGATCTGCGGTAAAATTAGCATCTTGTACACAGTAATCCTACCCAGCCACGAGATTTCTTTTTTAGAGATATCCTGGAGCTGAGCTTCCAGTTTGGCCACTAGCGGAGTCATGTTCAGTTTAGCTAGAGCTGCCGTTTTACTAGTCAGTGAGATACCCAGGTAGGTGATGCTGCCTTTGCACCAGGAATAGGGAAGGTTATTTTGTAGGTATTTTTTCATGTGGGGTTTAACCCCCAGGTCCAAAATTAGTGATTTTGTCAAATTAACCTTATTGTACGAAATTTCTCCAAAAGATGTGAGTGTTGCGTGTGCTTCTACCAGGGAGTCGAGTGGGTTGGTCAGAAGAAGAATAACGTCATCCGCAAACAAGATTATGGTGTGCATATCATGGCCAAACTAAAAGCCTGAGATCGAGGGATTTGAGCGGATTGCCTGAGAAAGTGGTTAAATTACTAGATTAAAGATAATTGGCGAAAGGGGACAGCCCTGTCTGGTCCCATTTTAAATAGTAAAGGGCGAGGACAGGAAGCCGGCCGAGTATACCTGGGCGGACGGGCATGAATAAAGGGATAAGATAGCCTTCAGTATCGGCCCTTGGAAACCAAATTTCTGCAGCACCAATTCCATATATGTCCAGTGGACCCTGTCGAACGCCTTCTCTGTGTCTATGGAGAGCAGCAGAGAAGGCGTTCGAGTACGTTCAGCATGATGAATTATATTTATGATTCTCCTGGTAGCGTCAGAGGTCTGTCTCCCCTTCACAAATCCCAATTGGTCGCGCCTGATAAGAGATGGTATAATGTTCGTGAGCCTCCTGGCAAGGAGTTTTGCATACATTTTGGTGTCTGAATTAAGGAGGGATATAGGTCTGAAATTAGAGGGCGTGGTAGGGTCCTTGCCTGGCTTTGGTAGTGTGACTGTGTGCTGTCAGCATTTCGCAGGGAAGAGATGTGACGTCAGAGGCTTTAGTGAATACTGAGGACATGTGGGGGCAGAACGTTTTGAAATACTCATTGGGAAAGTCATCGAGTCCCGGGGATTTCCCATTGGGTAGTGATTGCATAACATTTTCTACTTCTTGGGCCGTTATTGGTTTATTGACTATCTCCAATTGCTCTTGGGATAAGGACGGGAGGGAGAGCTTGTGCAGGAAGCTTTGTATTTTTTCTGCCGTCGGTTGGGGGGTATTGGGGTCACCATGAAGGTTGTATAGTAAGCCGTAGTACTGAGCAAAGTGGTTGGCAATCTCCTGGGGGTTAGTAATTTTGTGTTGGGTTGCCAAGTATTTACCTGCTCTATTAGCGTTGGCGTAATGTGTTAATTTCAGATGTCTGAGGTGTCGGTCAAATTGGCTCGTCAGGAGCTCTCTAACCTTTTCTCTAAGTATTCTCAATTTTTCAGTTGTTTTGAAATTCTAGTGTGTGTATTTCTGCGAGAGTCGAGTTAAGTGTCAGCGTTCTTTTTCGTTTTTCCCTAGCACCAGTTTGGATTAATATACCTCTCATAAATGCCTTGTGAGCATTCCACGGGACATATGGGTCTACGACCGAATCAGCATTGTCAGAGAAATAATTTGTTATGTGTTGGGTAAGGTGTTTTTGGAGATGTGGTTCTTGTAAAAGTTTGGTGTTGCAACGCCAGATGGGGGTAGAAGAGGAGACACCCTTTTCCGCAATGTGCATAGAAATAGCCGCATGGTCTGACAATGTGATATCATGTATACAAGTTTTTTCTATCTTTTGCAATAGCCATTGTGGGAGAATTAGCTCGTGGGGATCACTTTTCTGAAACACAGTCTGTAAACAGGCACTTTCGTTTTAAGTCTGGCAGCTGCCAGGTTTATTTTACAAAAGGTTTGCAGGTTAAAACAAACAAAACAGTAAACTTAAATCCTTGCCGTCCGGCGCTAACTAAACATCAGGGTCTCCTATCTATACAGTGTGGGGCTGGTCCCCACCACCCACAAAATAAACAACAACGCAAACCTTTTTCTTGCAATGTCTTTAGAGAGCTCCTCACACTCAGGTTCCCTCCTCAGTGTCCCAAAACCAGAGAGCTCCCTTCTGATCTCTTCCTGGTTGTTTTTAAGGTCCACCTGACATTGAACTCCAGTGGACCCAAATATCCGGACCGGAACACCAGAGGCCGTAAAACCCGGCCCGGATTCCGGTTCAGCTTCTCAAAATAGAACGTATGCGCGGTGAAATATATCTATGGTCAAGTATCTCACCTTGCATACCGTCACACCATTTATCCGTTAAGAACATATCAATGCAGGAATATGAACCATGCCTGTTGGAGAGAAACGTATAATCTCGCTCGTTAGCATGGAGGCAGCGCCAAGCGTCAAAGAGTTCCTCTTTGTGCAGCACCGACTGCAGGGACAGGGATCCCTTGGCTTTACCCGAGGATGTGTCCATGAGTGGGTCCGAAGTCACATTAAAGTCTCCGCAAATGAAGAGGTTGCCATACCTCATAGCTTGTGCTTTGGCAAAGACCTTCTTGAGGAAGCGTATTTGGTGCGAATTCGGGGCGTATACTGAGACAATTGTATATGGCCTAGAGTTAATGTCGCCCGTAACAATGATATATCTGCCACCCTCATCAAGAGCAATGTCCTTGGGCTGGAAGGATAGAGAGTTCCTAAAGGCCATTAGGACCCCCCCTTTCTTATTGTTAGGCGTGCAGGCTGCATATACGAATGGGTAGTCCTTGTGCGAGCAGTTAGGTGTTTTGTGTAATTGGAAGTGCGTTTCCTGGACGCATAAAATGTCGGTTTTTTTTCCGCCAGCCTCCTTCCATAGGGAGAACCGTTTAGCCGGATGGTTTAGTCCCTGGGCGTTGATGTATAAGACCTTAATCGTCATAGTAATAGGCTGGTGGTGGGTGGTATGATGTGGTGGTACAGGTACTCACAGTGCCATAGGGAAGTCTCACGAAAGCATCGGTCCTTGGGGATAACGTCCGCCATTGTTCGTCGTCTTTAGTGGTGGTAGACAGAGGGCATCGATCTTCGTCGTGTATATCGAGAAGGCAAAGGTATAAAACAGAAAAACAAAACAAAAACAAGAGTGAAGGAATAATAACTGTCATGAGCATGTTCATCATAAGAAATGGATCTCAAAACTGATCCTTGTGCAGTCGGAGCTGCTAATGCAAGGGGTGGTGCAAAAGGGTATCCTATGTCGATACCTTGAACGCCTGAGAACATTGTGGGTGGTAATGGAACTTGGTCATTGAGCGTCACTAGACTTCTTCTTGCCAGATTTCTTGCGGGATACTCCCTGCCAGTCATTTTGAATTGAGTGCAGGCCTGCATGTTGTGGAGGAGCGACTTGTTCGGGTAGAATGCCCCATTGGCGTAGTACCCCCAAACCTTCCTCTAGTTTGGAGATGAATACAGTGGCTCCGTTATGGGTAATGGACAGGGTGGGCGGGTATTTCCACTTATGCAATATGTAATGGTTTCGCAGCGCTTTGGTGACCGTTAGTAGGTTACGTCTGCGTTGCAAGGTGTTGCGGGACAGGTCCGGTAATAACCTGATGGTAGCGTACTGCAGTGGTAAATTTCCAGACGTGCGTGACGCTTGTAGGATGCGGTCTTTGATGTGATAAAAATGTACCCTCAACAGGACATCTCTGGGTGTCTCTTCGGGTAGGAACGAGGGCTTGGGGTCTCTGTGGATTCTGTCAATGAGGAGATCCTGAGCCGTTAATTCTGGCAGTAAGGTGGAAAACAGGGCCTGGGCAAATTGTTGTAGCTGGGAAGGGGGGACAGATTCAGGGCCCCCCCTTAGTTTGAGGTTGTTCCCTCCTGGAGGCACAAGACAAGGATGTCCACTCTCTCCCTTTTTATTTGTCCTATTAATAGAGCCGCTTGCCCATTCAATCAGATCAGATCCCACAATAACTGGAATACAGCTGGGGGGAAGTCAGCATAAACTTTGTCTGTTTGCAGATGGTATCCTCCTATTTCTATCTTCACCACAAGTCTCAGGCCCCAACCTTCTTCCCATCTTCCATAGATTTTCTGCTTTTTCTGGCCTATCAATTAATTACAAAAAATGCTTATCACTAAATATATCCCTTTCGACTCTAGAATTAAATTCAGCAAAAGTGGGACTACCTTTTACCTGGGCGGAAAAATCAATCCCGTACTTAGGGATCCATCTGACTGCCTCCATATCAGATTGATTCTCAGATTATCCACAGATGCTGAAACAAGTAACAAACCTGTTGAAATCATGGTCCCACCTCCCGTTATCATGGTTTAGGAGAATCAACGCAATAAAAATTACAATCCTGCCTAAATTGCTGAATCTGTTTAGGGTTTTACCAATTCCAATTCCTGCCTATTACTTAAGATTAATACAGAACAGACTCACATGGGACATCCCTCTTATGTCTAAAATCATCCTATGTCCACTAGGGGCATAGGATGACTGAGAAATTATATCTTGGACTACCTGAGATTAGATGATTATGTAATTATTATTCACAATATATTCCAGGATATCTGTAAAGAACTATTTGCTGTTTGATTCTGAACTCAATGGGTTAATTGTAAGAGTGACTCATTCAAACTGTTGGGACACATACTGTTAGATGATAATGTCCTCACCTCCAGCCATCTGTCTGTTCTCTGGGTTAATTGACCCTGCTATTGTGTGAAGATGTCCTGTGTTTACACTTATGATACTGTGTATTGTATAGCAGGAGACGTGACTACACAGTATTCAAATTACACTGTATCTTTTTAGTAAATAGATTTGTAACTTTTGCAAAGAAAGTTATTGCTTTAACTAAACAAAACAAAAAAAAAAGGTAGATTGCTGCATGGCTAACATAATACTATATTTTACATTCTCTGTAGCTGCAGTTATTTATCTTTATTTTGTTCACTGCTATGGCACAAGTAAGCATCAAAATAAAGAAGTTGCATTTTGTTTTTACAATTCAGCAATGAACATTTAAGAAATTGTAAATTCATTTTTGTAAAAGTTTAGACCTACTGTACATATTACTGATTGTAAAAGAATGAAAAAGAAAGAAGAAAATTGTAACTTACAAACTAGAAATGTTGCTTATATACATCTGCTGATTGTACCATGATTTTTTTTTTTATATAGCACTGTAAGCAGCTTTTACCACAATTTTGTGTACTGCGTGTGATTTAACTGCAAACCATTTTAATTACATGCAAATGATACAGAATACATTTATGTCGATTTTTTTACCCCCCCCCCCCCCCCCCATCCAGTGTAGTAATTAAGTTGAAGACATAGCACTTTAATTAGCTTGTTAAGCTAGACATTTTCTTGATTATGTTATTCAAAACAAATCCCAAAATGCAAAAGTCATTGCACCTAATATTGTGATAAATATCTACTGAAAGTTTTAGGCTCACGGGATCTGCCTTTTACAGATATGCATATTAGCTAATATAATAATTGGCAATAAATTAATTAATTCAAGTCTAAATGATCTAATGCTAGGCTATATGATTTATGTAAACATGTTTTAGGTAGATTATAAATTGTTTTTGTAAATATAAAATTAACCTAAAACATTGTTTTATAGTGTTAGATATCTTTTAAAATGTAACAATAGTAGGGGGTGCAATCAGCGCAAAAATTAAAGAATCAATAAATATAATTAAAGTGTACTAATACATGTAAGAATGAAAAACAACTACCAGAGTGTATTTCATATGGATGCAAGCTGAAAACCAAAAAAGGACATTCACCAAATCCCAATTGTAGATATCATATAAATAAAGAAAGCAGTGCAGCGCAAACCTAAATTAGAATGGTATTAAACATACTCATTAAAGTGAAAACAAAGAAAGGAAACATTTCCAAAAAAATATATATATACACAATATGTATATATGAAAGTAAAATCCTGCGACCAGATAATATATATCTTCACCACGTGACTGGTAAACCAATTCAGAAAGTGATCCCTTCACCAGTAAAGATGGGTACTCTGACCTCAGACAGAGGCCTTTGTTTTACCAAAGGTCTAATAGGCTTTGAAATCAATGGTAGGAATCCGGATGGCTCAGAAGTCTGTAATAATCATCCGTAGAACCAGGAGATATGTAGATATCCTCAGTGGCACCACCAAACAAGCATGTACCGATAATATAAAGAAACAAACAAAATCTAAGAGCTTCCGTATAAACCAGATGATTTTAATAAGTTAGGGCGTGCAGGTTACTCACATTTGTGTGAAATAAAACAGGCATGTAACACCATGGGATGAACAGCTCAGACGAAAATCTGGGACAACAGCGAGTGACGTGAAGTGGTTCCTGACCCCCGTAAAAATGTAATTTTTTTTTTGTTTATTAAGTTTTAAGAGTTGTTACAGATATATCCATATTTGACAGTCATAGTTATATTAAATAGTAGCATGTATAGAAAACAGAGAATTAGGGCCGCATTCAGATACATCCATGTATCTTTCCGGCGGCGTAGCGTATGCTATATACGCTACGCCTCCGCAACTTTTACAGGCAAGTGCCTTATTCAGAAAGCACTTGCTCCGTAAGTTGTGGCGACGTAGCGTAAATTGGGCGGCGTAAGGGTGCCTAATTCAAAATAGGCAGGTAGGGGGCGTGATCCATGTAAATGAATCATGACCCCACGTAATTTAAGTTTTTTCTGAATGTCGCATGCACCGTCCGTGGACGTATCCCAGTGCGCATGCACGAAATCACGTCGCAAGTAGTCAATGAAAACGACGTGAACGTAACTTACGCCCCGCCCCATTCCCGAATGATTTCTGCAAACATAGAAAACAGAAAACTGCTCTAATAGGTTTATGAAAAAATTACTAACAAAAGGCTACAGCTGTCGTGTGATAACACAAAGAACATAAACAGAAAAAAAGCAAAGCCGCGCCACTAATTGAACATACTAGACACCATATAATGATAAAAGCAATAAGGAAATACATCCCATATTATATAAATGTTCCGCACAATGGGATATATCACACCAGTCTGTATTGAAAGTTCAGTGTAATATATGTATAGAAGCAATACATGCAGAGACGTCCATTAAAACACCACCACAGTGACGGATAATAGCCTAGAAGTGATCCCTTCACCGATAATGTAATGGCTGCTTACCAGAGGCAAGCTAATTAAAGCGGTTGGCTATAATCCAGCCACGGCCTTGGCGTCCAGAAGATGTATTGTGAAGAGGATTCCCACAGGTCGATCTCATAAGGAAACTCTTAGTCCACCAGAATGTTTATGGGCGTAACTCATGAATCATCCGTGGGAACAGTAAAACAAAGGGTACACCATAGTGTGATTCGGTAATAAAATTGAATAAGTAAAAAACAGTTAGTACTCACAATAAAGTAGTTTAAAAACAGCGTATAAGAATGCCAGCTGGCAAGCGATTGGAGCGATACCTTCCCCCTATGTGGTGACGTCACTGCGCGTTCCCCAGACACGTTTCGTCATCAACAGACGTTTTCAATGAGATGGTCTGTCGCAGTGACTCACAATGTTTAATACCCAGCCCTCGTTGTGAGATGCATAACGAACGCGGCTGGGACACCATCTTTGATATGTTAAACTTGCCCATATTGAGCGATGGGACATGTAACTCTCCGAACGCTTAGTTACAAGAAGGGCATGATTGAAAAATAGATAAAAGAAAATAGAATAGAAATGGAAAGAACCCGTGTATAAATTCGGAACTCTAAGAAACAACATCGTTCCTGATTGGGTCGAATGCTGCACAATGCTGGCCTGGCACAGAGCCGCAAGTCCCCAGACTCGATCCATCAGGACACTCACTGATGCCCCCTAGAGGAATCCAAAAATAGGCGCATTACACCAAAGGGAAATGTTAGAAGCATTCCAACACAGGGAAGTATTAAAAACATTCCTTTATTATCAATCATTCTATTGGGAAATTCATTTATAAGTTCCGCTCAGGCAAAGATAGTATTTCTCTATCCAGACCTGAAGGGTCCAAACCACACCCACTTGGACTCCAATAATATATTTATATTAGTCTAATAGTGAGTTTTAATTACTTAGTATATATAAATTAATTGGCAGTAACAGTTAGTTCTAGTGCTCTCTATTGTGAAAACAATAGCATAGGGCTATCTCACATCTTGTCAAAAAACACTGGCACATAGCCAGGAGTGATCCCATATTGAAAGAGATACTACCCCCCAGACCTCAGGTAGTGTTCAGAGGCGTTCAGTCCATTAGGAACCAAATGGTGGTCAATGTCATTGATCCACCTCATAGAGATATTGGCTTTTTCAACCAACTGAAAGGGTATTACAAATGTAGACGTTGTAGGGTGTGCAGTTTAAATTCAGTTACACAGAGATGTGTGACTGTCTTTTTATCGACAGCTACTGGTAGGGAGTATAAAATCAGGCCTTGCATCACCTGTGCTTCTACGGGTGTAGTGTACTTACTGCAGTGCCTGTGTCGCCTGCAGTACGTGGGCTGGACAAAAAGGACCTTCCAAGTTCGTGTAAACGAACATATTACCAACATTCTGTCAGGGTTTAAAGATCACTCAGTTTCCAACCATTATAGGCTTAAGCATCATAAAGATCATTCCAATACCCTCTTTCTGGGGATAGACAAGTTTAAGCCTCACTGGAGGGGAAGTCATTTAGTAAGAGAAATCTCACGGATGCAAATGAGCTGGATATATCGCCTCAAGACCTATATCCCTTTTGGTTTAAATATAGAGACCGATATAAATGCATTTATTAACCACTTAAGGACCGCCTTCCGCACATTTACGTCGGCAGAATGGCACGGCTGGGCACATGAACGTATATATACGTTGACTTTTGTACCCAGCCGTGGGTCGCAGGCGCGCGCCTGCGACCCGGTCCGAAGCTCCGGGACCGGCACCGTGGGACTCGTGGACCCGATCACCGCTGGAGTGCGGCGATCGGTCCCCGGAGCTGAAGAACGGGGAGAGCCGTGTGTACACACGGCTTCCCCGTGCTTCACTGTGGCCGCAGCATCGATCACGTCATCCCTGTTATAGGGGGACGTGATCGATGACGTCACAAGTACAGCCACACCCCCCTACAGTTGTAAACACACACATAGGTCACACATCCCCTACAGCGCCCCCTTGTGGTTAACTCCCAAACTGCAACTGTCATTTTCACAGTAAACAATGCAATTTAAATGCATTTTTTGCTGTGAAAATTACAATTGTCCCAAAAATGTGTCAAAATTGTCCGAAGTGTCCGCCATAATGTCGCAGTAACGAAAAAAATCGCTGATCGCCGCTATTAGTAGTAAAAAAAAAATATTTAATGAAAATGCAATAAAACTATCTCTTATTTTGTAAACGCTATAAATTTTGCAAAAACCAACCGATAAACGCTTTTTGCGATTTTTTTTTACCAAAAATAGGTAGAAGAATACGTATCGGCCTAAACTGAGGAAAAAAATTTAATTATATATATTTTGGGGGGATATTTATTATAGCAAAAAGTAAAAAACGCAGAGGTGATCAAATACCACCAAAAGAAAGCTCTATTTGTGGGGAAAAAGGGATGCCAATTTTATTTGGGAGCCACGTCGCACGACCGCGCAATTGTCAGTTAAAACAACACAGTGCCGAATCGCAAAAAGGGGCCTGGTCCTTTGGCAGCATTTTGGTCCGGGTCTTAGGTGGTTAATAACGCATAGTATGTAAACATAATATGTGAACTCAGTGTGAAATGCATCAACAGAGGCGTTTTTTTCGACACAATGACATTTTTTTTAATTTGACGATTTGAGTTGTTTTTTGATGACCATTGTGGGCTTTTCTAAGGAAAAGGGATTTTTTACATATTAGGATACACAAGACGGTCCTCCGCCAAGGTAATCCCAGTCTGTGAGGGCAGTTTACTAATAGAGTTCACTAGGGAATTATTGGGGTTTATCCTTCTCCCACCCCCTTTCTTTGCTTGTATAGGGGATACGGGAAGAGGCTCCTGGTAATATAATCATGTTGTTAATTTTAATCACCAGTATTAACTATTAATGCATCTGGTCACTTGATATATAATATTTTTTCACTTAATATATATATTTTTTTTTTCACTTTATATTTTTTGACATCCACTATCCTATCAAGGACACTAAGGTGGGTTGCTACCTTGGTGTGTCGGATATCCCTCTCACAAATTATTCTAATATTCCAAAATTAAAATGGGAATATTTATTATTTTTAAGGAGTGGTGAGGTTGAGTTTCCCTTTTTAAAAAGGAAATTGTCAGGAGAATATAGGAGATCAGTACTGTGTGACTGCACAGAGGAGACCAAACAATATAATTAGTGAAGTGAAAAGGTGTTTATTTACAAAAATAAGTGAGGACAACCAGTGCAACAGCAAACAGTATATATATAGTCAAAGGGAGATACCGTATTCATAAACCAAGCCAGGCCGAGTACATACACGTGGGAAGTCAGCCGATGGGTAAGGATGGGACAGGACAGAGCAGGGAGCGGATGGATGGATGAGCTGCGGGGTACGATCCAGGGAAGACAGGAACCAGGAAACAGGGCGGAAGAGTCCAGGCAGGGATCAGGATCAAGGATCACAGAACAGGATTAAGGCACAAAATCAGGATCAAAAGACAGGGTCTGGTTACAGGCTCAGGTCTGGGAGATATGACGAAAGCAGGGCGAGCTCTGCTTGAGCTCGCCGGGTATAAATAGAGCTGATGATTAAGCTCAGGTTACAGCTGAGCGCAGAAAGGGCTGTGTGCTCCATACTGCCAGGAAGCCTCCGCTGGTGGAGGCCAGTACTGCAGCCCAAATAACAGGCAGTATTACCAGCAGGGGGGACCTTTCCTGACAGAAATATTGTTTTCACAATAGAGAGCACTAGAACTAACTGTTACTGCCAATTAATTTATATATACTAAGTAATTCAAATTCACTATTAGACTAATATAAATATATTATTGGAGTCCAAGTGGGTGTGGTTTGGACCCTTCAGGTCTAGATAGAGAAATACTATCTTTGCCTGAGCGGAACTTATAAATGAATTTCCCAATAGAATGATTGATAATAAAGGAATGTTTCCCTTTGGTGTAATACGCCTATTTTTGGATTCCTCTAGGGGGCGTCAGTGAGTGTCCTGATGGATCGAGTGCAGGGACTTGCGGCTCTGTGCCAGGCCAGCATTGTGCAGCATTCGGCCCAATCAGGAACGATGTTGTTTCTTAGGCCGCGTACACACAACCAAATCTGTCTGCTGGAAACGGTCTGCTAGACCGTCCCAGCAGACAGATTCGATCGTGTGTACGGGCGAGCAGACGGATTTGGCCAGCCGACAGATTTGAAAGCATGCTTACCAATCTGTCGGCTGGGAACCCGTGCGCCCGACATGTCTGCTGGTTAGTACGCTAACCAGCAGACATGTCTTCTCGCACACGCGCCGAATGATTTCAACGCATGCGCGGAAGTGTTTTACTTCCTGGTGCGGTGACGTGGCGGCGTCAACGTCACCGCCGCGTCACCGACACGTCAGCGCGCTGTCTGCTGGCGGGGATTTTGGTTTGCTCGTGTGTACACGCGAGCAAACCAAAATCCAAGCAGACAGATTTGTTCAAATCGGTCGGTCCGACCGATTTGAACAAATAGATTGCCTCGTGTGTACGAGGCCTTAGAGTTCCGAATTTACACACGGGTTCTTTCCATTTTTATTTTATTTTATCTATTTTTCAATCATGCCCTTTTTGTAACTAAGCGATCGGAGAGTAACATGTCCCATCGCTCAATATGGGCAAGTTTACCATATCAAAGATGGTGTCCCAGCCGCATTCGTTATGCATCTCACAACGAGGGCTGGGTATTTAACATGGTGAGTCACTGCGATAGACCATCCCATTGAAAACGTCTGTTGATGACAAAACACATCTGAGAGACGCGCAGTGAAGTCACCACATAGGGGGAAGGTATCGCTCCTATCGCTTGCCGGCCGGCATTCTTATACGCTGTTTTTAAACTACTTTATTGTGAGTACCATCTGTTTTTTTACTTATTACATTTTATTACGGAATCACACTATGGTGTACCCTTTGTTTTACTGTTCCCACGGATGATTCATGAGTTACACCCATAAACATTCTGGTGGACTAAGAGTTTCCTTATGAGATCGACCTGTGGGAATCCTCTTCACAATACATCTTCTGGACGCCCAGGCCGTGGCTGGGTTATAGCCAACCGCTTTAATTGGCTTGCCTCTGGTAAGCAGCCATTACATAATCGGTGAAGGGATCACTTCTAGGCTAATATCCATCACTGTGGTGGTGTTTTAATGGACGTCTCTGCATGTATTGCTTCTATACATAGATTACACTGAGCTTTCAATACAGACTGGTGTGATATATCCCATTGTGCTGAACATTTATATAATATGGGATTTATTTCCTTATTGCTTTTTTCATTATATGGTGTCTAGTATGTTCAATTAGCGGCGAGGCTTTGCTTTTTTTCGATTTACGCAAACGACGTAAACGACGTACAATTCGACGCTGTCCCGACATCCATACTTAACATTGGCTGCTCCTCATATAGCAGGGGTAACTTTACGCCGGACTAACGCTTACGCCAATGACGTAAAATACGACACCCGGCCGCAAGTACATTTGTGAATCGGCGTATCTAGCTCATTTGCATATTTGATTCGTAAATCGACAGAAGGGCCACCTAGTGGCCAGCGTAAATATGCAACGAAGATACAACGGCGTAACAGACTTACGCCGCTCGTATATTAGCTGAATTCCGGCATATCTTTATTTATTTATTTATTTATTTTTTAAAACCTTGACACAAATCAACAAACAAATATACAGTAATTTTACATACAAAGTAAGAAATCCCAATAGATATCCATTGGGCCAAGCTAACAAACGCTAAATCTTATTGATTGTCTTATTGACTGTGTGCAGCTCCCTCCTCCCCACCCTCCCCCTCTTCCCCATACCCTTGAGAGCATACAAACTCGGTGTCAACTAGCACGAATTTGTTACAAGTCGTGTCGTTTAATGTCGTAAGCTAATAGGAGTCAGCAAAGAAGATCTATCTCTTAGAGGAGCTCCCGCCGGAGCCTCATCAGGAATTTGTCCTTATTGGTCAGAATCTCAATAGACATGGAAAGTGTGAGATCAGGTATGGCTATCTGGAATTCCCAGCTACCTACTGCCATGGACCCCATAGTTTGACAAATTTGGAATATTTCCCCAACTTGGTGAAATTAACTTTTTCATTTGAAATTGTTTGTTTCACAGCCACTAGCCAGTTGTCTATGGACGGGGGGGCCTGTGCCTGCCATTTTTGAGCTATTAGCTTACGAGCCTGGAATAGGCATCTTAGGATAGCTTCAAGGGTGCCCTGCGTCATTCATACATCCCAAGAGGCAAATCCTGGCTGTTGGATCAAGTAAGGATCCGAATATTTCATTAATCCGTTCTATGACTCCCACCCAGTAGCTATATAATTTGGGGCACTTCCAAACCATGTGTATGAGGTCCCCTTTGTTTTTACATCTTGGGCATTCATTGTCTTGCCTCCAGCCTAATTTAAACATTCTATGAGGGGTGTGGTAAACCCTGTGTAGGAGGAATAGGTGAGACAGCCTTTGAGCCGGGGCTATGGAGACCAAGGTGCCCTGTTGGAGGATCCTGTCCCACTGTTGTGGAGATATTGTTCCCAAATCAGTCTCCCACGCCGTTTTACTCTTGTGCAGACCTACTTTACTTAGTGCCCTAGCACCCAGACTGTTATACGTCCCCGATATCAAACCCTTAGCCACTGTTGCCTTGATTACAGTGAGCAGTACAGGAATCTGTGCCCATACAACTGTCTGGGAGCCAAGTTGTGCTTGTATAGCGTGACGGACCTGTAAGTATTTAAAAAAGGTTTTATTTGTGATTTTGAATTCTTTTACTAGTTCTTGAAATTATTTCATAGTATTACCTTCGAACAGATGTTTTAGCCGACATATGCCTTTACTCATCCAGTCGGGCGGTACCTCAATACTTATTATCTCCTGTAAATTGTTATTGTTCCAGAGAGGGGAGAATTCTGTCGGACCAGCGTATCCCAATATTGCTTTTATTGTGTGCCACGTTTTAGTCACTAATTTTATAATAGAGTGGTTATGGCAAAAAAAAATTGCCTCTAGAGCTTCCACTAATAATTTATGAGGGTTATCAGTTAGCAGGAGTCGGGTATTTGAACCATCTCCTTTGACGGTTCCACATCCTACCAAATGTTGCAGTTGTGCTGCTAGAAAGTATAGCCTTGGATGTGGAACCGCCATTCCCCCCTCTTTTACAGGAAGTTGTAATGTTTGTAGGCTTATTCTGGGTTGGCCTCCCCTCCATATAAGTTCTCTAAATAATGAATCTATCTTTTTGTACCACTTGTAACCTATCCATACCGGAGAGTTATGTAGTATGTATAATAATTGCGGTTGCCAGATCATTTTTATTAGGTTACAGCGACCTGCAACAGACAAAGGAAGTCTTTTCCAGATTTCACTTTTGCTTTTCCATTTCAATAGTAGTGGAACAAAATTTAGGTTAATATATTGAATGTGGTCCTTTGAAATCCAGATGCCTAGGTACTTGAGTTTAGTGCTTAGGATTATTTGGGAGGCGCCTATCGACGGGTGGAGGTCCACCGGGTCCAATGGCAGCAAAGCTGACTTTGTCCAGTTGATGGTAATGCCTGAAAACTGGCCAAATTCCTCCACCAGTTGGATCACTTTGTCCAAAGTTCCTCCCACATTCCCCAAGAAAAACAGAACATCGTCTGCAAAAAAAGCTATCTTGTCTTCTCCGTGGTGTCTTCTAAACCCTGTTATGTCTGACCTCGCCCTGGCCATGATTGCCAGGGGTTCCATAGTGAGGGCGAACAGAAGAGGGGATAGAGGACACCCCTGCCTCGTCCCTCTCTCTAGCTGGAAGGTCTCGGAGGTCTCGTTATTAATTCTAACCTTGGCTCTTGGTTCGACGTACAGCAATTTGACCCAGTTTATATAGATAGGGCCAAAGCCGAAGCTGTCGAGTACCCTCCAGAGATATGCCCACTCAAGACTATCAAAGGCCTTGGTGGCATCAAGTGACAGTACTGCTCTGGGACCTTTATTATCTATTGGTGTATATATATTTAAGAAGGTTCTCCTAATGTTGTTACTTGTTGCCCTACCTGGTATAAAACCAGACTGATCTGGATGGATAAGGTAGCTAATAATTCTATTTAAGCGGGCTGCAAGAATTTTGGCTAAGATCTTTACATCAGAGGTTAAAAGGGAGATTGGGTGGTAAGATGAGGGTTCCAGATGGTCCTTCCCCTCCTTATGTATTACTACAATAATTGCTTCCGTCATTGAGCCGGGTAGTGTCCCCACACTTGCGGCCCACTCCAAAGTCTTCAATAGTTCTGGGAGCAAAATCTCACCAAACTTCTTATACACCTCTCTAGATACACCTACGTAACTACATTCTGAATCCGCCCCTAAATGTCTATATCTAGATTGAGTTCCAATAATAAAAGAAGAAGGCTTAAGCTAATCTACGATAAGCAATAACTGGTGTTACATAAATAAAAAATATGTTTGATGTAAATTCTAATAGATTACAAGACAGATATAAACAATGTATAAAAATGTTGTATGAATGGACACCGTTATTAAGATGAAAAATAATAAAAATTTCAAATTATATATGTCATTTAATTAACATATATTGGGATGGAGAGAAAAAAATAAAAAAAGCGCGAAAACAGATATTTACTACACTACATATCTGATATGTACATATTAATTATATGGAACTCAATAACTTATTGTATAACAAACAAAAAATAAGGAGTGTGAATTGAAGAGCTTTGCTACTAAATTTATAAACATCAATGGATATGAAAAGAAAAGACAGGCTGAGAAGAGAATAGAATAGAAAGAGAAATAAAAGTAAGAAAAATAAAGATAGGAAAAATAGAAGGACAAAGAAGTCCCAAAGGTTTTTTTATATTGTTAGTCATACATATGGGTATATCAGGTATATATTTGTATCTGTGTTAACAAGGTCTTAATAAAGTGGTGTCAACATTGGGGGAGAGGCTTGATTATTCTATTTATGGTTTCAGAAATCATTATAATGTATTTGTTTTCCAAGCTTTAGCAATTGTCTGCTTTGCAGCTGTAGTGATTTGTAGTAAAAGGTTGAATTGAGTAGGCAAAATACCGTGTTTCCCCGAAAATGCGCCCGGGTCTTATATTAATTTTGGCAACAAAAGAGACAGTAGGGCTCATTTTCGGGGTAGGTCTTATCATGCCATGTGCTGTACACACACAATCTCTCCCTCCCTGCCTGTCACAAATTCCCTGTGTAAAAGTGCTTGTAGAATGTTGGAATCACAATGCAAAACTGCTGCATGCTGAGATGTATGCCACATACCTTCTTATAGTGCCTGATCCCTCACTGACATCTTGGAGAGGTGAAGATAAGCTGAGTGCATTCCTTAGCCTCCCAGAGCTCTGCACAGGGAGGGGAGCCAAGATCCCCCGCTGGCTACTTGCAGAGGTGAAGATAAGCTGAGTGCAGCTTGTCACTTCCTGCCGTAGCTCTGCACCGGGAGGGGAACCCACGCTGGCATCTGAGGGAGGGAGAGATCAGCTGAATGCAGCTCACAAATTACTTAACCCGCCGAAGCTCTGCACAGGGAGGGGAACCGAGAACCCACGCTGGCATCTCAAGGAGAAAGAGATCAGCTGAGAGCAGCTCACACTAGACTGACAGAGCTCTGCACGGGGAGGGGGGCGAAAACCCCCGCTGACAGCTGGAAGGAGAGGAGCAGGACATCAGCTGATCGCAGAGTGGCGCAGGTACTTGGCACATTTGTATCACATAGACACACACAGTACACTATACACTCCTGAAACAGAGTAGTGTATGCACTACACACACACAACTCTACACTGGGGCTTATTTTCGGGGTAGGGCTTTGTAACGGTCACCACCGCTTACGACCTTCCATCCATCCACGACAAGCTTATCCGACACACTGCGACCATACTGCATACACGATCCATATCCATTCCCATAAACAAGACGAGACTCAAGCTCTGCACTTGCTTTCAAAGATATCACAATTTATTGGTATTTTCTCAGCTTCTTATACAGTCTCAAGCATAATGCAGTTAGTCACAGGACAATGTAGTCTCCACCCCCCTTCACACCATGGGGGGGCTTCAATCACACTCTAAAAGGCATTCAGGTAGGCTAACCATGTAGACTTGTCGGCACCGTATCTTCAATAGTGTTCAATTAACCTTGAATAGTAACACAGACATCTAGTTGAATAAGTTATCTAGACAGCTTTATCACACAATGGCAGAGTCTTGTGAAAGTGGGTGCAATCGACACCTTCAACGGAATGTCTTTACAGTGAATAGCCAAGACCTTAAGATATTTCAATAGCATATTATACAAAGGTATGACTCAATCTGGTCTTGTAGACCTGAATTAACACCTTTCAAAAGCATGTGTGCCCAGATTGAATAGCTAACAGCTTTTGATATTTGAAGACATCCTGCAAACATGAATTATTATTATTGTCCCTTATTAATGTCTTCTGTAATATATGAATTATGATTCTTTGTCACCCTATGGCCCTAATGGACATAAGGTGACCCTAGACATAGGAATATCTCAGTCTGTCACGGGCCATTCCGTTACATCTCTCCCCTTTCGGTGGGAGACGGACACAGGTGGTAACCCCAAACGGGTTGACTCCGAAGTTCCAGTCCTCTAATGCTGGTATCCATACTGTACCCCAAATAAATGGCTCCAAACTGAGCATTACTCACCCCGCCAACCTCTGCCTCTCTCAGAGAACATGCCTGCCGCTGGGGAGAAGGCAGGGTGGCTGGGCTCAGTCCATCATGCTGTTGGGGGTCTGGGCCAACTGCCCCCCCTTCCTGGGGTATACCAGTGGAAACCGAAGTCCCATCCACTGGTGCTTGGTGAAAACCCCCCGGTGCTTGCAAAGCAAAGCCGACATCCTCCTGTCTCAGTCCTGTACCATTTTCTGGGGTTGTGCCAGTGGAGACTGAAGTCCCATCCACTACCGCAGGAACCTCCTCTTCTGTTAGTGAGGAGCAGAGGCCTATGACACTCTGCTCTGTTGCCAGCTCTTCCACTGGGTTGCTGTGAGTGGAGACCACAGTCCCATCCACTACCACAGGGCCCTCCTCTTCTGTTAATGAGGAGCAGAGGCCTATGACACTCTGCTCTGTTGCCAGCTCTTCTGCTGGGTTGCTGTGAATGGAGACCACAGTCCCATCCACCACCACAGGGTCCCCCTCTTCCGTTAGTGGAGAGCAGAGGTCCGTGACCCTCTGTTCTGTTGCCAGCTCTTCCGCTGGGTTGCTGTGAGTGGAGACCACAGTCCCATCCACTACCACAGGGTCCCCCTCTTCTGCTAGTTGGGAGCAGAGGCTTGGCGCACCCTGCTCTGTTGCCAGTGATTCAGCTGGGGGTAAAAGCTTTACCACCTCAGCTTGTTGCTGGAGAGAGGGGCCAACCGCCCCGTCTCTCTGGAACTCCACACCATCCGCTTTGGCTTTAGGGAAGGCAATCTCCGTATTTTCCACTGCCGATTCATCAGCCAGGAGTTCACAGTTGTCATATGAACTTTCCTCATAGTCCCAGGCAATGGGAGCCCCACCCTGCTGCTGAGCGGAGTCTAGCAGCTGTCTGTAGGCGACCTCCAGCTCCCATTCCCGAATGGCCAGAAATTCCAAATCTTCCTGTGACCAGTGGCCTCCCGAGATATTCAATTTTTCCTCTCTGTGCTCCATTATGTCCTCCAAGCGCCACTCCCGATCATCCCCGAAGTCGGGATCACTGGACATCCTCCAATACAACAATCCCAGGCCATCATAGTCATGGCCTTCTGTGGGGCTGTCATCTGCTGGCCACGGGCACTCTTGGGCTACATACCAATGAAGGGCTCTGTAGCTCTCATCCAGCTGCATCTCTGCCTGGATCAGCCTGCTTAACTCCGCTATCCACTCCTGCTTCGGTTGTTTCCCCAACAACAGCATTCGTACGTCATACTGCAGCCGGTACCTTGCATAGATGGAGGACAGGACCTTTCCTTCGTTTTGTTGCTCCCGAGCTAACGCTTCCTTCCAGAGTTGGCACCGAATCACATCCGACCATCCCAACAGGACCTCCTCTGATACTGGTCCTCTATGCTGTATCCGCATCTCTTGTAACCTTCTTTGGAATTCCTCTTCCATGGAGACTGGTATCTGCACCTCTCCTCTCTCTTCAGTTGGTGCTGCTGTGACTTCAGCTGCTGCAGCACTTCTTCTCTGTAGCAAGGTGGCATTCAGAAAAATATTATAAGGAAAAACTGATGCGCTACTGTGAGTAAACAAAAGTGAACTAGAGTCACATCAACTGATCTGGAAACAAGGAAAAACTGCGCTAATTAGCATATACCAAATAAAATAAATAAAATAAATGAAAATAACAATAAACGCCTAAGGCTGCAGTTGTCGTGTGATAACACAAGAGAATACAAAAAATATAGCAAAACTGAGCCCCATAAATCCCTAAAATTATACAAAAATATACAATAAATATACAATAAAAAACACAGTCAATAAAGCAGTCCAGCATGTACTTTCAGGATGCATCCAATGTTAGGTGCTGCATGTATGAAAATATCCACAATAATAAACCACCGCGGTGACAAACGTAATCCTGAAAGTGATCCCTTCACCACAATTAAAATTGGCTGCTTACCAGAAGTAAGCTCAAGAAGAGCAGTTGGCTATAGCCACGTTGGGAGATTCCCTATCGCAAGCCGGCCGGCTTTTTCTACATGCTTGATTTTATCGTTTACATTGTGAGTAGTATGCTTTTTAATTTAAATACATTTTCAAACGGAATTTCACTATGGTGAGTTTTTTGTCTTAAACCGCCCTATGGTTGAATGGTGAACTACGTCCAGACAATACCCTGGTGGATTGAAACTACAGTGTCCCTTCCTGCCTGCTCCGGGCACACACATCAACTGATCTGAGGCGGCTCAATCTTTACTTTCAAAGATTTTTATTTTCATAACATGTTAAAGTACAATATGACATAAAAGGGAAAAATTAGCATAGCAGACACAGTATCAATTTTACATCCTATTACTAAAACGAACAAAATGATACCTTCTGTAAGGTAGAGGAAAATAGGACATACCTCATTTATCATGTCAAAGTCTCTGCGTTCTCATAAAGAGAAGAATAAGAAAACTAGTGAATCAGAGACAAAAAATAGAGTGGTTACCATATATAAACATATTTGTAGTTCAATTTGTTCAGAACAGACAGGATATAAAAAATTGAAAAATGTAACCTATCAGGAACTTATTTATTATATAAAGAGAATGACCGGCGTATTATCAGCCTGAACCTGCACCCCAAGTGGGTACATGAAAGCCCACCCCAAATTGTAAGGTATAAAGTACTGACCCTTGGTATGATGTCCTGTCTGGTACCAGGAGAATGATTTTAGCCCTTGCAGTAACGAGACTGACACGATTATAGGCTGAATCATTCTGCTGTAATATGGCGCGAGCAGTTTCTTTTATAAAAACATACAGAGATTCAAAGGAAATACACAAATACATGTCTTAACATCATTGGTTAATACACTGTTACTGGGCGGACGCCCCCCTTTTGGGTGATGCTGTTAAAATATCATTGGTTAAGAGTTACCGTTATTTATTGCTTAAGTTAGAACTCGTCTCATGATTAAGGCTTGTATATATGTCAACCGCCACAAACTGGTTATAGAAACCACAAAACTTAGGTCACAAGACATTCAAACTGACTACTACTATATATGGTCATCACAAGGAATGCTCATGTCATTCTGATATACAGACAGTATATATGCAATGTATGGACAACTTATGTTAACCCTTACAATCCCCTCTTAGAATCCAAATAATTCTAAATTATGTGGTTCTCCTTCTCCATCCTTCTTTTATCATGATACATGTTCAGATAGATTCTATTCGCAGCTGCTGGGTCGGGTGTTCGGGACATTTTAACAACTATGCACATTATAAGCCTATAACAAGCATATAAGAGTAAAACAAAAAGAATAATCATAAAGATGGCCAGGGCAGCACTTTTTAACCATGTCAGCATTCCCGCTCCAAGGCTTAAGTTTGCAAAAGGATCCCAGGTTTTGGCAATATTCCTAGCTTCATCTTGTAATTTGTTTACTTCTTTTCGGTGTTGTGCAATTACATCATAATAATCTGGCACCTTGATACTTGTGTTATGGAACCAGGTGCAACACTCATAATCTTCTGTGTTCTCACATAAACCAGTTAGAGCGGCGCTCATGCTCTCAATGGCTAACTCATGTAATTCTAATTGCTTCCTAATTGCTCTAGTTTCTATGTTTAATTTAGTAATATCATCGGAGTTCTTCTCCATTATTTCATCAATAATTCCCGCATATTTATTCACCCTTTTCATTAAGTCTATTCCCCACCCACTCCATGAAGGGAACCATGCCCATGCCATATCTTTCTCCTGGAACAAATCCCGTTTCCCACGATATTTAAGGGGATATCTGGGGTGCATGCTGGCCTCTAATAGATGTCTTCCCTTATCATCCCCTAACACACCCATTATAGGGATCAGCGATGCAAGGTAACACCATCCCTGGGGATCTATGGGAATCCATGGATGGCATGTTTTCCCACAACAGATGTAAATATTGTTCCCTAAAGCTAAAGGTCGCTTATTGAATATTGACATCATTTTGTCAAAAAGACTGGAAAAGGTTAGACTCGCCAATAACTGGCCCACTGGGGAGGTGGAACTGGAGCTAAGAAACTTCATTAGAGTGATGTTTAGGGCAGGTTCTGAAGTGTGAAAGAAAGGGCTTTCAATTGAAGTCATTGAAAAGTTAATTTTAGCTTGTTGGCAAACTTCAGCCCCCCTTGTGGAATTCCCCAACCTAAAACACCAGTCTGGGAAATAACTTCTACTCATGATTTGAAAAGTAGGGGTATCATTTGAAAACATTCTTGTGACATTGGTAAGGACGAGGGGAGGTGTGTTGTTAAGGAAAGGGGTGAAATTTAGAGGTACTGCCATTAGGGGAATCCTAGTAGTGCTAGGATGGAGCTTGCTACATATCCAACATTTTTCATATCCAGATTTCTGGGCATAGGCATATTTAAACTTTAATAATAACATTTTGTCTGTAAAACCCTCTGAGTTCTCATTTCTCTTGTGTCTATCATGTGTGTTATTGGTATTGTCCTGTTGTGGAGTGTTGGGATTTCCACAAATGCCCTTTATGTGTCCCAAATCTTCAGGGTGATAGATACAGTTAGTTATCAGCCAAACTTGCAGGAATACGATTAGGACAGTCCAAAATAGGAGGCACAAGGCTTTCCCAGAAGTCTGTGGTGAAATAAGCGATGTCATCTTGTCGGAGGTCAGGGCTATCAGCCCTCGTTATTACCTCAGATCCAATTTGTGGGAGGTCGGAGTCATTTGCTCCCGTTAGTACCCCTTGTTGGAGGATTGGGCTTTCCCCTTTGTTTTGGTCATCTGCATCAACCGGTTCTGCTCTCAGTCTTGCTCTCGGGACCAATTTCACTCTGGTGGCATGGATCCAAGTTGGGCTTCCTTCAGTCAACACGGCGGTACGGGTTACGGCCACAATACTTGTTTCTGGACCATAGGCGAAATCCTTGGCCTTCTTATCCTTCGTCAGGTGTTTTACTACCACTACATCTCCTGGTATAAAAGGGTGGGTGTTTTCCTGTGGAAGAGAAGGAAACTTACAGACAATTTTTTGCTCTATCTCATCTAGTTTAGTTATCAACGTCCTAACATAGTGATCCTGTATTTGCTCTAAATCTCCTTCCTGTAAGGCCAGGGGTTTCTTTGCCCATGGGGTGGGAAAGGGTCTTCCCATTAGTATTTCAAAAGGTGACATCCTTAAAGATTTGTGGGGGGTCATTCTAATCTCTGCAAGAATGATGGGTAACACTTCCTTCCATTTGTGGAAGGTTCCTCCAGTAGCCTTCCTTAACTTGTCTTTGAATGTTCTATTCATTCTCTCAACAACCCCTGAACTTTGGGGGTGATATGGGACATGAAATTTCCATTCTATCCTAAGGGCCTTAACTAATTCTTGATTAATCTTTGAAGTGAAGGCCGGTCCCTGATCACTGTTTATCTCTAATGGGCATCCCCACCTGGGAATAATATGTTGAGTTAGAATTCTTGCTACTGTCTTTGCATCCTCAGCCTTTGTGGGATATACCTCTGGCCATCGTGAGAACATGTCCACAATAACCAAAGCATATTCCTGTCTTCCTTTGTCACGGGGAATGTGTGTGAAGTCAATTTGGAGATGAGTGAATGGGGTTGTTGGATACTTGAGGTGTTGGTGAACTGCCCGATTAGGGTTGTTAGGATTTGCCCGGAGGCATGTGATGCATCTCTGCACAAACCCAGCTACTAACTTGTCAACGTCTGTAATGTAAAAATCATTTTTAAGCAACAGTAGCGTTGTAGCTTTACTGTTGTGGCCTACCCCATGGTACTGGGCTATAAAAAGTGGTGCACTAGCCTGTGGGATGCATGGTTTCCCCTCTTTGCAAATTAGTCCACTCTTTGGACTCTTTTGCAACACTGGATAACACCAGTCATTTAGATCTGTGTCACTTGCCGAGTACTGGAGTTCCACTATCATTTGTGTGTCATCTAACGAGGGTGGTGTTAGTACGGCCATTTGTAGAGTAGCTGGTTTTTGTAGTGCAGCTTCCTTTGCTGTTCTATCTGCCAAGGCATTGCCCCTGGAAATCGGATCTCCGCCCCCCGTGTGTGCCCTACAATGTAGTATGGCTATCTCTGAAGGGAGGTGGACTGCAGCTAGTAGATCATTGATCAACTGGGAGTGAGAAATTATTTTCCCATCCGCTCCTATGAACCCTCGTCTGGCCCAGATAACGCCGTGGTCATGGACCACGGAGAAGGCATACTTTGAGTCTGTATAAATGGTGACAGGCTGTCCCTCGAACAACTGGCATGCTCTGGTCAAGGCTATCAGCTCGGCAGCCTGAGCCGACTGATAGGGGATGGGTTTTGCTTCATGTATGCAGTCAGGTAAACTTACAACGGCATATCCTGCGTTGTATGTGGTGTCGTTTGGTCTTGTGCATGACCCATCCACAAACACAACATGTGAATCTGGTATGGGCAGGGTTGCCATGTCTAGTCTAGGGGAAGTCTCTGTTGTTACAGAAGTCAAACAGTCATGGTCTTGTGGAATGTCATCTGTCTCACCTTTCAATCCCAATAATGCATTTAAGATAGGGGCAGGGCCTGCATTTGGGGAACAGTATCTGATTGACAAGGATGTGTTTCCTAAGAGGATGACTTCGTATCCACTTAGACGTTGGGCTGACATATGCTGGGTGTGTATCCCTCTTAGAAGATGGATGACATGATGGGTAGTGTAAAGTGTGGTGGGGTGGCCCAGGGTGAAAACTACTGACATTTCCACCACCATTGCACATGCCGCTAGGGCTCTCAAACAAGCGGGCATACCTTGTACGGAAATTGGCATTACCTTCGAAAAAAAAGCTACGGGTCTAAACTTTCCTCCGTGTTCTGGTGTCAGTACCCCCGCCATGGTTTTACAGTTGTCCCTTGCATATAGCTGAAATGGCTTTACATATTCAGGCAGGCCCAAAGCAGGACTACACATCATTGCTAACTTCAACTTTTCAAAAGCTTTTAACATTTCTTGTGACCATATTATATTTTTTGGTTTGTCTGACAGTGTACATTGCCTCAAAATGTTGTCATAGTAAGAACAGTCCGGTATCCACTGTCTGCAGTAATTTATCATACCCAGAAAAGATAGCATTTCTTTCTGAGTGATTGGGTTGACCAGGCCCATGACAGATTGGATACGGCTAGGACTGATTTTCCTACTCCCTTGACTGAGGACAAAACCAAGATATTCAACTTCCTGTTTACACCATTGTAACTTTTTGGGTGAAACTTTGTGCCCACATTCATATAACCAACCTAACAACGATAAACAATCTTCCCTGCAGGCCTCCTGTGATAGATTACAAACGAGGAGATCATCCACGTATTGTAACAGGACGGAACCTTGGGGGGGGTGCCAGGGTTTTAATGTAGCTTGGAGGACTATGCTGTACACTACAGGTGAATCAGCATATCCCTGGGGCATACGGCACCAGGTGAGTTGTTGACCCTCGAAGGTGAATGCAAACATAGGCCTAGTGTCCTCGTGTACTGGTATACTGAAAAAGGCGTTTTTCAAATCAATTACAGAAAAATAGGTGGCTTGTGCAGGGATGGAGGAAAGGAGAGAGGTGACATCTGGCACTATCGGGGCAAGAGGGATGATTAAATTATTTATAGCCCTTAGGTCTTGAACAAATCTGACACTACCGTCTGGTTTGGAAACAGGGTTGATAGGGGTACTATATGCAGAGCAGATAGGGGTCAAGTTTCCCTTCTCTAAAAAGTCCTGTATCATAGGTCTGATTCCATCTAGTTTCTCTTTTGACAAAGGGTATTGTTTATGAAACACTGGTTGAGCACCTGGTTTCAGGGTAGCCCGATAGGGGGTACAATCAATGAGACCGGCGTCAAAATCGTTCTGTGACCATATGCCGTTATCAACGGTGAGTAGTTCATCGGAAAGCGGTAGACTGACAAAAATGGGACAGGTTATAGGTATCACCTTAGATTCCACACTGAGTCCGTCCGGACCCGAGTGGATACTAAGTTCTAGTTTTCCAAAAAGATCCCTTCCTAGCAAATTTACCGGACAACCAGGGATAATCTTGAAAACATGATTCATGACAAATGTTCCATCTGGAGTATGGACAGGGAGCAAAGTTGTTTCATAGGTTTTGGTGGTTATCCCATTTATTCCCATTGAAGGATCAGACCTTTTCAGGGGACCTTGGTATTGATCCCTGCACAGAACACTGGTATTTTCCCCTGAGTCCACCAACAATTTAACATACCTCCCTTGGACTAGAAGTGCAATAAATGGTGATTCTTCCCAACTGTCAGTGATCTGTGCAAAGGCCTGGGAGCAATCCTCCGGGCCTCGTCAACGTGGGTGTTGAGTCCAGTCTATGTCAAATCTAGGTTGGGTATTTGTCTTGGTCAGGCCAGGGTTTTGGTCTTGGGAATTGGCCCTTCTGTCAGGTAGGGGGCAATTTCTGGCCCAATGGCCGGAACGGCCGCAATTGTAACAAGGTCGGTCCTGTGCGTTTCTATTCATGTGATCCCTGTCCATGTTACTGCGATTAAATGACTGTCCCCTCTCTGGTCTCCTACCTCTGGTTTGTCTATAATTGTCAGGGTTTCTTCTTCCCTGATAATTATGAGTAGAAACAGTGGGTTTCTTTACATCGAAGACCCCTGCTGCTTCTTTTTGGTGGAGATGTTCTTCAAACTGTTTTTCCGTATCAGAGGGCCATGTTGACACAGCTTGTTTAACTGTGAGACTAATGTGTGATGAGAGGTTGCTAATAAAAGTGGAAATGAGCAATTGTTCATTATCCGCTTTTGGGAGACCGGCATCTTCCGTCCAGCATTTCACAAATCTTTTCCAGAATTCAAGTACTCCTTCTCCGGGTTTCTGTTTGCAAGAAACAGCAACAGGGAGGGAGGATCGGGACTTGAAAACTTCTATCATATGTGCCTCTAATTCTACCCACATTTGCTTCTGCCCCTCTTCCGTATTCAAAGGGTAAGTATTTGCAGTTTGCTTTGCGAGGTCCATGATACTGATAGCAGGAACCTTATCCCATTTCCATCCGGAATGGGTTTCTACAATTCCATCAACTATAAGTCTCATATCTTCCTGTGTGAAATTCCTCCCCTTGCATGCCTTCTTTAGATAACTTATGCAACCTTTTGGTGCTATATTGGGTTTGGGGCAATGTTTTAAAATCCTATTAATATCTTCAATATCCATAGGCTTTTTCAATAACTGATCCCCAACCGTCATAAAAGGCATATGGGTCACGTTTCTTGTGATCCCTGACCGATTACGATTGGGACTGAGAATTTCTCCGAGTCTTGTACTATTTATAAAATCTACCACTGCTGACCCTGTGGTCCCACCACTAGCTCCCCTATTTTCATCTGGATCCTCCCTCTCTGATCCCTCCTGTCCTGAACTGTTGGGTATCAGAACTGAAGGGGCTGAAGTTTGGACTGTTGGTATTTGAACTGTAAGAGTAGAGGATTGCGTGGGCATTGGTTGTTGGGATCCAGGGTGTATTGGGGCAGTAGGAGCGGGACGATTTTGGTTATTTCCAACTACTCCTGAAATTATTTCTTCTTCAGTGAATTGTGGATATAGGGCTTGGTATTTGGGGGGTGGAATGGGGTTTATGCCAGAAGTTCCCTTCTTAATACATAATTTCTCTAACTCATATCTTTTTGAGTGATCTATGGGTTTGGGGCGTTTAGAATTGGGTCTGGGTCTATCATACCAATAGGGGGCAACTTCTAACCATTGCTCTCCCCCATGTCTCATATAATCCTGGTCCCATTGTGGGTCCGGACCATAATATGGCCATGCGCTTTGATCTCCTAAACACAGTCCCTTCACCATATCCAAATGGAACAGGTCATTTGCCCCGTCCCTAGGGAAGGGTGAACAACTGTGTAATCCCTCTGTCCATCCCGCTATATTATCCACCCAGGGATTAATAAGAAAATAATCCGTGCCTCCTACTCGGGCAACGTATTCTTTGCAGGTTTCTTGGACATTGGGGGGAGGGTAGGAGGTAATTTTACTATGTTTGGTCCCCATTGGTTCAAACAACGGCGTTCGTCAGTGAGATAAACACACCCTAATCTGTGACCAATTGTAGTATCAACACAATCAAAATCGTCGTGCCAATCACACTGGAAGCACGACCCCACTTTGCTTGGATTAAATATGGTACAAATCTTATTGGGAATTCTAACTATTGCCTGAATAATAGAATTCTTATAGGTATTATCAATATTTTGCAAAATGTAAGTAACTCGTAGTTCTTTATCTATACATAACTGGCAGGTCATTTGTAGTAGAATATTGGTTTTGATATATATTCACAATGAAAATTTATTGTGTTTTGGTGCCTAAGTGCTCAGTCTATGTTATGTGCCAATCGGTATGCAATTTCACTGTATGTTGGCAGATTGCATGCTGATTGTAAGCTAACAGATCTGCCAGACAGAGATCTGTGTGTATGTGTGTGTGTATGTGTGGTTCAGCAGACCAGTCTGCGGACAAGCTGTTGGGTGGTGGCAGGCTATGGTTTATTGTGTGCCTGGTGTGTGGGTGTGGGGACAGTGGAAATAGTGATTAACACTGGGATTCAAGCTTACAGGATAGCTGGAGGAACACTAGAAGTGTGTAGTAATTGCTAGACTGTGTCCCAACCCTTAGTGTGCACCAGATTGTATGTAAGATTTGTATCTGCTTGTGTGTGGTCAGCTAGTTGGATTGGGGTGGAGTCTCCCTCTAGTGGTGGTCAAAGATAATGCGGGCTGTGAAGTATCACAGCCAGTCTTACGTGCTTAGTAGAAATTCCTTCTTATTCTTTTAGTTCCTCATATAGCCCTGTCACGAGACGCTCGCTTGTGGTTAGAAATTTGCCACTGACAAGTGTGATCGTGACAGGTTGTCTTTCTGGAAAATTTACCCTGCAACCTAAATACTGTTTTACTTTCTTTGGGAGGGATTATTAAAACTAACTTGGCAGATTTTTAAATTCCACTCAGTTATATTAAATACTAAACAAATTTTACATCAAGGACAAGTTATACAGATTACACAGACGCCTGGCTCAGTATCACTTGCTTTCATCAACCGTGGGTCATATAGCTTTCGCCTAGCCACGGAGATGGGGCGTCTTATACGTTTGCCAAACACGTCTCAAAGCAGTCCTTGGCTTAGCTCACCTTCTAAGCACTTGTACCGCACAAACAGATAATTTCTTATTACTTTAAAATTCTTAATACTTTAAACAACAATATATTACTTAATACTTTAAACATCAATATTTTAGGCGATCATACCAAGGGTATATCTATGTCTCCCTGAGACTTATCTTATCTGGACATCTGGACATCCCTGATGTCTTATCCAAAACCCTTACACGTCGTGTCCTAGACACGATTCTTATCACAGTCCCCGACTGAGAATTATTAGGAATACAGGAATTGATTCGAGCCTTCCGACAGACGAAAGGAAATCCCCTGCACCCCGGAAGAGCCCCCAAACTGAAAGCCCACCCCAAATTGTAAGGTATAAAGTACTGACCCTTGGTATGATGTCCTGTCTGGTACCAGGAGAATGATTTTAGCCCTTGCAGTAACGAGACTGACACGATTATAGGCTGAATCATTCTTCTGTAATATGGCGCGAGCAGTTTCTTTTATAAAAACATACAGAGATTCAAAGGAAATACACAAATACATGTCTTAACATCATTGGTTAATACACTGTTACTGGGCGGACGCCCCCCTTTTGGGTGATGCTGTTAAAATATCATTGGTTAAGAGTTACCGTTATTTATTGCTTAAGTTAGAACTCGTCTCATGATTAAGGCTTGTATATATGTCAAAAACTGCCACAAACTGGTTATAGAAACCACAAAACTTAGGTCACAAGACATTCAAACTGACTACTACTATATATGGTCATCACAAGGAATGCTCATGTCATTCTGATATACAGACAGCATATATGCAATGTATGGACAACTTATGTTAACCCTTACAGTACACACTGTGCCGGAGCTGGTCGATATTTGACAATATAAAATTATATCAGGACCAATAACATTCAGGTATAATCCAAGTTATCTTGAAGTTCCTAAATATGTTCAAAGGTTGAAAAATTTCAAATATATTAAATTTTTGAGAACACAATTTTAAAAGTACTGGAGGCCGTAGTATATTCTGAGGTACAGTAAAAAAAAAAAAAAAAAAAAAAGGGGACAATACTTGTGTCTTGAACATCAAAAACTAATTCAAAAGACAATAATAAAATAAAAATACTGGAGGAATAATGTGTCAATAAACACAAACCATATAGGAAGACAGAATAGAGGAAAATGGAAAGAATTAAAGAGAGGAAAAGAGGAAAAGAGCCTAAAAGTACCGAGTCAGCTTACTGATTCGCTCCCACCAGAGCATTCTCCAACAACTAGCATGAACAAAACCTACGGTTGAACTAACCAAGTTATGCGGAAATTCCTGGCTTTAAAGAAATACCTACATGATGGGCCCATGGTTCCCAAGTAGTTTCGAACTTGTCTTTAGAATCAAGCAGAATACTGGCCAGTTTTTCTTGGGCCATAATCCAAGATATTTTGCGTTTGGTGGCCAAAAAAGAAACCTTGGGTTGTTTCCAGGCCCTGGCCAAAGTAGATTTAGCCCCCAGCAAAATAAAATGGATCAGGCTCCGTGAGGATTTTGGGGTCTTTGGATCAAGAGTGTTTAGGAGAGCAACTTCCGGGGACTTAGAAATTTGCAATCCCGTAACTTTACAAATAAGATTGAATATTTTAGACCAAAAACGTCGAATTCTAGGGCATTCCCACCATATGTGGACCATGGATCCAAAAAGACCACAACCTCTGAAGCAAACCGCCTCCGCGGATGGATACATTAATGATAATTTGTCAGGGGTGAGATACCATCTAGGTAAAACTTTTAAATTGGCCTCTACTAAAGCCATGTTCAGGATGCCTTTGTAAGCCCTCGAAAAGTTCAGAGACCATGTATCTAAATCCCAATCCAGCTTCAGGTCCCTTTCCCAAGCTGACATGTAGGGGGTCCTACTATCTTGGAAAGCTAAACATTGGTATATAATGGATATACCACCCCTCTGGTCCTCTGCATTACCACACCATGTTTCATACGCCGTGAAGTGAGGTGGCAGTGGTTTTTCCTTCCAAAGTCTGTGAAGGAAATGTTGTATCTGCCCCAGTCTGAAGATTTCCGAGTTCGGGAGCTCAAGTTGCCTCCTACAATGAGACAGAGTCAAAGGTCCCGAAGCGGAAAAATAATGACCTATTCGGTAAAGACCTTTGTCCAGCCACCACTTAAAAGAGCTGATATCCAACCCCGGGGCAAAATCTGGATTGTTAAATATGTGGGAGAGCGGCCTACAGCCCGAGATTAGCGCAGGAATAGATCTCAGCCTATCCCAAAGTGCGAGGGAATGAGATAAAACCGGGGAGAGAACAGCCGGTCTGTCCTTAGGAGGAACCCATAATAAAAAGTCAAGCGTGTACGTCGGGGCGGCTTGTCTTTCTATCCAAATCCAATCCGGCTTCTCAAATCTTGAGTAAATCGTCGAAAGTTGAGCGAGCCGCGCTGCTTGATAATACCAGATAAGATTTGGAAGACCCAAACCCCCATATTTCTTAGGTCTAAGAAGGGTACTACGGGGTAATCTATGACCAGAACCACCCCATACAAATTGAATAATTTTCCTCTGCAGAGTTAGGAGGTGATCTTTTCTTACTGTGATTGGAATGGCCCTGAAGAGGTATAATAATCGGGGGAAAAGGGTCATCTTTATAGAGTGAATCCTGCCCAACCAAGATAGACCACTATTAGCCCATGATTTTAGGTTTAGTTCAAGTTTCTTGTAAGTGGGCGGAAAATTTACTGAATATAATAATTCAAATTTGGGGGGAAGATTAATACCCAGATATTCTAAATAATCATCCTTCCATTTAAAATCGAAGGAGGTCCTCAGAGCCTCGACCGTACCCGGCAACAGAGAAACGTTTAGAGCAAAAGATTTCTTGTAGTTAACTTGGAGGCCCGAGGCTCCAGAGAAATCCCTTAAAATGTTACATAAAATCGGAAGGGAAGTGACTGGGGAAGTAATAAATAGTAACATGTCATCCGCAAACAAACCACATTTGTGTGTTTGAGAACCACAGGAGACCCCCAGCACATTAGGATTGGAGCGGATGGCAATCGCCAATGTTTCAATGGCAATGGCGAAGACTAAAGGTGAAAGGGGGCACCCCTGTCTAGTCCCCCTTGCTATATTGAAAGGAGAGGAATAATGTCCCAGAAGGCGTATCAGTGCTCTTGGTGTAGAATATAGGGATTTAAGTATACCTAGGAATTTATGACCGAAACCCCAACGTTCCAACAAAAGAAATAAATAGGGCCACTCAATGGAATCGAAAGCTTTGTGTAGGTCTAAAGATAATAGCATACCTCTCTGTTTGGGACCTCCCTCCCAATTTGATTGTAGAATAGAGACTACATCTACCGCTCTCCTTATTTGATCTGGTCCTTGTCTTCCCGGGATGAAACCCACCTGATCTTTATGAATGTACCTACTTATAAATGAGGAGAGACGGTTGGCCAAAATTTTAGTTAGGATTTTCAGGTCATTATTGATGAGTGAAATAGGCCTGTAGTTTTCCACTTCCTCTGGATTTTTATTGGGTTTCGGGATAACGGTTATAAAAGCAGTATTGAGATGGGGATCTAGAGGAGAGCCCTTAGTCTTCATATTAAAGAAACTAGCCATATAGGGTGTAAGAGTGTCCGAAAAAGCCTTATAATAAGGTGCCGACAGACCGTCCGGGCCAGGGGCCGAACCCATTTTCAGATTCTTAATGACCCCCACAATTTCTTCAACCGATATTTCAGCTTCCAAAATATCTCTGTGAGAGGAAGAAAGCTCCGGGATAGGAAGCCCCTGGAGGAAGTTTGATATCCCCTGGTCCCCAACCACCTGAGAAGAACTGTAGAGATTGGAATAATATTCCCTGAAAGTTAGCAGAACTTTGGTGGGGTTAGCCGTGAGATTTTGGTCTCTACCTCTAATCCTAGGGAAGGAGAGGGTTTGAACTCGTGGGTTTAATTTTGAAGCCAACATAGACCCTATTTTATCCTTCTGATGGTAATATTTAGCCCCACTCCAGCGTATGGCTTTTTCTGCTTTGACAGTTAGTAATAAATTAAGCTCTAACCTGATGGCGTCTACCTGTGCGGCTAGTTCTTTGGTGGGTGATTTCTTATGTTGGGATTTAATCTCTGCGAATTTGTCTTCAAGCTTTCTAATATCTATAAGCCTTTCTTTTTTAAGGCGTGAAGCTAAACTAATTATTTTCCCTCTAATGGCCGCTTTGTGAGCTGCCCAAAGGACTTCAGGGGAGACTTCCCCTACATTGTTTAAGGAAAAGTAATCCTTTATGGAATTTTCTATCTCCTTAAGGACCACAGGGTCACTCAGTAAGGATTCGTTTAAACGCCAATATGAGCCCGAAGGTTTAGAAAGTACATTCCGAACTGATAAGCAGACAATAGAGTGGTCCGACCATGGTATGTCGGTAATAGTGGCCTTAGTTGTGCATGGGATAAGATTAGGGGGAATCAGAATGTGGTCTATTCTGGCATAGATTTTATGAGGGGCGGAGTAGTGAGTGAAGTCTTTCTTATTTGGATTCAACTCCCTCCAGACGTCTATTAGTCCCTGTTTATGAAGGGTACGTGCAATATTCAAACTAGCTCTAGTGGGGCGCAATAGTTGAGAATTAGGCGGTTTAGACCTATCCAATCCTTGGTCAAAGGCAACATTCGAGTCACCCCCAAAAATAGTCTTGCCTTCTGTGATAGGTAGAAGAGCCTTAAGAAGGTCCTGAAAGAAAGTGGCCTGACCTTTGTTTGGCGCGTAGTAAGATATAAAAGAGTAAATGACACCCTCAATTGAGCTCTTGACAAGTATATATCTGCCCTCCGGGTCCCTGTGCGTGGAGATATGACTAAATTGACAATTTTTAGAAAAAAAGAGCGCTACACCCTGTGTCTTATTTTCCGCATTCGCCAGAAAAAAAGTGGGATAGTGTGAGTGTATGAACTTTGGTCTATACCGAGCCGGAAAATGAGTTTCCTGGAGCATTACAACAGCAAAATTTGGACGATCGGTATTGATCAAAGGCCAACCTCCGTTTCCTGGGGGAATTTAGGCCCTGCACATTATGGGTAGCCACCCTAAGTTCCCTATGTATACAAGTTGGGTCAGCCATCTATGTAAGAGTATGATGTGTCGTTATGAGATGCAGAACTTACCCTTGGATGTCTTCTCGAGATTGGGGTTATGTGCGGAGAGCAGTAGGCTAGGAACCAGGTCCAGACTACCATGGAGAGGAGGAATCCCCAGCTGACTCGGTAAAGAGAAAGAGATAAAGAGGGGAGGAAAAAGAAGTAAAAAGAAAAAACAGAAACAAACAAAAAAAAGAAAAAAAACATAAAGTATAACATATATTCCAGAGTACAGTCCAAGTCACAGGCTGTCAAAAAATCAACCTGAGACAAGAACATTAATAATCGTCGACCCCTCAAGGAGGCCCGACTGCCCATCCCACAGAAGCGGAACTCGCCTTTGAGGGATGGGGGGGGGGTGCATGTGAGTCATCCCAGACCCAAATAAACTATAATAATAAACTATGAAGCATTAGGCACAAAACATGTATCTTAGACTCTCGGGACCCTCAACTGTGGATAGTAAAAGAGTCCAAAACCAAAAACTAGAAAAACCTACTCATAAGGATTTTGAGACCTGGAGGAGCCGCCAGTTCGGGAGGGTCTCCAAGCCCCAAACCTGCAGTTGTAAAACCTAATAATCAGTTCTAGGATCTATAGGAACACCAGCATAAAAAATTTCGAACCCTGCCCGGTAAGATGAGTGTTAAAACTAAACCTTGGGCATATAGATGTTCAAAAAGAAACAATCAAATAAAACACAAAAAAAGGGCAAAAACAAAGGAAATTCCAATCCCAGAGGGGAACAGAGGCAAGCTCTAGATTGAGATATTCAATTTGAGCTATTTACGTCACCCACGGAGGGGCCTCAACGGCCAATAGGCCAATTAAGAGAAATGTCCCAGGTACAAAACCTAAACAAAATGAGGTAATGTCCCCCCGTTTCATTTTTCTCACGGTACTCCACCTTCTTTGGATTTTTTAGATTTGCCTATATTCCACAACGGGGAGATTGGACTGGTAGGCGATGGGCGCTAAGCAGAAGTTGTGGAGGCTGCTGAGGTGTCCATAGGAGCTTCCTGGGAGATGAGCTTGAGACGAAGAAGCAATTTCTCCCCCTCTAATAAGCTTGAGAAAACATAGGGCTTGCCCTGGTAAGAGAATTTGACAGCAAAGGGAAAGTTCCATCTATATTTAATTTCCCGCTTAGAGAGGACATTAAGGATGGGTTTAAGAGCTCTTCTCCTTTGGATGGTCGTAGGCGACAGGTCTGCAAAAATTTGGATCTGATGACCCCGACAAGATAAATTTTGTTGGATCCTGGCCTGTTTCATGACCTCTTCTTTAGTTGCATAAAAATGTGGCTTAACCACAATATCCCTTGGGAGACCATCTTTCCTAGGCGGTCCTAATGTTCTGTGAGCTCTGTCTAATTCCAACCGATAGGGCTTAATAGAGGGAATAAGGTCTTTAATCAGGTCTTGCACTGCTTCCGCCACATCAGTAATAGTCTCTGGGAGACCCCTGACCCTAAAGTTATATCTCCTTGTTCTGTTTTCAAGTTCATCAATTTTACACAAAGCTATGTCTAGTTGTTCTTGCAGGGTTTGGATATGAGCTGCGTTTTGGTTGGTACAAGACACTGTGAGATCTAATTTGCTCTCTATAGCCTCCATTCTAGAACCCAGGTTGGCAAAGTCAGATTTCATGTCTCTAGTAATCTGGGCTGCTGTGTTAGCTAAACCTCTCTCCAACAGGGTAGAAAGTTTCACATACAGATCATTCTGTGGGGAGTATTGGTCCTCTCCCTGCTGGGATGGTGAGGGAGTTGTGAGGTGAATTGAAAGTTCAGGCCCCGCTGGAGACAGAGCATAATCGCCCAGTGTGCGTCCCAAAAGGGATTCAGTGGAAGCTGGTGAAGGGAGTTGAATTAGGGGCTGTTTGCTCTGAGTGGCCTGAGAGTAAGTGAGGGTTGCAGGGGTTAACACTTGCCTGAGCTCCGTCTTCCCTCCAGCTGCCACGTGTGCGTGTGAGGAGGCCTGTGCCGCAGCCATCTTGGATTCGCCGTCCCCGCCGGATTTGTCAAATTCCGGCCCTAAATCACGTCGGACAGCCGGGATAGACATCCGCCTGAAGACCCTGGGATGTCCGCACTCAGGATGTCTGGGAATCGGGTCCCGGTCTGCGCTATGGTGCCCGCTAGGAGGATCGAGGGTCTGGGATGATGCGGAGCTCCTGGCTCAAACGTCCATCTTGGGGCTCCCGCGCATGCGCCTCCGAGGCGGCTCAATCTTAAGTGTCCACAAAACACAGGTGTAGAAATAGATTAAATAAATGGTGATAAGCGCTTCAAAACGGGAATGTGTAAACACTAAACCAATAATACAATATTACAAAACCATAAAACACTTCTACAAGTCTTGAGATGTGTGAAGAAAAACGGTAGTGATATTGCTAAATTATCAAACTAAAAGGTCCCATGTAACAAGTGCATCTAAGTGCCAATAAATGAAATCCTCATCAACCAATGTGAGTATGCACTGTGTGTCAGGTACGGTAGATACTGGACAGTCTCTATAGAGTGGTGGAGTGGTGTAGAGTGATTGGAGTCTTCACTTGAAATGCTGTACAAGATCTTTCAAATCCAAAGGAGTGTTGTAGTTTCCTTACCTTAGGGCTGCTATATATAGGCATATAGTGATGGATCCTGCTGCATTTGAGGTCTCAATTTCTCAGTGGGATTCCCTCTTCCTTATATCTGAGATGGTCCGGGCTCAGAACTCCACAAATAAGATGTAGGGAATGTGGCGGGAGAAAAAGAAAAAATGCCTCCAATGGTGAAGTATATAGATGCCAATAAACGTGGTTTTATTGTAAAAATAAGTAAAAGGTATCAAAACAAGGTCCAAAATTCAAAACAAGCTGGATGCAAAATAAAAAAATAAATAAGACGAGACGGAGCGATCGTAATGCCGCTACCGCTAAGTCTATTGGCCTCCGGCTTGCGCGGGTGTCACGTGATCTCTGTTTCCCTACGTCATTACGTCACGTGCCTCGTGACTTCATCAGGGGATTCCTATTGGTTAACGGATCACTGCTTATATTCAATATTGACCGGATGTAAACAAGCCGCCATTTTCTTGAAGTCCCGTTCTTGGGACGAATGCGGGCTATGTTGGGGCCAGGATTAGATAACAGAAAAATAAACATAAAAATAAAAGGGTAACTGGCGTACACACTGCTCAATCACCACAAAGCTTCCAAATTATCCTTATTGGTGATAATACATTTACTTGGGGTATTTGTGTAAGAAATGGTGTGGTTTCCCACATGTTATTGGATCGATAAAAGTAGATAAAATATAATAATAAAATACATGTAAATTAAAATAGATATTAGATGCAACGTGTGGCTCTAATAAATCTTATGGTGAAAGATGACAATGTTGTCGTCTTTTCGAGGTCCACCCATTCCATGTAATGGAATGCATGAGATGAATAGCTACAGATGAGGCAACTGGGGGCAGCCTAATGGTACAAGAGGGACACCACTATCAGATTATTGGAAAGTCACACATGCTGGATCGTGGACTATAGTCCATAATAGAAGCTCATGTGTGTATGTTCCGGATTAATCTGGGTAAGAAAATGGGCGTGAGGTGGGGAGATAATCTATACACGTATGGTCTCTAACACCCTCGCAGGCCCGAAGCCATCAGACTAGACTAAGACACATGGTGTAGTGGTGATCATATAATACAAAAATACTGCATAAGTAGGTCTTCTGAGATCTTACTATTAGCCTAGATCCACAGGATAATCAGACAAGTGGAGAAATGAAGGAATGCATTACCACTATAAATTACCATTGGAATCAAATCCAAAATGGAGTATTAAAATTAAATATAGAGATTAAAGATTAAAAATTATTGAGAAAACAATTTAAATCGAAGTCAACATTCAGGCCCCCTGGTGTCAAAGTATTGAGGGTATGTATCCAGCGTGATTCTTTCTGACTGATGACTCGTATTTTGTGGCTACCTCTCCAAGATGCTTTGAATTTTTCAATGCCCCAAAATTGTAGTGAGGAGGGATCTTCATTGTGTACTTTTAGAAAATGCCGTGATACACTATGTTTGGTATAGCCATTGGATATATTCCGTATGTGTTCTTCTATTCTCAATTTTAACTTTCTTTTTGTCCTACCCACATACTGCAATTTACAGTCACACTGGAGCACATATATGACACCTTCAGTGTGGCATCCAATAAATTCATTAATTTGGTGAGTGTGGCCTGTATTGCTGCTGACAAAGTCTAGCCTTTTGCCTTGGAATAATTTGGCATGTTTGCAGGCAAAACAATTCCTGCAGGGATAGAATCCCTTGCCATTAAAAAAAGGAGAACATGGGTTTCGGAGGTGGAGCAATTACCGATTTGACCAATAGGTCTCTTAAAGTGGGAGCTCTTTTGTAAATTATTCTGGGTTTAGGGGGGAGTATTGATTTCAAATCTTTGTCCCCAAGTAGTACATGCCAGTGTCGCTGAATAAGTTTGTTTATGTCCTTGTGTTGGACATTGTAGTCCAATATAAGGCTAGGTATTACTTCCATAGGGTTCCCTTTATCTTTCTTCTTATTTTCTAGCATAGGTTTTCTATCCAGAATTTCAACTTTACGGATTTGTTCTTCTATCCAAAAGGGTTCATATCCTTTCTCTTCAAACCTTTTGCCGATGAATTTGGCCTGTATTTTAAAGTCCTCCTCCTTAGTACAGTTTCTTTTTAATCTGATAAGTTGGCCTTTCGGTATGTTGTAGAGCCACGGTTTATGGTGGCAGCTTTCTACTGACAGATAGCTATTGGTGTCCACTGCCTTGAAGTAAGTTTTAGTTATGATTTTGTTTCCTTCTAGCGTAATACTCAGGTCTAGAAAGTCGACTGTTTTGTTATCTATCTTCCAGATGAGCTTGATATTTTTCTCATTGTTGTTCAGACCTAACATATATTTCTCCAAACTGTCTTTGTTGCCATTCCATAAAATGATGACATCGTCTATGTATCTTTTGTACAGTATGAGTTCCTCTGGCTTATGGGCGTATATGGCCATTTCTTCCCATTGGGCCATGAAGGCATTTGCCACACTGGGGGCAAACTTAGCGCCCATAGCAATGCCTATGGCCTGTTTAAAGTAGTTCTGGTCATGCCAGAAGTAGTTGAATTTAAGGCAGAACTCTAGGCATTTGATGAGGTATTTGCGCTGCTTGCATGCCAAGTTGCTGTGCATGCGTAGAAGCCACTTGGTGGCATGGCAAGCGTCATGATGGCCCACTATTGTGTACAGAGACGTGACGTCTGCTGTGGCAAGTAAGGTGCATCCTTCTTGTACACTAGTTGTATCTAACAGTTGGAGAATATGTTTGGTATCCTTTAGATAAGCTCTAGTATTTTGTACTGCTGGTTGGATGAAAAAATCTATGTATTGGCCCATCCTGGATGTCAGTGATTCGATACCATTGACGATGGGTCTTCCAGGAGGGTTATCTTTGGACTTATGTATTTTGGGCACCGTGTAGATTATTGGAATCCTACAACATTCCGGTATGAGGTACTTCGCTTCTTTTTTATTCAAGATGTCTTTCTTGACTCCTAAATTTACTACTAGTTTCAGTTCCTTTTTATAGGTGTTGGTGGGATTACCTGCTAATTTGATATAAGTGCCCTCATCTGACAGTTGTCGATCTATTTCTCCCAGGTATTGTTCTTTTGTTTGGATGACTATGGCTCCCCCTTTATCCGCAGGGTGAATAACTATGTCATTCCTTTCTGTTAATTGTTTAATTCCCTTTTTCATATGTATCGGATCATATTGCTTTTTAATTTCAAGTCCTGCAAGGTCTTCCAGAACTAGTTTTTTGAAGACTTCTATGTGTTGATTATCAGAGACCTGTGGGTTAAACGTGGAATTATTCCTAAGCGTGCTATGTATTGGTTCGTTACTGGATAATTCTTGTGTGGGATGTGAGAAATTGTCATGGAGAAAGTATTTTTTCATATTCAACTTTCTAATATATTTGCGGATTCCAATGTAGGTGTCAAATTTGTTTAAATTTTTTGTTGGTGCGTGCTTTAATCCCCTATCTAGGACAGCCAGCTCTTCACTGGTTAGTTGTACAGAGGTTGGGTTTACCATTGTTTTCTCCTCGTCTTTTCTTTTTCTTTTGTTGTCTCTTTCCTGCTCTGTTTCCTCTCTTGTTTCTGGACTTGATCTTGTTGCTGTTTCCTGTGTCCTTCTTCTGGGGGAACAGTGAGGGTCCTGAGTAGATCTCCATGGGGAATATTCCCTCCTTTCCCTGTCTAAAAAAGACCGTGGTGCTGTATGATATTGTTGGTCATAACCTGGACGTGGATCTTCGTAATGTTGGTCCTGATAGCTTCTAATGGGTTCAAATCTATTATGAGTCATAATAGGGGTTCTGTTGTATCCTCCATAGTGTTCTTGTGGTGGTGGAGGTCCTCTGTTATAGTTGCTGTAATAGTCATACATAGGAGGAGGAGGAGGAGGTCCTCTGTTATATCCTCCATATGGTTCTTGTGGTGGAGGAGGAGGTCCTCTATATTCTCTTGGGTTTCTTTCATTGTGTTGTCCATTGTTGGATCGACCATTTTTATAAGGTTTCCTAAATGGCTTTTTGAATGGTTTCTTCCATTGTTTTTTAGGTGTGTGGTAAGTGTATTGGCCATTAGTCTGATGGTCATATTGTGGCCTAGTGTTGTCCCTGTGACTTGCTTGTTCCTCCCACCTCGGTGGGGGTCTCATCTGAGATGTGGTAGGGTCTTGTATTCTTACTTCTCTAATCGGTGTCGAATGGGTGGAGCTTGACTGGGCTGGTTCTGTCTTATGTTGCCATTTGAACACCTGATCGGTTTTGTAGTCCGCCACGTCTCTTTGGAATTTTTTAATTTTGCGCTGTTGAACCTCCAGATCTTTGGCTGCCAAATCTTTATTCAATAATGTGGCCAGCTTTTGGAAGTTACTGGAATCTTTGAAAGGGTCCAGTTTCAGCTTGATCTCCTTGATTTTTTGTTGGACTATTCTTATTTTTTTCTGTTTCCTTTTGAGTAGGAATTTAACTCCTTTGACACTTTTGTTATTGAAGAACTCAAACCACTCATTAAGTGATTCTTTGTCGTGTGGGTGTCCCACCAAAGTGATACCTTCTTTTCCATAAGGTGACCTAGTTTTCTAATATGGCTGTCTAAATCTGTATCTGGTGCTTTAGTGCGAGTGTGAAACACTTCTTCCAAATTAACACTTCTGTTCTCTATGAGACGCCTCAGATCAGTTGATGTGACTCTAGTTCACTTTTGTTTACTCACAGTAGCGCATCAGTCTTTCCTTATAATATTTTTCACTTGTTTTTACACACACCCACTGTTGCTGCCACGATGGACATTTTCACGTTCATAGAGAACAGAAGTGTTAATTTGGAAGAAGTGTTTCACACTCGCACTAAAGCACCAGATACAGATTTAGACAGCCATATTAGAAAACTAGGTCACCTTATGGAAAAGAAGGTATCACTTTGGTGGGACACCCACACCTTTGACCAATATGTCAAAGATAACATAGCACCTAGACATGTTAGATGGGATATGCCACCCAATGATGGACTGGACGACAAAGAATCACTTAATGAGTGGTTCGAGTTCTTCAATAACAAAAGTGTTGAAGGAGTTAAATTCCTACTCAAAAGGAAACAGAAAAAACTAAGAATAGTCCAACAACAAATCGAGGAGATCAAGCTGAAACTGGACCCTTTCAAAGATTTCAGTAACTTCCAGAAGCTGGCCACATTATTGAATAAAGATTTGGCAGCCAAAGATCTGGAGGTTCAACAGCGCAAAATTAAAAAAATTCCAAAGAGACGTGGCGGACTACAAAACCGATCAGGTGTTCAAATGGCAACATAAGACAGAACCAGCCCAGGCAAGCTCCACCCATACGACACCGATTAGAGAAGTAAGAATACAAGACCCTACCCCATCTCAGATGAGACCCCCACCAAGGTGGGAGGAACAAGCAAGTCACAGGGACAACACTAGGCCACAATATGACCATCAGAATAATGGCCAATACACTTACCACACACCTAAAAAACAATGGAAGAAACCATTCAAAAAGCCATTTAGGAAACCTTATATTAATGGGTCGATCCAACAATGGACAACACAATGAAAGAAACCCAAGAGAATATAGAGGACCTCCTCCTCCACCACAAGAACCATATGGAGGATATAACAGAGGACCTCCTCCTCCTCCTCCTATGTATGACTATTACGGCAACTGTAACAGAGGACCTCCACCACCACAAGAACACTATGGAGGATACAACAGAACCCCTATTATGACTCATAATAGATTTGAACCCATTAGAAGCTATCAGGACCAACATTACGAAGATCCATGTCCAGGTTATGACCAACAATATCATACAGCACCACGGTCTTTTTTAGACAGGGAAAGGAGGGAATATTCCCCACGGAGATCTACTCAGGACCCTCACTGTTCCCCCAGAAGAAGGACACAGGAAACAGCAACAAGATCAAGTCCAGAAACAAGAGAGGAAACAGAGCAGGAAAGAGACAACAAAAGAAAAAGAAAAGACGAGGAGAAAACGTGGTAAACCTAACCTCTGTACAACTAACCAGTGAAGAGCTGGCTGTCCTAGATAGGGGATTAAAGCACGCACCAACAAAAAATTTAAACAAATTTGACACCTACATTGGAATCCGCAAATATATTAGAAAGTTGAATATGAAAAAATACTTTCTCCATGACAATTTCTCACATCCCACACAAGAATTATCCAGTAACGAACCAATACATAGCACGCTTAGGAATAATTCCACGTTTAACCCACAGGTCTCTGATAATCAACACATAGAAGTCTTCAAAAAACTAGTTCTGGAAGACCTTGCAGGACTTGAAATTAAAAAGCAATATGATCCGATACATATGAAAAAGGGAATTAAACAATTAACAGAAAGGAATGACATAGTTATTCACCCTGCGGATAAAGGGGGAGCCATAGTCATCCAAACAAAGGAACAATACCTGGGAGAAATAGATCGACAACTGTCAGATGAGGGCACTTATATCAAATTAGCAGGTAATCCCACCAACACCTATAAAAAGGAACTGAAACTAGTAGAAAATTTAGGAGTCAAGAAAGACATCTTGAATAAAAAAGAAGCGAAGTACCTCATACCGGAATGTTGTAGGATTCCAATAATCTACACGGTGCCCAAAATACATAAGTCCAAAGATAACCCTCCTGGAAGACCCATCGTCAATGGTATCGAATCACAGACATCCAGGATGGGCCAATACATAGATTTTTTCATCCAACCAGCAGTACAAAATACTAGAGCTTATCTAAAGGATACCAAACATATTCTCCAACTGTTAGATACAACTAGTGTACAAGAAGGATGCACCTTACTTGCCACAGCAGACGTCACGTCTCTGTACACAATAGTGGGCCATCATGACGCTTGCCATGCCACCAAGTGGCTTCTACGCATGCACAGCAACTTGGCATGCAAGCAGCGCAAATACCTCATCAAATGCCTAGAGTTCTGCCTTAAATTCAACTACTTCTGGCATGACCAGAACTACTTTAAACAGGCCATAGGCATTGCTATGGGCGCTAAGTTTGCCCCCAGTGTGGCAAATGCCTTCATGGCCCAATGGGAAGAAATGGCCATATACGCCCATAAGCCAGAGGAACTCATACTGTACAAAAGATACATAGACGATGTCATCATTTTATGGAATGGCAACAAAGACAGTTTGGAGAAATATATGTTAGGTCTGAACAACAATGAGAAAAATATCAAGCTCATCTGGAAGATAGATAACAAAACAGTCGACTTTCTAGACCTGAGTATTACGCTAGAAGGAAACAAAATCATAACTAAAACTTACTTCAAGGCAGTGGACACCAATAGCTATCTGTCAGTAGAAAGCTGCCACCATAAACCGTGGCTCTACAACATACCGAAAGGCCAACTCATCAGATTAAAAAGAAACTGTACTAAGGAGGAGGACTTTAAAATACAGGCCAAATTCATCGGCAAAAGGTTTGAAGAGAAAGGATATGAACCCTTTTGGATAGAAGAACAAATCCGTAAAGTTGAAATTCTGGATAGAAAACCTATGCTAGAAAATAAGAAGAAAGATAAAGGGAACCCGATGGAAGTAATACCTAGCCTTATATTGGACTACAATGTCCAACACAAGGACATAAACAAACTTATTCAGCGACACTGGCATGTACTACTTGGGGACAAAGATTTGAAATCAATACTCCCCCTAAACCCAGAATAATTTACAAAAGAGCTCCCACTTTAAGAGACCTATTGGTCAAATCGGTAATTGCTCCACCTCCGAAACCCATGTTCTCCTTTTTTTAATGGCAAGGGATTCTATCCCTGCAGGAATTGTTTTGCCTGCAGACATGCCAAATTATTCCAAGGCAAAAGGCTAGACTTTGTCAGCAGCAATACAGGCCACACTCACCAAATTAATGAATTTATTGGATGCCACACTGAAGGTGTCATATATGTGCTCCAGTGTGACTGTAAATTGCAGTATGTGGGTAGGACAAAAAGAAAGTTAAAATTGAGAATAGAAGAACACATACGGAATATATCCAATGGCTATACCAAACATAGTGTATCACAGCATTTTCTAAAAGTACACAATGAAGATCCCTCCTCACTACAATTTTGGGGCATTGAAAAATTCAAAGCATCTTGGAGAGGTAGCCACAAAATACGAGTCATCAGTCAGAAAGAATCACGCTGGATACATACCCTCAATACTTTGACACCAGGGGGCCTGAATGTTGACTTTGATTTAAATTGTTTTCTCAATAATTTTTAATCTTTAATCTCTATATTTAATTTTAATACTCCATTTTGGATTTGATTCCAATGGTAATTTATAGTGGTAATGCATTCCTTCATTTCTCCACTTGTCTGATTATCCTGTGGATCTAGGCTAATAGTAGGATCTCAGAAGACCTACTTATGCAGTATCTTTGTATTATATGATCACCACTACACCATGTGTCTTAGTCTAGTCTGATGGCTTCGGGCCTGCGAGGGTGTTAGGGACCATACGTGTATAGATTATCTCCCCACCTCACGCCCATTTTCTTACCCAGATTAATCCGGAACATACACACATGAGCTTCTATTATGGACTATAGTCCACGATCCAGCATGTGTGACTTTCCAATAATCTGATAGTGGTGTCCCTCTTGTACCATTAGGCTGCCCCCAGTTGCCTCATCCGTAGCCATTCATCTCATGCATTCCATTACATGGAATGGGTGGACCTCGAAAAGATGACAACATTGTCATCTTTCACCATGAGATTTATTAGAGCCACACGTTGCATCTAATATCTATTTTAATTTATATGTATTTTATTATTATATTTTATCTACTTTTATCGATCCAAGGTAATACCAATAACATGTGGGAAACCACACCATTTCTTACACAAATACCCCAAGTAAATGTATTATCACCAATAAGGATAATTTGGAAGCTTTGTGGTGAATTAGCAGTGTGTACGCCAGTTAACCTTTTATTTTTATGTTTATTTTTCTGTTATCTAATCCTGGCCCCAACATAGCCCGCATTCGTCCCAAGAACGGGACTTCAAGAAAATGGCGGCTTGTTTACATCCGGTCAATATTGAATATAAGCAGTGATCCGTTAACCAATAGGAATCCCCTGATGAAGTCACGAGGCACGTGACGTAATGACGTAAGGAAACAGAGATCACGTGACACCCGCGCAAGCCGGAGGCCAATAGACTTAGCGGTAGCGGCATTACGATCGCTCCGTCTCGTCTTATTTTTTTTTTATTTTGCATCCAGCTTGTTTTGAATTTTGGACCTTGTTTTGATACCTTTTACTTATTTTTACAATAAAACCACGTTTATTGGCATCTATATATTTCACCATTGGAGGCATTTTTTCTTTTTCTCCCGCCACATTCCCTACATCTTATTTGTGGAGTACTGAGCCCGGACCATCTCAGATATAAGGAAGAGGAAGAGGGAATCCCACTGAGAAATTGAGACCTCAAATGCAGCAGGATCCATCACTATATGCCTATATATAGCAGCCCTAAGGTAAGGGAACTACAACACTCCTTTGGATTTGAAAGATCTTGTACAGCATTTCAAGTGAAGACTCCAATCACTCTACACCACTCCACCACTCTATAGAGACTGTCCAGTATCTACTGTACCTGACACACAGTGCATACTCACATTGGTTGATGAGGATTTCATTTATTGGCACTTAGATGCACTTGTTACATGGGACCTTTTAGTTTGATAATTTAGCAATATCACTACTGTTTTTCTTCACACATCTCAAGACTTGTAGAAGTGTTTTATGGTTTTGTAATATTGTATTATTGGTTTAGTGTTTACACATTCCCGTTTTGAAGCGCTTATCACCATTTATTTAAGGTGGCATTCAGAGCCGCTATAACTCGGTCCCTGCCCTCCGGTGGAGGGTTAGGACCATAATGTGTCAGTCTTAGGTTAACAACCCGATCACAACTTTCTTCCTCGGGTGTCCTGTCCGTTACGGCGGGCCTTTTAGCTCTATCCATTTCGACCAGTTCTGCGATAATGTCCATTTTCTTACGGTTGCTAGCCAGTCTGTCCCGGCTCTCCAGTAAGTCCATGAAGGGGAAGAGAGCTTCATCCGTTCATACACCGTCTCCATTGTCATGTGTCCTTGTAGCTGTCCAACTGCTGTGCCACCAAATGTAACGGTCACCACCGCTTACGACCTTCCATCCATCCACGACAAGCTTATCCGGCACACTGCGACCATACTGCATACACGATCCATATCCATTCCCATAAACAAGACGAGACTCAAGCTCTGTACTTGCTTTCAAAGATATCACAATTTATTGGTATTTTCTCAGCTTCTTATACAGTCTCAAGCATAATGCAGTTAGTCACAGGACAATGTAGTCTCCACCCCCTTCACACCATGGGGGGGCTTCAATCACACTCTAAAAGGCATTCAGGTAGGCTAACCATGTAGACTTGTCGGCACCGTATCTTCAATAGTGTTCAATTAACCTTGAATAGTAACACAGACATCTAGTTGAATAAGTTATCTAGACAGCTTTATCACACAATGGTAGAGTCTTGTGAGAGTGGGTGCAATCAACACCTTCAACGGAATGTCTTTACAGTGAATAGCCAAGACCTTAAGATATTTCAATAGCATATTATACAAAGGTATGACTCACTCTGGTCTTGTAGACCTGAATTAACACCTTTCAAAAGCATGTGTGCCCAGATTGAATAGCTAACAGCTTTTGATATTTGAAGACATCCTGCAAACATTAATTATTATTAATGTCCCTTATTAATGTCTTCTGTAATATATGAATTATGATTCTTTGTCACTCTATGGCCCTAGTGGACATAAGGTGACTCTAGACATAGGAATATCTCAGTCTGTCACAGGCCATTCCATTACAGGCTTATATTGCAGCCCTTCCTGAAAATCGCAGTAGGTCTTATTTTCGTGGAAACACGGTATTGGCCGGTTTAGGTTTAGGAGTGCAATTAGATGATCTAATTTAATCGATTTTTTGAATAAAGTTGAGAGCATTAGAAAAATCTCTTTCCAAAACAGTTTTTTAGCTGGACATTCCCAAATTATGTGTATATGGCATCCCAATTCACCACAGCCACAAAAGCAGAGAGAATTGGGGTCTATATTTTGCAATTCTAACTGTAACCAGGTACCAATGCATAAGTACGTTATAGTTAGTCTCTAGGGCTGTAATATTTTGTGAAGATGATTTTGTTGCAGTCCAAATTTTATCCCAAGTAGATGCCTCCGAACCAAGTCCAAGGTCTCTCTCCCATTTCATCATATATGATGGTGTATCTGCGTTAGGCAAGGTAACAGGAGAATTATATAATAATGATATGAGACCTTTTGAGTGAGGGTCTCATTTACAAATTTGTTCAAAGTGTGTAAATTCGTCCAAGCTACTCTTGTCCTGTATATATGGTGTGATTTTATTTTTATTTTTTTGATCTGTAAATATCGAAAGAGTTCTGAGTTGGGAAGTTGGTGGTTATCTCTAAAAACTCCTTTAAAACTCTTTAACTAGAATAGAATGCAGGTTTGTAGGTTTGCAATTGAAACAGCTTGCTCACTATGCTTGCTGACATTTTATAAGTTTATTAGGTTTGTTTGTGGCCTCACATACAGGAATAATGAGGTGCACATAAAGTTCAACAGGATGATTTTAAATGAAGAAAATGTGATATGGCCCAGATAACGAAAATATGAAAAATTTTAATGGAAATGTGTCACGTTGACACTATAAGGTGCCTGTTTTTACTAATATTAATGTCGTTGCATGCAAGGTGTAATCATGCAATTTCTATACACTGTGGCAAAGTCACTTGGTTTTTGGCAGAAATAGCGATAAATACAGCGTAGCAAAGTCACTGGTCTTTAAACAGAAATAGCAATAAATACAGCTTTATTGCATCCAACAAAAATAATACAAATAAAAAGGCCTACTCCAACTAAACAGTAGTGTCCCTCTTACATCTTACTGGAGCGGCTATTCCGGCCTCCATTATAAACAAACAAACAAAAAAACAACAGTCCGATATAAACAATTGTTTCTGACAGACCTTATTCCTCCGATATACAGACAGTCTCCAGTCTGTCCATCCAGCGCAGCCTGGATCTCACACTGAGCTCTCACTCTCCTCAGTCACTATCAGGTGTAGGCTAATTAATAGGGAGAGAGAGGTTTAGCTGTTGGGCCAGGCTTAACCCTTTCCAAGACAGGGAAAGCTGCCCTTACCAACCTCTTACTGACATACATAGAGTCGTGTACCCTGCCACATATCCTCCCCCCCAGATTAACACCTGTGTGGAAAGCGGCCACCTCTGCAAACCCATGTACTCGGGACAGAGCATCTGCATTACTGTGGAGGAGACCTGCTCTATGTCGTACCACAAAAGTAAAGGTCTGTAGGGACAAAAACCACCTTGTGACCCAAGCGTTCTTGTCCCTGTTGGTGTCATTCCATTTTAACGGAGCATGGTCTGTGACCAGGGTAAACCGTCTGCCCAACAAATAGTAGCGGAGTGTTTCTACTGCCCACCTAATCGCCAAACACTCTTTTTCTACTGTGGCATAGCGCTGTTCTCGAGGTAACAACTTCCGACTCAAATGTAGAACAGGGTGTTCCTCACCATCCACATATTGGGACAAAACTGCACCCAAACCCACCTCTGAGGCATCGGTCTGGAGAAAGAACTGCTTCCTAAAGTCGGGAGCCACAAGCACAGGTTGGGCACAAAGCGCTGCCTGTAGCCTCAGCCTCGCTGTTCCACTTTACTGTGTCTGGACTTCTGGCTTTAGCAGCCCTTGTAGCAAAGTGAGGAATAAACCTCCGATAGTAGGCTACGATCCCCAAAAAGGCTCTGACTTGTTTTTCCCTCAATGGTCTGGGCCAGCTCTGTATAGCTCCTATCTTGTTTATTTGCAGTTTAACTAGTCCTCTGCCAACCAGGTAACCCAAATATCTAGCCTCAGCTAGACCCAAGGCACATTTAGAGGGGTTAGCTGTCAGTCCCGCTCTTCTAAAAGTGTCCAACACTGCCTGCACTTTGTCCAGATGGCTTTCCCAGTCCGGGCTGTGAATGATCACATCATCCAAGTATGCTGCTGCATATTCGGTGTGGGGCCTGAGCAACTTATCCATTAGCCTTTGGAAAGTGGCTGGAGCTCCATGGAGGCCAAAATGATCCTGTATTGGAACAGGCCATCAGGAGTGGCAAATTCTGTCTTCTCTCGGGCGCGCTTTGTCAATGGGATCTGCCAATAACCCTTTGTCAGGTCCAAAGTGGTGAAGAATCTTTGGCTAATCGCTCTACTAGTTCATCCACCCTAGGCATGTTGTAGGCGTCAAACTTAGACACCTCGTTTAACTTCCTGAAGTCAATACAGAACCTGATGGACCCATCAGGTTTAGGCACTAGAACAATGGGGCTGGACCACTGGCTGTGAGACTCCTCTATCACTCCAAGCTCAAGCATTTACTTGACTTCAGCCCTTACAGCTTCCCTGTTGGCCTCCGGAATGCGGTAAGACTTCACTCTTACGACAACCCCTGGTTCTGTAATAATATCATGGGTAATCTCTCGGGTTTGTGTACAGTTAGGGGAGAAGACATCACTATTCCTCTCAACCAAGCCTCTAGCCTCCTCTATTTGCTCAGGTGTCAGCTCTGGAGAGATTATCACTGAAGGACTAGGTGCCTGTGGATCAGGCGTGGTGTCACTCACTGCGGCCATGCAGTCATCTCTAGTCCTCCATGGCTTAAGGAGGTTTATGTGGAACACGGCCTCCTTCTTCCGGTGTCCTGGCTGACTAACTTTATAATTTACTGGGCTCACTTTTTCTAAGACCTCATAGGGTCCCTGCCACTGTGCTAGAAGTTTGCTTTCTGCGGTGGGTACTAGAACCATTACTCTGTCCCCCCTCTCAAACTGTCTCACCAGGGCCCTCTGGTCATAGTAGGACTTCTGCCTATTCTGTGCCTGCTCCATATTCTAGCGAACAAGAGGAGCAATCTGAGCCATACACACCCGCATATTTTCAACATACTGGAGCACATTGGTCCCAGTTACCCCCTGTTCCTCACAAGTTTCCTTTAGGACATCTAGTATACCCCTGGGATACCTACCATATAAAAGCTCAAATGGGGAGAAGCCCATAGAACGTTGGGGAATCTCTCAAACTGCAAACAACAGGTAAGGAAGTGACAACTCCCAATCCTTCGCATCTCTGCTTTTTTTTCAACATCCCTTTTAGGGTCCGGTTAGACCTTTCTACCAACCCGTCTGTACCTTAAATAGCTGACATAATTCTTTCATAATACGGGAGACAAACGGTGTCCTCTGGTCTGTGAGCAACGTCCTGGGTATCCCCACCCGTGTAAACATCTGAACCAACTCTTTTGCAATACTTTTAGCATTAGCCTTGCGTAATGGAATGGCTTCCGGGTATCTGGTGGCATAGTCGAGTATGACAAGGATGTACTGGTGCCCTCAAGCTGTTTTCTCTAAGGGACCCACTAGGTCCATGCCAATCCTCTCAAAAGGAACGTTGACTATGGGGAGAGGTATGAGTGGGGCTCTCAAATTTGGTCTTGGAGATGCCAGTTGGCATTCTGGGCAAGAAGCACAATACCTTTTAATCCCCTCAAATACCCCAGGCCAAAAGAACCTCCTGAGCACCCGTTCTTGGGTTTTCTCCACCCCAAAGTGTCCCCCCAGAAGATGAGAGTGAGAGTAATCCAGGACTTTTCGGGTGTATGATGAAGGCACAACCAGTTGTTCAAGCTCTTGTCCCTCATCGGAGGTTACTCTGTAAAGGACATCGTTTTTAAGGATAAAGTAGGGATAGGCATTTTCTGGTACCCCTTCCATTGGTACCCAATTAACCTCTACAACGTTACTCCTGGCTTCCTGCAACAGGGGATCATCTGCCTGGTCTCAGCCAAAGCCACTACCCAAAATATCCAGGATATCTGTATCCGCCTCATCACCCTCACTGATTGCCTCTGGGCCAGGTTCTGGTTGACCAACCTCTGCCTCATCTTCTGCCTGTCGCGTGGTCCTGCCTCTCCTAGACTGCTCCCCACGCTGATTTAACAGGACTTCATTCACAGCCCTAATAAATCGTAGCTTGCTCTCCCTGCGTTCCCGTCTTGTTTTACCTCTTTTTGGATTAGGGATATACAAGTCAGGATGAGTCAAGGGAAATACTTCATGGACCCCTGTATTTCTCCGCTCTGCTTCCGATTCCCCTTGTTCTCCCATCACAGGGGGCTGTAAAAGCGCATGGAAATTAGGAAAATTCCTTCCTATTATCAAAGGATATGGTAGACGAGAAACTACCACTGCTACGATCCTTACCAAACTGCCCTGTACTAACACCTCTAAGGGCCAGATTCAGGAACAGTTACGCTGGCGGATCGAGTGATCCGCCAGCCTAACTGTGACTTTGAGCCGGCGTTTCTGTTTTCTGTAACCAGAAAACAAGAAACGCCGGGTTGAAGTTCCGATGCGAGCAGCGTAACTGAGTTTCGCCATCGCATCGTTACTTCAACTTAAAAATGGCGCCGGGGGCGTTCCCGCCGATTTACGCTCAAAAAATATGTTAATGAGCGGAAATCGGCAATTCACGATCGAAATCCGGCGCGACGCAATGACGATACGACGTTTCCGGACGGGATACGCGGCGCATAGATATACCTACATGGGGTTGGAGTATCCTATGTTAGGTATAGGCGTCGTCATCGCATCGGAAAAAAAAAAAAAAAACGTCGCTTGCGTAAAACGGTCATGAATGGGAATGTGACGTCATTGACGTTCATTCACAGATTTTGGAGCATGCGCACGGGGATGTTTTGACACTCGACGCATGCGCAGTACGTTGGCGGCGGGATCGCGCGTAGTTAGCATACTACATGCCCCGTACCCGCTAAATTTGAATTCCGCCGGCTCATTTGTGATGCGCTGCCGCAACTTTAGGAGCAAGTGCTTCGTGAATGACAGCACTTGCTCCTAAAATTTCGGCAGCGCAACGCAAATGAGAAGCGTTACTCCAGAGCAAAGATGCTCTGGACTACCTGAATCTGGCCCTATGTTGGCACTAGAATACTGCTCAGTACACCCATGATTACACAATACCCCCATGGTTCTATGCTTCTGAATCCAAAAAGTTTTTACCAATTTACTGGTTACCAGAGTCAGGGCACTGCCAGGGTCCACCAGGGCCACTGTCTCTTGTTTGTCCAGCAGGACAGGTACTCGGAAGGTATGTCCCCCTTCTACCAGGCCTGCTAAACAAATGAGTCCACAAAAGTCTGAGGAATCTTCCCCTAGTCCACAGCATTGGCTCAGGAAGGTTGGGGCATCTCACCCTGACATGTCCTTTGGCACCAAACTCAAAACAAGTTATGGAGTTTCTCCTAGGGTGGTCCTCTTTCCCAGGGTTCTGACTTCTAGAGTCTGCTTTGGAAAAATGGGCTCCCGATTCGAAGTCTTCTTCCAATCTACTTTTCCAGTCTCCCAGTCTCTGTATTTTCCCACTCGACCTAGAGAGAGATCAATCCAAATCTTTGGCAGATAGATACCGCTCCACTTGTGCTATAGTGCTATCATGGTCCGTGGGGTTTCCCTGAGTGACCCACTCCTGGAGGCCATTTGGAAGCTCTCTCCCGTAACGGTCAAGTACAAGCATTTCTTTGATCCGTGCAGGGGTTTGAATTTCTGGTTTGAGCCACTTCCGAGCCAGATAAATTAAGTCAAACATCTGGGATCTTGGCGCTTTTCCTTCTTTGAACCTCCAGTTGTAGAAACGCTGGGCCCTCACTGTGGCAGTCACCCCCTAAGTGAGCCAGGATCTCTGCTTTCAGTTTAGGATAGTCTGTAGCCGCCTCCTCATCCAGATCAAAATAGGCTCTCTGTGCCTCTCCCAGAAGAAAGGGTGCGATGATTCCAGCCCACTGTTCTGGAGGCCAGCCTTCTCAGGCGGCGGTCCGTTGAAACGCTTCAGTGCTTCAGTCAAAGGCTCAATCTGCAAAGCCAGGAGCCTGTTGGTCTCTTGTTGTGCTTCAGCTGAGGCAGCTACCTGTCTATTAGCCTCTTGCTGCACAGAGGCAGCTTGTATCAGGGCTTTCACAATATCTTCCATTTTCTGGGTCCTGTACCTTTAAGGCCACTGTAAGAAATTGGCCAGTACAACAACGAACATCCCACTTCTGACACCACTTGTGGCAAATTCGCTTGGTTTTTAGCAGAAATAGCGATAAATGCAGCGAAGCAAAGTCACTGGTCTTTAAACAGAAATAGCAATAAATACGGCTTTATTGCATCCAACAAAAATAATACAAATAAAAAGGCCTACTCCAACTTAGGGGGCTAACTAAACAGTAGTGTCCCTAACTACATCTTACTGGAGAGGCTATTCCAGCCTTTAATATAAACAAACAACAAAACAACAGTTCAATATAAACAATTGTTTCTGACAGACCTTATTCCTCAGATATACAGACAGTCTCCAGGCTGTCCATCCAGCGCAGTTTGGATCTCACACTGAGCTCTCACTCTCCCCAGTCACTATCAGGTGTAGGCTAATTAATAGGGAGAGATAGGAGGTTTAGCTGTTGGGCCAGGCTTAACCCTTTCCAAGACAGGGAAAGCTGCCCTTACCAACCTCTCACTGACATACATAGAGTCATGTACCCTGTCACAACACCTTTAAAATGAAGAACCACATACTTGTAAATGTCTTACCTATCTAGTGGATATCTGTTCCACTTGGCAATTTTGTAGTTTGAAACTTTTTTGATACCAGTGAAAATAAGGTGTTTTGATGCCAAAAAAAATCAGTGCTGCTCCAAGACATGTTCTAAAATAATAGATCATATTTGCAATATAAAAATATAGGCCCGGATTCATAAACGATTTACGTTGACGTATCAAAAGATACGCCGTCATAAGTACAAATGTGCGCCATCGTATACTTGCACCGATTCACAAATCGATATACGTCGAAAAACATGGCTTCAACTTGCCTACGCCGGCGTATCGTGGGCGCATAGTTACACTGGACGCATTCGGCGTTCCCATTTTAAATATGCAAATGAGTAAGATACGCAGATTCACGATTGTAGATGCACCCAGCCTCTTCATATACGTGATTTTGTGATTTTGCGTAAGGCTTACGTCCAGCGTAAAGTTACTCCTCATATAGCAGGCGCAGGTAATGCAAAGGTATGGGCCAGGGAACGACGCTGTTGAATTTTACGTTGCGTATGCCATTTACGTAGTACTACGTGAATAGGGCTGTGTGTAGGTTACGTTCACGTCGTAGGCATTGAGGCAACGTGATTCTGAGCATGCGCGTGCATGCGCCGTTCAATTGGCCATTCATTTGCATGGGGTCACACTTAATTTAAATAGATGACGCCCACCTCCTTCCTACTTTAAATTAGGCGGGCTTACGCCGGGCAATTTACGCTACGCCGCCGCAACTTACAGAGCAAGTGCTTTGTGAATACTGTACTTGCCTCTCAATGTTGCGGCGGCGTATCGTAAAGAAGATACGCTACGCACGCACAAAGATATGCCATTATTATATATTGTAGACCTGTCTCCTATTTTTGGAACATTAAACTGTTGCTTGGACTAACTCTGTCAACCATATGACTACCATTCACCACAGTCTTATTAGGGAATAGCGTTTTTTAACCACTTCAGCCCCAGAAGCATTTACCCCCTTCCTGACAGAGCATTTTTTGTGATTTGGCACTGCGTCGTTTTAACTGACAATTGCGAAATCATGCGACATTGTATCCAAACAAAATTGATGTCCTTTTTTTTCCCCACAATTTGAGCTTTCTTTTTGTGGTATTTGATCACCTCTGCAGGTTTTATTTTTTGCGCTATAAACAAAAAAAGTGCGACAATTTTGAAAACAAATTTTTTTTTTTACTTTTTGCTATAATAAATATCCCCAAAAAATATATAAAAAACTAATTTCTTCCACAGTTTAGGCAGATATGTATTCTTTTACATATTCTTGGTAAAAAAAAATAGATTTATGTAATTTTTATTATTATTATTTTTTTTACTAGTAATGGCGGTGATCTGCAAATTGTTATTGGGATTGGGACATACTACCGGACACATCGGACACTTTTGAAAATATTTTGGGACAATTGACATTTATACAGCGATCAGAGCTATAAATAGCCACTGATTACTGTATAAATCAGTGGTCATCAACCCTATCCTCAGGGCCTACTAACAGGCCAGGTTTTATGTATAATGTAGTGTGTATAATACTGCGCTGTCTTCAAAATGTGAAACAAAAGATTATTGTGTATTAAAACCATAGGTGTGCGCACAGGGTGTGCCCAGGCACACCCTAATCACTCTGTGTAGCATAGATTCCCCCTACTGCCCTAGCTCTCCCCCTTCCTCCCGCACCGATGTTGGCTTCCCTTCTCTCCTCTCCTGGTGGCTGTTGCTGCAGGGATGTTTTAGGGTGAATAAAGGTTTAAATGTAATTTACTGACCCCTTCCCTTTCTGAATGAACACAGTGAGCGATCAGTAGCGTGTATTTGAGCTTTGGGGTGCACACCCTAATGCAATGGGCTGCGCACACCTATGATTAAAACACAATATGCTGCTGCAACCAACCAAGTAAGATAAATATTGGAAAAATTGATGTGTAAGAAAAATGGCTGTACTGCAATATAAAATGTGCAAAAAATTATATAACATAACAAATGGTATTGAAACCAAAAAACACCCAGAGTGTGTTAAAGAGCACCAACTCTTCCCCTTAAGAGAGGAAGAAGGTAAAAATAATGGATTGAATCCTAAAACCCAATGAGACAGTTCCTGTCAGTGTAATATCTAGATGACCCTCGCCACTCGCAAGAAACTGTCACTTCTATGTGTGATTTGTAACAAAATGTGCAAATGAATGACAGTGTAAACAAAAATGTAGTCCAAAATAAAGTCCAATATATCCAGTGCTTATAAGTTCCTTTTCAAATGTGAAATGCTGTGATGGTAAACGAAACACCCAAGAAAGATGTAATAATCCCCAATGGATAGAAAAGCAGCCAAAACGGGAATCACTGCCGCTTACCAGATTCCTTGATCTCATGAACGAGATCAAAAAAGCTTATGGCATATAACCCAGCCACGGTCTTTGCTCTTCCCAGACCTGTTCCTCTATTGTCCCATACAGTTTTAGCCAAAATTTTCGAACATCACAAAAGTTCAGGGCCAATCAACAAACCCAATCGTACCCGAACTGGAAAAATCAAAAGTGCCCATTTTGAAAGCTTATATGCAAGTTTTTGGGCATACAAAAGGGTATGGAGTTCCGGGTACTGCACTGGGGATATGTATCAATAATTTTTTTTTCTAAAGATAATTTTTAAATGAGTGGGGATTTACTGATGCTTGAAGTGAAACAAAAAAAATGAAAAATTCCTTTAAATATAGTGCCCGGGGGTCCCCTTAGTGCGCTGGTCAAGTGGTGCATCTGTACCATGTATAGAACCTCCTGCAGCAAAAATTACATTTATAAAGCCAAAACATTTTTTCCCAGCAAGCTTTCTTTATTTTTAAACAGCTTTGGGGGCCAGTCTGTATGATGAGGCCGCCATTAGTGCATTCAGAAGATTAGGGATTTTTGTGTCAGTTTTGCAGACTTTGTATATAAGTGACGGGTGCGTAAAAATTGGGCTTTGAGTGTTGGTGGTGCCTTCACACTATAAGGGCTCTTTCACACGGGCGAACCATTCAGATCCGTCTGACAGTTTTTTAGACGGACCTGAACGGGCGCTCCATGCACCTCTATGGAGCCACGGATGTCAACAGTAACATGTACACTGACATCTGACCCGCTCCGATCCGCCAAAGTGTGACGGAGGAAAAACCTACATTTCCATCCGTCTGGCGGATCGGATCGAGTGAACACGGACAGACGGCCATGTTCATCCAATCCCCCCATAGGGGAGAGCGGAGAAAAGACAGGGCGGTCCCTGCACAGTGTGCAGGGACCGCCCTGTCATCCGTCGGCTCAGCGGGGATCAACGGAGCGATCCCCCGTTGAGTAAGCGGAGGTTCGCGGGACGGATCATTACTGATCCGCCCCGTGTGAAAGAGCCCTCTGTAGAGGTACTTTTGATGAAAGCAAGAATTGGCCTTGATTGATTGAAATTATATGCACCAGTCAAATAGTTGGGGAAATATTGGTCTTTGGGTGTTAATTGTGCCCATGAAACCTATACCAGAAAAATGCTTCATGATCAAATCAACACCCACAAAGCTTGGCAGCCTAGACAGTCTTGCACAGATTCTACATCCCAAAAACATTAAAGCCCTGTACACACGATCTGATATCTGATGGAATCTAATCCGATGGATTTTTTTCGTTGGATATTCGATGAAGCCGACTTTCATCAGTCTTGCCTACACACCATCAGTCAAAAATCCGACCGTGCCAAAATGCGGTGACGTACAACACATACAACGGCACTATAAAGGGTTTACACTGATTTAGTGTTGCCTCGTGTTAGTAAAATTTGGTGAGAGCTGATTTGCGCTTTTCAGTCTTCGTGCTTTTCAGATTGTTTTCTGGCGTTCAGTTTGTGCTTGTGGGTTCGTATCTGTCTTTCTGTGCATGTAGTCAGGTCATCTGTTTTGCAGTGCGTTCCTGTCTGCTCGTTTTCAGGTTGTTCTTTATAGGTAGGGATGAGCCGAACACCCCCGGGTTCGGTTTGCACCAGAAGGTTCGAACAGACCGCGGGTTTGCGCAAACATTTAGAACCCCATTGAAGTCTATGGGACCCGAACGTTCGAATTCAAAAACGATTATTTTAAAGACTAATATTCTATCCAATGTTGGAAAACGTCGTTCAGAACCCGGGTCTTGCCCCAGGGAACATGTATCAATGGAATTTTTTTTTTTTTTAAACGGCCGTTTTTTCCGGAGCAGCCATTTTAATGATGCTTAAAGTGAAAAAAAAATTCCTTTAAATATCACACCTGCTGGGTGTCTATAGTATTGGCACGCGTTTAGAAATGTCCCTGCACAACATGAGAGGACTATAAAAAAAAAATGAATACTGCTTGCGCACGTGCTGTGTGGCAACAATATGTTGAATATTTTAGCGGTGGTGGGGGTCCATTATTGTTTTGTGAAAGAACATTTTTAGAAAAAAGGGCACCCCTCAAACATACTGTAATTGGAGCGCAACAAGGAGCCACATGCATAGTATTGCATCAAAAATTGTTATTAGGCGCCCCTGTTAAACAGGGGCAGAAAAATTGTGCCTTGGGCACAACACAACACTGCAACCCCTCCCAATAACTCCAATTGGAGCGCAACAAGGAGCCACGTGCAAAGTATTGCATACAAATTTTTTATTAGGTGCCCCTGTTAAGCATGCTTTTAAATCTGTCAGCTAGGAACCCGTCCGCCCGACATGTCTGCTGGTTAGTACGCTAACCAGCAGACATGTCTTCTCGCACCGGCGTCGAATGGTTTCGACGCATGCGCGGAAGTGTTTTACTTCCTGGTGCGGTGACGTGTCGGCGTCAACGTCACCACCACGTCAGCGCGCCGTCTGGCGGCGGGGATTTTGGTTTGATCGCGTGTACACGATCAAACCAATACGTCCCCAGCAGACAGATTTGTTCAAATTTGTTCAAATCAATCTGTCTGCTCGTCTGTATGGGGCCTTAATTAGGGGCAGAAAAATTGTGCCTTGGGCACAACACAACACTTCAACCCCTCCCAATAACTCCAATTGGAGCGCAACAAGGAGCCACGTGCAAAGTATTGCATCAAAAATTGTTATTAGGTGCCCCTGTTAAACAGGGGCAGAAAAATTGTGCCTTATGCACTGGTGGCGGAGCCCAGAAACACAACATTTTTTACTAGCTATCAGCAAGAAAAATGAGGAGGAGAAGGATATTCCATCAGCAGCATAAGAGGACAGTCACTTTTTTATTTCCACACCTTATGCCCTCAAGAAAAATACATTTTTAGTCTATGTACTTGCCTGTTAAGTTTGATTAGTTTGACAAGGTATTGTTCACTCAGACTGCTGTATATAACATGTTTCAGGCAATCTTTGTACGACTGTTTTTAATGGGCATGATCAAGAAGTAATGTAGTCTTTTGGTTTCTGTGGTTTTCTCAATAAATACCTTTTGAAAGTATAAGAGGACAGTCACTCAGCATCAGCATACGCAGTCTAAAAGGGATCCGACATTTCAACAAAAAAATATTATTCATTAACATCAGCATCAGGTGCTTGGTAGCTGGTGTTGATCCAAGCCAGTCAGTGGAGTCAGTGGAGAGGCACACCCTGTGATCGGTAACAAAGCCTCCAGCAGCACTGAATGTGCGTTCTGAAAGAACACTGGATGCAGGACAAGCCAGTAGCTCTGGCCAGTGATCCATCCTCAAGACCCAGTAAGCCAGAGGATTTTCGGTGGGGAAGGAGTCCAAGTCGGATCTTGCCCCTAGGTATTCCCGGACCATGTAAACCAGACGCTGGCGATGGTTGCTGGAACCGGTCAGACCTTGGGGCTGTGGACTAAAAAACTGTCTAAAGGCATCGGTCAGACGGCCACCTTCTCCACCGCTCCTTCTGTGACTCACCGAAGCCTCAGCAAGAAGTTGTCCAGAGCCAGGTTTTGGTAATCCCCCCGGTTCTGGGAACGCATTGCACAGACCCTTCTGCAAGGCCTCCCGCAGAAGTTTCATCTTCTGCTCCCTCTGCGATGGCAACATAAGGTCCGCAACCTTACTCTTGTAACGTGGATCAAGGAGAGTTGTCAGACAGTAATGATCCCTCTCCTTGATAGCACATACACAAGGATCCTTATGCAGGCTTTGCAGGATCAGGGAGGCCATGCAGCGTAGGTTTGCAGAGGCATTCGGGGCACAGTCCTCTGGGTCACTGAGGACGACAGGATCCACAGGCACCTCATCCCAGCCACGTAAAAGTCCACGTGTTCCTTGGGACTGTAAATGATCCCTTGAGACTGCTGCTGCTGATGCTGAGTGCTAGGCTCCACCTCCATGCTGCTGATACAATCATCCTCCTCCTCCTCCTCCTCCTCCTCTTCCTATGTGCTAGGTGGGCAAGCAGGCCCACTGTCTGGGTAAAGGGGGCCTTGAGAGGTAAGGAAGTCCTCCTCTTCCTCCCTCTGTTCTGCCTCAAGGGCCCTGTCCATTATTCCACGTAGCGTGTGCTCCAACATGTGAATAAGAGGGACAGTCTCACTAATGCATGCACTGTCACTGCTCACCATCCTCGTGGCCTCCTCAAATGGTGACAGGACAGTGCATGCATCCCTTATCAAGGCCCACTGGCGTAGGGAAAAAAACCTGGCTCCCCTGACCCAGTTATGCTGCCATATTGGCACAGGTACTCATTGATGGCCCGCTGCTGCGTGTGCAGCTGCTGCAGCATGGCCAACGTAGAGTTCCATCTGGTGGGCATGTCACAGATTAGGCGGTTCTTGGGCAGGTTGTATTCCCTTTGGAGGTCAGTTAGCCGAGCAGTGGCATTATATGACCTCCGGAAATGCACACAGACTTTTCTGGCCTGCTTCAGGACATCCTGTAAGCCCGGGTACCTGCCCAAGAACCGCTGCACCACCAAATTCAGGACATGCGCAAAACAGGGCACGTAGGTAAGTTTTCCCTGTTGCAGGGCAGAGAGGAGGTTGGTGCCATTATCGCTGACCACCATTCCAGGCTTCAGCTGGCGTGGCGTCAACCACCTCTGAGCCTGACCCTGCAGAGCTGACAAAACCTCTTCCCCAGTGTGGCTCCTGTCTCCCAAGCACACCAGCTCTAGCACCACATGGCATCTCTTGGCCTGCATTCCTGTGTAGCCCCTCGTACGCCTACAGAGCACGGCATGTTCTGAGAAAACATCACCACAGGAAGAGGCCACAGAGGAAGAAGAAGAGGAGGGGTGGAGGAGAGAGGTGTGTCACAAACAGTAATAGTGCTTTGGAGGCGTGGTGGCGGAACAACCTCCAAAACTACTGGACCTTGCCCTGCGTCCTTCCCAGCTGCCATCAGAGTCACCCAATGCGCCGTAAAAGACAGGTAACGTCCCTGTCCATGCCTGCTGGACCATGAGTCATCGGTAAGATGCACCTTACCACTGACCGCCCTGTCCAGCGAGGCATGGACATTGCCTTCCACATGACTGTAGAGAGCCGGAATTGCCTTCCGTGAGAAAAAGTGGTGTTTTGGTACTTGCCACTGAGGTACTGCACATTGCACAAACTCACAGAAGGGGGCAGAATCTAACAACTGAAAAGGTAGCAGTTGAAGTGCTAGCAATTTCGCTAAGCTAGCATTCAACTGCTGGGCATGTGGATGGCTGGGATTGTACTTTTTTCGGCGCTGCAGCAGCTGGGGCAGGGAAATTTGCCTGGTACAATCAGTAGATTGCCCGCATGTACTACTACTACTAGCTTGTGACACACCTATTTCTACACCTTCACTGCAGGCTTCAGAGAGGACTGGGGGTCTAGTGGGGTTGGAGGTCCCAGAAGGGCAAGGGGGGTACGCTTTTGTCTTTGGTGTGGGTCTTTCTGGTGTACTTTCCAACGAGCTGCATGGCAGGTCGACATATGTCTGGACAAGCATGTGGTATCCAGGCGGTTGATGTTTTGGCCACGCGACATACGCTTGCAACATATATTGCAAATAGCAAAGGTACGATCTTGTGGACATGTTTCAAAAAAGGCCCACACCAAAGAACTTTTGCTGTACCGGTCAGACACAGCAGCGCCATGCACAAGCGCCGTAGATGTGCGCTGTAATGCAGTTAGTGTGCCCTTAAGCTGACCCCTGGAGGGCATCCTGCCTCTTTGGAGATGTGCCTGTGCCTCGTCCTCCTCCTCCTTCTCCTCTTCCTCCTCCTCCTCCTCTCTCCTATCAGGCACCCAGGTAGATTCAGAGACCTCATCATCCCCTCCCTCCTCATCACTGCCAGATTACTGTCCCTCTCAGCCACCCCCTCTCCCTGGACTCACATCAATGCCTTCCTCTATCTGTGTTCCATCATCGGAGCCTTCAAAACATTGCGCATCTTCATTCAGCAGCATGTACCCAACACTGTGTTGAAACAGTTTGGGGGACTCCTCAGGAGGACACGATGGGACTAGGGAAGGATTGTGTGATGCCATGGTACAGAGGGAAGAGGAAGCCTTGGCAGCTGCTTTGCCAGACAAACTACGATCAGTCTGTGTGAGAGAGGATGAGGAGGATGAGGACGGCTTGGTCATCTAATCTACTATTTTGTCTGCATGTTGAGGCTCAACACGGCCAGCTCCCGAAAATAAGGACGAGTGGCCACGTGCTGAAGAGGATGCACCGCGTCCACCACCAGCGTTGCCTCTAGATGCAGAGCCTGCTTGCCCTCGTGACGCTCTGCCTTTCTTTGTTGTCCTTCCAGACATTTTAATAGCCTGCACAGGACAAAATCAGAAATAAACAGCAAACGTATAGTAAGACCAGCTGCGTTTATGGGCAAAAACACAGCAAACGTATAGTAAGATCGACTGAGTTTATGGGCAAAAACACAGCAGACGTGCAACGTGCAGTATGATCGACTGTATTTATGGCCAAAAACACAGAAAACGTGCAACGTGCAGTATGATCGACTGTCTTTATGGGCAAAAAACACAGCAAACGTGCAACGTGCAGTATGATCGACTGTCTTTATGGGCAAAACAACACAGCAAACGTGCAACGTGCAGTATGATCGACTGTATTTATGGGCAAAAACACAGCAAACGTGCAACGTGCAGAATGATCGTCTGTATTTATGGGCAAAAAAACACAGCAAACGTGCAACGTGCAGTATGATCGACAGTATTTATGGCCAAAAACACAGCAAACGTGCAACGTGCAGTATGATCGACTGTATTTATGGGCTAAAACACAGCAAACGTGCAACGTGCAGTATGATCGACTGTATTTATGGGCAAAAAAACACAGCAAACGTGCAACGTGCAGTATGATCGACTGTATTTATGGCCAAAAACACAGCAAACGTGCAACGTGCAGTATGATCGACTGTATTTATGGGCAAAAACACAGCAAACGTGCAACGTGCAGTATGATCGACTGTCTTTATGGACAAAAAACACAGCAAACGTGCAACGTGCAGTATGATCGACTGTCTTTATGGGCAAAAAACCACAGCAAACGTGCAACGTGCAGTATGATCGACTGTATTTATGGCCAAAAACACAGCAAACGTGCAATGTGCAGTATGATCGACTGTCTTTATGGACAAAAAACACAGCAAACGTGCAACGTGCAGTATGATCGACTGTCTTTATGGGCAAAAAACACAGCAAACGTGCAACGTGCAGTATGATCGTCTATATCTATCGGCAAAAAAAACACAGCAAACGTGCAACGTGCAGTATGATCGACTATATTTATGGGCAAAAAAACACAGCAAACGTGCAACGTGCAGTATGATCGACTGTATTTATGGCCAAAAACACAGCAAACGTGCAACATGCAGTATAATCAACTGTCTTTATGGGCAAAAAACACAACAAACGTGCAACGTGCAGTATGATAGACTGTCTTTATGGGCAAAAAACACAGCAAACGTGCAATGTGCAGTATGATCAACTGTATTTTTGGGCAAAAAAACACAGCAAACGTGCAGTATGATTGACTGTATTTATGGGCAAAAAAACACAGCAAACGTGCAACGTGCAGTATGATCGACTGTCTTTATGGACAAAAAACACAGCAAACGTGCAACGTGCAGTATGATCGACTGTCTTTATGGGCAAAAAAACACAGCAAACGTGCAACGTGCAGTATGATCGACTGTATTTATGGCCAAAAACACAGCAAACGTGCAATGTGCAGTATGATCGACTGTCTTTATGGACAAAAAACACAGCAAACGTGCAACGTGCAGTATGATCGACTGTCTTTATGGGCAAAAAACACAGCAAACGTGCAACGTGCAGTATGATCGTCTATATTTATCGGCAAAAAAAACACAGCAAACGTGCAACGTGCAGTATGATCGACTGTATTTATGGGCAAAAAAACACAGCAAACGTGCAACGTGCAGTATGATCGACTGTATTTATGGCCAAAAACACAGCAAACGTGCAACGTGCAGTATGATCAACTGTCTTTATGGGCAAAAAACACAACAAACGTGCAACGTGCAGTATGATAGACTGTCTTTATGGGCAAAAAACACAGCAAACGTGCAATGTGCAGTATGATCAACTGTATTTTTGGGCAAAAAAACACAGCAAACGTGCAGTATGATCGACTGTATTTATGGGCAAAAAAACACAGCAAACGTGCAACGTGCAGTATGATCGACTGTATTTCTGGGCAAAAAAACACAGAAAACGTGCAGTATGATCTACTGTATTTATGGGCAAAAAAACACAGCAAACGTGCAACGTGCAATATGATCGACTGTGGTTATGGCCAAAAACACAGCAAACGTGCAAGGTGCAGTATGATCGACTGTATTTATGGGCAAAAAAACACAGCAAACGTGCAACATGCAGTATAATAGACTGTCTTTGTGGACAAAAAACACTGCAAACGTGCAGTATGATCGACTGTATTTATGGGCATAAAAACACAGCAAACGTGCAACGTGCAGTATGATCGACTGTATTTATGGCCAAAAACACAGCAAACGTGCAACGTGCAGTATGATCGACTGTCTTTATGGGCAAAAAACACAGCAAACGTGCAACGTGCAGTATGATCGACTGTCTTTATGGGCAAAAAAACACAACAAACGTGCAAAGTGCAGTATGATCGACTGTCTTTATGGGCAAAAAACACAGCAAACGTGCAACGTGTAGTATGATCGACTGTCTTTATGGGCAAAAAACACAGCAAACGTGCAACGTGCAGTATGATCGACTGTCTTTATGGGCAAAACAACACAGCAAACGTGCAACGTGCAGTATGATCGACTGTATTTATGGGCAAAAACACAGCAAACGTGCAACGTGCAGAATGATCGTCTGTATTTATGGGCAAAAAAACACAGCAAACGTGCAACGTGCAGTATGATCGACAGTATTTATGGCCAAAAACACAGCAAACGTGCAGTATGATTGACTGTATTTATGGGCAAAAAAACACAGCAAACGTGCAACGTGCAGTATGATCGACAGTATTTATGGCCAAAAACACAGCTCTGCCTTTCTTTGTTGTCCTTCCAGACATTTTAATAGCCTGCACAGGACAAAATCAGAAATAAACAGCAAACGTATAGTAAGACCAGCTGCGTTTATGGGCAAAAACACAGCAAACGTATAGTAAGATCGACTGAGTTTATGGGCAAAAACACAGCAGACGTGCAACGTGCAGTATGATCGACTGTATTTATGGCCAAAAACACAGAAAACGTGCAACGTGCAGTATGATCGACTGTCTTTATGGGCAAAAAACACAGCAAACGTGCAACGTGCAGTATGATCGACTGTCTTTATGGGCAAAACAACACAGCAAACGTGCAACGTGCAGTATGATCGACTGTATTTATGGGCAAAAACACAGCAAACGTGCAACGTGCAGAATGATCGTCTGTATTTATGGGCAAAAAAACACAGCAAACGTGCAACGTGCAGTATGATCGACAGTATTTATGGCCAAAAACACAGCAAACGTGCAACGTGCAGTATGATCGACTGTATTTATGGGCTAAAACACAGCAAACGTGCAACGTGCAGTATGATCGACTGTATTTATGGGCAAAAAAACACAGCAAACGTGCAACGTGCAGTATGATCGACTGTATTTATGGCCAAAAACACAGCAAACGTGCAACGTGCAGTATGATCGACTGTATTTATGGGCAAAAACACAGCAAACGTGCAACGTGCAGTATGATCGACTGTCTTTATGGACAAAAAACACAGCAAACGTGCAACGTGCAGTATGATCGACTGTCTTTATGGGCAAAAAACCACAGCAAACGTGCAACGTGCAGTATGATCGACTGTATTTATGGCCAAAAACACAGCAAACGTGCAATGTGCAGTATGATCGACTGTCTTTATGGACAAAAAACACAGCAAACGTGCAACGTGCAGTATGATCGACTGTCTTTATGGGCAAAAAACACAGCAAACGTGCAACGTGCAGTATGATCGTCTATATCTATCGGCAAAAAAACACAGCAAACGTGCAACGTGCAGTATGATCGACTATATTTATGGGCAAAAAAACACAGCAAACGTGCAACGTGCAGTATGATCGACTGTATTTATGGCCAAAAACACAGCAAACGTGCAACATGCAGTATAATCAACTGTCTTTATGGGCAAAAAACACAACAAACGTGCAACGTGCAGTATGATAGACTGTCTTTATGGGCAAAAAACACAGCAAACGTGCAATGTGCAGTATGATCAACTGTATTTTTGGGCAAAAAAACACAGCAAACGTGCAGTATGATTGACTGTATTTATGGGCAAAAAAACACAGCAAACGTGCAACGTGCAGTATGATCGACTGTCTTTATGGACAAAAAACACAGCAAACGTGCAACGTGCAGTATGATCGACTGTCTTTATGGGCAAAAAAACACAGCAAACGTGCAACGTGCAGTATGATCGACTGTATTTATGGCCAAAAACACAGCAAACGTGCAATGTGCAGTATGATCGACTGTCTTTATGGACAAAAAACACAGCAAACGTGCAACGTGCAGTATGATCGACTGTCTTTATGGGCAAAAAACACAGCAAACGTGCAACGTGCAGTATGATCGTCTATATTTATCGGCAAAAAAACACAGCAAACGTGCAACGTGCAGTATGATCGACTGTATTTATGGGCAAAAAAACACAGCAAACGTGCAACGTGCAGTATGATCGACTGTATTTATGGCCAAAAACACAGCAAACGTGCAACGTGCAGTATGATCAACTGTCTTTATGGGCAAAAAACACAACAAACGTGCAACGTGCAGTATGATAGACTGTCTTTATGGGCAAAAAACACAGCAAACGTGCAATGTGCAGTATGATCAACTGTATTTTTGGGCAAAAAAACACAGCAAACGTGCAGTATGATCGACTGTATTTATGGGCAAAAAAACACAGCAAACGTGCAACGTGCAGTATGATCGACTGTATTTCTGGGCAAAAAAACACAGAAAACGTGCAGTATGATCTACTGTATTTATGGGCAAAAAAACACAGCAAACGTGCAACGTGCAATATGATCGACTGTGGTTATGGCCAAAAACACAGCAAACGTGCAAGGTGCAGTATGATCGACTGTATTTATGGGCAAAAAAACACAGCAAACGTGCAACATGCAGTATAATAGACTGTCTTTGTGGACAAAAAACACTGCAAACGTGCAGTATGATCGACTGTATTTATGGGCATAAAAACACAGCAAACGTGCAACGTGCAGTATGATCGACTGTATTTATGGCCAAAAACACAGCAAACGTGCAACGTGCAGTATGATCGACTGTCTTTATGGGCAAAAAACACAGCAAACGTGCAACGTGCAGTATGATCGACTGTCTTTATGGGCAAAAAAACACAACAAACGTGCAAAGTGCAGTATGATCGACTGTCTTTATGGGCAAAAAACACAGCAAACGTGCAACGTGTAGTATGATCGACTGTCTTTATGGGCAAAAAACACAGCAAACGTGCAACGTGCAGTATGATCGACTGTCTTTATGGGCAAAACAACACAGCAAACGTGCAACGTGCAGTATGATCGACTGTATTTATGGCCAAAAACACAGCAAACGTGCAACGTGCAGTATGATCGTCTGTATTTATGGGCAAAAAAACACAGCAAACGTGCAACGTGCAGTATGATCGACAGTATTTATGGCCAAAAACACAGCAAACGTGCAGTATGATCGTCTGTATTTATGGGCAAAAAAACACAGCAAACGTGCAACGTGCAGTATGATCGACAGTATTTATGGCCAAAAACACAGCAAACGTGCAGTATGATTGACTGTATTTATGGGCAAAAAAACACAGCAAACGTGCAACGTGCAGTATGATCGACTGTATTTATGGCCAAAAACACAGCAAACGTGCAACGTGCAGTATGATCGACTGTATTTATGGGCAAAAACACAGCAAACGTGCAACGTGCAGTATGATCGACTGTATTTATGGGCAAAAAACACAGCAAACGTGCAACGTGCAGTATGATCGACTGTCTTTATGGGCAAAAAAACACAGCAAACGTGCAACGTGCAGTATGATCGACTGTATTTATGGCCAAAAACACAGCAAACGTGCAACGTGCAGTATGATCGACTGTCTTTATGGGCAAAAAACACAGCAAACGTGCAACGTGCAGTATGATCGACTGTCTTTATGGGCAAAAAAACACAACAAACGTGCAAAGTGCAGTATGATCGACTGTCTTTATGGGCAAAAAAACACAGCAAACGTGCAACGTGCAGTATGATCGACTGTCTTTATGGGCAAAAAACACAGCAAACGTGCAACGTGCAGTATGATCGACTGTCTTTATGGGCAAAACAACACAGCAAACGTGCAACGTGCAGTATGATCGACTGTATTTATGGCCAAAAACACAGCAAACGTGCAACGTGCAGTATGATCGTCTGTATTTATGGGCAAAAAAACACAGCAAACGTGCAACGTGCAGTATGATCGACAGTATTTATGGCCAAAAACACAGCAAACGTGCAGTATGATTGACTGTATTTATGGGCAAAAAAACACAGCAAACGTGCAACGTGCAGTATGATCGACTGTATTTATGGCCAAAAACACAGCAAACGTGCAACGTGCAGTATGATCGACTGTATTTTTGGGCAAAAACACAGCAAACGTGCAACGTGCAGTATGATCGACTGTATTTATGGGCAAAAAAACACAGCAAACGTGCAACGTGCAGTATGATCGACTGTATTTATGGCCAAAAACACAGCAAATGTGCAACGTGCAGTATGATCGACTGTCTTTATGTACTGTACAATAAACACAGCAAACGTGCAACGTGCAGTATGATCGACTGTCTTTATGGGCAAAAAACACAGCAAACGTGCAACGTGCAGTATGATCGACTGTATTTCTGGGCAAAAAAACACAGAAAACGTGCAGTATGATCTACTGTATTTATGGGCAAAAAAACACAGCAAACGTGCAACGTGCAATATGATCGACTGTGGTTATGGCCAAAAACACAGCAAACGTGCAAGGTGCAGTATGATCGACTGTATTTATGGGCAAAAAAACACAGCAAACGTGCAACATGCAGTATAATAGACTGTCTTTGTGGACAAAAAACACTGCAAACGTGCAGTATGATCGACTGTATTTATGGGCATAAAAACACAGCAAACATGCAACGTGCAGTATGATCGACTGTATTTATGGCCAAAAACACAGCAAACGTGCAACGTGCAGTATGATCGACTGTCTTTATGGGCAAAAAACACAGCAAACGTGCAACGTGCAGTATGATCGACTGTCTTTATGGGCAAAAAAACACAACAAACGTGCAAAGTGCAGTATGATCGACTGTCTTTATGGGCAAAAAACACAGCAAACGTGCAACGTGTAGTATGATCGACTGTCTTTATGGGCAAAAAACACAGCAAACGTGCAACGTGCAGTATGATCGACTGTCTTTATGGGCAAAACAACACAGCAAACGTGCAACGTGCAGTATGATCGACTGTATTTATGGCCAAAAACACAGCAAACGTGCAACGTGCAGTATGATCGTCTGTATTTATGGGCAAAAAAACACAGCAAACGTGCAACGTGCAGTATGATCGACAGTATTTATGGCCAAAAACACAGCAAACGTGCAGTATGATTGACTGTATTTATGGGCAAAAAAACACAGCAAACGTGCAACGTGCAGTATGATCGACTGTATTTATGGCCAAAAACACAGCAAACGTGCAACGTGCAGTATGATCGACTGTATTTATGGGCAAAAACACAGCAAACGTGCAACGTGCAGTATGATCGACTGTATTTATGGGCAAAAAAACACAGCAAACGTGCAACGTGCAGTATGATCGACTGTATTTATGGCCAAAAACACAGCAAATGTGCAACGTGCAGTATGATCGACTGTCTTTATGTACTGTACAATAAACACAGCAAACGTGCAACGTGCAGTATGATCGACTGTCTTTATGGGCAAAAAACACAGCAAACGTGCAACGTGCAGTATGATCGTCTATATTTATGGGCAAAAAAACACAGCAAACGTGCAACGTGCAGTATGATCGACTGTATTTATGGGCAAAAAAACACAGCAAACGTGCAACGTGCAGTATGATCGACTGTATTTATGGCCAAAAACACAGCAAACGTGCAACGTGCAGTATGATCGACTGTCTTTATGGGCAAAAAACACAGCAAACGTGCAACGTGCAGTATGATCGACTGTCTTTATGGGCATAAAACACAACAAACGTGCAACGTGCAGTATGATCGACTGTCTTTATGGGCAAAAAACACAGCAAACGTGCAATGTGCAGTATGATCAACTGTATTTATGGGCAAAAAAATCACAGCAAACGTGCAGTATGATCGACTGTATTTATGGGCAAAAAAACACAGCAAACGTGCAACATGCAGTATGATCGACTGTATTTATGGCCAAAAACACAGGAAACATGCAACATGCAGTATGATCGACTGTATTTATGGCCAAAAAAACACAGCAAACGTGCAACGTGCAGTATGATCGACTGTATTTCTGGGCAAAAAAATACAGAAAACGTGCAGTATGATCTACTGTATTTATGGGCAAAAAAACACAGCAAACGTGCAATGTGCAATATGATCGACTGTATTTATGGTCAAAACACAGCAAACGTGCAACGTGCAGTATGATCGACTGTCTTTATGGGCAAAAAAACAGCAAACGTGCAGTTTGATCGACTGTCTTTATGGACAAAAAACACAGCAAACGTGCAACGTGCAGTATGATCGACTGTCTTTATGGGCAAAAAACCCAGCAAACGTGCAATGTGCATTAGGATCGACTGTCTGTATGGGCAAAAAACACAGCAAACGTGCAACGTGCAGTATGATCGACTGTATTAATGGCCAAAAACACAGCAAACGTGCAACGTGCAGTATGATCGACTGTATTTATGTGCAAAAAAACAGCAAACGTGCAACGTGCAGTATGATCGACTGTATTTATGGGCCAAAAAACACAGCAAACGTGCAACGTGCTGTATGATCGACTGTCTTTATGGGCAAAAAACACAGCAAACGTGCAACGTGCAGTATGATCGACTGTCTTTATGGGCAAAACAACACAGCAAACGTGCAACGTGCAGTATGATCGACTGTATTTATGGCCAAAAACACAGCAAACGTGCAACGTGCAGTATGATCGTCTGTATTTATGGGCAAAAAAACACAGCAAACGTGCAACGTGCAGTATGATCGACAGTATTTATGGCCAAAAACACAGCGAACGTGCAGTATGATTGACTGTATTTATGGGCAAAAAAACACAGCAAACGTGCAACGTGCAGTATGATCGACTGTATTTATGGCCAAAAACACAGCAAACGTGCAACGTGCAGTATGATCGACTGTATTTATGGGCAAAAACACAGCAAACGTGCAACGTGCAGTATGATCGACTGTATTTATGGGCAAAAAAACACAGCAAACGTGCAACGTGCAGTATGATCGACTGTATTTATGGCCAAAAACACAGCAAATGTGCAACGTGCAGTATGATCGACTGTCTTTATGTACTGTACAATAAACACAGCAAACGTGCAACGTGCAGTATGATCGACTGTCTTTATGGGCAAAAAACACAGCAAACGTGCAACGTGCAGTATGATCGTCTATATTTATGGGCAAAAAAACACAGCAAACGTGCAACGTGCAGTATGATCGACTGTATTTATGGGCAAAAAAACACAGCAAACGTGCAACGTGCAGTATGATCGACTGTATTTATGGCCAAAAACACAGCAAACGTGCAACGTGCAGTATGATCGACTGTCTTTATGGGCAAAAAACACAGCAAACGTGCAACGTGCAGTATGATCGACTGTCTTTATGGGCATAAAACACAACAAACGTGCAACGTGCAGTATGATCGACTGTCTTTATGGGCAAAAAACACAGCAAACGTGCAATGTGCAGTATGATCAACTGTATTTATGGGCAAAAAAATCACAGCAAACGTGCAGTATGATCGACTGTATTTATGGGCAAAAAAACACAGCAAACGTGCAACATGCAGTATGATCGACTGTATTTATGGCCAAAAACACAGGAAACATGCAACATGCAGTATGATCGACTGTATTTATGGCCAAAAAAACACAGCAAACGTGCAACGTGCAGTATGATCGACTGTATTTCTGGGCAAAAAAATACAGAAAACGTGCAGTATGATCTACTGTATTTATGGGCAAAAAACCACAGCAAACGTGCAATGTGCAATATGATCGACTGTATTTATGGTCAAAACACAGCAAACGTGCAACGTGCAGTATGATCGACTGTCTTTATGGGCAAAAAAACAGCAAACGTGCAACGTGCAGTTTGATCGACTGTCTTTATGGACAAAAAACACAGCAAACGTGCAACGTGCAGTATGATCGACTGTCTTTATGGGCAAAAAACCCAGCAAACGTGCAATGTGCATTAGGATCGACTGTCTGTATGGGCAAAAAACACAGCAAACGTGCAACGTGCAGTATGATCGACTGTATTAATGGCCAAAAACACAGCAAACGTGCAACGTGCAGTATGATCGACTGTATTTATGTGCAAAAAAACAGCAAACGTGCAACGTGCAGTATGATCGACTGTATTTATGGGCCAAAAAACACAGCAAACGTGCAACGTGCTGTATGATCGACTGTCTTTATGGGCAAAAAACACAGCAAACGTGCAACGTGCAGTATGATCGACTGTCTTTATGGGCAAAACAACACAGCAAACGTGCAACGTGCAGTATGATCGACTGTATTTATGGCCAAAAACACAGCAAACGTGCAACGTGCAGTATGATCGTCTGTATTTATGGGCAAAAAAACACAGCAAACGTGCAACGTGCAGTATGATCGACAGTATTTATGGCCAAAAACACAGCGAACGTGCAGTATGATTGACTGTATTTATGGGCAAAAAAACACAGCAAACGTGCAACGTGCAGTATGATCGACTGTATTTATGGCCAAAAACACAGCAAACGTGCAACGTGCAGTATGATCGACTGTATTTATGGGCAAAAACACAGCAAACGTGCAACGTGCAGTATGATCGACTGTATTTATGGGCAAAAAAACACAGCAAACGTGCAACGTGCAGTATGATCGACTGTATTTATGGCCAAAAACACAGCAAATGTGCAACGTGCAGTATGATCGACTGTCTTTATGTACTGTACAATAAACACAGCAAACGTGCAACGTGCAGTATGATCGACTGTCTTTATGGGCAAAAAACACAGCAAACGTGCAACGTGCAGTATGATCGACTATATTTATGGGCAAAAAAAACACAGCAAACGTGCAACGTGCAGTATGATCGACTGTATTTATGGGCAAAAAAACACAGCAAACGTGCAACGTGCAGTATGATCGACTGTATTTATGGCCAAAAACACAGCAAACGTGCAACGTGCAGTATGATCGACTGTCTTTATGGGCAAAAAACACAGCAAACGTGCAACGTGCAGTATGATCGACTGTCTTTATGGGCATAAAACACAACAAACGTGCAACGTGCAGTATGATCGACTGTCTTTATGGGCAAAAAACACAGCAAACGTGCAATGTGCAGTATGATCAACTGTATTTATGGGCAAAAAAATCACAGCAAACGTGCAGTATGATCGACTGTATTTATGGGCAAAAAAACACAGCAAACGTGCAACATGCAGTATGATCGACTGTATTTATGGCCAAAAACACAGGAAACATGCAACATGCAGTATGATCGACTGTATTTATGGCCAAAAAAACACAGCAAACGTGCAACGTGCAGTATGATCGACTGTATTTCTGGGCAAAAAAATACAGAAAACGTGCAGTATGATCTACTGTATTTATGGGCAAAAAACCACAGCAAACGTGCAATGTGCAATATGATCGACTGTATTCATGGTCAAAACACAGCAAACGTGCAACGTGCAGTATGATCGACTGTCTTTATGGGCAAAAAAACAGCAAACGTGCAACGTGCAGTTTGATCGACTGTCTTTATGGACAAAAAACACAGCAAACGTGCAACGTGCAGTATGATCGACTGTCTTTATGGGCAAAAAACCCAGCAAACGTGCAATGTGCATTATGATCGACTGTCTGTATGGGCAAAAAACACAGCAAACGTGCAACGTGCAGTATGATCGACTGTATTAATGGCCAAAAACACAGCAAACGTGCAACGCGCAGTATGATCGACTGTATTTATGTGCAAAAAAACAGCAAACGTGCAACGTGCAGTATGATCGACTGTATTTATGGGCCAAAAAACACAGCAAACGTGCAACGTGCTGTATGATCGACTGTATTTATGGCCAAAAACACAGCAAACGTGCAACGTGCATTATGATCGACTGCGAATGCGCCGTCTGTGGACTAAATGTTGTGCATAAAATGCCAGGGCAATTTAAAACCAAATGACCCCATTTTGGAATGTAGACACTGATTTGGACAGACAAAACTGTCAGTTTTTGGTATCTGCTTCCTGGCCAAATCTGATAAGAAGTGAATAATTGCATGCATGCATAGAATAATTTCACACTGACAAAAGCTGCAGTTTGAAATACTTCCTCTTTGTTTATTTTGAGCTCAACTTAAATATGGTTAATGACGTGCATATTCATGCTCATTAATATGTAATATTAGTCTTGTGACGTTCTAATTTGTAAGCTATTAACGATTTTGTGTTAGGATGGCGCTAAGCATGAAGCCACACTGCTATATATATATATATATTTGGCTTGTCTGATGTCTGGTTTTCTGCAGTTCGATCTCCAGACGGGGACTTTTTCCACCGATCTAATTTCAGCTTGTTTTGCAGACCGATTTCCCTTTTTCCTTCAGACCTTGTGACACATATCTGATAGCAACATCATGTGAGCAAGGATTGCAAGGGTTGTATAAAATCATTACAAATTATGACTATGTATGATCAATCCGATAACAATTAATAACATATAAAGTATATAGGATATATATATGAGATATAGAGCATGTGGAGCATGTGTTTGCGCATTGAAATAAGCATTTCATCATCTTCCTTTGGCCATTTTTACATATCCACAACAGATCCCCCCTTGAAATGCCTATTTTAATCTATTTTAATCTGTCCCCATCCTAATCCAAGATTCCCCACCCCAGGGCGTGCAGAGTCTAAGGTCCAGCAGGTGTTCTCCAGAGCCTCTAGTGGTGAGGATGGATTTCGCTGCAGCTGAACCCAGGTTGCGGCCCTTGGGTTCCCTACCCTGTCTGTCTCTGTTGTCCTGCCTACTCATGATGTGAGACTGGGAATGTCTGTAGTGGAATGTGTGGTTCTTTGTACTCGTCTTCCTTGTGTCCTACATCTTGGCTCACGAATGTGGGGATTCCTTGTTCCACCGCTTTCTTCATTTCATTTTTCTTCATTTCATTTTTAATTTTTCATTTCATTTCTACATGTCTTCAGACAAGGGAGTATGCAACAAACTACCAGAGCGAGGAGAAATAGGACGATTAATATAGTTACTCCTATTTGGGTTAAAATTGTCTGCCACCCGTTTATCCAACTGAAGTATTGGTCCCATAGATCTGTGACGCCTGAATTTTTCTTTAGTTCAACTGACAGATTCTTCAACTTTTTAAGAGCTACAGTTACTTGGCCATTTGGGCCGGTGTTGTCTGGGATATAGGTACATCAAGTGGTGCTGGTCATTTTGTCTATCATAGTACAAACCCCTCCTTTTTCTGCAAATATCATATCCAGAGCCATCCGGTTCTGGAAAGTCATTTGAGAGTCGGCCTCCAACTGTTCGGTTATTCCCTGGAATGCGTGTCTCGTGTAGTTGACAAACCTTTGCTGATTGTAATATATATAATTTATCCAATCTACATTTTTGCTAACAGTTATTATGGGGATTAGGGCCTCTAAACCTGGTTTTACCTGGTCTCGGGCCTTGAATTCATCAGGGACCCCCCTTGGGACTCTAATGGCATCTAAATACACATGAGGGTCAAAACTTCCCGGAAGGGCCTCCCTTTTTGTCCTCTTACCCTGTGTGTTGTGAGTACCTTCCGTTAGCATGTGTAGAGGCATGATAGCCTTTGCAAGGGCACATTCTCCCTTCCATTGCCCCTCCAACCCAGTCCTCACCTGCATGTCTCCACATATCCAATACACATCCCCCAAGGATTGACTTTGATTTTTTACTAAGTTGGCCGGGACATGACTGTAAGATGCACAGTAACCCTTTGAAAAGTTGCCTAGGTTTTTACCCCTCCCTTCATGGTGAGCATAACAAGTGTAGTTTCCAGGGTATATGGTGATAGCTATCTTGGGTATTGTGGCCCTAGTGTCTATGGGATATTCCTTTTTCCATTTCTCACATGTTAACTGGTTAGTGGAAATGTTTGTGTAGAGGCTTAGGAAGCACTCTTCCTCCTTTTTGGATATAACTAATGGGACTGTACCCAAATGTGGCCTAGCACTACCACAGACATAGCAGTTGGTTTTATTATGTTTATTGGCGCAATATGTCATCCATTCTAGCCAGAGATTGACTTCTGAGAGGCCGGTTTCAACCTCCATTGTATCTTTGAAGGTAGGATCCGCTATTGCAACCATGTCCCCCAGGGTCTGTACATGGGGCTTCAAGGGGTTTGGTGGGGCACGTTCTTGACTGGCTGCCATTCATTGTTGTTGTACATATCTTCTAAACGGAAAGACCCTCTATGACCCCAGTGACCCCCTCCGAACCACCACCCCAACACATACTCTCCCTTATCGGATGGGCTCGGATTCCGTATGTTTAGAACCAGTGTCATACTGGGACCTGGCTTGGTGAGGGTGAGACGGGTTAGCAAGGGCTCCCCCTGGCTGTCTTTACTGTCATAGGCTGGTTGAGGTTTATATCCACAGGGTGTCCCTGTGTTCCAAGCTGCTGCTCCCCAACTGTCACAATTCTTTCCCCACGACCCTTTAGTGACACATATATATCCCCCTCCATCACCTTTTTCATACCGTTCTGACCTGCTGTTATGCTCTGGACACGGGAGTATCTTACACGGGTGGAAATCAAATGTGGCTACATGGGTATTAGATGAATTATACCAAAAAATTACCTTCCCATCTTTCTTAGTGATGGCTGCATGTTGAGCCCTAGTCAAACCACACAGACAAAGGATATATAGGATCATGATTTATCTTTTCCTGCTTCCTCGGGTATGGAAGCCTTTTTACAATGGGAGGCATGTATCCAGGTGTTCCTCCCTGCAACTTTCACCGATGTAGCTGTTATTAGGAGGACCTGGAAGGGACCATCATATCTTGGTTCAAGAGGTTTTTTTCTTACAAATTTCTTTATCATAACCCAATCACCGGGGACCAGCTTGTGTGTTCCTGTATCTATAACTCAGGATCTGGAATGGAAGAGAAAACTTTTGCATGGATACGGGTTAATTCACGAGACAAAGCAGTCACATAATCAGTTAATACATCGGATTGTAACTGTAATTGCTGTGGACAATAACACCCTAATTTTGGTGCTGAACCAAACAGTATTTTATAAGGAGATAAACCATGGCTCTCTTTAGGAGTGTATCTTACACTGAACAGGGCAATGGGTAGACTGTCTGGCCAGCTCATCCCAGTCTCCTGAGACATTTTCAACATTCAGGATTTTATTGTGCCATTTAATCTCCCTACCTTCCCACTGCTCTGAGGGTGGTATGGGGTGTGGAAAGCTAGTGTCACCCCAAGGGCTGTCCATACTTCTTTGGTTAATGAGGCCCTGAAAGCCGGTCCCTGATCACTCTCTATGACCTCTGGGACACCATATCTGCACACTATTTCCATTAGAAGCTTCTTGGCTGTGGTCTTTGCTGTCATGTTGGTCACAGGGAACGCTTCAGGCCAGGTACTGAACATATCAACGATTACTAGAGCGTATTCATATCGGCCACTCTTTGGCATCTGAATGTGATCGATCTGTATTCGTTGAAAGGGATTTGAGCTTTAGCTAGATGTTTCATGGGTGTCTTTTCTGTTCTTCCTGGGTTGCACTTAGCACAAATGACGCATGACTTGCAGAAGTTGTTGGTAAGCGGGGTAATTCCCAGGGCCAGGTAGTATTTATTGATCAAAGAATTCATCAAGGTCTTCGACAGGTGAGAAGCACCATGAGCCCATTGCACCACAGCTGGGAACATGGACCGTGGTAAACATGGTCTCTTATTCACTTCCATGAGTCCATCCTTCAATATGGCTCCCTTCTTTGTCCATGTTCCTTTTTCCTCCTCACTTGCTGCCTCTTGCATTTCCTTCAAGCGTGCCCAATCCACAGGAGGGTTCTGCAAGATCATGGTGGCCTGTACCGTGTCTTGTGTCAAAATGTTTTGTATCGGAGTGTCTTGGACGTCCACTCTGCGTCCACTCTGCGTACGACTTCTCGCAACACCTTTCGCGGCATGTTTTGCTGCAGTGTCCGCCAAGTGATTACCTCGTGCTTCTTGAGTATTCAGTCTGCTATGTGCCTTACCTTGAGAACCGCCACTTGGGTAGGAAGAAGAAGAGCGTCAATCAGGTCCCTGACTGCTGCGCTGTGTTTTATGAGTGTTCCCACTGCTGTCAGAAATCCCCTGTTCTTCCACAGGACCCCATAATCACAGGCCACTCCAAGGGCATATCTTGAGTCTGTATAAATGTTAGCCTTTTTCCCCTCTGCCAGCATGCATGCCATGATTAGGGCCTGAAGTTCTGCTTCTTGTGCGGACTTAGAGGGGGGCAATGCAGAGGCATGGAGGATTGTGTCTTTGGTAGTGACAGCATATCCGGTATGGTACCTCCCTTCATGATCTGCATATCTTGATCCATCTACATAGATAGTCAGGTCAGGGTCGTCCAGCGGCACTCTGCTAACTGTTGGCAGGTGTGTAGTTTCCATCTTTATCATTTCGAGACAGTCGTGAGGGGTATCGTATGGGTCGTTTCCCCCCTCGAGAAGTGGGAGAAAAGTGGACGGGTTGATGGTGTTACATCTGAGGAGAGTGATATTATCCGGGAGGAGCAAAGTGCATTGTAGTCTGAGATGTCTTGCTGCTGACATATGTTTCGGTCTATTCGCTCTTAAGTTAGATGTCTTACACCTTGTGAGATACAATGTCCAAGAAAGACCACTGTTTGCTTGCACCACTGAATCTTCTGCTTTGACGCTTTACAACCTTGTTCAGCCAGGTAACAGAGAAGGTCTTCAGAATGGGCTGCAGCATCATCTTAAGTATCCGCACAGAGCAACAGATTATCCACATACTCGAGAAGCACAACGTCTGGGTGGAGTTTGATCCATACGTCCAAAATGAATTTCATTGCCTTGGCGAATTGGGACGGAGAGTTTTAGGCGCCCTGAGGCAGTACAGTCCAGGTGTAACTTTTTCTTTAATGAACAAAACTGAATAAGAATTGACACCGCGGGTCTAGGGGGACACTGAAGTAGGCATTCGCTAGGTCCACCACATTGAAGTATTTGGCCGTGGGTGGTATTCCCACCAGCAAGGTGTGTGGGTTGGGTACGATGGGCGTTTCCAATATGGTTGCCTCATTCACTGCTCGGAGGTCCTGTACCATGCGATATTTTACAGGTTCTCTTTTTGGGGTTTTCTTCTTGACTGGGAAGAGCGGAGTGTTGCAGGGGCTTGTGCAGTGTATGAGAGCCCCATTCCGTAGGAGGGCCTCTATCTGGTGAGTGATTGCTGCTGACACGGAGGGCTTGAGGGGGTATTAGGGTTTTCTGGGGAAAGGGGCTCCAGGCTTCATTCTGACCATGACTGGCGGGACTTTTAGATGACCGGTGTCTTCTGGGCCTGTAGACCACAGGCAGGAAGGTATTCGGGTTAAAACCTCTTCCGGAATTCCAGTCTTGTCTTCTACATTAAGGGACAACAAGAGTGGAATGGAGCATAATGCTGAGGTGTCTTCATCAGTCAGTGGTGAGGTCACTCGGATACCACCATCAGGTTGGAAGGAGATTGAGGCCTGGAGTCTGGATAAGACGTCAGCCCCTAGTAAGTTCAAGGGACAAGTGTCGGAGACCACAAATCTTGTTAGTAGGTCAGGGATGTTGCCAACTTGTAGGGGGCGGGTCAGAGGACTTTTTCAGGGTGTTCCATCCACTCCAACGCATGTAATGTTGTTGTCCGATAGGAAGGAGGTATCGGGTAATTCTTTTGTTCTAATCACGCTCCGGGCAGCACCTGTGTCACACACAAAGGTGGTGGGCCGGCCCTCGATACTGACAGTTATCTTGGCTAGCGATCCTCCTGAATTTTTGTATGCTGCAAACATGTTTGGAGTGTATGACACAGGCTTGCCAAATTCCTATGGGTCCATATGGCCAAAAAGAGGAGGAGAAGGCCAATCATTAGGTGCTGGGCTGAAATTCCCCTGGACATTTTGTCCTTGGTGTTGAGCATCTCCCCTTCTTGGGCCATCCCGGGTAGTGTTAAGAGGTAACACTCTGTATTCTGGCCGAGATAGTAGCAGGCCTTTCCGGATTGCTTCCCTAAGGCCTGCTACAAATGCAGAGGATAGCATCTGCTTATGTGCCTTGTTTTGTGTGCTGAACCCCAAATCAGTGAACACCTGTAACATCCTAGTATGGAATTTCTCAACTGATTCAGCCTTGTCTTGTGTAATGTCTTGTATGCTTGTTACTTGGTCTGCCAGGCAGTCACGTGACCACCGTTGTAACTGCGTTACAAACTCACATCCCGAACCATATGTATTGTCAGGGACGCCACTGTCCACCCTAAAACACCTTTCTATTACTGGCCAGTAAGCATCCCCTTTTTGCCATGTCCTCGGAGAACGGTTGTGAAAGAGGAGGGGAATACAGTGGGAGTGAGTACCTAGCTCACACTCTGGCTTTTTGCACTGCTTCCAAAGGGCCTGCGGATGTAGGCCGTGCTGCTGTGGATGTGGGATGGGGAAGTGAAGATGTCACTCGGTCAGATTCTATACAGATTTCCCGCAGCGCCCTTTGGGGTGACTGGAAGGGGGAGTGTACTGGTTCATGGCCCTGGTAGGGAAGTGTAGTTGCCTTGGTGTCCACATTTGACAGGCCTCCGGACACTATAATCTTAGCTGGGCCATGGCTTCCATGACTGGCTGAACTGGGGGTGGTACCAGTTAGATTGACGCCCCCCTTGGTCACTGGTACTTCTTGGAGCTCAGGTGAGTGGCAGTGACTGTCACTGCTTGCCTCTGCCCCATCCTCATAATCTTCTAACAACATTAATGGGTTAACATCTTCCCTGTAATATGCTCCGGTCTGGTCTAATACTGGGCATATAGGGATGGGTGTACCAATATGGCCGTCACAGGAAGTAGTCATAGGGAGTCTTCCTGTGGGTTGACTGGGTGTGTCACCATTGTTGGGTGTAGCAAGATGGCCACCAATCCGGGGAGGTGCCGTGGGTGGTAAGGGAGGTGGTACACTGGGGCGGAGCCTGATGGGAGGATCAAGCAAGGGGGTGGTTGCTGAGGGTTTCCTATCTTGTGTTCGGACTCCATTATATGGTGGTGGCCTTTCGGACTTCAATGTACTTTCTGGTTTATGATACACATATACAATATATCCATGTTGATTTGTCTCTCGCTCTACAAACCCCTCCCCCTGAATGGCTTTCAAAACTCTGTACCAGGCTTCAGCTGTAGCCAATAAGCCATGATCAGACAACAGACCTTTTTTCCATTTTAACAATATCCGCCATTCCTCTGCTTGCAATCTCCCACCCATATGCATGTTGATGTCACATATTCTTGCAAGCTCGTTTACCTTCTTAACTGCTCCTTTTCCTTACCTCTCTAAAACTAAGCTGTACGCTAAGCTCCCTTCCTCCGGCTTCTGTAATTTCTGTCCCATTGTTATCCCACTATACAAGGAGAGAAACTTAAGTTATGGCTGTGTGTAATCTTTAAATCTTTCCCTTAGAACAGCAGCGCTGCCACTTCCTCTTTTTAAACGTACACTTTCTCTTTTTTTTTTTTTTTTACGAAAGTGTCTTTAGCCTGCTGCAGACGGGCTTTAACAAAACAGCAGTTAAATTCAGTGCGTTCCTCTAAATGTCACCTACCTGTCCCAGAGGCAAACCCAAACTTCTGACTCTATCCTTTTGACTATCCTCACACTTCTCTGGCTGTTCTGGCTGGAGTGGACACCTAATAGGTAAGTATCCCCTCTCTCTAGCTTCACCTTCAATCGCTGGCAATGATGCACCGACTACAATTTTTTTTTTTTTTTCACATCAGCTATTACCAGACTTTAGAGTGCCGCTCATAGTATGATGCTTGGATCGTCTCTATTTGCGGTTTTGCATCATCTGTGAAACTGTTCATACCTCGTATATCTTATATCTTTTTTTTTTCTAAATATATAAAGAGAAAACTGCACTGTTACGTCAAATAGTATAATTGACTCAGTGCGTGCACTATTAGCTGCCCCCCTTACATCTGCAGCGCTCTCTGAATACATCCATTTTAACCCTCCCAGCACCTGCCCCCCACCCCCCGTGGCCCCCAGGACTCCTTCTATCTATTCTCCATCAAGGAATGTCTATAGCTACAACTCTTAATATAAGGCTCCTATTATAGATGGCAGACTCTTGGTCTCCCCTTCTCAAGGGATGCATTTCCCATATGGGTACTGCAGGCTCCCTTCATAAGGGTGCTCTTGAGTTCTCAACATAATTCCATGTTTTTTTTATAGACCTTCCACTTATGCCATTTGATCTCAAAATCATTCCTAGTTTCTAAGGTGTTTTCCTTCAACTCTTCCATTCTGTAAGTTTCTTCCACGGCAGCTACCCACTCCCATATCTGTGGGCTTCCGGTGTCTTGCCATTTTTGGGTATGAGGCCACGTACACACGTACGAGAACCTCGTCGGGCTAAACCCATCGTTCCGCCCGACGAGGTTCTCGGCCGGCCGTCGAGTTCGTCGACCAGGCTGTCGAAAAAGGCGTCGAGCCATTAGTCCCGATGGCCCGTCGAGGAAATAGAGAACCTGCTTTCTATTTTGGCTCGACGCCTCGCTCGACAGTTTGCTTGGTGAAAACGTACACACGATCGAGCTTCTCGGCAGAATATGGATCCCAGCGAGCTTCTCGCTGGATTCTGCCGAGAAGCTCGGTCGTGTGTACGGGGCCTGAGTCTTTTCGCTGCATTCAATAGGTGGGGGAGTAATGATTGCTTGTACTTTTTAATTCCCTCACAACTACCGTGAAAGAGAACTACCCACGGATCTTTTTTTATCACCATGCCCGTAATTTCCTTTACTTGACGCAATATGGAGTCCCAATATTTTTGAATGCGCTCGGATTGGATCGTAGGCTCCTCCCTACGCGTTACGTAACCCATGAATAAGTCGCGTGCCCGTGACGTAACGCGTAGGGAGGAGCCTACGATCGAATCAGAGTCCACCGGATCGAATTGAGGAGACTGCACACTGAGTGGCGTTTCATGCTTGTACAAAGCGGGGATTCGTGAGTGCATTTGCTGATGTATTGGATCGCATTACTAGTTTGTTGTTGATGTCTGTGCAATGAGGTTTTTTCTTTTTCCTTTCATATACATCTGCTTATGAGTGCCTGTTCATCGGATTGCAGCGCTGAAGTGCTGGGATTTGCACTCATAGTGGAGGAAGGCATCGTATGTTTTTCCTGGTTGGAACTTTTTTGTTTTTGCCTATCACTGTGCACCTGTTTAAGGACGTATCACATGTTGTGTGTTTAGTATCACTTTACCCACAGTATATGGAGATTGTCTCTCCCTGATTTATTTGTACGTTTTAACACTTATAAGTTAACATCAGCGCATCCATAATATAATAATTTTTCACTGTTTCTTCTGTTTTGGTAACACTCGGATAGCAGCTGTGTTATTTGTTTTTTTATTAGGTGTTCCTGGGATTAATAATTTAATTAGCGCTGTAGTTCATTTTCACATATATTTTACTCCACCACAAGTGTGCCATCGTGCCTCTGTCGGGACACCCACGCCAGCACTCAGCGGACTGCCCGGTTTTAAATTTACTCAATTTATCCGGGGTGATATAACACCCGGAGATGAGCTTATAGTTCATCTCCGCAGTTCGCGTATCAGTGGCGGAGGAGTGAGCGAGAGACATTATCTTATTGACCGGGTTCCCAACTCCCTTTCCCATTTTTCCACAAAGGATGTTGCTCCCCATGCCCCAATCTTAATAATTATCTTATATAGTTTCGAAATGGTGCCCTTAATATTCTCCCCAGTGCAAACCTTCTCTAATGGTGTCAGCTCGGTCTCCGTCCTTAATGGATGGGGAAGTTGCTGCACAAAGTGACGTAACTGCGCATAGTGCCACTAGGTGTGAAATATGCATTTTCTTTAACCACTTCCTTACTGGGCATGTAAACCCCCTTCCTGACCAGGTGAAATTTCAGCTTGCGGCACTGCGTCGCTTTAACTGACAATTGCACGGTCATGCGACGTGGCTCCCAAACAAAATTGGCGTCCTTTTTTTCCCACAAATAGAGCTTTCTTTTGGTGGTATTTGGTCACCTCTGCGATTTTTATTTTTTGCGCTAAAAAAACAAAAAAGGACGACAATTTTGAAAAAAAATACAATATTTTTTACTTGTTGCTATAAAAAATAGCCCAATTTAAAAAAAAAATTCAGTTTAGGCTGATACGTATTCTTCTACATATTTTTGGTTAAAAAAAAAAAAAAAAAATCGCAATAAGCGACTGGTTTGCGCAAAAGTTATAGCGCCTACAAAATAAGGGACAGAATTGTTATTTTTTATTATTTATTTTTTTACTAGTAATGGCGGCGATCTGCGATTTTTATTGCGACTGCGACATCATGGCGGACACATCGGACACTTTTGACACATTTTTGGCACCATTCACATTTATACTGCAATCAGTGCTATAAATATGCACTAATTACTGTATAAATGTGACTGGCAGGGAAGGGGTTAACACTAGGGGGTGAGGAAGGGGTTAATGTGTTTCCTGCATTGTGTTCTAACTGTGGGGGGAGGGGGGGGTGACAGATCTGTGTCCCTATGTACTAGGAACACAGATCGGTATGCTCTCTCTATGACAGGACGCTGTCATTGTGAGAGCCGGCAATGACAGATGATCTCATATGTTTACATATGAGATAATCTCTCATTGGCCCATCAGATCGCATCGCAAACGGCCACTCTGATTGGCCGTTCGCGGCGATCTGTGATTGGCTGTGTCCAAGGGACACGGCCAGTACACAAGTTCCCTGCTGCGCGCTCTGGAGCGCGCGCTGGGAACGAGGAAAGGGGCTGCCGTGAAAACACGGCAGCCCGGAGATTTAGAACCACCCTGCGGCCGCATATAGTCGTACGGCCGTAGGGAAGTGGTTAATATTGATAAGTGGAGAACTGAATTTGCTATTCAGTAGTGTCTGTACCCTATCCCACATTCTCAAAGTGCTTTTCGTCATTTCATATATATTGTGCTTCAATGCTCTGTATTGTGAAAGCATCCACAAAATGTTACTCAATTGCGTCATATCTTGTGATTTCTCAATTTGTAACCATCTTTTCCCGTGCTTGTCTCTGGCCCATTCCACCGCCCGGGATAGGACTGCTGCTCTATAGTAGCTTTTAATATCAGGGGCCGCCAAGCCTCCATCTTGCTTATCCTGTTTTAGGGTTATCAGGGATAATCTATGCTTTTTGTTTTTCCAGACATAGTTCATTAGTAAGGAATTTAGAGTTCTTAAATATTGTGGGGGTAGCGCGATTGGAATTAGTTGAAATTTATATAAAATCTTGGGGACATATATCATTTTTAGCATGTTTATATGTCCCGCCCATGAAATGGGTTTGTTTATTGTTTTTTTTTTATTTGTTTTTAATTTCATTTAACAGGGGGACGTAGTTGATCTTATAGATCTTCTTGACCGTATTGAGCTAGTTTGATACCTAGGTACTTTACTTCTTTTTGCCAGGGGAAGTCAGAAATCCCTTTCACCCAACCTACTTCGGTTTTATTCAGGTTAATATTTAATATTTCCGATTTTGCCACATTGATCTTGAAATTGGAGATAAGGCCGTATTGTTGCAGGGTCTGAGATAACTTAGGAATAGTGTTCGCCGGATCAGTAATATAAAACAGTATATCGTCGGCAAACGCCGATAGTTTATGTTCCTCATCACTGACTCGGATCCCCTTGATGTCGGGATCTTTTCGGATCATGGCCAACAGCGGTTCTAATGATAAAATGAAGAGAACGGGGGGACAGGGGGCAGCCCTGTCTTGTCCCGTTCCTCATCTCGAAGGAATCCGAAAGAGATCCGTTAATCTTAATTTTTGCTGTGGGCTGACGGTATAGTGTTTCAATCCATTTGATGAGCCTATTCCCTATTCCCATTGCTGCTAGTGTCTGCATCATGAGTCCCCAGTCTACCCTGTCGAATGCTTTTTCAGCATCTACCGACAGGAATAGACTGGGGGGCCCCAACCTGCCTTATCCTCTGAGCTAAAGGAGTGCCCTTATGCCGTTGTTTTTGCCCTCCCTGTTAGGGACAAATCCTACCTGGTCCGGGTAAATCAGCCGAGTCATTCATTTTCAAGCGTTCCGCCAAGACCTTTGCATACAGCTTGACATCTATATTTAAAAGAGAGATGGGTCTGTACCCAGAGCATAGGGATCTGTCCTTACCCTTTTTCAAAATGATAGCAATCAATGCTGCTGATGTTTCCTGACTCATCTCATCTCACTCTGACCCCAGGCCATTAAAATAGCTGCAGAGTCTGGGTATCAAGATATCGCTAAATCTCTTATAGTATAGTACCGTAAACCCATCGGGGCCAGGACTTTTCCCAATGGGCATATTTTTCAGGGCGTTTTTAATGTCCTCTTCTGTTATGGGCCTGTCCATGGTTACACTTTCCTCCTCATCGACCTTTGGTAGTCCTGCCCTCTCGAGGAAGGTCAAGACCGCAGCCTCCCTTTCTTCCGCCTGCCCCAATGGTTGTTTGATGTTATATAATTCTTCATAATAATTTTTGAACGTGTCTGCTATATCTACGGTTGCATGGGCCCAATCCCCATTATTCCTTTTAATTTTTTCAATGTAGTTCCTTGTTTTCTTTTTTTGGGCCATTTTTGCCAGATGTTTACTAGATTTGTTACCCCATAAATACATCTCTCTAGCCATAAAATTAAGATTTTTCCTGGCATCCTGTTCCATGATTCCCTTTAGTTTGTCTCTTTTTATAATTAAGTTCCGATACGTCTCTTTTTGTCCCCCTTCTTTGTGGATTTGTTCTAGGTGAGTTATTTCTTTAACCAATAGGTTACGCTGCCTGTTTCTCTCCTTTTTCCTTCGTGCCCCCTCTGATATCAATACCCCTCTAATATAAGCCTTATGCGTCTCCCATAGAGTTGCTCTTGAGATCTCCTCCATGTCATTTGCATCGAAAAATTGTTTTAGTTCCTCCACTACCCTTCCGGCCCCGCCCTCATCGCGAATCAAATTGTCGTTAAGGCGCCAAACCGCCTGTTTATTGTTTGGGTAGGCTGACTTAATTTTCATGGTTATCGGGGCATGGTCTGAGATAGTCATAATCCCTATATTGGTTATATCCTGGTATTTCTACAACTTGCAAATCTAATTTGCTACAGAAGCCTGGGAGGTCTTCTGGAAAGATTAGTCTTGCAAATATCCCCTCCTTCTGGCCAAAAAGGCAAGCTGGGAAACCCCACTGGTATTTAATATTGTGCTCTCTCAACTGCTCCAGCAGGGGTTTGAGATGCCTTCTCCTCGGTAGCGTTTCCCAAGCCAGGTCAGGGAAAATTTGTAGCTCGACACCGCCATGGCTCATGGGCGGCATTTTTCTCATTTTGGTCCAAATCTCTGCCTTTTCTTCATAGTGTCTGAACCTGATTATTATGTCCCTTGGCATTTCGCTAATGTTATCCTTGAGTCTTCCTAAGCGGTGCACCCGCTCGATTTGAATGGTTTTCCCGCTATCAAGGAGAGGGGTGAACAAGTTGTTCATTATTTTTCTCAAATCTTCTCCCCTTTCTTCCTTGATGGATCGAATTCTCAGATTTTGCCTTCTATTCCAGTTCTCCTGATCTTCCAGCCCCTGCCCCTTTCTTGGTGACGCCAGTTTTTGCCGTTTTCTTTTCCGTGACTGGGCTTTTGGTGCCTCCTTCCTGAGACATATATTGTCTTATTGAGCCAGTAGTTGGATTGTCCTTTGGGGTTTTCGGGGTGGAGCCCCTTGTAGTCTTACTCATTTTATGTCTGTTCCTCGTTCTAATTTGCTTCCCCAGTTTCAATAGGGATGTTTTCTTATGTCCTGGGCTAACTTTGGGGCACGGATGGGGGGTTTGTTGTACGCCCCCTATATACTTTAAAGGTGACGGCCTGGATTTATGCTGGACCAGAGACCCCATTCGCCTTCCCAGCTTCCCGCCTTCTATATGTAGCTAGAGTAGTTGTTATATATATTTTTTTTAGTGTATGCTGTTACCCCAAGATGAAGGGCTGATAGGTGGGGGCTCCCACAGATCGGCTTAACCACTCCGTGGTGTACACTGGAGCTCGGCCCCTAGTACGCCTAGGGTGGTGCGGCCTACTACTAAGGTTTAACCCCAGTGTTATCCCTCACCAAAATTTCCCATCCATCCAGTGGGACGCTCTTCCCTACCTAGCTCATAGGCCAGCCTCTCCTACACGAGCCCCTTGCCCCCAGGAGTAGGTCACTCACACATTTAGTACCTGAGGAGCTCAAAGGTTGGAAGTTAACGTAGATTCCCCGTTACTGCGATCCTCAACTTCGGGAGGTAGTTGGCACACAGTCAAAAATAGACTACTGGCTACCAGGTGTTGGTAGCTCTTCGCTGGGTCAGTCTTTACTGACCCAGCTAGTGCCCAATCAATATATTACATATGTCACCAGAGAGACTCTTTTACTGTACTAACGGAAGGAGAGATGATTGAGACAGAACTGATTGTTCACATAGCACCCTAAATTAACATGGCAAAATGCAGACAGAAACACAAAACCCTGGCGTTATTTGCACCTTTCATCTTCACCACATTGTTATGTTATTGATTTTCTTACCCGTCCAGCTGTCTCTGTCGCATCTATTTGAATAGCCTCCGTGTCGGAGGAGCATATGGCAGGATGTTACCTGGGGGGTGCAGAGAGGGTTTTCAGGCAGGGAGAGCAGACAGGTCCGTGTCCAGACAACCATAGACGAGTGCCGCGAATCACCGTGTATTACCCCTCTGTTTGGTCCTGACCGCCTGAGCGAAGGAAGATGTGGGGGGTCTCCGTTCTTGCTGCTATGACGCTTGGTTGGGGAGTTCGGTCAGCGGGCTCTCACCCCGCCGCGCTACCATCGCCGCACAATTTCCCTCAGATCCTCCGGGGTCTTTCATACGGTCCCCCAGTGCAGTCCGTGGCGTGATCGGCCCCCTCCCTCGGCGTGCGTGCGTCATGTGCCGCACGTCATCCCCGCACTGACTACAATTCCAACAGGGTAATGCACATTTAATCTGAACACCAACACGTTTGGAACATCCACCAACAAAGGTTTCAGGCCAAGAATTTCCTCCCTGTACCCTGGGGTTACCATTTTCACCAGCCCCCAGCCTTCTGAATAAATTCTCAACAGTAGCCCCCGCCCCCTTTTAGGACATGACATTCCTGGCCCATGAGATGGAAAGATGAGACCCCAGAACACCTGTCACAGGATTTCCTGCATCGATTGTGCATTTACCTCTGATACCCTGGCTATGCGCCCCCTCTCCGGCACACTTTGCATCAACCCTCAGAGAAGTTTGACCACGTTTCAAAGCCAGTTATCACATCTGTGACCCTATTCCGTTCTGCCTGTCTCATCAACCCACCAGAAGCCAGCACATATAACAATAAACCAACAAGATATGTGACAACCGCAGTGAAGTACAGGATTATTAGGTCCTCATGGGATCCCCACGCAACTACTATGCGTTCTCCTGACGCCCCCTCCTGGTCATCCGTGCTTCACAGCACAATTATTTATCCCTCAGGAGGAGTTTGACCATGTCAATTCTCATCTGTGACTATATAATTAATCCCCTTATTCCCAACAGCTGTCACAAGCTTGACAAAACCAAAACAAAACAAAACAGGAAAGAAATATACAGGCTGCAGATACCAGTTATGCAGGTTCTTTTAAATGACCTTCGGGCAAGCTATAGGCTATATTACCTGCCTATTCTGATCGAGGTAAGCCGACACGGGAACAAGAACCAACCAACCACAGGACAGGATATAAACAGTAGACAATATTAAAAGTCTTAACATTCAGTCAGAGAGTGATCAATTCTCCGTGCCCTGTCGTCTGCGTTGGTTCGTCCCAGTTCCCTCTCGATCGGCTTGGTCCTTTGAATCAGGAAGCCCGAAGCCCCACGTTGGGCGCCAATATTGATTTGGACAGACAAAATTGTCAGTTTTTGGTATCTGCTTCCTGGCCAAATCTGATAAGAAGTGAATAATTGCATGCATGCATAGAATAATTTCACACTGACAAAAGCTGCAGTTTGAAACACTCCCTTTTTGTTTATTTCGAGCTCAATATAAATATGGTTAATGACGTGCATATTCATGCTCATTAATATGTATTATTAGTCTTGTGACGTTCTAATTTGTAAGCTATTAACTATTTTGTGTTAGGATGGCGCGAAGCATGAAGCCACAATGCTATATATATATATTTGGCTTGTCTGATGTCTGGTTTTCTGCGGTTCGATCTGAAGACAGGGACTTTTTCCACCGATCTAATTTCAGCTTGTTTTGCAGACCGATTTCCATTTTTCCTTCAGACCTTGTGACACATATCTGATAGCAACATCATGTGAGCAAGGATTGCAAGGGTTGTATAAAATCATTACAAATTATGACTATGTATGATCAATCCGATAACAATTAATAACATATAAAGTATATAGGATATATATATATATATGAGATATAGAGCATGTGGAGCATGTGTTTGTGCATTGAAATAAGCATTTCATCATCTTCCTTTGCACATTTTTACCATATCCATAACAACACCCCAAGCATATTTGCTGAGAGGCATGTCGAGTCCATGGAATATTTTATATTTTGACACAAGTTGCGGGAAAAATATATATATATATTTTTTTGTGCAAAGTTGTCACTAAATGATATATTGCTATACAGTATATACATACTATATATATATTAAATGATATATTGCTCAAACATGCCATGGGGATATGTGGAATTACACCCCAAAATAAATTCTGCTGCTTCTCCTGAGTACGGGGATACCACATGTGTGAGACTTTTTGGGAGCCTAGCCACGTATGGGACCCCAAATCCAATCACCGCCTTCAGGCTTTCTAAGGGTGTACATTTTTTATTTCACTCCTCACTACCTATCACAGTTTCGGAGGCCATGGAATGCCCAGATGGCACAAACCCCCCCAATGACCCCATTTTGGAAAGTAGACACCCCAAGCCATTTACTGAGAGGTATGGTGAGTATTTTGCAGATCGCTATTTGTCACAAAGTTTTGAAAATGTAAAAAAGAAAAAAATATATATTTTCTTTCTTTATTTTCAAAAAACAAATGAGACCTGTAAAATACTCACTATGCCTCTCAGCAAATATCTTGGGGTGTCTACTTTCCAAAATGGGGTCATTTGGGGGGGGGGGGTTATGCTATTTTGGCATTTTATGGCCTTTGAAACTGTGATAAGTAGTGAGGAGTGAAATCAAAATGTATGCACTTAGAAATCTTGAAGGCAGTGCTAGGCTCCCAAAAAGTCCCACACATGTGGTATCCCCGATTTCAGGAGAAGCAGCAAAATGGATTTTAGGGTGCAATTCCACATATATCCATGGCATGTGTGAGCAATATATCATTTAGTGATTTTTTTTTTGTCATTATTCAATCACTTGGGACAAAAAAAATGGACTCAACATGCCTCTCAGCAGTTTCCTTGGGATGTCTACTTTACAAAATTGGGTCATTTGGGGGGGTTTGTACTTCACTGCCATTTTAGCACCTCAAGAAATGAGCAGTCATAGATTAAAAGCTGTGTAAATTCCAGAAAATGTACCCTAGTTTGTAGACGCTGTGGGCCAGATTCAGGTACAATTGCCCTGGCGCAGAGTATCAGAGATACACTACGCCGCCGTATTTTACCTGACTCTAAGACAAATTCAGGTAGATTTCGGCCCGTAAGGTACGGCGGTATAGTGTATTTCTTGCGGCGGAATCGAAATACGCGATTAGGGGGCGTGAAGCATTTAAATTAGGCGCGTCTCCGCGGCGATCGAACTGCGCATGCTCCGTTCAGAAATTTTCTGCAGTGAATTGAGCGAAATAACGTTGTTACGTCATTTTTTTTTTGAGGAGCGTCGTTTACGTACATTCCTATTCCCGGACGACTTACGCAAAAAAAAATAAAACATTTGAAATTTGACGCGGGAACGACGGCCATACTTAACATGGGCTGTCTAACTATAGACCAGCTAATAGCTGGTATAACTTTATGCAGCAAAAAGATGACTACAGATGCCGTAAGAGATTGCGAAGGACGATCGTAACTTTGTGGATCGCCGGAAAAAGCTAATTTGCATACCCGGACGCGGAAAACGACCCGAACTCCACCCGGCGGCCGCAAAAAGATTGCAGAGTAGATCCGAAGGCGTACAAAGACGTAAGCCTGTCGGATCGAAGCCCAAAGCCGTCGAATCATGGTTTGAGGATTGAAACTAATGATACGACGCGCGTAATTTGAAAGTACTCCGGTCTAACAGGAGATAGACCGGAGTAATGGCTCTGTGAATCTGGCCCTATATATTTTGCGAAAACCAATAAATATAACCTTATTGCAATGTTTTTTTTTACTAAAGACATGTGGCTGAATACATTTTGGCCTAAATGTTTGACTAAAATTTAGTTTATTAGATTTTCCTTATCAAAAAATATCATTTTGTTTTCTAAATTTTCGGTCTTTTTCTGTTTATATCGCAAAAAATAAAAATCGAAGAGGCAATCAAATACCATCAAAAGAAAGCTCTATTTGTGGGAAAAAAGGATGCAAATTTTGTTTCAGTACAACATTGCATGACCGCGCAATTACCAGTTAAAGCAGCGCAGTGCCAAATTGTAAAAACACCTTGGGTCCTTTAGCTGCATAAAGGTCCGGGTCTTAAGTGGTTAAGTCAGCATCATGATCTATTTAACAGCAGAGTAACATCTCAAAACCCCACCCCTACTGAAGAAGTCTACGCTCAATGCTCTGATGATACACGTATAGGGGGCGGGGACCACTTGCTGATGTCACACTGCGGCCATCCTGTTTACTGTATATCAATGCCTGTACAGCTTGCATGGCTCATAGCGCCTCAATTGTGAGTATATCTACTCTACTTTTTATGGGAATAAATTGATTTAACAGATGGAGAGCACTAGAAAATTCACCATTCTGTTTTATACATACGCTGACCGTTGCACACACAGAGAGTTTGCCAACCAAATGGAAGTGTATGGAATCATGCCCAATGCTTCCACTAGGCAAGTTAGGCAGACACCTAGGGCGCACTGCCACCTATAGGGTGCACCCAGGACTCTCACTAAGGAGGAGGAGATTTGCAGTCACTCAATCGGCCTCCTTCATCCCTGGGATCTGTGTGGTGCCGTGTCCAGCCGCCCTGCCAGCTCTCTGCCCACCTCCCTGCCTAGGCTATGTGCAGCTACTACAGGACCAGGGCCGGTGGCATTGTGCATGGAGACAGCCAAGTTGGATCCACCCAGGTCTGGACTGGACACATAGAGCGCACACTGGGCATCTGCCCGGGCCGGGGCCGACGTGCCACTTTTCCTGATAGAGCCCAAAGTTAAGCTGCTCCTGCAGCTCGCCCCACTCACCCAGCATCTCTTCCGTTGGGGCCTGGGGGCAGAACCCAGAGATCAACTGATCTGTCATGGGGAGGAGCTCCCTATCTCCTGATCTTGTTACTGGTGACACTGGCTGCCGCTGCCTGACTTGTGGAGGGAGCTAGAAAAAAGTGCCAATGATAACATCCCTCAAGGTAAGGATATTAAGGGGAACCCCACCGTCAATTTAAAAAAAATGACGTGGGGTTCCCCCCAAATATCCATAACCAGACCCTTCAGGTCTGGTGTGGAATTTAAGGGGAACTCCACCCCAAATTTAAAAAAAAATGGCGTGGAGTTCCCCCTAAAATCCACACCAGACCCCTTATCCGTGCACGTTGACCTGGCCGGCCGCAGAAAAGAGAGGGGGACAGAGTGCGCCCCCCCCCTCTCCTGAACCGCAGCAGGCCACATGCCCTCAACATTGGGGGGGTGCTTTGGGGTGCCCCCCAAAACACCTTGTCCCCATGTTGATGAGGACAAGGGTCTCTTCCCAACAACCCTTGCCCGGTGGTTGTGGGGGTATGCAGAAAGGAGGCTTATTAAAATCTGGAAGACCCCTTTAACAAAGGGGCCCCCTAGATCCCGCCCCCCCCTGTGTGAAATGGTAATGGGGTACATTGTACCTCTACCATTTCACGAAAAAAAAAGTGTCAAGGGTTAAAAAAGACAAGAGCCGGTTTTTGACAAGTCCTTTATTATCTTCTTTCTTCTTTCCTTCAGGTTTATTCTTCCTTCTTCTTCTTCCTCTGCTTCTTTCTTGGGTCTTCTAGTCTCGCATCTTGACCGGCGTGTTCTTCCATCTTCCGATGTCCTTCTCGTCCGCATCTTCTTCTGGTTTTTCTTCGCCGTAGGCGCCGCTTCCAATTGAAATCCCTGCTGTATGCCGGACCATGCCCCCCTCTGACGCCACGGGCAAGCTCTTAGGAAAGTCCCTGTGTGGTGCATGTGCGTCAGAGGGGGGCGTGGTCACATATCAGACGGTGGGCAATCCAATTGGAAGCGGCGACTCCGGCAAAGAAGAAGCCGCGCACAAGCTTCCAATTGAATTCCTCGCCCTCTGACATGTGACCACGCCCCCCTCTGATGCACAGGCACCACACGGGGACTTTCCTAAGAGCTTGCCTGTGGCGTCAGAGGGGGGCGTGGTCCGGCATACAGCGGGGAATTCAATTGGAAGCGGCGCCTCCGGCGAAGAAGAACCAGAAGAAGATGCGGACGAGAAGGACAGCGGAAGGATAAGAAGATGGAAGAACACGCCGGTCAAGATGCGGGACTACAAGACCCAAGAAAGAAGCAGAGGAAGAAGAAGAAGGAAGAAGAAACCCGAAGGAAAGAAGAAGAAAGAAGATAATAAAGGACTTGTCAAAAACCGGCTCTTGTCTTTTTTAACCCATGTTAAAGGGGTCTTCCAGATTTCGATAAGCCTCCTGCCCGCAGACCCCCACAACCACCGGGCAAGGGTTGTGGGGAAGAGACCCTTGTCCTCATCAACATGGGGACAAGGTGTTTTGGGGGAACCCCAAAGCACCCTCCCAATTTTGAGGGCATGTGGCCTGGTGCGGTTCAGGAGAGGGGGGGCGCACTCTGTCCCCCCTTCTTTTCTGCAGCCGGCCAGGTCAACGTGCTTGGATAAGGGGTCTGGTGTGGATTTTAGGGGGAACTCCACGCCGTTTTGTTTCAATTTGGGGTGGAGTTCCCCTTAAAATCCACATCTTCTCCTTCTTCTTAGCCGGAGGCGCCGCTTCCAATTGAAATCCCCGCTGTATGCCGGACCACGCCCCCCTCTGACGCCACGGGCAAACTCTTAGAAAAGTCCCTGTGTGGTGCATGTGCGTCAAAGGGGGGCGTGGTCACATGAGCATCAGACGGCGGGCAATTCAATTGGAAGCTTGTGCGCGGCTTCTTCTTTGCCGGAGGCTCGGCTTCCAATTGAATTGCCCGCCGTCTGACGCTCATGTGACCACGCCCCCTGTGACGCACATGCACCACACAGGGACTTTCCTAGGAGATTACCGGTGGCGTCAGAGGGGGGCGTGGTCCGGCACACAGCGGGGAATTCAATTGGACGCGGCGCCTCCGGCGAAGAAGAAGAAGGAGAAGATGCGGACGAGAAGGACAGCGGATGGAGAAGAAGATGGAATAACACGCCGGTAAAGATGTGGCACTACAAGACCCAAGACAGAAGCAGAGGAAAAAGAAGAAGATGGAGGAAGAACCCCGAAGGAAAGAAGAAAAGAAGGAGAAAAAAGAAGATAATAAAGGACTTGTCAAAAACCGGCTCTTGTCTTTTTTTACACTTGACACTTTTTTTTTCTCCGTGAAATGGTAGAGGTACAATGTACCCCATTACCATTTCACACAGGGGGGGGCGGGATCTGGGGGGCCCCTTTGTTGAAGGGGTCTTCCAGATTTCGATAAGCCTCCTGCCCGCAGACCCCCACAACCACCGGGCAAGGGTTGTGGGGAAGAGACCCTTGTCCTCATCAACATGGGGACAAGGTGCTTTGGGGGGCACCCCAAAGCACCCTCCCAATGTTGAGGGCATGTGGCCTGGTGCGGTTCAGGAGAGGGGGGGGCGCGCTCTGACTCCACGCCTATTTTTTTTCAATTTGGGGTGGAGTTCCCCTTAAAATCCACACCCGACCTGAAGGGCCTGGTATGAATATTTGGGGGGAACCCCACGTCATTTTTTTTTAAATGACGACGGGGTTCCCCTTAAAATCCATATCAGACCTGAAGGGTCTGGTTATTGAATTTGGGGGGACCCCCACGCTTTTTTTTTTTGGTGTTTTTTATGAATGAATTCATTATTGCCGTGAGTCTGTTTTAAACGGCTTTTTTCCTTCAGAATGTCACTTTTCACATGCTGACATTACACCCAGGGCCGCCATCAGGGGGGTACAGGCAGTACACCTGTAGGGGCCCGGGGGTCCGGAGGTGCCCAGGTGCCTAGAGGCACCCAGGGCCCCAGATGGTAACCCCCCTCTTTTTTTTTTCTATATATTTTTTAATATTTTATTTATTTTATTTTTTATTAAAGGGCCAATTTTTTATATTTATTTTTTTAGCAGTCTGGAGGTCCCCAGGGGCCCATTTTTTCATTTTATTTTTTTTATTAAAGGGCCAATGTTTTTTTTTAGGGGTCTGGAGGTCCCCAGGGGCCCGGAGATCCACAGGGCTCCAGATGACAACACCCCTTTTTTTTAAAAAAAATAAAAAAAATGTAAAATTGTAATATATTTATTTTTTATTTATATATATATATATATATATATATATATATATATATATATATATATATATATATATATATATATATATATATATATATATATATTATTATTAAAGGGCCCTGAGGGCCCCAGATGACAACCTTTTTGCTTGTTTTAAACGTTTTATATTTTCTTTAATTTTTTTTATATATAGATATATTTTTAGTAAAAAGCTCCCAGGCAACCCCCTTGTTTTTTTTTATAATGTTTTTATATATATATTTTTTTATTTCTTTTTCATTAAAGGGCCCAGAGGTTTATTTTTATTAAAGGGCCCAGAGGTCCCCAGGGCCCCCGGATGGCTACCACCCTTTTTTTAATATATATTTTTCTTTATTTCTTTTTTTGTAAAGGAACCCCCCCTCAAATCGCGGCAGCCCCCCCGCTAATTAAATCGCGGCAGCACCCCCCCGGTTCTCTGCTCCAGGGGGCTCATGCCTGAAGCTGTGTAAGGGGCCCCATAATTCCTGATGGCGGCCCTGATTACACCCCCCCATGGTACAAAATTGAAAGGAATATTTCACTTTTATTGTTGCACTTTAACCACTTCCATACTGCGCCTATTCTGGCACTTCTCTCCTTCATGTAACAATTATATTTTCTTCCTTGAAAACCACTCAGGACCCCCAAACATTATATTTATTTTATTAGCAGACACCCTAGGGAATAAAGTGGCGGGCATTTTTTATTTTAAATTTTAAACGGTATTTGCGCCAAAATGTTTTCAATTTGTTTCATGAGTTAAAAAATAACAAAGCAGTAAAGCTAGCCCAATTTTTAGGGATAATGTGAAAGATGATGTTACACCGAGTAAATAGATACCTAACTTGTCACGCTTTCATATTGCGCACACTCATGGAATGGCGCTAAACTTCGTAATTAAAAATCTCCATAGGCGACGCTTGACTTTTTATTCAGGTTACCAGTTTAGAGTTACAGAGGAGGTCTAGTGCTAAAATTATTGCTCTCACTCTAACGCACGCTATGATACCTCACATGTGGGGTTTGAACGGTGTTTACATATGTGGGTGGGACTTGCATGCGTATTCGCTTCTGAGTGCGAGCTACTAGGGAGAGGGGCATTTAAATTTAAATTTTTATTTGTTTTTTGTTATTTTAACATCATATTTTAATTTTTGCACTTTTTTGACCCTTTTTTTGTATTAGTTTTCACAGTAAACATCCCATGTAATAGGACTAGTGTGTGACAGGTCCTCTTTATGGAGAGAGGCGGGGTCAATAAGACCCCACATCTGTCCTCCAGGCTGGAAAGCATGGAATTTGAGAAAAAAAAAACATCTCATGCTTTCAGCTGCGATCATGTTCGTTCAGCACAGTGGTGTAGTGTATAGCACGTTCACCTAGCAGCAAAAGGGTCGCTGGTTCGAATCCTGCCTGTGACACCATCTGCCTGGAGTTTGCATGTTCTCCCTGTGCCTGCATGGGCTTCCTCCCACAATCTAAAAACATGCTGTAAATCGGATCCTGTTTAAATAAGCCCTAATATGCAGTAGGATGTTTAGGTTTTGTGCTGCCCTAGGCCTGACCAAATTTCTGCACCCCCTAATATAGGGTGACCAGACATCCCCAGTTTCAGGGGACAGTCCCTTGATTGTGGACACTGTCCCTGGACCAAGTTTGTCCCCAGATTGGATTTAATAGGGGGCAGGGGCAATTTCAAAGACAGTCAGTGCAGAATTAAAAAAAAAATAGAATTACACCCCCCCGCTCCGCCGTGCCTACTAGCATAGGGGGGTTGTATTTTTCCCATTATCTGTGCCTCTTTCTGATGATCATGTGCTGGTCGGAGTGGAGGGAATATTTCTTCAGTTTCAGGTGCATGCCCATTTAGCTTCGCTCACATGTTCTTTTGCCTTGGCACAAATCTTGGCCAGCCACCTGCTTATCTCCTTGCCTTCCCTGGGGGAGTGATCTTCCTCCGCTCCCCACCCAGTAGTAGCCGGGGCATGAAGAGTAAGACTTGAGAGGCTGTGAGGCAGGCGGCAATAGGCAGAGAGTCGCTGATTACTAGTAAACAAAAAATATGTCCCTGGATTTCATTTTCAAAATCTGGTCACCTTACCCTAATAGAAAAACGACCCACCCTTCCTGTCAAGCCCACACCCTGTTCTTTTATGACCCGCCCAGGAATTTTCAGGGGACACACACAAGTTCTGTGGGGGGGGCACAGGAGTCCCTTAATTTGCCTAGTTTTTCTATCACTTCCTGTTTGGCTATGGGGCAGGAAGTGAAGGCCAATCTCCCCAAACGGACAGGGATAATACAAAATAAACTGACAGGGCTTATAACCCTTTCCCCCCAACTCTATCCAAAATGAAAGAAAACAAAAAAAAGAATTGTTGATTATAGTTCCAGTTTAACCCCAAATTTCAGATAATTTTATTTAGAGGCCTAAGAAAATATAACCATGCCAATAGGCCAGGATCCAGCGTTGCTAATGTGTATGAATGTGTGTTAGGGACCCCCACAAACACCACCCAATGTTAAATAAACAATTTTCTTGTTTGTTTTGGGGATGCCTACACCCCTGATAGGGTAAAGACACCTCACAAATGTTGTCACTTTCTACTCAATTCAGTCACTTCCTGCCACATAGCCAAACAGGAAGTAAGGGAAAAACCTGATTAATGTCTTGTTGGGGACACACAGATCAATCTAAATAGTTTCCCATTATGGAAATTGCATTTTGCTGTGTACACCCCAAATTAGTAGGGATCTTGGACTTTGGGGTCCATTTACTAAAGGCAAATCCACTTAGCACTACAAGTTGACAAGCAAGGAAGAAAAAAAAAATTGGCGGGATTGGATGTTAACATCAGTGCTTCCCTTCTCATTTTCATTGACTACGCTTTTACTGCAGATCGACTTTGCCTTTACTAAACCCCAAAGTAACTAATCATTTGGGGTGTACACAGCAGTGCAATTTGCTTAATGGGGACACTTGTTAGATTGACCTGTGTCCCGAAGAAAAAAACATTGGTAGGGTTTTAACCTCACTTCCTGTTCAGCTGTGTGACAGGAAGTGAAGCCAATTTTAAGAAAAGGGACACAAAGCCCAACCTAAAAACACAAGCAGGGGTTCTAACACTCACTTGGCTTCCCTCAAACACCCTCAATTAGAATAGGATTGTCTTGTGCTAGATTCAAGCACAGTGCTGAAAATCAGCATTTCAAGCCTGCCCACCAATACACCCCCCCAACAGGCCTTGTTTGCAGGTTTTTCTTCATCTTGCACATGTGCTTTAAAAATTGGTCATCAATTCTAGGAAACAATACTTACCGCTTTGTCTTTCCTTTTCTGGTAAACATAGCAAACATTTCATGCATACACACCAGCAAAGACGTTTAGAGACAAATCACCAGGGCCGGTACTAGGGGTGGGCGGGAGGGACAGCTGCCCTTGGCGGGATGATTCAGTGTGAGAAGAGAGCGCAGTTTGCCGGGTACAGCACTTCTTATTACAGGATATGCTGCAGAATGTAACACAGGCAGAGAGCGGCTTTGTCCCTGCACGTAGATCGTAGCACTGCAGCCGCCCCCCTGCCTGCACAGTGCACAGCTCACTGTATTAGTCTTTCGGCAACAGTAGTGGAGCAGGCAGGGCACCGCACGTGAGTTTGGGAAGGTATCAGCCCTGTCCTGATTCAGTGTACAACTTTACAACTTTCCCTCTCCTGGACATCGGCTTCTCTCCCCCTTCTCCAGCTTTCACTTTCACACTGTCCCGATGTTTGTGGGCGATCTCCACCGCGGCCCCCCCACCCCCCAGCCTCGTGTTATCTCTCCCTGCTGTAGACTATCTCAGAGTCTGTTCCTGCTCTGTATAGTGACCCCCCCTCGTCTCCTGTGCCCTTCTCTCGACCCCCTCCTCTACAAAACCGAGTGATGGACTCTCCTGCCTGTGCTGCTGAACCTGTCTCTACTCAGCCAACAGGTAACAGTAACTGACTTTTAGGCTTCATATCACTGCTAATTGCTGTGGAGACAATTGTTATTTCAAATTCTATTTCTAGTAAGGACCCATTCACAAGGGGTGCAAACATGCATCTCCTATGCAGGGCTGTTGTTTGTCATCACGGGGGTACATAGGTGTTGTGTGCATCCCCGTGCCAGCACCCCATTTATATCTACTGGGACGTGAGGCTGCATGGACTCTGTATCCTAATATGACATGCAGGTGCGGGTCTCAATAGACGTGAATGGGACGCTGGCACAGAGATGGCACACAATGCCCATACATCTCTGTGCTGATAAGAGAGGACACACATGTCTGCACCACATGTCAATGGGCCCTAAAGAACTTGTGCGCACGGAGGCTTAGTGAGCTCTCCAGGCATAGGAAAACAGGGGTGACTAAACCCAGCCATAGATGGATGGAAATGTAACGGCTCCAGCAAGGACCGGACAAGTTTCAATCCTTCTGTACTCATTCTTGTTAAAGAGACATCAATTTAATCATCAACTTCTCTCCAACCCGCAGGAATGTTTCCTTAGATTCACAGCAGCGACATCGATGTCTCAGCAGAAAGGATTCCCTCACCCACCTTAGTTGTGTGGATTGGGGGATCCATTCATTTTTTTCGATCACATGAAAATAAAAACGATCCATGGCCAGTCTCCAGCTTACCATACATTATACAATCTGATTGTACAATATCTTTTGGATCTACCACCAACACTATGTAGTACAAAGGCCTGCCTGATTGGATACTACTTAAATGAATTGTTTAGGTTGTCCATAGATTACAAAGTTTTCATAAATCTAAAGGAGATAACAAATGTACAAATTTAGATTGTATAGTGTATGCTATACCTACAGTATAGTGTTTTTGGTTATGAGTACTAACAGTGACAAATGTTTTCCCTCTTATATTTAATTCTCACCTATGCAGATTTGTTTGCTCGGGAGCTTTGTCTTTGAGTCCATTAAACACCCTGACACATTGTCTAAAGCTGGGTACACACTAGGGTTGCACCAATACCTATTTTGTACCAACAATACTTGTTCTCGAGTACTCGCTGATACCAGTTGCCAATACTTTCTGTGCGATTTGAGCTCATACAAAACGAATGGGCTCAAATCGCACTGTAAAGAACTACATGTGATTTGATCAGGAATGTGGTGCGATTCCTGTCTGAATCACATGTGGTTTCCCCGCACCACTCCTGTGTGAACCAAGGCTGAAGTCATTATGACAAGCCCAGGTTCACACAGAAGCGGTGTGAGAAACCGCATGTGATTCAGACAGGAATCGCACCACATTCCTGTTCAAATCACATGTAGTTCTTTACAGTGCGATTTGAGCCCATTCATTTTGTATGAGCTCAAATCGCACAGAAAGTATTGGTTCTAGATATTGGAGCATTTGCAAGTACTCTTTCAAATGCTTAGTATGAGTAACGATGACAGCGGTGATGATGAGCGGTGACGATAATGGGGGGGGGCGCAGTTTGCCATCTTCGCCCTGGGCACCGAATGACCTAGTCCCAGCACTGCAAATCACACTTGATGGTTTAGGCCCAAACTATTTCATCTGCAGCTGTTAAAATCCGTAGCATGAAAAAAATATCAGAAAACAAACTTCAAAATTTGAAAGTAATTTTATTGGTCCACAAAACAAGGAAAGCAAAACAAACAATTAAAAATAAACACACAAAAAAAATAAAAAAAAACATTAAAAAAAATAGACCTAGATTTAGTTCAGACAGCAATTAGAATATGGTTTTGAAATAACAGGATAGGCCCACAGGATTAAAACATTAGTCATTAACATCTTGAGAAACATTTCGCTAAATTATGCAGCAGACCAAAACATCAAAATCATTAAATCAAACAATTGCCCCCCCCCCAAAAAAAAATAATAATAATATCTTGCTCCAAAACATCTGTTTCGCCACTTCAGAAGAGAGAGACTATTCAGCTCAACGCTCATTCACTGTCTCCAAGTCTTACATCATCGTGGCAGAGGCTAATTATTAATCAACATCCTCCATTTTTTAAACTTCCAGATGCCTTCGGCATCCACACCCTTCTTTTTATCCAACATGAAAAAAAGGTATAACTTGCTTAGCCATAATCCTATACATTGTTTGCTGTCTAATGAAACCTGTTTAAATACATACAAGTTACGTGCATTCCACAACACTTCCTTTAATGCACATAACACTAACCACAATACTCTCTGTTTATCTTTTTCCAGTTTCCCCAAGCCATACATCATCATTTTCCACTCACTCACCTTCACTCCTGTTATTTCTTTTATCAGATCTTGGCTCTTATTGATCACATCTTTCGCTACACCACACCCCCAGAACACATGCTCACTGTCTTCTACACCCCCACAATTCATTCTTGGACAAATATCAGACACACGCAGATCCCTGCTTTTCCTAAATAGTCTAGTAGCTAGACATTCATGTAAACTCATCCATACTATCTGTCTCTGCACATTTGTCACCCCATATATACTCATTTTCTTCCATACTTCCCCAGCCACTGATGCATTAATTCCCTTAAGGTTACACACATACTCCTTCTCTATCAACCACTTTCTCACTTGCAGTTTATCCCTCTCTCCTTCTCCTAGATCTGCCAGCTTAAACTCTACCCTAAACTTTTCTAATACCCAGTAGTCGCGTGCCACCACGTAGGCCACCGGTATACTTGAATCCCTTTCCAACCACCCCCATCTCCTGAACAACCACCCACCTGTAAAGGCAATCATTCTAGCACACACTCCACCATTCCTCAAAACTTTCACCACGCAAAACCAATAATTCATTAACACAAACACTCTCATATTCGGAAAACCCAACCCACCATTACATTCACGTCTACACACATATTCTCTCTTGACTCTGCCCCTTTTCGACTCCCATAAAAAGGTAAATAATAACTTATTAATTTTCCTCAACTTTACCTCCCCAGGAGGGAAGATGTTGCTCATATACAAAATTAAAGGCAAAATTACTGCCTTGACTACTAAAACTTTCCCATAAATCGACAATTTTCTTAGACACCAAGCCCTCAACTTCCTGGCTATTTTTTCTTCCCACTTCATTCCAGCATGCTTCCCCTTTCATTCCATGGTCAAACACAATACCCAAAATCCTCACTCCATCCTCAACCTTCCCAATCTGATCATCCACACATTCCACTTGTCTCCCATACACATCCAAACTACACTTATTCCAATTCACACACATTCCCGCACTCACACAAAAAATAGACAAAAGCAACTTCACCCTTCTTACACCTACCATTGACTGACACACTGCCACCACGTCGTCCATATAACCTAAACATTTCACAATTTTTCCCCCACTCCCAGGCACCAAAAAGCCCCTCACCACCTTATCTCTCTGTATCATCCTTAACAGTGGATCAATAAAACAAATAAAGAGAATGGGGGACAGGGGACACCCTTGTCTCACCCCAGATTTAACCAAAAAGGCCCGTCCCAAACTCCTATTAACCAGAACCCGACTACTGATCCCCCATACAACCCTGTTATTACATTCATGAGCAACTGTGGTATACCCATCCGCTTCAAAACTTCCCACAAAAACCAATGATTCGCTTTATCATATGCCTTCTCCAAGTCAAATGATGTCAGAATAACCAAACTATTCCTATCTTTACAAAAATTAATTATATCCCTAACTAAAATTAAATTCTCTGAGATCATTCGCCCCAGCACTGCACAGGCCTGCGTCTCACTAACCATCTTACCAATGACCTTCGATAATCTCCTCGCTATCATTTTTGCAAAAACCTTGTAGTCTGAATTAAGCAAGGAGATGGGCCTCCAATTCCGGATATCCTTCTTATCCCCTTTCTTATAAATTAATACCACTACCCCCTCTCTCATAGATTCGGAAATAATGCCTTCCCTCATCATGTAACTAAATACCTCAACCACATCCTTCCTAATAATATCCCAAAATACTTTAAAAAACTCACTTGGTAAGCCATCCCCTCCTGGGGTTTTATTAGCCCCCATGCTTGCTTCCCGCACCTCCTCTTCGTTCACCGATTTCTGCAAAAATCACCCCCATCTAAATTATCCTCTACCATATCAATCATTCTAGTATCTGACTCATCAACACACACTCCCTCATACAACCGTTCATAAAATTTAGACACGCATTCCAGCACATTCTCCCCCTTACATTCCCTCCCTCCATCATACACACTCTCAAAAACTCTTTTTCCTTTATAAACCTTCTTGAAAAAAAATCTAGAACATTTTTCATCCTGCTCCAGATGTTTAACTCTCATTTGAAAAATAATTTGTTTTCCTCTTTCAGTTAATACCTCTTTAATCCTCTTCCTAACATGGTCTATTTCATCGGCCATGTCATAGCCCATATTTCTAAATTAATATAATGTAGCCAACCTGGCTTGTAACTGAGAATATCTTCTTTTCTCACTGCTACTTTTATCCCTACTCTTTTTTTGAAAAAATAATTTAATTTTCCAATTTAACCCAATCCCACCACCCCAAAATATTATCAAAATCTTTTTTCCTATTTACCCATCTACTATATACATGACTAAAATGGGCTTTGACATGCTCGTCTTGTAACAATAAAATATTTAACCTCCAAACCCCTGAACCAAACTTAATACAATCCCCCATATTCAAATCAACATACATTGCTTCATGGTTTGAAAAAATTACCGGCCTGTGTTTAACCTTAGCACATTTGAACGCATCAGAAAACAAACATAAGTCGATTCTGGATCTGGTGCGCCCACACTCCGAAAAAAACGTGAAATATGGATCCACCAAACCCAGAACAATATGAGCATCATTACGATTTAAGTCCTGAATTACCCCATTCAGCATAGCGCTACTTGCATTCAACATAGTCTCAGCTGCTCCTATTCGATCCTTCACAAATCGGATCGTATTAAAATCACCCATGATCACACTAGGTCTCCTTCCCACTGCGTGTAACTTTAGAACTTCAAAAAACTCAAGACGTTTCTGTTTATTCACAGGAGCATATAAATTAAAAAGCCTAAACTTCTGGTTAAACAAAACTAAATCTGCCATAATTAATCTTCCTGGTACTAATACAACATGAGACATAATGCGAATATTCCTATTTGTAATAATAATGCCTACCCCAGCATTCCTAGTATCCCCAACTGCCGACCATATGTACTCCACCACCCACTCCGGAGGCTTGGGTGGTCGATTAAAAAAACACTCCTGTAGGCAGGTGATGTCTCCCCCATTGACCTTCAAGTCCTCAAAACAGCACACTGTCTAGCAGGAGACCCAAAGTCCCTAACATTGAGGGACACCAGCTTGATGCTCATTCACATGCAGATGTGCATCATTCACCCCCAGATCTATCACTTAAGCCAGAAAACTGGCATACATTCCTCAGGGCCACAACGCTTTCATCATCCAAAAACTCCTGACTTGGCGACAATGTGGCTGGCTGAAAAATTTCTGGAGTCCCTGGACTTAGTGCTGATGATTCTATCTCCCCTCCCTCATCCGCCAGGACCTCAAAGGGGTTGCTTGTTATAACTCCGGCTGCCTCTACCTTCAATTTCTTAGCCCTTCTGTTCTTAGGGCTCTCCCAAGCGTCCACCTTAGTCTTGGCACTCAGTGTCTCCATCTTTTCTACCTCTTCTGGAGCTTCCTGCACCTCCGGCTCCCACTGTAAGGCTGCTGCCAACTCCTCCATAGCCTCTTCCACGGCCCTCTCAACCTCTTCTCCACTCTCCATTGTTAATGGCTCCACACTGGAGGGTGGTACTTCTACTCTTTCCTCCTCTTTCTCCTCCACGCCCTGCTGTTCCTTCACTTCCACCACCACCTCCTCCTTTTCCACCACCTCCTCCTCCTCCTCCTCTTCCACCACCTCCTCCTCCTCTTCCTCCTCTTCTTCCAGCCTTTCAGGAGAGTCAGACAGCACCTGAGTGGACACTTGCCGTCCACCCTCAGCGGTGCGCCTGACAGCTTCAGCATAAGAGACATAGGCCCTTCTTACTCTTGGACAATTTTTAACTGTGTGATCACGCAGTCCACATATATCACAGGCCTGTTTAACCAAGCAAGCCCCAGCCTCATGTCCCTCCTCCCCACAGTTCCGACAGTGCATCTCCACATTGCATTCATCCCTGGTATGCCCAAATTTATGGCATCTCCTACAATATGTTGGTTGGCCAGGGTAGTATAGAAACCCTCTATTTCCTGCTATTGAGAAATTAGCTGGTGGATGCCGCACTCCACTAATCCCTTCAGAATACACCTTCAACTTGACAAAAAACTTTAATTTGCCTTAAAAAATCCCCAACCGATTAGACAGTCTGAAGCCTCCCTTCACTGAAGAGCAGTATCTCCTTAAAAAGGCCACTACCAAAGCAATGTCTGTGAAGGGGTTAAATAAATGAACCACCAGTGGTTTCTTCTCCATAGCATACAAGGGTTCCACTATAAAAGGTCTTATGGATTTATGATTAGCTTTCTCCAAGTCCTTACATTTCTCAATAACTTCAGTGCAGAAATTGCTATGCACAAAGGAGACATCATAATACCTTGGTGCTGCATGATCCTGGATGCAATAAATGTGCCGTGGTTCCACACCAACAGATTCCTCCAGCAAATTCTGTACAAGAAACTCCAAACTTACCCTCTGTAAATGAGCAGGCATAACCTGAAAGCGCAAGGTGTTCTGAATCCCTCTTCGCTCAATTGAGCTTCAGAAAGGACAACTTCAGCCAGCAAGTCTGTCCCCTCTCAGGGCAGCTGACATGTGCTTTATCCACACTTTTTATAACATGTGTGCTAATGAACCAATTGGAAACACATGAAGAAAGGTCAGCCTCTAGTTTGTGTGCACTTGTAACTGCTTACACCTATGGTAAATGGAGGGGGCGCTAATATTAAATAATAAGAGAATAAACAATAAAGTGAAATCTAATAAATGGTCCGTCTGAACCAACAATAACAGACTTAGTGAGCAGCAACACACTGAAAATAGTGAAATAGAAATAGATTGTACAAAAAAAAAAAAAAATTGAATGAATGAATAAATAAATAAACTCAAGTCCATTCAAAGAGTGTTAGATAAAGTCCAATCAAGGCTAATCTTTCTCAGATGCAAATTGTTGAAAATTCATTGTAAAAGGTGTCCACCTCCACCAAGAAGATCCCCCAAATGTGCACTAATGGATGGCTCCTTACCGCACAGTGTTGACCTGATTGTTTAGAAAAGGTCAAATACAGCAGTTGGTCACTAAACCAGTTGAATGATTCAGCTGCGCAGCTCTATGTTTCCCGGAATCAAACACTCTCATGAAGGAGGGAGAGGGGAAACCACCATAGTGAAGTACAGTTTATTTAAAATATGTCACAGATAAAACAGCATAGCCAAATGGCCTCTTACTTTAGTAGTGCCTAGGACCCGGCACTGAGGCTAGTCAGCATGGCAGGATGGGCTATGATGAGTGTTCCTCGCTGGGGAACTGGGGTGAAGTCCAAGCCGGATACGAGTTCCTCGCTAGGGAGCTGGCGTGCATTCCAGGCCAGGGGACCAGCAGGACCGGAAGTGCGTTGTTTTTACGTAACCAGGCGCTTCGACGTACGTTTCGTGATTAACACGTCGTCAGGAAGTGCGTTGTTTTTACGTGTTAATCACGAAACGTACGTCGAAGCGCCTGGTTACGTAAAAACAACGCACTTCCGGCCCCGCTGGTCCCCTGGCCTGGAACGCACGCCAGCTCCCTAGCGAGGAACTCGTATCTGGCTTGGACTTCACCCCAGTTCCCCAGCGAGGAACACTCATCATAGCCCATCCTGCCATGCTGACTAGCCTCAGTGCCGGATCCTAGGCACTACTAAAGTAAGAGGCCATTTGGCTATGCTGTTTTATCTGTGACATATTTTAAATAAACTGTACTTCACTATGGTGGTTTCCCCTCTCCCTCCTTCATGAGAGTGTTTGATTCCGGGAAACATAGAGCTGCGCAGCTGAATCATTCAACTGGTTTAGTGACCAACTGCTGTATTTGACCTTTTCTAAACAATCAGGTCAACACCGTGCGGTAAGGAGCCATCCATTAGTGCACATTTGGGGGATCTCCTTGGTGGAGGTGGACACCTTTTACAATGAATTTTCAACAATTTGCATCTGAGAAAGATTAGCCTTGATTGGACTTTATCTAACACTCTTTGAATGGACTTGAGTTTATTTATTTATTCATTCATTCAATTTTTTTTTTTTTTTTTTTGTACAATCTATTTCTATTTCACTATTTTCAGTGTGTTGCTGCTCACTAAGTCTGCTATTGTTGGTTCAGACGGACCATTTATTAGATTTCACTTTATTGTTTATTCTCTTATTATTCAATATTAGCGCCCCCTCCATTTACCATTACTGTTTAGTTCAGACCTTTGATGAGGTCTCTATCTTAGGGGAGCTGCTTATTCACTATAATTATATGTTGTTGTCACATTAATTTTTATTGGCGCGAGATACCACACCTTTTATAACTGCTTACACCTGTTAAGGATGTCCTTAAATTACTAAGCCAAAAAACAAGCTTTCTGAGCATGCTCAGAAACATGCAAGTAATTTTGTGGCACCAAAACCCAGCTTACATTTTCTAAGTCTCCGAGCATGCCCAGTTCATTCGAGATGCATTAAGAGAATCAAAGCTGCAATGGCGGATGAAAGCATGAGAGCTGTTTTTTTTTCCCCTGAACTGATGCTTTACAACCTGAAGGTGAGGTCTTATTGAATTTTTACGTAACAAACATAAATAATAATAATTAAAATGCCCCTGTCCCTAGTAGCTCGCAGTCAGAAGCGAACACGGAAATTTTTTTTCTTCAAGTTCCCAGTTTAGATTTACAGAGGTTTGAACGTTGTTTACATATGTGGGCGGGCCTTAAATGTGTAAGTCCCACCCACATATGTAAACATCGTTCAAACCCCACATGTGAGGTATCTTAGCGTGCGTTAGAGCAAGAGCAATACTTTTAGCACTAGACATCCTCTGTAACTCGAAACTGGTAACCTGCCTATGGAGATTTTCAAGTACTGAAGTTTGGCGCCATTCCATGAGTGTGTGCAATATTAAAGCGTGACATGTTGGGTATTTATTTACTCGGTGTAACATCATCTTTCACATTATGGCCATAAATTGGGCTAACTTCAGTGTTTTGTTAATTTTTAACCACTTGAGCCCCAGACCGTATTACTGGTCACTGACCGGCCAGTTTTTGCGTTTCGGCACTGCGTCATTTTAACTGACAATTGCGCGGTTGTGCGACGTGGCTCCCAAATAAAATTGGCGTCCTCTTTTTTCCCCCACAAAATTTTATTTTTTGTTTTGGTGGTATTTGATCACCTCTGCGTTTTTTCTTATTTTTGCTCGAACCAAAAATATAGCGACAATTTTGTAAATAAAAAGACAACTTTTTTACTGTTTGCTCTAATAAATCTCCCCAAAAATATATATAAATAAACTTTTTTGCCCTCACGATACGTATTCTTCGACATATTTTTGGTTCCAAAAAATTGCAATAAGCGTTTGATTTTTTTGGGCAAAAGTTATAGATAGGGGTTCGTTTTATGGGTTTTTTTGGAATATATTTTTGTTTTACTAGTAATGGTGGCGATCAATGATTTTTATGGCTACTGCGACATTATGGCGGACACATTTTTGGGACCTTTTGCATTTTTCTAGCGACCAATGGTATACAAATGCATTGCTTACTATAAAAATGTCACTGGCAGGGAAGTGGTTAACACTAGGGGCGAGGAAGGGGTTGATTATGTTACCTGGGTGTGTTCTAACTGTAAAGGGGGTGGGACTGACTAGGGGAAATGACAGATCACTGTTCATACATTGTATGAACAGACAAGCAGGCATTCCCCCCCTGACTGGACCGGGATAAAGGGGAACTCCACACCAATTGAAAAAAAAACGGTGTGGGGGTCCCCCTCCAGGTGCACAACAGGCTCTTAGATTTGGTCTGGAACGTAAGGGGTTAAACCCACGCCAAAGAAACAGCGTGGGGTTCCCCCTCAGATCCAGACCAAACCCTTATCCCAGGCACGCAGTCTGGCCGGACAGAAAATGGGGGTGGGGATGAGCGAGCCCCCCCCCCTCCTGAGCCGTACCAGACCGCATGCCCTCGACATGGGGGAGTGTGTGCTTTGGGGGAGGGGGGCACTGCCCCCCCTCCCCCAAAGCACTCTTGTCCCCATGTCGATAGGGACAAGAGCCTCTTCCCGACAACCCTGGCCGTTGGTTGTCGGGGTATGCGGGCGGGGGGCTTATCAGAATCTGAGAGCCCCCACCCTATGTGAATGAGTATGGGGTACATCGTTCCCCTACCCATTCACCGGGTGGAAAACTGTAAAAATAAGACACCGCACAGAATAAAATAATTTATTAGTCAGCTCTGGGGGTCTTCTGCCGGGGCCCCCCACCACCACCCCATTGGGCCCCGGGCTTTGGCATTTTATGCCGGGGGGGGCGACACCCACTGATGCTCTCCGCCATGTTCGGCCGGGCCCCCACCCCTAAATTAAGCTCCTTTACATCCGGGGGGCAGCCGAAAACGGCGGAGAACAAGGGGGCGCCGCTCCTCCTCAGTCTTCTAGAGCCGTCTTCTGCGGGGGGGGATCCTGCCCCCCCCGGGCTTCTAGCAGTTTTCCGCCGGGGGGACAACACCCAACGATGCTCTCCGCCATGTTCGGCCGGACCCCACCCCAAATTAAGCTCCTTTACATCCGGGGGGGGGCGGCCGAAAACGGCGGAGAACAACGGGGGGTGTCGCTCCTCCTCGGTCTTCTAGAGCCGTCTTCTGCCGGGGAGGGTCGACAACCCAGCCTGGTCTTCGCTGCCACCTTCGTCGGCTTCTGCCTGGCTCCTCTGCTGGGGCCAGGGCTTAGCTCCGCTGTCTTTCGCCGTGGGGTGACACTCGCGGGCTTCTCCGGTGCCCTCCGCTTTTGCCTGGCTCCGCCGGTGGGGCCAAGGCATTTTCTTCCATTCGATGTTGACACGACGAGGTCCGGTGCTGAAATGCCGACAGAGTGGTGGGCAATGACTTATATTGGCATATATTGGCATAGGGTGTGGGCGTGGTGATGCACCATGTGACCTCAACCCATGTGACATCACTGGGCATGATGGGAATGTGATGTCACATGGGTTAAGGTCACATGGTGGCATCACCACGCCCACGCCCTATGCCAATATAAGTTGGTGCCCACCGCTCTGTCTGCATTTCAGCGCCGGACCTCATCGTGTCAAAATCGAATGGAAGAAGAAGCCCTGGCACCACCGGCAGAGCCAGGCAGAAGCGGAGGGCACCAGAGAAGCCCGCGAGTGTCACCCCGCGGTGGAAGACAGCGGAGCTAAGCCCTGGCCCCAGCGGAGGCGCCAGGCAGAAGAGGAGATCGAGAGCCCCCCCGGCAGAAAACGGCGAAGCCCGCGGCCCTCCCCCATAAGCAGGAAGCTTCGTGGTGAAGGGGGTCGCGGCAGAAGACTGCTAGAAGACTGGAGTGGGATGTTCGACCCCCACCCCGGCAGAAAACGACGAAGCCCGCGGCCCTCCCCCATAAGCTTGGAGCTTCGTGGTGAATGGGGTCGCGGCGGAAGACAGCGGGGGCGAAGACCGGGGTGGGTTGGCGGAAGACCCCGGAGCTGACTAATAAATTATTTTATTCAGTGTGGTGTCTTATTTTTACCCTTTTACCACCAGGTGAATGGGTAGGGGTACGATGTACCCCATACTCATTCACATAGGGTGGGGGGCCGGAATCTGGGGGCCGCCTTATTAAAGGGGGCTCCCAGATTCCGATTGGCTCCCGCCCGCATACCCCGACAACCAATGGCAAGGGTTGTCGGGAAGAGGCTCTTGTCCCCATCGACATGGGGACAAGAGTGCTTTGGGGTGGGGGGGCAGTGCCCCCTCCCTCAAAGCACACACTCCCCCATGTCGAGGGCATGCGGTCTGGTACGGCTCAGGAGGGGGGGCAATCGCTCGTCCCCACCCCCATTCCTGTCCGGCCAGACTGCGTGCCTGGGATGAGGGCTTGGTATGGATCTGGGGGGGAACCCCACACCGTTTTTGGCGTGGGTTTAACCCCTCACGTTCCAGACCAAGCCGAAGAGCCTATTGTACCCCTGGAGGGGGACCCGCGCCGGTTTCAAGTTTGAAATTTGGCGCAGAGTTCCCCTTCAGTGTCAGCGCAGGCTAAAAACCGTTCGGAGATTCCCGTGCTCCACGTCACGCAGTGCAATTACTGCTACGCCACTTGGGATTTACCAAGAATTTCTCGGCGTACTGACGCGGCACACGGCATTCCCCGAAATTTCCCTCTGCGCATGCCCAGTATGCAAATGAACCTTACGAGGTTCTGGCGCACTATGTAAGCGCACAGGAATCGGTTTTTAAAAGTCACTTTCACTTTCAATTCGGCCCACCACACACGTTCAAACACATGTCACTGCACTTCCCCTGCATCACCCCCCTCCCTCCCCTAATAAACTCCCGCCCAAATCCCCGATATTTACATTACTAAATGCCGTACGCCAGCTCTGTACTGGCCTACCGTGTGCCCTCTCCTGGGCGCATTAGGCATTTTAGTAAATGAGATAACACACTGCACTGGCAGCATATCTATTTTGGAAATGTCAAAAACAGTTTTACTCCTGCTTGTGCACCATGAGTCATGGCGCACAGGCTTGGTAAATGACCCCCACAGTGTCTTTTCTACTAGATAGACAGACAGACAGACAGACAGACAGACAGACAGACAGACAGACAGATAGATAGATAGATAGATAGATAGATAGATAGATAGATAGATAGATAGATAGATAGATAGATAGATAGATAGATAGATAGATAGATAGTTAAATTTACAGTGTGTAGAGAATATATATACATCCTTAGGAGTTGTACATATATTTATAAACTGTATAGCATAGCTAGATCTGCTATTAGTATTTGTCAGGCAGGAGATTGTGCTGTGCTGTGTTTTTGCCCATAAATTCAGTCGATCATACTGCACGTTTGCTGTTTTTGGCCATAAACTCAGTCGATCTTACTATATGTTTGCTGTGTTTTGGCCCATAAACGCAGTCGATCATACAGCACGTTGCACATTTGCTGTGTTTTGGCCCATAAACTCAGTCGATCTTAATATAGGTTTGCTGTGTTTTTGCCCATAAACTCAGTCGATCATACTGCACGTTTGCTGTTTTTTTTTGCCCAAAAACTCAGTCGATCATACTGCACGTTTGCTGTTTTTGTCCATAAACTCAGTCGATCTTACTATACGTTTGCTGTGTTTTTGCCCATAAACACAGTCGATCTTACTATACGTTTGCTGTGTTTTTGCCCATAAACTCAGGCGATCTTAATATAAGTTTGCTGTATTTTTGCCCATAAACTCAGTCGATCTTACTATACGTTTGCTGTGTTTTTGACCATAAACTCAGGCGATCTTAATATAAGTTTGCTGTATTTTTGCCCATAAACGCAGTCGATCTTACTATAAGTTTGGTGTGTTTGCCCATAAACGCAGTCGATCATACTGCACATTTGCTGTGTTTGCCTATAAACACAGTCGATCATACTGCACGTTTGCTGTGTTTTTGCCCATAAACTCAGTCGATCTTAATATAAGTTTGCTGTGTTTTTGCCCATAAACTCAGTTGATCTTACTATACGTTTGCTGTGTTTTTGCCCATAAACTCAGGCGATCTTAATATAAGTTTGCTGTATTTTTGCCCATAAACTCAGTCGATCTTACTATACGTTTGCTGTGTTTTTGCCCATAAATGCAGTCGATCTTACTATAAGTTTGGTGTGTTTGCCCATAAACGCAGTCGATCATACTGCACGTTTGCTGTGTTTGCCTATAAACGCAGTCAATCATACTGCACATTTTCTGTGGTTTCGCTTATAAACTCAGTCGATCTTACTATAAGTTTGCTGTGTTTTTGCCCATAAACTCAGTCGATCATACTGCCCATGTTCTGTGTTTTTGCTCATAAACTCAGTCGATCTTACTGCAAGTTTGCTGTGTTTGCCCATAAGCGCAGTCGAACATACTGCACATTTTCTGTGTTTTTGCTCATAAACTCAGTCGATCTTACTATAAGTTTGCTGTGTTTTTGCCCATAAACTCAGTCGATCATACTGCACGTTTGCTGTGTTTGCCCATGAACGCAGTTGATCATACTGCACGTTTGCTGTGTTTTTGCTCATAATTTCAGTCGATCTTAATATAAGTTTGCTGTGTTTTTGCCCATAAACTCAGTCGAACATACTGCACATTTTCTGTGTTTTTGCTCATAAACTCAGTCGATCTTACTATAAGTTTGCTGTGTTTTTGCCCATAAACTCAGTCGATCATACTGCACGTTTGCTGTTTTTGGCCATAAATTCAGTCGATCTTACTATACGTTTGCTGTGTTTTTGCCCATAAACGCAGTTGCTCTTACTGGACAGGTGCTGTTTATTTCTGATTTTGTCCTGTGCAGGCTAATAAAATGTCTGGAAAGACAACAAATAAAGGCAGAGCGTCGCGAGGGCAAGCAGGCTCTGCATCTAGAGGCAACGCTGGTGGTGGATGCGGTGCATCCTCTTCAGCACGTGGCCGCTCGTCCTTATTTTTGGGAGCTGGCCGCGTTGAGCCTCAACATGCAGAGAAAATAGTAGATTGGATGACCAAGCCGTCCTCATCCTCCTCATCCTCTCTCACACAGACTGATCTTAGTTTGTCTGGCAAAGCAGCTGCCAAGGCTTCCTTATCCCTCTGTACCATGGCATCACACAATCCTTCCCCAGTCCCACCGTGTCCTCCTGAGGAGTCCCCCGAACTGTTTCAACACAGTGTTGGGTACATGCTGAATGAAGATGTGCAGCGTTTTGAAGGCTCCGATGATGGAACACAGATAAAGGAAGGCATTGATGTGAGTCCAGGGAGAGGGGGTGGCCGAGAGGGACAGCAATCTGGCAGTGATGTTCCCCCAGCTGGAGCATACTGCCAGGTTTTTGACAGTGATGAGGGGGGAGGGGATGATGAGGTCACTGACTCTACCTGAGTGCCTGATAGGAGAGAGGAGGAGGAGGAGGAGGAGGAGGAAGAGGAGGAGGAGGACAAGGCACAGGCACATCTCCAAAGAGGCGGGATGCCCTCCAGGGGTCAGCTTAAGGGCACACCAACTGCATTACAGCGCACATCTACGGCGCTTGTGCATGGCGCTGCTGTGTCTGACCGGTACAGCAAAAGTTCTTTGGTGTGGGCTTTTTTTGAAATATGTCCATTAGATCGTACCTTTGCTATTTGCAACATATGCCGCAAGCGTATCTCGCATGGCCAAAACATCAACCGCCTGGGTACCACATGCTTGTCCAGACATATGTCGACCTGCCATGCAGCTCAATGGCAAGCACACCAGATAGACCCACACCAAAGACAAAAGCGTACCTCCCCTTACCCTTCTGGGACCTCCAACCCCACTAGACCCCCAGTCCTCTCTGAAGCCTGCAGTGAAGGTGTAGAAATTGGTGTGTCACAAACTAGTTGTAGTAGTACATGCGGGCAATCTACTGATAGTACTGTACCAGGCAAATTTCCCTGCCCCAGCTGCTGCAGCGCCGAAAGAAGTACAATCCCAGCCATCCACATGCCCAGCGGTTGAATGCTAGCTTAGCGAAATTGCTAGCACTTCAACTGCTACCTTTTCAGTTGGTAGATTCTGCCCCCTTCCGTGAGTTTGTAGAATGTGCAGTACCTCAGTGAAAAGTACCAAAACGCCACTTTTTCTCGCGGAAGGCAATTCCGGCTCTCTACCGGCATGTGGAAGGCAATGTCCATGCCTCGCTGGACAGGGCGGTCAGTGGTAAGGTGCATCTTACCGCTGACTCATGGTCCAGCAGGCATGGACAGGGACATTACCTGTCTTTTAGGGCGCATTGGGTGACTCTGCTGGCAGCTGGGAAGGACGCAGGGCAAGGTACAGTAGTTTTGGAGGTTGTTTCGCCACCACGCCTCCAAAACACTACTACTGTTTGTGACACAGCTCTCTCCTCCACCCCCTCCTCTTCTTCTTCCTCTGTGGCCTCTTCCTGTGGTGATGTTTTCTCAGAACCAGCCGTGCTCCGTAGGCGTACGAGGGGCTACGCAGGAATGCAGGCCAAGAGATGCCATGCGGTGCTAGAGCTGGTGTGCTTGGGAGACAGAAGCCACACTGGGGAAGAGGTTTTGTCAGCTCTGCAGGGTCAGGCTCAGAGGTGGTTGACGCCACGCCAGCTGAAGCCTGGAATGGTGGTCAGCGATAATGGCACCAACCTCCTCTCTGCCCTGCGACAGGGAAAACTCACCCACGTGCCCTGTTTTCCGCATGTCCTGAATTTGGTGGTGCAGCGGTTCTTGTGCAGGTACCCGGGCTTACAGTATGTCCTGAAGCAGGCCAGGAAAGTCTGTGTGAATTTCCGGAGGTCATATAATGCCACTGCTCGGCTGACAGACCTCCAAAGGGAATACAACCTGCCCAAGAACTGCCTAATCTGTGATATGCCCACCAGATGGAACTCTACGTTGGCCATGCTGCAGCGGCTGCACACGTAGCAGCGGGCCATCAATGAGTACCTGTGCCAATATGGCAGCAGAACTGGGTCAGGGGAGCTAGGTTTTTTTTCCCCACGCCAGTGGGCCTTGATCAGGGATGCATGCACTGTCCTGTCACCATTTGAGGAGGCCACGAGGATGGTGAGCAGTGACAGTGCATGCATCAGTGAGACTGTCCCTCTTATTCACATCTTGGAGCACACACTACGTGGAATAATGGACAGGGCCCTTGAGGCAGAACAGAGGGAGGAAGAGCAGGACTTCCTTACCTCTCAAGGCCCCCTTTACCCAGACAGTGGTCCTGCTTGCCCACCTAGCACACAGGAAGAGGAGGAGGAGCATGATTGTATCAGTAGCATGGAGGTGGAGACTAGCACTCAGCATCAGCAGCAGCAGTCTTCAAGGGATCATTTACAGTCCCAAGGAACATGTGGACTTTTACGTGGCTGGGATTCTGTCGTCCTTAGTGACCTAGAGGACTGTGCCCCGAATGCCTCTGCAAACCTACGCTGCATGGCCTCCCTGATCCTGCAAAGCCTGCGTAAGGATCCTCGTGTATGTGCTATCAAGTAGAGGGATCATTACTGGCTGGCAACTCTCCTTGATACACGTTACAAGAGTAAGGTTGCGGGGCGGCGTGGCCGGCCGGAGACAGCGATGGACGCTTAAGCACTTTGCTCTGCAGACAGGAGACACAATCCAACGACTATGGCCGCAATCCTTGCTCCATCCATGGCCATCCACAGAGAGCACACACCGGGGAACACCATGAGCGCATCCCGAAAGAGATTGACCGAGCACAAGCCCCAGAAACTCACTGAGTTTGCTTACGAGCCAGAAGGGAGGAACAGAGGGGACCAAGATGGCGCCGTCCCGTCCACGCAGCGCGGCTCCTACACAGACCTCCCGGATGAATACCCAGAGGATTCGCCTGATACAGGTACCCTAGATCAGGCCCCCTACCCCCCGGACAGTGACAACCTCCCTGGCAGCCCAGCTAAGGCAAAAATGCGGCTAGACGCGCCGCTGCAGCAGCCGCTGCACTCACAAATCGAGGCCCAGGCTTTCAATCCCCTTCTCTCTAACCAGGCCCTACACTCATCCATGGCGTCCTTTCCCACCTCAGGCCAACCTGTGATGGACACAACCCTAACAGACATGTTACTCTCCCTACAAACATCCCTTATGACAGATCTCTCCTCATTGTTCATTAAAATCACATCAGATATACACTCTCTTGATGACAGAATATCTAATGTGGAGAAAGGCCTCACTCAATGTACATCCACTGTTAATGATGTTATTGATTGCTATGAAGAGGTTAAGGAAGAACATACCTGGCTCCGCACCAAGCTGGCAGATTTAGAAGATAGATCTCGCCGCAAAAACAATAAATTACGCGGGGTCCCTGAGTCTGTACTGCCTACGGATCTGAATAAATATGCCAAAGAGTTGATGCATATTATTATTCCTGACGCCTCACCAAGGGATGTTATCATTGACAGGATCCATAGAATCGCAAAGCCTGCTCACCTGGCTGCTTCGGTGCCTAGAGACATATTAATGAGGGTCCACTTCTACCACACTAAAGAAAAACTGTTAATGGGGGCCAAGGCGAAAACACCACTACCGGCTCCTTTCACAGGGGTCCAATTTTTTCCTGATCTCTCTCACCCTCCAACAACGCCGCCAACTAAATCCTATCATCAAGGGGCTCCAGAATAACACGCTACCATACAAATGGTGCTACCCTGCCACCCTTCTCATTACAAAAAATGGCCAAACTCGCGTCGTCAACGACCTTGGGAAAGGCATGCACCTACTACATACTTGGGGTATACTACTGGAACCCCCCAAACCTGCACCTCTTGAAAAGAGATTAACTACATCCCGTAGGCCCACGGATGGAAGCTACAACTGAAAAGGCAGTTTCAATGCTATATGTGGTCGATCACTACAACACCCTGAAGTTCCCCTGAGTTCTGCACCAGTTGATATTCCTGTTTCTTGTTTGACTTTCGGTACCTACTAACTGTTTTTCCCCCCACCTAGAGGTTTGCATGGTGCTAGGCACCCCCTCTTCACCTTGCCTGCCCACTGAGAACGCAGGTCAACTGTGATAGACCACTAACGAACACTTCGCAATTTCCTCTTTCAGTTGTTGCTAATTTTTTTCTCTTTTCTTTTTTGTATACCCCTGATTACATTTGATATTTCTTTGAATAACGTATCGCTCTATCTGCAGCCTAACAACTCTTCTTATCACCAGATCCTTGGTCTGCCACCAACCTAACGCTCACCATCGCTATTAAACATCCTTAGCTGCGATCTACAACACCTGACTGTAAGTGCTTCTTTATATCTTTGCCACCTACACGATCTCAGGATGCCGCTCACTATTCTCTCCCTAAATGCCAATGGGCTAAATCATCCAACCAAACGTCACTCGCTGTGGAGGACTGCTGTAGATCTCCACAGCGACGTGCTCTGCATACAAGAGACTCACCTACTGCCTACATTTCCCTATGCAAGCATCACAAATTCCCCCACATATTCCATGCTTCCCACTCCACTAAGACTAGGGGAGTCATAATCGCCATCAGGGACACAGTGGACTTTCAACTCATAGATTTCATCCCGGACCCGGAAGGGCGTTTTGTAATTCTTATTTCTAACATTAACCGAACCCTGTACACCCTAGTTAATCTATATGCTCCGAACTCCCACCAGATGCCATTTTTAAGGAAAATGATGCGCAAGGTTAATACAATTCGGAGGGGTCGTCTAGTGTTGTGTGGTGACTTCAACCTGGTCCCAGACATTTCATTCTTTAAATTTTCTTTTATTGTTTTCAAACAAGCATAGTGAGATACATACAGAGGGCCATCCCTCTGGCCATGAAGTCATTACAACATACAAAAATGAAAAAAGGAAAAGAAATACCCACATGGTACAAAGTCAAATCATTTAAACATAGATAGAAGAGATATATTTCCCAAAACATATCGTATCGTTCCTCTCTCAAACTGAAAATCATCTTCCATATCTAATTACCTTTAGGTCAGTGGGTGCCTTCCCCTTACTACCTCAGGACCCCCCCTCCCGCCAGGGGGTCCAAGTGTCCCCTGCCAGGGGGGGCAGTTGGACCACCCCTTGGGATATCGCTCTCTGCATTGACTTCCCAATACTATACCAACCCCATCCCCCTTATCAAACAAAACTAACCAAAAGTATAACCACCCCCCCCCCCATCCCAAAAAAAAAAAAAAAGGAGGGGGGGGGGTGGGGGAACCACCCCCTCCTCCATCCATCTCCTCTCCTCCTCCCCATCCGCAGGGCCGGATCCCTCCCTCCCATGTCTACGCATCTATCAGAACCCTTCCTTCTTCTGAGTATCTAAACGCAATCCATTCAGCCCACGTATCAAGGTAGGCCTTACGTTTCTGTCTGGAGGTCCACACTAGGTCCTCCATTCTATTTGTATCTTCTACTCTATTCAGCCACATCTTTACCGTTGGCGGTTGTGTCTGTTTCCACATCCCTGGGATACAGGCACGGGCAGCATTTAGAAGGTGACAAGCCATGGATTTCCTATAAAGCTTTACCGAACTCTCAGAGTCCTGTAATAAATAATAAGACCAGTCCTCTGGTAATTTTTCTTTGCTAAATTTCTGTACTATTCCCTGGACCTTTGTCCAAAAACTTAAAATCTTTGGGCAAGACCACAAAATATGTAATAACGTTCCTTCCTTCTTTCCGCACCTCCAGCATCTATCCGAGATGTCTGGGTAGCACTTCTTTAATACTACCGGTGTACGATACCACTGAGTTAATATCTTGTAATTCATCTCCTGTGTCTTCACACAGACTGAGGATTCAAATATATTCCGAATAATTTTATTCTTTTGTTCTTCTGTAAAAGGTCTTCCCCGCTCCACCTCCCACCTGTTAAAAAAGGGGATTTGGGAGTCCTCCATCGGTACATTTAATAATTCGTTAATTCTTGAGAGGGTGTGCCGAAGCACTCCACTCCCACTACAATACCCCTCAAATCGTGTTAGTTTACGCCCATATCTTACAGGGGATTTCAGAGTGTCCAGGAAGTGCCGTAATTGTAATGCCCTCCAAGTGTCCAATTGGTAGGGAAGCCCACCCATTACCATCTCCTGCATAGTATGCCAAGAGCCTTCTTTAACAAAATGAGATGCCTGTACCAAGCCCCGCTCTATTAACCCACTGAACGTCCCCTTCATCAATCCTGGTGCGAATTGGGGGTTCCCCATAATTGGGTAAAGTGGTGAATCCAGGGTGGAAAATGTCCCCTTCGCAAATAGCCCGTAAGCAACTTTCAGTGTTGGGCCTATCAGTGGGTGTTTCTTAATAGTTATCGGCAGGTCTCTATAACACCACGCTGCCAGGTGGAGTATGCTACTGCACTGTGCCTGTTCCAAACCTGGCCATATTTTCTCATCGCCATGTCTCCTCCAATCTATCAGGCGGGTCAAAATGGCCGCCTGATAGTACCTATAGATATCTGGAGCAGACACACCTCCATCTCGCTTTGATAATGATAATGTGCGCCTCTTAATTCTTGGGGGTTTATTAGCCCATATGAACTTATTAAAGAGAGTTTGCGTCTGGCTAAAAAAGGATTTTGGTATGGCGATAGGGAGTGTCTGGAAGAGATACAGAAATTTTGGTAATATGCTCATTTTGATAATATTGACTCGTCCGAACCAGGAATAAAACCCCCTCTTCCAGCCCTCCAAGAGGGCCCGGGTTTTCCCCAATATTGGCACAAAATTAAGTTTAAAGACCTGTGTCAGGTCTGCTGGGATGGAAGTGCCCAGGTATGTAAGTGATCTGTCAGACCATTTAAATCTGTGTTTAGCTTTCAAAGACCGCAGATCCTCCTCCGGGATCGCTACTCCCATTGCTTCTGACTTATCATAATTTATCTTAAAATTTGATAGGCCTCCATATAGTTGCAATTCCTGTAGCAACCTAGGGAGGGATTCCATCGGGTTCGTCAAAGAGTACATCATATCGTCTGCGTAAGCAGAGATCTTGTATTCTGCATCTCCAACAGACACTCCTTTGATGTCTGGATTCAGTCGGATCCTGTTTAATAAGGGCTCTACAGATATCGCAAACAAGAGAGGGGATAGCGGACATCCCTGTCTTGTCCCATTCGACAATTTAAAGGGTGGAGACAATGTTCCATTCACTCTAACCTGTGCCGTTGGATGAGTATAATTACTTGTGATCCATTGTAACATCTTATCTCCGAACCCCATGTGTCTCAGAACCATAAACATAAATTGCCAGTTTATCCGATCAAAAGCTTTCTCGGCATCAGTACCGAGGAAGACACACGGGGTTCGGGAAGTGTCAGCCAGATGGATCAAGTTCAGCGTCTTAACCGTATTATCCCTGGCTTCGCGCATCTGGACAAATCCCACCTGATCTTTGTGGATAAGCCCGGGTATATATTGTTGTATACGTGCTGCTAGGATTTTGGCAAAAAGCTTCAAATCTTCGTTGAGTAATGAAATGGGTCTATAGCTCCCGCATTGAGAAGGATCTTTACCTTCTTTGGGTATGACCGCTATTACCGCTTTTAGGGTTTCATTATGAAAAGAACATGTATCGCCCAGCCCATTAAACATTCTGACCATAAAGGGGCCTAGAACTGAGAGAAAAAGTCTATAGTAGGCAATGGTAAATCCATCTGCTCCCGGTGATTTCCCTCCTTTCCCTTTTTTCACTGCCTCCTGTAGTTCTTCTAAGGTTATAGGTTTTTCCATTTCTTGGCTCATTTCTGCTGTTAGGGTCGGGGTGCCTGAGGATTCTATATAGTTACCCATTGCCTCATGTTGTTGGAGGTTTGTTTGTAAGTTATATAGACTGCTATAAAAGTCACTAAATCTCTGTGCAATTTCTCTGGGTAGCATGTGTTCTTCGCCTCCTGACCCCTTAATCATAGGGATATACGTCTTAGTGTGTTGTTCCCTCAATGAGTTCGCCAATTGCTTCCCACATTTATTGCCCTGTTCATAGTTCTGCCTTTTGCCATTTTGTATCGCCCTTCTTGCTCTATAAAAGAGCAGTTCGGTAATTTGTCTGCGTGCCGTCATAAGTTCTCTCTCTACCTCTGGGTTAGATCTCTGTTTATGCCTTTTTTCTAAGTTTGTAATCTTTGTCATAAGGGTTGTTATATTCCTCTCCCTCTCCCTTTTAACCCTTGCACCATGTTTCATCAGGACTCCCCTTATGACTGCCTTATGGGCCTCCCACACTACCCCTAGATTACATTCTGGGGTGTCATTAGTCTCGAAGTACCATTTTAACTCCTTCTGGACATCTTCCAGCACCCCCTCATCCTGCAATAGTCTCTCGTTTAATCTCCAGCCCCCCGGTCCAAGAGGGCCGGAGTCCCCTATTTTATATTCCAGAAAGATTGGGGCATGATCGGACCAGGAAATTTCACCTATTCCAACTTCTATAACTGCGTGGAGCTGACTGTGTGGAACAAAAAAATAGTCAATACGTGAGTATGTCTTATGCGGGATGGAATAGAAGGAATAATCTCGTTCCCCCGGGTGCATCATTCTCCATATATCTATCAGTGTTTCTTGTTGTAGCAACTGTCGGATTCGTTTCCGGGTGCCCCCTGCAACTGAGGAGCCACCGGTTGACGTATCCATAGTAGGGTCCAGAGGGGCATTTAAGTCCCCACCCATGATCAGCTGACCTTCTTGAAAGGCTGTTAGCCTATTCAAGAAGTTCCTTAGGAACTGGTCCTGTTGTACATTAGGGGCATAAAAAGTAACAAATGTGAATATCGCTCCTCTTATCGTCCCTTTTACCGCTAGAAACTGCCCCTCAGCGTCTACTAGGGAGTCTTTTAAGCACCATGGTGTGTTAGAAGATATAAGTATTGATACTCCCCCCTTTTTTGCCACTGGGTTCGTCGCATGATATACTGTCGGGAAATGTCGATTTCTAAGGAAGGGGAGCCCCCCTTTTCTAAAATGTGTCTCCTGTATCAAAGCTATGTTTCTCCCTCTTTTTTTTAGGTCCTTCATTAAGATACGTCTCTTTTCCGGAATATTTAATCCCTTAGCATTGATTGTAGTCACTGAAAGGGCCTCCATTTCTGGACGCACTTCGGACTCCCTATGGGGGGATCCAAGCACCCGTCCCCCGCGAGAGAGGAGGAGAAAAGGAGAAGGAGAAAAAAAAAAAAGAGAGAAAAAAAAACCCCCCAAAAAAAAAAAAAAAAAACCCCCCCCCCCCCCCCCCCCCCCACCCGACCCTGTGTACCCCTACTCTAAACTGATACCCAAAGAGAGAGAAGAGAGGAACTGGATTGTCCTCCTCCTCTTCAAGGGTATCCCAAAGCAAGTCTTTGGTCACTCAAATACCCAATCCCCTGAGTGATGGCCTAATCGGGGTTGTTGACCCACGCCTCCCCCTGGTGAGGGGTCTCCCACCACCTCCACGCGCTCCTTCTATCCGAATATAACATATAACTCGCTCTATAGTAGATCAATTGCCCCTAGGTCAACATGATTACCTGGGGCCAGCCTTCTTCTGATATAACATACCGGATGGACAGACCCAGAAACAGGTCCCTAGGCAAGTATCCCCTAATTCATATCAAATCTTAAGACCTCTTGGGAGCTCTTATTCGTTCCGGAGGATTATCTTGTGGTACCCGACTACAGAGCCTCCGGGACACCCATCCCCACCCGTCCCTTCTGCGACACCAACCCCCCCAACCCAACCCAACCTTCCCCCTTACCCTCCCAAACCTTTGCGGTGCCCATGTGAACCCCATCGACCATTGCATAAAACTGCAGTGGAGAGGAAAAAAAAAAAAAAAGTGAAGAAGTGGACTTCAGAAAATCAGAGCGACCCTAGAAGCCAGTATAGATTGGACGCCCCTGGGTGCACATAGTGATGAGTGAACCCGTGCAAATCCCCCCTCCCTAACCTCCCTTCCCAAAGTCTACAATGGGAGACAATGGGAAACCCTCAGGTCCCCAAGAACACTGTGATAGTATAGTAAGCAGGCTGCAGCCTGTGGGCCTATAGGTGAATCTTCTTGGGTCTCTCCCTTCGCCCCTAGGCTACCCATCTCTACCCTTCCCTCCCCTCCAGCACTAACCCAGGTGCCTAATAGATCCCCCTGTTGGTGCCCACTTGCCCGGTCCCCTGCAGCCCCTATTCGGAGGGGGCGCAGAGAAAGGGCAATACCGGCGTCCGCAAGGGGGAAAGGAAAAAAAAAAAAGGGAAAAATGAAAAAAGGTGTACTTCGTAGTGTAAATATAGGTTGGGCACCCTTAGGTGCATAGTGTGTTGTTCCCAGCCCTAGCCCCCCCAATCCCCCTAGGTGCTGGGAAATACCCGTGCAGTGGTAAGTGGACCATACGAATCCCCCCCTCCCTAACCCTCCTTCCCAAAATCTACAACAGCAAACCCCCAGCCCCCCTGAACCACTGTGAGATAGACAGGCTGCAGCCTGTAAAGCTACTAACTAGGTGAGTCTTCTTGGGTCCCTCCCTTCCCCCCTAACCAACCCAGCCCTACCCTCCCCTCCCCTCCCCTGTGGCACTGTCCCAGGTACCAAATAAATCCCCTTATTAATTCCTACTTGCCCAATTCCCTGCGGCCCCTATAAGGGGGACACAACGAAAGGGCAATAACGGCATCCAAAACAAATCCTCATATAACATGCTAAGGACCCTAGTGCAATCCAAGATATTATAAAATGAAAAAGTCCAGGGGCAAGCTGCTCCCTCTCTGCTACCCGTTAGATCTATAAGCAATCATCAAAATAAATAAAAAATAAGTAAAAAAAAAGAAAAGTAAAATGACCAGTGCTCTAATCAGGATCAACCTGCGGTTATCCCTTCGACCAAAGCAAGAAGGAAAAAAAAATAAAAAATAAAGAGGAAATCAAACATTCTTAAAGTCTATAGCTCTCAGATTTAACTGTAACCAGTCCGGGACTGGGAATGGTTCTGTTTCCAAAAATAAAAACAAATCAGGAAGATCTGCTCTAGAACGAAGCCAAAATGAAAGTGAGGCTTTCCTAATAAAGACGGAGATGGGAAACCTCCATCTGTATGTCCCTCCCCACGCCCTCACACGGTCTAATATTGGACGGAGAAGTGCTCTGCGTTGAAGGGTGGCCCCGGATAGATCTGGTAAAATCTTAAGCTGTGTCCCCTCAAATTCTATTGAGCCAGTCTGCCATGCTTTCCGTAGGATTGCCTCCCTATGTGAGAAGTAATGTAATCGGCAGATCACATCCCGAGGACGACCCTTGTCTTTCGGTTTTGGGCCCAGGGCTCTATGGATTCTGTCCATCTCAAAATTTGGTACACTGGTGTCTTGCATAACACTTTGCAGAATCTTTTGGGCCATAGCTTGGAGATCTTCATGTCCTTCCGATTCCGGGACCCCACGTATACGTATATTGTTGCGACGTCCCCTATCCTGGAGATCCTCCAACTGTAACTGCAGGGACACCGCGACATCCATCTGGTTGCGGTTCTGATTCTCAATCACCTCAACCCGTTGCTCCAGGGTCCTTAGCCCAACCTCCCCCTCTCCCAAACGGGCCCCCAGACCCTGTATTTCAGTTCTGACGATCTCCAGGTCCCTGGAGTGCGCTTCCTCCACTTTTGAAATTAATTCAGTTATGTCAGACCTTGTGGGGAGTGCTTGGATTAGGGCTTTCAGAATCTCCATTTCACTTTTAAAGTCTTCCCGGATCGGGGGGGGGGCAGTAGACCCTGCCAACATGTTAAACACACGCGGGCTCTGCGGTGTGGTCTGCAGAACCTCCACGTCTGCTCTCACTGCCATAAGGGGTTGGGGGGCTGTCTCCAAAGAGCCCCTAGTGTCACACCCTTCGGTCTCAAACTCGACCCCCAGTAGCCCACTCTTGCGCCCAGCGGACCGTGCCGTACCCTGTAAGGTAGAGAAATACCGGGAGATCTCCAATTGCTCAGTGGGCCTGGGTGCAGGCGTCTGTGCTGTCTGTGCTGTCTGCTTTATTTGTGCTTCCGCTGCTGCCTTACGTGAGGTGCGACTCTCCCGTTGTCGCTGGGATCGCATACCTCACATAACTTGTGTACTGCTATGCACCTGGCTAGGTTAGACAGACTGGGCAATCAGGTCCTGGGCCCCTTTATCATTTATATCAGTCCAACAACTCTTTCAGGGTCCACAGGGGGTCCTATAACCTGTATCCCTGACTCAGTTCACCCCCAGGAGATAGTTATAGGCACGTTCACTGACCTCCTCCTAAATGACACTAAAAATGTCTTTTAAATTCTCTTGCGTGTGAGGGAGAGAGAGAGAGAAAAAAAGAGGCTGATAACTATTCTCAGTGTTTCCTCTCGTCTCCTATTTCTTTGGTTCACTTGTCCCCCCTCCCCTTAACAAACAGAGTACCTGCGAATGTTGCCTTCTGGCTCCTGGCTTCTGACTTGTCTTCCAGGAATGCTCCGGGGGAAGGGAGAGCGGGGGGGTGAAGAGTGGAGAGGAGGGGAGAGGAGTAAAGAGCACGCCACCGGACGTGTCAGTAGATCGATTGCTCTGCTGCTGTCCCAGCCACAATACCGTCTCCCTGCGTCTCTGCGGCAGCTGCTCCGGGTCGCGACTTCCAGCCCTGCAGTGTCAGCAGTCCATAGTGTCAGAGCGGCACACCGGCAAGTAGCATACACCGACAGGTAAGTAGCATACACCGACAGGTATCGTAAGTAGCGTCGGTCCCGACTACTCAGGGAAATCCAGCGAGAGCCAGGATAGGAGAAAGCCAGGGGGGAGGTGTAGATGTCAGCAGATATCAGCCGCACAGTATAACACTTCAGAGCGGTCCTTAATCACACCATGCTGGAGCCCGTGGAGGTACGGCGGGAGCACACCAGTTCAACTTCCTCACCCAGCCATGCGTGGTCACGCCCCACGAATTATTATTATTATTGTCCCAGACATTTCAATGGACTCGGCAGCAAAGAGATGTGACTCCCCTCTAAAACGTTTTATCCCCACAAATGATCTGTATGATGTGTGGCGCTGCCACCATGGCTCTGAACGAGACTATACATTTTTCTCTTCTAGGCATACCACATACTCTAGGATTGATTTATTTTTAACAGATAAATGGTCTTTGCAGAGGATCTGTAATTCTGAAATCCACACCACGACATTGTCGGACCACGTCCCAATATCTGTCACGTTTGAGGATTCCTGTCCACAGCGTGGCTCATTTGTGTGGCGAGCAAACAACTACATTATCCAACACAACGCCTATGCAGCAGAGATCTCTGACTCTCTCAATGATTATTTCACCGTAAACAAGGGCTCCGTTCCTGACCCTGCCGTGGTGTGGAGTGCACATAAAGCTTATGTGAGAGGTGTACTGATCAAACTTAGCTCCTACCACAAAAAAAAGAGGACGCAACGACTTGATAACCTGACTGCCCAAATAGCTGACCTGGAACTGAGACACAAAACTGATCCTCGCGACCCCAAAACGAATCAATTATTCTCTCTTAGACAAGAGCTTAAGACTCTATTACTACACTCCTATGAATTCCTCCACAGGAAACTGAAGGCCTCTACCTACTCTACTTCTAACAAAGCAGGGAAGCAACTAGCTCAACGTCTTAAAGGCAGACGAGTAAAATCCAAAATCACACGACTATTCCATCCTCACTCACACCAACCCCTGGCCAATCCCCAAGACATTGCCGATGCATGTAGCGCCTACTACGGTGATCTGTACAATCTGAAAAATTATTCCCTCACCCCACAACCCACACAGGAAGGAATCGATCGATTCCTCTGCAACCTCAATCTGCCTACGCTGACACAGTACCAACTTGACACGCTTAATGCTCCATTCACTGACCAAGAAATTAGAACTGCCATTGACTCCTTACCATCCGGTAAAGCGCCTGGTCCTGACGGACTGACAGGGGAGTATGATAAACAATTCTCTGACATCCTAACTCCATCCCTCACTGAGGTGTTTAACTGCGCTGCCTCCTCCCCTTCTTTTCAGGGTAAATATTTGAAAGCATTGATTATAACAATACCGAAACCAGGGAAGGAGTCGGATCTTCCCCAAAACTTCCGCCCAATATCCCTCCTTAACCTCAACGTTAAAGTTTATGCCAAAGCGATAGCAACACGTCTAATAGATATGAGTCAACAAGTACAAAAATAGAAAAATATTTATTAAATAAACATCAATATAATGATATATCCATAAGAAACAACAAAGTCCTATGAATAATGTAGATTAAAAAAGGTAGTCGGTCAAAGGTAGGTAAAATCGGTTTGAAGCCACACTGGATTGTTGTATCCCAACAGTTTCGCTTGTAATAAGCTTCCTCAGGGGTAGATGGTGAAAATCAAGGCTTTTGGATTGGTTAAACTACAGAAATGTAGGAAAACATAAATATTAATTTCATACATACAAATAATGTCTGTATAAAATATACATATACAATATATACAATATTACTGGGCTGCAGAGGCACATAAAATTGAGCTCACCCTTAGACCACAAAAGACCAGGAGCCGTCTGGTTGTTCGCCACCAGGTGGGGTGGGCACCCCCACACACACACAGACCCAAGAGAACACAAATGTGAACGGGCTACTCCAATGGTTTGATCCTTTAGATTGAAGAACGATCAAAGGCTGGACTAATAACAAAAAAAAAAAAAAAAAAATTATAATAAGAGAAAAGTGGGCGAATATTGGGGAACAATATACTGAATTTAGACCAGGGAAGTGACTTATTTCACAAAAGCAGAGGTGTGTGAGAGATGAAAAAAATTTTTTTTATATATTGGAGAGATGACACTGGGTGTAGAACGAAGGTGTGCTTAAATAGCACAGCTTGGATCGGGATCTAACAGAGAAATAGAGAAAACAATACTGAAAATAAAAGAGAGTAAATATATTCTAAGGAATTTTAGTTTGCATAGAAAATCATGGACATGACCTAAGTCTCTATTCCATAAGCTTGCAAGAAAACAGGTAAAATGAACACCCAATGAATCAATTAGGACCGAGGATTAGCAGAGTACTAAAATAGGAAGTACACAGTATAGAATGCTGGGAGAAAAAGAGCTGAAGGAAAGTTCAGAGCCGGATTACCGTGAGATGGTGTTTACAGCTGCATCCAGTGTCATCTGCACTGGGTTGTAAGGCAAGCAGCTATGAGGATGAGGATGAGGATGTTCGCCCGACGTAACAGACGTATGACGTGTCAGAGACTGACAAATAGAGCGGAAGGAGAAAGAGATGAGTGCTAAATAAAACTACATATCCCAGAAAACACCGGGATAATCACGTGTTGGCGTGCGTGCGTGACGCTCTGACGAAAGACACGAGCGTTCAGTACAGAAAGCAACACCTCTATGCAAATGATGGAGAGCATACAGGGGCTGGAATAAGCGAGGGGGCGTATCAGGGGGATAAACAGTAAACGGCCCGTGAAAGGAGCGTTAAAAATATTAAAATGAAAATGAAAGATAATAAATGAAACTATGTCTAGCAAAGCGCCGCCGGATTTTAAAGTTGAGCGGCCAGTGTGTGTAGGAGGGTGACAGGACACCGGGCGGCGAGACATGGATGGATCAGGTCTGAAAAGGGGGGAGGGGGGAGCATGGGAAAGAGTTGGATGGTAGACCGTGGTACCTCCAAACTTTCCCTAGTGCCTCTGCAACCCAGAAAAAAATAAAGGATCAATAAAGAAATAGACATAGGATTCTGACAAGAAAGTCAGTAATTATTAAATAGAGTGCATGAGTATTGCATCACTATATAAGTTCAAATAATTATTACAAGATATTTTATTAGCATCAACAATGTACTGTATTGCATGATCATACAGAAAGCATATTTTCAGGTTAACAGAAACCTGGGGGTGTAGTAAGTTGCCAAGAAAGACGTGGCAGGAGAGGAAACATGAAATTGGTAGGGGGAAGGGACAAAGGAAACCAGATACTGGGTGTTGAAGTAATGGGGAAGAAGACCAGGGAATATTGGGACCAACAAAAGTAGCAACAAAGTATCACAGAAAGGGTTTAAAACTCAGACTTTCATTAAACCCAGGGTAGGTGGTAGCCCTGAGTTTGTATATCCAGCGTGCTTCAAGTTGGAGCAACGTTCCATCAACGCTGCCCCCTCTTGAGTCAGGCTGGATATGTTCAAGAGCAAAGAATTTAATAAAGTTTGGATCAAAGTTATGGTAGGTTCCCACATGTCTGCTAATGGCAGTGACTATTTTCTTTTTAAGAATCGGTTTTATGTAATCTTGAATTCTTTTAAAGAAAGGTTGTTTCGTTTTTCCTATATAAAAGCCACCGCAGCGGCATTTAGCTATGTAGATCACGCCTACCGTTTGGCAAGTAATGACATCTTTGGTAGAATGCCAGTTGCCATTTGGCAATTTAAATTGTTGTTGGTGTCCAACAAAACTACAGACGTCACATTTGCCACATGGAGCGGTGCCACCTTTTGTTTTTTCCTTAGACAGTTCAACCATGTTGAAATGGCTATGTACTAAGCGATCCCTAAGTGATGGAACGCGTCTAAATGTGACTTCTGGAGATTCCCTGATGAATTTTTTTAGTTTCGGATCCGCAGATAGTAAAGGCCAAATTTTTTTTAGAATGTTGCGCATCTCTTTGTGCCGACTGGAATATTTAGTAATGATTCTCACTGTGTCCGTTTTGCTTTTGAAGTTGTTTTTTTTTTGGTTTCTTGTTATTAGTCCAGCCTTTGATCGTTCTTCAATCTAAAGGATCAAACCATTGGAGTAGCCCGTTCACATTTGTGTTCTCTTGGGTCTGTGTGTGTGTGGGGGTGCCCAACCCACCTGGTGGCGAACAACCAGACGGCTCCTGGTCTTTTGTGGTCTAAGGGTGAGCTCAATTTTATGTGCCTCTGCAGCCCAGTAATATTGTATATATTGTATATGTATATTTTATACAGACATTATTTGTATGTATGAAATTAATATTTATGTTTTCCTACATTTCTGTAGTTTAACCAATCCAAAAGCCTTGATTGTCACCATCTACCCCTGAGGAAGCTTATTACAAGTGAAACTGTTGGGATACAACAATCCAGTGTGGCTTCAAACCGATTTTACCTACCTTTGACCGACTACCTTTTTTAATCTATATTATTCATAGGACCTTGTTGTTTCTTATGGATATATAATTATATTGATGTTTATTTAATAAATATTTTTCTATTTTTGTACTTGTTGACTTGTACAATATTTTCTTTCTCATACTAATAATTTTTGTTACCTAGCACCGTTTAGAAAATCCCATTTCCCTTTTCCTTCCTTTTCTATTTTTCAAAATGCCTGGGATGTGGTGCCTATTTAATATGGTGTGCTGTTTGTGAGTGGACTAAAATATACACGTCTAATAGATATTATGCCCACATTGATTCATAACGACCAGACTGGCTTCACAAAGGGCAGACAAGCGTCTGATGCCACCAGAAGGATGATTGATCTCATTCACCACGTCGAAACTAGCGGAACGCCTTCTCTGCTCCTATCTTTGGATGCAGAGAAGGCGTTTGATAGAGTCCACTGGTCATACCTCAAAGCGGTACTCAGGTAAATCGGTTTCCAAGGCCATATATTGAACACCATCATGGCACTTTATTCTAAACCCCTTGCCCAAGTGTTTACTGAAGGTATGCTATCACGCCCATTCGACATCACTAACGGCACGCGCCAGGGATGTCCGTTATCCCCACTCATTTTCAACATGGTTATGGAACCATTGGCAGAACATGTCCGTTCTTATCCCGGCATCTCGGGCATACAAATCGGCTCAACGTCACACAAAATCAGCCAATTTGCGGATGATGTCATCCTGATCCTTACCAATCCGACTCCTTCCCTGGCAAACGTTCAGAGTTTGCTTGAATGGTTCAGCGCAGTCTCATACTACAAGGTGAATGCATCTAAATCCTTCATACTGGACATTAACGTAGACGCTGTCACGCGAAATCTCCTTCAACTACAATATCCCTTTAAGTGGGCAAACACTGATATATCCTATCTAGGCATCCAACTTCCGAAATCACTTAAAAACATCTATTCCTGTAACTTCCTGCCACTCCTCAGTAAAGTACAGACAGTCACCTCCCAACTAACGAAAAACAAACTATCTTGGTCAGGCAGACTAGCAGCCTTCAAGATGATCTGCCTCCCCAGATACTGTACTTTTTCAGAACACTCCCAATTCCACTACCTACATCTTTTCTCAGAGCCCTTCAAACGATATACAACAGATATCTTTGGAAGGACAAGCGACCCAGATGCGCTCATCTAACACTAATCAAACACAAACTAGCGGGGGGTGCGGGATCCATACACTTTGAAGACTACTATCAAACGGCAGTCCTGGCACAGCTACCCAACTGGTTTCAACCTCAACCAAGCACGTCTTGGGCCCAAATAGAAAATCTCACTCTCTCACGCTCACGTCCTACCTTGGGAACTCTTGAGCACCCCATTGGGCGCCCCTATTCCATCGGCTATACCTCCGACCATGAAAGCTTCAGCTCTCGCCTGGAAGAAATTGACCACGCTCCTAAATTGTTCTCCTAACACTCCACAATATAATATCCCACTAGAAGTCCTTCACTATCTATCCCCAGACCTTTTATTGCATAGCTGGAAACTTAAAGGGATTCACTCACTCCAACACCTAATTTGCGGCGATTCCATCAAACTCTTCTCTGACCTACAATCCGAATACGGCTTGTCCAACACTGACCACTTCACATACCTACGTATACAACACTGCTTGCACACTTTACCTACCCCCCTGTACGGTATTCCCTCCAAGACCTTGGACTATCTCACCAATCCCACATCAGGGACGAAAGGCATCTCCCATTTCTACAATACCCTTCACCAAAAATGCACCATCACTAAGACACGCTCTCATCATCTATAGGAAGCTGACTTAGACTCCACCTTTGACATCACCCAGTGGCAAACTGCTCTCAAAACCATCTACAATTCCACCAAGTGTTCGATCCTCTGGGAACTTACACAAAAGATCTCACTGCGATGGTACATGACTCTGTCTAAAATGTCCTCCTTCGGTTCTCACGTTTCCAGCTCTTGCTGGAGATGCGGGACTGACGTGGGAAATATGATCCATATTTTCTGGACATGCCCTGTCATTAAGAAGTACTGGACTGAAATCTTTGGATTCATATCTCAAGTCACTAAAACTTCCATTCCCCCATCTCCTGCACTGGCAATTCTAAACCTCGACAACGAAAACATACCCCACCCCATCAGACATGTCATTACCCACATATTACTTGCAGCCAGACTTACTATAACGCGACTCTGAAAATCCACCACCAGCCTGACTCTGGCCCACACTAGGGAACTAGTAGCCTTACACTACAGTTACGAGACAATAACTGCCTCTGGCAGAAATAAGGCAGAGAAAAACAACATTGACTGGCGACCTTGGACCGACTGGACTAATGCTGTGACTAGCGCCTGACAAAATGATCCATAACCTATGTAAACTGTTTTGCTCATGACCGAGTCATACGTTTGACCAATATGTTGATATTTATTCTATACCTTGATGTCTTCGACTGTAGAGGAAACTTGTTGAAAGGTGAACCACTGCTGTAAGCAGGTCCCTCCCGCTTGGGTGACACTAGTGCTCCCATTTGGGGTGCCGCTCTGGTGGGGGGGACCGGTTATGCTCTAGACTACTAACAATGTGGTTCAGGTATGTTTGTTCTTATCTTAGTTATATTTTGCTGTCAAGTTAGTGAACACGCAAACATATTCTCTGTTATTACGAACAACGTCGTTGCACGACGTACAATATCTAACTGTACACTGTATTCTGTTTTATGTGAAAAGAGTAAGGTTGCGGACCTTATGTTGCCATCGCAGAGGGAGCAGAAGATGAAACTTCTGCGGGAGGCCTTGCAGAAGGGTCTGTGCAATGCGTTCCCAGAACCGGGGGGATTACCAAAACCTGGCTCTGGACAACGTCTTGCTGAGGCTTTGGTGAGTCACAAAAGGAGCGGTGGAGAAGGTGGCCGTCTGACCGATGCGTTCAGACAGTTTTTTAGTCGGCAGCCCCAAGGTCTGACCGGTTCCAGCAACCATCGCCAGCGTCTGGTTTACATAGTCCGGGAATACCTAGGGGCAAGATCCGACTTGGACACCTTCCCCACCGAAAATCCTCTGGCTTACTGGGTCTTGAGGATGGATCACTGGCCAGAGCTTGCACAGTACGCAATTGAGCTACTGGCTTGCCCTGCATCCAGTGTTCTTTACAGAACGCACATTCAGTGCTGCTGGAGGCTTTGTGACCGATCACAGGATGCGCCTCTCCACCGACTCCGTTGATCGACTGACCTTCATCAAAATGAATCAGGCTTGGATTAACACCAGCTACCAAGCACCTGATGCAGATGTAACTGAATAATTTTTTTGAAATGTCAGATCCCTTTGAGACTGCCTATGCTGATGCTGAGTGACTGTCCTGTTATGCTGCTGATGGAATATCCTTTTCCTCCTCACTGATCTTGCTAAAAGCTAGTAAGAAATTTTGTGTTTCTGGGCTCCTCCACCAGTGCCCAAGGCCCAATTTTTCAGCCCCTGTTTAACAGGGGCGCCTAATAACAATTTTTGATGCAATACTTTGCACGTGGCTCCTTGTTGCGCTCCAATTACAGTATGTTTGAGGAGTGCCCTTTTTTCTACAATTTTTCTTTCACAAAACAATAATGGCCCCCCACCACCGCTAAAATATTCGACATATTGTTGCCACACAGCACGTGCGCAAGCAGTATTAAATTACTTTTTTTCTTATAGTACTCTCATGTTGTGCAGGGACATTTAAAAACACGTGCCACTACTATAGACAGCCAGCAGGTGTGATATTTAAAGGAATTTTTCATTTTATATTTTTTTTACTTTTAGCATCCTTAAAATGGCTGCTCCGGAAAAAACGGCCATTTTTAAAACTTATTTTTCCATTGATACATGTTCCCTGGGGCAAGACCCGGGTTCTGAAAGACGTTTTCCAACATTAAATTGAATATTGGTCTTTAAAATTAACGTTTTTGAGTTCGAACGTTCGAGTCCCATAGACTTTAATAGGGTTCTAAATGTTCACGCGAACCCGTGGTCTGTTCAAACGTTCTGGTGCGTACCGAACGCGGGTATGTTCGCTCATCCCTACTGGAAAGCATGGAGAGCACAGGGGGGCAAAGAGCATGGAGAGCACTAGAGGCGGGCTGAAAAACATAAAGAGCACCGGGGGAGCAATAGAGCATGGAGAACACTGGGGGGAGGACAGAGCATGGAGAGTGCTGGGGGGCAGGGAGCATGGAGAGCACTGGGGGGGCTGGAGCGCATAGAGAGCACTGGGTGGTGGAGAGCACTGAAAGGGGCCGAGGGAAGCAGAGAGCATAGGGTGGCTGGGGGGGGGCAGAAAGAAAGGTGGCAGCAGAAAGAAGCTGGATAGAAGGAATGGCAGGGCAGCTACATATAGAGGAATCGATCTCTAAATTTTCCTTTTGCAGCATCGGAAAGCCTGCTTCTCTTCCTGGCCCTCCCGCAGGCTATCAGGGGAAAATGGAGAGATCGATTCCTCTATATGCAGCCACCCCCGTCACAATATGGTTCTCACTTTTTCTCTGGTCTGGCTTTGTGCTGTCTTTGTGACACTTATCCCCACATCAGGCAATGGGGTCATCTAGTTCCCAGTTGATGGTGCTGGCTTACATGTGATTTTTTAAACAGAAGTGTGATTTTTAAACACAAGTGGGAAGAGTTAAAAAACAGGAGTTTGCTTTTAACTGTTTCTGCTTGCAAGTGTCATTTGTTTCTGACACTTTTTAAACAGGTTTTTTATTTCTCTCTGCTAAGGGGAGTGTTTAATTGTGATCAGGTGAACAGGTTATTTTTTTTTCTCTGCTAATCAAGGGGAGTGTTTTATTGTGAACAGGTGAGTATAAAGTCTCTGTCAAGCTCCCATAAGAACCTGGCTCCCAGTTGATGGTGCTGGCTTACATGTGATTTTTTAAACAGAAGTGTGATTTTTAAACACAAGAAGGAAGAGTTAAAAAACAGGAGTTGAAAACAGGAGTTAAGACAGGAGTATTCTAAACTGTAAGTTACATCTTAAACTTCCTACAAGTAATTATATTGTAACTGGGAAATGTGTGCTAGCAGGGTTGAAGGTTTTGCTCAGTGCACAGTGTGTCACATGTATGCAAAATTGGTGCAACAGCTCCAGGATGGATACCGCTGTGACAGATGTGAGCAGGTTGCCCTTCTGGAAGCTCACATTAGCGATCTGGAGGAGCAAGTTGCAACACTGGGCAGAAAGGACAACCTTGAAAGGGGTCCTCTGCTTGCTGAGCAGGTGGTCAGTAGGGTTAATGTCGAGGGTGGAGGGGCAAGTCAGAATTATCAGATAGGAAGATGGGTTAATGTAGTTAGAGGGAGTGGAAGGGGCTTGCAGACAAGGAAGGCCAATCCTGTATTTGTGCATCAAAACAAATTTGCAAAGTTGGGTGAAGATGTGGAGGTGGCTAAAACAGAGGTGGCAGCACTAGATGTTACTGCTACCCCTAACAGCCGGGAGAGCGACCCATCTAGTAGAAGTGGTGAGGGGAGTGCAGGTAGGCCTAGACAGTTGGTGGTAATAGGGGATTCTATAATCAGAAGGACTGATAGAATAATTTGTCGCCAGGATCGCCTCAACCGAATGGTTTGCTGTCTCCCTGGTGCCAGGGTTCGGCATGTGGTGGACCGGGTGGATAAATTACTGGGAGGGGCTGGGCATGACCCAGCTGTCTTGGGCCATGTTGGAACCAATGACAATATACATGGAAGGTGGAGGCTCCTCAAGAATCAATTTAAAGAACTAGGCTGCAAGATGAAGGGAAGGACCTCCAAGGTGATATTCTCTGAAATATTGCCTGTGCCATGCGCAACACAGGAAAGGCAGGGGGAGATTAGAGAGCTGAATGCATGGCTAAAGACCTGGTGTAGGAAGGAGGGATTTGGGTTTCTAGAGCACTGGGATGACTTTTCATTGGGGTGCAACCTATATGCTAAAGCTGGTTTGCACTTGAATGGAAGGGGGTCTGCTGTGCTGGGGGAGAGGTTTAGGGGAATTCTGGAGGAGTATTTAAACTAGACTTGAGGGGGAGGGTGAACTAGAATTACATTGGGCACACAGGTCAGTTAGGGGTCAGACATTAATGGAGAGTGGAATGGGGATAGATGGAGGTGGGGTTATGGCAGGTGACAAGAAAGTTCCCATGTTGCAAACAGCCATTGGAAATTATAGTGCCATTTGCACTACTAAAAATTATATGAAAAACACCAGCGAAAAATGTAACAATACATTTAAGGCCGCGTACACACGAGGGGATATGTCCGCTGAAAACGGTCCGATGGACCGTTTCAGCAGACATCTCCGCTCGTGTGTATGGGCTAGCGGACAGATTTGTCCACCCGACAGATTTCAAAGCAAGCTTTGAAATCTATCCGGTGGGGATCTGTCCGCCCGACATGTCTGCTGGTTAGTACACTTACCAGCAGACATGTCGTCCCCCACCGCCGCCGCGCCGCTGCCGAATGGATTTGGCGCATGCGCGGAAGTGTTTTACTTCCTGGTGCGGTGACGTGGCGGTGACGCGGCGGCGTCAACGTCACCGCCGCGTCACCGCCACGTCACCGCCACATCCGGCGGCGGGGAATTTGATCCGATGGTGTGTACACGCCATCGGATCAAACTCCCGATCGGACATATCCGATGGAAATGGTCCGCGGACCGTTTTCATCGGATATGTCCGATCGTGTGTATGGGGCCTAAGTGTTTGTTCACCAATGCCAGAAGCCTTCCAAGCAAAACAGGTGAGTTGGAAGCTCTGGTGCGTGAGGAGAGCTATGATGTAATCGGTATTGCTGAAACTTGGCTTCAATCCTCACATGACTGGGCTATTAATATTCCTGGCTATGTTCTCTTTCAGAAAGACAGGGTAAAAAGGAAAGGTGGAGGCGTCTGTCTCTATGTGAGAAGTGACCTCAAAGCAAGCGTGACAGAGGACCTGGTTGATGGAGAGTGTGATGAAGTTGAAGCATTATGGGTGGAACTGCATACAGATGTGCGTAGTTCAAAGTTAATCATTGGAGTTTGTTATAGACCACCCAATGTTAATGAGGAGGTGGAGACTCGGCTCCTTGCACAGATGGAAAGGGCTGCAAGGGCTGGGACGGTGATAATAATGGGGGATTTTACCTACCCAGAAATTGACTGGAATAATGGAATTTCTGGGACAGTTAAAGGACAAAAAATTAAAAACCTATTGCAGGACAATTTTATGGTCCAGTTTATTTAGGCCCCAACTAGGAATGATGCTCTGTTGGACTTGGTAATCTCAAACCATGCAGAGCTTATTACTAATGTTCAGATAAAGGAACACCTGGGTAGCAGTGATCATAACATGATTTCATTTAATATTAACTATAAGCAAGAAATACATACAGGAAAGATAAAAACACTTAATTTCAAGAGAGCAAATTTTCACAGCATGAGGACTGCTCTCCAGGGCTTGGACTGGGAGGGAATATTGGCACAGATGAACACTGAACAGAAATGGGAATTCTTCAAAAAGACTCTTTGGGACCTCACTGCAAAGTATATTCCCATGGGCAATAAGTTTAAAAGGCTAAAGTTAAAACCTATGTGGCTCACGGTCAAAGTTAAAAAAGCTATAAACAATAAGAAAATTGCTTTTAAAAAATATAAAAATGAAGGAACACTAGTGTTGTTTAAATGTTACAAAGAATATAATACAATATGTAAAAAGGAAATCAAGGATGCAAAAATTCAAAATGAACGACAGATTGCAAAAGATAGTAGGACAAACCCCAAAAAATTATTTAAATATATTAATATTAAAAAGGTCAAGTCTGAGCATGTAGGCCATTTACAAAATAATCTAGAGTGGGTGACTGAGGACATTGAGAAGGCAAATTTATTAAATGCTTTCTTCAGCTCTGTGTATACAATGGAGTATGGGGGAGCTCATGTCCATAATGGGGGTGGGAGTGACACAGCCCCAAATCCACAATGGCTCAAAAGTGATATGGTCCAGAAATATTTAGACAGAATAAAGGTGGATAAAGCACCTGGACCAGATGGCATCCACCCACGGATCCTAAAAGAATTGAGCTCTGAAATTTCAAAGCCACTGTATCTAATATTTAGGGACTCATTAATGACAGGAATAGTACCACTGGATTGGCGTAGAGCCAATGTGGTGCCTATATTTAAAAAGGGAACAAAGGCCCAGATTCATAAAGCAATTACGCCTGTCTAACTGGTGTTAGACAGGAGTAATTTCAAATTCCGCGCGCCGTATCACTAGTTTGAATCCTCAAACCATGATACGGCGGCTTCGGGCTTCGATCCGAGAGGCTTACGTCCTCGTAAGCCTTCGGATCTACGCTGCGATATTTTTGCGGCCGCTGGGAGGAGTTTGCATCGTTTTCATGCGTCGGGATATGCAAATGACTTTTTACGGCGATCCACGAAGGTACGAGTGTCCCTCGCAATCGCCTACGTCATTTTTGGCTACGTAATGTTAGAGGAGCTTTTTGCTGGTCTAACAGTGCGTAACCCATGTAAAGTATGGCCGTCGTTCCCGCGTCGATTTTAAAATATTTTTTTTTTTTTAACGTAACTCGTTCGGGAATAGGAATGTACGTAAACAACGCTACTACGACGTGACAACGTGTTTTCGCGCAATGCACGGCGGGAAATTTGCAAACGGAGCATGCGCAGTTCGATCGCCGCGGGAACGCGCCTATTTTAAATGCTTCACGCCCCCTACTCGCGCGGATGGATTACGACGGGAGAAATACACTACGCCGCCGTCATTTACTGGACAAAATCGACCTCGATTCCACGTAGAGCCAGGTAAAAAACGGCAGCGTAGTGTATTTCTGATACTCTACGAGAATATAATTCTCTGTGAATCTGCCCCAAAGTCTTTACCAAGTAACTATAGACCTGTTAGTTTAACTTCTATAGTTGGGAAGATACTGGAACGTTTAATAAAAGACCACATGGATGAGTTCTTGCTGGAAACAAATTATTTAAGCAGCAGACAGCATGGATTCATGAAAGACAGAAGTTGTCAGACAAACCTGATTTCCTTTTATGAAGAGGTAAGTAAAACCCTGGACAGAGGCGTGGCAGTGGACGTGGTATACTTGGATTTTGCAAAAGCGTTCGATACAGTTCCCCACACACGGCTCATGTGTAAGGTAAGGTCTACAGGATTAGATATATCAGTTTGCAAATGGATAGAAAACTGGCTGAAAGGCAGGATTCAGAGAGTTGTGGTTAATGATTCTTACTCTGAATTGTCCAAGGTTATCAGCGGTGTACCCCAAGGTTCAGTGTTGGGTCCCTGACTTTTCAATATATTTATAAATGATATTGGGTCTGAGTTGAAAAGTAACATTTCTGTGTTTGCAGATGACACCAAGCTATGCAGGGGAATAACGTCCTTGCAGAATGTCTCCAATTTACAAGCCGACCTCAATGCTCTGTCTAATTGGGCGACTATGTGGCAGATGAGGTTTAATGTTGATAAATGTAAAGTTATGCACTTGGGGGCTAAGAATATGCATGCATCATACATGCTAGGGGGAGTTCAACTAGGGGGATCTGTAGTGGAGAAGGATCTGGGGGTTTTAGTTGATCATAAGCTCAATAATAGCATGCAATGCCAAGCTGCGGTTTCCAAAGCGAGCAAAGTCCTTTCTTGTATTAAGAGAGGTATGGACTCCAGAGATAGAGATATCATTTTGCCCCTGTACAAATCATTAGTAAGACCTCATCTGGAATATGCAGTCCAGTTTTGGGCACCAGTTCTCAAAAAGGATATCGGAGAACTGGAGAAAGTGCAGAGAAGGGCAACTAAACTGATTAGAGGCATGGAGGAGCTCAGCTATGAGGAAAGATTAGAAAAACTGAATTTATTCACTCTTGAGAAGAGGAGAATAAGGGGGGATATGATCAACATGTACAAATATATAAGAGGTCCATATAGTGAACTTGGTGTTGAGTTATTCACTTTAAGGTCAACACTGAGGACAAGGGGGCACTCTTTACGTCTGGAGGAAAAGAGATTTCACCTCCAAATACGGAAAGGTTTCTTCACAGTAAGAGCTGTGAAAATGTGGAACAGACTCCCTCCAGAGGTGGTTCTGGCCAGCTCAGTAGATTGCTTTAAGAAGGGCCTGGATTCTTTCCTAAATACACATAATATAGCTGAGTACTAAGTTCTGTAGGTAAAGTTGATCCGGGGTAAATCCGATTGCCTCTTGGGGGATCCGGAAGGAATTTTTTCCCCTCCGGTAGCACATTGGATCATGCTCTGCTGGGGTTTTTTGCCTTCCTCTGGATCAACTGTGGGTATGGAGTTGGGTGTATGGGATGTCCTGTGTTTTATTTTGTTTGTCTATTTTTTTTTTTATGGTTGAACTGGATGGACTTGTGTCTTTTTCAACCTGACTAACTATGTAACTACGTAACTATGTAACTATCTACAGCTCCTTCCCCTTTACAGTCACAGCCTGTGACTCACAGGTCAGCTGACATGTAGTTTCTGCCCCTGGCTACAAAGTTACCATGCTCTAGTCTGATGACTTTGTGAAAGTTTGCAAAGGATATGCCAACATCTCAGCCCAGAAAACAGATTTTTTTTTTTAGGATGCAGGCTGTGCTATAATGGAGATAGGACAATAAGACAATTGACTGTTCATCCTATGAAATAGAGTTTATGTACAAAGTACCTACTATGAATGTTATGAGTAAAGGTAATTAGATTGTGCTAAAGTAATTCATAATAGACTTTAATATAGGATGAATTCGTACTAGAAAAAAAATTATATGCACTGTATACTGTAAATATAATATACACATTTTAATATTTAACAATGTTATATCATGTAAAATATTTATATATATATACATATATATATATATATATGGGGGGCGTGGCCTGGCGAGCGGCTGAGATGGCAGCACACTGAAAGAGCTCCTGACTACCCACAGCCCTTGCACATGTTTCTGCAATCCTGCTTTGGATAATGAGCAAGCTGAATTACAGATCTCCTCATCCCAGACCCAGACGCTCCTCGGCGGTATACAAAGGGAGGAATATATCGGACATTTTTAAACAACAAGCCCTCTCTAAGAGCGGCGGCCCGTGTGGAAAGATGGCGCCGACACACGAGCTGGACGTCTACAGTGAGGATTCCCAGTCGGCGACTGAGGACACTACTAGGGGGCCGCTGAACCCAAACCTCCCCCTCACCTATGCAGACATGTCCGTCTTCGCAGCGGACATAAAATCCACATTCTCGGTGGCCATAACGGACTTAAAATCGAATCTCCTTGTCCTAAATGACAAGATGGCGTCAGTGGAGACGGCTGGGGAACAGTGGGAGAAAGCGATCCGCCGCCTGGAAAGGGTGACAGTGGCCCACTCCAACCATTTCATAGAAATGTCGCGGCACCTGGAGGACCTTGACAACCGGGGAAGAAGATGCAACATACGGGTGAGGGGCATCCCGGAGTCGGTTGAACCTGAACAGATCACGCTGGCCTTACAACGCATGTTTAACAGCCTACTTGAGAAACCTGAGGATGCAGAGATCGAATTCGTTAGGGCTCACTGGGCCCTGAGAGCCCGCGGACCGGATAGCCTACCCCCCCGGGATGTCATATGCTGCCTCCAGAGTTTCACACTGAAAGAGGAAATAATGCAGAAAGCCAGGCAGAATGATCGGATAGTCTTCAACGGGGAAACGATCATGCTATTTCAGGACTTATCCCAGATTACACTTCGTAATCGCAGGGCCCTGCGTCCCTTATTGGATGAGCTCCGGAAGAAAGGACTGAGGTACACGCGGTGCTTTCCGTTTGCACCCCTAGTAAAGCTTAATGGTCGCCAGTTCATTATACGCTCCCCAGATGACCTGGAAGGCTTCTGCTCTGGGCTTCAACTGGACCGTGTGGATCTCCCAGAATGGTATCAGGAGTATCGCTTACCCCCGCTGGATAGGAGTCCCCTGCGCTCGCCTCATGCATCGCCGGATGGGAAAAGTGCAAAAAAGCTGAAGCACAGCCGCCAGGGAGGATCGATTCAGGGCACCCCTAATGGGGGGAAGGCTCACTCATCCCAGGCTCTGGATAGAGAGGGAGACTAACACCCTGACTCACTCACATCATTGAGTAACAGCACTTGCTTACCAACTCTGACCATGCATTCGCCTGCTGGTATGCACTGTAACCGACCCACGTTAACCTCCCTGGCGGTATGATTCTTTAAGATTTTAGGTGCTAAAAGCGGTACCATTATTTGCAAGGGAATTTGGCGTTTTATACTGTAGGCTTGTAATTCTTAGGAATAACTCACTGAAATCTATCCAAACAAGAGTCTGTGGCCGCGTACACACGAGGGGATATGTCCGCTGAAAACGGTCCGATGGACCGTTTCAGCAGACATCTCCGCTCGTGTGTATGGGCTAGCGGGCAGATTTCTCCACCCGACAGATTTCAAAGCAAGCTTTGAAATCTATCCGGTGGGAATCTGTCCGCCCGACATGTCTGCTGGTTAGTACACTTACCAGCAGACATGTCGGCCCCCACCGCCGCCGCGCTGCTGCCGAATGGATTCGGCGCATGTGCGGAAGTGTTTTACTTCCTGGTGCGGTGACGTGGCGGTGACGCGGCGGCGTCAACGTCACCGCCGCGTCACCACTACGTCACTGCGCCGTCCGGCGGCGGGGAATTTGATCCGATGGTGTGTACACGCCATCGGATCAAACTCCCGATCGGACATATCTGATGGAAATGGTCCGCGGACCGTTTTCATCGGATATGTCCGATCGTGTGTACGCCGCCTAATAGGCATCCTGGGTATGATTTTTTTTTTTTCTTATTAAAAATTATAATATAATAAATAATTATAAAAAATTATAACAAATAATAATATAATTATAGTAAAAATTATTCAATAATGTAATCAAATCAACATCACTGAAATTTGCTCAGTTGCAGAATTTTTGCTGTCATTATTTTTTTTTTTTATGACGAATTTCCCCACAAATCGCTATCGCTAAATTCTGCAAGTGATTCTGATTTATTATCGCTGTTTTTTAGCTGCTCTAAAACAATTTTTGCCATAAAGGGACACTTTTGGTTGCTATGGGCAATCTACAGTTTGCAGGGAGAAAGAACAGTTTTTATTATATAAAAGAACATGTAGTGTACAGGGCAGACCACTAGGGACATGGGGGGTGTGTATTTTTTACATACAGTACTGTAATCTATAAGATTACAGTGTACTGTATGTATAGTGTTTGTTTACTTTTTTAAATTTGGCGCCGTTCCCCCCCCTACGTCGCGACGCTCGCAGGGAAGGTAATCGGCGGAACACACAGCATCAGGCGGACATCCGCCCGCCGTGTACTGCGGGGATTCATCGCTGGATCGCAGAGAAAAGGTAAGTAAACTTTTTTCTGCATCCAGCGAGGCAAGTCCGTGTGTGGCACGGGGTTACCGATTGTAGCTTTAAAATCTCACCCCGTGCCACACACGGGAAGACCGCCAGGGAGGTTAACTTTATCTTTTTTATTTTTTTATTTTTATTTACCCAAACCAGTTAGGCAGTTTGATAGCTTACTTATGAGCACTCAGTTTTCACTTACAAAGTTCTGAAGCCCGTATGTACCCATTGATAAAGGCTGCACGGATAAGCTACACACAGGTCGTTTCTACCACCTACGAAACGCTGGCCGCCACTGTATGTTGCTGACTTGACTCTTTTTCTTTTTTTTTTATTATTGTGCTAACCGCATCAAGAGAGGAGCTCGGCCTGTACGCCATACGTGATGATTTCCCTAATCCTCTTGCCTCGTATGTTTTCGCTGTTCTGAGCAATACGGGACTTCCGACATACTGGCGAAAATAGTCCGCTGACTCTCTTACGTTTGATTGAGCCAGAGCTTCCTCCCGCTACCATGTTTTACGATGTGACTTCGCAAACACCAAGTTCGACACCGATGGTCGACTGTGCTGCGTGGGAGTTGGACGTTCTGATATTCTGATACGGACCACATGGACAGATGCACCCACCTCCCTCCCACAGTTCAGGGCTGGATACTTTTTTTTTTCATGCCAAGATGCCCTTTATCTATGCTGTTGGCAAGCAGCTTCTGCATGGCGGCCACTGCCTATCCGGTGCATACCTCCCCCCGCACCTGTGGGATGCAATGCTCAGTGCTGCGTGATAGCAAACTGCTGGAACCTGCTGTTCACCTTGTTTTTGTTGAGTGAGCCCTGCTTGACGGGTCCTTTTTTTTTTCTCTCAGAGTCATGCTCCTCTTATTATTGTAATTCACTGTTAATGTTTGTAACACGTTTTTACATTGCAGATTCATTTAATTGATGCTTCAGTTATAGTTATTTCAGGCTGTGGGAACCCATCTCTTACCCATAGACTGGTTTCCTTTTTTACTGTGTGCCTAACACCTAGTGCTGAGTGCTGGTTGTTGATTCCGCCGCCTCCCATCGCACCGCACAGTGCCTCACAGGACGGCGTTAACCGTTCTGTGACACACAATTTTCTCCTCTACCTTGCCGATAGTATAACTATTTTAAAGGTGTAACCCCTGTACTTTTCCTCCGCAGTCTTCCTACTGTATTCCTAAATACTGTCTACATTTCCCTGTCTACCTTATATTTATCTCTTTCCCCTCCTCATACTCCTCTGTTACTGGGACGTGGTGACTGCACTTGCCGGGTGTGTTTGCCCATTTCGGTTATCTTTGACAATCAGATCATTCGTGGGTTGATCATCATCTACTAAGTTTTGTTTTTTCCAGAGGCAAACTGTGTGAACCGAGCCATCTCTGAACCATGGCATACTCGTCCTTGGGCCCCAATCCAACCGTGGTCTCCCACAATGTCCGGGGATTGAACGTTCCCGAGAAACGAGCGACGGTTCTACGTTAACTTAGGAAGGGTAAGCCCCTTTTTGCCTTCCTGCAGGAGACCCACTTTAAGACGGATAAAGTCCCCAAACTTACAGACTCTTATTTCACTACAGCATATCACGCTACTAACGACCTGGCTAAGTCCAAGGGGGTCTCAATACTGATTAGTAAAAGAGCTACCTTTGAACTGACCGGTAGACTGACAGATCCAGACGGACGATACCTGTTCCTCAAGGGTACTTACAATGGGGTGCCGGTAACGTTAGCCAATGTATACTTCCCAAACGCATCCCATCTTTCCTTTTACAAGCGCCTGATCGGGGAGCTCGAAGGTTTTGCCTCGGGCCGCATTATCTTAGGGGGGGACTTCAATCTCCCCCTGAACCCCCTGTCCGACATGTCCACAGGAAAAACCTGTATTACATACAGGATTTTAAAGAGCCTAAAATCCCTGCTAAATTCTGTACATCTAATTGACTCATGGAGGTACCTTCATCCTGCTGGGAAGGACTTTACCTTTTATTCTGTGCCACATGACAGGTATTCTAGGATTGATTACCTTTTTGTCTCCCGGGGAGACCTGCATGTGGTACAGAATGCATACATAGGTATCCAATCGATATCTGACCATGCACCCATTTCTGTGACTTTTAACCTAGACACTGCCAAGCGGTCACCACCCTCGTGGAGACTCAATGCATCACTGCTCTCTGACCCCGAGCTCCTCCCAGACTTGACCACTCAACTGGCCGACTACTTTGCGACTAATACCACCCCAGATATGGACCCCATGACTGTTTGGGAGGCACATAAGTGGTACATGAGAGGGGAACTAATTAGACTGGGAGCATGACGCAAACGGGAGAGGGAGAAACTGCTTACTGACCTGACAGACCAAATATTGAAATTAGAGTCCGCACACAAACAATCCCTATCAGAAAGACTTGCTACGGAACTGTTGGAAGCTAGGAAACGGTTACAACTGATGTTGGAAGCCACCTCCAAGCGATTCCTCTCAAAAAAAAGTCTATTATGAATGTGGGGACAAATCTGGCAAGTTCCTAGCTAGAGCACTAAGGGGGCCCAGACTTAGGAACACTATCCTAGGCATTAGGAATAAAGTTGGGACGCTTGATGTGGAGGACGATCTTATAGCTAAACATTTACTACTCATTACTTTACAATCTGCCAAAGCAACATAAACCACCCGATGTGGACGGAGATAGGCTACACGCCATTCAGGACTATCTGACATCATCTAAACTTCCCAGACTATCCGACACAGACGCATCCGCCCTTGAACGTCCTATTGATGGCTCAGAAGTTAGCTCAGCCATTAAGGACCTCAAACCGGGAAAGAGCCCGTGCCCGGACGGATTCTCTTCAGTTTACTATAAAACATTCATAGAGATCTTGCTAAAACCCCTTACCACAGCCTTAAATACCTTTTCTGAGCGTAGAAAAGTGCCGCGAGACTTCTCGCGAGCACAAATAACAGTTATCCCCAAGCCAGATAAAGACCCGACTTGCTGTACAAGCTACAGGCCCATCTCCCTGCTCAATTTGGACATCAAACTTTTGGCTAAAATTATGGCAAATAGGCCTAGACCCCTTCTCTCCGCTTTAATAGGCCCAGAACAGGCGGGCTTCATGCCCGAAAGGGAGGCGAAGGATAATGTGATTAAATCCTTGAACCTAGTGCATGCGGCGGGCCAGCGAAAGATTGAAGGCCTTCTTCTGTCTACGGACGCGGAGAAGGCCTTCGATCGCGTAGCGTGGGACTTCATGTTAGAGACCTGCAGATTCGTTGGTATGGGTAGACACATGTTAGCATGGATCTTCGCCCTATATCAGAACCCCTCTGCTCAGGTGAGAATAAATGGCACCCTATCTGAGCCTTTTAGCATCACGAACGGCACGAGGCAAGGTTGCCCACTGTCGCCCATCCTATTCATCTTGACGCTTGAACCATTCATCAGACGAGTAATGATGGATCAGGTGATAGAGGGCTTCAAGGTGGATGATAAGGAATTCAAGATAGCGGCATATGCTGATGACCTCTTGTTTTTTTTTACGAGACCACTGACATCTGTACCTCGGCTCATGATAGAGTTCTCTCTATATGGATACTTATCTAACATGAAAATTAATTATACTAAATCAGAGGCCCTGAACGTCTCACTCCTCCCCACAGAGTTGAGAGCTACTCAAAACCATAGCCCCTTTAAATGGAAAACATCGACGCTACGGTACCTTGGGATCTCGCTTACGCCCCTGGTCTCCCAAATTTTTGAGGCGAACCTCCCACCTCTCCTGAAAACTATAGAGGCCGATTTAACGGCTTGGAACTCAAAACATTTCTCATGGTTCGGCAGAGCAGCCATATGCAAGATGTCGGTCCTACCCAGACTGTTATATCTATTTAGGACGCTACCTATTAACATACCTGACAGGTTTTTTTAAAAACTCCAATCACTCCGACTCAACTTTGTATGGGCACACAAACGCCCACGTATAAAGTTCCTCCTACTTACTAAACGCAAGGCGGATGGTGGGATGGGGTTGCCGGACTATAGACAATATTACTATGCTTCCCATATAGCTAGGATCCTGGACTGGCACTGCCATGGGGTGGAGAAGGATTGGGTCCTCTTAGAGAACACGTTAAGCCAGACTCCGCTTAAATTCCTGTCCTGGATTCCATGGGCTGGTAGCTCGACCGCTCTGAGGAACCATCCCCTGGTCAGTGCCACTCTGCGGGTCTTCCGCAAATTAGCAAAAAATCCTAACTTCTCCTCCCAATTAGGCCCACTTACCCCGCTGAAAAATAACTCAGACTTTCCTCCGGGGATTGAGAACTGTCTCCTGCAGTCGCCATCGACTAATACCCCATTATTGACCTCCCACTGTTTCCTGAATGGCCTGACGAAGGACTTCTCAGTACTTAAAGCGGATATTCCGAATCCGAAACTCCCTATGTGGACTTATTTCCAAATTCGCAGCTATGTTAATACCCCGAAGCACAGACGACTATTTACGAGACAGCTAACTGAATTGGAGTCGGTGTGTGTGAGGGGGGAACCGACACGACGAATCACATCCTTGGCACATGCCTGGATCCAGAACTCAGTCCAGGACGCAACGAGTGGCTCCAGAGAACGTTGGTCAGGAACGCTGGGTATTCCCCTCACAGAGGGACAATGGCGCAAGGCATGCATACTGGCGCATAAATGCTCTCTTAGCACTAGGATGCAGGAGACGTCTTACAAGTTGCTGACGCACTGGTATGCGACCCCTGCTAAGCTACACAGATGGTACCCTGACTCCTCGGACCTATGTTGGCGTTGTAAGGCAGAAGTGGGCACATTATATCACATTTGGTGGCAATGCCCGCTGATTACCCAATATTGGTCGGAAGTTATTAGGCTGATAAAAGTCGTGACAGATACCAGCTTGACACTGGACGCTCCCTGCTGCCTTTTGCATATAAATAATTTCTCGCTTGCACGATATAAACGTTCCCTTTCCAGACACTTGCTGACTACCGCAAAATCCCTTATACCGCTGCACTGGAAATCCACAACAGTCTCCACTATTAGGTCATGGCTGCTCAAGGTGGCCGAACTGCATCACATGGAGGAGACAGTAGCACAGGCCAATGATACAATAGCACAGTACCATGAGTTGTGGTCTCCCTGGTTCCTATTTAAGCTCTCCGGAGAATACGAATTACTTACATCATTCTCAACACACACCCCCCCTGATGAATGATGGCCCACGTTCTGACAAAGTATGCAACCTCTTCTGCTCGGCCCGGTGCAGTTACTGTGTCCCACCCTATATTTAACTTTACTCTCCTTCCTTTCTCTTTCCCTTCCCTACATAAACATCTTCCTCTTTAATTGCCAGCTGTTCTACAATTGTTCTTAACCATAAGCTGTTGCCGTTTATTATACCGATTAAACACCTCTCGGATTACTCTTCATTAAGATAGTACTGTACTGTATGTGACATGCCTCCTTCATAGTTATTGTCCATATGTGTATGATTCCCTGCAACTCAATGCTTTTGTACCTACAAATGCTCACATAACCTGTAATGTGAATGGCTTCTTGTTTTCTTCAATAAAGCTCTTTGAATGTTATATATATATATATAAGAAGGCCAGTATGGTGGCCTGAGTTTATGGGAGGAGCCCGGAGGGTATTTAAGCAGCCCACTCACACATGCTCTTTGTCGGTTCAGTGTGCAGTACTACACGTCACTGGGCCGACTCTTCCCAGCTCACCTCATGTCCCTGAGTCTGCGCATTCAATCGCATTCGACACCCTCCCGCCCTTCCCTTTTTCAGGGCACTTCTCAGCATATCCTTCTTCAATTAACTACCCATTACTTACTTTGGGTATGCCCCCTTTTCTTGGCATACTGACCAGACCACCAAGGCACACTTCAGGTCTATTTATGTTGTAAGTCTTGTCGCGTGTTTATGTGATCCACATCACTCTCAGTCAGAGGGCCACGACCATAAATATATATATATATATATATATATATATATATTGTGACAGGAAGTCAGGTAAATCTGTGTGTGTTGTCACAGACGGGGGATGTTTTTCTGCCTTGTTTAGACAATACACCAAGTACTATTGGGCGTCGGCTGCAGAGATGACCAGAGAGGTTTGGGGCGTTAAAAGGTTTCAGCTGTTCAGAATTAAGCAATTACAGCCCCTATAAAGACAGCCTAAGGATAACAACTCATGGCTGGATCCTGAGGCTTTGGGAGTGAAGGAGCAGTCACAGGCACTTCTGAAGAGGTGAGGTGATGATGGATATTTCTGTGTGAGAAATATCAAAGAAACTTTTTTGTTGTTTTCTGCTGTAGGACCAGCAGTGTCTGCCCAGCAGTAGGCTGTGCCAGACTCCATAGGTAGGTTCCTGTGTTGAGAAGGTAGGCAAGAGTTTATTTTATGTTTTGTTTTGTTAATGCTGTTTTAATTTCAATATTTTTTATTAGTTTTAACATTTTTAAACATGGATGACATGAATTGAGAGAAAATAAAAAAATTGTTAAATACAAAGAAACACATCAGTGAGTTGGGTCATAGGGTGAGGAGGTATCTTATTCATACATCACATCATAAAGGCCATTTTTCATGTAGAACTGAGACAATATAACATCTCCAAACTCACCACATCTGAAATGGGATAGTACAACTGAAATGGTAAAAACAAGAAAAGGAACAGAAAAAGAGACAAAAACAAACGAAGTAGCAGCCTGAAACTTGGACATCAGGAACATACGCAGTCAATCCTCCTTAGTGGGCAATGTATCTCCCGGTAAGAGCCAACTCATTTGGAGCCAGGGCCGGGTTGAACCCTATACCATTCGGTCCAAGGTACCCAAACTTTCTGAACTTCTGTATACTTTCCGACCCCTGAGGCAAATTGCTGCTCATATGAGCCATGGGCATTAACTATCTGGATAACTTCAGACAATGTAGGTCGAGGAGCGGTCTTCCAATGTCTGACCAAGGCTAGCCTTGCGGCTAGAAGAATGTGGAATAGAAGGGTCCTAGAGTGATAAGGGATATGATCCATACCCAAGGAGAGCAACGCCAGCCCAGGGGACAGGGTCAGATCAAGTTTGAGGACTTGTGCTACTAGGTTTTGGATTAGTTGCCAGTATTGCATTATCACTGGGCAGGACCATAGGATATGGAACAGTGTACCCGTTCCCCCGCACTCCCTCCAGCACCCGGGGGATATACCCTTGCCTATTTTGGACAGTCTGAATGGGGTGAGATACCACCTCAATAAGATTTTTTGAAATAGTTCCCAAAGATTAACACATTTGGTGGAGGAGTACGTTACCCTTAGGGCCGTCTGCCATTGATCAGCTGAATACACTGTATCAAATTCTTTCTCCCAGGCTTGCATATCAGAAGATTTGGCGAATGTCAACTTATCCTGTAAGTACGAGTAAAACACTGATATACCCTTAACATTCGTACGTTTCGTTGAGTAATATTGAGCTATATGCCACGGGAGGTGGGTATATAGGTCAGTCTGTCGTTTTAGTAGGTGTGAGATCTGCGCATACCGAAAGCTTTCAGTCGTGGGTATAGAGTACTCCAGTTGGAGAGCTCTAAATGTTTTAAGTGCAGGTCCCACATACAAATCTTCTATATCCAGTACCCCACCCGAACTCCAACTCTCCACAGAGATATCAGGGATAATACAGGATATAGCAGTCAGCGGAAATCTCATAGGGATAAGTCTATATTGTGGGGAAATTTGCGAAGTCAGTATTCGCCATGCGTCAGTAGACGCTCTAATAGTCGGTCCTATGTCCGGGGGCGGGTTTGGGCGGAGGTTGCTCGTGATGAGATAATTGTAAAGATTCCGGCCCGGGACCTGCTGTTGTTCAAGAGCAGTCCACAGGGATGAAGCGGAGTTAGGAAACCAGCCTTTCAGCTGGGCTAAGATCGAGGCTGTATAGTAATCCTTGATGTGGACGTGGCCTATACCTCCCGCCCTTCTATGTTTGACAATTTTGCGGAATGCGCATCGCGCCCTTTTGCCCCCCCAAAGAAACTTGTTGAGAGTAGATTGCGCTGATAGGAAGAAGGAGGGTGGGACTGGGATGGGCAGAGTCCTAAAGACATATAGTAGCTGCGGGAGGACCTGCATTTTGAAGGCGGCCAGACGCCCCGACCAGGATAATTCGAATTTCGCCAGAGCCTCTAATTTAGTTTGTAACATTTGCAAAAACGGGGTGTAGTTTTCTCTCACCAAATCAGAGGGCGAAGATGTGAGAGTTATACCTAGGTATGAAATACCTTTCTCCTTCCATGTGAAAGGGAACTTTATGCTAAGGGCGTGTCTGGTCCGGGCAGGAATACCCAACCCTAAAATATGCGACTTGGTTTCATTGACTTTGTAATATGACACTGTCGAAAATAGTTGCAATACCTGGTGAGCCGAAGCCAGAGAGGACTCAACATCGGTGAGCATCAAAATGATGTCATCCGCAAAGAGGCTTATGGTATGGTGTACTCCTCCAACCATGAAGCCACTTATCTGGGGGTGAGTGCGTATGTAAGTTGCTAGGGGTTCCATAAGGAGATTAAATATAAGGGGGGACAATGGGCACCCCTGACGGGTTCCATTAGGAATATTGAATGCCGTGGAGAGCGTCCCCGATATATACACCTGGGCCGAGGGAGTCGTGTAGAGTGCCATAATAGCCGAGTAAATTCTGCCCTCGAACCCAAATTTGGAAAGCACTTTGGCCAGATAATCCCAGTGGATTCTATCAAACGCCTTCTCTGCGTCCAAAGCTAGGAGCAGAGAAGGCGTTTTTGTTCGATTGGCCAGGTGTACGATATTAATTAGACGCCGGGTGGCGTCAGATGTCTGTCGGCCCCTTGTGAACCCCGATTGGTCTAGGTGTATCAATGACGGCAGCAAGTCCACCAGTCTATTGGCGAGGAGTTTGGCAAATAACTTTAAATCGTTATTGAGCAGAGAAATGGGCCTAAAATTTTGGGGTGTGTCAGGGTCCTTCCCAGGCTTCGGCAACGCCACAATCATAGCCTTAAGCATTTCAGATGGAAAGAAGGACGAGGAGGCAGCTTGGTTAAAAATACCTGCTAAATATGGGACTAGTTCTATTTTAAATGCCTTATAATACTCTCCGGTGAAGCCATCAGGCCCAGGAGCTTTGTTGTTAGGAAGGGAATCTATTGCTTTGGCGATTTCAGTTTCCGAAAAGGGAGAATTTAAGTCTTCCAGTTGATCGGATGATAACTGGGGGAGTTCAATCTTGTTCAGAAAGTCTGATATAGCGGGCCCCGTGGGTTGAATTGTGGAAGGATCGTCTTTTAAATTGTAGAGTGAGCTGTAATAGCAACTGAATGCGTCAGCTATCGCTTGTGGGTGAAATAATTTATCTTGGGTGAAGGGGTGGCGAACAAAGGGGATAGTGGACTTATGTCTCAACCCTCTTAGGCGGTTGGCCAAGAGTTTCCCAGCCCTGTTTCCGCTTACATAGTATGTCATTTTAAGGCGTTTGGAAGATTTTTCAAAGTTGTCGAGTAGAATCAAGCGGAGCTCGCCCCTAAGCTGTGTTAATCTACTAGAAACTAGCGGGGAAGCATTTTGTTTATTCTGGGATTCTAGGGTGTGTATATTAGAGATGAGAGTTTGTATCTGCTGCCCCCTCATCCTCTTAGCCCTCGCCCCCATCTTAATCAAAACCCCTCTCATAAATGCCTTATGGGAATTCCATAATACCATAGGGTCCGATACAGAGCCGACATTGCAAGAGAAAAAATCAGTCAGCTCCTTCTGCAAGGTCTTTCTGGAATTATCAGCTTGGAACAGTCTCGGGCTGGAACGCCAGACGAATGTAGTACCCACGCCCGGCGAATCAGCAACCGAGAGAGTCACAGAGGCATGATCCGACCATGTGATAACATTAATTTTAGTATCCACAATTTTAGGCAACAACCACTTGTCAGTAAGAAAAAGGTCTAATCTTGTATAAACGCCATGACTCGGTGAGAAGAAGGAGTAGTCCCTCTCGGTGCTGTGGAGACATCTCCAAGCGTCATAGAGATCTTGTGAGTGTAGCGTTGATTGTAGAGAATGATGGTGTCTGCGTGAGCATGACGTGGAGTCCATCTGAGGATCAGGTGGGAGGTTGAAGTCTCCACATAGGAGAAGAAAACCTTTTTGTATCGGTCTAACACTTCTGAGGACTCGTTTCAAAAAGTGTATTTGGTGGTCATTAGGCGCATAAACATTAACCACCGTGTAGGTGGTAGAGTTGATGTCGCACACAAGGATGTGGTAGCGGCCTTGGGAGTCAGCAATTTCATTGTGCAGTTTGAACGCAACATAGTCTCTGATTGCTGTCATCACCCCCCGTTTTTTAGTCGAGGCACTTGCTTTAAAGATGTGTGGATACTTTGGATGGGTGCATTTGGGTGTTTTGTCTCCCTGAAAGTGGGTCTCTTGAGTGCAGAGAACATCACAATTAAATCGAGTCGCCTCAGTCCACAATGATTTTCTCTTGGCTGGGTGGTTGAGGCCTTTAGCGTTAATAGTTAAGAAAATGATAGTCATCCCGGGATAGCGATCTGAGTTGATAGGCAGTATGAAAAATAAGTATCACTTACATCAGGTGGTTTAGTACACCATACCGGTGATCCAGGAAGAGTCACCGTCAATAGAGTTCCAGCGGGTAGGAGGATGCCCACAAGACCAACTGCATAGCGGGGTGCCAGACTGCAATGAGAACCAAACAAAAACAAGAAAAAAACACAAAAATAAAGAAAACAGTTCCAAAACAGGAAAACATAGGTCTCTGTGACCTGAGTGCAGCTCATGGCTGCAAGTAACCAAAAGGGTGTAAGGGAAGTTCAGCTAGGTGCCTCCAGAACAGGGCAATCAGGAATAGTAAAACGATATTGGCAGCACACAACGTCCTCAGTGGTGTGAGCGAGCATTCTTGGAGTTGACTACATTCCAATCCCCTCCAATGCGATCCGGATTGTGTCTGTTAGACCCACCGGGGGGATCATCTGGGATGATATTCCATGTCTTAAGCAAATCTAAGCCTTTAGCTAGGGAATCCACTGTGTGTTCTTTTCCATCATTAGTGATAATGAGTTTTGTTGGAAATCCCCATTTATAGACTATCTTGTGGTTACGCAATGCCTTGGAAATGGTGTTGAGATTTCGCCGTTTCTGCAACGTAAATTGAGATAGATCGGAGAAGAACTGGAGATCTTTGTATTGCGGGGGGATGAGATCTTTATTACGCACCTTGGACATCAGGCGTTCTTTTACGTGGAAAAAATGCAGGCGTAGAATGATATCCCTCGGTACTTTATCTGGAAGGTAGGAGGGTTTTGGTAGTCTGTGGATTCTGTCCATTGTTATGTCCATTTCAGTGAGGTCAGGTAGGATTGAGGTAAAGATCTTGGAGACATAAACGCGCAATTCCGATTGTTGAATGGACTCGGGAACCCCGCGTATTTTGAGGTTGTTCCTTCTGGAGCGGTCCTCCATGTCTGCAATTTTAGCCTTGACTGCCTCCATTTCCTCGTCCCTAGCGTCATGGGCATCTACGAGGCTGTTAATTGTGGTGGCAAATTCCCCCATCCTGTTTTCCACATGGTGATGCCACAGCCTGCAGTTCACTCCCAAATTTATGGACACACGCCATCATGTCGCTGTGGAGGGAGCTCCTCAGAGATACCAGCATATCTTTAAGCGTGGTATCCAACACTGGTTGGTTACTCGTGGGGAAACGGTCAATGGAGTCCGGGAGCTCCCTGGTGTCATCTCCAGATTTGAGGCTTGCACTCACCTCATGGGAAGGTCCCGTGTTGTCCCGCTTAAACCTGGCCTTCTCAGGACTGCCAGATGCAGAGGAAGAGACAGGAGAGTGTCTATTGTTAGTTGGAGACATTCGTTTTGAGGGTTTGTCTTTCCTCTGCGGTAGATGAGGGGTGCTGGCTGCAGAGGGCACAGGTGTGCCGGAGCCACCCTGCCTCTGCTCTAGGGCGAAGTATTCGGTCAGCCTTTGTGGCTTTAGAAGCCCCTTTTGTTTTCTGGTCATGGTTGCAGGAATCAGCTAAGGGTAGGTATAAAGGCAGTTTCTCTCAATCACCTCAGTGTGGGCTGCTATGTGCTAAGTATTCCCTGTGGGGCCTGGAACACCATTTTTATGCTGCCATTGTGGAGCTTAGCAGGTCTAGCTTCAGGTAGATCAGGTTAAGTGGTGTAGAGAGCAGGCCATCTCCACCCCTTCCAATCATAAGAAAAAGGGCTCCACTCCAGCCTCCCTCTGAGGTGCAGTGCTGTTAGGCCCGGATGGTCTGTCAGTGAGGCAGGAGCTGGCCTGGTTTGCGGGAGGACTACAGGTCTCAGGCGAACCAAGATGGCCGCTGTGAGTCTGCTGCACAGCAGGTGTGTAGATGCTGTAGACCTGGATACTGTCCGCGGGGTTGAGAAGGGATCGTGGGTGCTAGACGGCGCCTGTATCGCCGAAGGTGCGCTTCCGCGGGGCACAGCGCCAGGAAAGTCCGGGGATGCACGGGCCTAGCTAGGCCGCACCAGACCGCGGCCGCTGCGGACGACTCCGGGAGCCGGCGAGGCCTTCAGGCAGGACCGGGTAGGTGGCAAGGAGGGGGGTAAGGGCTGGATGTGGTCCCCTACCTCCAGAAGCAGTGGGAACCGGCTCCTCTGGCAGGCAATATGGCGGCGACCTCGCGGGTTGATGCAGGGATATCTCCGGCTCCGATCGGTCAATCTCCTCCAGAGTACCGGCCCCAAACTCCCCGGGATCAGGGCTAAGATCGATGCAGGTGTTGTGGCTTAAAAGAGCGAGGAAACACCCCGATGGCTGCGGATTGCGGTAATGGCACTCGGAGCTCCTCTCTGAAACATTCGCCGCCGTCCACCGAAATGCAGGTTTCTGTTAATGCTGTTTTGATGCTTGCACGTGTATACCGCAAGATGGAAAAATAAACCGTATCATTTGTTTTCAGTCATCCTCAAGTGCTTTTTGTACAGTTCAACATGTAGTGAACCCATCCAGGGGGTCACACACACCCGCTACCGAGTTAATCCCTCACAATATATATATATATATATATATATATATATATATATATAAATAAAAACACATGATCTTAACCTAAGCAAAGTCAATGGATTGGAGATCAAGGACTGTTTTTTGCTTTATATTGTTACATGTCAGAAACACATTCATGCAGACTTGCAAAGCTATTGAAATGGACACTTTATTTAAAGCCTCCAGATACAGCATCTTTGTTTAAATATCTTTTCTATTTTAAGGTTACCTATATCTTTAACAATACTAACTACAGTTATTATTTGTTCAGATGGAAAATTTTAGAAACGTACACTTCATTTTAAAAAAAGATAAGTTGCTTCATGTTAAAAAAAAAAAAAAAAAGGATTGCTTTGGTTGCTAAATTATATTTCTCTTTTGTATTTATATAAAGCAGACTGGTGTTTTTGTCTCTGTACCTATATATTTCCTTTTGGATTCAAGCTCAGAGAGTGAATTCCTTCTGTTATGGGAATGCAAGGTCTCCCCTCTGCTTAGATAATTGCATCACTTGTTCATTTTTCTGTTAGGGGATTAGCAAAATGATGACAAGGATACTTCATTATTGTGCATAAAATTATAAAGAATGGAATTTTCTAGGCACATAATTCATCAAAGTATGGAAAATTAATCACTGCAGTTTGGTTTAAGTATTTTTTTATAATTTCAATGAGAAAATAATGTGGTTTAAATCTGCACAGGTATACTGTATGTAGCTATTAGACAGTTACATAACTATAGAAAAAAGCTGTCAAAAATTGTGTATTTAAAGTATATCCTCACAGGGTGACTCTGTAGATATACAGATACTAGTGTGCCATCATCCCAATAATGGTAGGAAGGAAATAGATAATGGGTAGGAAGGAACTAGAGAATGGACTTTGTGGCACACACATAGAAAATGTAAAACTGATTGAGGATTTTTATTGGATAAAGTTAAAAAACATTGGGCACAAACACACATTTTAAAACATACTAAAATGTACAATGACCCCAACGACTTTAATAATACCTCCAAATGGATATAGCATGAACCAAATTGGTGCAATGATAAAGGTAACCAGTAGTAGCATCCAAATAGGAATAATTGACGTGAAGTAGTTAAATCAGGATATGAGGTCACATAAAGGGTTCGCTCTACATGTTGTGCGCATAGATGCACTTCTTCAGGAGCTTGTGAATCTAATATATGAGGAGACATCACATAAATATATTGTTTTATCCAAAGCATAAAACTAACAGAATAAAATAATGCAATAATCATCTTGATAGGGCCCATCAAGGTGCCCCCACACGGCCACCAGGGGGCAAGAAGCAAATCCCCTTCGTGGAGACACTTTCATATGTAGAAAATATTAAATTTTCCACACCGTGAAGTACCCACAGATTCTGTCTGGAATTACGTACCAAAAGCGGTACAATTATTTTGCATGAAAATTTGGCATTTTATACTGTAGGCTTGTAAATCTGTCCAAACCAGAGTCTAGTAGACATCCCGGGTATGATAAAGTTTGAAACACAAAATTATAAAATTATAATATAATAAATAACTATAAATAATTATAACAAATAATAATGTAATTATAATAAAAATTATTCAATAATGTAATCAAATCAAAATCACTGAAAGTTTCAGAATTGTTGCTGTCATTACTTTTATTTTTTTTTATGACGGATTTCCCCACAAATCGCTATCGCTCAATTCTGCAAGTGATTATAATTTATTATCGCTGTTTTTTAGCTGCTCTAAAATCACTTTTGACATAAAGGGACACTTTGGTTGCTATGGACAATCTACAGTTTGCAGGCACAATTTTTTTTTTTTATTATATAAAAGAAGGGCACTGGGCAGACCACTAGGGACAAGGGGGGTGTGTATTTTTTACATACAGTACTGTAATCTATAAGATTGCAGTATACTGTATGTAATGTGTTTGTTTACATTTTTGAATTTGCCGCCGGTCTCCGCCCCCGTGCGTCGTAACGTCGCAGGGAACGGAGATCGGCGGCGTGCGGGCACTGTGTGAATCGAATGGAGGATGCCACTCGCTCACACAGCGCGGATGCATCGCTGGATCCAGGGACAAGGTAAGTACAGTAATACCCTGCCTGGATAAAAGGTAAGCCAGCGCGCTGCAGGCTCTGCACATCCCCCCCGAGCGTGACTCGGGGTTACCGATTTTAACATTGAAAATCCACCCCGAGTCACGCTCGGGTTTACCGCTAAGAGGGTTAAAGGTACAAACTTTGTCCCCAGTATAGTGACTGGAGACAAGTCTGTCTCAAAATGTAGGCTCACCTGAAATTTATTTTAGAGTGCTGGCCAATGTATTTGTTAACCACCTCCATACAGGGCATTTTCACCCCCTTTCTGCCCAGACCAATTTTGATTAGGCTCACCCGAAAGTTATTTTAGAGTACTGGCCAATGTATTTGTTAACTGCCTCCATACAGGGCATTTTCACCCCCTTTCTGCCCAGACCAATTTTTAGTTTTCAGCGCTGTTGAACTTTGAATGACAATTGCGCGGTCATACAACACTATACTCAAATGAAAACGTTTTTTTTTCCCCCACAAATAGAGCTTTCGTTTGGTGGTATTTGATCACCTCTGTGTTTTTGTTTGCACTATAAACAATAGAAAAACGTTTTTTTTTGTTTTTTTTTTAAAACACAATATTTTTTACTTTTGATTTAATAAATATCACACATTTTTTTTCCCTCAGTATAGACCGATACGTATTCTTCTACATATTTTTGGTAAAAAAAAAAATCACAATAAGCGTATAGTGATTCGTTTGCGCAAAAGTTATAGGGCCAGATTCAGGTACATCTGCGAATTATTGGACCGGTGTAGCTCACCGCCTTTATGTTAGACTGGCGCAATGTAGCGGCGCAATCACCCTATTCTCGTCGCTTTTACGCAGAAATTAGCGCCTGAGCAATGTTATTTCTGAGGCGCAAGGCGGAGTAATACAAATTGGGAAGGACGTGGGCGTGTTACATTGAAATGAGCCGTGACCCCATGCAAATGAAGGGTCAGCCGGCTCGCGCATGCGCGCTTGAAGCATACCATGTCAGCACCTCTGTGCGCATGCTCCCAACTTGGGAACAGCGCAATCAGTGAAATTGGAAGTGGACTAGGGCAAAATCATGAACTACGCAGACAGCATAAATAGACAGACACAAACGCACTTCCTTTGCAAAAGTACATCCCTTTGTATCCCTTCCTATACAGCAAGGTGCTTTTGTTCTGTTGTTAGTTGTGTTGTGGTTTGTCTTTGTGATATTTGTGGACTGTGTGATCTTGTGTTTGTTAGAAGATATTTGTAAGTGATTTTTGGTGACTGCTTGTGAGAGTTTATGGTTGATAGTTTTTTGTTCGTTTGTTTTCTTGCTTGATTTTTCCTGCTTATTTTTGTGAGTGATTTTTCCTGCTTGTTTTTGTGAGTGATTTTTGCTGATTGTTTTTGTGAGTGATTTTTGCTGATTGTTTGGGAGAGAGTTTTTGTATGAGTATGACGGAGAGAAAGAGGAAGTTAAATTTTACTTTTGGGGAGAAACAAATTCTTTCCCGGGCCATTTCCCAATATGGGCGTTACCTACACGGCCGAGAGAGTGCCAACACCACCCCGGCCAGGAGGAGAGGGATTTTGGACAGGATTACTGACGAGGTGAATGCATCGGGGGGGGGGGGAGACCCGGACACGGTCGGGGATTGAAAAGAAGATCAATGACCTCCGGCGTCTGGTCAAAAAGAAGCTGGCCAAAATGCTAGCCCATGCCAGGGGTACAGGAGGGGGCCCACCATGCCCTGTTAGGCTGACAGCGGAGGAGCGTGCGGTGGCCCAGACCTTTCATAGGCAAGAAGTGGAGGGCCTGCCTGGCTATGACTCAAGTCATGAAGGCGTGATGCCAGGTAAGGTTTTTTTGCCCTATCAGGTGTGTAGCATGTGTGGGGGAGGGGGTGAAAGGGAATATGTGGCAAGTGTGTGGATCCTCCAACCTGTGAATGTTTTGTGTCATCCACAGATGTGCAGGAGGGTGCTGGGCCATCTGGGCTGACTGCACCATCCCCAGGACAGCAGCCTGATGAGGACCCCCCCGACAAGGCCGGAGTCTTTGGAGGAGGTTGAAGAGGAGGAGGTTGAGGAGGAGGAGTTTGAGGAGGAGGAGTCCATGTCAGGCAGTGGACTTTTGTTTTTGGAGGACTCTTCCCCTCTGGCTGGCAGCAGCCAGCCCTCCATAAGGGGTAGCCCCCCCACTCCTCCCCCAACAGGGCTCCCCTTCCAAGGGGCTCCCCTTCTCCCCGGCCACAAGCATTAGCTGGAGGCAGGAAGGCGACCCAGAAGCTGTTTGAATGTGGGGGTGACATTCCTGCTGGAAAAGGGGTGTCACCCTCAATTTTGGTGGAGAAGGGTTCCCCGGGACCAGGGAGAAGTGATCCCCAGGTCCGTGTGAATGGTGTATGAATGTACAGTGACATAATTGGAGCCTTGGCATGGCGTTGCTGCTCACAAGTCCTGCATGGTGGACTGGTGCCAATCCAATTTGATGAGGATGTGGGGTGTGTGTGCTAGGGACCACAGTGGTGTGCATGCATCCATTCTCATTGTGCCATGATTAATGTGTGTGTGTTTAAGGTGCAAAGATGCATAATGTGAGCTGGCATGAGATGGGGTCATGAGATGGGGTCCCAGTGCATATGCAGACTCACCTTGAAGGGAAAAGACAGGAGGATGTTAGTAGTGCATGTGCCCCTTGTGATGTGTGCATCATGGGGGGGGCAGTCATGCCTGCCACCCATGTCACTCACCAACCAGCCAGCTGTCCCCATACATGTTCTGTTCGAAATCTGTGGGGATGGGGCTCTGATTGTATATGTAGCTGTCATGGGTGTCATGGGTAGTGTCATGTGTTGGGCTGGTGATGTCCTCCTGCAGGGTTGTGGTTAATTCCATGATGGCATGAGGGGTGAATCTGAAGATGCGAGACACCTCAAAATCACTCATGCCATAGATGTCTATGTGTGTGTGATATATCCTCTCCCGTGAAGAGTGAAGAGTGAAGAGTGAGGGGCTTGTATCAGATAAGAATATTGTATTAGATTATATTAAATTTTAAAGTTTATATAAGCCAAAAAAAAGTTTTCCAAAAAAAAAAAATCCTGTGCCCTCCTCAGTTCCCTCCTCAGTGCCCTCCTCCTTCTTTGCTCATCTAAAGTCAGTAGTATAGCTATGAGCATGGATGCCACGGGCATGTTGGCATACAGTTTGTTGGGCAACACGTGTGACTGCTCAGCTCCTCACTAACAGTGTTGCTTTATCTGACATGTAGACGAATTGTCTAATTTTATAATTATACTAACCAGCGGACATATCCGATGGACATGTCTCCGGCAGGCAAATTTTAAAGCATATTTTAAAATGTGTCCGCTGGGCAAATATGTCCGCTAGCCTGTACACACGATCGGAGATGTCTGCTGAAACGGTCCATCAGACCAGTTTCAGCGGACAAATTCAATCGTGTGTAAGCGACCTGATAGTCCTCTTGGGCTTTTTCGCATGGCCTCCTGAAGTATCCTGTAGTTAGTTTGAATAAACCTTAACCGATCCTGGACAGCGGGGGCAGATGTTTCAGGTATAGTATTCGGAAGGAAGGAAGAAAGGGTGAAATCCATAATTTGCCCAGAAGGGAGACTGATTGATGTCTGCATGCAAAAAAATTGTTATATGCAAACTCGGCGCAGGAAAAAAGGGAAAAAGGGAGATCCAGTCATCCCGTGAGCAAGTACAGAAACATGGAAGATACTGTTCTAAGGTCTGGTTAGTCCTTTCTGTTTGACCATTGCTCTGGGGGTGGTACGCTGAGGAAAGACATACTTCAATTGATAGAGATTTGCAGAGATCTCTACAGAACTTGGAGGTAAATTGTACCCCTCTGTCAGAGACAATACTATCTGGTAGTCCACCTAATCTGACAATCTCTTTAACGAACATGTCTGCTGTCTCCGAGGTGGAAGGTGTGCCAATCATTGGGAGAAAATGTGCCATTTTGGAAAGGCGGTCTACCACCACCATGATGGTGGTGCATCCCCCAGAGGGAGGCAAGTCTACTATAAAATCCATGGATATTTCTTTCCAGGGTTGTTCAGGGATGGGTAGTGGCCTCAAAAGTCCCCATGGTTTGGCATTGTAACCCTTATTGTGTTGGCAGGTTGTGCAGAAGTTAACACATTTTCTACAGTCCTGTCTTAGGCTGTCCCACCAAAAAGAGCGCTCAACAAGTTTAGTAGTTCTTCGTATTCCAAAATGTCTGGAGTCTAACTGATTGGGGAACAAAAATCTTGTCCTGGTGCCATAAAAATCCATCTTGGCTTCTCAATGAGGATATTTCTGGCCCAGGGCACTGGGTTGAGGCTTGTTTAATCAAAGTCTTTAAGTCAGGTTGGATGAGTAAAACAAAGCCTTGGGTCCTTGCCGTTGGGACAGGATTGCCCCTGTAGCTACTTCAGAGGCGTCTACTTCCAAAATGTAGGGCAGAGTTGGATCTGGGTGCTGTAGAATTGGTGCAGACGTGAACAGATTTTTTCATTTGTCAAAGGCTGCCTTAGCTTTTAGGGACCACTGGAACAGGACCGTCTGGTGGTTTAATTGAGTGATGGGTGCTATGGTGGTGGAAAAAACCTTCCTGAAAAATTGGAGAACCATATGAAGCGCTGAACACCCATCTTGTCCGAGGGAGCTGGCCAGTTGAGTATTTCTTCCACCTTCTTTGGGTCCATTGCAATTCCTTCTGTGGAGTTGATGAGACCCAGAAATTGAATAGATGTCTTTTCAAAATCACATTTGTCTGCTTTGACATATAGACCGTGTTTTCTCGGGGTTAGGAGCACTTTCTTTACGTGGGTTCGGTGAAGTTCCAAAGAGGCAGAAAAGATGAGAATATCAATGAGGTATACAATTACAAAGTAGTCAAGAAATTCCCAGAAGATATCGTTCACTAGATGCTGGAACATGGCTGGAGCATTGCATAATCCCAACGGCATCACACGGTATTCAAAGTGGCAGAACCTCGTCCGGAATGCTGTTTTCCACTTGTCGCCCTGGCGGATGTGGGCAAGATTGTAGGCGCCCCTTAGATCAAATTTAGTGAAGATCCGGGCGGTTCGTAACCTTTGAAAGAGTTTAGGAACAAGAGGGAGAGGGCATCGTTTTCTTACGTTAATTTTATTGATGTCTCTGTAGTCTACACATGGCCGTAATGTGCTGTCCTTCTCCACAAAGAAAATACCCACTCCAGTAGGAGAAGAAGAGCGTCGGATAGACCCCTTTTCAAGACTCTTGTCAATATATAAAAGTAAGGCTTCCAGCTCATTCTCAGATAGAGGAAAGATTCGTCCGAATGGGATTCCAGCCCCTGGAAGCAGTTCAATCGGACAATCATAAGGCCGGTGAGGTGGGAGGGCATTGGCCTTTTTCTTGTCTAAAACATATATAAGCAGAAGGGACAAGCAGTAGGTTATCAGGAGCAGGTTGCACGGCCAGACAGCTAGCAGGCTTACTGGAACTGGGAGCAAAGCAATGTTGCAAGCAATAGTCTGAAGAAAAAGAGATTGGCCCAGTTGATTCATGGGTTATGTGCCTGTAGCCATGGAATTCCCAAGATGATGGAAGAACATGACATGTCAAAACAGAGTCGATAATTGCTTGTAGTTGAACCTCCCTTCCTTCCACTTATAAGGAGATAGGAAGAGCAAGGTAAGAATGGGAGGATCCAGAGACTTGAACATAAGTGGAACTTGGTGGGTAGGCCTTACTGGGTCTTAACCACTTCCATACCAGGCACTTACGCACCTTCCCGCCCAAGCCAATTTTCAGCTTTCAGCACTGTCGCAATTTGAATGACAATTGCGCGGTCATGCTACACTGCACCCAAACAAAATTGGCGTCCTTTTTTCCCCACAAATAGAGCTTTCTTTTGGTGGTATTTGATCACCTCTGCGTTTTTTTTTTTTTGCGCAACAACTAAAAATAGAGCGAAGATTTTGAAAAAAAAATACGTTTTTATTTTTTTCTGTTAATTTTTTTGTAAATGAGTATGTTTTCTCTTTCAATTACGGGCACTGATATGGTGGCACTGATGGGCACCGATGAGGTGGCACTGATGGGCACCGATGAGGTAGTTCTGATGGGCACCGATTAGGTAGCACTGATGGGCACTGATAGGCGGCGCTGGTATGGGGCACTGATGGGCACTCATGGGCGGCACTGATGGGCACTCATGGGCGGCACTGATGGGCACTCATGGGCGGCACTGGGCACTCATAGGCGGCACAGGTGGGCACTCATAGGCCTCACAGGTGGGCACTCATAGGCGGCACAGGTGGGCACTGATAGGTGGCACAGGTGGGCACTGATAGGTGGCACAGGTGGGCACTGATAGGTGGCACAGATGGGCACTGATAGGTGGGCACTGGGCATGGATTGGCACTGACAGACACTGGGGTGGCACTGATGATCACGGAGGTGGGCACTGATTGGCATTATTGGCATTATTATTTTTTTACTGCCCTTTTTTTTTTTTGTCCTTTTTTTTTTTTTTTTGTAAGTACCCTGGTGGTCTAGTGTGGGCACTCCCTGGTGGTCCGTGTGGCGATCCGAGGGGGGGCTGCGCTGATAAACAATCAGCGCGAACCCCCCCTGTCAGGAGAGCCGCTGATCGGCTCTCCTGTACTCGCGTCTGTCAGACGCGAGTGAGGAAGAGCCGTCGGCGGCTCTTCCTGTTTACATCGTGATCAGCCGTGATTGGACACGGCTGATCACGTGGTAACGAGGCTCCGCCGGAGACTCGTTACCGAGATCAGAGATGCAGGGTGTCAGACTGACACCCCGCATCACCGATCGGCGCGCTGCGCGCCCCTACGGGCGCGCGCGGCATTGAAATCGTGCTAGACGTTTGAGAACGGCTAGTCACGATTTCATAACCACTTCCCGTCCGTAAATCGGCTATTGGCCGGCCGGGAAGTGGTTAAGGGACAGCTGAATAAAAAATGTCCAGCCCCTCCACAGTACAGGCAGAGATAGGCCCGCCGACGGTGTTGTCTCTCATCAAAGGTAAGGGGGGAACATATGAGGCCAACTTGCTTTGGACCCGTTTTGGGCAGATGGAGACCTGGTAGGCCTCTGGGTAGGCTGGAAGGTTTGAGCGTATTCCGACCGCCGCTCCCACAGTCACCTGTCAAGCAGAATGGCTAGGTGGATATCTTCATCAAGAGTGTCTGGAACAGCAACTTGGGCTAGTTCTTCTTTAAGGGTCTCGGAAAGTCCTTGGCGATACTGAAACCTGAATGCTGACTAATTCCAGCTTGTATCGGTGGACCATCTGTGGAATTCCGCTGTATAATCTTCCACTGGGCATTCTCCTTGCTGTAAGGCGACTAAGGCAGATTCAGCAGAGGCCATACGCTGGGGGTCATCATACAAAAGAGTCATAGCCTCAAAGAAAGTGTCCATAGTGTTCAAAGCCGGGCTCTTTTGTTCCAGCAGGTTATGAGCCCAAGCTTGGTGTTCCTCGGATAGTAGGGAAATTATGAATCCTACTTTGACAAACTCAGAGGAAAAAGTTCTAGGCTGAAGGGCCAGGTACAGCAGGCATGCATTCTTAAAAGCCTGAAACTTCTTTCGATCATCTAAGAATCGTTCAGGTGTTGGTACCCATGGTTCTGGAGAAGGAATCTTCACTCTACAGTGTCCATGTCCTCTCTGGGGAGGGTAGCAGCCGCGTCTGCATTGGATCGGTTATTCATTGTAGCGCGACCTACTTGAGCGGCAGCATGTTAGCCTCTGTTCATAGAGCCAGCACAAAATTATAGTACTCCTTGAGGCAGCGCAGTGCACGCAGTTTAAACAGGTCCCTGGGTCATGCCTGAGTGTTCCCCTGTCTGTTCTCCCGCGATTACACTCTATTGCAGATCAGACAGTCGCTGTGGGTTGCGGAGGATCAGAGCAGTGGAGCGGAGCTCAGGACTTGATTATCAGTGTTGTTATAACAACGGGTATCCCAGCATGCCCCTAAGCAAGAAATACAGGAAGGAAAGCAAACTGGGCTTCAAGTGCCCTCACATAACATGGATGCGGCCAGATACTGAGAAGGAGAAGATAAGGCAAGTGCGCACATAGATTGCTTTAAGGACTGGGGAGACATTGCTATGTTTTATTGACTATTGACTGTGACAAGTACGATCTAGCAAAAATAAAAAATATGACCGGAACTCCACTTTAATTACTAAGGGAACGCTAACAAGCCTTATAATGCATTATTAGTATCAGGGAACTATAGCCTATCAATGCATTGATACCTATGGGGGAACTCTAATGCCGCGTACACACGGTCGTTTTTTGCGATGAAAAAAAACGTTGTTTTTTAAAACGTCATTTAAATTGATCGTGTGTGGGCAAAACGTCGTTTTTTGTCTTAAAAAAAACGACCAAAAAAAAATTCCAACATGCTTGAATTTTTTGTGTTGTTTTTCAAAACGTCGTTTTTTGTTTCACAAAAAGTCACCGTGTGTAGCAAAAACGTCGTTTAAAACGACGTTTTTCAACCCGCGCATGCCCAGAAGCTAGTTATGAAGCGAGCTTCAATGGAAAAGAGTGGTGAACGTAACCTCGCTTTTTGTGAAAAAACGATGGTGTGTATGCAACATCGTCTTTGAAAAGTGACATTTCAAAAACGTCGTTTTTTACTTCACAGAAAACGTCGTTTTTTTTCATCACAAAAAATGATCGTGTGTACGGCATAACCGCCTTTCAATCCCTCCTTTTATTGCGTAGGCTTTAGCCTACGCAATCACTCATTATACCATTTCTGCTCTATTGCCTTGCTGATATTCTCACCCCTTTTCACACAGGGTTTAGCCAATTGCGCAAAGGGTTATTTTAGCAATCAGATATATAACAAAAGCGCAAATCAATATCATTTTCCTGGGGTTGCAATAAGGAGAACACAACATGTAACAATCGGTGACAAAGAAAAATATTTTGCAACTTGGGCCAGTGTGGAGTTGGGCGTGGTCTGGGACCGAAATGGGGGAGCAAATTGGGGGCCAGTCTTTGACAATGTTCAAGGTAGTTGCACTGTGACCTGTTCCAATCCTTGGATTAAGTCCTCCAGTTGTGCAGCTTGTTGGTCCCTCCTTTTCTGCTCTTCTGTCGGTGCCTCTGGAGTTAGAAGGGGAAAAAGGGGGGTCGTCTTTATCAGGGATGTGGTCTCTGGGAAGTAAGTACAGCCGTTCTGGAGACCTTTTTCTACTTAATGTGGGCCGGTATAAACGGGTCCTATAAGTTTTCTCACTGCGAGTTGTTCTATTAGGACTTTGTCTCCCAGTATGACCTGGTCGACCGGATCTGTGGAAAGAGGAGGAAAGGTGACAGCCACTGCTTCATAATTTTCACTAAGTGTACTTACCAGATCTTTCACGTACTCTTCCTGTAAAGAATATAAGTTAGGATCATGCCTAAGGTTCCTATCCTCTCTGTACCATTTCTTCTTCTGAATGGGCTTTCCCATTAAAGTCCATTTCTTGAACTAGGGGTGTTTATCATTTGGTATAGTATCGAGGGTAAGTGTACTCACCAGTCTTCTAAAGTTCCTTGCGTGTAGCTGGCCAGCTAGAACCTGTCCTAGGTAGCTAATTTAACTTACATGTATATACAGCTAAACCTGCTAAGAACCAAATGTAGAGCACATTTTTATATGTGAGAGACAAAGGCAGAGTTATTCACTGTGATTTTGTGTTTGGATGTTATATAACAGTTGTATGTTGTGTTCACAGAAGCAAAAGAAAAAATATGCCTTTAAGAGTCATTTGTTTGTATGGGGCAGGTAAGCAAAGTTATTCACAGTTTAATTCATACCAGAAATCATAGAGTTAAGCTTTTGTGACTCATTAGAAGCCTTGGCCCAATCACAGCTAATCTCACATTGAGCAGAGTATTGACCAGTCACAGCCAGCTTTACAAAAATTCTGTCTGGGAGGTTCCTAATACAGCACATGGTATGCAGATTCTTTCCACATGCAGACAGAGAACAGACACACAAGGCCAAAGCAGTTCTTATGGAAGCCAGAGGGTAAAATTAGGTAATTATACAGTTATATATATGTTCTTATTGTTAATAGTGTGATTAGAACTGTATACTGATTTAGCAGTGTGTTCACTTGTAGTTCCACCAAACATTCAAACTAAGCTAACCCTGCAAACCCGAACCATATCAAACCTTCATACCTTCAAACTACAGTTATACCTTTCAGAGAAATCAGAGAATGCTTTAATAACTTACAGAGAGAGAGAGTAAATACTGAAAAAATAAATATATCCACCATCTTATGTTAAATGACAAGATTGAATATTTGAACCACCATTTTCTGTTATACTTTATTCATCACGTGTTTTTGTACATGGACTGTCTGCTGCAAAGCAGCAGTATTTTATATGAAGAAAAGTGAAGTTATTAAAGAAGTTATTTTAAACATTTGGTGTGCTCTTTAAACCTACTGCTTCCATAGAACGGCAATAGAGGAATTTCAGAGTAATAGACAGTCTTGTTGGACTGAAAAGTCAGAGATATCACAATTATTTTAATGCCACAGCGCATGAGGCACTTCATAGTGCTGCGCCTGCCACATTGTGTGCCTTTCCTATTTGCAATGGACAGCCCCTCCTAGGGATGATTCCCTGCGTGAGTGTGCGCACTACTGTCTGTGTGTCTTCTCTTGTGGTTTTGAATGCTTCCACCAATCGTGAGCATACATCTACAATGACCAAAAGGTATTCTTGCTCTGTCCCTTTCTTTGGCATGTGGGTGAAATCTATTTACAGATGAGTAAAAGGTGTAGTAGGATATGGTAGGTGTTCATGTTTCACCTTATGTGGTATGTTTACATGTGATGTGATGATACATGAGATGCCCCGTGACACATATGCTTTTAACAAGCTTGGCTAGGTTAGCGACAAAGAAATCCTTCAGTAAAATGTGTTCTCCCATCCTCTATGACCTACCCCATGGTATTGGGCCATAAACAAAGATGCACTAGGGATGCATCATGGCCTGTCTTTCCCTCTTCGAGGAAAAGTCCATTTATGGTCTTTTTCGAGTCATTCCTCACAAACCTCCAAATCTTTCTCTGTGGCATGTGTCTGGAGATCTAATAATTAATGATCTATGCTATTTCAGGTGTTAGTACTGGCATTTTGGTATGTGTTGGCTGCTCTAGTAGCGGACTCTGCAAATGCACTCTTAGGCCTTGTACACACGAGGGAATAAATACGCTGAAAATGGTCCGACGGACCATTTCAGCCGAAAAATCCCCTCGTCTGTAGGGGCAAACGGACAGTTTTGGCCGGATTTCTCCAGCGGAAAAGTTTCAAAGCATGCTTTGGAACTTTTCCGCTGGAGAGCTGCCCGTCGGATATGTTAGTACGGCAAACCAGCGGACATATCTGCCCGCACATGCGTCGTATCCTGTGAATGGACCCGACTCATGCGCGCGGAAGTGTTTACTTCCTGGTGCGGTGACGTGGCGGTGACGTAGCGGTGACGTGGCGGCGTCAACGTCACCGCCGCGTCACCGCGCTGTCTGCCGGCGGGGAATTTGATCCGATGGTGTGTACAGCCATCGGATCAAACAGTCCGGCGGACATATCTGATGGAAACGGTCCGTCGGACCGTTTCCATCGGATACATCCCATCGTGTGTACAAGGCCTAATAATAGCAGAATCTACAAAACCCTTGTGTACATCAGATAAAACAGTGGAAGTCATAAATGACCTGGGAGGAGTGTCCCGTTGAGCAATGTGTATATAGTAATGTTGTGACACTACCTCACCCTGTTCTATTGAATCCCAAAAAAGGTATTTAAAATCCTAGCCCTTGGAATAACTCCATATCCGCCCAACCTTTGAGCAGGCAGGTGTGAATATGTTAGGTAACATTATAGTTGGTCTGCCCAGGGTAAATTATGTTGCCATTCCCTACCACCATCGCTCAGGAGGCATACCCTGAGCCTGAACTGGAACCACCTTTGGAAAAAGACCCCACAGAGCAAAGCTCTCCACCATGTTTTTTTTTTTTTATGGCGAGGACACCTGTCATAATCTTACAACTGTCCCCTGCATACAAACATAGCAAGGAGGCCAAGTCTGGGTGCTACAACCACAGCACTTTTCAGATACCTTTACTTGGGCACCCGGATATATCTTTCATATTTCCAGAAGGGAGGTTCAGCCTTTGGTAACACCTTTGGTAACAGGTAAAACAAGTAGTGGTATATTATAAAACCAACTGTGGTGAACCTTGCCTCTATCCTATGTCCATTTACCAGGGCAGCCATAACTACTTGTGACTGAAAACACGTTCCATGTGTCAGTCTGCGGGGCTGTGGAGGGGTCAGAGTGGCTGGCAGACATAAAAGATCACATTGATTCCAAAGATGCCCCCTGTGGACCACTTGTTCTTCTCGTTCTGGGGTCCTTAAAGTTGAATTATTTTTCCCAGCTATACTGGGCCAGAACTAGGTGGAATGTGTGAGTTGCACAGAACCATCAAGTGTCCGGGGCTGTAATCCTTAGCCGCCTGGTCTGTTTTCATATGTGAGTCTCAAATGCTAGGATAGCTACCTCAGCAAGAACCTGGAAAGCTGAAAACAGCCAATCAATCTAACTTTCTGCTTGATTGATTTACCTGCCAAAGTAAAACAACTTCTGGTCCTTTAAGTGAAACCAAAAAAGCCTGGATTCAGAAAGCTTTTACGGCGGTATATCCCCAGATACGCCGCCATAATTTCAAATCTGTGCCTTCGCATCTTTACGGCGATTCAGAAAGGCAGTTACGCCTGAATTTTTCCAAGATATGACCGACGTAAGTCTCTTACACCGTCGTATCTTGGGTGCATATTTACGCTGGCAGCTAGCGGCGCTTCCGTAGATTTACGGGTTGAATATGCAAATGAGCTAGATATGCTTATTACTATACGCCGTTTACGTAAGGCGTACGACCGGTGTAAAGTTACCCCTGCTATATGAGGCGCAGCCAATGTTAAGTATGGACGTCGGAACAGCCGTCAAATTTTACTTTGTTTACGTTGTTTGCGTAAGTCATACGCGAATAGGGCTGTGCATAAGTTACGTTCACGTCGTAGGCAGTGTTCAGCGTATCTTAGGCCGTTCGTTCGGCCATGCATCTACATGGGGTCACGCTTCATTATCATACAACACGCCCCCTACCTGCCTACTTTGAAATACGCTGGCTTACGCCGGGCCAATTTACGCTACGCTGCCGTAACTTAGGGCGCAAGTTGTTTCTGAATACGGTACTCACCTCTCTAAGTTATGGCGGCGTAGCGCATATGAGATGCGCTACGCCCACCAAAAGAGATGCAAATGTATCTGAATCCGGGCCTCTGTCTCTATATATAAATATATCCACCGACCTAAGGTAAAGGATTCAATGACTCTGAATACAGAGTGTCCTTCTGGGTGCAAACTCAATCCGTCCTTACAACCGGCCTCCAAAGAGTAACTACATACTGTAGCAGGGCTGATCTATGTGTAGGTGTGGTCTCGCAGGTGGGCTTGCAATGTGGTCTGGAGCATAATTGCATAGACAACAAAGGTACATAACCCTGAGGATATTATCCACCAGGTTAGTCATAAGCCGTGAAGGATACATTTCCAAAAGAGGACGCAAAAACATATTTGCTAAACCAATCACTATGAAGTGAAGTGGGTAGCATTAGATGGTGTGGCTGTGGCATGGCACATCAGGTAAAAACTGGTCCACCAAGTATAACTGGGAACTGTTTTCCCTCAAGTCCTGTATAAAGCGGCTACAGGGTTTATAGAGGTGTTATAGGGTGATATCCAGTACCCCTCTTCTAGAACCTTTTTTTTATTTTTTTAACTATACATTTTTTTACTTTGCCTCAGAACAGGGGGTCAGCATCACTATAATCACTCACTAATACACAGATTAGGCTTAATAAGCATTTAAAGTGTTATGTTCCTTTAAGATGCGATATTTGCTAAACCCTTTGTGTTTTTTGGCAAAATGCCAAATGGCAAGATTTTGCACGGAGATACCCTAATATGTGTCTGAATGTGAAAGAATCAGTTTTTAAAAATAAAAATAAACTTCCTGTTATGACATATACCTATTTGGCATCCTGCCAACTATTTACTTATTTTGAATTATGGGTGGGGGGGGGTGGGTGGTGCTGTGGTGTGGGGGGGGGGGGGTTTACTACTGGGTTGTGGCTTGCACCTAAGGACTAGGGCAATTTTGAGCTTGGCATCCTTCTCCCATCTGCTCTGACCCTAGCATGTTCAAATCAGTGCTCTGCCATTTTCAACCCATCTCTTTTGAAAAAAACGGAACGCTATATCCATATACAATGTTTACATTGTAATACAAATAATAAATGCACAAGTTCCTTTTAATATTCCGGCATGCTCAACCAACCCGGTCACACAGAATATTTTTTTAATTAGTTCCAAACTCCTCTTTCCCTTAATACAGGGGTCTCAAACTCAAATTGCCTGAGGGCCACATGACAAGTTTTCAACTCCCATGGGGGCCGCATGCTGATGCAGGACATAAGCTGCTCCAATTTCCTCCAAAAAAGCACGAAATTGGCAGTGCTGTAAGCCCCTTGACCTGATGTAATTAATACATTTCACCACACCTGGCATAACATTGTCAACTCTCAAGCATTTGCTGCAAAGTGCCCTGTTGATGAATAATGCAGTGTAAAGCAATAGCGGGATCTGCATTCTCTTCTTCCAGTTTTCTTTGTATCAGCGCCACTAGGCCATTTCTTTTCCCAGTCATTGATGGGGCACCATCTGTGGTTACTCCAACCAATTTATCCCAAGGCAGGGCAGCACAATCAATTACATGACAGAGATGCTGAAATATGTTACTGCCTGTAGTCTGTTCATGCATTGCAATTAAACTGAGCAACTCTTCAGTCACTTCAAACTGGTCATTAATTCCTCTGACAAATACAGCAAGCTGAGCAGTGTCATTTATGTCAGTGCTCTCATCAAGAGCCAGCGAATAGAAACAGAACTTTGTACTATTATCGCACAATTGATCATATATGTTATCTGACAACTCACTGATCCTCTCTGCCACTGTATTTGCTGATAGGCTGATGTTTCTGAACAGACTTGCCTTCTCAGGACAAAGGATATCGGCAACCTTTACCATGCAATCTTTAACCACTTGCTTACTGGACACATAAACCCCCTTCGTGCCCAGGCGAAATTTCAGCTTCCGGCACTGCGTCGCTTTAACTGACAATTGCGCGGTTGTGCGACGTGGCACCCAAACAAAATTGGCGTCCCTTTTTTCCCCACAAATAGAGCTTTCTTTTGGTGGTATTTGATCGCCCGTGCGTTTTTTATTTTTTGCGTTATAATGAAAAAAAGAGCGACAATTTAAAAATATATATATATTTTTTACTTGTTGCTATAATAAATATCCCATTTTTTTTTTTTTATATTTTTTTTTCTCAGTTAAGGCCGATACGTATTCTTCTACGTATTTTTGTAAAAAAAAAAAAAAAAATCACAATAAGTGACTGCTTTGCGCAAAAGTTATAGCACCTACAAAATAGGGGACATAATTATGATTTTTTTTTTTATATTTTTTTTTTACTAGTAATGGCGGCGATCTGCGATTTTTATTGGGACTGCGATATTGCGACGGACACATCGGACACTTTTGACACATTTTTGGCGCCATTCACATTTATACAGCGACCAGTGCTATAAAAATGCACTAATTACTGTATAAATGTGACTGGCATTGAAGGGGTTAACACTAGGGGGTGAGGAAGGGGTTAAATGTATTGCCTGGGTGTGTTCTAACTGTATGGAGGGAGGGGGGTGACTGGGGGAGGTGACCGATGCTGTCTCCCTATGTACAAGAGAAACAGCATCTGTCACCTCACTGACAGGACGTGAAGCTCTGTGTTTACACACTCCACGTCCCTGCTGTCTCACCGACGATCGCGTGTACCTGACGGACATCGCGGCCGCCGGGTACACGCATCGGATCCTCGGTGATGCGTCGGGACTGTTTTTCCCCGCCGCGCGCCACCCTGTGGCGCGCGCGGGGAATTACAAGCAAATCACGTCCAAAGACGTGACCCCGGCCCCTCAGGTCCGCGCTGTTCACGTCTTTGGACGTGATGCGGTATTCAAGTGGTTAAGGCTGCGTACACACGAAGAGATTTATCCGATGAAAACGGTTTGATCTGTGTACACACGATCAAACTAAAATCCCTGCAGACAGACAGCGCGGTGACGTGGCGGTGACGTTGACGCCGCCACGTCACCAAACCAGGAAGTAAAATACTTACTCTATTTGACGCATTCGGGAGATTTTTGTCCGCTGGTTAGGTGTACTAACCAGCGGACATGTCGGACAGACGGGTTTCCAGCAGACAAGTTTTAAAGCATGCTTTAAAACTTTTGTCTGTGGTAACCTGTCTGCTAGCCCGTACACACGATCGAATCTTACAGAACAGCAACATTTTCCTTGCAGATCAGGCAAGTAGCCATCTTATTAAACTCCACAAAAAAATAATCACTTGTCCACCTCTCTTGAAATTTCCTCTGTTCAGCATCAACTTTTCTTTTAGATTTTACGGATATGATTATGGCGTATTACAAGATCAAAAGAAGACTGTCCACTTCCAGATGTAATTTGCACTTTGTGCAATACAAGCTAAGGATATAATTAAAAATAAAAACATGTCAGTAAACCCAGCATTGGTGTCAGCAAACACATTGGTGTCAGCAAACACATTATTAACCCAGCATTGGTGTCAGCAAACGCATTATTAACCAGCAGTGGTGTCAGAAAACGCATTATTAACTCAGCACTGGTGTCAGAAAACGCATTATTAACTCAGCACTGGTGTCAGAAAACACATTATTAACTCAGCACTGTTGTCAGAAAACGCATTATTAAAGCAGCACTGATGTCAGAAAACGCATTATTAACCCAGCACTGGTGTCAGAAAATGCATTATTTGCAGCAATTGGTGTCAGCAAATGCAAACGCATTATTAAACCAGCACTGGTGTCAGAAAACGCATTATTAAAGCAGCACTAGTGTCAGAAAACGCATTATTTGCAGCAATTGGTGTCAGCAAACGCATTATTAAACCAGCATTATCCCCCACACTCCATAAAATACACCCACACTCCATAAAATACCCCCACACTCCATAAAATACCACCCACACACCATAAAATACCCCCACACCCAGCATTGGTGTCAGAAAACGCAAACGCATTATTAACCCAGCACTGGTGTCAGAAAACGCATTATTAAAGTAGCACTGGTGTCAGAAAACGCATTATTTGTAGCAATTGGTGTCAGCAAACGCAAACGCATTATTAAACCAGCACTGGTGTCAGAAAACGCATTATTTGCAGCAATTGGCGTCAGCAAACGCATTATTAAACCAGCATTATCCCCCACACTCCATAAAATACCACCCACACTCCATAAAATACCACCCACACTCCATAAAATACCCCCACACACCAGAAAATACCCCCACACACCATAAAATACCACCCACACTCCATAAAATACCCCCACACCCAGCACTGGTGTCAGAAAACACATTATTTGCAGCAATTGGTGTCAGCAAACGCATTATTAAACCACCATTATCCCCCGGAGCCCATACCCGGTATGTGTAGTTGGTGTGCTTGTTGCTGAACATTAGACCAGAATGGATTAACACAACTATTTCCCTGTGTATCCTTAACAAACTCTATGGGGGAAGGTTGGTCCGGCTCACCTTCCGACCCGTCCTTTCCCATCACACCACCCATTGTAAGCCAACGTCTGAGGGTGTCAGGGTCCTCAAAGAATTAGGACAAACAACACAGAGCTCCCTGTGGTTGCTGTTTATAATTTGCACTATTTCTCTGGGGGTACACCCAAGGGGAAATTCTCCAAAGTTATGCAAATTGTATCTCAGGGATGGATGACCCAATGGCTCATGCCTGAAATATGGTCCTTTTCCAAATTTGTTATAATATCCTCCCGGAATAGCGGCTACTAGGGTTGAGCGAACCCGAGCTGTAAAGCTACTATGGTAGACCCGGACCCAAACCCGAACAATTTGCTGTAAGTTCTTGTTTGGGTTCGGTGTTTGGGTATGTAATGGCGCGCTGCAGGGCAGCCAATCAGCATTTGTTTTACTTGTGTGACCTAGAAGCCATCACAGCCATGGCTACTAATGGCATGGCTGTGATTGGCCAGTGCAGCATGTGACCGAGCATGTGACCCAGCCTCTATATAAGCTAGAGGCACACAGCACAGCTCATCACTCTGCTTTAGCTAGGGTAGGACAAAATCCTCCTGCGCTCTGGTGTATCGCCAAACTGGGTATGTCAGTATAGTCTAATGGCAAAGTCTGAAGTATTGCAGCCCTCCACAGAACAAAGGGTGTTCATATGGTTAGAATAAAAAAGAAAAGAAAGGAGGGCGCACCGACCTTGTGCATTACCACTTAAAAGTTTTAATAAACAAGATAAAAAAAGCTATGGTCCTACTCACAAAACAATCAGAAGTAAGCGCTTTTCAAAACAGCTGAGACTGGACCTCAGGGCACCTGCCAGTCAAACCCTTGACATCAACATGGCTGACGCGTTTCTGGGGCGTACCCCCTTCCTCAAAGCCTAGGTGGTCCGTGATAGCTCTCTCTTCCTGCATGTCATCCTATATACGTGCATGTGTATGTAGAGGCGCAGCAAAAGCCAACGCTATTGGCCACTGGCTGACAAGTCCCACCTCTCCTGCGGGGCTCCGCCTATCCCACTATTCACCCAAAGGAGGTTACACCAGTGCGGAGGGACAGACCGTGCCAGGGAGATCTGTGTATTATAGTATAGTATAATATAGTGGGATCTCTGGAGTCCCTGTCTCTATATGCCAATAGGCAGTGTCACTATAAACTGGTCAGTGTACCAAGACCCTAGCCAGAACCCATCAGGCCGCACCAGGACACAGAAATAAATGTGTGTAGTGTGAAAGCACAAACATCACTGTAATCCCTACCTGTCAGCGTCCTGTGCCCGGGGGATGTATTTTGCTTAGGGCCCCAGGGAGGTCAGGATCAGCACTGATTAATATACATCTCATATAGACGATAAAAGCAGTGTATAAGCAGTATAAAAAGTATATAAACGCAATATAAAACAATTATTAAAAACAATATGTAAAAGAAAAGACATATCTTAAGGCATATATAAAAACCATTAGTAGTCCAATCTGTATAATTAAAAGCATCCTAGAAAAGTATCCTAAAATGCAATACACTGGTAGTAGTAGTAGTAATATGGCGCCAAGCAGTTATACAAGAGTGTATATAGATATACAGTATATAGCAAAGACACATATAGAGGACTATTGCACATAATATAATATACGTCTGAGGAGGTTGGTATCTATGCACCAGCATCCACATTATACCAACCCTCATTACACGGAACGCATGGGACAAATCCCATGGGACTGAAGAGAGAAAAAAAGATATATATCACACTTTAGGACCACACAATTAGAATATATCATAGAGTTACCACACTGTCTACTTGCCCAGTGTATCTATACTACCATATGGGGGCCCTACGCTACGGATTGAAACCCAACCGTCCACTGAACCTACTTAATAGGGATGCCCTTCACTCTAATTTGTACTACTTGGTGTAATGTAGAATAACCTATCGATTAAAAAAGATTAAAAAAGATTAATAGTGTACCCCACCAGGGCATCAACTCGAGCTCCCTACTAAAGTAAAAGTGGGCCCCGCTAATTTTACAAATGTCCACCGAGCATATCTATACTATATTTTGTAACTCAATCTCTTCATTGAGCCCTAGCGGAGCCATGGTTTTTAAAGTAAAAATCCAATACGCTTCCCTCCTACATAAGATCTGATATTTTTTACCATTATCAAGGTCGCTTGGCATAGCTTCTATGCCAAACACTTTGAGCCCGTCTGTACTGCTATCATGGAACTCATTTAAGTGTCTCAGTACCGAACACTTATCCTTCTCTGTCGTAATGTTGCTTCTATGTTCGGTCATCCTGGTTCTCATAGGTCGAGAGGTGCGACCAATGTACAATAGCCCACATGGGCAAATCAGACCATACACAACATAAGAGGAGCCACAATTGATGAATTGTTTAATCTTGTGCCTCATTCCATCTACTCCTACCACCTCTTTTTTTCTATGACACATGTCAAAGTAGAAATTACTAACATTCAGGAGGAACTAGCCGCCTGTAGATATAGAATCTTTCACCGAATGGGATAATACAATCAATACACAAACTATAGAGTTTGAAACTGACCTGATTGTTTGCAAATCAGGCAAATTTGAAAGGGATCGGAGAGATTACCAGTCAGGGTGTGAGTTTGATTGGAGGAAAAACAAGCATGCCCCACTGCAAGATAGGGATAGAGAAGAGTCCACATCAGGGAGGACACAAGGTCCAAATAGCAAAAACACTAACCAGGGAGCCAGGGAACCCTATGGCTATAACATGTCCCATAGCCACTCCGATAATATAAATGGTAACAAAAGACACAGGAACAATAACAAAAATAAAAATAAAGACAATAAAAATTATTGGTATAAGAATACATTTAGATCAAAGAATATACAATGAGAATAATAATAGGAGCTTATATGAATTTTCTAGAATAGGGGTTCATGAGGAATTTCCCCCTCTTAGAGTACAGGAAGATGTACCAGCTAACATCTCTGGGGTTGGTGTAGACAAAGAGAGAGTAGACGACCCTCCAACACATGTCAATGAGACTAACGAGACCCTAGAACTGTGGAGAGAGGCCCCACCACAGGATAGACAGACGAGTCTCACTAGTGTGGTGATGGAGAACCCCAAAGAAAAGGAATATTTTTTGGGGAGAGGAGCTGCGGGAAAGATGAAACCCGCAGCGCAGAAAACTCCAGCACTCAAACCCCGATCCCCCCCAAACACCAGGGGACTAAGAAAACTACAAAATGTGGGAAAAGGGGAGGGACAGTATCCAAAAAGGGACCAGAGGAGGTAGAAAGTTACTCTACTATTAAAATATACAATCTCTCAAAACATGTCTTCCTAGAAAAAGAACTAGAGTTACTTAGGAGGGGCCTAACTATGCTCCAGAAAGCCCTCCCAATCTATTTGAACTATTTATAGACCTCAACAAGTTCGTCCGAAGTCTCACTATAAAGCACCACTTCAGGCTCAAGGAAATCAATGCTACAATGTCCGAGAGCCCTGAGACCACCACCTACACATTAGGTGAGGAGCCCCTAGATGTAGACATGTTGGGGATTCTAGAGGATCTATATAAAAAAGGGAGGCTGGAGGAGTTTTGCTCTGGTCCATGAAGATGACAGAACAATCAACACAAATTTTAGGTTCAATAGGGATTTATTGATTTTTTCAGACAGAGTAAACAGAAATACACCATGGCGTGACCAAGGGCCCGACATAGGGCGGCTCGGACACCATCTCACAAAGCATAAAACAGAAACAATCCTTGACATGTAAGGCAGATAAAAAAATAAAAAACAAGGACAGGACAATAAGGAAGACATTGCGGCAAAATAATGACATGAGAAATTGCACTCCCTATAGGGTACGACCTCGGTCTTTAATGGTCTCCCCCTGCCCGGACGCCCCTATGGGATCCAACTGCATCCAGGGTCTAGGGGAGCTTAGAGAAACAAGCTATCCGATGAGGTCAATTAACCAGGGTATTTGCATGAAAAATCTCCATGTGCAATTAGGTGTTGAGTGCTAAAACTGGAATGTGCACGCAAGTAGTCCTGTGTAGTAAACGGATTGTGCTATATTGAAACCATGATGTGGCCGAAGATGCGGCCGGAAAATCAAATGAGAAGAAGGAAGTAGAAAGAGGGGGGATTGGGGGCAGAAAGAGAAAATACAAATAGGGGGGAAGGGGAAAAGGGGGGGAGTGGAAGAGGGTTGGGGGCAGGGTATAGGAGGCAGTGCGCTCTTTCCCCAGCGGGGGTGCTTTATATTGGTTCAGACGGGCTCAGCTAAATAACGCCTAGAAAAAGGGGAAAAAATAGAGTATCCAAAAGGATGGAGAGAAGGGCTACAAATGGGGAGGGGGTGAGCGGTTCGTCATACAAGTCAGAAAAAATCAGAAAGATTTGGGACCAAAACGGACGTATCTGATCGCATTCCCACCAGATGTGACTATACGTACCCTTGGCTGCGTTACATCTCCAACAAGAGTCCGGGGCCGAGGGGAACATGATCCTGAGGGTTGTCGGGTGTAATGACTACGCCGTCACTATGAATAGGAGATGACAAGTAGACACTTACAGTTGTATTAAAAATTATTCAACCCCCACTGAAATTTATTGTTTTGGCCAGTTTGACATTGATTTTGATCATTCAGTCATCCTGCTTACAATTAAATCAAAGAGGCACGTGTAGGTCAGACAAATATAACATAACATTTATAATGAAATAACCACAAATGTCTTTTCTGTGCTCACATCATTATCAGTTTTATTCAACCCCCAAGTGACATTCAATCTTAGTACTTAGTACAACATCCTTTTACAGTTATAACAGCTTTTAAACGTGAATCATAGCTTGACACAAGTGTCTTGCAGCGATCTATGGGTATCTTCGCCCATTCGTCACGGGCAAAAGCCTCCAGTTCAGTCACATTCTTAGGCTTGCGCACAGCAACTGCTTTCTTTAAGTCCCACCAGAGGTTCTCAATCGGATTTAAGTCTGGTGACTGCAATGGCCACTCCAAAATGTTCCAGCCTTTAATCTGCAATCATGCTCTAGTGGACTTGGAGGTATGCTTGGGATTATTTTCCTGTTAAAAGGTCCAACGTCTCCCAAGCCTCAGGTTTGTGACGGATTGCATCACATTGTCATCCAATATCTCCTGGTACTGAAGAGAATTCATGGTACCTTGCACACGCTGAAGCTTCCCTGTACCTGCAGAAGCAAAACAGCCCCAAAGCATGATTGACCCCCCGCCATGCTTCACAGTAGGCAAGGTGTTCTTTTCTTCAAAGGCCTTGTTCTTCCTCCTCCAAACATAGCGTTGATCCATGGGCCCAAACACTTCTAATTTTGTTTCATCAGTCCAGAGAACACAATCCCAAAACTTCTGTGGTTTGTCCACATGACTTTTGGCATACTGCAGTCAACTCTTCTTATTCTTTGGAGACAGCAAGGGGGTGCGCCTAGGAGTTCTGGCATGGAGGCCTTCATTAAGCAGTGTGCGCCGTATTGTCTAAGCAGAAACTTCAGTACCCACATCTGACAAATCTTTTCTCAGTTCCTCAGCAGTCACACGGGGACTTTTCTCCACTCTACGCTTCAGGTAGCGCACAGCAGTCAAAGTTAGCATCTTCTTTCTGCCACGCCCAGGTAGCATTTCAACAGTGCCCTTTGCCTTGAATATGCGAATGATGCTTCCTATGGTGTCTCTTGGTATGTTTAACATCTTTGCAATCTTCTTATAGCTGATGCCCTTCCTGTGAAGAGTAACCACCTTTTCTCTTGTCTTCCTGTACCATTCTCTTGACTTCACCATGTTTGTAACCACACCAGTAAATGTCTAGAAGGAGCTGAGTATCACAGTCATTTTAAAGCTGCCTAATTGGTGCTTATTAGGCTTTATTGCTGCTCCCTGACATCCACAGGTGTGATTGAAAACACTTCAATGAACCTCTGTTCTTCAGAGTGGTAGTCTTTAAGGGGTTGAATAATTGTGTAAATGAAGAATTCACAAAATAAACATTTACTACTGTATTACAAAACCAATTGATGTCATTTTAGTTGCATATGGTTCTTTAAGAACTTCTTGTAGGACTTCATTCTGAATACAATTACAAATGTACTCTAAATTCCCTAAAACCCTTTACAGCATTGGGGGGTTGAATAATTTTGAACACAACTGTATACTGGAGGATACTCAGATTTGAACCACCTAGTGACTCTAAGATGTGTACAGAGAGTATGGGGTTAATTCATCACAACCTCCTGCGGTCTATCTCCTATTAATGGTGTGGTGTATCTACCATAGGTGATAGGAGAATTCTGGTAATGCAGTACAGTCTCTACAAGAATAAGATATCTGGTAGTCAAGAACTTATAGCAGTAGCATACGCAACCAGAATACAAGCTTGAAGTAACTTGGAGCTATGGGTACTTGCGGTTTAGATGTAGTGAGCTTAAGAGTTCCTTCCTGGAGGGAGATTGGAGGATGGTCAGGATGGCTCTATGAAGCTGTAGATTGTCAGCTCTGTGGTCCAGGAGTTAGTCTCAGGCAAAGGCAGAATCCTTGGGGTTGAATCCTGGTGCTGTAAATCTGGAGTCACCTTGCAGGCTGCAGGTGAGAGGGTCTCTGGTGGGGGTCTCGGATCTTAGATGGCGGCGGGCGTCAACTTCAATAACCGAACACCCAGCCGCCATCGGAGAGGGTTTAAATAGCCCGCCTGTCGCGGGATACACGCTGGACACGCTTCCGCATTCCAGCGTGGAACGCAGGATTCAACGGCGCGTCGGAAGTGACGCTGACAGGGTGCTTTATGGAGCGCAGCTGTCTAAGGAAGGTACAGCTGCGCTCGTTCTATACAAGGTAACGCCGATGGCGTTACATCGGGACACGATACCATTGTGACAGTACTTTGTAATTTTTTTCCTGCGCATAACTCGAAATGGAGGATTTATGCGTGAAAAAGAAGGCCTTACGCCACTCCGCCTCACTAATATCTCTCCCCAGCTCCTCTGACCAAGCCGACGTATATTTAGGGAGGGCGCTATGTGTATGACCCAAAACCATTTTATAAATCAAGGAGAGCGTGTGCCTCTGGGAGGAGGAAAAGGAGCAAAGTTGTTCAAACCCTGTCAGTGGTCTGTGGACCTGTCTAGACCTATGTAATGTCCTACAGTAAGCCGTCAGGTGATGATGCGTGAGCCAAGTCACTTTCGAGGAGACCGGAACCAGTGTCGACACGAGAGAACCTGCCGAGGCGTGGACGAAGTCTTGAGCCATAGGCCAGTCCTGTCTAAGATAGCCGGCCAAGGAGTGCAGTCCCTCCCCCTCCGGCAGGTCTGGATTATTAAAGAGAGGGGTCAAGGGGCTCGGATCCGTAGAGAGGGCATACGCCTCCCTCCTACGGTACCATATTGCCAGAGCATCTCTAGTGAGGGGGGAAAACCCCACCAAGGTTCTGTGGGATGAAGCATGGCCCCAAAGTAGGGCCCTCAGGTCCTCCGAGGACATATCTTGTTCCACACACAGTGCCACTTTGCCCAGCGGACGGGGGAACCACTCCAAAATCCGGGAGAGTACCGCCGATGCGTGGTAGAGTTCAAAATCGGGGAGACCCGCTCCCCCACTAAGGGCGGGGAAGCAAAGGAGCTTGTGTTTCAGCCTAGGTCGACTACGTCTCCACACGAACTGAATGGCCATGGAGCGCACCGTGCGGAAAAAAGTTGAGGGAAGGGATATCGGGAGTGCTTGGAACAAATACAAAAGCTTGGGCAGTATGTCTATTTTAAGCGTGCTCATGCGACCAAACCACAACACCGGCAGATCCATACGGGTCTCCGTGAGGCGCCGAAGTTTAGCCAGAAGCGGGCTGTAGTTTAGGACAAATATGTCCGAAAGTCGTTGAGGGACTGCGGTCCCGAGATAAGAGATGCATTTCTCCTTCCATTGGAAGGAGAAATTGGATTGGAGGGCGGCCAGCTCACCAAATCTGTCAATCTCAGCTAAAATGGAGGGGATGCTAATGTGGGGTTGGGTGACATAGAGGAGCAGATCATCCGCGTAGAGGGAGAGCTTGCAATGCGAAGAGGGCGTTTGGATCCCTTGTATATTTGGATTTGCCCTAATAGCCTGGGCCAGATGCTTAATCACCAGGACGAAAAGGAGGGGGGAAAGGGGCACCCCTGTCTGGTGCCATTCTTAATGGGCAACGTACTAGACTGAATTCCATTGACCAAGACGGTGGCAGTAGGGACGGAGTACAATGACATAATACGGGCCAGCATCCTGGGGCCTAAGCCTATTTGAGTGAGAGTGGATCGTAGGAACGGCCAACTGACCCTATCAAATGCCTTCTCGGCATCGCGTTGGGCATAAGCTATGAGATGTACAGTTTTGGTGGTGTTGTCCCTAGCTTCACGGCCAGGAACAAAACCTACCTGGTCCCCGTGAATGATATCCGGCAATAGGGGAGAAAGACGGTCAGACAAAATGTTTGCAAAAAGTTTCAGGTTGATGTTTAAAAGTGAAATAGGCCTGTAGTTAGTGCAATGAGATGGGTCTTTACCGGGTTTAGGGAGGACAGCTATCTGTGCTAAGAGAAGAGCAGAGGATGGGGAAGTACCCTCGTCCAAGGCGTTGAAAGCCTTTGCCAGGAGAGGGGCCAATTGCGGAGCAAACATTTTATAAAAACGTGGGGTGAACCCATCAGGGCCAGGGCTCTTGCCGTTTTTGAGCTTTTTAATTTTGAGGAGAAAGTCCTCCACCGTGAGGGGGGATTCCAATTCCTTAGCGGAGGAGGTGGGGACAGTCGGGAGGGCCGTTTCTCTAATGTATGAGGGCAAGTCTCCAGTAGCGTCCGTAGGGTGTATGGGAGACGTAGACGTCTGGGGGGGGAAGATCATATAGGCCCGCATAGTATTGGCGGAACTCTTCCGCAATAGCAGAATTAGTCTGCAATTTGCCCTTGCTGGAAAAGATAATCAGGGGGATACGTTTTCCAGTTAGGCGTGGTTGCAGGGTGTTTACCAGCAGCCGACCACATTTGTTTGCCTGGGAATAATGCGTAAACCGCCCCTTATCCCTGGCCACCAAAGAGCGTTCAGCGAATATCTGTAAGAGATCTCTCCTGGCGTTGGCCAGATCAATCAATGTTGCCGGGTCCGGCAAGCATTTATGGGAGTCCTCAAGGGATGCAATAGCGGCAGGAAGACGTGTAACGTCTGCCGCTCTCGCTTTTTAGAGCCTGGCCCTGTGTTGCATAAGTTTCCCCCTAAGGACACATTTAAGGGCCTCCCATTTAGTAAGCGGGTTTGTGTCATCTCGGGCATGATCAGAGACAAAGTGGGAGATGGACTGAATAATGTCTTCAGTGCACTCCAGATCCGAGAGCAGATTGTCATTAAGTCTCCAGGAGGACCGTGGCCTAAGTGAAGGAATCTTACCCAGAGTGACGTGAATAGGGGCATGGTCCGACCACAGCGTGAGACCGATAGACGCATTAGGGGAGAGTTTCAGTAGGGATTGGGAGATGAGTATGTAGTCCAGTCTGCTATAGGAGGCATGTGCGGGGGAGTAGTAAGTGTAGTTCCTATCTGTGGGGTGTAAAACTACATCTACAAGAGAGAGGTCCATGAGGATGGAGCGTAGCTTGGTCAGACTAGCTAAGGAGTGCGAGTACTTACCAGTAGATGTGTCCAAGCGAGGTACCACGGCCACATTAAAGTCACCGCCCAGGATCATGTTTGTCGTGCCGAACTTCCGGAGACGGGAGGTCACAGAGGAGAAGAACTGCAGCTGGTCCTGGTTGGGAGAGTATATGTTAACAATTGTATAGATCACATTCTTGTAGGACAATTTAAGAAAGATAATCCTCCCAGCGGGGTCTATATAGGAGTCTAAAACAGTCGGTGTAAAGGAGGCGTGGAATGCGATGGAGACCCCCTTTGACTTAGCTAGGGGGTTAGTACTGTGATACCAGGTGGGGTAGTACTTATGGGGGAGCTGAGGGACAGAGTCAGACCTGAAGTGGGTTTCCTGCAATAGGAGAATTTGGGTTCGGAGTTTATGAAAGTGGAACACAATTTGTCTCCGCTTTTCGGGGGAGTTAAATCGGGGTGGATATTGTAACAAGAAGTGATAATTACCTACCCATGTGGAGCGCACCACCTCCGGGGGGGAGGGGGGGGGAGAGGGGTTGTGAGAGGAGGGAACGAGGGTAAAGAAGACAGAGCATGAAGCGAAGAAAGACAGAAGAAAAGTCGGGCCAAAACGGCCACTCTAGTAGCGTTGCAAGCAATGGTTCAGCTGTTACCATAAAGGCAGCTGAAAGGCCTAAGGTGGGGGTCGTGGTCAGCTCATGAGGAGAACCCTGCACACAACATAAGTTAACATTACACAATATGATATAACGGCAAGTTAAACAAATAATACATATCATGGCGGGACCCCATGGGACTGTGTGGTCAAATGGATCATACGTGCAGAGCGGGGGAGTAACCTCCCGCCTAGCATTGTAGAAGTTAGCGTCCCACGGTGTCCCGACCAAGACAGGCGGACACACCAGAACAATGCAGCATGAGAACCAAGTAGGAGAACGACAAAACAAAAATGGAACACGATAAAACATTGTGGTCAGCGAGCGGGAGACTCGCAAAAAGAAAAACACAGGGAGTGGAGGGAAGGGGGGGGGGGAAGAAGCTTAGGCAAGGACCCATCGGACAGGTGAGGGCCATTCTGGGTATATTAGGCGCCTCCATATCCAATGAAGGACATCACACCAAGGGGGACCACATGCAGGGGCCAAAAAAAACAAAGTGCCTCCACGGGAAAAATAGTGCAATGAGGTAGGAGGGATCCCATCCCCCCAAACAGAGGGGGCCCAGATCACCCCCCAACAACCAAGTTGGCTGAATTCTGCCATGTAGCGTCCCGTCACACTCGCCTGTCCCAACAGGGGAAAGAGGCTACTGGCTCAAACCTGCAAACAAAAAGGCACTGTTAAATCAAATGAGCATAGTCACATCAGCCAGCAGAAGTAGATGCAGAAGCCTCAGGTTTGGAGCGTTTAGCTTTCTTGCTCTGCCTTTTCCATCCTTTGGAAGGTTGAAATCCAGGGTTGGCAGCATGCAATGGCCAGTCAGGGAGAGATGTCATCGGGAGCTCATAAGTTCCCAGAAATTTTGGGAGGTCGCCCAGCGTGCTGAAAACAGCAGATTTTCCATGATGAGAGGCCGACAGCTGGAAGGGAAAGCCCCAGTGGTATTTGATATGTTTGGCCTGGAGGGCTCCTGTAATGGGCTTCAGGGCTCTGCAAAGATCCAGCGTGAGCTTAGAGACATCAGGTAACAAATGGATGCGAGCCTCCTCAAAAAGGATGGAGTCTTTGGCGCGTGCAGCCTGCATGATGGCGTCCTTGATGGCATAGAAATGGACCCTGCATATCACGTCCCTGGGGTAATTCAAGTTGGGGTTCTTGGGGCTCAAAGCCCTATGGACCCGGTCCAGTTCTATGGCAGCCTCTTTTTCTTTCAGGAGCAGTCCATTAAATATGGCGGTGACTACCGAGGCCAAGTCTTTGGTTTCCACTGTTTCAGGCAGGCCGCGGACGCGGATATTATTGCGCCTGGCCCTATTCTCCTGTTCGTCTTGAGACAGCATGAGTTGTTGGATCTGAGCAGTGTGATCGTTCAGTATGGCATCGTGAGCTTGTAGGGTAGAAACAGTTTCCTCCACGCTGTGTTCCACTTCTTCCAGCCTCTGTGTGACATCCCTGCGCAGCTCTGAGATCTCCTACTTGTAGGAGCGTTCCAGTCTCTGCACGTAGGCCTCAAAATCATGTTTGGTGGGCAAGGCCCTGATGTAGGCCTCCATGTCCCAGCTAGAGTATGAGCGACGGGAGTCAGGGGATCGGCTGCTGGAGTGGACCGAGCCTGCATCCGACTCTGGGGGAGAGACTGCCCTTTGTCTGGTCTTCATGGCGGAGGAAGAGCGCTGGGATGAGGTTCCCCTCGAGGCCTCGTGTGTCCCTGCGGAGCGGGCCACCGCCATCTTGGATGAGGGGGTGCCGTGCTGCCCCGGGGGTAATTTAGGGAAGAAACGATCAATTTCGCCGTCTCGACCTGGATCGGGATGATGGTGTGTCACCCCCTCCCTTGCGACCCATCACCGACCTGTCTGGTGTGTCCGTACGGTGATTACAGCCGTTTTCCAGGCAGAGTGTGCGGGAGCTCTTAGCACACACGTCCTATTCCTCCATGCGTCAAGCCAAGCCCCTCAACACAAATTTTAGACCGAAGTCCAGCTTTTATCCACACTGGAATAAGGGTAATTTCATCCCCACCTTCTATGAGGTGGTGATGGGTGAATTCAAGACGCTGTGCGGAAACAAAAGCAAGAAATACAATAAAGGCCACGAGGCCGGCTTAGAAGCACCCCTAATGAGCCTGAAGAAGAATTCTGAGATCATAATAAGGAAGGCAGACAAAGGGGGTGGTCTGGTCGTACAAGATAGAGACCAGTACCTCAAAGAGGCTTTTAGGCTAATAGGGGATACTAACACATACGAAAGGCTCCTATGGGATCCAACTACAAGTTACAACAATTACAACGATTGGTGCCTTATCTAATAAGGTTATCACCAAGAGTGAATTTCATTTCTTGTTTTCCAAACATCCAGTGGTGCTTCACTTCTACCACATTCCTAAGATCCATAAAGATTTAGAAAACCCGCCAGGTAGACCCATCATCGCTGGTATAGATAGTTTGACTAGTAACCTTAGGAGTTACATCGACCACTTCCTCCAAGGACTGGTCACCAATTTAGCATCATACATCAAAGACTCAGGCCATGCTCTAGAGATTCTAACCCCCTATAAATGGGAAAGTCAATATAGATGTCTCTCGCTTGACGTAGCATCTTTATATACGTCCATTCAGCATGAATATGGTCTGAGAGCGATTGAGCACTACCTGGGGAAAGCACACCTCTATAGTCCCCAACAGGCTCATTTTATTTATGAGTGTATCAAATTCACCTTGACTCACAACTACTTTTCCTTTATGGACTGCTTCTATAGGCAGGTGAGGGGTACAGCCATGGGGGCCAGGTTTGCTCCGAGCTATGCAAACCTGTTCATGGGTTATTGGGAACTGAAGTACATTTGGGCCGATAACCCCTCTGGGAAAAACCTGGTGTTATACTCTCGTTACATCGACAATATACTTATAATTTGGGATGGTACCGACAAAGATTTGGATGGATTTCTGTCACATTGTGCCAGAAACCCCTATGGCATTTCATTCACGCATGTAGTGGATGAGAACAACTTGGTCTTCCTGGATCTTGAACTAGGGGTGGATGAGAATGGAAGAATCTATTCAAAAACACATTTTAAACCAAGTGCGGGCAATTCTTACCTACATGCCCGCAGCCACCACCACCCGAGGTGGATCTAGAATGTGCCCTTCGGTCAATTCTGTAGGCCTCGTACACACGAGCGGACAGATTTGTTCAAATCTGTCCGTCCGACAGATTTGAACAAATCTGTCTGCTGGGATTTTGGTTTGCTCGCGTGTACACAGGAGCAAACCAAAATCCCCGCCAGCAGACGGCGCGCTGACGTGTCGGTGACGTGGCGGTGACGTTGACGCCGCCACGTCACCGCACCAGGAAGTAAAACACTTCCGCGCATGCGCCGAATCCATTCGGCAGCGGTGCGGCGGCGGTGCGGGACGACATGTCTGCTGGTAAGTGTACTAACCAGCAGACATGTCGGGCGAACACATTCCCACCTGATAGATTTCAAAGCATGCTTTGAAATCTGTCGGGTGGACAAATCTGTCCGCTAGCCCATACACACGATCGGAGATGTCTGCTGAAACGGTCCATCGGACCGTTTTCAGCGGACAAATTCGATTGTGTGTACGCGGCCTTAGGCTCAGACAGACTTGCACCCTGGAAAAAGACTACAAAGATCAAAGCCTTATACTAATGAATAAGTTCAAGGAGAAAGGCTACGGTAATGAACACATAAAGGAAGCCTACCAGAAGTATTTAAAAATGTACGAAGAGGCTGATACAGGAGAAAAGGAAGAAGGAAGAACTAAGTGTGCAAAAGATGAACTTCCACAAATAAGATTTTGCACTAGGTACAATAACAAAGTACCAACAATCCAAAAAATCTTTAAACAGAATTGGAAGATTCTAGAATTGGATCGTGTGCTGAACAAATGTTTACAGCCCCATCCCAATCTGATTTTCAGGAGGCCCAAAGACCTGAGGAGCATTATTGCTCCAAGTAGGGTAAAGAAAAAAGTAAAGACAAAGGGTTAAACAAGATTTGGACAACTATATTCGACCAAAAGGGCAGGTGTGGAGGGGGGAACTGTGGCAACTGTGCGCACATGTGTCAAAGAAAGAAAGAGGTGGTAGGAGTATATGGAATGAGGCACAAGATTAAACAATTCATCAATTGTGGCACCTCTTATGTTGTGTATGGTCTGATTTGCCCATGTGGGCTATTGTACATTGGTCGCACCTCTCGACCGATGAGAACTAGGATGACCAAACATAGAAGCAACATTACGACAGAGAAGGATAAGTGTTCGGTACCGAGACACTTCAATGAGTTCCATGATAGCAGTACAGACGGGCTCAAAGTGTTTGGCATAGAAGCTATGCCAAGCGACCTTGATAATGGTAAAAAATATCAGATCTTATGTAGGAGGGAAGCGTATTGGATTTTTACTTTAAAAACCAAGGCTCCGCTAGGCCTCAATGAAGAGATTAAGTTACACAATATAGTATAGATATGCCCGGTGGACATTTGTAAAATTAGCGGGGGCCCACTTTTACTTTAGTAGGGATTGAGTTGATGCCCTGGTGGGGTACACTATTAACCACTTAAGACCCGGACCAATACGCTGGTAAATGACCCAAGGTGTTTTTGCGATTCGGCACTGCGTCACTTTAACAGACAATTGCGCGGTCGTGCGACGTGGCTCCCAAACAAAATTTGCGTCCTTTTCTTCCCACAAATAGAGCTTTCTTTCGGTGGTATTTGATCGCCTCTGCGATTTTTATTTTTTGCGCTATAAACTAAAATAGAGCCACAATTTTGAAAAAAAACACAATTTTTTTACTTTTTGTTATAAAAAAAATCAAATAAACTAAATTTTAGTAAAACATTTAGGCCAAAATTAATTCAGCCACATGTCTTTAGTAAAAAAAAAATCGCAATAAAAAAAAATAGCTACCTAGCGGGAACAGCGACACTAATACAACGATCAGAAAAATCATCGCTTAGTGACGCTGGCAATAAGGAGTGAAAGGGTTAACTAGGGCGGTGATCAGGGGGTTAAAACTTTATTAGGGGGGGTGGGGGGGCTATCCTGAACCTAACACTAACTGTTTTTTACACTGCCTGTCACACTGACACTAAATGCAGTGATTAGATCACTGCATTCAGTGACACTGTGACAGGGGGGTGGGGGGTGGGGCGATCACAAGGGGTTAATATGCCTATGTGAGTGTGTGTCAGTGTTGTGTTGGTGCACACTTACTTGTGATGTCTTCTCTCATCAGCAGCGCTGGGAAACAGCGCTGCGATGAGAGATTACATCATTTCCTCCTTCCTGTGTAAACACAGGAGGAGGAACTGACACGATGGGAGCGCGCTCCCATTGGCTGGGAGCGATCGCGGGGGGGGGCGGAAATCACGGACATCCGCCCGCTCGTCGGCGATCGCTCCCAGAGGCAGGGGGACCCCCGAACCGCACGAAGGCGGGGACGTAAATTTACGCCCTTGTGCCTGTTCGAGCCATTCTGTGGCCGTATATGTGCGTGCGGGGGTCCTTAAGTGGTTAATCTTTTTTAATCTTTTTTAATCGATAGGTTATTCTACATTACACCAAGTAATACAGAGTGAAGGGCATCCCTATTAAGTAGGTTCAGTGGACGGTTGGGTTCCAATCTGTAGCGTAGGGCCCCCATATGGTAGTATAGATACACTGGGCAAGTAGACAGTGTTGTAACTCTATGATATATTCTAATTGTGTGGTTCTAAAGTGTGATATATATCGTTTTTTCTCTCTTCAGTCCCATGGGATTTGTCCCATTGGTTCCGTGTAAGGAGGGTTGGTATAATGTGGATGCTGGTGCATAGATACCAACCTTCTCAGACATATGTTATATTATGTGCAATAGTCCTCTATGGGCCAGATTCAGCAAGACTTGCGCTGGAGTATATCGGTATGCGCCGCGTAACTATAAAGATGCATCGTTAGCGCATATTTTTGCTTGTCGCATCCGTCGCGCCTATTGATTTGCCATGCAAATATGCAAATGACGGAGATTTCCCGATTTGCGAACGGATTAGCACCATACGCTGGCTACATGCGCCGCGCGTGTGTGGAACGGCTAGCGCAAAGTTATTTCTACAAATAGCTGCTTTATCTTTACTCCAGACGGCCACAGGTCAGCAGGAGAGGAGCTACAGCAGCAGCGTTACCGACGAAACTAGCAAGCTGAACAACCACATGTGCAAGGACAACACCTCTGTGTGCCAACATTCCAGGGGCAGTCGCGGTCCTAGCACTAGTACTGGGTCCCCCAGTACGGAGGAGGCAGGCACGTGAGAGGATATACCGCACGCGCATGAGCCTCTTTGGCATGGGGGATGAGGAGGTGTATCGCCTCTTCAGATTCAGCCCTGATGCAATACTTGAACTAACCACAACCCTGCAGGATGACATCACCAGCAAGACACACCTGGTGTCTGGGAGTGGTGGCCGACTCTGCCTCCCCTGGTCCCGGATGGCAGCAGTGTTTGCCTGGACGGCTGCAGTGAGGTGCCTTATATCACCCTGCACCTCCCCCAGACTGGTCACCACTGCAGTGCAGTTGCAGCTGACATCCTGCACTGCATTGGATATCTGGGCCACGGAGCACAGGTTGTCAGCCACTCTGTCCAGGTGCCCAACTATGTCCCCCATTTGCTGGGTCTGCCTGGCGTGATCCCTCGCCACCTGGTCCTGGACCAGATCAGACACCCCACTGGTCTTACGGGTGGCCTTCCTGGGGCCAGGAGATGGTTGTCCCCGGGAGGATGGAGTCGCCCTTGAGGGGCTTCCTAGGATGGGGGAGGGTATTACAGAGGGCCCTGCAGAAGAGGAGGACTCCTCCAAAAATAAAATAATGTCCTGCTCTGCCACAACAGGCTGCTCCTCAACCACCTCTGCAGGTGAGGTGTGGGCACTCTTCTCCTCCACCTCGGTCTCTTCACCACCCAGGGGCTTGGGCACAGGATGCCGTTGGGGGGGTGGGGTGGACTGGCCGCCAACAGATGATGGCCCAGCTCCGTCATCTGTGGATGACACAAAGCAGACACATGTTGGGTGGTCCCGCACACTTGGCACATGTACCCTCCCCCCCCACATGCAACACACCAAAAAGGGGGTAAAAATCACTTACCTGTCCTGAAGCCTTCCTCCATGGAGTCATATCCAGGGACCCCCTCCAACTGCTCCCTGTCCAGGCAGCAGGCGACCACCTCCTCCTCCGTGGTCAGGCTGACCGCACATGGGGGTCCACCACCCGTGCCCCTCTCATGCCTCCTGATGGTGGCCACCTTGCCACGGACCTTGCGCCGCAGGTCATTTTTTTTTTTTGTATATCGCCAGCAGTCCGGGTGGAGTACCCCAAAACATTCACCCTGCCAGCAATGGTCTCCAGAATGGCTTGCTTCCTATCCCGGCTGGTCTTCCGACTTTTTTTGCCGTGGAGGAAGTCATTAAAAGTCTCCATAGCGGAGATTATAACAGAGACCTCCTGGGAATTGAAATTAAGGTTTCTCCTCTCTTTGGGGGGAGCGGGAGCAGCCATCTCTTTGCAAAAGTAACTTCCCTGGGGTGGGGGGAAACGGAAATACTTTTGCACCGGAATGGTGCTTCCGCTGGCGCTTTTATACGTGCAACGGAACACATTGCGCTGACGTTTCCCGTGAAGTGGTGCCGACGGAAGTTGTGAGCATGCGCACAGGGGGGCGAGTGGAGCCTCACTCACTGCGCATGCTCCGTGGATGATGCGCTGAACGTAAGCCTCTGCGCTGGGCTCCGCCCATCATTTACATATGATCACACCCACTTCCACTTGCGTCGGGTTACGTCAGCGCATTTCCGTTACTGCGGCGCAAAGTAACGGACAGGCGCTTGGTGAATACTGTACTTCACTCGCTAGTTTGCGTCAGCGCAGCGTATATGCGATGCGATACGCTGGCGAAAATATGCGCGCATCTACCTGAATCTGGCCCTATATGTGTCTTTGCTATATATATCTATATACACTCTTGTATAACTGCTCGGCGCGATATTACTACTAATAATACCAGTGTATTGCATTTTAGGATACTTTTCTAGGATGCTTTTAATTATACAGATTGGACTATTAATGGTTTTTTATATGCCTTTTACATATTGTTTTTATTAATTGTTTTATATTGCTTTTTATATAGTTTTTATACTGCTTATACACTGCTTTTATCATCTATATGAGATGTATATTAATTTTGGGTTATAGATCTACTATCTGTCTCCCATTGGGTATACATACATATATGTGTAGGTGTGCGTATGTGGCGCAGGGTACATGGCCATTTTTGCTTAGTCCTACATATTTGGGTGGTTAGATTCGCCCCCTGTAGTCATGTATATAATCCAACATGACCCTCAGTGCTCCATTCGCTGCTTCCTAGCTGGTCCCAAACCGGAAGCGGCGGGTGGAAAGCAAACACCCGCACTTCCTGTATCTGGAGAGCCTAATACAGTGGATATGCGCGCGCACATCCGCGTGAATGTGCGAGCGCGGCAAAATCGGAAGTGCGGGGTGGAACCCAGGAGGGCCCCGCACTTCCTATTTAAAGGTGGCGTGCGCTCCAGCGTGTACGGGCGCTGGTGTAGGACATCCGAGACATCAGTAGAGCGGCGGTGAATGGACTAGATGCAGGCCATCCCCCGGGCACAGGACGCTGACAGGTAGGGATTACTGTGATGTCTGTGCTTTCATACTACACACATTTATCTCTGTGTCCTGGAGCGGCCTAATGGGTTCTGGCTAGGGTCTTGGTACACTGGCCAGTTTATAGTGACACTGCCTATTGGCATATAGAGACAGGGACTCCAGAGATCCCACTATATTATACTATACTATAATACATAGATCTCCCTGGCACGGTCTGTCCCTCCGCACTGGTGTTACCTCCTTTGGGCAAAGAGTGGGATAGGCGGAGCCCCACAGGAGAGGCAGGACTCGTCAGCCAGTGGCCAATAGCGTTGGCTTTTGCTGCGCCTCTACATACACATGCACGTATAAAGGATGACATGCAGGAAGAGAGAGCTATCACGGACCACCTAGGCTTTGAGGAAGGGGGTACGCCCCAGAAACGCGTCAGCAATGTTGATGTCAAGGGTTTGACTGGCAGGTACCATGAGGTCCAGTCTCAGCTGTTTTAAAAAGCGCTTACTTCTGATTTTTTTGTGAGTAGGACCATTGCTTTTTTATCTTGTTTATTAAAACTTTTTAGCTAGGGTAGGGAAAGGCTTCTGCTGCTCTCAGGGACTGATTTAGATAGGATTGTGCTGCTTCAGAAATCGAATTACAATACTCAGCGATCTACATAGCATTAGCTACTGTAGGGAAAGTTTCCTGATGTTCTTATAGGGAGAGAATTAGATAGGAGTCTGTCCTACTTCACAAATCTAATTGCAACTACACTGCATATTTTCCTGTCAGATACTCTGCATTATATAATTTAGGGTGAAGGTTCCTGATTGTGCTTATAGGCAGAGAAATATATAGGAGTCAGACCTACTTCACAAACCTAATTGCAGCTGCACTGCATATGTTGCAGTCAGATACTCTGCATATATGCACCAGCATTGCATATGTTCCTGTCAGATACTCTGCATATTGCACCAGCATTGCATATGTTCCTGTCAGATACTCTGCATATTGAACCAGCATTGCATATGTTCCTGTGACATACTCTGCATATTACTCCAGCACTACATATGTTCCTGTGAGATACTCTGCATATTGCACCAGCAACGCATATGTTCCTGTGAGATACTCTGTATACTGCACCAGCAATGCATATGTTCCTGTGAGATACTATGCATATTGCACCAGCACTACATATGTTCCTGTCAGATACTCTGCATATTGCACCAGCACTGCATATGTTCCTGTGAGATACTCTGCATATTGCACCAGCACTGCATAGGTTCTCATTACATACTCTGCATTAGCTACTGTAGGGAAAGGTTCCTGGTTGTGCTTTAGGGAGAGAATTTGTTAGGAGTCAGTCCTACTTCACAAATCTAATTGCACCAGAATAGTGTCCCATCATTGGTATCATTGGCAGGAATAGTGTCCCATCATTTGTGTCAGTGGGAGAAATAGTGCCCCATCATTGGTATCATTGGCAGGAATAGTGTCCCATCATTTGTGTCAGTGGGAGAAATAGTGCCCCATCATTGGTATCATTGGGAGGAATAGTGTCCCATCATTAGTGTCAGTGTGAGAAATAGTGCCGCATCATTGGTATCAGTGGGAGGAATAGTGTCCCATCATTTGTGTCAGTGGGATAAATAGTGCCCCATCATGGTATCATTGGGAGGAATAGTGTCCCATCATTTGTGTCAGTGGGAGAAATAGTGCCACATCATTGGTATCAGTGGGAGGAATAGTGTCCAATCATTGGTATCAGTGGGAGGAATAGTGTCCCATCATTGGGGAAGGTTCCTGCTTGTCAAGATTGTTTTTGTATTTTATGTTATTTTAAGTTATTTCCCTATCCAATTTGATTGCAGAGTACCTGCCATGCTCTTACCAACATCTTGCTGCCATTTGCAGCCCTCTAGCCCTTTCCCTTAGTTTTTTAGAGACATTTTAGTAGTGTTGAGCGGAATACGCCATCTTCGATTTCGCGATATTTCACGAATATATAGAAGAATATTCATGAAATATTCGTTAATATCGAATATTCGTGATATTTTAAACATTTTTGCGAAATTTCGCTAATGCGAATGCGAAATTGATTGCGAAATTCTCGTCCGCGCATGTGCGCGAACAACACGCGAAAACGGAGATAATTTCCTGGATTACTAAACTAATATGCACTAAACACTAAGGCCTCGTACACACGAGGGGATATGTCCGCTGAAAACGGTCCGATGGACCGTTTCAGCAGACATCTCCGCTCGTGTGTATGGGCTAGCGGACAGATTTCTCCACCCGACAGATTTCAAAGCATGCTTTGAAATCTATCCGGTGGGAATCTGTCCGCCCGACATGTCTGCTGGTTAGTACACTTACCAGCAGACATGTCGTCCCCCACCGCCGCCGCGCCGCCGCCGAGCTGCCGCCGCCGCATGGATTCGGCGCATGCGCGGAAGTGTTTTACTTCCTGGTGCGGTGACGTGGCGGTGACGTGGCGGCGTCAACGTCACCGCCGCGTCACCGCCACGTCACCGCGCCGTCCGGCGGCGGGGAATTTGATCCGATGGTGTGTACACGCCATCGGATCAAACTCCTGATCGGACATATCCGATCCGTGTGTTTACGAGGCCTAACTCTACTTACACAAACTTATATGACTAAACTAAAGCTAAATGTTTTTTTTTTTTTTTTTTTTTACACGGACTCACTGACTGACAAGGACAAAGACGAGGACTACAAATAATAAACTAATATGCACTAAACACTAAGGCCTCGTACGCAATTAATTTGTTCAAATCGGTCGGACCGACCGATTTGAACAAATCTGTCTGTTTGGATTTTGGTTTGCTCGCGTGTACACACGAGCAAACCAAAATCCCCGCCAGCAGACAGCGCGCTGACGTGTCGGTGACGTGGCGGTGACGTTGACGCCGCCACGTCACCGCACCAGGAAGTAAAACACTTCCGCGCATGCGTCGAAACCATTCGGTGCGTGTGCGAGAAGACATGTCTGCTGGTTAGCGTACTAACCAGCAGACATGTCGGGCGGACGGGTTCCCAGCCGACGGATTGGTAAGCATGCTTTCCAATCTGTCGGGTGGCCAAATCCGTCTGCTCGCCCGTACACACGATCGAATCTGTCTGCTGGGACGGTCTAGCAGACTGTTTCCAGCAGACAGATTTGATCGTGTGTACGAGGCCTAACTCTACTTACACAAACTTATATGACTAAAGCTAATTTTTTTTTTTATACACAAAACACAGAGACTAAACACACACTAAACTAAGCTACCTTAATGAAATGTACACTTACACTAACTACACATAAATCTATCTAACACTAAGCTACACTAACCTGGACAAAACAACACAAATCTGAGCTTTTAGAAAAGCTGTTGGGTCTTTTGCTTTGAAAAAAGCATTTGGTTTTAGAAGCAGGAAACTCAGAACTGAAAGCACTATAGGAAGCACAATGCTAAGCTCTAAGATCGCAATACACAGGAAAAACGCACAGAAACACTCCACTCTCTCTAGCCACCTTGTGAATCTGCACTGAAATACTGCTGGGAGTGATCTTATATAATGGTCGTGCAGGCAGGTTCCTATTGGTTGCTATGGAGGTTGCTAACCTCTGACAACTGTGGTAGGAGAACTCTGATTGGCTCTGATGCAAAAGAAGGGCAGAGAAAGTATTTGTGAATATTCGTAATACGAATATTCGCACTGCGAATATTCGGCAACATAAAAGGATCGCCTCAGCTACTCGGCCCAGGGTCTCTAATCATACCAGCAATGCTTTTAGACGTCGATGGAGATCACTAGGATGTGATCTGTTTTAAAAATAAATGTGAAAAAATATGAATATTCGCAATAGCGAATATTCACCGCGATATTCGAGTTATTCGCGAATACTCGAATATGCAATATTCGTAACGAATATTCGCAATGCGAATATTCTTGAGCAACACTACATTTTCGTAGTCAAAAATTTGGGTGCCCATTGACTTCAATGGGGTTTGAGTCAAGTTCGGGTCCCGAACCCGGACTTTTTTCCGAAGTTCGGCCGAACCCGCCGAACACGAACATCCAGGTGTCCGCTCAACTCTAGCGGCTATTAATCGGAATGTGTTCGATTTTTTTTAACATATAAACACTAAGGGGCTGATTTACCAAGCCTGTGCGCCAAGACTCATGGTGCACAAGCAGGAGTAAACCTGTTTTTGAGATTTACAAAAGAAACACGCTGCCAGTGCAGCGTGTTTCCTCATTTACTAAAGTGCCTAATGCGCCCAGGAGAGGGCGCACAGCACGTCAGTACAGAGCTGGCGTGCGGCATTTAGTAATGTAAACATCGGGGATTCGGGCGGGAGTTTATGAGGGGAGGGAGGGGGGTGAAGCAGGGGAAGTGTAGTGACATGTGTTTGAACGTGTGTGGCGGGCCGATTTGAAAGGGAAAGTGACTTTTGGTACCCGATCCCCGTGCCCTTGCAAAGTACGCTAGAACCTCGGAAGGTTCATTTGCATACTGGGCATGCGCAGAGGGATAAATCGGGGCTTTGCGTGCGCCTCTTCAGTACGCCGGGAAAATCTTGGTAAATACCAAGCGGCGTAGCAGTGTTTGCACTGCCTGGAGCGGCGCACGGCAAGCTCCGAGCTGTTCTCGGGCTGCGCCGACACTAAAGGGGAACTCCGCGCCAAATTTCAAATTTGAAACCGGCGCGGCTTCCCCCCCAGGGGCACAATAGGCTCTTCGGCTTGGTCCGGAACGTGAGGGGTTAACCCACGCCAAAATCGGCGTGGGGTTCCCCCCCAGATCCGTACCAAGCCCTCATCCCAGGCATGCAGTCTGGCCGGACAGGAATAGGGTTGGGGACGAGCGAGCACCCCCCCCCCTCCTGAGCCGTGCCAGACCACATGCCCTCGACATGGGGGAGTGTGTGCTTTGGGGTAGGGGGGCGCTGCCCCCCCACCCCAAAGCACTCTTGTCCCCATGTCGATCAGGACAAGAGCCTCTTCCCGACAACCCTAGCCATTGGTTGTCGGGGTATGCGGGCGGGAGCCAATCAGAATCTGGGAGCCCCCTTTAATAAGGTGGCCCCCAGATTTCGGGCCCCCACCCTATGTGAATGAGTATGGGGTACATCGTACCCCTACCCATTCACCTGGTTTTAACTTTGAGGGTCTTCTGCCGCCGCCCCCTTCAAATTTTTCGGCCTGGACGGGGGTCGCACATCCCATCCAGGACTTGGACGTGGCGGGCTTCTCGTCGCTGTTTTCTGCCGCTGCCCCCTTCACCACGAAGCTCCGTGCTTGTTTGATGAGGGCAGCGGGCTTCCGACGTCTTCTACCGGGGCGAGGGTCGTACATCCCACCCCGGATTTCTTCGCCGGCTTCTGCCCTGGCTCCTCCCGGGGCCAGGGCTTCTTTTGCCGTCTTCCGCCGGAGGGCGCCACTCTCCGGGCTTCTCGTCGTTGTCTTCCGCCGCGGGGGCCAGGCCTTCTTCTTTGCCGCCCCCTTCGAATTTTTCGGCCTGGACGGGGGTCGCACATCCCATCCAGGACTTGGACGTGGCGGGCTTCTCGTCGCTCTCTTCTGCCGCTGCCCCCTTCACCACGAAGCTCCGTGCTTGTTTGATGAGGGCAGCGGGCTTCCGACGTCTTCTACCGGAGCGAGGGTCGTACATCCCACTCCGGATTTCGTCGCCGGCTTCTGCCTGGCTCCAGGATTAGCCAGGTCTTGTCGTCGCTGTCTTCCGCCGCGGGGTGACACTCGCGGGCTTCTTCTTCCATTCGATGTTGACACGGCGAGGTCCGGCGCTGAAATGCCTTCTGAGCGGCGGGCAAGGACTTATATTGGCATAGGGCGTGGGCGTGGTTATGCCAACATGTGACCTTAACCCATGTGACAGTGATGTGATGTGACGTGATGTGATGTGATGTTCCAGATCAAATCTAAGAGCCTGTTGTGCACCTGAAGGGGGACCCCCACGCCGTTTTTTTTTATAATTTGGGGTGGAGTTCCCCTTTATCCCGGTCCTGTCAGGGGGGGGAATGCCTGCTCGTCTGTCCCTACAATGTATGAACAGCGATCTGTCATTTCCCCTACACAGTCCCACCCCCTTTACAGTTAGAACACACCCAGGTAACATATTCAACCCCTTCCGCGCCCCTAGTGTTAACCCCTTCCCTGCCAGTGTCATTTTTATAGTAAGCAATGCATTTCTATACCATTGCTCGCTACAAAAATGCCAAATCTCACAAAAATGTGTCCGCCACAATGTCGCAGTAGCCAGAAAAAACAATGATAGCCACCATTACTAGTAAAACAAAAAATTATTCCAAAAAAACCCATAAGACCAACCCCTACTTAGAACTTTTGCCCAAACCAATCAAACGCTTATTGTGATTTTTTGCAAACAAAAATATGTCCAAGAATACTTATCGGCCTAAACTGAGGGCAAACATTTTTAGAATATATTTTGGGGGAGATTTATTATAGCAAACAGTAAAAAATATGTTTTTTTATTTACCAAATTGTCGCTATATTTTTGGGTCAAGCAAAAATAAGAAAAAACGCAGAGGTGATCAAATACCACCAACAAAAAAAAAAAGGGGGGGGGGGATGGGATGAGGACGCCAAATTTGTTTGGGGGCCACGTCGCACAACCACGCAATTGTCAGTCAAAATGACGCAGTGTTGAAATGCAAAAAATGGCCCCGTCAGTGACCAGTAATATGCTCTGGGGCTCAAGTGGTTACAAATTAAGAATACACTAAAGTTAGCCCAATTTATGGCCATAATGTGAAAGATGATGTTACACCGAGTAAATAGATACCCAACATGTTACACTTTAATATTGCACACACTCATGGAATGGGGCCAAACTTCAGTACTTGAAAATACCCATAGGCAACGCTTTTTTATGTGTTTCAGGTTACCAGTTTAGATTTACAGAGGAGGTCTAGTGCTAAAAGTATTGCTCTCGCTCTAACGTACGCTATGATACCTCACATGTGGCGTTTGAACGGGGGTTCAATATGTGGGCGGGGCTTAGACATTTAAGGCCCGCCCACATATGGAAACATTCTTCAAACCACACATGTGAGGTATCATAGCGTGCGTAACAGCAAGAGGAATATTTTTAGCACTAGACCTCATCTGTAAATCTAAACTGGTAACCGGAAACAATAAAAATGCTGCTTGTTCGCTTCTGACTGCGAGCTACTAGGGACAGGGGCGTTTAAATTATTACTATTTAGGTTTGTTACGTAAAAATTCTATAAGACCTCCCGTTCAGCTTGTAAAGCATCACTTCAGGGGGACCCAAAAAAAATTAAACACCTCTAATGCTTTCATCCGCCATTGCAGATTTGATTCTGGTACTGCATTTCGAGTGAACTGGGCATGCTCCAACACTTAGAAAAAGAAGTTGGAAGTTTCATCCTGAAAATGACTTGCATCTTTCTGAGCATGCTCAGAAAGCTGTTTTTTTGGCTTAGTAATTTAAGGACATCCTTAACAGGTGTAAGCAGTTACAAGTGCACACAAACTAGAGGCTGACATTTCTTCATGTGTTTCCAATTGGTTCATTAGCACACATGTTATAAAAAGCGTGGATACTGCACGTGTCAGCTGCCCCTCAGAGGGGGCAGACTTGCTGGCTGGAAGTAATGGCGGAGTGAAACAGAGATGTTTTGGAGCAAGTTTTGTATTTTTTGATGTTTTCTCTGCTACATAATTTTGCTAAATGTTTCTCAAGATGTTAATGACTAATGTTTTAATCCTGTGGGTCTATCCTGTTATTTCAAAAGCATGATTTATTTTCCAATGACTGTGAAATAAACGTTGGTCTTTTTTGTTTTTAGGTGTTTTTATATATTTTTGGTGTGTTTTATTTGTAATTTTTTGTTTTGCTTTCCTTGTTTTGTGGACCAATAAAATTACTTTCAAATTTTGAAGTTTGTTTTGTGTTATTTTTTTCATGCTATGGATTTCAACCGCTGCAGCTGAACTAGTTTGGGCCTAAACCATCAAGTGTGATTTGTCTCTAAGCTCTTTCCTGGTGTGTATGCATGAAATGTTTAGTCACCAGAAAAGGAAGGACAAAGCGGTAAGTATTGTTTCCTAGAACTGATGTCCAGACTGACTTTTTAAAGCACATGTGCAAGATGTAGGAAAAGCTGCAAACATGGCCTGTTGGAGGGAGGGGGGGGGGGGGTGGTGTATTGGTGGACAGGCTTGAAGTGCTGATTTACAGCGCTGTGCTTGAAACTAGCACAAGACAATCCTATTCTAATTGTGGGTTGTTTGAGGGAAGCCAATTGAGTGTTAGAACCCCTGCTAGTGTTTTTAGGTTGGGCTTTGTGTCCCTTTTCCTAAAATTGGCTTCACTTCCTGTCACACAGCTGAACAGGAAGTGAGGTTAAAACCCTACCAATGGCCTTTTCTTCGGGGCACAGGTCAATCTAACTAGTGTCACTATTAAGCAAATTGCACTGCAGTGTACACCCCAAATGATTAGTTATTTTGGGGTTTAGTAAAGGCAAAGCCGCTCTGCAGTAGAAGCGTAGGCAATGAAAATCAGAAGGGAAGCACTGATGGTTTTTACTTCCAATCCCGCCAAGTTTTGAGTTTTCTTCCTTGCTTGTCCACTTGTAGTGCAAAGTGGATTTGCCTTTAGTAAATGGACCCCAAAGTCCAAGATTCCTACTAATTTGGGGTGTACACAGCAAAATGCAATTTCCAAAATGGGAAACTATTTATATTGATCTGTGTGTCCCCAACAAAACATTACTCAGGTGTTTCCCTCACTTCCTGTTTGGCTGTGTGGCAGGAAGTGAATGAATTAAGTAGAAAGTGACAACATTTGTGAGGTGTCTTTACCCTATCAGGGGTGCAGGCATCCCCAAAACAAACAAGAAAATAGTTGATTTAACATTGGGTGGTGTTTGTGGGGGTCCCTAACACACATTCATACAAATTAGCAACGCTGGATCCTGGCCTATTGGCATGGTTATATTTTCTTAAGCCTCTCAATAAAATGATCTGAAATTTGGGGTTAAACTGGAACTATAATCATCACTTTTATTTTTTGGATTTCTTTCATTTTGGATAGAGTTGGGGGGGGGGGGGGGGGGGTTAGAAGCTCTGTCAGTTTATTTTGTATTATCCCTGTCTGTTTGGGGAGATTGGCCTTCACTTCCTGGCCCATAGCCAAACAGGAAGTGATCGAAAAACTAGGCAAATTAAGGGCCCCCCCAGGTCCCCCCCCACAGAACTTGTGTGTGTCCCCTGAAAATTCCTGGGTGGGTCATAAAAAAACAGGGTGTGGCCTTGACAGGAAGGGTGGGTCATTTTTCTATTAGGGGGTGCCAAAATTTGGTCAGGCCTAGGGCAGCACCAAACCTAAATATCCTACTGCATATTAGGGCTTATTTAGACCGGATCAAATTTACAGCATGTTTTTAGATCGTGGGAGGAAACCCGCACAGGGAGAACATGCAAACTCCAGGCAGATAGTGTCACGGGCGGGATTCGAACCAGCAACCCTTTTGCTGCTAGGTGAACATGCTACACACTACGCTACTGTGCTGAACGAACATGATCGCAGCTGAAAGCATGAGATGTTTTTTTTTTTTTACAATTCCATGCTTTCCAGCCTGGAGGACAGATGTGGGGTCTAATTGACCCCGCCTTTCTCTATAAAGAGTACCTGTCACACACTAGTCCTATTACAAGGGATGTTTACATTCCTTGTAATATGAAGAAAAGTGAAAAATTATACAAAAAAAGGGACAAACAAGTGCAAAAATTAAAAAATAAAATAAAAAAGGAATTTAAATGCTCCTGTCCCTAGTAGCTCGCACTCAGAAGCGAACACGCATGCAAGTCCCACCCACATATGTAAACATCCTTCAAACCCCACATGTGAGGTATCATAGCGTGCGTTAGAGTGAGAGCAATAATTTTAGCACTAGACCTCCTCTGTAACTCAAAAGTGGTAACCTGAGAAAAAAAGTCAAGCGTTGCCTATGGAGATTTTTAATAACGAAGTTTAGCGCCATTCCATGAGTGTGCGCAATATGAAAGCGTGACAAGTTAGGTATCTATTTACTCGGTGTAACATGATCTTTTACCTTATCCCTAAAAATTGGGCTAGCTTTACTGCTTTCTTATTTTGTCATTCATGAAACAGGTTTTTTTTTTTGAAAGCCAAAAAAAACAAAAAACGTTAGAAAATTTTTGGCGCAAATACTGTTGGAAATGTGTCCGAAAAAATGGCCCCCACTTTATTCCCTAGGGTGTTTGTTAATAAAATATATATAATGTTTGGGGGTCCTGAGTAATTTTCAAGGAAGAAAATATAATTGTTACATGAAGGAGAGAAGTGCCAGAATAGGCGCGGTATGGAAGTGGTTAAAGTGCACCAATAAAAGTGAAAAATTCCTTGAAATTTCGTACCATGGGGGGGGGGGCAATTAGGGCCGCCATCAGGAATTATGGGGCCCCTTACACAGCTTCAGGCATGGGCCCCCTGGAGCAGAGAATAGGGGGGGGTGGTGCCGCCTGATATTAAGAAGGGGGGGGGGCTGCCGCAATTTGATAAGCGGGGGGTTCCTTTACTAAAAAATACATATAGAAAAATATATATTAAAAAGGGTGGTAGCCATCCGGGGGCCCTGGGGACCTCTGGGCCCTTTAATAAAAATAAACCTCTGGGCCCTTTAATGAAAAATAAATTACAATATCTATATATAAATATATATATAAAATAATAAAAAAGGGGGTTGCCTTGGGAGCTCTGGGCCCTTTATAAAAAAATAACTACCAAAAATCTAAAAAAAAATAACATGGGGTGGGAGCTGCGGTGGCTCAACGTGAATGGCACTGCGCTGACAAGCCGTTCACCTCTGCAGCCAAGGGTTCGGATCCTGGTCTCGGCTACATGTGAATTGAGTTTGGTGGTGTCAGCCCGGCTCCCGATGGGTGTGCTATGCAAGGTACGCCTGTGCTTAGTACGCCCACCCCCCCCCCAAAAAAACAAACACCACACTTGTACGCACTTTGGCCATGAGTACCTCTACCATTTCACGAGTAAAAAAAAGTGTCAGTGTAAAAAAAGACAAGAGCCGGTTTTTGACAAGTCCTTTATTATCTTCTTTTCTTCTTTCCTTCGGGCTTCTTCCTCCATCTTCTTCTTCCTCTGCTTCTGTCTTGGGTCTTCTATTCCCGCATCTTGCCCGGCGTGTTCTTCCATCTTCTTCCGCTGTCCTTCTCGTCCGCATCTTCTTCTCCTTCTTCTTCTTCGCCGGAGGCGCCGCTTCCAATTGAAATCCCCGCTGTCTGCCGGACCACGCCCCCCCCTCTGACGCCACGGGCAAGCTCTTAGGAGTGTGCTGCCAGTGCGTCAGAGGGGGGCGTGGTCACAAGTCAGAGGGCGGGCAATTCAATTTGAAGCTTGTGCGCGGCTTTTTCTTTGCCAGAGTCGCCGCTTCCAATTGAATTGCCCGCTTTCTGGAACATGTGACCACGCCCCCCTCTGACGCACAGGCACCACACGGGGACTTTCCTAAGAGCTTGTCCGTGGCGTCAGAGGGGGGGGCGTGGTCCGGCAGACAGCGGGGATTTTAATTGGAAGCGGCCGCTCCGGCGAAGAAGAAGAAGGAGAAGAAGATGCGGACGAGAAGGACAGCGGAAGAAGATGGAAGAACACGCCGGGCAAGATGCGGGAATAGAAGACCCAAGACAGAAGCAGAGGAAGAAGAAGGAGGAGGAAGAAGAAACCCGAAGGAAAGAAGAAAGAAGATAATAAAGGACTTGTCAAAAACCGGCTCTTGTCGTTTTTAACCCTTCACATTTTTTTTACTCGTGAAATGGTAGAGGTACAAGGTACCCCATTACCATTTCACACAGGGGGGGGGCCGGGATCTGGGGGGCCCCTTTGTTAAAGGGGTCTTCCAGATTTCGATAAGCCTCCTGCCCGCAGACCCCCACAACCACCGGGCAAGGGTTGTGGGGAAGAGACCCTTGTCCTCATCAACATGGGGACAAGGTGTTTTGGGGGGCACCCCAAAACACCCTCCCAATGTTGAGGGCATGTGGCCTGGTGCGGTTCAGGAGAGGGGGGGGGCCGCGCTCTGTCCCCCCCTCTTTTCTGCGGCCGGCCAGGTCAACGTGCTCGGATAAGGGGTCTGGTGTGGATTTTAGGGGGCACTTTACGCCATTTTTTTTTTAAATTTGGGGTGGAGTTCCCCTTAAATTCCACACCAGACCTGAAGGGTCTGGTTATGGATATTTGGGGGGAACCGCACGTCATTTTTTTTTAAAATTGACGGCGGGGTTCCCCTTAATATCCATACCAGACCTAAAGGGTCTGGTTATTGAATTTGGGGGGACCCCCACGCTTTTTTTTTTCCTTTTTTTAATGAATGAATTCTCCTGCAATTGCCGGGAGCCGACAATTCATTATAGCCGCGAGTCAGTTTTAAATGGCTTTTTTTTTTTTTCAGAATGTCATTTTGTGCAAAGACATATTTCTAACCACATGAAAAGTGCGCTTTATTCACCTGCTGGCATTCCCCCCCCCCCCCCCATGGTACGAAATTTAAAATAATTATTCAAATGACGTGGGGGTCCCCCCAAATTCAATAACCAGACCCTTTAGGTCTGGTATGGATATTAAGGGGAACCCCGCCGTCAATTTAAAAAAAAAATGACGTGGGGTTCCCCCCACATATCCATAACCAGACCCTTCAGGTCTGGTGTGGAATTTAAGGGGAACTCCACCCCAAATAAAAAAAAAAATGGCGTGGAGTCCCCCCTAAAATCCACACCAGACCCCTTATCCGAGCACGTTGACCTGGCCGGCCGCAGAAAAGAGGGGGGGACAGAGCGCGGCCCCCCCCCTCTCCTGAACCGCACCAGGCCACATGCCCTCAACATTGGGAGGGTGTTTTGGGGTGCCCCCCAAAGCACCTTGTCCCCATGTTGATGAGGACAAGGGTCTCTTCCCCACAACCCTTGCCCGGTGGTTGTGGGGGTCTGTGGGCAGGAGGCTTATCGAAATCTGGAAGACCCCTTTAACAAAGGGGCCCCCCAGATCCCGACCCCCCCCCTGTGTGAAATGGTAATAGGGTACCTTGTACCTCTACCATTTCACGAGTAAAAAAAAGTGTCAGTGTAAAAAAAGACAAGAGCCGGTTTTTGACAAGTCCTTTATTATCTTCTTTTCTTCTTTCCTTCGGGTTTCTTCTTCCTCCATCTTCTTCTTCCTTTGCTTCTGTCTTGGGTCTTCTATTGGGTCTTGCCCGGCGTGTTCTTCCATCTTCTTCCGCTGTCCTTCTCGTCCGCATCTTCTTCTCCTTCTTCTTCGCCGGAGCGGCCGCTTCCAATTGAAATCCCCGCTGTCTGCCGGACCACGCCCCCCCCTCTGACGCCACGGGCAAGCTCTTAGGAAAGTCCCCGTGTGGTGCCTGTGCGTCAGAGGGGGGCGTGGTCACATGTTCCAGAAAGCGGGCAATTCAATTGGAAGCTGCGACTCTGGCAAAGAAAAAGCCGCGCACAAGCTTCAAATCTGACTTGTGACCACGCCCCCCTCTGACGCACTTGCAGCACACTCCTAAGAGCTTGCCCGTGGCGTCAGAGGGGGGGCGTGGTCCGGCAGACAGCGGGGATTTCAATTGGAAGCGGCGCCTCCGGCGAAAACCAAGAAGGAGAAGAAGATGCGGACGAGAAGGACAGCGGGAGGAACAGAAGATGGAAGAACACGCCGGGCAAGATGCGGGAATAGAAGACCCAAGACAGAAGCAGAGGAAGAAGAAGGAGGAGGAAGAAGAAACCCGAAGGAAAGAAGAAAGAAGATAATAAAGGACTTGTCAAAAACCGGCTCTTGTCGTTTTTAACCCTTTACATTTTTTTTACTCGTGAAATGGTAGAGGTACAAAGTACCCCATTACCATTTCACACAGGGGGGGGGCCGGGATCTGGGGGGCCCCTTTGTTAAAGGGGTCTTCCAGATTTCGATAAGCCTCCTGCCCGCAGACCCCCACAACCACCGGGCAAGGGTTGTGGGGAAGAGACCCTTGTCCTCATCAACATGGGGACAAGGTGTTTTGGGGGGCACCCCAAAACACCCTCCCAATGTTGAGGGCATGTGGCCTGGTGCGGTTCAGGAGAGGGGGGGGGCCGCACTCTGTCCCCCCCTCTTTTCTGCGGCCGGCCAGGTCAACGTGCTCGGATAAGGGGTCTGGTGTGGATTTTAGGGGGGACTCCACGCCATTTTTTTTTACATTTGGAGTGGAGTTCCCCTTAAATTCCACACCAGACCCGAAGGGTCTGGTTATGGATATTTGGGGGGAACGCCACGTCATTTTTTTTTTTTAATTGACGGCGGGGTTCCCCTTAATATCCATACCAGACCTAAAGGGTCTGGTTATTGAATTTGGGGGGACCCCCACGCTTTTTTTTTGGTGTTTTTAATGAATGAATTCTCCTGCAATTGCCGGGAGCCGACAATTCATTATTGCCGCGAGTCAGTTTTAAATGGCTTTTTTCCTTTGAAAAATGACATTTTGTGCAGAGACAGTTCTAACCACGGGAAACATGCGCTTTTTCACATGCTGACATTAGAGACCCCCATAGTACGAAATTTAAAGGAAAATTACACTTTTATTGTTGCACTTTTAGCATTATTAAAATCACTGCTCCCGAAAAAACGGCCGTTTTAAAAAATAAAATAAGCATTGGTACATGTCCCCTGGGGCAGGACTGAGGTCCCCAAACACTTTTTAGGACAAAACTTGCAGATTAGCCTTTAAAATTCACAATTAAGATTTCCCCCATAGACTTATACAGGGAGTTCGGCGGCGGCTTTACTTATCAATCACATCGCGCTGCTGCTGCCGCCGGTTCATGCGCCTAATTAGGGCTTCATCCAGCGCACCTATTAAGGCATGTACCGGCGCAGCGCAGCTTCATTAGTAAATCAGCCCCTAAGCCAGTTAAGCAGTAATCACATTTAGATGTCATATATACATGCATATACTTTTAATCATATAACAACCTTTAAGAACATACAGTGGGTGACCGCGATATTGTGTCAATCTCGTTCCCTTTCTCAGCGAGATTAACCACCTACGAGCCCCATCGCGGTGCTCTCCCTCTAAAATATAGCAATATAAAAAGGCTTCAAAACTCTGCTGTAAATATGTAACATTTTTCGGTCCTGAGCCTCAAAAAAAAAGACACTTATTTGTTTATTCCAGAAAAAAATATGTTCTCTCCCTCTGGTATTGCTTCTTAGCAAAACTGCTTGCAAATCTTTGTAACATTTGTGGCTGATGTCTTTGAAATATCACAGTCTTATTGTTATTTCTTGGGAAAAAAAGAATCATGTCTCCCTCTTTCGATGCTGTCCAAGTCCCTAAACAAAATGCATAGCTCCAGCCTCTGTGCCATATACTTGGCTGTTGTCTCTTAAACATGGCTGTTTATTTTGTTCAGTTTGGCAAAAAAAAAAAACAGTTGTCTTTGTAAAAACTAGCTAATGTTACTGATGCTGTCCCTGAGAATTGTAATGTTCTGAAAAACCATGAATACCCCAAGCAAGTTAATTAAAGCAACTGAATATGTATATGTTGCTACCTTATAATTTATTTTTGCTTTGATATTCAGTATGTTCAGGGAACTGCCCAGCTCCCCATGAACTTTGTTTGGCAATCCCTTGCCCATTAGCCTAGTAAATGGGTACTACTTATTTCTATCATCTACCGTTCAATGATTTTAAGGTTCACATTCGGTGTTCAGACTTGTATGATGTTTAGCAAACCCGTATCAAACCAAACCCAAGTAATCTCAGCTCATCGCTAATTGTTAGTGTAACTTAACACTGCCAGATTTTTGCAAATTAAAATTGTTATTCTTATTTTAGCCATTTAAAATAATTGTGTAACTAAAGTCCCAAATTATACTATATTTTTTAAAGTATTAGGACACCTGCCTTTACACGCAAATACACTTTAATGGCATCCCAGTCTTAGCCCATAAGGTTCAATATTAAGTTGGCCCACCCTTTACAGCTATAACAGCTTGAAAAATGTCTGCAAAGACTGTCCACAAGGTTTAGGAGTGTGTCTATGAGAAAGTTTGACCACTCTTTCAGAGGCGCAATTGTGAGGTCGGGCATTGAGGTTGGATGGGAAGGCCTGGCTGGCAGTCTCTACTCTACTTCATCCCAAATATGTGCTATCAGGTTGAGGTCAGGACAGTGTGCAGGTCAGTCAAGTTCCTCCACTCCAAACTTGCTCATCCATGTCTTTATGGATCTGTGATATATAGATATCACAGTGCCATTCTGATGTTATCTTTATATTAATAAAATCTTCGAAAAGTAGACAGTCTCCTGATATGTTGGAAAATTGCCCAAATCAAATTCAGTTGGAACATAAATACTAGCACTCTGCAAGCACTGATAAATACTAGCAGCAAGCAGTAAATGACATATAGCGATATAAATAATCCATTGGGTTTATAATAAGCAGCTTCTAGGTTCAACTCCAGTGGGAAATCATTAACTAAATATATTGTGGCTGTCTTTCTCCTTTAGTAGAAAGGTTGAATATTTCAGACTCTGACAAGGGAATTGATCTTAGAAAGAATACCACTGGAAATCAGGAAACTATTACACAAAGCATATAAAACAAGCGACTTCAAGGCTAAAGCATTGACAAGCTTGACGAGCTTTAGATTTTAATGATAACAATTATAAAACAAAATAAGCTGGATTTACCACATCTATATTAATAAGGCATAACACAATCAGAATATTACACTAGCTCTAAAGGAGGTGAAATTATAATACTTCATTATAGGATCTATAGTTAATGACAGCGCCAGACCATGGTTAGTTGGTACTTAAGGCAAAAAGGGCAACTGCATAAATGCAGGTATAAAATGGAGTATGTAAACTGTTTGTGCAGCTACTGTATATTTAAAGATTTTTTTTTTTTTTTTTTTTTTGGAACAATAATTTTTATTAATTATTTCAGAAACACATACAGAGGAAAACACATTGAACAGGTGCGTTCAGTATATTAAACATATAATAGAACACAATTATAAGTCACGGACTTAGTTCTAATGAATCAGGCAGTCGACAGTGAGAGAGAAGCTTCACTGGTATTCTTAACAATGTATAACCAAGGTTGATTTTCGCACCCCGGGTGCCCCATAGGGAACACACTGCACCTGGGGGGACCAACCTATTCTTTATAGTCAACAATATCTACATGTGTCAATGTTCCACATATCCTGTAAAAAAAACATTGAACATTGACCGGTAGCCACAACCATGTGAATGCCTCAATGTGTAACCAACAACAAAAGAGAAATAGAAGAAAAAGAAAACCAAGATAGAAAATATAGAGGAAAGAAAAAAAAGAAAAGGAAAAAGAAAAGAAAAAGAAGAAGAAACTCGGATGCAACTGTTTATTTAATGCTCCAGGACTTACAAGTTTGTCAAATTGTTCCTATACCAGTCCCTCCAAGGTCCCCAAGGGGAGTTCCCCGCAATGTACCTGCCTTGAGACGCCTCGAACATGCCTTCATATGTAATATAGAGATCAGTGGTCCTCACCACATTTGAAAGTGTAGGGATTTCCACCTTTCTCCACCTTCTCATTAGTTCTAACCTAGCGCTCAGTAGAACATGGGACACAACTGGTCTATGGGCCACAGGAAACGCATCTATACCCAATGACACAAGCGCCAGCCCCGCATTGAAAACAGTTCTTGGAATCTGGTGAGTGGTCATCTGCCTCAAGATATCAAAAATCCTCACCCAATAGATTTTCAGTTTGGGGCAGCTCCATAGAATATGGAGCAGAGAGCCCCTATTCCCACAATGCCTCCAACACAACGGAGAGGCAGATTTGTCAAACCCTGCCAGTCTTGTGGGGGTCATATATCATCGCAATAGTATCTTTTGAAATAGTTCCCATAGATTTGCACTTCTGGTGGCTGCATAGGTTGAAGCCACAGCGCATCTCCACTGATCTGGTGTGTATCGGCTATCTATGTCTAGTTCCCAAGTCCTTATAGAGGGTGTTTTGGTAAAAACAGTTTTCTGTCCAAAGAAATTATAAAAAAGAGAAATACCCTTAATAGAAGTGTTGGAGTTGGTCAAGTAGAGAAACACCCTCCATGGAACATCTACCTTCATCTCGAAAGGGGAAACTAATAGGTGCGACACCCTCATGTACGTAAAGTAATCCTTAGGGCCCATTAAAAACTCAATCTGGAGAGAGCGAAAGGATTTAACGGCAGGGCCTACGCATAAGTCCGCTATAGTGGAAACACCTTGTGATTCCCACTCTGTCATGTTCAGGTCTGATAGGAATAAGTGCAGGCATTTAATGGGAAGATAAATAGGTTTGGTCTTAACATCATCAATGGGCTCCTCCCAGAACTTTTTCCAAGTTTGGAGTGCTGCAATTATAGTGGGCGAGAGATCGCTCGGAAATTTCTCCAAGTTGTCACTAGCCAGTAGTAGGTACCAAATTTAGGGCACTGAAATGATTCCAGCTCTTGCCACCTGGAGGTTAGCTACCCTGGAAACCAATGTTTCAATTGTGCTAAAATAGCCGCTGAGTAGTAATCTTTAAGAAGGACATGGCCGACCCCTCCAGACATTCGAGACTTCAATAATTTTTCGAAGGCACAGCGAGCCCTCCGACCTTGCCAGAGGTACCCGTTCACTAAGGATTGGGCTTTAAGGAAAAACCTACTAGGGACCGGTATAGGAAGACATCTAAACAGATATAGAAATTGCGGCAGTACCATCATTTTCAAGGCCGCTAATCGGCCAGACCAAGTTGATTCTCTCCAAGACAAGTCCTTCAGAACGCCAGCAAGGCCGACCAAGAAGGAATCATAATTGGCCTTCACTAGGTCTTTCACATGTGCGGTCAAAGTAACACCCAAATACTTAATGCCCTCCGTACTCCATATGTAAGGATATTGGGCCTTAAGTTTCTCGCTCGTATTAACATCAATGCCAATTCCCAAGATAAATGATTTCCTGTCGTTGACCTTATAATAAGAAACTGCATTGAACAGCTGTAGTACCTCATACATTGCCGCCAGGGAGGAGCCCACCTCAGTCAATATTATTATAATGTCGTCTGCGAAGAGACTGATTGTATGCATGTGCTTTCCCACTGGAAAACCATGTATACCAGGATGTGTTCTGATGCAAATGGCCAATGGCTCCATTAGCAAATTGAATATTAGGGGGGATAGGGGGCACCCCTGTCTCATACCATTAGTGATAGAGAAGGGGGTGGAGAGAACTCCAGACATGTAGACCCGTGCTGAGGGTTGAGTATATGATGCCAGGATTGCAGACATAATGTCACCAGAGAACCCAAAGGACGTCAACACTTTGGGCAAATAAGTCCAGTGTATCCGATCAAAGGACTTCTCTGCATCCAACGAAAGGAGCAGAGAAGGCCTTTGCTGCGCCCGCGCCAAATGGACAATATTAACCATTCGACAGGTAGCGTCCGACGTTTGTCTGTTCTTGGTGAAACCCGTCTGGTCTGGGTGTATTATTGTAGGTAAAACGTCCATTAGGCGCTTTGCTATTAGCTTGGCGTAGATTTTAAGATCGATGTTCAGCAAGGAAATTGGATGAAAATTTGGCGGCGAGGTGGGATCCTTCCCCGGCTTAGGCAGAGCTACAATCAGAGCTTCCAACATATCGGTCGGGAAAGAGGCAGAGGCAGCCACAGATTGAAATATTTGCAGCAGGAAGGGGGACAATACAGCTTTAAAGGACTTGTAGTATTCGGCACTAAATCCGTCAGGGCCTGGAGATTTATTCGCAGGGAGCGAGTCAATCACCGTTAGGATTTCGTCAGTAGTGAATGGTCAATTTAAGGAATACAGTTGGTCTGAAGATAAACGGGGATGGACAATTTACTCAAAAATTGGTCTATAATCTCAGGGGTAGGTTGGACAACTGAGGAGTCGTCTTTCAAGTTGTATAAGGAACCGTAATACTCACTAAATGCATCTGCAATTTTTGGGGGTGAAACTCTTTTTGATTAGATTTGTGACGGACTATGTATGGGATTTTGAGTTTATACCTATGACCTTTAATAGTTTGGGCCAGCAATTTGCCTGCCTTGTTCCCAGTGGAATAATATGTCATCTTAGGCTTTTTTGAATATTTTTCGAATTTCTCAAGAAGGAGTAACCTAAGGCTATGTCTAAGTTTGGTTAGTTGACTAGAAAGATCTGGGGACGATGATTGCTTGTTCAACAGCTCCAAGCTAGAGATTTGTTCCATCAACTCAGTGACTTGCCTCTGCCTCTTTAGTCTAGCCCCAGCTTGTATACACAATCCCCTCATGTACGCCTCCACAATACAAATGGGCTTTGCACCGAACCCTCACTGTCACTGAAAAAAATAATCAAACGAGTGTTTAGTGCAGACCGCACTTCTCGCTGTTGTAACAAAAAAGTATTAATCTTCCAGACCCCGCTACGCTGGGCAGGGACAGAGATCTCAATAGACAAAACAATGGATGCATGATCAGACCAGGTAATGTCGTTAATGGCCACTGACCTAGTCTTGAGCAAAACCTGTTGATCAACTAGAAATAAATCCTTGTATAAGTTCGGTGTGCGGAAGAGAAATAGGTAAAGTCCTTCTAGTTTGCATGGAAACATCGCCAGGCGTCTTAAACATTTTGTTTGTGGAGATGGGGAAGTAAAGACTGTTGTTGGCGATTTGAAAGTGAAGTGGAGTCGCTGAGAGGGTCGGGAGTGACATTGAAATCTCCACACAGCACAAGTAGGCCTATGCGGCGTTTGTTTACTTTGCTCAGTAGTTTGTTAAAGAAGTGAATTTGGTGTTTGTTTGGTGCATACACAGTTACTATCGTATAGGTGACAGAGTCGAGGTCGCAAATCAAAATCAGATACCTTCCCAGGGGATGCACGACTTGGGTGTGTAGAGTAAAATACACCGTGTCTCGAATAGCAATTAGGACACCTTTAGTCTTAGGCCTCGTACACACGATCAAATCTGTCCGCTGGAAACGGTCCGCTGGACCGTTTCAGCAGACAGATTCGATCGTGTGTACGGCTGAGCAGACAGATTTGTCCACGCGACAGATTTCAAAGCATGCTTTGAAATCTATCGGGTGGGAATCTGTCCGCCCGACATGTCTGCTGGTTAGTACACTTACCAGCAGACATGTCGTCCCGCACCGCACCGCTGCCGCCGCACCGCTGCCGCCGCACCGCTGGCGCCGCACCGCCGCCGCACCACCGCCGCCGCACCACCGCCGCACCGCCGCCGAATGGATTTGGCGCATGCGCGGAAGTGTTTTACTTCCTGGTGCGGTGACGTGGCGGCGTCAACGTCACCGCCACGTCACCGACACGTCAGCGCGCCGTCTGCTGGTGGGGATTTTGGTTTGCTCATGTATTCACGCGAGCAAACCAAAATCCCAGCAGACAGAATTGTTCAAATCTGTCGGACGGACAGATTTGAACAAATCTGTCTTCTCGTGTGTACGAGGCCTTAGAGTCTGCATTGGCCGTGAACACACGAGGAAAGTTCCTATGGGAACATTTAACTGCCGCTTTAGTGCTGAAATGCGTTTCCTGAGCGCATATAATGTCGCAATTATGCAACAGTGCCTCTCCCCACATCGACTTCCACTTAACTGGGTGATTAAGTCCCTTAGTGTTATTAGATATTATTTTAAGGGGCATAGTGAAGGAGTAACAAAATTGCTTGTGATGGGGAGCAGGGAGACCATGCGCCCCGCAGGGTTCGCACCTTCCTGGACAGTATACAGGTAGGCCGTGTAATGAAGCACAGAGTATACGGGATGTCAGAGTATTCACTGTTAGTAGACTTAACCATATTCACCCAGGCTGGAGTTTCCGATGGCAGCACAGGAACTGGCAGGGCACTCAGCAATTTCACAGCATAGAAATTAATCATTTGCAGTCGGCTGCATCCAAGACAAAAACGATAGAAGCAGAGCAGAAAAACGTGAACGTAACCAAATAAAAATAGAGTACAACAAAGCAAAAACAAACAACAAAAAAGTACCGTGCTGCGACTAAAGCAACACTCATGGAGAGTCACTTGTCTCTGGTGACAGCTAATCGCTGCAACTTGAAATTGGGGGTCAAGTTCCATGGCTGGATTACTGGCTCCCAGCTTAGAAATTCAAGTAGAGAAAAAAAAAAAAGAAAATACCATCCCTGCTTGTTTATGAATGGGACGTGGCATTTTTGGCTGTGACTTGCTTCCATTCGAGATCTACCCGGTATGGTGTGCTGGTCATACCTTGTGTATCATCCGCAGCTGGAAGGATACCCCATTCACTAAGAAGGTCCAGGCCTTTTTCCAGGGAGGTCACCGTGTAGGATCAGTTGTCTTTTGTGATGGAGAGTTTAGACGGGTAACCCCAGCAATAAACTATATCATGGTTGCGAAGAATTTTAGTCACCGAATTTAGAGCCCTTCTCCTTTGTAGAGTAAATTGAGATAAATCTGCGTAAAATTGCAAACCTTGGTACTTTGAGGGTATCAGATCTGGCTTACGCATGGTTGCCATCAATTGTTCCTTCACGTGGAAGAAATGTAGCCTGAGTATTACGTCACGGGGTACTTGTTCAGATAGGTATGATGGTTTTGGCAACCGGTGAACCCTGTCAACCGTGACATCCAAGTCAGTGAGGCTTGGGACAAGATCCTTAAACATGTTAGTGACATAAAGACCCAGATCTGGTTGTTGTACAGATTCAGGAATCCCCCTTATTTTCATATTATTTTTCCTAGATCTGTCCTCTATGTCTGCAAGCTTTGCCTTAATCCACTCTGTGTCAGTCTCTCTCTCCTCATTTGCGTCCACTAGAGCATTGATTGTCGTGGCATACTCCCCCATCTTTGTTTCAATGTGGGTCACCCTGCTTCCCATCTCCTGAACGTCCTCAGCTAATCGGTGCATACAAGTCGCCATATCAGACTGTAGGGTACTCCTTAATGATACCAACATGTCCTTCAGGACTGTATCCAGCACAGGCTGATTTAGTGTGGGGAACGTTTCAATAGAGTCAGGCAGGTCCCTAGTATCCTCCCCGGACTCAGAGGCCTGGCTTGCCGTCGGGCTCCCAGCCATGCTCAGTCCTCGGCCTTCAAGCCTGGGCCTGGATTTCGCTGGGCTACAGGAGGAGGGGGTCGGAGGGAGAGAATCGCCGGCAGTGTGTGATGTCCTGCACTGGGGTTTATTACCTTTCCCAGTCGGCTTCAGTGTGGCGGCCGCGTGCGGAGAGGAGTAGGCCCCGTCGCCATCTTGGCTGGTGTTCCCGTAGGACGGTGAAAAAAAATCAGTCAATCACTGCGGTTTGCGATCCTTCTGCTGCTTACCAGGCATGTCGGGTGTTCGACAATGCCCAGGGTCCCTCTTGGAAGGCAAAAGTGGTGTTTGGATGGTCGCTTTGTGCCGCTGCAATCTCTAGCTGTACGGAGCTCCGGGCTCAGACGTCCATCGGCTTCCGCGCCAAGCCACGCCCCTAAGATTTTGTATTTTAATCCTAAACTACTGTATTGTTAATAAATACATTATTTTCCCATAGTGGTATTTCTGTTGCTACAAAAGACCTACTTATTTATTTTTACTTTTACACGTGCTCGTATGTTCATTAAACAGGATATTGCATATACAGTACTGTTGGGTAACTAAGGGCTCCCTTATAGCCAGTTGGTATCAGGTTTTGTATTATACATCAGGAAGTTAATACTTATGCTGTGACAGTAATTGACCAATAGCAAACGGTTTCTAGTTTATTGAAAGTTAAAGTGCTTATTGTCAATGTGTGTTCAAACTTTTAGGACTCTATTGTGTTTTAATACACACATTACAACATGCTAACATGAACTGCATGTGAATCACACATAAATGCACAGCAAGTTCCTGTTCAATTCCTAGTGTAAACCAACCCTTAATAATGTGTGTATCCCTTTGTTCAGTCTGTCTGCCTTGTTTACTAAGACCACAATGTGAAAATAAACAGGCTTATGATCAATAAGTATCTCCTAGTCAAAGATTGACTGCTCGTATAGGTTTTAGAAGAATGACAAGAACATACTAATTTCTGTAACAGAACATATCCTTTGGGCAGGGCCGCCATCAGGGGGGTACAGGCAGTACACATGTAAGATGGGAACCCCCTAAAAAAAAAATATATATATATACATTATATTATTTTTATATATTTTTATTTTATTTTTTTAGGGGTCTGGAGGTCCCCAGGAGCCCGGAGATCCCCAGGGCCCTAGATGACAACCCCTCTTTTTTTATAAAAAAAAAAAATATTTTTTATAATTTTTTTTTTTTTATCAATAATAGTTTAATTCAGAAGGTTTCAATACACGTATACATGTAGGATCATTCACGTAAGCAACATCTAGTGGAATGGCCAGTACTCTATTTGACAATCTCCAAAGCTCTATCTGACCAGTTATGCGCCCTCTCACGAGATCAGGATACCTCCTCCCGGCGGTGCCAAAGCTCTTTTTATAAATTGTATTATTTATTTTTATTATATATATATATATATATATATATATATATATATATATATTGTGACAGGAAGTCAGGTAAATCTGTGTGTGTTGTCCCAGATGGAAGATACTTTCCTGCCTTGTGTAGACAATACACCAATTACTTGGGCGTCGGCTGTAGAAATGGCCAGAGAGGTTTGGGGAGTTAGAAGCCTTCAGCTGTTCAAAATGAAGCAATTAAAGCCCCCTATAAATAAAGCCTAAGGATAACGACTGATTGCTGCATCCTGGGGGCTTTGTGAAGTGAAGGAGCAGACACAAGCACTTCTGAAGAGGTGAGGTGCTGATGGATATTTCTGTGTGAGATATCAGAGACTTTTTGTGTTGTTTTCTGCTGAAGGACCAGCAGTGTCTGCCCAGCAGTGTCTGCCCAGCAGTAGGCTGTGCCAGACTCCATAGGTAGGTTCCTGTGTTGGGAAGGTAGACGCCCCAAGTAGCAAGGGTTTATTTTATGTTTTGTTTTGTTTATGCTGTTTTGATGCTGGCACGTGTATCCCGCAAGATGGAAAAATAAACCATATCATTTGTTTTCAGTCATCCTCAAGTGCCTATTTGTACAGTTCAGCGTGTAGTGAACCCATACAGGGGGTCACACACACCCGCTACCGAGTTAATCCCTCACACATGGTGGAGAATGCAAGCACTTAAAGTAAACCCAAAATGGAGGAGATGCTGAAACAGCTGAATATAGCAAATGCAGCTCAACAACAGGCTCACCGAGAGAGCCTTGCAGCTCAACAACGGGTTCACCAAGATAGCCTTGCAGCTCAACAAAGGGTGCACCAAGAGAGCATGGCAGCTCACCGAGAGAGCCTTGCAGCTAATCAACAGGTTCACCAAGAGAGAATGGCAGGTTGGGAAAGGAAACACCAGCAGCAAATGGAGATCATCGCAAAACTATTTGAGAGAACAGAGGAAAAGGATAGCAAGCCCTCTCTGATTGAGAATCCAGAGGATCATAATGCTATAGAGGTTACCATGTCTGTTGTTGAAATGGAATCATCACCAGAGTGTAGTACTTCACCAGAGGAATAAGAAGTGGAGCCAGAGGAGTGCGCCCTGGCAGAGCCTGAAACTCCCGAAATAAAGGAGCTGCCATTAGTAGTAGAAGAGTCTGTAGAGCCTGTGGAAACCAATGTTGTGAATGGCGTTCCAGAGGTCAAACCAGACGAGATCAAACCAGAAGAGAAAGACCCTCATGTGCAAGAAGGTGCTGAGGAGGTCCCGGCTGTCCCCGCAGTAGCAGCTCCTATGAAGCTGAATCAACGGTCTGACAGTTCTGCTAAATACAGTAAAGAACCATTAGCAAATACTTTGAAGAAATTTGATGATCCAGCTACCAACGCTGTCACCTTGGATCTGGAACCCAACAAGTTTAAAGGCAAGATTTTGGATTGCTCCAGATCTTTTTGCAAAGCCAAATTGCTGCATTACCATATGAAGTATTTCCCGTGCGTTGACAAGTCAGAGCAGGATCAGAGTCCTGTCACGAGGCATATGCAGACAAGAGGCCCTTTAGCTCACGAAAAGGCCAGTCAGCAAAGCTCAAAGAGAAGATGCACCACAAACAGTTCAAATTCCTACCGACCGTCCCTAAAAGACAAAAGCAAGGAGAATTTAATCCAGAAGTCTCATCGCAAGCCAGACAAGCTGTCTGAAAGTGTTAAAGAAAAAGTAAAGTTCAAAGATTTCTTGAGTCTGAAGTCAAAGAAAAAGAAGAAGAAAAAGAAAGCAAAGTCAGAGCTGTCTGGTAGGGAAGAGAACATAAAGGTTTCTAAGGAGCTCTCACCAAAAAAATTACAACCTTCAAAGCTCAACAGTGATTATAAGTCCCCGTGTTCCGGTAAAAGCAGCGATCATGGATGCCGTCCATATACAAGACTAAGTGATGAGGAGACGCTCAGCGATTCTTGCATGGAAAGCTTACTTTGGAGTGATGAGGATTACAACGAAGAGATCGTTGTCACGCATGCTCAGGGTTTTCTAAATGTTGGCCGCAACAAGTACAGCTCTGCCAAGCAAAGACTTGTGATGGACAGTATGGATGAGTTACTAGGACTCTGCTCTGGAAAATGTGTCTGTCAAGATGATGGTCCAAATCAAGAATCTTTTAGTTGTACAAAGGCTCATGCTGAAAATGAGAAAAGTGACCTAATGAATGAAGCAGTTGCTCTCTGTGCCGGTTCTTTCACCAACAGAGAAAATTAAGGAAATGAGGCCGGGTTTGAGGATTTCCATCTTCTACCATGTGATGATTCTGACAGCGAAAAGTTTGCAGAAGTTGAAAGTGGTACAGAAGATGAAGAGGAGGAAGTGAAGGTGGCAGTAAAGAAAGAGCCGATCATGTCACTGCTGGATGTCCTGGAGAAGGATGACGCCCTGCAGGATAAGACGTCTGCTGTGCTGGCGGGGGGCGATTCCGAAGAGTGCTCCTACCCCTTGGGTTATGTGAAGAGACAAGCGCTGTACGCCTGCAGTACCTGCACCCTGGATAAAGAGGAGCCTACCGGGATATGTCTGGCCTGTACATACAAGTGTCATGAAGGCCACGACCTGTTTGAGCTCTACACCAAGAGGAAATTTTGCTGCGATTGTGGAAATGCCAAATTTAAACAGCGGGAGTGCAAGTTATATCCGGATAAAGAGAAGAAAAACCTGGCTAATAATTACAAGGACAATTTCTTTGGCATCTACTGCACATGTAAGAGACCGTACCCCGATCCTGAGGATGAGACCCCAGATGAGATGGTGTGCCAGAGCTGTATGGATCACTGTTCATTTCTTTGGGGCTACTCTGCCAAGTTAGGAGTTCCTGGTGTCACCAAGATTACCAAAGCAGAAACAGAACATGAAGATGTTAAAGTTGATGATTGTCCTACGGAAGCAGCCAACCCTCATAATGGACTAACAATAAATAATGAAGAATGTGTGGAGGATAACGACGATGAGGAGGAGGCAATTCTTAGAAAGCTAAATCTGAAGGACTTTATGGAAAATTAAGCTGAACTTTCTGGAAGTGATGTTGAAAGTGGCTGAAGAGCAGGAAGTAGGGGTTTGCACATCTTCAGTTCTCAGTCAGTTTCTTGATGGAAATACAGCTGAAAAACGTAATTCTGACACTGCACTAAATGATGTAGAAAAAGTGTGTCCAATATCCACTGAGCCTTGTGAATGTAGTAAGGCAGGTGATATTCATGGCTTTCCCATAATTGATGATCAGCAGAGCAGGGTCATTGAGGAATCTGAATTGCAAGAAATATGCACCCAGACTGAAGCTATTTTTGCCTCTGTGAATTATTTGCATGTTGAAGAGCAGTGTGTTAATTTTTATGTTAATGAAATCGGATTTGAATATAAAGGTAATGTCACATCCTGTAAAACCCAGTCTTTAGAAAGGGTTCTGTCAGAGCAAGTAACGCAGGATCATACTTTGGACTTGACTACCAAGAGTCCTCGGGAAGTAAAATCTATTTTTCAAAGTGTAGAATCTGTAAAGGCAGGTGAGCCCTCTGAACGTTGTGAAACCTCAATCACTGAAGTGGTCAGAGAGGCTAAATGTACTAATTTATTGGATGCTTTTTCCAAATGTCTTGAAAGGAATGAAGAATATGAGAATTTGTGTCCAATAGTCGATGGTTTCAAAGAAACAAATGCTAAAACATTTTTGGGAGACTATGAGGCAAAGATAGTTGAACAACTAGCCATAAATATAATTTCAAAAGTGATTGTATCTGCTAGACAAGAAATTTTGTCTAGCTCAGTTAATGATGTGTCCGATTAGCAGTCGTCAAGTTTTTGGTGAGAATAGGGGTGTGCGAATAAGTGATGCACAGAGTAAGCAGTTGCTTCAAGAAAGTGAAGAGGATTCCGTTTCCGCCTAGTACATCGGTTTATCAGAGGTCTTCTGTGTCAGACTTTAGTCCAGTTCATAGAAGAACAGATTGTTTTGGGTGTCACCTTGCTTTGGAGGATTCCAGTCTTGGTGTGTTTGCATCTGAAGAGGGCATCCAAATGGATGATCCATTGCAGAGCACAGTGTTGTCAGCTCTTGGTGTTGGTTATGACTCGCTGAGTTCTTCAGGGATTGAGCTATCGAGGGAAACCTTTGTGTCCATTGAAAAACCAATTAAGGTTTTGCATGGTTTACAACTGAAAATGAGTATATTACAGAGCAAGAAACACCCTCTTATGTACCTCAGCCGAAATTTGCAGACCAATAGGAGAACAAATAGGTGGTTCCTGGCCCTTCAGGAATTTAGTTTTGCCGTAACGCATCGCCCCAGTGTTAAAATGGGGAATGCAGATGGTTTGTCCCGAGCGCATGCGTGCCTGGCAACCTGTGTCCCAACCCTAGGGTTGAAACAAGAGGGGGGGGGGGGTATGTGACAGGAAGTCAGGTAAATCAGGTAAGTGTGTTGTCCCAGATGAAAGATACTTTCCTGCCTTGTGTAGACAATACACAAATTACTATTTTGCGTCAGCTGTAGAAATGGCCAGAGAGGTTTGGGGAGTTAGATGCCTTCAGCTGTTCAAAATGAAGCAATTAAAGCCCCCTATAAATAAAGCCTAAGGATAACGACTGATTGCTGCATCCCGCGGGCTTTGTGAAGTGAAGGAGCAGACACAAGCACTTCTGAAGAGGTGAGGTGCTGATGGATATTTCTGTGTGAGGAATATCAGAGACTTTTTGTGTTGTTTTCTGCTGTATGAACAGCAGTGTCTGCCCTGCAGTAGGCTGTGCCAGACTCCATAGGTAGGTTCCTGTGTTAGGAAGGTAGACGCCCCAAGTGGCAAGGGTTTATTTTATGTTTTGTTTTGTTTATGCTGTTTTGATGCTGGCACGTGTATCCCGCAAGATGGAAAAATAAACCATATCATTTGATTTTAGTCATCCTTAAGTGCCTTTTTGTACAGTTCAGCGTGTAGTGAACCCATCCAGGGGGTCACACACACCCGCTACCGAGTTAATCCCTCACAATATATATATAATTCTTATTGTTATTAACCACTTAAGGACCGCCTACTGCACATTTACGTCGGCAGAATGGCACGGCTGGGCACATCAACGTATATATACGTTGATTTTAGTACCCAGCCGTGGGTCCGAAGCTCCAGGACCGGGACCGCGGGATTCGCGGACCCGATCGCCGCTGCAGTGCGGCGATCCGTCCCTGGAGCGGAAGAACGGGGAGAGCCGTGTGTACACACGGCTTCCCCGTGCTTCTCTGTGGCCGTAGCATCGATCGTGTCATCCCTGTAATAGGGGGACGCGATCGATGAAGTCACACCTACAGCCACACCCCCTACAGTTGTAAACACAACACATAGGTCACACATCCCCTACAGTGCCACCTGTGGTTAACTCCCAAACTGCAACTGTCATTTCCACAGTAAACAATGCAATTTAAATGCATTTTTTGCTGTGAAAATGACAATTGTCCCAAAAATGTGTCAAAATTGTCCGAAGTGTCCGCCATATTGTCGCAGTCATGAAAAAAATCGCTGATCGCCGCTATTAGTAGTAAAAAAAAAAAATTTATAAAAATGCAATAAAACTATCCCTTATTTTGTAAACGCTATAAATTTTGCGAAAACCAACCGATAAACGCTTATTGCGATTTTTTTTACCAAAAATACGTAGAAGAATATGTATCGGCCTAAACTGAGGAAAAAAATGTTTTTTTATTATATATTTTTGGGGGATATTTATTATAGCAAAAAGTAAAAAATATTGCATTTTTTTTTAAATTGTCGCTCTATTTTTGTTTATAGCGCAAAAAATAAAAACCGCAGAGGTGATCAAATACCACCAAAAGAAAGCTCTATTTGTGGGGAAAAAAGGACGCCAATTTTGTTTGGGAGCCACGTCGCACGACCGCGCAATTGTCAGTTAAAACGACGCAGTGCCGAATCGCAAAAAGGGGCAAGGTCCTTTACCTGCATTTTGGTCCGGGTCTTAAGTGGTTAAAGGGCCCAGAAGTCCCCATGGCCCCCCGGATGACAACCCTCCTTTTTTATATATATATATATATATATTTTTTATATATATATATATATATATATATATATATATATATATATATTAAAGGGCTCAGAGGCCACCAGGCACCCCCCCTTTTTTATATAAATGTTTATTTCTTTTTTATTAAAGGGCCCAGAGGTTTATTTTTATTAAAGGGCCCAGAGGTCCCGAAAGGAAACCCCCCTTTTTTTGTAATTTCTTAAAAAAAAAGAATATTAAAGGGCCCAGAGGTCCCCGGATGGCAACCACTATTTAAAAAAAAAAAATGTTTTTTCTTTTTATTAAAGGGCCCAGAGCTACCCCCTTTATATATATATATATATATATATATATATATATATATATATATATATATATATATATATACTGTATATATATATATATATATATATATATATATTTTTTTTTTCTTTATTTCTTCTTTTTTAAGTAAAGGGCCCCCCCACTACTCAATTTGCAGCAGCCCCCCCCCCCCCGCTTCTCAATTTCAGGCAGCAGCACCCCCCGGTTCTTCTCTGCTCCAGGGGGCCCATGACTGAAGCTGTGTAAGAGGCCCCATAATTCCTGATGGCGGCCCTGCCTTTGGGCTTTTCAGTTGAAGACAGTTTGAATGGATGCTTGATCAGACACTTCTAAGGACATAATCTGCTGCAGATAGAAGAAAAGTTTAGTACCTGATGATGCCTAAGAAAGTCTGGATTAGGCAGTACAACCTTTTGAATCCCTGTTTCAGACAGAGCACCAAGGGAACCTAAATGTCAAGGAAAATGATAACAGAAGTTGTTGAAAGAATTAATGGAAACTGTTTAATAGGGATGAGCCGAACACCCCCCCAGTCAGTTTGCACCAGAACCCGCGAACCGACCGAACGTTTGTGCGAACATTTCGAACCCCATTGACGTCTATGGGACTCGAACGTTTGAGTTCAAAAGTGCTCATTTTAAATCCCAATGTACAAGTTATTGTCTGAAAACAGGTTTGAGGACCCGGGTCTTGCCCCAGGGAACATGTATCAAAGGAAAAAAAAGTTTTAAAAACGGTCATTTTTTCTGGAGCAGCGATTTTAATGATGTTTAAAGTGAAAAAAAATGAAAAATTCCTTTAAATATCGGCACCTGCTGGGTGTCTATAGTATGCCTGTGAGGTGGTACCTGTTTAGACAAAATGACATTAATACTGCTTGCGGCTTTAATGTAATGTTTGGTCCCTGCAATATGGATGAAAATCACTGAAAAAAATAGCCCACTCCCACTAGGTCATTACAAGACCCCTTGGCCCTATATACTTTGAACAGCAGTATACAAGCAGTGCAAACAAGACAAGGACTGTAGGCTTGTTAAGTAGAATCTGAACCATGTCATACTTTGCTGCTGCATATTGCACAATTTCCTAAAGAGACACTCAACAAACTACATGACACTTGTGCCTGATGTTCCAGTGGTGACCCGTGAGGCTGGCAATACAGGCTTGGCCCCCCAAAGCGCATGTGCTGTGCGGCAAAAATATGTCAATTATATTAGGGGTAGGGGGGCCATTCCAATGCCAGATCTAGGCTGAATAAATTATTTTTTGGGGAAAGGAAAATTCTAGAAAAAAGGGGGTTGCCACCCGAGGCCCCCTTTGAACAAATTATGTAAAGAACTCCTGTACTCTGAAGGCCTCCATTATTTCTGCAAGCCAAAATTAAGCAAAAAAAGCTAATGTCAGTCAAGCCTCTACAACTAAGCTTTCTCCCCATATCTAACCCACAAACACATCCACTGATCATAAAGCCCAAAATCAAGTTACGTATCGTCCTAGTACACAGTCGTTTCTTTCACCTTCTTCCACAGACTGTGAACTACGTTTTCACTCACGCGGTATCCCTTTATGCACTGCGCATGCGAGAAGCTCCCCCCGCCCCTGACGATCGTTCTAGTACTTTGATTGATTGATTTAATGGATTTATAGTGCGCCAAATACTGACCCGTCAGGGCAGTGTCTAATGCCGCGTACACACGATCACTTTATGTGATGAAAAAAAAAAATGTTTTCTGTGAAGTAAAAAACGACGTTTTTGAAACTTCAATTTTCAAAGACCATCGTTTTTTCACAATGCTCTAGCAAAGCGAGGTTACGTTCACCACTCTTTTCCATTGAAGCTCACTTCATAACTAGCTTCTGGGCATGTGCGGGTTGAAAAACGTCGTTTTAAAGATGTTTTTTGCTACACACAGTGATTTTTTGGTGAAACAAAAAACGACGTTTTGAAAAACGACACAAAAAATTAAAGCATGCTTCAATTTTTTTTGTTGTTTTTCACAAGACATAAAACAACGTTTTCCCCCACACACGGTCATTTAAATTGACGTTTTTAACCACTTGACCACTGGGCACTTAAACACCCTTCCTAACCAGACCAATTTTCAGCTTTCGGTGCTCTCACAATTTGAATGACAATTACTCAGTCATACAACATTCTACCCATTTGAAATTTGTGTCCTTTTTTTCACACAAATAGAGCTTTCTTTTGGTGGTATTTGATCACTTCTGGGTTTTTTATTTTTTGCGCTATAAAAGAAAAACGACTGAAAATTCTGTAAAAAAAAAAAAAAAATCTTGTTTCTGTCATATTAGCGGGTTATTTCTCACACACAGCATATGCATACCACAAATTACACCCCAAAACACATTCTGCTATTCCTCCCATGTGTGGGACTTTTACACAGCGTGGCCACATACAGAGGCCCAACATGCAGGGAACGCCATCAGGCGTTCTGGAACACCCAGACCAATTCTGACATTTCTCTCCTACATGGAAAAATCATCATTTATTTGCTAGAAAATTACATAGAACCCCAAAACATTATATATGCTTTTTTAGCAAAGACCCTAGAGAATACAATGGCGGCCGTTACAACTTTTTATCTCGCACGGTATTTTCGTAGAAATTTTTTGAACGCGTGTTTTTTTAAAAAAACTGTTTTGTGCTAAAAAAAAAAAAAAAACAGTAAAGTTAGCCCAATTTTTTTCATAATGTGAAAGATGACGTTACGCCGAGTAAATAGATACCCAACATGTCACACTTCAAAATTGCGCACGCTCATGGAATGGCGCCAAACTTCGCTACCTAAAAATCCCCATAGGGGATAGTATTTGGGTATTGCAGAGTATTTGGGTATTGCAGAGTATCGCACAGGGTATAGCGGTATTGGGGTACTGAGGTATTGGGGTATTGGGGTACTGGAGTATTGGGGTATTGGGGCACTGGAGTACTGCAGAGTATTGGGGCACTGGAGTACTGCAGAGTATTGGGGTACTGGAGTACTGCAGAGTATTGGGGTACTGCAGAGTATTGGGGTACTGGAGTACTGCAGAGTATTGGGGTACTGGGGTACTGCAGAGTATTGGGGTACTGGGGTACTGCAGAGTATTGGGGTATTGCAGAGTATTGGGGTACTGGGGTATTGCAGAGTATTGGGGTACTGGGGTATTGCAGAGTATTGGGGTACTGGGGTATTGCAGAGTATTGGGGTACTGCAGAGTATTGGAGTACTGGGGTATTGCAGCGTACTGGGGTACTGGGGTATTGCAGCGTACTGGGGTATTGTGGGGTAATGCAGGGTACTGGGGTATTGTGGGGTACTGGGGTAATGCAGGGTACTGGGGTATTGTGGGGTACTGGGGTAATGCAGGGTACTGGGGTATTGTGGGGTACTGGGGTATTGTGGGGTACTGGGGTAATGCAGGGTACTGGGGTAATGCAGGGTACTGGGGTAATGCAGGGTACTGGGGGATTGCAGGGTACTGGGGGATTGCAGAGCTGGGATGTTTTGAGGGATGGCTGGATCTGTGACTGCATTTGTCACAGATCCAGCCACAGCTCAGCTGCTGACACCCCGCTCCCCCCCCTCTCCTCGCACACTGTACCAAACGGTACAGAGAGCAGAGGGAGGAGAGGGAGGAACCGGCGTCATCAAATGACGCCGGTTTGTTTACAAGTGATCGCGCCGTCATTTGACGGCGCGATCACGTGCTAAACGGCCGCTATCAGCGGCAATTTACCGTGATCCGTGATGCGCCGGGTCTTCTAGACCCGGCGATCACGGACACTTTCGCGAGCGCGTCCCATTTTTTTTCATCACATAAAGTGATCGTGTGTACGCGGCATAAGAAACTTTCCTTGCCCTTTCTCGGTTGTTCAATGCAATACAACATGGAGGACACTCAGCAAGTTGCAACCTCAAGCCAGGAGCGAAGCCAGGCGGTAGCACACACCAGATACAGGAGCAAGGAGGTACAAGGCCACAAATATGGCGTTTGAGGAGATGGTGGAAATGGTGGAAATCTTGAGGGAGGATTATGACGAAAAACATGGCCCATACAAGAATCCAAACGAAGTGAAGGCCCAAATCGTGGACAACGTGCTGAAGAGTCTTCACCATAAATTCAGGGTGCGCAGGTCAAGGGAACAGCTGCGGAAAAGGGGGTCTATCCTTAAATTAAGAGAATGGAGAAGATTAAAAAAGTCATTAGAAGAAGTAAGTAATTTTCATGTGTACTCTGATTAGTTTTTTTTATTATAGGCATGTGCTTTTTCTTTCAGGTTGTATATATACAGTTCAAGAATAGATGTCTCAAGGTTCATGTTTGTGGGCATCATAATTGGTCATATGAGTCATCATTCATTCGATCACTAATAATAAAATACAGACAGAAAGATGGTATTTTATTAATAGTGAGTGAGCGAATGAACGACGACTTATACGACCAATTATTGTGCCCACTACACACAATCATGAAACTTGAGACATCTTCATCTATTCATGTGAGACCATTTTTTTAATTTCAATAATTTTTATTAATTTACCATTTAAGAAACATAGTACAAACAGGTACACACACAGTGCCGAAGCAATATGGCACATAAAAAGCCTTTAACACAGTATATGGGTATGCGAGAAAGTATGCCAACACTTGTGGCGACAGCCGCCGCCACAACCGCATATGAAACAATGAGGATAATAAAAATAAACTGCAAAATTAAAAGCAGTGATATAACCAAAAGAGCATGAATGATCAAAAGGTAATGAAAAGAAAAAAAGAAAAGAATCTTAGAAACAAAACCAACAAACAAAATAATGTGAGGCAATATACTTGGTGCAGTCAGGTACTTCTTAGGACAAGTTAAGAGTCAAAAGTTACCAGCAGAATCCTATCTAGGAGAACTGGAGTACCATATGTTCCATGGTTCCCAAATTTTTACAATTAAAGGGTATCTCCCCCTACCGTGAGCGAAAAGTTGTTCATACGTACCATGAGTTTGAATAATTTGTGTGACCTCAGAGAGTCCCGGGCAAACAACATCCCTCCAATGGCTAACTATAGCAAGCCTAGCAGCTATGAGGATGTGGGACAATAAATTCCTTGAACTGTAAGGGACAAGATCCATTTCCAGGGAGAGCAACGCCATTCCCGGTGATAGGGTCAATTGAGCATGTGTAACCTGCGATATTAAGTCGTAAACCCCCTTCCAGTAATGAGATAGCTTAGGGCATTCCCATAGTATATGATAAAGAGTGCCCACCTCCCCACATTGTCTCCAACAAAGGGGAGACCCACCTTTAGCAAATTTAGAGACCCTATATGGGGTAAGGTACCATCGGAGCAAAATTTTTTGGAACAGCTCCCATAAATTAGCGCAACTAGTGGAGGTATAAGACACTTTAGTGCTGTAACCCATTGTTCCTCAGAGTACGCTGTTTTGAAATCCTTCTCCCAGGCGCACATAGAGGGTGCCTTTGTAAACCTCTGTTTATTCTGAAGAGTAGAGTAGAATAGGGAAATACCCTTAATATTAGTAGACCTCGAAAAGTAATACTGGGCTATTTGCCAGGGGAGGGAAATCTGCAGTCCACCCACCTGTTTTAGGAAATGTGAGATTTGAATATACCTATAGAGTTCGCTCTCAGGTAAGGAAACCTCCAACTGGAGAGCCCTAAAGGATTTGAGGGCCGGGCCTACATATAGATCTTCTAGGTTTAGGTCCCTAACGGAGTTCCATTTCGTAAGTGAGATACCAGGTATGTACAGGGACAAGGCAGACAAGGGGAACTTCAGAGTGCTGAGTTTATTAACAGAAAAATCTTGGGTGACCAACTCACGCCAGGAAGTAGTAGACGCAAGGATAGAAGGCCCCACGCCTGTCGACGGTCTTATCGAGGATCCGTTGGAAATTAGATAATTGTAAAGGTTTTTACCAGGTACTTGCTGTTGCTCAAGAAGAGCCCACAGTGTAGGGGTAAGGTGTTGGAACCAGCCCTTCAATTGAGCCAGTATTGCGGCAGTGTAGTAGTCTCTGATGATCGTGTGACCAATCCCTCCCACGGACCTATGTTTGATAATTCTGCTAAAAGCGCAACGCGCTCTCTTGCCCCCCCAAAGGAAGTTGTTAATAATAGATTGTATGGTGGAGAAAAAGGATTTGGGAGCGGGGATAGGAAGGGTTCTAAATAGATAAATCAATTGTGGGAGGATCTGCATTTTAAATGCGGCCAGGCGGCCTGACCAGGACAGTTCAAACTTTGCTAATCTGTTCAGTTTGGAGGGAAGTGACTGGATCAGAGGGGTATAGTTCGCTTTGAACAAGTCAGAGGTATTAGAGGTGAGTGTGATGCCCAGATATGAGATACCATCCTCTCTCCATACGTATGGGAACTTTTCGCTCAAGATTTTTTTGGTGTAAACCGAAACTCCCATACTTAAAATAAATGATATTGTCAGGGACGTTCTGTCCGCTTCCGTGATCGTGCGCCTGTACGCATGCGCGGGACGCTGCCGTTGCGTGCACCCGTGCGCATGCGCGCACCCGTGCGCATGCGCGCACGTTAGGCGCACGTCATACGCAGCGTCCGGCTGCCTATAAAGGACACTGCTGCAATGTTGTACATTGCGGTTTGATCTGCATGTGTTCCGTGCTCCTATCTTTGCATCAAGCATTCTGCTCTGGTATATGATCCGGCTCTCTGACCCTGCTGCCTTCTCCAACCCTGACTCCGGCTTGTTGACCCGCTTATGTTCTGCCTGACTACCCGTTACCTGAACCCGGCCTGGACTCTGATTATTCTCCTGTCTCCCGTTTATGCTGTCGCCCCCAGTGCATGACCCGGCTTGTCTGACTCCGCTACTCTGCCGACCCCTTGTGGCCGCCCTGCTGACGGGCACCTGTTGTTCCTGTATCTTCTGCCTGCCTACCAGCACCAACTACTTCCTGTTCAGCAGTTCCTGTGTCACCAGCAGCAACTACTTCCTGTTCAGCAGTTCCTGTGTCACCAGCAGCAACTACTTCCTGTTCAGCAGTTCCTGTGTCACCAGCAGCCACAACCAGAACTGACACCTGCACTTCACCGTGCTCCTACCACCACTGTCCCCACTCCAGTGGTCTCGGAGCCGGGGTTGTACGGGAGGTCTCCCTCCACGCTTCAGGCTCACACCCAGGTACGTAACAGTATCAAACCGCCATGTCTGAGCCTGAAGGAGGGACCTCACCTATGGACAATGTCTTTCAACATCTCACAGCCCTCATTCAAGTTGTGAAGTCTCTTCAGGATAGTCGTGTCCGGGTAGATAAGCAGACACAGACCCAGGCTAACCATGCAGACTCAGCTCCAGTGATACCATTTCCTGAACCTAGGGTTCCCCTCCCCGAGAGGTTTTCTGGTATCCGCAGCAAATTCCGCGCGTTCAGTAACGCATGTGAACTGTACTTTTCACTACTACCTTGGACCTTCTCTTCTGAAGTCACTAAAGTAGGCTTCGTTATCACCCTGCTGCAAGAGCAACCCCAGGCTTGGGCCCATCATCTACGCGAGACCCACCACGAAGCTCTTGACTCTCTGTCATCCTTCTTCGACGCCATGGCCCGGCTCTATGACGACCCTCAGCGAACCTCCACTGCCGAAGCCGCCCTCCGTGCACTCCAGCAAGGCCACCGAGCCGTTGAGGACTATGTGACTGACTTTAGACGCTGGAGCGCGGATACCCAGTGGAATGAGGCAGCGCTTCGGCATCGGTTCCGTCTCGGTCTCTCCGAGGACGTGAAGGATGAACTAGCCCGGACCGGTGTTCCTGATGCCTTAGAATCCTTAATCTCTTTATCTATTCAGATAGACCGCCGGTTACGGGAACGCAGAACAGAAAGAACTACTCTACAACTGCGCCCGGCTTGGATGCTTCCCCAGACGCCAGCTCCCGTCTACCTTGCCCGTGCTGATACAGCTTCGGGGAAATTCTCATCTTCTTCCCGGACGACCTCTGCCCCCCAACCCGGGCAGCTTGGACTGATAAGACATCCTTTGTCCGCGAGGGAACGACTTCGCCGGCAGCAGAATTATCTTTGCATGTACTGCGGAAGGGCCGGTCATTACGTCTCTACTTGCCCTGCTAAACGGCACAAGACCCTGGCTACCTCTTCTCCCAGTTTCGTACCGACCCCCACCAAGGCCACTCACCTGGACTTACCTATTTTGTTTCAACTTCCAGGAAGAACCATACCAGTTACTGCAATAATAGACTCAGGGGCATGTAGTTGTTTTATTGATCTAGACTTTGCTGCTCAACAACACATCCCCCTTCAACCCAAGACTCGGGGCCTGTCCATCTTCCTGGCAGATGGGTCTCGAATCAAGTCCGGAGTAGTAACCCAGGAAACCCCCTTTTTGCCTGTCATCACCTCTCTGGGTCATAAAGAACTTTTACGTTTGGATGCCATTGCTTCTCCGATGTTTCCAGTCATTCTGGGTCTACCCTGGCTCCAGGCACACAATCCCCAGATCGATTGGGGAACCGGGCAAGTTCAATTTCAGTCTCCCTACTGCCAGCAGCACTGCAGGCCCTTGCTTCCTAGCACCAGTGGTCCCTTACTATGCCTGGAACCAGACCCAGAGATACGTGCCGCAGTACCCCAACAATACCATGAATTCTTGGACGTTTTTAGCAAGAGAGGGGCTGAGATCCTGCCGCCCCACCGTCCGTACGATTGTCCAATCGAACTTCTACCTGGTGCCTAAATCCCGTTCGGACGGATTTTTCTCTTGTCTGAGCGAGAACTAGAGGTCCTGAAAGAATATGTGGATGAAAACTTGAAGAGGGGCTTTATCCGCCCTTCTACCTCTCCGGCAGGGGCAGGAATCTTTTTCGTAGAGAAGAAGGACCATTCTCTCCGGCCTTGTGTGGACTACAGGGAGCTGAATAAGATCACGGTCAAGAACCGGTACCCCCTGCCTCTGGTTCCCGAACTCTTCCAAAGACTCAGGACTGCCTCTGTATTCACCAAGTTAGACCTACGGGGGGCATACAATCTGGTACGCATCCGTGAGGGTGATGAATGGAAGACGGCCTTCCGCACCAGGTTTGGCCACTTTGAATACTTAGTGATGCCCTTTGGCCTATGCAATGCCCCTGCGACATTCCAGCATCTAGTTAATGACATTTTCAGAGACTGTCTAGACATTTATGTAGTTGTTTACCTGGATGATATTTTGATTTTTTCCTCTTCCCTTGAGCAGCACCGAAGACACGTCAAGAATGTACTTTGCCGTCTCCGCCAACATGGGCTCTATGCGAAACCAGAAAAATGCGAATTCGAACAACAGAGCATCCAGTTCCTGGGACTAGTGATTTCTACGGAGGGGTTCAAGATGGATCCACAGAAGGTTTTAGCTATTATGGACTGGCCTGCACCTTCAGACAAGAAAGGGGTGCAACGCTTTGTGGGCTTTGCCAATTTCTACCGAAGATTTATTAAAGGGTTCTCTGCTATTATTCTCCCGATCACACAACTAACAAAGCAACATGTCCGGTTCCGTTGGACCCCCGAGGCACAGGCCGCCTTCGCAAACCTGAAAAAACATTTCACATCTGCTCCCATTCTGAGTCACCCTGACCCGACGCTACCCTATTTACTTGAGGTAGACGCCTCAGAAACTGCAGTGGGAGCTGTAATTTCCCAACGTCAGGGCCTTAAGGATTTGATGCACCCAATAGCCTTCTTCTCCCGTAAGCTCACCCCATCTGAGAAGAACTACGATGTAGGGGATCGGGAGCTCCTCGCCATCAAGACCGCCCTGGAGGAGTGGAGATATCTGTTGGAGGGAGCAGCACACCCCATACTCATCTATACAGACCATAAGAACCTGGAGTACCTGAGAGCTGCGAAACGTCTAAGACCACGCCAGGCTAGATGGGCATTATTTTTCTCTAGGTTTTCATTCCACATTACTTACCGTCCAGGCTCCAAGAACACCAAACCAGATGCTCTGTCCCGCATGTTTGACGATCCAAAGGAAGTGTCAGCACCAGATACCATACTGTCGGAAGGTAACTTCTTATTGTTACAAACTAGCCTGATGTCTAATCTGAAACAAGCCTCAGTAGGTGCGCCTGAGCCCCCTGGAGTCACTCTCTTACCCAAAGAGGGATTACTGTGGAAGAATGACAAAATTTTTGTGCCAGAGGAAGTCCGAGCCACAGTGTTAAACCTATGTCATGACCATCCCTTGGCAGGCCATTTTGGGATACATAAGACTATAGAACTGGTCCAACGCACATTTTGGTGGCCGGAGCTTGAAAAGAATTGCAGGGAATATGTCAGTTCATGTACCACCTGTACCCGTAGCAAGACTACCAGAGGCAAGGCCTGGGGGTTGCTCAGGCCTTTACCGATTCCTGATCGCCCCTGGAAAATGATTGCGATGGATTTCATAGTGGAACTTCCCCCGTCAGAAGGTTACTCAGCCATTTTTGTGGTGGTTGACCGACTATCTAAGATGGCCCACTTCATACCATTGAGAAGCACACCCTCTGCCATGGAGACCGCCCAGGTCTTTATTAAGGAGATAGTGAGGCTACATGGGGTCCCTACAGACATCGTATCAGATAGAGGGGTGCAGTTCACCTCTCGTTTCTGGAAGGCGTTATGCAAAGCTCTGAAGATCGAACTATCTATGTCCTCGGCTTACCATCCCCAGACCAATGGGCAAACTGAGAGAACGAACCAAACCCTCGAGCAATATCTCCGATGCTTCACCTCCTTTGTTCAAGACGACTGGGTAGCATTACTACCCTTGGCAGAGTTTGCTTTTAATAACGCCAGCCACTCGGCCACATGCCAATCTCCGTTTTTTGCCAACTATGGGTTCCACCCGACCTTTTTACCCGACCTTGTCCCTGATACAACAGTCCCGGCAGTCCAAGATACCGTTGATTTTCTTACCCGTAACAATAAAATTCTACAGGAAGCTCTGACCAAAGCACAAGCAGCCAGTAAAAGGATGTTCGATAGGAAAAAGAGGGGTGAACTGAACCTACAACAAGGCGATCAAGTGTGGCTATCCACCACCAACCTTAAGATGGCTTGTCCTACAAAGAAACTGGCACCCAAATTTACCGGCCCTTTTCCGGTGAAACGGAAACTAAATGAGGTTTCCTATGAACTTGCCCTACCAGAATCAATGAAGATTCATCCGGTGTTCCATGTGTCTCTACTGAAACCAGCGGTACCTGATCCTTTCCCAGACAGGGGGTCAGGACCACCTGAACCTGTAGTCATTGATGGCAATGAAGAGTTCGAGGTGGAGGCAGTTTTGGATTGTAGAAGAAGAAGAAACCAACTCCAATTCCTGATCAAGTGGAAGGGGTACGGAATGGAGGAGAACTCTTGGGAACCCCGACAGAACATTCATGCCCAAGAACTAATTCAGGCATTCTTCCGCAGCCATCCTCAGAAAAAGGCTCTCTTTGGCACCCGGAGGTTGCCCTTAAGGGGGGGGCACTGTCAGGGACGTTCTGTCCGCTTCCGTGATCGTGCGCCTGTACGCATGCGCGGGACGCTGCCGTTGCGTGCACCCGTGCGCATGCGCGCACCCGTGCGCATGCGCGCACGTTAGGCGCACGTCATACGCAGCGTCCGGCTGCCTATAAAGGACACTGCTGCAATGTTGTACATTGCGGTTTGATCTGCATGTGTTCCGTGCTCCTATCTTTGCATCAAGCATTCTGCTCTGGTATATGATCCGGCTCTCTGACCCTGCTGCCTTCTCCAACCCTGACTCCGGCTTGTTGACCCGCTTATGTTCTGCCTGACTACCCGTTACCTGAACCCGGCCTGGACTCTGATTATTCTCCTGTCTCCCGTTTATGCTGTCGCCCCCAGTGCATGACCCGGCTTGTCTGACTCCGCTACTCTGCCGACCCCTTGTGGCCGCCCTGCTGACGGGCACCTGTTGTTCCTGTATCTTCTGCCTGCCTACCAGCACCAACTACTTCCTGTTCAGCAGTTCCTGTGTCACCAGCAGCAACTACTTCCTGTTCAGCAGTTCCTGTGTCACCAGCAGCAACTACTTCCTGTTCAGCAGTTCCTGTGTCACCAGCAGCCACAACCAGAACTGACACCTGCACTTCACCATGCTCCTACCACCACTGTCCCCACTCCAGTGGTCTCCGAGCCGGGGTTGTACGGGAGGTCTCCCTCCACGCTTCAGGCTCACACCCAGGTACGTAACAGATATGGTGTCATTGACCTTGTAGTAGGAGACAGACAAGAACAACTGTAATGCCCTCTGGACCGAAGCCAGGGATGATTCCACACTAGTGAGCATTAAAACTACATTGTCCGCGAACAGGCTGATGGTATGATCCGAGCTTCCGGTTTTGAAACCGCTGATCCCCGGGTCAGAGCGGATGTGTGAAGCTAAGGTTTCCATTATTAAGTTAAATATGAGTGGGGAAAGAGGACACCCCTGACGGGTCCCGTTAGAGATTTTAAATGGAGTAGAGAGCATACCCGAGACGAACACTTGGGCTGAAGGGTCTGTGTAAAGTGCCATAATGGCGGAATGTATTCTGCCCTCGAATCCAAATTTAGTAAGTACTCTCGCCAAAAACTTCCAGTGAACTCTATCAAACGCCTTCTCTGCGTCCAAGGCAAGGAGCAGAGAAGGCGTTTTCGTAGTGTTGGCCAAATGAATAATATTAATTAGGCGTCTCGTTGCATCCGATGTTTGCCTGCCTTTAGTAAATCCGGACTGATCCGGGTGCACAAGAGAGGGAAGCAAATCCACCAGCCTGTTCGCGAGGAGTTTAGCATACAGCTTTAAGTCGTTGTTCAACAGCGATATGGGTCTAAAATGCTGTGGTACAACAGGGTCTTTCCCCGGTTTCGGCAGCGCAACAATCGTAGCCCTCAACATCTCCGAGGGGAAAGAGGAGGAGGAGACAGCTCCATCAAACACGTTAACCAGATAAGGGGCTAAAACAGATTTAAAAGTTTTATAGTATTCCCCGGAAAAGCCATCCGGGCCCGGTGATTTATTATTGGGGAGGTGGTCAATAGCCTTAGATATTTCATCCACTGAAAACGGAGAATTTAGGAGTTCCAACTGGTCTTCCGATACTTTGGGAAGGTCCAATTTATCAAGGAACTTCGAGATCATGGCTTCTGTAGGTTGAACCGTAAGTGGGTCATCCTTCAGATTGTAAAGGGAGCTATAGTAGGTGCTAAAGGCATCCGCTAAAGCCTGTGGGTGACATATTTTTTCATGCGTGATAGGGTGACAAATGAAGGGAAGTTTCACCTTATGCCTCTGCCCCCTTAGGCGGTTTGCTAATAACCTCCCAGCGTTATCACCGCTCACATAATAAGTCATCTTGAGACGTTTAGAAGCTTTCTCAAAATCATTCAGCAAAATGAGACGAAGCTCGCATCTGAGATGGGACAGTTGTTCTGAGATTAAAGGGGAAACTAGTTGTTTGTTTTGGGCTTCTAGCCTCTGAATTTTAGATACAAGGTCCTGAATGGACTGTCTCCTCCGCCTCTTAGCCCTAGCACCCAGTTGTATAAGGATCCCCCTCATATAAGCCTTATGAGTATTCCACAGGACCATGGGGTCCGACACAGAGTTAACATTGCAAGAGAAGAAATCATTCAAAGTCTTTAGCAAGTAGTCTTTGGAGGGACCATCCTGGAACAGCCTCGGGTTGGACCGCCAAACGAAACATGTGTTCACGCTTGACGAATCGCCAACCAAAAGCGTCACAGATGCATGGTCCGACCAAGTAATATCATTTATCTTAGAAGCCTTGATCCTAGTCGTCATCCACTTATCCATTAAGAAAAGGTCCAGTCGAGTATAAACTTCATGGCTGGCAGAGAAAAAAGTGTAATCCCTTTCTGTACCATTAAGGCATCGCCAGGCATCATAAACGTCATGAGTGTGCAAAGTAGGTTGTAGCGAGTGGTGACGCCTGCGGGAACTAGACGTGGAGTCCAATTGAGGGTCTCCGCAGAGCAGTAGAAAGCCCTTCTGAATCTCCTCACCTCTTGAGGAGATGTTGTAGAAAGCGGATGTGGCGCACATTAGGTGCGTATACGTTCACTATGGTATAAGTAGTAGAATTAATGTCACAGATGAGCACGTGGTAACGACCTTGAGAGTCCACAAGTTCATTGTGTAACTTGAAGGCTACTGTGTCCCTCACTGCCGTAAGCACCTCCCTTTTCTTGGCCTGAGCGCTCGCTGTAAAAATGTGTGGAAATTTAGGGTGGGTGCACTTGGGCGCCTTCAAGCTATGAAAGTGAGTTTCTTGGGCACAGAGAATGTCAGACCCATGGTGGAGGGCCTCATTCCACAGTGATCTCCTCTTAACCGGATGGTTGAGTCCCCTCGCATTGATAGTCATAAATTTAATAGTCATTCCCGAAGACATGAACACTCTGATGGGATTTGGTGTCTGTGTACATCACTTACTGTACATTTCTGATGATAAGGTTCCGCCGAAGTAAACCTTAGAGTGGGATCCACAATATTCAGTAGGATAAAGACGGTGGATGAGTAGCCAACTGCACACTGGGAACAAAATTTTGAAGAGAAAAAAACAAAAACAAAAGCAAAAACAAAGAACATGAAGACGGATAAAAAAGAACACAAATAGGAGAACGTATGGGTCATGATGACCCGGATACAGTGTGAAACAACACCGGTCCAAATGAGGGGTATCAGTCTAGCTCAGCGAGTTACCTCCATAACAGGGACCCATGGTAAAACAACAAAGTGGTGTATAACAGCCCAGTATTCAACGGTGGGAACGGGCATTTTTAGAGTTAACCAGATGCCAGTCGTCAGTGGCGCGATTCAGGTTGCGGTTGTTGGAGCTGTGGGAGGAGTCCTCAGGGATTATGTTCCATGCCTTAAGCAACTCAAGCCCTTTAGTAAGGGAATCAACTGTGTGATCTCTCCCTTCATTAGTAATGATCAATTTGGTCGGGAACCCCCACCTATAAATTATCTTGTTGTTGCGCAGGGTTTTTGAGATGGTATTCAGGCTTCTCCTCTTTTGTAGTGTGAACTGCGAAAGGTCTGCAAAGAATTGCAGATCCTTGTGTTGGGCGGGAAGGAGATCTCTGTTGCGCACAGCGACCATAAGGCGTTCCTTCACTTGAAAAAAGTGAAGACGCAATATCACATCCCGTGGGACTCGATCTGGTAAATAGGAAGGTTTCGGTAGTCTATGGATCCGGTCAATTGTAGTGTCTATGTCAGAGAGATCGGGCAGTATGGATTTAAACAGCTGAATAACACAAATGCACGCAGCTCGGTTTGCGAGACAGATTCAGGGATCCCCCTTATCTTGAGGTTATTCCTCCTGGAACGGTCCTCAATGTCCGCGATTTTGGCTTTAACCATTTCCTCATCCCTAGCATCGTGAGCATCTACAAGGCTGTTGATAGTAGCCGCATACTCCCCCATTTTGACCTCCACGTGTTCCACTCTAGCTGTCACTGACTGCAAATCACTGCTAAACTTGCAGACACAGGCCATCATGTCACTATGTAGTGAACTTCTAAGAGAAACCAACATGTCTTTGAGTATAGTATCCATAACAGGCTGGTTACTAGTAGGGAAACGATCGATGGAATCAGGGAGCTCTCTAGTGTCATCCCCTGAGTCCAGGCCTGCACTCACCTCCTGGGCAGGATCCATGCCATCCAGCTTTGGTCTTGACTTCTCCGGACTTCCAGAGGCTGAGGAGGGTGCAGGTGAGGGCTTCCCAGTTGAGGGTGATGACCTCTTAGGTGGTTTGTCCTTATGATGGGGCAAATTAGAAGTGCTGGCTGCAGATGGCCCGGGAGACTCGGCGCCATCTTGCCTCTGCTCCCAGGAGAAGAACTCCGTGAGTTTTTGCGGCCGCTGGGCGCCTGTTCTTTTGCCCGTCATGTCGGGTGATGTCCGCGGGGGATAGATGGCTAGTCTGTGGTCCTCGATCGCTGCTGTCTGGGCTGGTGTGTGCCGCTCGGTCCCTGCTATGCACGGAGCTCCGTGATTATGCGGCCATCGCGGTCCTCGGCAAGCTCCGCCCCCGAGACCATTTTTTTAATTTAATGTAGATGTGTTTTTAAATAGATTTAAATAATACAACTTAAAGGGTCACTAAAGGATTTTTTTTTTTTTTAGCTAAATAGCTTCCTTTACCTTAATTAATGTTCTCATTGTTCATTTTTGCTTTGAAGTTGCTGTAATTCTGCTCTGATCTCCACACTTCCTGCTTGTCTGGCTCCTTATGAATAATCTCATGGCAGTTTTTCACTGTGGTCCAAGCTGTGTGTCTAAAACTCCTCAGAACCAATCAGATTCATTTTAAAAACAAAACACTGCCCTGGATTTGTTTGTTTTTGTTCTGTGTGTCTTCTGTACTTCACAGAAACATGAAATCAGTTTAAAAACGAAAGTGAAGCTAGAGACACATTATATGATTGATTTTTATCTATTTTTAATAATTTTTAAAAGGAATCAGTTAACTTTTATGTCTCTATACCCTGTAAACAGTCATTTCAGCAAAAAAAAAATGTTTTCCTTTAGTGACCCTTTAAGTCAATATACATGACCAGTGTAGTCAAGATAGTAGTCAAGCTATTTCTAATTATGTTATCACCCTTTAACCTCACACTCACATTACCATACCCCCATTCAATGATAAGACCAGACAAGAGTTTGGAGTATAAATGGCCATAACAGCCTTTTATTATTAACCAAAATATTTTAATAATTTCCAAATAATTTCCAAATAACCTTTGTAATGACACTTTTAAAACCCACAGCCTGTTGGTCTTTGACGGTACTCCGAACTTCACATTTTCCACCACCACACTGCGGGACCTTTTTACCATAACAGGCCTCCAGCCGAATCCAGCTCGGAGACAACCCCTTTCCCGCAGTGCAACCAATACCGTATTCCAGCAGACACCGTTCCACTGGAATACCCCAGAGGGGCCCATACCACGGATGAGCCCCCCACCACTTCCATCACCTCTGTTTTCTGCCACCATCAAAGACCAAAGACACCGCTGCTATGACGACCCGAAATCCATTGATCCTGAAATAAAAGAAAACAAACGAAACACACAAAGACAAACCACAGGGAGGGTGGGTGGGAAAACTGCTTCCTTCTGTCTCCCTCACCAACTGAGACTGTTCCCGGAAGTTCCCGCCTCCACCTTTTGTACAGCTCCTCCCCTCCTCCAGCACTTTACTCCTGAATCCTCCCCTTACCTTCTTGCCAACTTAACCCTTTTGTTGCCTCTCCTTTCCACCTTGTCATGCCCAACCCTTCACTATTTTTCCTTTGTCTTTCTCGCTCCGGGCCTCACTTGACCAGTGTAGTCAAGATAGTAGTCAAGCTATTTCTAATTATGTTATCACCCTTTAACCTCACACTCACATTACCATACCCCCATTCAATGATAAGACCAGACAAGAGTTTGGAGTATAAATGGCCATAACAGCCTTTTATTATTAACCAAAATATTTTAATAATTTCCAAATAATTTCCAAATAACCTTTGTAATGACACTTTTAAAACCCACAGCCTGTTGGTCTTTGATGGTACTCCGAACTTCACATTTTCCACCACCACACTGCGGGACCTTTTTACCATAACAGGCCTCCAGCCGAATCCAGCTCGGAGACAACCCCTTTCCCGCAGTGCAACCAATACCGTATTCCAGCAGACACCGTTCCACTGGAATACCCCAGAGGGGCCCATACCACGGATGAGCCCCCCACCACTTCCATCACCTCTGTTTTCTGCCACCATCAAAGACCAAAGACACCGCCACAGCCCGCAAGGATAACACCTTATCCTTCAGGGCCCCTCCACACCCGCAGGCCCTGCTGACTCATCCAGGACATCCAGCGCCCCCATCTCTAACCCCCGACCTGGAGTTAAATTCTATAAAGCCGCAGGTACAATTCCCACATTAAACTCCAACTCTGTCTATCTAATAAGCCAAACCCCCATTACGGGAAACAAATCCACCCACCAGCCCGCTCACTTAAAGTCGAGCCTAATAATCCTCCCCTCTCCTTGCAACACACCCTCTCTGTAATGTCTAGCAACCAAATACCCACCTCCCTCCTGAGAGATGCCCCAACTGACTATCGAAGATCTAGCCTTGGTCCTCCTAGCCCCAAAACCATAGCATGCCTCAAGAACCAGACAAGGCGTGTGTAACCTACATCTGGAATGACATAAACAAACAGACAAACAATTAAGGGAAGACCCCAGCACCAACACAATACCCATAACATCACTGCAGTAACACACTACCCAGTGGAACCACCCACTTTTTCACCTGTATCCCCCCACCAAAACTCAAACTGTTAACAATTAAAATGGCCACAACAGCCTATTTTATTTATTTCTTCAAACTCAACATAAACATTTAAATAAAGTTAAGGAATTCCAAATAAACCATAACTGTATTCATTAACATTTATATATTTTTTAACCAAAAACAACTTTTATTAACACCCGACTAAATGGCCTATTACAGCAACCCCCACGTAACCTTTCTTTCAACCATTACCCTGAGGTACCATTCTCATACCCGGCCTCCAGCCGACTCCAGCTCGGAGACACCACCCTTTTCCCACAGTGCCCCAAACTCGATCTGTTAAGTATGGTCCCCCCGGGAAACCTAAATATCCTGCATTCCCACCATCCCAGAACTTGTTCAAGCGCCACCTCATCCTACCCACGCCTGGCCGCCCCTTGTGGCCACCACGATGCGGAAGGAGTGTGAGGCCCATTACCCCGCGCTTGTAGGTACTCCCTGAACAACCGCCACTAAGTATAACCTGTGCAAGCCTGTCCCCCCCAAGAGAACGGCCCCCACTCTCAACCAAATCCCAGAAGGGTCCCATACCCTTCGCCCGGGCTGTAATAGCAGCCGAAACACTCACCCTCTTTTTTTTTTTTAATTTGTAGCCTGAACCTACGCACCCACACACGATCTCCCGAAGCCCACACACATCCTGAGCCAGCGACCCCTTTCTCAACTCGCCTGGATAAATCCATCTACCCCACTCTAAATGCCCCCCAAAACAAAACCATGAAAACAGCTGCAAAAACAAATTACCTCGTAAACCCATGCAACATACTGACAACAAGATATTTTAACCCAAAAATTGAAAAGAGGCCTGTCTCTCAACATCGTTAGTGGGTTGCACGTGCAATACCTGTATATTACTCGTTTACCCCCAAATCCATGTTTTTCTTGATTTTTTCCCAGACACGGATCCCTAGTCATCCATGCCCCCTTTTATGCAATATACCATCAACACCTTGCCTCAGACCCCCCAGCTCAGCATCCACCAGCCACATGAAAACAGACCGCTCCCTCCATACTTAGGTTAACCCATCTCCTGGTCCTTACCCCTCTACTGACTGCACCGGCTCCCTAAACTTGACCCTTTAAAACCCATCCGCCCTCGTGACTTCAGTTCCCAGGAGCTGTGACAGCCTATTAAAAGAATTGACCCATTTTAAATAATGCCAACTAAATGGCGCAGCGACTATACCACCGCCTGTAACAGTACGAAAAACTGTTCTATAACCTGAACCACCCCCTTTGTTGTTACAGCACCCCCCAATCCTCAATTCCCCAACCTGTCTCCCCACAGCTCCCCTGCTAGGACCACTGGAACAATCCCCACAGTACCTGTACCGAAGGAACTGTGCCTATATCTATTCACTAGATAAAGATTCCACACCCAATAACCCTCGCCAGAATGCCCCCATACACGCTGACCCTGCCGCCTCCGTGACTAACTTTTAAACAAAATCACACCCCAGATTCCACTGTCCCAGGCAATGGCCCATTGTACATCCCCAGCCACTTGGCAAAAGAATCCCCCCTAAGCTCCGTTGCAACAAGCTGACATATATCAGGGCCAAGAACTCATAGGTAGCCGCCGGCAGAAAGACACCACAACATCAATTCAACATGCAAATGGACTTACCAACCCCGTAACATTTTTTTTTTTTTTTTTGCACGTCAAGCTATGCCCTATCACCCGTAATCCCACTCATGAAACTCTCTACCATGGCTCTCGGCAGTAGCTCTCCCAGCCCCCCATGTCAACAATGCTAGAAAACCAAATACCTTAGACGGGCCCCCAGGCCTGCCAACAGGCAACCGCCACTAGAACTACCCTCCATGTACGCCAACGATGACAGCCATAGTACACACTTTATAGGAAGGCCCCCCCCCCCGGGATATAGAATTGTGGGGGTGCCGGACTACCAGCCCGCCACCTCCCAACAACCTTTTCCTTGAACGAAACCTTTGCAACATGGTGCAGGTAATGGAGAGATCAAAGGGCAGACCCTGCGCCCTGACCCATCCTACCACCCGCCCCCTGACAGCCTAAAGCTGTCTGGGTGGATAAAAACATGCACCCCTTGTACCCACCGCCTAAACCACCCCCCAGCAGTGTACAAAGCATAAGACACCATACCAACCCTGTGTCCATGAAAACAATAACAGCCCCCCCCCCCCATTACCAATTGCGAGGTGGTGAGTGAGGCAAAGGAATTCCATTCTTACTTAGGTACCACCCTCTAGACCGTGAGCCCCTTGAATCCTCACTGGCATAACCGTAACTACTCACCCCCCCCCCTGGGTTACGTCCAGTACAAAACGTGATCACAACCACCTCTGGACACTGTAGAAGCTGACCGAAAGTCCCCCACAATAAGCGGAACCACAGTACAAGGAACCCTTCCCTTGTCCTATAACCTTACGAACAGCCTTTGCGGCCCAGCATACTCGCTGCCACCCCTTACTTATCCCCACCTATAGCAGCCCCCTGGTAAATGTCCCGCACAACCCCCACCACGTACTCATTGGCAATCCAGGAGCGGGCGTTCCCCCCCCCTGCCGAAACTTCTTTGAGGCCCGCATAGGAGACCTACCCGTGCATCCCAAATCAGAGGTCCAGTTTACATCCCACCAGCTCCACTACCAACCACCCCCCAGTGCCCAACATAACATAACAAAGTTAAGCAAAGCTCCTATTTTACTCACCTATGACACCGGGCATGATAGCCACCCCTGGCATCCAAGACGCGAATGTCTATGGGATAAACGGTATCCTGCCTCCACGTCCCATCGGGCTTCCCCCCCCCCAATAAACTAGTGACGAGAAACCTCGCCCACACTCACTCTTACCAAACATGCACCCACCGTAATGCTATCAGTGCACCACGGCCCTTGAAAACAAATGCCACAGCAAACACCCACCTCCCATGTATAAGCATCCGCAACACATGCTGCGTTTGACCTTGCCGCAGCCCCCCTATGTCTCCCGCCGCCATACTCACCATCACCACTCCCGACGTAGCGGTGCAGATATCCGCCAGAGCTGCGGTGCCCCCCCCTAACCGTTACACCATACATAATGCTATCCTTGTCACCGCGGCCCCCACCCACATCCCTCATAAAAATACACAGCGCCTAATTTAAAAGAAAACTTGTGAAACAGAGACAGACATGTCCCCCACAGCTGTCACCTCTACATCCACCGATGGCGCCTGAGCCTGGCGTTCTTTTTCTGGACAAAACCTCCTCGTACCGACTGCGCCGCAAGAGCCGGCAGCTTCGGCGTCAGCAGCCCCCCAGGCGAAGTAGGCCTGGAGGCCGTGGATCCCTGCAGCTCCGTGGACATCCGACTCGTGCGTGACCCTGCCCCTAGCAGCAAACCCCGATGATCTCCTGGCAGGCCACGCTTGCAGTCAACCGCCATCCCCGCAGGCAGCCAGCCCCGGTGTATGCAGCCCCACAGGCAAAGCAGGCCTGTAGGCCGTAGATCCCTGCAGCTCCGTCTCATGTGCCCTGCCACCCGCCCCTGGTGATGACGTAGGCTGCGCTGACAACCCCCCCCCATATCCCCCCCCCACACTGCATGCTGCATGGGCACCCCCCCCCCCCCCCCCAGCTGCCGGCCGCGGGATAAACGGCCCAACCGAATGCCGCTGGGTCCACCCACCGATACACCCCCTTCTTCCTGGACATAATGGGGCCATGGGTAAAATATCCCTACACGTGGAGAGGACGGGTGCCATTGCGGCGCGTGGCCCCGCCCCCAAATCTCCGCCGACCGCCGAGAATCCGCCCGCCCAGACCCCCCCCCCCGCCGGCCCAAGGTGAGAGCCCATGTAAGCTGGGAGATATGCGTCCGACCCCCGTCCCCCCCCGAATATAGTGTTAAAACGATACCCATGTGGCGGGGGGAAAAGCGCATCAGAGGCTGAGGCCTGTGTGCAAGGTGGAAACCCCCCCCTTTTCCCGTTGGTAAACCCCCCCCAAAGAAACTACCTGAATATGCCCCCGAGTACCCTCGTCGCCGCCGTCGTTGTTCGCAGGAAGAAAATAAATTGTACCTAGCAGCCATGACAGAGGAGCAGCGTAAAACTGCTTCCTTCTGTCTCCCTCACCAACTGAGACTGTTCCCGGAAGTTCCCGGCTCCACCTTTTGTACAGCTCCTCCCCTCCTCCAGCACTTTACTCCTGAATCCTCCCCTTACCTTCTTGCCAACTTAACCCCTTTGTTGCCTCTCCTTTCCACCTTGTCATGCCCGGCCCTTCACTATTTTTCCTTTGTCTTTCTCGCTCCGGGCCTCACTGTAAAAGGAGAGTATGCTCAGCAGTTGGTTACACATATGGACTCAGTAGAACAGGTGTTGGCCACAAGAACAAACTATTTAGGGTGTCACACCGAGGTGATCCAGTGGATACTTGGTGTGTTTCCATGTAGGAAACTTGGCCAAATATAGAGAAATGTAGCAGCTTTGGTAATGGATACAATCCTGTGTTAAGCTTAGAAGGATTGTAAAAACAGACAATTGTACCACACTTTATAAAAAGAATGATTCATATTCTTCTTTCAGGCCTCTAATCTTTTTGAATCATGTATCCCTTTTTTACAATCTCATAGGGCGCAATTAAGCTTCAAGACTGGAGTAGGGAAACCCCGCACATACCCAAGCCCCACACCCACGGGATGTTCAGGAAGTGGATACTGCCACCACATCAGGTCAGTGTCATACAGCACAGCTTCAGGTAATGGATGTAGGCATGCCTAATTTTAATACATGGTTTGTTTCCTAATTTCAGGAGGTTTTCGTGCTGGTGATGGTGGATTGGACACATACAGCGCCCAGGTATTAATTGGAGAGATGTTGTCCTGCAGGGCTGAAATCGAGGACATCCACATCTGTTTGGGGCAGATAAAAAAAAAAAAACAGTGGAGCAAAAACTAAAGGTTTTAACCACTTGCCCACCGCAGTATTAGAAAATACGTCCTCTGTTTGTGCGGTGATATCTGAATGATGCCTGTAGCTACAGGTATCATTCAGATATCACCGTCTTCAGCCGGCGATTCTGTGCACAATAAGAACAATCAAAGCGGGAGTTCTTCCCCTCCCACCGCCATTCGGTGCTTCTCCGGGCTCTCCCTGACATCGGGGGCCCGGAGAGCGAATCGACCGGCGCTGTATGGGGAAGCATAGAGGTGACCAGATGGTCACCAGTCATCTCTATGACCATCGGAGGTCCGGGCACAACGTTTTGACGTCACACGCGGTACCTGGAAGCAATCGCGGCTGTCGGTGTGAGATCGGTGAATGTTTTTTCACCGATTTCATGCTTGTAAGCCTGGAGGAGAGATGTGGGGTCTTATTGACCCCACATCTCTCCATAAAGAGGAGCTGTCACACTGATTCCTATTACACGGGATGTTTACGTACATTCCTTGTAATAGGAATAAAAGTGATGAAAAATAAATAAGTAAAAATATATATTTTTTTTTAAAACGCCTCTATCCCCGGTAGCTCACGTGCAGAAGCGAACACGCATGCAAGTCCCGCCCACATATGTAAACGCTGTTCAAACCCCACATGTGAGGTATCGTCGCATGCGTTAGAGCGTGTGCAACAATTCTAGCACTAGACCTCCTCTGTAACTCGAAAATAGTAACCTGTAAAAAAAAATTTAAAGCGTCAGCTATGGAGATTTTGAAGTACCGAAGTTTGGCGCCATTCCATGAGTGTGCGCAATTTTAAAGCATGACATGTTAGGTATCTATTTACTCGACGTAACATCATCTTTCACATTATACAAAACAAATTGGGCTGTTATTTTTTAATTCATGAAACTGTTTTTTTTCCCAAAAAAAAGGTGTTTGAGAAATTATTGCGCGAATAGCATGCAAAAAAAAAAGTTGCAATGACTGCCATTTTATTCCCTGCTGTCTGCTAAAAAATATATATAATTTTTGGCTGTTCTGATTAATTTTCTAGCAAAATTTTTTTTTACATGAACGATGAAGGAGAGAAGTGCCAAAATAGGCCCGGTGGTCAAGTGGTTAATGGATGTTCTGGGGAGGGTTTAAAAACATTTTTTTTGTAAGTTTTGTTTTTATATGTATGTTTTGTTTTAATTTTTTTTTAAAAGGAATCTATAGTTTTCGGGCTAAAACGCATGAACAATGACAAAAGTTGGTCATTGTTGATGCGTTTCAACCAGAATTTTTTTAATTTTGGTATTCTCAAAGAAAATACACACAAAAAAAATGCCAATGGCCCCAAAAATGTGTCAAAAGTGTCCGAAGTGCCCGCCATAATGTCTCAGTACTGAAAAAAATGCTGATCGCCGCCATTACTAGTAAAAAAAAAATATTAATAAAAATGCCATAAACGACCCCCTATTTTGTAAACGCTATAACTTTTGCGCAAACTAATCAATAAACGCTTATTGCGATTTTTTTTTACGAAAAATATGAGGAAGAATACATATTGGCCTAAACTTAGGAAAAAATGTTTTTTTTTTTATATATTTTTGGGTGATATTTGTTATAGCAAAAAATAAACAATATTGCATTTTTTTCAAAATTGTCGCTCTATTTTTGTTTATAGCGCAAAAAATAAAAACCGCAGAGATGATCAAATACCACCAAAAGAAAGCTCTATTTGTGGGAAAAAAAGGATGCCAATTTTGTTTGGGAGCCACGTCGCACGACCGTGAAATTGTCAGTTAACCACTTAAGACCCGGACACATACAGTATGCTGCTAAATGACCCAAGGTGTTTTTACAATTCGGCGCTGCGTCGCTTTAACAGACAATTGCGCGGTCGTGCGACGTGGCTCCCAAACAAAATTTGCGTCCTTTACTTTCCACAAATAAAGCTTTCTTTTGGTGGTATTTGATCGCCTCTGCGATTTTTATTTTTTGCGCTATAAACTAAAATATAGCGTCATTTTTGAAAAAAATCACTATTTTTTACTTTTTGTTATAATAAAAATCAAATAAACTCAATTTTAGTAAAACATTTAGGCCAAAATTAATTCAGCCACATGTCTTTAGTAAAAAAAAAATTGCATTAAAAAAAAAAAATAGCTACCTAGCGGGAACAGCGACACTAATACAGCAATCAGAAAAATGATCGCTTAGTGACGCTGGCAATAGGGAGTGAAAGGGTTAACTAGGGCAGTGATCAGGGGGTTAAAACTTTATTAGGGGGGGTACGGGGGCTATCCTGAACCTAACACTAACTAACTTTCACACTGCCTGTCACACTGACACTAAATGCAGTGATTAGATCACTGCATTCAGTGACACTGTGACAGGGGGTTGGGGGAAGGCGTGATCACAAAGGGTTAATGTGCCTATGTGTGTGTGTGTCAGTGTTGTGTTGGTGCACACTTACTGTGGATGTCTTCTCTCATCAGCAGCGGTGGGAAACACCGCTGCGATGAGAGATGACATCAAGTGACACGAAGGGGGAGCGCTCCCATTGGCTGGGAGCAATCGCGGGGGGGGGGGGCGAAAAAGACGGACATCCGCCCGCTCGTCGGCGATCGCTCCCAGAGCCAGGGGGACCGCTGCACGCCGCGGAGGGGGTCCCGACCGAACCGCACAAAGGCGAGGACGTAAATATACGCCCTTGTGCCTGTACAAGCCATGTTGTGGACGTACATAGGCGTCCTGCGGTCCTTAAGTGGTTAAAGCGACGCAGTGCCGAATCACAAAAAGTGCTCTGGTCATTGGACAGCGGGGGCCCGCTTAATTTAAATACAAGCCGCCCCCTTTGAAGGATGTCGTCCGCGTATGCCGCATGTTTGTGCTTCGTTGCTCCTATTTTAATTCTGTGTATGTTGGGGTCATTGCGTATTGTAGCCAGAAAGGGTTCTAATGAGAGAGTGAAGAGAATTGGTGATAGAGGGCAGCCCTGACGGGTGCCATTGTATAGGGAGAAAGAGTCGCTTAAAACACCATTAATTCTTAATTGTGCTGAAGGTGATTGGTATAGCGCTGAGATTTTTGACAGCATGTTCGGGCCTAATCTGAGATGCATCAACGTGGACATCAGGTACTCCCAGTCCACCCTATCAAATGCTTTCTCAGCATCAGTGGACAGTAGAAGGGTTGGCTGGGAGCACTCGCGCACATACGAGATCAAGGAAAGAGTTCTAATGCCGCGTACACACGATCATTTTTTACGATGAAAAAAAACGACGTTTTCAATCATGAAAAAAAACGACGTTTTTCAAACTTCATTTTCCAAAACGACGTTGCGTACACACCATCGTTTTTCTACAAAGCTCTAGCAAAGCGTGGTGACGTACACCACGTTCGACGGCACTCTTTTCCATTGAAGCTCCGTCTCATAACTTGCTTCTGAGCATGCGCGGGTTTAAAAACATTGTTTTCAACATCGTTTTGCCCACACACCATCACTTTTTATGACACAAAAAACAACGTTTTAAAAAATGACACAAAAAATTCAAGCATGTTGGAATTTTTTTTTTGGTCGTTTTTTTTAAGACAAAAAACAAAGTTTTGCCCACACACGATCAATTTAAATGACGTTTTAAAAAACGTCGTTTTTTTTTAATCGCAAAAAACGACCGTGTGTACGCGGCATTAGAGTTATCCCGGCCTCCCTTCCTGGGATAAATCCTGTTTGATCCCTAGAGATCCATTGGGGGATCAGGGGCATGAATTGGAACACGATCGCTTTAGCGTACAATTTAGCATCTAGGTTCAGTAAGGAGATTAGACGATAACTGCTACAAAGGCTTGGATCTTTACTGGGTTTGGGGAAGTATTGTAATGTGGGCGTGGAGAATTTCTGTACAGAAGCTTAGATAGCTTAGATATGGGAGTAGGGTGTCAGCAAAAGCTCGCTAATAGGCCACTGTTAGACCACCAGGGCCTGGTGCTTTGCCATTAGCCATAGATTTACGTGCCACTTTGAACTCCGTGGTGGTGAACTCTCCCTCCAGTGCCTCTAAAGCATAATCAGGGAGTTTTGTTAGTTGAACCTGCTCAAGGTAGTTACGTATAAGTGTCTCTCTAGTTTTCCCGTCTGAGAGGGCTTTGCTAACATGATAGAGTTGCTGGTAAAAGGAACGAAATTCCTTTGCGATTTCATTCGTTTTATACAACATAGGGCTAGATTCTCAAAAGAATTATGCCGGTGTATCTACAGATACACCGGCGTAATTTGAATTTTCGCTACGGCGTATCATTGTTTTCTATCCAGAAAACATGATACGCCGGATTTACGCTAAGATACTGTAATGAAATGTAATGTTACGCCAGCCGCTAGGTGGCGTTTACGTCGATTTCTCATTTGACTATGCAAATGACACTGATACACGATTCCCGAACATTTTTGCGCCGCCTCGTCGTCATTTACGTTGTTTCCGTAAGCGTAAACTTACCCCTGCTATATGAGAGGTAAGTTTACGAAGGTCCGTCGTATGCCATGTTAAGTATGGCCACGGGACAGCGCTGTCTTTTTCCGTCATTTACGTTGTTTTCCTAAGTCGTTCGCGAATAGGGATTTGTGTAAATGACGCTCACGTCGGCTTCATTGACGTTTTCCGATTTGAGTTGGAGCATGCGCACTGGGCTATTTTTACGGCCAGTGCATGCGCAGTTCGATCGGCGCGGGGCCGTGCTTAATTTAAATACAAGCCGCCCCCTTACGCCGGGCCATTTACACTACGCCGCCGCAAATTACGGAGCAAGTGGTTTGAGAATACGGCACTTGCTCCAGTAAGTTGCGGCGGCGTAGTGTATATGGCTTACGCTACGCCGCCACGGATTCTACGAGAATCTGGCCCCCAGTGTATAAATATATGTACAACACCTGGGATGTATATTCTCTACACCAGCCCTCAAAATTTCCTCTCGCCTATTAGCATTTGGCGAGTGGATTTAAGCTGGAGGCGAGTGATGACAGGGCTGCATGACCAATCTCCCTCCAATCTTTGCCTACACTTAGAGTTCCGATGAGATTGGCGGCCGAAGAGGAAAGGTGGATGCTCGGGAAAAGTAGTCTGGTGAGCTGCGCACAGGCAGAGCAGTACACAGGTGCTCTCCTTACAATTCTCAATAAGTCATGGGACCTAACAGTATGACCTCTCTGATCCTGCCCCTCTCCCCAGACCAATGTAACTGGAGAGCAGAAAGTAGTGAGTGAGGTGGAGGATTGTGAAAATTACCACTCCGGTGCAGAGCTCACTGAAAGTTGCCCTGACATGAGAGTGGCAGCCTTCCAGTTTGTGCAGTTTTCTTCTCCTTGTGCTCTATGTAAGTGTCCAACAGTTCAGCCTGAGCACTGTGAACAGACTGGTCTCAGTGTGCGCTGCTCTATGGTGTCAATGGCTGTGCAGTTGGGTGGATCTCAGTGCTGGATTGTACTCCCTCCCGCTGTGCTGCAGCTCCTTTTCTCACTGCCAGCCTGAATAAAAGGGGGAAGTGGGGACATGCAAGCGTGGAGCCGCACACAGGGGCTCCTAATGATGAGATGAATAGGAGAGAGAGAAAGAAAATGGGAGTTGCAGAGGAGACAGCAAGAGAATGGGGAAGAGACCCAGTTCTAGTGCCCTGTCCCTCTGGTCTGCCCCCAGTGCCCTGTTCCTCTGGTCTGCCCCCAGTGCCCTATCCCATTTTGTTAAAGTTGTTGTTGGTAATATTTAATTTGTAGCTTGATTCTGCATAAAACATTTAACAGTATCATTCCATGAGATAATCTATGAGGGTGTGTTTATGGGTGCAATTAGGCGCAGGGCAGTGTATGGATTAGGTGGGGCAACTGGTGGCGAGTAACTCTTGAGGCCTGGCTAGTAGCTCAGGACTTGAAATTTGGATCACGGTCCAACGGTGATCCGTTGCACCACTATTAGATACTATGGGCCAGATTCTCGTAGAATCCGCGGCGGCGTAGCGTAAGCCATTTACACTACGCCGCCGCAACTTACTGGAGTAAGTGCCGTATTCTCAAAGCACTTGCTCCGTAATTTGCAGGGGCGTAGTGTAAATGGCCCGGCGTAAGGCCGCGTAATTCAAAGGGGGCGGCTTGTATTTAAATTAAGCGTGCCCCCGCGCTGATTGAACTGCGCATGCGCCGGCCATAAAAATAGCCCAGTGCGCATGCTCCAACTCACGTCAGAAAACGTCAATGAAGCCGACGTGAGCGTCATTTACGCAAATCCCTATTCGAGAATGACTTAGGAAAACAATGTAAACAACAGAAAAAGACGACGCTGTCCTGAGGCCATACTTAACATGGCATACGACGGACCTTCGTAAACTTACCCCTCATATAGCAGGGGTAAGTTTACGCTTACGGAAACAACTAAAATGACCACGAGGCGGCGCAAAAACGTTCGGGAAACGGCGTATCAGGCTCATTTGCATAGTCAAATGAGAAATCGACGTAAACACCACCTAGCGGTCGGCGTAACATTACATTTAAGATCCGATGGTGTAAGATTATTACGCTAGTCGGATCTTAGCGTAAATCCGGCGTATCATGTTTTCTGGATAGAAAACAATGATACGCCGGCGGGAAATTCTAATTACGCCGGTGTATCTGTAGATACACCGGCGTAATTCTTTTGAGTATCTAGCCCTATGTTGTATAAAACTAATGAAATTGCAAAGGAATTTCGTTCCTTTTACCAGCAACTCTATCATGTTAGCAAAGCCCCGTCAGACGGGAAAACTAGAGAGACGCTTAGGCGCCGTACACACGGCCGAGGTTCTCGCTGAAAACCAGCGAGAACCTCGCTGGAATGCACATTCCAGCGAGGACCTCGGCCGTGTGTACGGTCTCAGCGAGCTTCCCGTCGGGAAGCCCGTCGAGCCGAAATAGAGAGCACGCTCTCTATTTCCTCGACGGCCCGCCTGGAAGAATGGCTGGTTGCCATTCCCGACGGGCGGGTCGCCGAATTCGACGGCTGGGAGAGAACCTCGACGGGCGGAACGATGTGTTCTGCCCGTCGAGGTTCTCTGCCGTGTGTACGGCACCTTATACGTAACTACCTTGAGCAGGTTCAACTACCAAAACTCCCCGATTATGCTTTAGAGACACTGGAGGGAGCCTTTGTAGCAGTTATCGTCTAATCTCCTTACTGAACCTAGATGCTAAATTGTATGCTAAAGCGATCGTGTTCCAATTCATGCCCCTGATCCCCCAATGGATCTTTAGGGATCAAACAGGATTTATCCCAGGAAGGGAGGCCGGGGTAACTCTTAGAACTCTTTCCTTGATCTCGTACGTGCGCGAGTGCTCCCAGCCCACCCTTCTACTGTCCACTGATGCTGAGAAAGCATTTGATAGGGTGGACTGGGAGTACCTGATGTCCACGTTGGTGCATCTCAGATTAGGCTCGAACATGCTGTCAAAAATCTCAGCGCTATACCAATCACCTTCAGCACAATTAAGAATTAATGGTGTGAGGGGGCGTGGCCTGCAGCAGAGCCGGATGGCAGCCTAGCGAGAGAGCTCATCGGCACTAAACGGCCTGTAAAGGGCACCAAATTCGGCTCCACATAGAGCGATCTGGTCCGGGCTATCGCAGGGGTGATGGCTAACAAGCGGAGGGGCTCAGCAAAGCCCCAGCGCCTGATCGATATGTTTACTGTGCCGAGGGAGGGGAGGAGGAAAGATGGTGCCAGCACGGCCTCGACCCCTGTCCTGGCCATCTGACCAACAGCAAAGGAGGGAACCACTCTCGAAGAGGAACACATGCCTCCGCATATGGAGATGAGTCCTGCACTCCTTCACCCTCAAACAGCCCAGCAAAGTCACGGATGAGGATGGATGACACCGGAGGTAACCACACAGGAAGCCCAGGAACGGACTCTGGGGATGACACACGTGAGTTACCCGATTCCATTACTACTTTCCCCACCAGTAACCAGCCTGTAATGGACACTGTCCTTAAGGACATGCTGCCGCTGGTATCATTACGCAACTCACTGCAGGCTGACATGGTGAAATGCTTTCAGAGGGTGAATGCTGGGCTGAGAGAGGTAGAGGACAGAGTGGAACACGTGGAAACAAAGATGGGGGAATATGCTGTGACTATCAACAGCCTGGTGGATGCTAGTGAAGCTCAGGAGGAGACCAATGAGTGGTTTAAAAGCAAATTAGCAGAAATCGAAGATAGGTCTAGGAGAAATAACTTAAAAATCTGTGGTATTCCTGAATCAGTACTCCCCAATGACCTACGTTCGTACGTGACCGATCTGTTCTCATCGATCCTTCCGGATCTTGCAGACATTGACTTTACTATCAATAGGATCCATAGGCTCCCAAAACCTGCCTTCCTCCCTGCAACTGTACCCAGAGACGTATTTCTGCGTATGACTTTCTTTCATGTGAAGGAACGGCTAATGCTGGAAGTGCGCAAGAAGGACAATATTCCTCCCAAATTTCATGAGCTGCAATTTTTTTCCTGACCTCTCCCAGTACACGCTCCAAAAACGGCGGAACCTTGGCACTATTTCTAAAGCCTTACGGAACCACGACAATCGCTACAAATGGGGTTTCCCCACCAAGTTAATTGTTACGTACAGGGATAAGTCATTCAATGTGGACACCGTGGAAAAAGGCATTGGCCTATTGAAAGAGTGGGGTATCCTACCTACCCCCGCTGAGGGTGACACAACACATTCTCCAATTAATGCAGTTGACCCTGACTGGAAACGGGTCACACAGAATAATGCCAGATCACACAAATAATTCTCCTTCAGATGTCCTTATACAGGAGATTTGGATTAACTCGTGGTGATCGCTACAAAACTGGGCATAAACTTTCCCCACATGGAACTTGAGCAGCAAGCTGCTGCACTCTGGGGCACTTGCCAGTTAGTGTTTTTCGTTGCCACTAGAGTGGCCAGTTGTGTGTTGTTGTTCTACTTACCCTTTTATGTTGCCTTTCTCTTCTCTTTTGTTTTTACCATCTTCTGGATCCATACAGCTGCCTTCGTGATTTCGAGACGGTATCGCCCTGGGACCTATGCCCGAACTCCACCTCACATCTTCACAAAGATCTCATCCACCTGCTTGTCGGTACACCCTCCTGGTCCCGCAGTGAGTAACCCCCTTCCCAGCTTTGGCTGGGCCTATTGTTTAACACACCGGGACTACCATGGTTCCTGTACAAACTCTCACGCCTGCAGAAACACAGTCCCCTGTTGCCCTGGATGACGGTTAAAATGTTGTCTATTAACACTAGAGGCTTGAACCACCCCGTAAAAAGAAAGTCCCTATGGGGTGACGCTATCCTGCACAAGAGCGACATTGTATGTGCCCAAGAAACCCACTTTGCTAAGCAATCTCCACCGTGGTGCTCTCATAGGAGTTTCCCCCATGTGTTCTGTGCAAACGCTGATTCTAAGACTAGAGGGGTTTTGATAGCTGTACGAGACACAGTAGCCTTTACACTTCACTTGGAACTAGCAGATCCAGGAGGGTGTTATTTAGCCTTGGTGTGTGATATCAACGCTGTGACATACACCATCGTTAACATTTATGCCACCAAACACTTATCAAGTACAATTCTTTAACAAATTGCTAAGAAAGCTCCCGCCCATTAAAACGGGCCTTCTTTTAATCTGTGGAGACTTTAACGCTGTGCCCGACCTAAACATGGACACCACATCCACAGCGCGCAGGAGTGGGGTATCTCTTCAAGGAGCTATCCATGGGGCTGAGCTATTCGATGTGTGGAGGTGTCTACATGTAGGAGAAAAGGACTTTACTTATTTTTAGGCCCCACACGTATACGAGGATAGACTTATTCTTGGCTGATTATGACACTTTGACTAGGTCCATCTCAGCCTCTATTAACGAGATAACTTGGTCCGACCACGCCTCGATCACTTTGTCTCTTCGAGATGGTTCATCTAATACTCCCCCACCTGTGTGGAGGCTTAACACATTTTTACTACAAAAACCTGATATTAGACGTTCTGTTGAAAAACACCTGATTGAATTTTTTGAGCTCAATGATACGCCTGGTCAAGATCAGTTTACCTTGTGGTCTGCCCACAAGGCGTATGTTAGGGGAATTCTCATACAACTTGGGGCTAGGGCAAGGAGGCAGCGGCAAAAAAAAATCAAGGACCTCACAGACAAAATTGCGAAGCTAGAGGGGGAAAATAAAAAACAAATCTCTCAGTTAGTATCCCTTAATCTCCTGCGATTGAGGGGCTCTCTTAGACTCCTCCTACTGGAGGATTTGAGAAACAATCCAAGCGCATGAAAATTACCTACTATTTACAGGGCAACAAGGCAGGCAAATTGCTAGCGAATACAATCAAGGGCCGTAGGATTAAAACTAGAATCCCTTACGTTATACACCCCCTTCATAAGACAAAAATGTTTCACCCTCAGGATATGGCAGATTCGTTCAGCCATTACTATAGCACTAGGATAGGATGATAGTGATACCCACCAGCCCACTCCCTCTTTAATCAACGATTTTTTGAGCAAGGTGTCATTACCCCAATTATCCCCAGCTCAACTTGATTCCTTAAATCTGCCTTTCACTATGCTGGAAATTCAAAAGGCTATTGATTCCCTCCCTCTCAACAAATCGCCAGGACCCAATGGTTTTGTTGGGGAATATTATCAATTGTTTAGATCTATATTGTCACCATTCCTTGAGAAAGTATTTAATGAAGCTGCTGCCTCCTCGTCCTTCCCATCGGAAATGTTGGAAGCCTTAATTGTAACTTTGCCCAAGCCAAAGAAGACTCCAGACACACCGGCCAACTTCAGACCCATATCTCTACTAAATACAGACCTCAAGTTATATGCCAAACTTATTGCCAATCACCTGGTAGACATAATGCCCTTATTGATCCACCCAGATCAAGTAGGATTCACGAAGGACCGTCAGGCTTTGGACGCTACACAAAGGCTGGCCAACATTATTCACCTTGCGGAGGTTCAGCGAAGGCCTTCTCTGCTCCTTGCCTTGGATGCGGAGAAGGCCTTCATAGGGTCCATTGGGGATACCTAGAATTGGCCCTCAGGAAGTTTGGGTTCAGAGGCACCATATCGTCCGCCATGATGGCCCTTTACTCCTCACCATCGGCTAGAGTTTTCAATTCGGGCACACTCTCTAAACCCTTCTTCATCACCAATGGCACGCGCCAGGGATGCCCATTATCCCCTTAGATTTTTAACTTGATCTTGGAACCCCTTGCCGCGTACATTAGATCTCGAGATGATATCAGCGGCTTTCCCACCCCTAACTCAGAACACACAATCAGCCTATTTGCTGACAACATCATTCTGATGCTCTCAAACCCTGAGTCCTCCCTGGCTTCGGTGCACAATTCACTCCAAATGTTTGGGAAAATCTCGTACTATAAGGTCAATGAAAATAAGTCGCTCATTTTGGGGTTAGGTGTTGGTACTGATCTAAAGCGTACACTCAGCTCGCGATTTCCATACGCATGGACTAAAGAGGGAATTCGATACCTGGGTATCACCTTGCCTGCCTCATCAAAAGAGTTTCCCGATGCCCCTGCCACGAGATGGTGAGAGTTGGAGGAACTCCAATACACCCACGGTAGCCTTCATGATCTTTTGATGGTCTCTGTAATCTCATCTAAATCCCCTGGGGGTATATCTCCCACAATGGCGGCTTCATTGAAAGTCTGGAACATTTTAGCTAAAACGTCCCAGAAACACCATACATTGACACACCTCCCAATTCCACTTTCATCCCTAATGGGTGTCCTACCGGACTTAAATATTGCCCATTGGATCAAAAAGGGAATAGTTCACATCTCGGATCTAATGATAGGCCCTAGTGGGAAGACCTTCAGATCACTCCAAATTGAATTTGGCTTGGGCTTAGGTGACCACTGCTCTTACGTCACACGCTCACGCTACGTTTCCGCCAGTCACAGCTTCCGGGAGGGACGCGGCTTGCTGCTGGAACGCAAACGAACAGCACGCCTTACACTCTCTGGTGTAACAACCACCAGCCATCCCCAGGTTCTGTCTGGCCTAATAGCATACATCAACAGCTGATGTTATCGCTGACACGGAGGAAGCACTTATTTTTATTTTTATTTCTATTTTTGGTTTTAAACCGCTGTATTTTAATTAGCACTATACATTTTTTATGTATTGGACATGCCCCATTTTTTACAATAAACCCACCTGGGATACAGGGTTTACTACCCTATGAGGACTCCTCTCTTTTTTCCTTTTACTATATCACTGTGACCCACGGCAACTGGGAGGATCGCGTGCAAACACACAGGATCTCCAGACAACACCAGTGGATTCCAAGACAGGACCTGTGGTAAGCGAACTACATCATCCACTGATCCCTAAGGCCTCGTACACACGATCAAATCTGTCTGCTGGAAACGGTCTGCTAGACCGTTGCAGCAAACAGATTTGATCGTGTGTATGGGCAAACAGACGGATTTGGCCACCCAACAGATTTCAAAGCATGCTTTGAAATCTGTCGGCTGGGAACCCGTCCACCTGACATGTCTGCTGGTTAGTACGCTAACCAGCAGACATGTCTTCTCGCACACGCACCGGATGGTTTCGACGCATGCGCGGAAGTGTTTTACTTCCTGGTGCGGTGACGTGGCGGCGTCAACGTCACCGCCACGTCAGCGCGTTGTCTGCTGGCGGGGATTTTGGTTTGCTCGTGTGTACACGTGAGCAAACCAAAATGCCAGCAGACAGATCTGTTCAAATCGGTCGGTCCGACCGATTTGAACAGACACATTTGATGGTGTGTACAAGGCCTAAGGCTCCACACCCCTCCCAGGGGACTACGATCTGGTGAGTAGGGATACAAGTGGGGGGAACACCGAAGCTAAGATGATGTATGAAGCAAGAAATTAGGAACGTCTTGTCTTGGATACTTTATTTGCACATGTACTCTACCATTGTGAAATACCACACAGGATTTATTACTAGAGCTTGTTACCCTACTACAGGGGTGGGCAACTTCGGCCCTCCAGCTGTGGTGAAACTACAAATCCCATCATGCCTCTGCTTTTAGAAGTCATGTCTGTGATTGTCAGGGTCCTGCAATGTCTCATGGGACTTGTAGTTTCACCACAGCTGGAGGGCCGAAGTTGCCCACCCCTGTCCTACTATATGCAATATATGATTTATTTGAGTTTAGTTCACAGCACTTCTCTCCTTCACTATACTAGAACATTTATTAATTATAATTTTTTATTATTCACTATTTTTTACTATTTATAGTGTAATTGGATCAATTAGACCATCTGTTATTTTGGTACATTTTTTAGTCCCCGGGGAAGATGAACACACACACTTGGAACACACTAGGCTCAGTTATAGAGCTAGTTCACACAGATACACGATCACGGTTAACATAGGGTTGGTTACCTAGCCCTATTTATAACCTTTATCAAAAAGGGCACCTCTGCAAGCGGAGGCTTTTTTAAGTCTATCGTATACAGGCACCCGACACTCAAATCTACAACACACTAACAATCACCACATCAGCAGCGCCAACACCTGTAAACACATCACAACAACTTTTATAATACAATCTTGTAACTATGCAATTAAGATGTCAAACATTGCTGTATTCTTTGTTTTCCTTTGATTTCCATTAATGTGCCACCTGCTGTTTGTCGCACTTTAAATTCTAATAAAAAATATTGAAATATAAGAATTAATGGTGTTTTAAGCGACTCTTTCTCCCTATACAATGGCACCCGTCATTGCTGCCCTCTATCACCAATTCTCTTCGCTCTCTCATTAGAACCCTTTCTGGCTACAATACGCAATGACCCCAACATACACAGAATCAAAATAGGTGCAATGAAGCACAAACATGCGGCATACGCGGACGGCATCCTTTTCTTTGTTCAACAGCCCCTTATCTCCCTCCCCAATCTCATGTCTGCCTTTACCAAGTTTGGAATCTTCTCCCTTTCAAAATGTATTTACCCAAATCAGAAATCCTAAACATATTGATCTCCCACAAGATGGCAAAACTTTTGAAATCATAATTTCCCTATATTTGGCAACCCCATTCACTGAAGTATTTAGGCATATACCTCACCCCTAATCTAACCTCCTTATTCTGTAGGAACAATATCCCTTTGTTAAATTCAATTAGAGCAGACTTACAAAAGTGGACCCAGATGGTTCATGGTTAGGTAGAATTAGCATTGTGAAAATGAACATCTGCCCAGGCTGCTCTTCCTATTCCAAATGATCTCTTACAAGATCCCTCCTGGGTTCTTTAAAATAGTGCAAGCTATACTATGTAGATATGTGTGGAATTGTAAACAACCCTAAATTGCTTATAAAGTGTTAATCGGACCAAAAAATACAGAAGGCCTAGCGCTCCCGGACTTTAAACATTACTTTCTTGCCATTGCACTGAATTAAATATCAGACTGGAAATACCATCAGGAATCTAAGCTTTGGGTGCAGTTGGAAATGGACTTGAGTGGGGTAGATTTATTCCCTCTAATCAGGATACCTTGCAAATTCAGAAGGCTGGCCCAAATAACTTCTCCAATTACCAAATTATCAATATGGGACAATATGGTAAAACACAGGTATGTCTATACAACTCCCCACTCGTGCACTTAACCGGTCATGCTTACTCCCCACCGGGGAACATTGATCCTGAATTCAGCAATTGGATTTCTGACACACCAGTCCTTCTACATCAAGTGGCCACAGCCACTGGTATCTTACCTATGCCCACGCTTTTACCAACAACATCGGTCTCATTCATGGATCAATGAAAATATCATCAACTTTCAAACAATTTTAAGTCTCTTCCTCAGCCACTGCGGTCTGAGGCAGATCTAAACCCAGTGGAGGGCAGGGGCGGACTGACCATTGGGACTCTTGGGCACTGCCTGAGGGCCCCATGCCACTAGGGGGCCCCATCAGGGTTGCCAGGCTCAATAAAACCAGGGACAGTATGTAAAAATCTGTGTTTTTTTTTTACATCTGACCCTGATATGCTTTTGATGTGAAAATCCAGAGATTTTAGCTGCCCTGCCTCCTGGCATGGTGCCCACCTGTAAGCCCAGGGGCCCCATAATCTTCTATTGCCCTGGGGCCCCATGTGTTGTCAGTCCAGCCCTGGTGGAGGGACTACTTGTCGGGGAGAAACCACCTGATAAACTCATTTCATATTTCTATCAAGCTCTATTGACCCTACCTCCTGTAGCCCAGCATTACTTCTTGACTAAATGGGAACAAGAACGCCAAGAAAAGAAAGAAAATTCAACGCTCCACGATACTTCACTTATCCCACATCTCTTCCATATCCTCGAAGGCAGTGGAAGTAAACTGCAAAATACTAACGAGGTGGCACTACAACCCAGTAGTGCTCCATAAAACCTTGCCGTCTATTATTTCGGATCTATGCTGGAGGGTAGAGATGGACTGGCGGGTTGGCAGGCGGTCTGTTTGCTGCAAACTTTGCTCGTTCGCGGTTCGCCGAACAGGCGGACATCTGGCGATATTTGTGGTGGTCTGAAATTTTACATTGAGAAGAACTTTGACCCATGACTAGAGTTGAGCGGACACCTGGATGTTTGGATTCGGCGGGTTCGGCCGAACTTCGGAAAAAAGCCCGGGTTCGGGACCCGAACTTGACCCCGAACCTGAACCCCATTAAAGTCAATGGGGACTGGGACTTTTGACTACTAAAATGTCTCTAAAAAACTAAGGGAAAGGGCTAGAGGGCTGCAAATGGCAGACACATGTCGGTAAGAGCATGGCAAGTACTCTGAAAATAAATGGATAGGGAAATAACTTAAAATAACATAACAAAAATAATAATCTTGACAAGCAGGAACCTTCCCCTAAAGCAGGACGGCCCTTTGCATGCCTTTGCATGTATTCCTCCCACTGACACCAATGATGGGACACTATTCCTCCCACTGATAACAATGATAGGGCAATATTTCTCCCACTGACACCAATGATGGGACACTATTCCTCCCACTGACACCAATGATGGGGCACTATTCCTTCCATTGATACCAATGATGGGGCACTATTTCTCCCACTGACACCAATGATGGGACACTATTCCTCGTACTGACACCAATGATGGGACACTATTCCTCCCACTGATACCATTAATGGGGCACTATTTCTCCCACTGACACCAATGATGGGAGACTATTCCTCCCACTGATACCAATGATGGGACACAATTCCTCCCACTGATACCAATGGTGGGGCACTATTTCTCCCACTGACACCAATAATGGTACACTCTTCCTCCCACTGACACCAATGATGGGACACTATTCCTCACACTGACATCAATGATGGGACACCATTCCTCCCACTGATGCCAATTATGGAGCACTCTTTCTCCCACTGACACCAATGATGGGACATTATTCCTCCCACTGACACCAATGATGGGACACTATTCCTCCCACTGATATCAATGATGGGGAACTATTTCTCCCACTGACATCAATGATGGGACACTATTCCTCCCACTGACACCAATGATGGGACACTATTCCTCCCAATGATACCAATGATGGGACACTATTCCTCCCACTGATACCAATGATGGGACACTATTCCTCCCACTGACACCAATGATGGGAGACCATTCCTCCCAAATTATTTGCCCTAAATGGGTGTTTTTTTTAATAGAACAACAGAAGAACAGTAGCTAAAATGTTTATCTCACACTTACAGATATGGAGGAAACACGGCAAACACTGGAGGAAACACTGCAAAATTAACTTGTTAGCCCTAAATGGATGTTTTGTGAATAGCACAATAGAAGAAAAGTATCTTGCAGAACCTTTCCCTAACCTATCTTGCAGAGTATCTCAGAGAAACCTATGCAGTGCTGGTGATTCTGCAGCAGGACAGTCTGACTCATATCTAAATCTCTCCCTGAGAGCAGCAGAAGCCTTTCCCTAACCTAACTAAAGCAGAGTGCAGAGTGACGAGCTGCGCTGTGTGCCTCTAGCTTATATAGAGGCTGGGTCACCTGCTGGGTCACATGCTGCACTGGCCAATCACAGCCATGCCATTAGTAGGCATTGCTGTGATGGCTTCTAGGTCACACAAGTAAAACAAATGGCGATTGGCTGCCGTGCAGCGTGCCATTACATTGCCAAACTCCGAACCCAAACTTTAGGCAAATTATTTGGGTTTGGGTCCAAAAAAAAAAAAAGTTTGGTACAAACTTTTTCGGGTTCGCTCAACCCTACCCATGACACATCCATCAGGTGGTACAGGACAGCCAATTGAGACATTTCAGCACATGGATATACCCCATACCTTATAAATAGACCTGATCTGGTGGCCATTTTACATTCTGCTTTTTGTCAGTGTAGGGAGAGGTTGCTGTGTGGAGCAGGGACAGGCTATATTATAACAAATCACTAGCTAAAAAGGTCCACAAAAGTCCTTTTAAGGACTGGTATAGGTGTACTATTGTTTGGTGTGCAGTATATAGGGGTGTATTTCACTTATAATATACGTTCTAACATAGAAAGCATATTATAGTAGATTTGTGAACTGTGCAGCATTGTGACTGGTGTATTTGGATACTGCAGATTTTTTTTTCTGTTTTGCTGCTTTACCTCTTGCTACACACAGTGACAAACGATACTGGAAAAAAGTTTTATAACTGGTGTGATACATTCTGCTTTTTGTGAATGTAGGGAGAGGTTGCTGTGTAGAGCAGGGACAGACTGTAGTGACACAAATCGTTAGCTAACAGGTCCACAAAAGTATTTTTTAATATTATAGTGGATTTGTATTGTGCAGCATTGTGACTGGTGGTGTAATTGGGTACTGCAGAATTTTACTTTTCTGTTTTGCTGTGTTACCTCTGCTTCACACAGTGACAAACGTTACTGGAAAAAAAAGTTTTTTAACTGGTGCGATAAACCAGTGGCCCCCCAAAACGACAGATTGAAGTGGGGTGATATATAAAAATATACTTTCATAATAGTGTATTTGGGTACTACAATTTTTTTTTTCTGTTTTGCTGCTTTACCTCAGCTACACACAGAGACAAAAGTTACTGAAAAAAAAGTTTTTAACTGGTGCGATAAACCAGTGACCCCCAAAACGACAGATTGAAGCGGGGTGTTATATACCTTCTTCCACATATACTGCGCTTCTCTAGAGACTTTTGTCACAGAGTCATTTAAAAAATCACGGGCAGGGGAAGAGGCAGGCCCTTCCACAGGGGTTGTAGGGGTAGGACAGGAGCACCAGGCCGGAGCCAAATTCAGAAGTGGCACAAGGTGCGTTCGATTATGTCAAAGGACGCACCAGACATGGTTGAGTGGCTTACCACCAACACCACCACCACCGTATACCCTCCGCTTGAGTCACAGGAATTATTTTCCGATCCTTAAGAAGACACAGGAGGGACAAAACCAGACTGCGAATGTATTGGGAGCGAGTCATCAACCATGTACGGTCACATCTGGCGCTCCCAGGACAGGATCCGGGTACCAATCCAACAGCATCTGCAACAAGAGGGCGGTTTGAAGATGTGTTGGTCACTAATGATACGATCGACAGCTGTCCTCCGGTTCCAGCATCAGGGAATGCCTAGACTGACAGGTGTCTGACTACATCGGGTTAACGGCCGATGTGGACGCACTGAGAAGTGATGAACCCCTGGACTACTGGGTGGGCAGTCTTGACCTCTGGCCAGAGCTTGCACGATTTGCAATGGAACTGTTGGCTTGCCCCTCGCTCAGTGTCCTGTCCGAAAGGACATTCAGCGCAGCAGGGGGGTCATGACCAATAAGCGCACTCGCCTAGCTCACAACAGTGTTGACTACCTCACATTTCTAAAAATTTATGAGGCATGGATCTCAGAGGAATTCAACACATCTGACCAGTAGACCATGTTTGATTCAAATGACTGGCCACAAATATCTGCCACCACCCATAACAATTCAGGGTCCCTGTCTTAGGTAAATACAGCGGCATTAAAAGGTCTTTTATGTCCGTTGAGTACCTAATTTTTGGGGCCTGCACTTATTTATCCTGTGAATGCCTAATGTACCTCCAGCCACAGAATACAAAGTTGTTTGCTGTTAGGTGAAGGCCTGTGGGCTAATTTTTGGGGCCTGTACTGGCCGACACTTACTTCTGTATCCGGTGAATGCCTAATGTACCACCAGCCACAGAATACAAAGTTGTTTGCTGTCAGGTGAACGCCTGTGGGCTAATTTTTGGGGCCTGTACTGGCCGACACTTACTTCTGTATCCGATGAATGCCTAATGTACCTCCAGCCACAGAATACAAAGTTGTTTGCTGTCGGCAAATTTTTGGGGCCTGTAAGGGCCGACACTTCTGTATCCGGTTTTTCGCTTAATACTTCTGGTAGGTCAGTGTCCACGTTGTGGGAATATTTGTGCACTACTGGATGGGCTGTGGAGAACCAGGAACTCATGCTCATATATGGGGGTCTTGTCCTATCATTAGACCATACTGGGCCACAATACTACATTGGATCAAAGAAATTCAGGGTAATGTGGTTCCCGATGATCCTTGGATGATATTGTTTCACTGTACGGGCAAACCAATAGGATCATATAAAAGACCTAAAACGCCTCGCCTCCCGAACGCTGCTAAGCACACAAATTTTGGAAACAGACAATCCCCTTGTTATGCCATTGGCTTATGAGGTGGATCGCATCTATCAAATGGGGGACAACACGCTCAAATTGAGAAAAAAATCTGATCTATCAAACAAGATATGGTCCTGTTGGTTTGCCTTTAAATTTTCAGCAGCTTGTGCAGATATTATGAACCTAGGGATAGCTAGGGAAAGTAGATGGGCACTTCAATTGGTGTACTGTAGAGACTGGATAACCCTCCCCCTTCTATCACTTACGCGCATGCGCCGAATCCATTCGGCGGCGGTGCGGCGGCGGTGCGGGACGACATGTCTGCTGGTAAGTGTACTAACCAGCAGACATGTCGGGCGGACGGATTCCCACCCGATAGATTTCAAAGCATGCTTTGAAATCTGTCGGGTGGCCAAATCCGTCGGCTCGGCCGTACACACGATCGAATCTGTCTGCTGAAACGGTCCAGATTTGATCGTGTGTACGAGGCCTTACTCTCCTTCCATCTCTCTCTCTCTCTTATGTTTTTGTTAAAATCAAGGTTCTGTTGTTTAGAGGTATGTCGACCTGGATGAGACATTTATAGTGTATGTGGCACTGCATTTAAGCCCTATGCACTATTTGGATCAGACATAATGTCCAGCCCTCAAACAAGACGCTCAATGTGCTGTAATACCATTATATATGACATGTGGGGATATTGTACCTCTTTTGGTTTTCTGTTTTCTAAAAACATGCTTTATACCTCCAAATAAAAACGTATTTAAAAAAAACAGCCAGGAGTGAACAACCAGAAGAGGCTTCACACAACCTTAGGCCCCGTACACATGACCGAGCTTCTCGGCAGAATCCAGCGAGAAGCTCGCTGGGATCCATATTCTGCCGAGAAGCTCGATCGTGTGTACGTTTTTGCCAAACAAACTGACGAGCGAGGCGTCGAGCCAAAATAGAGAGCAGGTTCTCTATTTCCTCGACGGGCCATCGTGACTAATGGCTCGACGCCTTTTTCGACAGCCTGTTCGACGAACTAGACGGCCGGCCGAGAACCTCATCAGGCGGAACGATGGGTTTAGCCCGATGAGGTTCTCGTACGTGTGTACGCGGCCTTAGACGAGTTTCAGATCCTACAATTGTCCCATAAGGTGATTCTGTAATTCAGATGACTCACTAAATGACTTCCAAGAGAGCCATATTTGATGGCATTGTTCGTATGTTACTAACTCACTTGCCAAAACGAACTCCATCCTCTCAATGTCATATATTTCTGCAACCCACTTAGTTAGAAGGGGAACATGTGCCGTCTGCCAATGATCAACTGATCTTGAAACTGTCAGACAATACACCTAATTGAACCAGGTTGAATAAAAAGCAAATAAAAAAATTATACAGTATTCCTCTTTCGTTCATGAACGGACACAGCCTTAATCTTGACAAAGTGGGTATTAGCCTTCATTCAAGAGTGACTATGCAGAAACTTATAGAAAGTGTTAAACACATCACACACACACACACCATACAGTACCGCCCAGGGAGCGGTCCCTCTGGGTATAAACCCTCTCTCTGCATCTCGCAGATCAGATTTTTTCTGCCTAGCTAAGGAGAAGACATGGCTCCCTTAGGGCCCATAGGCCTGGAGATCTATTCCAAATTAAATTATTTATTATTTTATTTTTTTATAATTGATTTTTATTAAAGAGTTTTCAAAGTACAAAACAGAGTATAGAGTACAACCAGTACCAGAAGTACAAAAAGAGCAAGAGTACACCACAAACAACCTCAACATCAGGTAGCCCAAATATACAGTACAATAGTAGGTTAAGTCAGGCATAGGGGGTGAAGAGGCACCAGAGTTGAAGAAATGCACACTGTACCAATATGTAAATAATGTAGTCTATTCCAAAGAGGTGAAGCGGTAACAAAAAAAGGAAAAGGGGAAGGGGAGGGGTTGGGGAGGGAAAGGGTGATGGAGGGATAATAACAAAATGTGCATTAAACAATTCCAACAAGTACAGGTATTGTTAAAACAATGCAACTATCAGAAGCAATACATTTCCGAGGACATGTTACAGTCTGTTACGAGTCAAACCATTCTGCCCATGACTTCCACTGGTTGTCAAACCTCGCCCTCCTGCCCTCTTTACTCGCCAACAAGACTCCGAAGGTATAGTTGGTCCATGTGATTTCAAGAGCTTTCGAAATATTAGGGACCTTGTTAGATTTCCAATTTCTAGTAATCAATGACCTAGCCGCCAACAAAATAACAAAGTAACTACTGTGCGAAAACAAGGGGGAAATCCCTCAATGCTCAGATTCGATAGTGCCAATTCAGGGTGGGGTGGCGTCAGGACTCCAGTAATGCGTGATATACTGCTAAATACACTTCTCCAGAAGCTTGTAAGCTGTTTGTACAGCCAGAATACATGCACAGTGTTGGCTACAACACCCCATTCTTTTCAACACAATTTGAGCGGGAAAATGTTGCCATTCGGTACGGGGTTAGGTACCATCTCTGGGTTATTTTTTTGAGAGAGTTCCCAGTGGTTGATCGCCTCTGCGATTTTTATTTTTTGCGCTATATACAAAAATAGAGCGACATTTTTGAAAAACATCTATATATTTTTTTTTTTATAAGAAAAATCAAATAAACTAAAAGTTAGTCAAACATTTAGGCCAAAATGTATTTAGCCACATGTCTTTAGTAAAAAAAAAATTGCAATAAAAAAAAAAATAGCTACCTAGCGGGAACAGCGACACTAATACAGCGATCAGAAAAATGATCGCTTAGTGACGCTGGCAATAGGGAGTGAAAGGGTTAACTAGGGCGGTGATCAAGGGGTTAAAACTTTATTAGGGGGGGTACAGGGGCTACACTGGACCTAACACTAACTGCCTGTCACACTGACACTAACTGCAGTGATCATACATATAATCACTGCATTCAGTGACACTGTGACAGGGGGGAGGGGGTGGGGGGGGGCGATCGGGGGGGTTAAATGTGCCTGGTGTCAGTGTAGTGTTGTGCAGACTTACTGTGCGATGTGATCTCTCCTCAGCGGTGGTTGAAAAAAACGCAGAGGGAGAGATCACATCACTTCCCCCTTCCTGTGTTTACACAGGAGGAGGAAGTGACACTGCAGGGGAACGCGCGCATTGGCTGAGAGTGATCCGTATGGGGTGGACAAAAACGAACCGCCGCCCCCTCTGCACGGATCGCTCGGCTAGGTAACCGGACCACCGCATGTACGAGGGGGGGTCCAGATCGGACCCCCGAACTCCCTCAAGGCACCAACATATATATAAGTTGATGTGCCTGTCGGTGCCATTCTGCCGACGTAAATGTACATGCGGCGGTCCGCAAGCAGTTAAGGAAGTGAGAGGCCTGGGTGTATTTAAAACGGTCTGTAGGTGGCAAGTCAAATTCTGCTTTTAGTGTCTCAAATGGCTTCAGTGTGCCATTGCTATATAGATCGGCAATCCAGGAGATGCCCCTGTAGGACCAGTCAGAGTAGTTAGTATGAGGAATTGCGTGCGTCAGAATCGTTAATAGTTAATGTACCTGGGGCGTCGCACAGGTCTCTCCAAGCCATTAGGGAAGCCTGAAGCATTAATGGGAGCTGGCGCAGAGAGAAAGGCCTCCACACATCAAGAAGCAAAAGGCTACGCCAGTCTGAAATCGGACAAAGGGCCTGTTTGATGCTACACCAAAGGATTTTGGAGGATGGGGATATCCAATGTCTGAGTTGGGCAAGTATGGCTGCCTGGAAATAATCTTTTATGTCAATTAGACCCATTCCCCCCACCAATCTATGCTTAATTAAAAGGGATTGGATTGGGATTGGAGCACCTAGGCCGTTTAGAACCCCAAAGGTATTGTTTCAGGGTGGATCCTAAAGATTTAAGGTGGCTTTTCTTTAGTGGAATGGGTAACTTTCGGAAGATATACAAAATCTGGGGGGGGAAGGAGCATTTTAAAAGAGGCCAAACGTCTCGACCAAGTTAATTCGACTTTAGATAAGCGGTTAGCCTCCTTGGTTATTTTGTCTAATAAAGGGATGTAATTAGCATCCGCAAGTTTTGAGAGGTCTGCTGTTATTTAAAGACCCAAGTAAGGTATACTAGATGTGTTCCATGAGTAGGGGAAAGAATTTTGCAGTTGAGATTGAAGGCGAGGGGAGAGGTTTAAGCCCAATATAAGAGATTTAGTAAAATTAACCTTATAGTAAGAGATTTGGCTAAATTCGTTCAGAATGCTGTGCGCCTGCAGTAGAGACATCTGTGGCGAGGTCAAGAAGAGAATGATACCTTACGCAAAGAGGCTTATGTTATGTGACCTGCCAAGTAGCGTAAAACCAGGAGTACCAGAATGAGCTCTGATTTTTTCAGCAAGGGGCTCTATAATAAGATTGAAAATGGAGGGCGACAGGGGGCACCCCTGCCTGGTGCCATTGGTTATATACGAAAAGGGAGGGACAGCATTATGGACATGTAGACTTGTGCACATAGGGAGGTGTACAAAGCCAAAATGGCCAAAAAAATATGGCCATAAAACCCAAACTTCTCAAGGACTCGTGTCATGTAGCCCCAACGTACCCTGTCGAACGTCTTCTCTGCGTCTTCTCCGCGTCCAAAGAGAGGAGCAGAGAAGGCGTCCGACAGGACACAGCACAATGCACAATATCAATAACTCTTCTAGTGGCATCAGATGTCTGCCTACCCAAGGTGAACCCTGTTTGGTCTGGGCTGATTAGAGTTGGCAGAATAGGGAGTAACCTGTGAGCTAGAATTTTGGCATAAAGATGGCCATCAATATTCAATAATGAAATGGGCCTGAAATTGGGATCTTTTCCCGGCTTTGGAATGGTAACAATGTACACCTTGAGCATCTCAGAGAGAAACAAGGACATTGCTTCGGAAAGTACCTTTACCAATGTAGGTGCAAGGATATCATGGAAAGTCTTATAAATATTCGGTAGTCCATCCGGACCAGGTGATTTTCCACCGAGGAGAGACTTGCTCCAATTGTGATTGTGATAGAGTAGGGAGTGCGAGATCTGCCAAAAATGATTGGATGGCATCGTCATTTGGTTGGGGGTATTAGGATCCTCTTGCAGGTTATATAGGGAAGAGTAATAGTCAGCAAAAGAATTTGCTATGTCTTTTGGATTAAAAATTGTACTACCGTCAAAGCTGCGAAAGGGGAAAGGGATGTTAGTCTTCACTCTATGATCTTTTAGCCTCCAAGCCAGGAACTTGCCTGCCCTGTTGCCAGAAGAGTAGTGGGTCAATTTAGGAGATTGGACGTGTTTATCATATTGTTCAAGTAACATGAGCCTGAGATCCGAACGTAGTCTGTATAATTTGTTGGCAATAGAGCCATCAGATGTGGTTTTGTTCTGCGTTTTCAAGAGTTTAATCTTGGAAAGAATAGGGTATAATTTCTGTGTCCTTTGCCCACAAACACAATTGGATAATTATACCTCTAATATAAGCATTGTGGGCACACTAAACAGTAAAAGGATTAGATACAGAGAGAGAGAGTTTAAAGAGAAATATTCATGTAGGTGGTAAGTCAGGGAAGCCACCTGAGAGGGCTGCTGGAACAGTCGAGAGTTAGTCCTCCAAATATAGGATGGGGTTGGGGGACACCTCTCATCCATCGTGATGGACACCGGAGCGTGGTCCGACCACGTGATGTTATGAATGGTGGAAGAGGAAATCTTCTGCAACATAAGCTTATCAACCAAAATAAGTTCAATATGTGACTACGCATTGTGCCAGGAGGAATGAAAGGAGTAAACCCGTTTGTTCAAGTGTTGACACCTCCAGGAATCGTACATGTCCTCAGCGTGGAGTTGACGCATTTCAGAAGCGTGTAGCTTGCTTGTTCACAACCGTATATGATTTGAAACATAGTGATGTTAAACAGGGCACTATTAAAGCAGATCTTTGGAGTTGAAATGTTATCCTACTACTTGAAAAAAAATGTAAATAAAAAAGAGCTTTAATTACAAGATCTCTGTAAAGAACTTTCGTGGATGAAATGGCCATGTATTTAACAGAAACAAATAGATTTGAATATCTTCCTTCAGTTTTCCTGCCCTATATGGAAAAAAAAATTGGTTTGATAGTATTCCCTGTGTTTACTCCCCCTATATGACCTTAATGACTTACACACTTAGCCAAAATAGGCTCATGTATGGGTAATTTTAACATCATCAGGAATACTACCATTATTTTTTTTAAGTTTAAGTTTATTTTCAAAATATAGACGTTACATTTGATAGAACATAACAAAAAGTCAGTATATTGCATTACACAACGTCAAATTTAGTAGTATACTCTTTCTAATAACACTAATTTAAAGAATCATTCATTAGCCAGAGATAAATAATACAACAAAAAATCACAAGTTTCTGTAAATCAACCTAACTGAAATTGAATAGTTACTCATACTTTCCCATCCCCAGTCATCCCTCAACTCTTGTTTAAATTCACAGTAACTCACATTATGAATCACAACAAAAGTTATATCTTTCAAATCTATGAATATGGTAAATTCTTAAATTACCCTCCATCTTTCCCTACACCATATCTGGGTCAAGTCATTTCAAGGGATGCAGAGCATCTCCTCCATCCATTCTTCCCCCCAGGTCTAAAACTATCTCTTATAGCGAATTAGATGGGGGGAAAAAATGAAGAAAAAAAATGAAAAAATAAACAGAAAAAGGAAAATTTATTATCAAATACTTACTGTAATTTTCCTTTCCCGATAGGCTCCATGGCAGCATACGTGTGGGTTGGCCCCGCCTCCATAACTACCCAATAGGACCCCCCTAAATTTCAGCTGTGGGCTCTTAGCCGTGTTCGTAACTAGCCGACTCCAAGCATTGGGAGGGACTCCTGCTGCCATGGAGCCTATCAGGAAAGGAAAATTACGGTAAGTATTTGATAATAAATTTTCCCTTTTCCTGACTTGCTCCATGGCAGCATACGTGTGGGAAATAACTCGCCAAACACACCCGGGCAGGCAAAATGCTGAGGCAGGAAAATACATTTATTTAGCACTGTCAACTGACAGCACTTGTAAACCAAAATTCAGTGCAGATAAAGCAGCCGGTTCAACACAATAGTGGGAAACAAAAGTTTTAATTAACGACCACGGAGCGGCTCTGCATATAACTTCAGGTGCGACATAAAGGGAGGCTGCCCAAGAAGTTGAAATGCTCCAGGTTGTGTGCGCAGCCACTGCCTCTGGAGGAGCCAAGCCCTTGGCTTTGTATGCCCTCTGGATGGTCTGAACTATCCAAGCTGCAAAGGATCTGATTGAGACCCGTTTTCCAGATATTGACTTAATGTGTGCTCCACATCAGGGGATGAATACTTTCAGATGTCCCAAAGTGGGCAGTACAATTTCCTGATTTTCATGAAAAATGCATGTAACTTTAGGATTTGAGCCCAGCATGGTAATTAATACTGATCTATCTGGAAAGTAGGCCAAGAATGGTTCTTTTGAACCCAGATTTCTGATGTCAGAGACTCTTTTAGCTGAAGTGACCGCTACTAGAAAGACGGTCTTGAGAGTAAGATCCTTAGCTGATAGTGGTTTATCCGGATCAGAGCTGATCGTGGTAAGATAGACCAGAACAAGAGGCAGATTCCATTTGGGGAACCTTGGTTTTTTCTGTGGTCTAAGGCGGATGGCACCCTTAAAGAACTGGCAAACCAAGGGATGATTGGCCAAGGAGATTCCAGTAAATGCAAAGGTGGCTGAGATTTGCACTCGGAGTGAACTGATTGCCAAAGGTAAGTCCAATCTTGTTTGTAAAAACAAAACAAAAAACTGAGTATATCTTGGGAACTGCAAGGGTTAGTTCTGGAAGACATATGATCTGTAAATTTTGACCAGATACACTCGTAAACTTTGTTAGTACTATTTCTTCTAGCATTAAGAAGAGTTGAAATGGCTTCTTCTGGACATTGTAATGCTTCAAGCTTTCCCCTCTCAAGAACCACACCTTGAGGTGCAGATGAGCTGGACATGGGTGCAACGTTGTGCCCTGAGAGAAGAGATCCGATCTGAGAGGAAGAGGGATCGAGACCAGGTAACTAAGAAGTGTTTGAAGGGAAAACCATGGCCTGTTGGGCCAAAATGCAATCACTGTTAGGATTTCTACATCCTCTGATCTGAATCAGCAAAGAAACTGAAGAATTACAGGTATTGGTGGAAAGGCATATGCTATGCTGAATTTCCATTGAAGTGAAAGCATCTATCCCATAGGCTTGGGGATCCCGGAACCTCGAATAATATGTGATTGTAACGGATTGAACCGTGACAATCTGAGACTTTGGAAGGATGAGAGATACTTCTGTGCCAGGGACACTAATAACTCCTGGGTCAAAGTCCATCCTGTGCCCTTGTAGGCGTAGGGTGGCTAATAGGATCATACTTCATGTATTACATGAAATGGGACATTAATAAAAATTCATATTGCAGGACTGGAATATTACAAGGGGTCCATTTTGACATCTGTTACACAGGAGAGGGACATTACAAGCTTATTCAATGCTTAGCTCCGGCTATTGAAATGTTAAGTGAGGTTGGCTCTTCAATGTGTGGACACATTCTGTGGAAAGGTGTTAATTGCATCGGCTCCTGAGAGACCTTTTCATTGTGTGATAAAACTGTTTCAAAGCCCTGTGTTTACACTTAAAAGACTGTGTATTGTACTTCAAGTTAGCAGTCTCCATTCAGATGTACTGAATTAGCATGTCAATTATGTTTAGGAATGTATTGCTGCCCAGGTGTCAAGACCCTTTAGGGACAGTACGTCTGTCTAGATAATGTGATTGAGGTTCCTTGTATGTGTGTGAAGAATATCTGTGATTGTGTATTATTCAAGGTTAATTGAAGTCTATTGATGATGCGGTGCCCAGATGTCTAGCTACTGATTAGATAATTAGCCTCAGTGTGTGAATAGGGGTGGAGATTGCATTGACCTGTGATTGACTGTAGCATCTTGTACTGTATAAAAAACTGAGAAGAAACCAATAAAGTGTTCATTCATTTTGAAACCAGTACCAGAGCTTTTGTCTTGGTTATTATGGAAAATGGAATGGATCGTGTATGCAGGATTGTCGCAGTGTGTCAGATAAGCTTGTCGTGGTTGGATGGAAGGTTGTAAACGGTGGTGACCGTTACAGTGATCAACTTGTGGTTGCATGGGGACGCAAACAGATCCACTTCTGGGGACACTCCCAGTGTTGGAAGCCAGTTGAACACTTCTATGTGCAGAGACCATTCGTTATTGTTCAATTGGAATTTGTGATATAAAGTCCGCTTGAACATTTTGGACCCCTGGAATGTACACTGCCGAGATGTTGGCTAGGTTCTTCTGGGCCCAATTTATAATTGGCTCCACCTTTCTGAGTAAGGACCAGCTGCGGGTTCCACCCTGCTTCCTTATGTACGCGGTTGTGTTGTCCAGCCTGAGCAGAGGAGTCTATTAATAGATGGCGGAAGGATATGAGCACCTGAAAGTATGTTGGATACAGTTCCTTCAGAAGGTGCGCTGCACCGGCCTTGGGCTATTTCTGTCAGGCAATGAGCGCCCCAGACCTGATTGCTGGCATCTGAGGTTATTGTAACCCAAGTGATGGAAATGGATCGAATGACAATTGCGGAGATTCTTCCCCTGCAGCCACCGCAGAAGAGACTTTCTCATGGGTTGAGTGAGCATGATGTGTTGACTCTTGCTGGGGAAGTCCCATTGCTGGAGAAACCCTTTGGAATGGGTGAGTGTCACTGAGCCCACTTCACCATAGGAATGGTGGCTGCCATGGTGCCAATCACCTTCAAAATTGTGAAGAGCAGATAGGTGAGGAGCAGCAAGTGTTGCATGTATCCTGTCCCAGATTGTTGCAATTTTCTCTCTTTAGGCAATGAAATGGTGCCTTCTATTGTGTTGAAGAGGTTACCTAGAAACACCAGAGATTGAGTTGGAACAAGATGACTCTTTTCCAAATTCAATAGCCATCCGAATTCTTGGAGAGTGGCAATTACTAGGTCCCTGTGTTCCAGGAGTTGACTTCTGTCTTGAGCTAGAAGTAAGATCGTCTAGGTAGCGATGAAGACAAAATCCTTTCACTCAGAGGAGAGCCACAACGGCTAACGGAACTTTGGAGAACACCTGAGGTGACGTTGTGAGACCAAATGGTAGGCAGGTGAACTGTAAATGTTGATTGCCTACAGCAAAGCGGAGGTACTTTTGATAGTCTGCCGCTACTGGAAATGGAAGTACGCGTCTTTTAGGTCTATTGACACTAACCAATCTCCTGGGTGGACTGACTGCTGGATTGTCAGTAGTGACTCCATTTCTGAATAAATCGGTTGAGATGAGTCAGGTCTATTACTGGTCAATAGGTACTGTTCTTTTTCTGTACCATGAACAGAGGGGAGTACATGCCTTCACCTCGTTCGTCCTCTGGAACAGTAATGGTTGCGCTTGGAGTTAATAGCTTACGTAAGCTAATAGGATTTGTTTTCATTTCTTCCGTACATGGAAGATTTGTAGGCATGAATCTGAGCCTGCAGTTGCTGTTGAAGACCCAGCTGTGGCCTGAAGAGACCATCTTAATTGTCCAAAAATCTCGAATTGAGGCCGCCCAATTTCAGAAAGACTTTTCAGTAGACTACTGATCACTAGAAGGAGTACTCTTAGTTTGCTTCTTGAAAGAAGACTGGATTTCCAGGCCTTAAAAATTCACGACCAGGCCCGTAGCTGCATTGCTCCCTTGCACGATCTGTATTCTGTGCTCTGAAAAAAATGTGTTTCTGATTTTGTAAACGCCTGTCCTGAGGGAGGAACCACGACTTACCACCTGTGGCCTGTGAAATTGCACTACCGAGTTTATTGCCAAGAAAGAAAAACCCTCAAAAGGGAATGCGGCACCATGCTTGCTTTGAAGCAGGATCCGCCGACCAGGGACGAAGCCATAACTGCTGACAACATTACTCGAGCCACTAGGCGAACAACATCAATAGAGGCCTCCCCCAGAAAGGCCGATGCTAGCCTGATTACCTGAATAGGAGAGCCATTTCTTCAGATATACTTCTGAGGGAATCATTCGAATTGTCTGACCATGACTCTGAGGCTTTTGAGACAGCTGCTAAAGGCAGAATTGTTTTACAGACTGATCCTGCTGTCAGGTAGATTTGCTTCAGGTCTGAATCAATCCGTCTCTCTAGAGGATCTTTGAAAGAAACCAAATCTTCCAGGGGAAGGGTTACGTATTTCACTAAACGCACCAAAGCTGCATCAACCAATGAAGCAGAGTCAAGATGTTTCATGTCTCCCTCTTTAAAAGGATATCATTTTGCAATTTTTGACTTCATAGAGCTTTTTTTTTTTTTTATCAGGTTTACCCCAGTCTTCTGAGATAATGGCACCTATTTCCATGACAAACGGAAAATAATGTCACTCCTTATTGAGCTGTTTAAAAGTTTTCTTTGTTTGGGAGGAGAGATAGTTGGATCTCCCAAAAGTCAAAACTTCCTTGACTGCTTTCACTAAAGCAGGAACTATGGCACAACAAAGGCCTATCCCCGTATCATCCACTTCTGACCCACTCTATAAGGGGAGAGCTAAGGGATGGCTGGTTTGAGCAACTTCAAAAGTCTCATGCATTTGTCCCTGATCCAACAAGGGAATCATTGGGTCTGGAGGAGAATCATGCTGCGCTCTGGCATCTCTCTCCTGTAGTGACTTGTCCATGACCCGCTTAACCAATGCTTTTAGGTGTTTGTCTGCACCTTCCTTTTAATTGGCTGCCTTTAAAAAACAATGGTCGCGGTGGGGGCGTGGCCGACCGCCGAGCAAGATGGACGTGTGATTACACAGCTCCCGCACCGACCGGAACGAACATAAGCATCCCCGCTATTCCAACAGCCCACGGCACTCGCTCGACATACCGGACCTTCGATCCTGTCACTCAGAATGTCCGGGCTGAGCCGCAAACGGAAAGATTATCGTCAGCCTAGGAAACTGACAGACTTCTTCTCCACGACGAATATCCAAGATGGCGCCCGCAGCGCTGCACACGATACCTCCGCGGCTTACACAGATCTCCCAGACGCTGGCGAAATGGGGCTCTCCCATCATCCGAGCTCCCCTGATGTTGCCCCACCATCCTCTCTCAACTCATCAGCTGGAAACAGTCCTGCTAAAACGCGGATGAGACTGGACACAGATTCGGCGGCAGTTGAGGTGAGCACTGTATTGAATCTCATCCCTGCTCCCCCCTCCCCTATTGCGGCCTTCCCCACTTCAAACCAGCCTGTGCTGGATACTACTTTGAAGGACATGCTCATTTCCCTACAGAGCTCCCTTCATAGTGACATCTCATGCATGTTTAACAAATTTTCCACGCAAATGCATTGTATGGGGCAGAGGATACAGCATGTTGAAAAACAAATGGGGCAGGTGACTGAAATGGTCAATAACCTTGTTGATGCTCATGATCACACACTGGAGGAACAGCAGTGGATGAAAGCCAAAATGGCGGACCTTGAAGACAGGGCCCGCCGCAACAATGTTAAAATCAGGGGGATCCCTGAAATGGTCCAGCCGCAGGACCTCAATGCATTTGCCAGGAAAATGATGTCCACTGTCTTACCTGAGCTCACCCCCATGGAAACTATCATTGATCGTATCCATCGTCTCCCAAAACCCCCGCATCTCCCAGCTGAAGTCCCGCGAGACGTCCTTATGAGGGTGCACTTTTTTCATGCCAAGGACCAGCTCCTATTCAGGTCGAGGCAACTTGGGAAACTACCAGCTCCCTACGCTAATCTTCAGCTATATGCTGACCTCTCCCAACATACTCGCCAGATGAGGAGGCAGCTTAATACCATCACAAAACCACTTAACAACCACAAGATTCCCTACCAATGGGGGTTTCCCACGAAGCTCATTGTTACCCAGAATGGTGCTAAACACATCATCTTCACGATCGATGAAGGGCTTCAATTACTCAACAAGTGGGGTATTGTACCAGACCTTCCTCAACCGCCTCCTAACCGCAGACGGAATACCCGCTCTATGGAGAATACTCGTCTTGATGATGTACACTGATCCCCACTTGAATAGCGGGTCCTCATTCTCATTTTTGTGAATCTGCAAAAGTCCAGCCGGATGCTTTGCTCGGTGCTCATTGTTTCACAAACTTACACCCCACTACTTCACAGCAGTCGCAGTTCCATTTGACTGCTGTCAGTGTGTTGCATTTTTGTTTACTTCCTATCTTCTCAGCTTACTTATATCTCCTTTTTAGTTTTTCCTACCCAGTATTACCTATCCTTTGAGAACACGCCGAAGAAGCAATCACGTGAACTTCCTCCTCTGACTCAAGCAACCCTACCTGCATATCCGTGAGTAACACTTGCTCTTTATTTTCTTCCGTATCTAACTCCAGAATGCCAAAATTCCTATCGCTTAACGCCAAGGGCCTGAACCACCCTGCAAAGAGGAAGTCCCTGTGGCGTACAGCTTTACAATCTAGCTGTGACGTGCTGTGCGTCCAAGAAACGCATTTTAAGAAATCAGAAGAACCTTCCTGCACCAACAAGCATTTCAGCCACGTATACAATGCTCCTGGCCCCACCAAGAAGAATGGTGTAATGATAGCCATTAAAAATACAGTCAGCTTCACTTTGCATAACAGCTTAATAGACACGGATGGTAGATACTTGGCCCTAGACTGCACCATAGATAATACTAGATTTACTATTGTCAATGTCTATGTACCTAATACCAGGCAAATCAGATTCCTTTCTAAACTGCTGCCCAAACTTACCAAATTCCGCAGAGGCAATTTTGTTATTTGTGGTGATTTCAACATAGTTCCGGATAATTCTCTGGACGCATCCTCTCGCACCACTAGACTTACTTCACCAATGGGCCGTTTCCTCAGATCCAACGACCTGTATGATGTGTGGCGATGTCACCATACCACAGAACGAGACTACTCCTTTTTCTCCCACAGACACAACTCCTATACAAGGATTGATTATTTCCTAGTAGACAAATGGACTTTGCCAAAAATATCTACATCCTCTATTGACACTATAACATGGTCAGACCATGCTCCAGTGTCGATTGTGATTGACACCCAACCAACCTCCCCACGCACAAAACTATGGAGAGCTAACGCCTCGATCCTCCGATCACCTGAGCATTCAGCTTACATTCGTAAGCATTTGGAAGAATTTTTTGAGTTGAACCAAGGTTCCACATCCACCTGCACCTTTCTTTGGAATGCCCATAAGGCATTTGTTAGAGGTCTTCTCATCCAACTAGGTGCACGAGAGAAGAGGAGGAGATCACAGCATCTTAATAATCTCACAGCCCAGATCAAATCTATAGAGGAACTCAATCAGGCATGCCCCACCTCCGCGCTTAAAGAACAATTGACACTTCTTAGGCAAGAACTTAGAAACCTGTTGTTAGAATCCTATGAAAAAGCTCAGAAATACTTTAAAGCTACGTACTATTCCACAGGGAATAAAGCAGGAAGGGCCATGGCACTTAGAATCCAGGGGCACCGCCTGAAAACCAAAATCTCTCTACCACCCCTCCACTAAACAGAAACTAATGGACCCCCAAGCTATAGCAGACGCTTTTAGCCTTTACTACGATAAATTGTATAATCTGAAAGATGACCCTTCTACTTATCAACCGTCTGTAGAAGACATAAACAGTTTCCTAAAAGATATCAATCTTCCGGCAGTATCCCCTGACCAAATGTCATCCCTAAACGCACCTTTCACACCACTTGAAATTTTGGATGTGATCACCAAGCTCCCAACCAACAAATCTCCTGGTCCTGATGGCCTTAATGGGGAGTATTATAAACAATTTAGCACTATTCTTGCCCCTTTCTTGTCCCAAGTATGCAATGACGCTGCCTCCTCCTCCTCTCTCCCACCAGAAATGTTGAATGCCTTGATAATAACCTTGCCGAAGCCAGGGAAGGAACCCACTTCCCCACAAAACTTCAGACCTATATCCCTACTCAATATTGATACCAAGATCTTTGCTAAAGTTATAGCGACAAGACTAATAGACATCATGCCATCCCTGATCCACCCGGACCAATCCGGGTTTACTAAGGGTAGACAAACGTGTGACGCCACACGCCGAATTATTAATGTTATCCACCACGCTAATTCCACCAGAACGCCTTCTCTGCTTCTATCTCTTGATGCAGAGAAGGCGTTCGATCGAGTTAATTGGGCATATATCCGGGCCACACTCCAAAAGTTTGGTCTCCAAGGCCACATACTGTCAGCAATAATGGCCCTTTACTCGAGTCCCTCAGCCCAGGTGTACACATCTGAAATGCTGTCCAAACATTTTTTTATCTCCAATGGCACCCGTCAGGGGTGTCCCCTTTCGCCCCTTATCTTTAATTCAGTTATGGAACCCCTTTGCTGAACATATTAGGTCGAACCCCTTTATCTCTGGCTTCAAAATTGGATCAATAGAACATAAAATAAATGTATTCGCCGATGATGTAATACTAATGGTTACCAACCCCATATCTTCCCTGGCTTTGATTCAATCTGTACTACTGAAATTCAGCAATGTTTCATTTTATAAGGTTAATGACTCCAAATCTCAAATTTTAGAATTGGGTTTGGATGCTGTATCCAGCAACATCCTACAGAGTTGATATCCATACCCATGGGCAGACACGGGAATTACCTATCTAGGAATCACACTTACTAAACATTCCAAGACCCTCTTTAGTAGTAATTATGTTGAGGTTAAACAAATGTTGATTAAAGACACTACCAAGCTCTCCAAATTTGAATTCTCCTGGTCAGGCAGGTTGGCAGCCTTCAAAATGCTTATTCTTCCTAAAGTATTATATACATTTCGCACACTTCCTATACCACTCACTTCTTCGTACCTTAATTCCCTCCAGTCCATTATTCAGCATTACATTTGGCAGGGCAAACGTCCCAGGTGTAGTCATAACAAAACCATCAAATATAAACTGGCCGGAGGTCTGGGATATGTAGACATCAAAGACTACTACCGAGCTACTATACTAGCTCAAATGTCAGATTGGGTTACCGATCATCCGACCACACTTTGGGGGAACATTGAGAATGTTATGACCCCTGGTCATAACTTAAGAGACTGGTTGTTCTGCTCTACAACCACTCGTCATTGCCCCCGCTTTCACTCGCCGACTGTCTGTGCGTCTGTTAGTGCTTGGAGATTATTGCACCACACAAAATGGTCCCATACCCCCACCAAAAAGCTACACATACCTGTACAAGTTCTCCAACTGCTGTCACCTGATCTAGTTATACCCAAATGGTTATTGACCTACTCGTCAGACATTGCAGACCTTAGGTCCAAAATACTACATAAAACATTTGACCAGATCCAATCATCAGCCCATGCACCTTCCTCGGACTTCCTTACTTTCTATAGGATTCAACATTCCCTCTTGACACACACGCGTCTGGAAGGGGAACTCCCACTTAAAATATGGAACTATTTCTTCTCCACTACCCACCCTACCAAAGGTACTTCACTTATCTACTCCACCCTACAGGAAAAGTCTACCTTCCACAAATCCAAACCCTACGTTGATTGGGAAACGGATTTAAACTTACAATTTTCTGACTGTCAATGGCAAACAGCTTTACGGTCAATCTATAAATCCACTAGTTGCACCTCTCTATGGGAATTGTCTCACAAAATCCATGTACGATGGTATCTAACACCACAGAGACTGGCCAGATTTCAACCTCACTTGTTGCCTACGTGCTGGAGGAACTGCAACCAAGTAGGTACCTTACTCCACATATTTTGGTCCTGCCCTGAATTAACTAAACTATGGAACGAAATAGGAAATCTCATACAAGACATATGCCACATTCCATTTACTCTGACTCCACAACTGGCGATTCTGAATATAACCATTGACTCACTGCCCCCCCCCTTTTAGATTGATTGTAACCCATATACTCCTAGCAACCAGGCTTCTCATCGCCAGACGCTGGAAAACAAGTCTCGCTCCCACGGTACACGACGTCATCACATTAGTCCACTCTCATTATGCCCATGAAATGATAATATCCTCAGGGAAGCCATCACACACCAACATTTATAATCAATGGCTCCCCTGGAATCAATGGTACGCTAACAAACTTACCTGATACACGATGGCCACGCATCTGATACACTTCTGACTTGATATAACCACCGTGTTGTTCTCTCCCCTTCCCTCCACCCCCATCCTCCCTTTTACTTTTTCTTTCCCCTTCCATTCTCTTTCCAACCTCTTTTCTTTATCTCTTTTTACTTTATTACCTCTTCTAAAGTTACAAGTTCTCTTTAAGGGATACATGTGCCTCATCCTGTGCATCCAAGATGGTTTGTTTGCTCTAAACATATATCTCCTGTTAAACATATTCCTACTTGAATGTTTTGCCTTATTTAAGGATATCGCCATTGGTTAAACTGTTAGTCTTTACTTAATAACCTACCCAATGTTTTAAGGTGGTGAATCTACTGACCTTCCCCTAGACACAGGTTGCTCCCATTAGGGGTTTCTAGGGATACTGAATTTTCATATTGTTATAGCATTTACTGCCTGTTTCGAATAAGTTATTTTGCTCTCTTAAATAATTTGAAGTGATATGCCTGTGAGTTTCGATCTGTAACTGGCGTGTTACACGTCACTAAATGTATTCATGTTTGGTGTACTTCAATAAAAATGATTGAAAGAAAAAATAAAACTCCATGTTAAAATGGGAACAGGATTTGGGTGAAACCTATGACTTAGATGATTGGATTAAGATGTCCACTTGTGCGTACGTGTCATACATAAACACTTCCTTGATTGAAGCGAACTAGAAGGTGTTGATGAGGTGGTATATGGTCCCAACGAGAATAGCAGCTTATGTCCCGGGAGCCTCTTCCTCCTGTTTCCACGGATGTGGGATGGAAGGTACAGTGTTACATGTGTGGTGGGCTTGCCCTAAGGTGAAGCGCTTTTAGATCCGTATTAAAAATAAAAACGTAATTTATTGCAAAAAAAATAAAATAAAATAATGGTCGCAAAAGGGACTTGCTAGCCAGAACCGGAGCCTTGCACCCCCAACAAAATCTCTGACCTCTTACTGTGAGATGAGGAGTATCCCTACTGGGATGTCCAGATTTAGATGAATTATGGTGTCTAAAAGATGAGTGCCAGTGGTGCGATTTAGAGGACCCGCTGCGTCTGCGGGACTTGCTGTGATGTTGATCAGACCTAGAAGGGCTGAGGAAGGAAGAATAGAGAGAGACAAGCATAGTCATGACTAGGGATGAGCATTGGCTGTTTGACTGTTCGTCGTAAAATCGAACATAACGGGTCGTTCGCGCCAAATTCGAATGACGCGTCACGGCCCATAATTCACTGCGGCATTGCGCGCTGATGATTGGCCAAGCATGCTGTATTTCCCGCATGCTTGGCCAATCACAGCGTGCAAAAAACGAAGAGCCATAATTGGCCAAAGCCTGGGTGGCTTTAGCCAATTATGGTTCAGGGCTTTAGCACATGCCCCACACTATAAAAGGCTGCCTGCTGGGCGGCCTCGTGTAGTGTGTTGTGGCTTGTTAATGAGAGAAGTCCTATAGATAGAGATAGAGTGACAGTGTCTTTTCTACCAGATACATAGTCAGTTTAGCTTAATTTACAGTGTGTAGAGGATATATACATCCCTAGGAGTTGTACATTTATACACTGTATAGCTTAGCTAGATCAGCTATTCCTATTTGTCAGGCAGGAGATTGTGCTAGCTGCAGTGTTCTAACGTGTTGTATTGTCTGTGTGCTGTTTAGTTTACACCTAAACGTACTCGGTCTTTACTGCACGTTTTCTGTTTAATAGCAATTAAACGGATTAGCTGTTACTGCACGTGTGCTGTATAATAGCACCTAAACACATTTGCTGTTACTGCACATGTGTTGTTTAATAGCACCTAAACGCATTTTCTGTTACTGCACGTTTGCTGTTTAATAGCACCTAAACGCAGTTGCTGTAACTGCACGTTTGCTGTTTAATAGCACCTAAACGCAGTTGCTGTTACTGCACTTGTGCTGTATATTTTTCACTTAAACCTACTTGGAGTTTACTGCACTTGTCCTCTCCAGTTTGTACCTAAAGGTACGAGGTGTGTGTACTGATTTTGTCCTGTGCAGGCCATTAAAATGTCTGGAAGTACAACATAGAGAGGCAGAGAGTCACGAGGGCAAGCAGGCTCTGCATCTAGAGGCAACGCTGGTGGTGGACACAGTGCATCCTCTTCAGCACGTGGCCATGGCCGCTCATTCTTTTCGGGAGCTGGCCGCGTTGAGCCTCAACATGCAGAGAAATTAGTAGAGTGGATGATTCCCCATCCTCCTCATCCTCTCTCACCCAGGCTGAGCTTTGTTTGTTTGGCAAAGCAGCTGCCAAGGCGTCCTCTTCCCTCTGCACAATGGCATCACACAATCCTTCCCTAGTCCCACCATGTCATCCTGAGGAGTCCCCCGAACTGTTTCAACACAGTGTTGGGTACATGCTGCATGAAGATGTGCAGCATTTTGAAGGCTCTGATGATGGAACACAGATAGAGAAAGGCATTGATGTGAGCCCAGACAGAGGGGGTCCCCGAGACGGACAGCAATCTGGCAGTGATGTTCCCCCAGCTGAAGCATACTGCAAGGTTTTCGACAGTGATGAGGAGGAAGGGGATAATGAGGTCACTGACTCTACGTGGGTGCCTGATAGGAGAGAGGAGGAGGAAGAGGAGAAGGAGGACGAGGAGGACGAGGCACAGGCACATATCCAAAGAGGCAGGATGCCCTCCAGGGGCCAGCTTAAGGGCAGCACACCAACTGCATTACATTGCAGAGCTACGCCTGTGCATGGCACTGCTGTGTCTCAACGTTACTGCAAAAGTTCTTTGGTGTGGGCCTTTTTTGAGACATGTGCATCAGCTCGCACCATTGCTATTTGCAACATATGTCTCAAGCGTATCTTGCGTGGCCAAAACTTCACCTGCTTGGGCACCACATGCTTGACCAGACATATGTCCACCTGCCGTGCAGTTCGTTGGCAAGCATACCAGAAAGACCCACACCAAAGAACCAAGCGGACCTCCCCTTGCCCCTCATCAGCTGGGACCTCCAACCCCACTAGACCCTCAGTCCTCTCTGAAGCCTGCACTGATAGGACTGAAGGTGTAGAAATAGGTGTGTCACAACCTAGTAGTACATGCGGGCAATCTACTGATAGTACCAGATAAATTTCCCTGCCCCACCTGCTGCAGCGCCGAAAGTACTCTCCCAGCCATCCACATGCCCAGCGAATTTGCTAGCACTTCAACTGCTACCTTTTCAGTTGGTAGATACTGCCCCCTTCTGTGAGTTTGTGGAATGTGCGGTACCTCAGTGGCAAGTTCCCAAACGCCACTTTTTCTCACGGAAGGCGATTCCGGCTCTCTACCGGCATGTGGAAGGCAATGTCCATGCCTCGCTGGACAGGGCGGTCATTGGTAAGGTGCATATTACCGCTGACTCATGGTCCAGCAGGCATGGACAGGGACGTTACCTCTCTTTCACAGCACATTGGGGGACTCTGCTGGCAGCTGGGAAGGACGCAGGGCAAGGTACAGTAGTGTTGGAGGTTGTTCTGCCACCACGCCTCCAAAACACTACTACTGGTTGTGACACACCTCTCTCTTCCACCCCCTCCTCTTCTTCCTCTGTGGCCTCTTCCTGTGCTGATGTTTCCTCGGAACCAGCCATGCTCCGTAGGCTATGCAGGAATGCAGGCCAAGAGATGCCATGCGGTGCTAGAGATGGTGTACGATCGATTCGGCCAGGGACACCGCATCCATACACACATCGGGCTTTCAGCAGATAATGGCCACCTGCACATTGCTAGGTATTCAGGCCTGTCCGCGCTCGTCTCTCCAGTGGAAGACTTAATCCAGCTCTTCAGCGCTACTCTGCAATAAACTTCATACCCTGCTTAACAGTCAAGGCTTATCGGAGGGATGAGACACCATATCATCGGCCGATCTTGATCGTAGGAACAATGGTCTTCAGGTAGGAGAACCAAAAACACATGTTCCTACGAAGGAGGACAAAAAAAGAACATGGCTGAGAGCCCACAGCTGAAATTTATAGGGAGGGATCCTATTGGGTAGTTATGGAGGCGGGGCCAACCCACACGTATGCTGCCATGGAGCAAGTCAGGAAACTATGTTATTCCCATACATTCGATCCAGGGAAAGAATATTTAGGTAACATAAAATATTTTCAAACAATTAATTTTTAAATATATTCGAGGAATTGACTCCTCCTCCAATATTTTCTCCCTAGATTCCAAGAGTAAAAAAAAACTTCTATCAGAAATTTCAGTACACCTATACTGACTTAAGAATGTATCCATATGGATAAAACAAAACTATATATGAAAAAGAAAAGAACCAAAATATAAATAACAAAAGTTCCTTGTGTTATTTATATAATAGAAAAAATTTAGGAAACAAAACCAAAAGAGAAAGATCGAAAAAAAAAGAAAGAGAATGGATGAAAAAGAAAAAAAGAGGAAGGAAAAGAAACATTATTTTTGTTTTAATTATGTACAGTACACTAGGATAGCTTCAATATACTTGTCTTACTTTAATGCACATATTAAATGAAACACAGCAGGACTGTTTGATAGAGAAATACTACTTTTATATTATTGGCTGACTTTTACTTGTCATTTTTTTTCTAACAAATCACATCAATTATTTTTTTAACAGTCTAAACAAATAGGCAGTGTTTGCACAACATTCCTTCTAAGTTCTTCAGCTCCATCTTACAGCTCATTAAAAACAGCTCAATTTATCTGCTGTGTGTTACAGTCCTTAACTTTGGCACCACACAAAACAAGAAAGCCAATTTTACTTTTCCCTGTGGTGTTAATTGGTAACACATGCTGCCTGCTTCTTCATTAATTATGTCAATGCGTATGAAATGTTCATATTCATAGTGGAGAATTAACAAGGTTTCAAAATGGGACTGACAAAAAGCCAGCATCTTCTTACTTATAAAGCAACTAATGAAAGTGTACAAAAGCAGTTTTATAATTATTCCATGCTGGATAACTCCTGGTATCTGAATATCATTGTCAGTTTTATTGCTATTATCTCAATGCAAATGCAATATGCTATTGAGCATACTTTGTGGTAAACTGTCACAAATACCATCTTCCATGAAATAGCCATCATAGTGGATCTTGATATGTTCTTGTTTTCACAATGTTTCACTGATCTTTGTATTCACGAAAACAGGGGAGCCTATTTTCTATGTTACAAGAAATGCATATGTGTATATTCATCTAGGCATATAATTTTAGCTACTATTATGTAAAATATAAACTGTGCACAGACAGCAAAGTCTGGTATAACAGTGACACCTAGCTTTTTTTATATAATTTACTATCTTACAAAAGAAACAGTACAAAACTGCTGATTCATAAGGGTTTAATGTATGTAAAGCAAGCTATTTATGAAATAGGCTTGTTTTAATTTCTCTTTGATAATACACATAAACTCTAAGGGCACTTTCACACTTGGGGGGGGGGGGGGGGGGACTCGGTAGTAAAGCAGCACCATTTTTAGTGGTGCTCTACAGTCGTAGCTGTGATTTTTGGCCACTATCGGGCGCATTTAACACCCGCTAGTGGCTGATCAAGGGTTTAATAGCTCCCGCAAAGCACCACTGCCAAAGTGCTTTTTATGTATGTACTCCAGAGGTGGATGCCTGACATTTCAGGTAACCTGATGGTTACAAAAGGGGCCATGTCTGCATAAAATTTGTTGGGATGGCCACTTGTAGTTTCTATTAGATGTCCATGTAACTGGGTGACAAAACTAATAGCACAACTGAGAGACAGGGACAGTTCTTTGTCATCATATAACAGAAAGTCCCTGAATAAGGATCTCATAAATCAGAAGCTTTAAAAAAAGAGGGTCTAGCTACAATCCTTGAAAAAGAAAAATGGACCAGGTGGACTTTTGAGGTGCCAACAAAAACTCACAAATTAAATAAATATATATTTATTGTTCCAAATATGTCTAAAAACATATAGCCGGATTCACAAAGCACTTACGCCGACGTATCTCGAGATACGCCGCATAAGAGTAAATATGTGCTGTCGTAGCTATGCGCCGTACCCATAGAACTAAGATACGCCAAAAAACCGACTTCATCCGTCCGACGTTACTTGCCTACACTGGCGTATAGTGGGCACATATTTACGCTGGACGCATTTGGCACTCCCATTTATTTTCAATGCAAATATGCAAATGAGGGAGATACGCCGATTCACAAATGTACTTGCGCCCGGCGCATGTTTTAAGCGATTTGCGTAAGGGTTACGTTCGGCGTAAAGTTATTCCCCATATTGGAGGCGCAACTCATGCAAAGGTATAGACCAAGGATCAAACGCCATCAAGTTTTACGTAGTTTAGGTTGTACGTGAATAGGGCTGGGCATATGTTAAGTTCACGTAGGCAGTGATTCGATGTATCTTAGCCAGTTGTTTCGACGTGATTGTGAGCATGCGCACTGGGATGCGTCCAAAGTACGACGCATGCGCAGTTCATTTTAAGTTTTGTCTGAAGTTCAGGCCATCATTTGCATGCGGTCACCCTTCATTTAAATGTATCACGCCCACGTCCACCTACTTTGACTTACGCTGCCTTACGCCTACAACTATACGCTACGCCGGCGCAAAGTTGGGAGCATTTGCTTTGTGAATTCCATGCTTCCCTCTCTGGGTTGGTGTAGAGTAAAGAAGATATGCTACGCCGGCATATATATGCGCCAAGGTATTTGAATCCGGGCCATAGTTTATAAAAGTCAAAGTCATTAAAATAACCTCCTGTAGAACCCACCCACAGAATAGCAGATAGCTAGAACAGCAATTAGGTAAATAGTTTACAATTTATTTTTCAAAGAACAACTAAGGTGCATTCCATGGGTAGATAATTTTGCTCTGAATGCGTTTCACGGGAGAACCCAGCTTCTTCAGGAGGTGAGGGAAGCTGTAGATCTCTCCGACTGTTGCTGGCCTTCTGGGTGATGTCTTCTTCCCCTGGTTATTTCTCTATGGTAGGTGTTCCTGGACCCCTTAACCACTCGGTTCTTTGTGTCACACAGATGGTTTGTGGGGCTACAGGAGAATTTTCCATGTGTTGTTTGCAGTTCCTACACACTAACAAGTCTGGTGGGTGGACATATGAGGACCTATTGCCCCTATGTCTATGACAACCGGCCGTTTTACATGTAAGTGCTACGTACGTATTATCATGTATCTTGAATATATGATGTCTAATATGCCTACAATGAGAAATATATTTTGTATCTGTTTACTAGAATTTGATACCCTATTCATTATGGTCCTGAAGAAGCTACGCAGTTAGTGAAACACACTGACTACTGGATGGGACCCATACACCTTGACCTGTATTATACTGTATAGGCTGCACTATATTATATAGAGGTGGTACTGTTGTGGTCCGATCGGGGTATATTCTTTTTTTGACCCAGATGTGGTATTTTGAGAACTGCATGATTTTAATATTTGTATACAAATTGGTGTTTTTTTTATTAGAAGATATAAATAAAGATTGAAATACTTCTTTACATTAAAGTGTCTGTCTCATGTGAGTGTCCATATCATTGTAGGCTATTTTCCTGCAATCTTCTTTTTGTTTCTTTACAGATTTGGATGTGGCATGGTAAAAAAAAAAAATATCTATACAGGTATGCAGACACTGAAAACTAGGATGAGGCTTTAGTCGTCCTACCACTTGATGCACATCAATCTCTGTCACGGTCAGGCTTGAAGACCAGGAGTTATAGCAGTAGAGAGGCTCCCACTGACCAGCTGGATAAGGGAACAAGCAGGTCATCCTGGTGGATTTTGCATGCTCACCCAAGGTGTAAGGTCTATATATTAACTGGTGTTTACCAGAGTTCCTTATAGTGGAGATGGGTTTTGTAGTACTAGGTTGTGGTCCTCAGAAATGCTCCACCAGGAGGTGAGCAAGCCAGTGTCCAGTAGCAGATATAACAGGTAGAAATCAAGTAGAAGTGTAGTAAGTAAATAAACCAAAGAGTGGTAATAAGTGGTTGCAGGGTGGGATACAGCAGAATCATAGTCGAGGAACAAGCCAAAGGTCGGTAACAAATGATAGTGAAGATGTTGAAGGCAGCTGGAGTGACAAGAGTGAGATGTTGGCTGGATAGAACATAATATCCTGGTAAACAGAAAGAGCAGAGGCATGACCTAAATTGATTGCAGGGGCTCATTTAAAAAAAAAAAAAAAACATGTTTGGCCAGATTCACGTAGGAGTGTGTATCTTTGTGCGGGCGTAACGTATCCTATTTACGCCACGCCTCTGCAACTTTTACAGGCAAGTGCTGTATTCACAAAGCACTTGCTCCATAAGTTGCGTCGGCATAGCGTAAATGTGCCGGCGTAAGTGGGTGTAATTTAAATTAGGCACTTAGGGGGCGTGTTGTATTGAAATTAACGGTGACCCCACGTACATGACGCGCCGAACGAACTGCGCATGCGCCGTCCGTGGACATATCCCAGCGCATGCTCCAAATCACATCAATGAAAACGACGTGAACGTAACTTACCCCCAGCCCCATTCTTAATCGGCTTACGCAAACAACGTAAAATGTATACATTTCAACGTGGCCCCGACGACCATACTTAACATTGGCTGCGCCATCTTTTTGTTGGAATATCTTTACACCTGAAATCGCCTTACGTAAGCGGCATATCAGTACTACGAAGGCTGGACGTACATTCGTGAAACTCTGTATCTAGCTAATTTACATATTCGACGCATTAATCAACGGAAGCGCCACCTAACGGCCAGCGTAAATATGCAACTAAGATACGACGGCGTAAGAGACTTACGCTGCTCGTATCTTAGCTCAATCCCGGCGTATCTTGTTTTCTGAATACATCAAAAAGATACGCTGTGTAACTTCTTAGATGCGCCAGCGTATCTCGAGATACGCCGCGTAACTTCTTACTGAATCTGGCCCGTTATATTTACCTCCTCTGTGCAGTTGGTTTTGCACAGAGCATCCAAGATCCTCCGCTTCTTGGAGGGACCCCACATAATTGATTTTTTATTTTGGTGTAGGGTTCCCCTTAAAATTTATAACAGATCTGAAGGGTCTGGTATGGATTTGGAGAAGGACCCCTACGCCATTTAAAAAAAAAAATGGTGCAGGATTCACCTTAAAATCCATACCAGACCTGAAGGTGCTTATCTAATAGTTTCTTTAAATTATCGATGCTCCCGCTAGTTAAACATTTTACTCGATCATCGGGTGTTCGTCCGTTCGTCGAAAAACAAAACTTATAGGGGGTTCATGGCAAATTAGAGCGCCGCGGAACGTCCCATAATGCACTGCGAGGTTTTCAGTGCATTGCTGTATGATAATTGGCCAAAGCATGCACCATGACCTGCATGCTTTGGCCAATCCTAGCGCCCTCTGCTAAGAGAGCCATAATTGACCAAAGGCAGGGTGCCTTTGGCCAATCACGGTTCAGGGGGACTAAGTCCACGCCCCACACTATATAAGGCTGCCTGCAGGACAGCCCTGTGTAGTGTGTTGTTGGTGTGGACAGAGAGATAGTGTGATTTAGATTGAGCAGGCAGGATATTCAGTTAGCTGCAGTGTATTTCATATTATATATATATATATATATATATATATATATGTATATATATATATATATATATATCACACACACACTTGGCATCCAGTGTAGCTTATATCTGACTGCAGTGCATTTCGGTGTACTTTTTCTACACAATACAGTGCAACCGTATTAATATATATATATATATATATATATATATATATATATATTTTAGTGAGAGTCCCGGTCCCTATGGAATGGGAGGTAAAATGGACACAGGGTTTGCGTGTCTGCGGTAAGTAGGGTGTGCTGCGCTGCTAAAATTAATACATCAATACTGAATGTGATAACAAAATGTGCATTGAGTACAAAAAAAAATATATATAGAAAACCAACACCAAGTGCTCCAATGTGTAACAAAATCACATAAAAAAGCAAACAGTGTTGACAAAGTTCATAAAGTGTTGGTAGTCAACTCCAAGGAAAATTCAAAGTTCAGTGAGTTCAGAGAAATATCCCAAGTAGGAGATTGAGATTCTGCAGGACAGAAGAGAAGCCTCCACCTCCACCTCTTAATGCAAATCTGCTTACCAGATAGATAATAATCACGAGCATTAACAGCACAGCAGGCTGGATTGCCTTAACGAGTATCAACGTGGAATCCTGTGTGAATCTCCAAACTTAGTCTCAATGCGGCTGGGTCCCAAAAATCAATCACTCCCAAAGTGTAGCCAAGAAAAGAAAAGGGATGCCAACATAGAGTAGTAACGTTTTAAAAAGTTTAATAAAAGAAATTCGATTGCACTTACAAGTAACGAATCCTTTGGAAGCATATAAATAGTAAGACGGCCGGCTCTCACAATCCGCCCGTCCTTCCGGATGGTCGTGAGGATAAAAACAATGGTGTCGTCAGCACGCCGTTCCTCCCTACGCCGTTTCGTCCAATAGCAGACTTCATCCAGGGGCACGAGCGGCGTGCTGACTCGCCACCTTTTAATTTGTTTGTAACATTCTAAGACCGCCCTTCTCTGACGTCTGGGGATCATGAATGGCGATCGGCCATCTTTAAAGAGGGATCGCTTGCCAATAGTGTAAGCACTGTCAGTGCCTTGAACTTTGAAATTTTATTTGGGATCACCCTTTGTGATAAGGTCATCCTAAACAGACATGCGGGAAACTCAGGCAGCAATCAACCTTTTTAGAAAAGGAATCGCTTGCCTTAAGCATTGGAATCACCCTTTGCGGTAAGGTCGCCCTAAACAGACATGCGGGGATCTCAGGCAGCAATCGACCATTTTGGAAAAGGGATCGCTTGCCAATAATATGTTAGCAGGAATTAATATCTAAAAATAAGAGTCAACCTATAAATAGAAAAAATATATAAAAAAGCCTCAATATGGAGTATGAGAGTTGTATGGCAAATACAGCTGGTATGACCACCTCCAAATCTGCCACACATTAACCCACTAATGGAGGAAAAGAAATTAATTATATATAAAAAATTAATTCTATATGAAAAAAATATATATGCAGATGTGTTCTGTATATATATAAATGTATATTAAAAATAGATATTAAAAAAATAATATATATTAGAAAAGGAGCAAAATAGGGACAATCATTCCATCTACACTGAAGTGCACACAAAAAAAAGGAGATTGATGGAGTATACAAACTAAACGATTCCTTTGTGTACTGATAGTGTATATCAATATGATATACCACTACCAGATAATATATTGAAACAAATGAATATATATTATGCCCTTTATGAAAAGTGAATATAGCCAAACAAGGGAAACCATCTGTGTTGGAAATAACTGTAGGAGCAGAAATCCAACTTGCAGCTTACATTAGCCATGTTAGAAAAATCAAAAATAAATGTAAAAGGACAGGAATTAAAATTAAAATTGGTTCAAAAAATTGATGGTGAGAATCATCTAGGCTAAACAATGTAACAGTGTGAAATTGTTACTGAGCCAGAAGGGCAAGGGGAAGGTGAGACTAATTCGAACTTAATGATTCTCAGATCTACCCAGACATCAGAGCAGGTACACACTACAGTAATGGTAAAAAAAGAAGATCAGCTGTTATCTATAAAGGCATTGACATCCGTGTCCACATTCAACCCATAAGGTAGGTAAGTCCGGACTCGATAAATCCAAGACATTTCAAGTCTGGAGAGTCCTCTAACTAAGGAACTACCCCTCCAGTGGGGATCAAATTTGTCGATCCCCAGAAATATCGTGCCTTCAGGGTTTCGACTATGATAAAGGTCGTAGTGTGCTGACACTGAATGTTGGGAGAACCCTGATCGAATATTAGTAATGTGTTCACCCAGTCGTACTTGCATTGTACGTTTGGTCCTACCAATATATTGTTTCCCGCAAGGGCATTGCAGCAGGTAAACAATACCAGTAGAACTACAGGTTATAAAGGGTTCAATCTTATGTTCCCTGGAGGTGCTGGTTGAAAAAAATGATGTTGTTTTTTTCGTTTTTAGTTTGTTTAACGTGCAAACCTGGCACCTCCGGCATTGATACAATGCCTCTTTGAAAGAAGGAGACCTTTTTCGCCGGAGGGTCCACCACATTGGGGGCTATTTTGTCCCTCAAAGAGGGTACACCCCTAAAGATCACTTGTGGGTTTGGGGGTAGGAAGGTATTTAAGACTCTATCGTTTTCAAGTATATGCCAGTGTTTTTTTATGATATTCTTGATCTTATAATGTTGGCTGGAATATGTAGTGATAAGCGGGACTGTAGGTCCAGCTTGGTTGTTTTGAACACTACAATTCAAAAGCTGAGAACGGTCTATTTCCCCCACTTCTATTAGAGTGGTTTCAAGCATTCTTTGATCGTATCCTTTTTCAGACAGCCTATTGGCAAGAATATCTGCTTGAGTCTTATAGTCATCCAGGGTAGTGCAGTTCCTTCTCATCCTGATGAATTGACTTCTGGGAACAGATTTTAGCCAGTTGTTATGATGGCAACTTCCTATTGGTATGTAGGAGTTTCTGTCTGTCTTTTTAAAGAAAGTTTTTGTTTTAAATGTTCCTTCTTCTTTAGCGATGGTAAGATCTAGAAAATTGATAGCGTCTTGATTGGCTTCGTATGTTAGCACAATACCTCTGTTGTTGTTATTCAAGAGGGAAATGAATTTGTCTAATTGAGATCTGGTTCCAGTCCATAGGAGGAGGATGTCGTCGATGTACCTGGCCCATAGTTTGATATGCGGGCTCAGGTCATTATAGACGACATCCTCCTCCCATTTGGCCATAAACAAATTGGCCAAACTGGGTGCATATTTGGCACCCATAGCAACGCCTCTTGTTTGTCGATAGAAATTGTGATCGAACCAGAAATAATTGTGACTGGCCGCATACTCAAGGAGCTCAATCAAATAATCCTTTTGTATCTCAGACAGATCGGAAAGTGCGTCTAGATAGTGTTTCACAGCAGATATCCCTAGATGATGTGGGATGATGGTGTACAGTGAACTAACATCGGCTGTCACTAACCACATATTCTCGTCTGATTGAAATTGAGACAGTAAGTTGATGACATGTTTTGTGTCTTTTAGGTAAGAGGGCATTTGCTGTACGAGGGGTTGTAGGAAATGATCTATATACTTACCCACCCTGGACGTGATAGAATCAATCCCACTAATAATGGGACGTCCAGGGGGGCAAGTAAGGCTTTTGTGGATTTTTGGGAGACAGTATAACACCGGAAGTCTTGGTGCTCGCGGGACTAAAAAAGTCTGTTCTTTTTCATTAAGAATTCCCAGATCTGCACCTTTTTTAATCAAGATCTCAAGAGAGCTTTTGTATTGAATAACTGGATCTCTCAATAGTAGTGTATAAGTCGCTTGGTCATCCACAATTTTCTTGGTTTCAGTGATGTACATAGACCTATCCATAACTACTATGCCTCCACCCTTATCCGATGGACGGATGACAAGCTCTTTATTATTACATAGAGAGTCAAGTCCCTTAGTTAGTTCCAAATTTAGTTCCAAATTTGATCCCCACTGGAGGGGTAGTTCCTTAGTTAGAGGACTCTCCAGACTTGAAATGTCTTGGATTTATCGAGTCCGGACTTACCTACCTTATGGGTTGAATGTGGACACGGATGTCAATGCCTTTATAGATAACAGCTGATCTTCTTTTTTTTACCATTACTGTAGTGTGTACCTGCTCTGATGTCTGGGTAGATCTGAGAATCATTAAGTTCGAATTAGTCTCACCTTCCCCTTCCCTATCTGGCTCAGTAACAATTTCACACTGTTACATTGTTTAGCCTAGATGATTCTCACCATCAATTTTTTGAACCAATTTTAATTTTAATTCCTGTCCTTTTACATTTATTTTTGATTTTTCTAACATGGCTAATGTAAGCTGCAAGTTGGATTTCTGCTCCTACAGTTATTTCCAACACAGATGGTTTCCCTTGTTTGGCTATATTCACTTTTCATAAAGGGCATAATATATATTCATTTGTTTCAATATATTATCTGGTAGTGGTATATCATATTGATATACACTATCAGTACACAAAGGAATCGTTTAGTTTGTATACTCCATCAATCTCCTTTTTTTTGTGTGCACTTCAGTGTAGATGGAATGATTGTCCCTATTTTGCTCCTTTTCTAATATATATTATTTTTTTAATATCTATTTTTAATATACATTTATATATATATAGAACACATCTGCATATATATTTTTTTCATATAGAATTAATTTTTTATATATAATTAATTTCTTTTCCTCCATTAGTGGGTTAATGTGTGGCAGATTTGGAGGTGGTCATACCAGCTGTATTTGCCATACAACTCTCATACTCCATATTGAGGCTTTTTTATATATTTTTTCTATTTATAGGTTGACTCTTATTTTTAGATATTAATTCCTGCTAACATATTATTGGCAAGCGATCCCTTTTCCAAAATGGTCGATTGCTGCCTGAGATCCCCGCATGTCTGTTTAGGGCGACCTTACCGCAAAGGGTGATTCCAATGCTTAAGGCAAGCGATTCCTTTTCTAAAAAGGTTGATTGCTGCCTGAGTTTCCCGCATGTCTGTTTAGGATGACCTTATCACAAAGGGTGATCCCAAATAAAATTTCAAAGTTCAAGGCACTGACAGTGCTTACACTATTGGCAAGCGATCCCTCTTTAAAGATGGCCGATCGCCATTCATGATCCCCAGACGTCAGAGAAGGGCGGTCTTAGAATGTTACAAACAAATTAAAAGGTGGCGAGTCAGCACGCCGCTCGTGCCCCTGGATGAAGTCTGCTATTGGACGAAACGGCGTAGGGAGGAACGGCGTGCTGACGACACCATTGTTTTTATCCTCACGACCATCCGGAAGGACGGGCGGATTGTGAGAGCCGGCCGTCTTACTATTTATATGCTTCCAAAGGATTCGTTACTTGTAAGTGCAATCGAATTTCTTTTATTAAACTTTTTAAAACGTTACTACTCTATGTTGGCATCCCTTTTCTTTTCTTGGCTACACTTTGGGAGTGATTGATTTTTGGGACCCAGCCGCATTGAGACTAAGTTTGGAGATTCACACAGGATTCCACGTTGATACTCGTTAAGGCAATCCAGCCTGCTGTGCTGTTAATGCTCGTGATTATTATCTATCTGGTAAGCAGATTTGCATTAAGAGGTGGAGGTGGAGGCTTCTCTTCTGTCCTGCAGAATCTCAATCTCCTACTTGGGATATTTCTCTGAACTCACTGAACTTTGAATTTTCCTTGGAGCTGACTACCAACACTTTATGAACTTTGTCAACACTGTTTGCTTTTTTATGTGATTTTGTTACACATCGGAGCACTTGGTGTTGGTTTTCTATATATATTTTTTTTTGTACTCAATGCACATTTTGTTATCACATTCAGTATTGATGTATTAATTTTAGCAGCGCAGCACACCCTACTTACTGTTTACATTTTGTTTATCTGACATTTGTGCTGCAGCAGCATTCACGTTTACTCTTATTTAAGATTGCTTGGTCTTGCCACCAATCCAATTTTTGTTTCATATTAGACCTGCGCAGTATTTTCCACTGTTTTTTGCGTGTCTGCGGACCGCAGAACTACAGAGCGTAGAGTTTAAATGGAGAAAACTGCTCTGTCAGTTTTCTCCAGGTTTTTCTAGTTTTGAATGGGGCTATGTAGTTGGAGATCCTGCAGAGACTTGGGCGGGATGGGATCTCCAAACCTGTGTCCAGATCTTACAGACAGCCAGCAGGTTGGGTTCCCAGCTGAATGCTGCCAATATAATCAGGGACTGGTCAGAACAGAGAGGGAGATTGAAGGTGTGCAGCTGGCTGTTGCTGCAAGACAAACGTGTGTGTGGGGATCTGTCTGTATGTCTGTCTGAACCGGAGACTACATCCCTGGTGTAGGGGGACTTCGTGCCGACTGACTGAGAGGCTAGTAGACTTGAGGTGGCTAGTGAGTCCAAGAGGGGCTGGAGGAAGTCCTTAAGTCTGGGAGACAGCAGACTGGAGAATCATGTTGAGGCCAGGAGTAGGCCAAGGTTTAACCAGTACTGCAAGGCTAAGGTAAGCCTAGGAGCCAGGAGGCTTGGTATTTTGTTTCCGTGAACAATCCTGGAGAAGAACCCCTGCGTGGGAATCCTGTGTGTGAACTGTTTATTTTGCCTTTTTAATAAAAATGGGCTGCCATGCCCTCAAACTGAACAACTGCCTACTGTGGACTCGCTAAAAAAATCGCATTTTGCCACTTGAGTTGAACCCCCAATGTTTACAATACACACACACACAGTCGATCTGCCCTATACGCAGACTACGCAAGCTGCGTAGGGCCTCCGGATTTACTCGGGACCCCACTGGGAAGCTGTTTGTATTGGCGATTTCTAACTGAAACAATGGCCGCCGCCGCGGCTGTCCGAGTATCTGCCCACGCCGCTGAATCATTACAAAGCAGCAGCATTAAGTCAGATGTCAAGTGACGTCAGTGAGACGGCCGCCGCTAATGCTTATGGGAGCTGTAGTCTGCGAGCGGCTACGTGCTAAAGCTCCCTGCTCCTGGGGGGTGGAGTCATCAGTCACTCTGAGGAGAGGAGAGCGGCACAGCAGTGGTGACGGTGAGATCGTATTTTGCCAGTGCCTTTTGGAAACGATAGGACTAGTAGGTGAATGTTAGATATGTGCATTCCCGTTCGTACGAATGTTATTTTCGTACGAAAATGTTCATTTTCGTACCCGCGGGATAATGTGTACATACGAAAACGGTAAAGCACCAAAATACGAAAACGACGGGATAACGGATGAGCCGCATAACGAACGACCGCAAATACGAACGAACGATCCGACGGGAAAAAACAACAAAACGAAAATGGCAAAATAACGAAAATGAAATCTGTATCAAGAGGTTTGCATTGTGTATTTTGTTTGAATCTGTTTTGTGTTCGTTTTCAGTTGTATGTTCATTGTTCAATGGCATCTATAACAAAAGAATTTCATTATGTATATTGAATGAATTCCTTTTTCTGTTTTCTGTGTATTCAAAATACTGAAGGCAAATTTTTTGTTATAGGTGTCATATCAACATACGAAAATAACAAAAGAAACGTGTTCAAATGCAAATCTTTTGTTTATGGTTTTTTTAATGGCCAGAGAGTTAGGCTGGCCATACATGATACAATTTTCTGTGCAATTTTCTTTAGATTTACCTTCAACTATGTAGTGCAAGGGCCTGCCTGATTGCATACAATTGAAAGTGTTGTTTAGTTTGACCTCATATTATATGGTTTTTGGTACATCTAAAAGAAAATTGTACAAGAAAATTGAACATGTATGGCCAGCCTCAGTGACTGAAAGCAGCTTCTCTTTTGTGCAGAATAGTGAGTACACTTGTACAGTAAAGCCTAATAAACTTTTCTGTGGATTTTCATCTGAAGGGAGATCAGTTGGCCAGACTTCTGAACCCAAAAATGGTTTTCTGATGCAGTTTAAAAACGAACAAATTTTCTGAGAACGATCGGAAAACGATCGTTTTTATGTTTGTTGTTAAAATTGTCTGACCAAGTGTATGGGGCTTAACAATAGTATTGTTAAGCCCCATACACTTGGTCAGACTATTTTAACAACAAACATAAAAACGATCGTTTTCCGATCGTTCTCAGAAAATTTGTTCGTTTTTAAACTGCATCAGAAAACCATTTTTGGGTTCAGAAGTCTGGCCAACTGATCTCCCTTCAGATGAAAATCCACAGAAAAGTTTATTAGGCTTTACTGTACAAGTGTACTCACTATTCTGCACAAAAAAGAGATTTTTTAATACAGCTTACCTGTAAAATCTTTTTCTTGGAGTACATCACGGGACACAGAGCAGCATATTCATTATTATATGGGTTATATGGAGTACCTTCAGGTGTGGACACTGGCAATCTCAAACAAACAGGAAGTCCCTCCCTATATAACCCCCTCCCATAGAGGAAGTACCTCAGTTTTGTAGCAAGCAGTATGCCTCCCAAAAATGTTCCCCAAAAGAGGGGTGGGAGCTCTGTGTCCCGTGATGTACTCCAAGAAAAAGATTTTACAGGTAAGCTGTATTAAAAAATCTCTTTTTCTTTCTCGTACATCACGGGACACAGAGCAGCATATTCATTACTATATGGGATGTCCGAAAGCAATGCTTTAATGAGGGGAGGGAGACATCTTCCAAAGAAGGATTTAATTTAGAGGTATACTCATATACTAGTAAATCCAACTTAAACAAGAAATGTAAATCTCAAATCAAATCAAGGGAGCCCCCTCAGATCCTGAGGAGCTTGAATCGCGGCCTGTAGTACTGACTGCCCAAAGGCTGTATCCGCATTCCTTCTTACGTCCAATTGATAACATTTTGTAAACATGTGGACTGACGACCACGTTGCTGCCTTGCATATTCGAGCTATAGAGATCTGATGATGTGCTGCCCAGGAGGTGCCCATGGCCCTGGTAGAATGGGCCTTTGCCGACAAAGGAGGAGGCAACCTCTTCAAACCGCAGGCCTGAACGATTAATTGTTTAATTCATCTTGCGATGGTGGATCAAGCAGTTGCCTGACCCATCTTGGGCCCTTCCGGTAAAATGAACACCACATCTGTTTTCCGAACCTTCTCTGTAGCTTTAAGATAGGCCTTTATGGCCCTGACAATATCCAACGTATGCAGCAACCCCTCCTTTCTAGAGGTGGGTTTTGGAAGAAGGATGGAAGTACCACATCCTGGTTCAGGTGGAAACTGGATATAACCTTTGGTAGAAAGGAAGAATGAGGACGGAACCCCGCCCTATCCTTATGTAAAATGAGATATGGTTCCTTACAAGATAAGGCTGCCAATTCCGATACTCTCCTGGCCGAAACTATGGTGATCAGAAATACCGACTTTCCAGTCAGTAAAACCAAAGGTACCTCAGCCAACGGCTCAAGGGGTTGTTTCTGTAGAGTTGACAGAACAAGATTTAAGTCCCATGGACAAAGTGGTGATTTGACTGGAGGATTAACATGTAAGACTCCCTGTACGAAGATCTTAACCAGCGAGTGGGCGGCCAGCGGCCTCTGAAACCACACTGATAAGGCTGAAACTGTCCCTAGATCGTGCTTAATGCCAGGCCTTTATCCACTCCTAGCTGGAGAAAACTTAATACTCTATCAATGGTATACTTGCGGGAAACCCATCTCTTAGCCTCACACCAACCTACGTAGGCCCTCCAAACCCTGTAACAAAATTACCCTGGAGGCCGGCTTTCTAGCCTTAATGAGGGTAGGGATTACCTGCCTAGACAGACCTCTACCCCTGAGAATCAGGGATTCAGCCGCCAGGCCGTCAAATTTAGACGCCGTAATGCAGGGTGGAGGATCGGGCCTTGTGAGAGTAGGTCTGGCCCTAGAGGAAGAGTCCAAGGGCCTCCCGCTGCCAATTTCAGGACTAGTGAGTACCATGCCCTCCGGTACCAAGCTGGGGCTACCAGGATAACCGGACTGTGCTATGATCCTGCGCCACAGGCGGGGTAGTAACTGCAGTGGGGGAAATGCATATAGAAGTTATGATTGATGCCAAGGGCAAACCAACACATCGGTTCCGTAGGCCATAGGGTCCCTCGTTCGAGACATGAACCTGTCTAGCTTCTTGTTGAATCCTGATGCCATGACCTCCACGTCTGGCACTCCCCACTTCTGGCAGATTGTCTGAAAAAACTTGTGGATGCAGAGACCACTCCCCCGGCGACAGGGTTTGGCGACTTAGGAAGTACGCCTGCAGGTTGTCCACCTCGGGAATGAATGTCGCCGATATGCAGGGTACGTAAACCTCTGCCCACCGAAAAACCAAGCTCCTCTCACTCTGAGTGGCTTGACTCTTGGTTCCCCCTTGGTGGTTCACCTATATGCCACCGCTGTGGCATTGTCTGAATGACTTCTCACCGAGGACCCCTGTAATCTGGATGTCTATGCCAGGAGGGCTAGCCGAGCCGCTCAGAACTCCCAGACCTTGATGGGCAGCTGCCTCTCCGCCTCTGCCCAAGTTCCTTGGCGAGTGAACTTGTTCCAGACCGCTCTCCAGCCTTCCAGACCACTGGGCAGCACCAAGCTGCTAGAATTGCTGCCTGTAGGACACGAGTGTGGAAGCGTGTGGTACCGCCTCGAACATGGCCATCGCATACATAGGCGAATAGTTGGTTCTTTTTTGCTTAGAACCAACTGAATCCATCTTTTGATAGCCTCGACCTTTACCAGGGGCAGGAACATCCATCTTCTGTTCTGTGTCTAATCTCGTGCCGAGATATTCCACCTGCTTTGTAGGTTGAAATGCTGATCTTTCCCCGGTTTAGGACTCAGCCGAACCTCTCGAGGTACTGAACCATGAGGGCTACTACGCATTCCACCAAGGAAGTGAGTGATCTTATGATTAAGAGGTTGTCCAGGTATGCTAGGACCGAGATCCCTTGGATCCCTTAGACTGACTAGAATAGGAGCTAGGACCTTTGTGAATACCCGGGGGCCGTAGCCAGCCCGAAGGGGGGCGCCACGAATTGGAAGTGACGCTGTATCACTGCGAAGCGTAAAAACAAAAATATTTGATGTGGCTGAAAGACCTGGTACATGAAGGTAACCATCCTTTATGTCTATAGAAGCCAGATCCTTCTGGAGTGTGGCGGCTGCTGACCAAACGGATTCTATCCGGAAAGAGCGAACCCTTAGGTAAGCATTTAAACCTTTTAGGTCCAAAATTGGTCTGACATTGCCGATGAGCCTTGGTATGACAAACAGATTGGAATAGAAACCTAGCCCCTGTTCTTGGGCTGGTACCTCTACCATTATGCCCTGGTAAAGCAGGTGATCCAATGCCGCCGCATTGAGGCCTTCCTTGTGGAGGAAATTTTAGAAATTCTAATCTATAGCCTGCGGCCACAGATGATCGGACCCCCTCTGTCGGGGACCGATCCCCAGAGGCCTGTCCTTGCGATCCATTGTTAAAAGTTTGATCGCGCAGGAGGTCCGTACTGCCTGGAATTTGAGGGCCCTGGAACCGGGGGGAGCTGCCTTTTAAACGCAGGACCCTGGAACTTCTTTTGACTGGTAAAAGGGTACTTTTGCCACTTGAAACAGTCTGAATGTATTTATCCAGATCTTTCCATGGAAGGGCAAACCTGCCAGCAGTCTTTTACATGGGGCTCGGCCGCCCAGTTCTTCAACCATAAGAGCCTTCTCATATGCACTAAAAATAGTGACAACGAGACGCCTGCTGGATGGAGTCTTTTTATAACCTCTACCGCAAAGCACAGAGCTCTGGGAATATCCAATAACTCCTCTGCCTATTGGGCAGGGATGTCTTAAGCATCTGTTTTGTCTGGTTCTTTAACGCCTGACAAAACTCCAATTGCAGCCACTGCTGGCTGTAGCCAGGGATGCTGGAAAAAGTGTCTCTAAACGTTTATCGACCGGGACCATAAACATTTGTATGTTTCCCCTTAGGCCAGTTAATGATTTATTCACCCATGAGATGGCTGCGTCCACAGTTGGGAGCGCCCCCTTTCTTAGAAAAAAGTATTTTCCATAGGGCAAATAACAGAAAACCTTCCAGGTGGTCTCCCATCCAGGCACTAACCAGGCCCGACCCTGCTTAGCCTCCGAGATCAGACGAGATCGGGCGCTTTCCGGGAGATGTGGCCTCAAGGACCTCACGGGTAGTTGAAAAGCAGTGCCCGAACCGGGACCTGAACTCTGGACCTTCAGACCCAAAGTCCGATGCTCTACCGACTGAGCCATCCGGGCCCCTTTTAAAGAGTACTTGGTCAGGGGAAAGAGTGCCTGCAAGCACAAATATTTCCTGGCAGACGTGCATAAAGACTACCCTCTCGTCAGCTTTAGGCGGCAGAAAAAATTCTGTCCGGTCGTCCCAATCCTGGAAAAACCAATTCCTCTAACAGAGGATGGACCGGAAAAGCTGCGTTGCTTAAAGGCGCTTTTAAAAGAACCCAAAGAGGATACCGCAGGAACCTGAGGCTCTGAAAAATGGCAAATTAAATGCAGAGCGGACCATGTCTGTCAAAGACTGGACCCACAGACTCTCCGTCTGGGAGGCTGAAAATGATTGTTCAGTGGTAGATCCTCCAGGTTCTGTCCCTTTTGGCGATGGGGATCTAGTCCGCTTCTTGCCAGAAAAAGAGCCAGCGATCATAGCTGTTAACCTTTTTTCTCTAGCCCCCCTAGGGTGAGGGCTAGCATCTCCTCTGTGATAACACAGGGTTGGGCCGACCTGGGCCAGCCTCAGCACCAGACCCCCTTAATGGCTTATCCAGGGTGACCCCTATAGGAATAACCTGTGGGGAAAGTATTGGCATATTATCAGAACCAGAGGAGGAACCCCTTTGTCTTTGCCTTTTCTCTTTATTTTTTTTTATTTTATTTTTTTTTGTGTTTTGATCCTGAACCCTTGGAAGCCATAATACAAAACCGAAGGACTCCGCTTACAACAACAGACTGTTATAGCCAGGAGTACAAAAAAATAAGGTTTAGGGGACAATAGGATCACTAATGCCCAAAAACGGTGGGGCTCAGTATGTTTTCTTTTATAATATTATTCACCACATACAGCCCCACCCCCAACATGTTTGCCAGCATTCAACCTGTTGCCAAGGGGATTTTGGCTTAACAAAAAGTATTGGAGCTGACTCCAGCATGTAGTACCCCTTCTCGCCACCGGGAGTCACTGTGCTGCCAGCTCTACGTCCTCTCTCTCCAGCTCAGCTCTGAACTGAGCTAAGAACGCGCCTGCTGTGTATAACAGCAATTGAAGGCACGCCCACTCTACACTGCAGTCACACTCCCCGCCCCCCCCCCCCCTCCCGAACGGCGCGAACATTTTCTATATGCATGCGCGCGTGCACGCGCGCGCGCGACTGTCGGGGGAGGAGAGCCCAGGAGGAGACGCACTCTGGAGCCCAGGAATGCAGGTTGGAGGACGCATCAGGCGGCAGATTTGAATCCCGGCAAGGTAAGGCTAAAACAGGCCCCTAAGGAGTCCCTTTAGCCTAAAGACAGATCTGTTGTTTTTTTTTTTTTTTTTTTTTTTAAAAGATCTTCAACCAGAGAGCAGCAGGTAGCTAGCAAACATACATAGATAGGTAGGGGGGATCAAGTGATGGGGGGAAACATTTCAGGGCATCCTGTCCATCAGACATAGTGACCATGGTGCCAATGCAGAGCATACTCAGCCTACCCCCTTAAGATCTCCCCTGGAGAGCCTGCTGTCGAACCAAGTCCCGCAGGCTCCCCTCTTACCTGCTCCATGCCGCAGGACGTTTTGCAAAACGGTCCAATCTTCTCCCATCTCCGTGGGTAGCGTAGTAGACCTTCAGGCCCTGGGGTCCTATGAAGGTACCCACTGTCCTGGACCTATATAGCACCCTGGCAAACAGGAACTTATGGTCTTTACAAACTCCAAGTCCTGGGCCCAGGGTCCAGCCCTCCAAAGAGGAGCATTATAGGCAAAACCCCACGGTTTGGGGCCCGGGTACTGTCCACTTTGGCACTGAGGCTCCTTGGACAGATCCGGTTAGCCCGCCCTTAATCCCAAGGATGTGGAGCAAAGCTATTCCGTGACCAACACCTAAGACACTGGCGAAAAAACTGAGGTACTTCCTCTATGGGAGGGGGTTATATAGGGAGGGACTTCCTGTTTGTTTGAGATTGCCAGTGTCTACACCTGAAGGTACTCCATATAACCCATATAGTAATGAATATGCTGCTCTGTGTCCCGTGATGTACGAGAAAGAAAGAGAAGCTGCTTTCAGTCACTGAGGCTGGCCATACATGTTCAATTTTCTTGTACAATTTTCTTTTAGATTTACCAAAATCCATATATGAGGTCAAACTAAACAACACTTTCAATTGTATGCAATCAGGCAGGCCCTTGCACTACATAGTTGAAGGTAAAGCTAAAGAAAATTGCACAGAAAATTGTATCATGTATGGCAGCCTAACTCTCTGGCCATTCAAAAAAAACATAAACAAAAGATTTGCATTTGAACCTGTTTCTTTTGTTATTTTCGTATGTTGATATGACACCTATAACAAAAAATTTGCCTTCAGTATTTTGAATACACAGAAAACAGAAAAAGGAATTCATTCAATATACATAATGAAATTCTTTTGTTATAGATGTCATTGAACAATGAACATACAACTGACACTAACAAAAGAAAAGCATTCAAGATACACAGAATGCAAATTGACGAAAATTCACGATAACTATTGTCTAACAAGAAACGAACATGAATTAAACAGAATAACGAATCATCCAGCATGTACGAAAATAAAACGGTAACGGAAATACGAAACGATCAGAATAAGAAAAAATCACGTCGTACGACAAACGGACGGGAACGAACGGGAAAACGTGCGTTTTACGAAAAACGAACGGAAACGAACAGACGGGACCATACGAAACGGAAAAAAAAAATGAAATTTTTTTCTGTCTAGTGAATGTTATGGGTAAAAAAAAAAAGAAACCTGAATGTTATGTGGGTAAAAAAAAAAAAAACGGAATGTTATGTGGGTAAAAAAAAAAAAACGGAATATTATGTGGTAAAAAAAAAAAAAACCTGACTGTTATGTGGTAAAAAAAAAAACCCTGAATGTTATGTGGAAAAAAAAACCCTGAATGTTATGTGGGAAAAAAAAAAACTGTGAATGTTGTGTGGTAAAAAAAAAACCCCTGACTTATGTGGTAAAAAAAAAAAAACCTGAATGTTATGTGGAAAAAAAAACCTGTGAATGTTATGTGGAAAAAAAAACCCTGAATGTTATGTGGGAAAAAAAAAACCTGTGAATGTTATGTGGTAAAAAAAAAAACCCTGACTTATGTGGTAAAAAAAAAAAAACCTGAATGTTATGTGGAAAAAAAAACCTGTGAATGTTATGTGGAAAAAAAAACCCTGAATGTTATGTGGGAAAAAAAAAACCTGTGAATGTTATGTGGTAAAAAAAAAACCCTGACTTATGTGGTAAAAAAAAAAAAACCTGAATGTTATGTGGAAAAAAAAACCTGTGAATGTTATGTTGTAAAAAAAACCCTGAATGTTATGTGCTAAAAAAAAAAACTAAGGGCCAGATTCAGGTAGAGTTGCGCTGGAGTATTTCGATATGCGCCGCGTAACTGTGAAGATGCGCCGTTGTTTCTATGTGGCCGTACCCACCAAACTAGATGCGACAGAAAACGGGCCATTTCCGACCGGCTTAACGTTACAACGCCAGAGTATCGTCAGCGCATAGTTTCGCTTGGCGCATCAGTCGCGCCTATTGATTTCCCCTGCAAATATGCAAATGAGGGAGATTTCCCAATTCTCGCATGGATTAGCACCATACGCCGGCTACATGCGCCGCGCATATGTCGTCCGTCCGTCGCAAAGTTATTTCTACAAATGGCTGCTTTATCTTTACTCCAGACGACCTCAGGTCAGCAGGAGAGCAGCTCCAGCAGCAGCGCTACCGACGAAAATCGCAAGCTGAACAACCACACGTGCAAGGACAACACCTCTGTGTGCCAACATGCCAGGGGCAATCGTGGTCCTAGAACTACTGATGGGTCCCCCGGAACGAAGGAGGCGGGCACGTGAGAGGATATACCGCACTCGTATGAGCCTCTTTGGCATGGGGGATGAGGAGGTGTATCGCCTCTTCAGATTCAGCCCAGATGCAATACTTGAACTAACCACAACCCTGCAGGATGACATCACCAGCAAGACACACCGCTCACAAGCAGTGCAGCCAATGGTGAAGGTACTGGCAACACTTCATTTCCTTGCAAGTGGATCATTCCAGCGTACAAGTGGAGTGGTGGCTGGGATGTCACAATCCTCCGTGAGCAGATGTGTGCACCAGGTTGTCCCTGCAATCCTCAGACGCATGTCCAACCAGTTCATCAGACCCACCACTGAGGAGCTGCGGCTGAAGGCAATGACAGATTTCTACAGCATTGCCAGATTCCCACGCACTGTGGGGGCCATTGATTGCACACATGTGGCCCTACAGCCCCCCAGTGCCACAGAGCACATATACCGCAATCGGAAGCATTGGCATTCCATCAACGTACAGGTGATAGCCGATGCCCAACGCCTCATATGGCACGTCCGTGCCAAACACCCCGGATCCAGCCATGACAGCTTCATATACCATCAGAGCCCCATCCCAGCAGAATTCGAGCAGAACATGTATGGGGACAGCTGGCTGGTTGGTGAGTGACATGGGTGGCAGGCATGACTATCCCCTCCCGTGATGCACATCAGAAGTGGCACATGCATGACTAACATCCTCCTGTTTTTTCCCTTACAGGTGACTCTGCATATGCACTGGGACCCCATCTCATGACTCCTTTCCGGAACCCCCAAACCAGAGGAGAGAGAAAATACAATGAAGCACACATCAAAACCCGTGCAGCGGTGGAGCAAACATTTGGGCTCCTGAAGTCCCGTTTCCGCTGCCTGGATAAGTCCGGGGGGACCCTATTGTATTCCCCTACCTTTGTGTGTCAGATCATCGGTGCATGTTGCATTCTGCACAACTTTGCTATGAGAAAAGGCCTGCAGATTGACATACGTGATGACCTGACCCCCGACCCACACAGTCCCCACCTGCCAGAGGACAACCAGTCTGCTGATGGAAGAGCAGTCAGGAGGGTCCTCGCCATAGGCATCTTTGGACACTAAACCAAAACATTTATCACACAGAGAATGCACGCGTGTACACCACTGATGTCCCTAGATCACACACACCACATCCACATCACATTGGATTAGCCCAAGTCCAGCATGTAGGACTTGGGAGCAGCAACGCCAGCGTCAAGGCCCCAATGATGTCGCTGTCCATTCATACACCTTTCACACGTCATTCATACAGCCGTGGGGTTAACTTCACCACCACGGCCGAGGGTGACACCCCTTACTGGCAGGAGTGCCACCCCCTCACATTCACACACCATTCACACTGCAATGTGTGCAGTATCAAAAAATAAAAAACTCATAACCTGAGTATAAATCCAAATAAAATAAAAAACTCATAACCTGAGTATAAATCCAAATAAAATAAAAAACTCATAACCTGAGTATAAATCCAAATAAAATTCAAAAAAAATCATCGGGGATGCCGGGGGCTCCTTCTTGCCGAACCTCTCTGGCTCCTCAGATGCCTGGATGGAGTGGGTGGGGGGGCATCTGGAGGTGGCTGATCCCCGGGTGGGCCACTCCTGGCAGGTGTGGCCTGCATGCCCTCCAAGGCCATGGCTATCTGGCCGAGGTACGCACTGTACCCTGAGCTGCTTGGCCTGCATCCTGAGCTGACGAGTGACCTGATAATGCTGGGCCCGCCGACTCAGCCTCCCCTGGTCCCTGATGGCAGCACTGTTTCCCTGGATGGCAGCAGTGTTTGCCTGTACGGCTACAGTGAGGTGCCTAATATCCACCTGCACCTCCCCCAAACTGGTCACCACTGCAGCACAGTTGCAACTCACATCCTGCACTGCGTTGCTTATCTGGGCCACGGAGCACAGGCTGTCAGCCACTCTGTCCAAGTGCCCAACTATGTCCCCCATTTGTTGGGTCTGTCTGGCGTGATCCCTCGCCAACTGGCCCTGGACAAGATCCGACACCCCCCTGGTCTTCTGGGTCGCCTTCCTGGGGCCAGCAGATGGTTGTCCCCGGGGGGATGGAGTCGCCCTTGAGGGGCTTCCAATGATGGGGGAGGGGATGACAGACGGCCCTGGAAAAGGGGAGGAGTCCTCCAACAATAAGGAAAAGTCCTGCTCTGCCACAGCAGGATCCTCCACAACCACCTCGGCAGGTGTGGTGTGGGCACTCTCCTCCTCCACCTTGGTGTCTTCACCACCCAGGGGCTCGGGCACACGATGGCGTTGGGGGGATGGGGTGGACTGGCCGCCGACAGATGATGGCCCAGCTCCGTCATCTGTGGATGACACAAAGCAGACACATGTTGGTGGTCTCACACACTTGGCACATGTACCCCCCCCACATGCAACACATCAAATAGGGGATAAAAAACACTTACCTGTCCTGGAGCCATCCTCCACGGAGTCATATCCAGGGACCCCCTCCACCTGCTCCCTGTCCAGGCAGCAAGCGACCACCTCCTCCTCCGTGGTCAGGCTGACCGGACATGGGGGACCACCACCTGTGCCACTCTCATGACTCCTGATGGTGGCCACCTTGCCACGGACCTTGAGCCGCAGGTCATTTACCTTTTTTTGGATGTCACCAGCAGTCCGGGTGGAGTACCCTAGCACATTCACCCTGCTGGCAATGGTGTCCAGGATGGCCTACTTCCTCTCCCGGCTGGTCTTCCGACTTTTTTTGCCATGGAGGAAATGATTAAATGTCTCCATAGCGGAAATGATCACAGAGACCTCCTGGGCATTAAAGTTGAGGTTCCTCCTCTCTCTGGGGGTAGCGGGAGCAGCCATCACAGCACAAAAGTATCTTCCCTGGGGTGGGGGGAAACGGAAATACTTTTGCGCCGGAATGGCGTTTCCGCTAGCGCTTTTAAACGCACAACGGAACACATTGCACTGACGTTTCCCGTGAAGTGGTGCCGACGGAAGTTGTGAGCATGCGCACAAGGGGGCGAGTGGAGCCTCACTCACTGCGCATGCTCCGTGGATGATGCGCTGAACGTAAGCCTCTGCGCTGGGCTCCAACCATCATTTACATATGATCACACCCACTTCCACTTGCGTCGGGTTACGCCAGCGCATTATCGTTACTCTGGCGCAAGTTTACACGCAACTGCTATGTGAATAACAGTACTTGCTCCGAAAGTGTCGGCGGAGTAATGTAAATGAGAAGCGTTACTCCGGAGTAAAGAAACTCCCATCGACCTGAATCTGGCCCTAAATATTATGTGAAAAAAAAAAACCCTGAGGCCGGATTCACACTTATGCGGTGCAAATTTCAGCTCTCTTATCTAGATCTGCTCCATTTTAGCTGCAAATTTTGAGACCTGGGAGAGGGGAGGGGAGAGGGGAAGTGTATTGAGTAGAATGAGAGAAATCCTGAAGAGAAATTAACACATCTGCGAATCAGTTGCGAGCCCATAGAAGATAATGGAATTCGCAAACTGAGCCGCACCGCAATGCATAGAAAACATACACGTTTTTTCGGCAATGCGCAGTGCGAATGCATCGCACATATGTGAACCAACCTCATTGAAATTAATGTATTTAGAAATGTTCTGCGAATTGGATGCGGTTTAAGCCGCACTCAATTTGCATAGGTGTGAACCCGGCCTGAATGTTATGTGGTAAATAAAAACTTGAATGTTATGTTGAAAAAAAAAAAAAAAACGTAATGTTGTGTGGAATTTTTTTTTTAATGTTATGTGGGGGGGGGGGGGGGGGGGGCTGATTGTTATGTGGGGAAAAAAACCTGATTATTATTTAAAAAAAAAAAACTGAATGTTATGTTGTTAAAAAAAACGTAAATGTTATGTAGAAAAAAAAAAAACCTGAATGTTATGTGGAAAAAAAAACCTGTGCCCATCAATTGTCTCCACTGTGCCATGTCATCAATTGTCGACCACTGTGCCATGCCATTGTTGCCACTGTGCCATGCCAAACACAGCCATTGTGCCATGCCACTGTCCAATAAATTGTGACCACTGTGCCATGCCAAACGCAGTCACTGTTCCATGCCACTGTGCCATCAGTTGTCGACCACTTTTTCATGCCATTGTTGCCGCTGTGCAATGCCAAACGCAGCCACTGTGCCATGCCACTGTTCCCATCAATTGACGCCAATGTGTCCATCAATTGACGCCACTGGCACTGTGCCATGCCATCAATTGTCACCACTGTGCCATGCCATTGTCGCCACTGTGCCCATCAATTGTCGCCACTGTGCCATGCCATCAATTGTCGCCACTGTGTAATGCCATCAATTGTCGCCACTGTGCCATCAATTGTCGCCACTGTGCCATGCCATCAATTGTCGCCACTGTGCCATGCCATCAATTGTCGCCACTGTGCCATGCCATCAATTGTCGCCACTGTGCCATGCCAAACGCAGCCACTGTGCCTATTAATTGTAGTCACTGTGCCATGCCATCAAACGCAACTACTGTGCCATCAATTGTCATCACTGTGCCATGCCATCAATTGTCACCACTGTGCCATGCCAAACACAGCCACTGTGCCCATCAATTGTCGCCACTGTGCCATGTCATCAAACACAGCTACTGTGCCATCAATTTTCGCCACTGTGCCATGCCATTGTCGCAACTGTGCCATGCCAAACGCAGCCACTGTGCTATGCAAAACGCAGCCACTGTGCCATGACACTGTGACCATGAATTGTCACCACTGGCATTGTGCCATGCCTTTAATTGTCGCCTTTGTGCCATGCCATTGTCGCCACTGTGCCCATCAATTGTCGCCACTGTGCCATGCCAAACACAGCCACTGTGCCCATTAATTGTCGCCACTGTGTCATGCCATCAAAAGCAGCCACTGTGCCATGCCATTAATAGTCGCCACTGTGCCATGCCATTAATAGTCGCCACTGTGCCATGCCATTAATAGTCGCCACTGTGCAATGCCATTGTCGCCACTGTGCCATGCCACTGTGCCCATCAATTGTCGCCACTGTACTGTGCCATGTCATCAAACGCAGCTACTGTGCCATCAATTTTCGCCACTGTGCCCATCAATTGTCGTAACTGTGCCATGCTACAGTTTTTCACATGTGAAAAATGGTCGTGTGTAGGCTTTAATGACGGGAGGGAAAAAACGTGCATGCTCAGAAGCAAGTTATGAGAAGGGAAATTTGCATAATCAGCCCAAAGGGTGGCACCAATAGAATAAAACTTCCCCTTTATAGTGCCGTCGTGCGTGTTGTATGTCACCACGCTTTGCTCAAGCATTTTTTGATCACGATCGTGTGTATGCAAGGCAGGCTTGAGAGGAATCACATCGAGAAAAATTTAGTTCTGGTCACCAAAAGAGAAAAAAGAAACACCATGAGAGTGAACAACAATCAGGTAAACATGTGTTCTCTCCTCTCCAAGTTTGATGTCAGCAAAGTAGAGTTATGTTTATGTGCATTTCTATCGTTTTTTTGGGTCTTGCTAACCTAGCTGGTCAGGCAGGCAGTGCATTTCTTGGTCTGTGTCTAGCTGCCAATGCCAGTCACTTCCAGGGCTGTGTTTTGTAATTTTGTGCCTGACAAAAGTGAGAGTAAAATACAATTGCCGTATTTATTAAGTTTGATAAACGACAAAGTGCAATGGTGTTTGTTTACTGCAGCTCGGAAAAGATAACCGCGTCGGGTGTGTTATCAGGCTTTAGGCATTTTTGATATCAAGAATTCCATTTTTTTTTTTTTTTTACTATTTGCAATGTGAATTCTTGATTATTTTTACTAGTAGGGCCCCTTAGTTAATTTGTATGTACCAATGTCTATTTTTGATATCAGGAATTACATGTTCACTTGTACAAGTTAATTCTTGATATCACTCACAGGGATTCTTGATATCTGCATCACTAGTTCACTATTTAAATATTACAAGAGCCAAGCCATTGTATAATAAATAGTATTTTATATTTGAAAATGTATAAAAGGAATTTGAGAGATATTTTTAAAAGCTGCATCAGACCCAATTAAACTGAGTTATCTATAATTTGCATGTGCTATGCTTAAGTTTGTCAGTAGAGGAGATGCTGGAGGATCATCAGCCAGTACAAGCACAGACTCAGTTGTTACACATCCAGCCTCAACAGCCAGTACTAGCACAGACCCAGTACAGCCAGCTTCAGCAAAAACGGCGCAACAGTCTTCAGCAAGTACTAGCAACACAGACCCAGGTGAAGTACAGGAAGTCTCAGCAAGTACTAGCAACACAGACCCAGGTGAAATACAGGAAGTCTCAGCAAGTACTAGCAACACAGACCCAGGTGAAGTACAGGAAGTCTCAGCAAGTACTAGCAAAGCAGACCCAGGTGAAGTACAGGAGTCAATGATTTGCATTCTGTATTTTGAATTCCTTTTTTCTGTTCGTATTTTGGATTCAAAATACAGAATGCAAATCTTTTGTTATAGATGTCATTGGAACATACGACTGAAAATACCTAAAGAAAAAGGATTCAAGATACAGAATGCAAATCTTTTGTTATAGAGTCATTTTCGTTTTTTTGAATGGGAAGTGAGTGAGTGTAGTTAGTGAAGCAGATTCTCTTTTGTGCTGAGTACACTAGTACAGTGAGTAGTACAGTAAAGCCAAATAAACTTTTCTGTGGATTTTCATCTGAAGGGAGATCAGTTGGCCAGACTTTTGAACCCAAAAATGGTTTTCTGATGGAGTTTAAAAACGAACACATTTTCTGAGAACGAATGGAAAACAATCGTTTTTGTTTGTTGTTAAAAAAGTCTGACCAAGTGTATGGGGCTTAAGAATAGTTAATATGGATGAGCCGCGTGTTGAAAGTGCAGCGAATCCCGCAATATATTTACGAAAGTACAAAATGACGAAAATATTTTTTCTGTTCGTATTTTCAGTCGCATGTTCATATGACATAGATGTCATATGAACATGCGACTGAAAATACGAACAGAAAAAGCGTTTTCGGCATTTTGTACTTTTGTAAATATATCACAGTGTAAGTTGGGTCTTACCGCTTCTTTGCTGTATAGTATGGTGTGAGATGCTGACTTTTGCAAACATGGTGAACAAGCTCCTCCAATCTGCCTCAATGCAGTTGGATATAGCAGTTAATTTCATCTCAAATGCAAAGGCTTCCCTCACTACATACGGGGAAACTGGATTCTCTGAGGCCCAGACAACAGCCAAAAGCTTTTGCGAAGTAATAAATGTGGAGGCTATTCTGAAAGAGAAGAGACTGAGAAACAGAAAGAGGCTTTTCAGCTATGAGGCTCCTGATGAACCAGTGACTGATGCACTGAAAAACATTGAAGTCAACTTCTTTAACCACTTGGGATCTGCGCTATGGACGAAAGACGTCCACAGCGTGGCTCTCAAGTGCCAAATGGACGTCTTTGGATGTCCTGTTTACATTCCCAGTGCGCAACGCTGAGGGGCGGGCAACAGGGAAACACAGCTGGGAAGCCGATGCGTGTGCCTGGCGGCCATGGTGTCCGCCAGGTACTCGCGATCGGCGGTGACACAGCAGGGACGTGAAGCTCTGTGTGTAAACACAGAGCTCCACGTCCTGTCAGGAAGAGAGGAGACCGATCTGTGTCCCTTGTACATAAGGACACAGCATCGGTCACCTCCCCCAGTCAGTCCCCCTCCACACACAGTAAGAACACACCCAGGGAATACATTTAACCCCTTCTATGCCCCCTAGTGTTAACCCCTTCCCTGCCAGTCACATTTATACAGTAATTAGTGCATTTTTATAGCACTGATCGCTGCATAAATGTGAATGGTCCCAAAATTGTGTCAAAAGTGTCGGCTACGTCTGCCGCAATATGGCAGGCCTGACAAATAAAAATTGCAGATCGCCGCCATTACTATTAAAATAAAAATATCATAGATCTATCCCCTATTTTGTAGGCGCTATAATTTTTGCGCAAACCAATCAATATATTGCATTTTTTTTCCAGCCTAAACCAAGGGAATTTTTTTTTGGGGATATTATAACAAAAAGTAAAACATATTGGGCCAGATTTTCAAAAGAGATACAAAGTTTTTTTTCCCAGGGTATCTATGCGTCTGATTCATAGAATCATTTACACTTACACCGTCGGATCTTAGATGTAATTATTTTGCTGGCCTTTACATTGATTTCTCATTTGCCTATGCAAATGAGCCTAATACGCTGATTCCCGAACGTTTTTACGCCGCCTCATCGTCGTTTCCGTAAGCGTAAACCTACCCCTGCTATATGAGGGGTAGGCTTACGAAGTTCCGTCGTATGGCGTTGGGTCAGCGTCATCTTTTTCCTTCGGTTATGTCGTTTTACTAAGTCGTTCGCAAATAGGGCATTGCATAAGTGACGATCATGTCATTTTCAACGACGTTTTCCGACGTGAGCTGGAGCATGCGCAGTTCGATCGACGCGGGGGCGCGCTTAATTTAAATACAAGCCGCCCCCTCTGAATTACGCGGGGATACGCCAGGCCATTTACACTACGCCACAAACTACGGAGCAAGTGCTTGGAGAATACGGCACTTGCTCCAGTAAGTTGCGGTGGCGTAGTGTAAATGGCTTACGCTACGCCGCCACGGATTCTACCAGAATCTGGCCCATTGTGGGTTTTTTTCAAAATTTTCTGTCTTTTTTTGTTTATAGCACAAAAAATAAAAATCGCAGAGATGATCAAATACCACCAATATAATTTGGGTACAGTGTTGTATGACCGCGCAATTGTCATTCAAAATGCGTCAGTACTGAAAGCTGAAAATTGGTCTGGGCACGAAGGGGGTTTAAGTGCCCAGTAATGAAGTGGTTAACATGGTGGTCGACTCTGCTGTGACATCCATGGATGAGAGATTTGAAACACTCAACCAGGTGAAATCTAAATATGGAGTGTTGCTAAACTTCAGCACTGCCTCACAGATGTCTAGTGAATCTTTAAAGGCTCACTGCATGGAAGTTCAAAATACTCTATCAGTGGAATGGATCTGGCACACGAGATTCAGAATTTACCTGATCTGCCATCAGATAAGATGACTGCATTTGAGATGCTTTCATTTCTCTGTGAGAAAAACCTGGAGGAACTCTATCCTAATCTTTGGATAGCCCTAAGAATTGCAGTCACACTGCCTGTAACAGTAGTATCATCAGAGAGGAGCTTTTCAAAATTAAAGCTCATCAAAAGCTACCCGAGGTCTTCTATGTCACAGGGACGTTTGAGTGGCTTAGTCATCATGAGCATAAATCATGATGTGGGAAAACACCTGTCCTAGATGACATGACAGTCCAGAAAATGAATATTTTGATGGTAAGATTTTAATCCAAACATTCAAATGTAACGAGTAGTGTAAATGACTGCTTAACCAACTATGTTGAGAGCCCGTAGCTCTACGTTGGCAATTTTGATGGCCACTAGGGGGTGCGTGCGCCGCCCGCGGCCCGCTCGCGTGCCCCCCGCTCGCACCTGAGTCCTGTGCGCGTGCGCGGTGGGCACGATCGCCGCCGGGCACACGCGATCGCTCGTTACAGAGCGGGGAACGGGAGCTATGTGTGTAAACACATAGCTCTCGTTCCTGTCAGCGGGGGAAACGCTGATTTTCTGTTCATGCAATGTATGAACATAAGATCAGTGATTTCCCCTAGTGAGTCCACCCCCCCATACAGTTAGAACACACCCAGGAACACACTTAACCCCTTCCCCGCCCCCTAGTGTTAACCCCTTCACTGCCAGTGGCATTTTTATAGTAATTCAATGCATTTTTATAGCATTGATCGCTAAAAAAATGCCAATGGTCCCAAAAATGTGTGAAAAGTGTCCTAAGTGTCCGCCATAAGGTCACAGTACTGAAAAAAAAGCTGATCACCGCCATTACTAGTAAAAAATAAAATAAAAAAAATGCCATAAAACTACCCCCTATTTTGTAAACGCTATAACTTTTGCGCAAACCAATCAATAAACGCTAATTGCGATTTTTTTTTAATGAAAAATATGTAGAAGAATACGTATCGGCCTAAACTGAGGAAAAAAAAACTTTTTTTATATATTTTTGGGGGATATTTATTACAGAAAAAAGTTAAAAATATTGCATTTTTTTCAAAATAGTCACTCTATTTTTGTTTATAGCGCAAAAAAAAAACGCAGAGACGATCAAATACCACCAAAAGAAAGCTCTATTTGTGGAAAAAAAAGGACTCCAATTTTGTTTGGGAGCCACGTCGCACAACCGCGCAATTGTCAGTTAAAGCGACGCAGTGCCGAATCTCAAAAAGTGCTCTGGTCGTTGGGCAGCAATATGGTCCGGGGCTGAAGTGGTTAATAATATTCACTTGTTATCTTAAAGCGGAGGTTCCGCGGCCATTCGTTTTTTTTTTTTCATTCAATTCTTTTCCCCATTGCAGATAAATACTCACGGTTTTGGTTTTTAAAATCATTGGCTGTCTGTTTTCTTTAGAAAGAATAACTTATTTAAATAGCGTAAGGCAGTTTCCATTTTGCTTGTGGGGATGTGAAGCCCACAAGCACTCATTTGGATGCGATGATATGTGTTATCTCTGAGCAGCACCGTGAACTTCCGTGTTTGCCGTCACAACGTGCGGCGTCATTGAAAGTCCCCGCCCCGTTGTGATGGCAACCACAATGGTGCGTGCGTTCCCCTCGTCTCAATGAGCAAATATTTTGGGTGAACCTCCGCTTTAATATTATAGAAAATACTATATTCAATAAATATTGTTTGTTTGAACCTCATTCTGTTCTATATTGTTCTACTTATTCTTTGATTGTTTTGTTTAAAGGAGGGAGGATTGTATTGGGAGCACTGAGGTGTTAGGTGTGACTGTGTGGCAATAGCAAATGATTTACATACCTCACGGTATCACGGGTCAAGTAGAGGGCCCCTTAGCAGAATTGTGCTAAGGGCCCCAGAGAGGTCAGGATCTGCACTGTGTATATATATATATATATATATATATATATATATGTGTGTATGTGTATATATATATATATATATATATATATATATATATATATATATATATATATATATTGTAACAGGAAGTCAGGTAAATCTTTGTGTGTTGTCCCAGACGGGAGATTTATTTCTGCCTTGTTTAGACAATACACCAATTACTATTGGGCATCGGCTGCAGAGATTGCCAGAGAGGTTTGGGGCGTTAAAAGGTTTCAGCTGTTCAGAATTAAGCAATTAAAGCCCCTATAAAGACAGCCTAATGATAACGACTGATTGCTGCATCCTGGGGCTTTGTGAGTGAATGAGAAGTCACAAGCACTTCTGAAGAGGTGAGGTGCTGATGGATATTTCTGTGTGAGAAATATCAAAGAGACTTTTTTTTTTGCTGTAGGACCAGCAGTGTCTGCCCAGCAGTAGGCTGTGCCAGACTCCATAGGTAGGTTCCTGTGTTGGGAAGGTAGAGGCCCCAAGTGGCAAGGGTTTATTTTATGTGTTGTTTTGATGCTTGCACGTGTATCCCGCAAGATGGGAAAATAAACCATATCATTTGTTTTCAGTCATCCTCAAGTGCCTTTTTGTACAGTTCAGCATGTAGTGAACCCATAGAGGGGGTCACACACACCCGCTACCAAGTTAATCCCTCACACATGGTGGAGAATGCGGGCAGTTAAAGTAAACCCCAAATGGAGGAGATGATACAACAGATGGTTATAGCAAATGCAAATCAACAGCAAGCAAATGCAAATCAACAGCAGATGAATGCAGATTTGGAGTGGAGCCTTGCAGCTTACCAAATAAGCAGTGCAGCTCAACAACAGGCTCACTGAGAGAGCATGGCAGGTTGGGAGGCCATCATGAAACAATTTGAGAGAACAGAGGAAAAGGATAGCAAGCCCTCTCTGATTGAGAATCCAGAGGACCATAATGCTATTGAGGTTACCATGTCTGTTGTTGAGACAAAATCATCACTGGAGTGTAGTACTTCACCAGAGGAACAAAAAGTGAAGCCAGAGCAGTGTGCCCTGGCACAGCCTGAAACTCCCAAAGTAAAGGAGCCGCCATTAGTAGTAGAAGAGTCTGTAGAGCCTGTTGAATCCAATGTTGTGAATGGCGTTCCAGAGGTCAAACCAGACGAGATCAAACCAGAAGAGAAAGACCCTCATGTACAAGAAGATGCTGAGGAGGTCCCGGCTGTCCCCGCAGTAGCAGCTCCTGTGAAGCTGAATCGACGGTCTGACAGTTCTGCTAAATACAGTAGAGAACCTTTAGCAAATACTTTGAAGAAACTTGATGATCCAGCTACCAAAGCTGTTACCTTGGAACTGGAACCCAACAAGTTTAAAGGCAAGATTTAGGATTGCTCCAAATTTTTTTGCAAAGCCAAATTGCGGCATTACCATATAAAGTATTTCCATGGCGTTGACAAGTCAGAGCAGGATCAGAGTCCTGTCACGAGGCATATCCAGACAAGAGGCTCTTTAGCTCACAAAAAAGCCAGTCAGCAAAGCTCAAAGAGAAGACGCACCAGAAACAGTTCAAATTCCCACCGACCGTCCCTAAAAGACAAAAGCAAGGAGAACTTAATCCAGAAGTCTCATCGCAAGCCTGACAAGCTGTCTGAAAGTGTTAAAGAAAAAGTACGAGAAAAGTACAAAGATTTCTTGAGTCTGAAGTCAAAGAAAAAAAAGAAGAAAAAGTAAGCAAAGTCAGAGCTGTCTGGTAGTGAAGAGAACATAGGGGTTTCTAAGGAGCTCTCACCAAAAAAATTACAACCTTCAAAGCTCAACAGTGATTATAAGGCCCTGTGTTCCGGTAAAAGCAGCGATCATGGATGCCGTCCATATACAAGACTAAGTGATGAGGAGACGCTCTGCAATTCTTGCATGGAAAGCTTACATTGGAGTGATGAGGATTACAACGAAGAGATCGTTGTCACGCATGCTGATGGTTTTCTAAATGTTGGCCGCAACAGGAGCAAGTACAGCTCTGCCAAGCAAAGACTTGTGATGGACAGAATGGATAAGAGTGCTATGGATGCAAATATGGACGAACTGTTAGATCTCTGTCAGGAAAGTTTAAGGAATCACAATCCAACACCAGCCAGCCTGATACAAATGGCTCCAAGATAGGGGTTATGGATGAGTTGCTGGGACTCTGCTCTGGAAAATGTGTCTGTCAAGATGATCGTTCAAATCAAGAATCTTTTAGTTGTACAAAGGCTCATGCTGAAAATGAAAAGAGTGACCTAATGTCTGAAGCAGTTGCTCTCTTTTCCGGTTCTTTCACCAACAGAGAAAATGAAGAAAATTAGGCCGGGCTTGAGGATTTCCATCTTCTACCATGTGGTGATTCTGACAGCGAAGAGTTTGCAGAAATTGAAAGTGGTGCATAATATGAAGAGGAGGAAGTGAAGGAGGAAGTAAAGGTAGAAATGGCAGTGAAGGAGGAGGATGACACCCTGCAGGATTAGGCGTCTGCTGTGCTGGCGGGGAGCGATTCCGAAAAGTGCTCCTACCCCCTGGGTTATGTGAAGAGACAAGTGTTGTACGCCTGCAGTACCTGCATCCCGGATAAAGAGGAGCCTGCTGGGATATGTCTGGCCTGTGCATACAAGTGTCATGAAGGCCACGACCTGTTTGAGCTCTACACCAAGAGGAACTTTCGATGCGATTGTGGACATGCCAAATTTAAACAGCTGGAGTGCAAGTTATATCCGGATAAAGAGAAGAAAAACCTGGCTAATAATTACAAGGACAATTTCTTTGGCATGTTCTGCACCTGTAAGAGACCGTACCTCGATCCTGAGGATGAGACCCCAGATGAGATGATCCAGTGTGTGGTGTGTGAGGACTGGTTTCATGGTCGGCACCTAGGGGCAGTTCCATCGGAGCACGTTGAGTTTCATGAGATGGTGTGCCAGGGCTGTATGGATCAATGTTCATTTCTTTGGGCCTACTCGGCCAAGTTAGGAGTTGCTGGTGTCACCAAGATCACCAAAGATGAAACGGAACATGAATATGTTAAAGTTGATGATTGTCCTACGGAAACAGCCAACACTCAGAATGGACTAACAATAAATAATGAAGAATGTGTGGAAGATAACGACGATGAGGAGGAGGCAATTCTTAGAAAGCTAAATCTGAAGGACTTTATGGAAAATTAAGCTGAACTTTCTGGAAGTGATGTTGAAGTGGCTGAGGTGTAGGAAGTAGGGGTTTGCACATCTTCAGTTCTCAGTCAGTTGCTTGATGGAAATAAAGCTGAAAAACTTACTTCTGACACTGCACTAAATGATGTAGAAAAAGTGTGTCCAATATCCACTGAGCCTTGTGAATGTAGTAAGGCAGGTGATATTCATGACTTTCCCATAATCGATGATCAGCAGAGCAGGGTCATTGAGGAATCTGAATTACAAGAAATATGCACCCAGACTGAAGCTATTTTTGCCTCTGTGAATTATTTGCATATTGAAGAGCAGTGTGTTAATTTTTATGTTAATGAAATCGGATTTGAATATAAAGGTAATGTCACATCCTGTGAAACCCAGTCTTTAGAAAGTGTTCTGTCAGAGCAAGTAACGCAGGATAATACTTTGGACTTGACTATCAAGATTCCTCGGGAAGTAAAATCTATTTTTCAAAGTGTAGAATCTGTAATGACAGGTGAAACCTCCATCACTGAAGTGGTCAGAGAGGCTAAATGTACTAATTTAATGGATGCTTTTTCCAATTGTCTTGAAAGGAATGAAGAATATGAGAATTTGTGTCCAATAGTCGATTGTTTCAAAGAAACAAATACTAAAACATTTTTGGGAGACTATGAGGCAAAGATAGCTGAACAACTAGCCATAAACATAAGTTCAAAAGTGATTGTAGCTGCTAGACAAGAAAGGTTGTCTAGCTCAGTTAATGATGTGTCCGATAGCATTTGTCAAGTTCTTGGTGAGAATAGGGATGTGCGAACAAGTGATGCACAGAGTAAGCAGTTGGTTCAAGAAAGTGACGAGGATTCAGTTTCTGAAAACCTTACATTGGGTTTAATAGATTTTCACCATACTTGTGAGTCTGAACTATCACCAAGTAAGAAACTTGGAAATACAGAATTGACAAGTAATGATTTCCATCTAGAGCACCAAAGGGAAGAAAAAACACCTAATACATCGGTTTATCAGAGGTCATATGCGTCAGACTTTAGTCCAGTTCATAGAAGAACAGATTTTTTTGAGTGTCACCATGCCTTAGAGGATTGCAGTCTTAGTGTGTTTACATCTGAAGAAGGCATCCACATGGATGATCCATTGCAGAGCACAGTGTTATCAGCTCTTGGTATTGGTTATGACTCGCTGAGTTCTTCAGGGATTGAGCTGTCCATTGAATATATATATATAATATATATTGTGAACTTTGGGGGTTCTTTAGCTCTGCGAGATTAAGTGCTTAAACCCTAGTAGTGAACAACAAATGTTTTTTATTTGTGATCAAACCAAACAAAAGAATGCTTTCTTCAGCACACAGGGAAAATCATCAAAACAAAAGTCCTGCTTGTCTCCAGTATAAATGAAAAAAGTCTGTCTTTTCTTCAGCACAGTAAACGAAGCAAAACAAAGGCAAATACGGTTTGGTAAGTATTCCAGTCCTTCTCAACAGTGCACAGCTTCTGCAGACAGGTTCACTCCTATACTCCTCCATACCCTCTATCAGCACTTCCTGTCCTTTTAGCTGATTTCCTGGGAGTTCCTAACCCTCTGTGTGCCTAAAAGCCAGAGGTTAGAAGGGGAGGCTCTTTCCCTCCCGAATGTCACTTTAGAGCCTCTGAAATTTGGGCCCCCAAATGACATTAGGAAGGACAGAGGACTGTAAGCCCGTCCCCTCTGGATCAACTTTTGCCGGAATTTCTCACCCCCTCTGGGTGACCTCCTGAACCCTACACCACTGCCTTAAAGGAACCAGACTCCAAAAATTGGCGCTACATAGCGTCCATCCAGGACCCAACCCTGGCGTCCTGTACAATATATATATATATATATATACTCTGCATCCAGTGTAGCCTATATCTGACTGCAGTGCATTCCTGGTGTACTTTTTCTACACAATACAGTGCAGCCGTAGTGCACTTGCTACTACACTTCTGGTGGTGTACACAATACAGTGCACCCGTAGTGCAGTTGCTGCTACTTTTCTGGTGGTACTAGGGATGTACAGCCTAACACTAGTGTTGCTCACGAATATTCGCATTGCGAATATTCGCTACGAATATTCGCATTGCGAATATTCGCTACGAATATTGCATATTCGAGTATTCGCGAATAACTCGAATATCGCGGCAAATATTCGCTATTTTGAATATTCGTATTTTTTTCGCAATCAATTTCGCAATCAATTTCGCATTCGCACTAGCGAAATTTAAAAAAAAAAATGTTTTAATAAAATATACCGAATATTCGTAAATATCGAATATTCGTGATATTTTATCCCAAAGAAAAAATAGCAAAATTGCGCAATTTTTTTTAATAAAATATCACGAATATTCGATATTAACGAATATTCGCGAATATTCTTAGAAATATTCGCGAAATATCGCAAAATCGAATATGGCGTATTCCGCTCATCACTACCTAACACCCCCGCGTTCGGTTCGCATTTAGAACGTTCGGATTTAAAAACGATCATTTTAACCACTTCCTTACTGGGCACATATACCCCATCCTGACCAGGTGAAATTTCAGCTTGTGGCACTGCATTACTTTAACTGACAATTGCGCGGTCGTGCGACTTGGCTCCCAAACAAAATTGACGTCCTTTTTCCCCACAAATAGAGCTTTCTTTTGGTGGTATTTGATCGCCTCTGCGGTTTTAATTTTTTGCGCTATAAACAAAAATAGAGCGACAATTTTGAAAAAAACAACAATATGTTTTACTTGTTGCTGTAATAAATAGCCAATTTAAAAAAAAAAAAAAATTCTCAGTCTAGGTGATACGTATTCTTCTACATATTTTTGGTAAAAAAAAATAAAAAAATCGCAATAAGCGTCTGGTTTGTGCAAAAGTTATTGCGCTTACAAAATAGGGGACAGAATGTCCTGGCGGAGCGCAGGCCGTAAATACACGGCCAGTTAGAGATTTAGAACCACCCTTCGGCCGTACAAAGTCGTACGGCCGTCGGGTAGTGGTTAAAGAGCAATATTCAAGTTATTGTTGGATAACGTCTTTGAGAACCCGGGTCTTGCCCCAGGGAACATGTATCAATGGAAAAAAGTTAAAAAAACTGTCATTTTTTCAGAAGCAGGACTTTTTTTAAACTTTTTTTCCCTGTTGATACATGTTCCCTCGGGCAAGACCCGGGTTCTCAAAGACGTTTTCACAGGCAAACTATAGACACCCGGCAGGTACAATATTTAAAGGATTTTTTTATTTTATTTTTTATTTTAGCATCATTCAAATCACTGCTCCAGGAGCAGTGATTTTATTGATGCTTAAATAAAAATAAAAAATAAATTCCTTTAAATATTGTACCTGCTGGGTGTCTATACCTGTGATAACGTCTTTAAATAGCACAATCACCTGCCTGCCAGTACATTAGGAAGAACTGATCTAGCTAAGCTATACAGTGTATAAATATATGTACAACTCCTAGGGATGTATATATATCCTCTACACACTGTAAATTAAGCTAAACTGACTAGCCTGCCTGCCTCTATCTAGCTATATAAAAAAACTATCTCTCTGTCTCTCTGACTGCTCTCATTAACAACCGCAACACACTACACGAGGGCGCCCAGCAGACGGCCTTATATAGTGTGGGGCGTGTGCTAAAGCCCTGAGCCACCCTGGCTTTGGCCAATTATGGCTCTCTGTTTTTTGCGTGCTGTGATTGGCCAAGCATGCAGGGTCATAGTGCATGTTTGGCCAATCATCAGCATGCAATGCCGCAGTGAATTATGGGTCGTTGCACATCACTTGAATTTGGCACGAACAACCCGTTTTGTTTGAAATTCGTTGAACGCACGGACAGACAATGTTCGAGTCGAACATATGTTCGTATCGAACGCGGAGCTCATCCCTACACAGTACACAATACAGTGCAGCCGTAGTGCTGCACTGTATTGTTGCAAAACTAAATTTTAATCATGTCTGAAAGACCACCAAGGAAGGCAGATGCTCGCGGGCCACTAAAAGAGGGCAAGCAGGCTCTGTGTCTACAGTCATCAGTGCTGGTCATGGACATGGTGCATCCTCTGCCAGTGGCCGTGGGGCACGCTTGTCCAATTTTTCTGCTGCTGGCCATGTTATTGAGCCACAACATGCAGAAGAGTTGGTGGAGTGTATAACAAAGCCGTCCTCATCCTCCTCATCTTTTGTAACCCAGACTCAGAGTAGTTTGACTTCCAATGCAGCTGCCAAAGCGGCCTATTCCGCCAGCTCCTTGTCCACAGTCACTCCACAGTCCCCCAAACTATTCAATCACAGTGTCAGGTACATGCTGCTGGAGGATGTGCAGCGATTTGAAGACTCCAATGTTGATACCCAGCTTGAAGAAGGGAGTAATGTAAGCCTAGAGAGAGGGGGTGCCCAAAAAGGACAAGAAACTGGCAATCATCTTCCCCCAACTGCTAGATACTGCCAAGTTTGCTCCAGTGATGAGCAGGGAAGGAATGATGAGGTAACTGACGCTACTTGGGTGCCTGATAGAAGGGAGAAGGAGGAGGAGGCACATCTCCAATGAGGCAGGCTGCCCTCCAGGGGGAAGCTTAAGGGTGGCCACCCCATTGCATCACACCGCAGAGCTAAGCAGGTGCAGAGCGCTGCTGACTTCCCGCTGATTTGGAAAAGTACTTTGGTGTGGGCTTTTTTGACCCATGTGCAGCAGATCGCACAGCTGTTTGCAACCTATGTCTGAAATGGATCAAACGTGGCCAAAACAGCAGCTGCTTGGGCACCACATGGTTAACCAGACATATGACGACCTCCCATGCAGTCTGTTAGCAACAGCATTTGAAAGACCCACATCAAACAACAAGTCAGACTTCTCCTTGCTCCTCATCTGGAATCCCCAACCCCACTATACCTTCAGTCCTCTCAGAAACCTGCACTGAGAGAAATTAAGGTATAGCAATAAGTGTTCCAAGTACTTGCGGCCAATCTGCTAGCAGTACATCGCCATCTGATTTTAGCAGGCAAATTTCCCTACCCCAGTTGTTAAACCGTAGAAAGAGATTTGGTCCTAGCCATCCACATGCTCAGTGTCTGAATGCTAGCTTGGCCAAATTTCTATAACTGCACCTGCTGCCTTTTCATCTGGTAGACTTTGTCCCCTTTCATGATTTTGTAGAATGAGCGGTACCTCAGTGGCAGGTTCCCAAATGCCATTTCTTTTCATGGAAGGCCATTCTGGCTCTCTATCGGCATGTGGAAGTCAATGTCTTGGCCTCGTTGGCCAGGGCAGTCAGCAGTAAGGTGCATATCACCACTGACTCATGGTCCAGCAGGCATGGACAAGGACGTTACCTTTCTTTCATGGCGCACTGTGTAACTCTGCTGGCTGCTGGGAAGGATGCAGGACAGGGTTCAGTATTGTTGGAGCTTGCTCCGCCACCATGTCTCCAAAATGCTAGTGGTGATTCTGCCAAAGGTCTCCACTCCACCTCTTCTGTTCTTCCTCTATGGTCTCTTCCTTTGCAGATTTGTCCTCTGAACCAGCGGTGCTCCATAGGTATTCAAGGGGCTATGCAAGCACTCATGCAAAAAGATGCCATGCGGTGCTTGAGTTGGTCTGCTTACGGGACAGGAGCCACACTGGGTCAGAGATTCTGTCAGATCTTCAGGGGCAGGCTCAGAGGTAGTTGACGCCATGCCAGCTTCAGCCAGGAATGATTGTATGTGACAATGGCACCAACCTTCTCTCCGCCCTCCGACAGAGACACTTGACCCATGTTCCCTGTTTGACTCACATCCAGAATTTGGTGGTGCGGTGGTTCTTGAGCAGTTACCCAGGCTTACAGGATCTCCTGAGGCAGGCCAGAAAAGTCTGTGGTAATTTCCACTGGTCATATAATGCCAGTACTCGGCTGGCTGACATTCAAAGAGAATGCAACCTGCTCACCAACCGCCTCATTTGTGACATGCCCACCAGGTGGAACTCAACATTGGCAATGCTGCAGCCACTGCACACGCAGCAGAGAGCCATCAATGGCTCTGCTGTTTTTTTTTTTACTTCCTCTGGATCAACTATGGGTATGGAGTTGGGTGTATGGGATTGTACTGTGTTTTTTATTTTGTTTGTTTATTTTTTTATGGTTGAACTAGATGGACTTGTGTCTTTTTTCAACCTGACTAACTATAACTATAACTATTAACTAAATTAGTACCTGTGTGAGTATTGCAGCAGGACAGGGTAAGGGGAGCTTGGCTTTTTTTTCACCACGCCAGTGGCTACTGATCAATCATGCATGCCCTGACCTGTCACCATTTTAGGAGGCCATAAGGATGGTAAGCAGTGACAATGCACACATCAGTGATACCGTCTGTCTTGGCTTCCTGTTGGAGAACACTTTTTTTTTTTAAAGATATTTTTATTAGGTTTAAGACAAACCAACAAACAGAAAAACATACAAAAAAAAAAAAACACCAGACAACCTAGTTATAAACGTCAGGCAATAAACGCAAACATAGAAAAATAAACTGACATCAGTGCAAAATATAAAGTAGGCACAGTGGTAAAAGGATCAGGTATAATACCTGGATGTAATTGGAGAACACACTTTGTGGAATAATTTTGCCGCCCCCCCCCCCCCCATTGACTCCATCCCTGACTCCACTCCCTTTGCCCTGTCCTGTATACCCCACCTTTTTTAATTAAGTGCCCATCAAATGCAGCCTCACCAGCGCCCATCAAATGCAGCTTTAACAGCATCCATTAATGAATGTTTGCTTGCTTCTATTCATTTGGGTGTGGGGAACAGACACAGTCCTTCCCCACCCATGTGCCTCTAACACTATGTGCAAACGGATTGGCGACTGCCTGCTGATTCTGAGACTTAGTTGCTTGCTGCAGAGAGAAGAGAGTAGAAACATCAGTGGCTGGGCACCCCAGGCAACAGTGCGCCCTAGGCGGCTGCCTAGTTTGCCTAGTGGTAGCACCAGCCCTGATTACATGCCAATGTCACAAGACTTCTGGGTGCCTACGACTGCCATCATACACAGTCATCCTCATCACATGCCAATGCTACATGACATTAGGGCACCTACTACAGCCAGCTATATCTAATGGTGATGCTACCAAACACTGGGATACCTACCTCTACCATCCTTATCTTATGGCAATGCTATCAGACTCCAGGGTACCTACCAATTACATATTATACATAGTCATCCCTGTCATGTGCTAAAGCTACCCGTCACTGCCAGCTATATCACATGGAAATGCTACCAGATACTGGGGTACCTACCAGTGACACCATACACATGGTCATTCTCATCACATGCCAGTACTAAAATATAAAATGACTGCCACGTGCATCACTATAATGCCGCGTACACACTGTCGTTTTTTGTGATGAAATAAAATGAAATTTTTAAAAATGTTCAATGGTTAGTACCACTAACCAGCGGACAGAAATCCCCCGCATGCGTCGAATCGATTTGACGCATGCGTGGAAGCATTGAACTTCCTGGATTGAGCACGTCGGTGACGTATACGTCACTGCGTTCTCTGTCCGAGGGGATTTTCGTCCGATGGTGTGTACACACCGCCGGACCAAAATTCTGCAGAAGACATGTCCGATGAAAACGGTCCGCGGACCGTTTTCATCGGACATGTCTCCTCGTGTGTACGGGGCCTAAGGCGGCGTACACATGACATTTTTAATGATGAAGTTGGAAAAACAACGTTTTTTTAATGCCGAAAAGTGATTGTGTGTACGCGGCATAAGACAGAATCCCCTCAGTCCATAGTATATACATAGCAGTATATGATATCACTGAGCTCCCCTCTCAGGCTGATGTCTTGAACTTCTTATACTCAGAGATGTATTGTCTAAAGTTTCCTTTTCTGATGTTCCTGACTTCCTGTACATGTAATAGCAGTCTCTGGCCATCTCTTGTGAGATCTAATCTAAGCCTTATATTCCTATTAGTGCCCAGGCACACAGGGGTGCCAGGACAGCACTCACCTCCAGTTCACAGGGGATCATGTCAGTGAGCGGAATCCTGATACTGGCTCTGGGCTCTCAGTGCTCTCCGGTGAGTGGCTGAGCTGTGTGACTGTGTAGGACCTTTGTACAGGACACATGGGCTGGGAGGAGGGGGAGCAACACAGTACAGGGAGAGGAAGAACGCTGTGTGTCTGTCTGTCACACGGACATTTTCCACAGGCCTCTTCCACTCGCTTTCTCCTTTGAATGGCTGCTGTTAGAGGGAGAAGACAGTAAAAAAACTCCCAACAGCTGTTGCAGTTCCCGCTCAGGGTCCGTTCGTTCACCAGCTATCCAAATGTAACGGTGGTGCCACTCCCATCATACAGCGGGATAGAGAGCAAGGAACAGACAAGCTCTCAGTGCCTCCTTCTCCATAGCACTGCACGCCACGGCGCTCCCTTGACAGCGGCATTACTACTGACACAGGCGGGTAGAGAACAATCCCCCGGCACCTATTCCTCCTTGTGGAACGTAGGTAGGAAAGCCAGTGACAGTGGCTGCGCTCTAGGCGGCAGTGCGCTCTAGGCGACTGCCTCCTTCGCCTAGTGGTAGTGCCGGCCCTGTGGACAGGGCACTTGAGTCAGAACAGCAGGCCCCCTTTATCCAGATAGTATTCCTGCCGGCCCGCCAAATACACAGGAAGAAGAGGAGGAGGATTGTGTCAGCATGGATGCGGAGAATAACACTCAGCAGCAGTCTTCAAGGGATCGTTTTCAGTCCCCAGAAACCCAAGGAGTTGTACATTGCTGGGAGGAGGTAGTTGCAAATCATGTGATCCTTAGTGACCCAGAGGACTCAGAAGATAATGCCTCTGCAAACTTATGCTGCATGGCCTCTCTGATTCTGAAAAGCCTGCAAAAGGACCCTAGGATTTGTGGTATCAAGGAGAGGGATCATTACTGGCTGGCAACCCTTTTGATCCACGTTACAAGGGTAAGGTTGCAGAACTCATCCTGCCTTCACAGAGGGAGCAGAGGATAAAACATCTTCAGGAGGCCTTGAAGAAAAGTTTTTGCAATGCATTTCCAGACCCTGGGAGGCTACAATGGTGCTGGACAATGTGCTGAGGCTTTGTTCAGTCAGAGAAAGAGCGGTGGAGAAGGTGGCTGGCTGACCGATGCCTTCAAAAATGTATCAGTCCTCAGCACCAAGGTCTGATCAATTCAAGAAACCATTGCCAGCATCTGCATTACATGGTACAGGAATATCTAGGGACAAGAGCAGACCTGGAGACCTTCCCAACAGAGCATACACTGAGTTACTGGGTCTTGAGGATGGACAGCTGGCCAGAGTTTTCTCAATATACAATTGATCTACTGGCCTGTCCTTCATCCAGCGTTCTTTTTGAACGCACATTCAGTGCTGCTGGAGGGTTTGTAACGGATCACAAAGTGTACCTGTTCAGACTTCGTTGATAGGCTCACATTCATAAAAATGAATCAGTCTTGGATCAACAGCTACCAAGCAACTGGTGCTGATGTAACGGATTGAATTTTCTATGTGGGATCCCTTGAAGACTGCCTATGCTGAGTGACTATTCTTTTATGCTGAGTGACTATCCTATTCATCCTCAATCTTGATGATGCTAGCTTCTAAGAATATTTTTGGTTTAGGGCACCAACACCACTGCCTAAGGCCCAATTTTTTGCCCCTGTTCAACAGGGGCCTGTAATTACAAATTGTGATCTAATATTTCACAGCAGGGCCTGTTTCTGCGCTCAACAAGTGTATCTGTGAGGAGTTACAGTGTTGTGGCATCACCACCACCAACAAAGGCCCAATTTTTCTGCCCCTGTTCAACAGGGGCATGTAATTACAATTCTTGATATAATATTTCACAGCAGGGCCTGTTCCTGCACCCACCAACTGTGAGGGTTTACAGTGTTGTGGCACGACCACCACCAAAGGCCCAATTTTTCTGCCCCTGTTTTACAGGGGCCTGTTGTGAAGAAAATAGACTTTATTCTGGATTTTCTCAGACTCTGTTTGTCTTTTAAGAACCCCTGGACCGATCTGGGTGAAATTTGGATATGTTGGTCCCCCAGATCGGGGCTATCAGGAGATATGTAATGGCAGGTAGACCTTGTGTGGAAGAGGAGTGTTCTAACATTGGGAAAATTAGGGTGCTCTCTACCTGGAGATAATTGGTTTATTCCTTAAACTGATCTCAATATCTCAATGTGTCATGTAAATGATCTTTAGTCTGTCTTTCAAGAAGTGTTCATTGTGTGAAGTTCTATTGTTTAGCAGGTGAGAAGTTCTAAAACACCTTGTCTGGGCAAAGGACCAGTAATTAACTCATGTGGATTCTACCGGAGACAGACGTCTGTCTCCTACAATAGGTCTCTTGAAAGGGGTCTCATTAGTAACACCATTGTATGATGATGTGGGAGGAGGATGTAATTGTATATCTGATTACATCAAGTATTTCTTTTGCTGTATATAAGTAACCTGTCTCTCAATAAAGTCATTCTTTTACCTGGACACCCCTTCATGAAGTCTTGGCTCATGCTTGGGGAAAGGGGGGGGGGATACTCTATCCTTTCGGAAGAATCATCTTGGAAACTGCATACATCTCCACTCTCCCGTCTACCTTCTAGGGTAGCGATAATCCTTTATGCTCGGCGAGTGGGAGGTGGAAAGAAGGCCGCAGTACCATACCCACTGCAGGTCTTAACACCTGTAATTACAGTTCTTGATATAATATTTTACAGCAGGGCTCGTTCCTGCACTCAACAAGAGTAACTGTGAGGACTTACAGGCCCAATTTTTCTGCGCTCTGGATGGAAGGATCCTCTCATCGCTGGCCCCCGGCAGAGAGGAGATCACCCATCACTGGATACCGACAACGTTGGAGAGGGGAGCGGGAAACATAGGTACAGTCTGAATATGGGACTACAATGTCTACACCCTGATGTTCAATATTTGTATCCGCTCCACTCTGATCCATCCCTCTGTCCCTCTACATTACTTAGGGACCCTCTCATTTCACCCTTTCCTCCCCTATGGTATTGTACATTTACCTTAATGTCCATGTTTACCCTAATCTCTTACAATGCTGAGTTAAATTTGCCTTCTTGTTTTTTCCAAGTTACTGATGTATGTGATTAAAATATTTAAGGCTACCTTGCGCCAAAAAAATATGATATAATAATATGTAACTATAGAGCTACTCCCCAAAGTGTAGAATTACACAGTGCAATAACGTTTTGGTGTTAAGAGGCACTCATGAGTGCATACTCAATGAAATACTAAGTATTTAATTGAGTGAGCACTCATGAGTGCCCCCTAACACCGAAACTTTACTGATGTATGTGGCCTGATCCTGTTTGTCTATTTCTTCATGAATTGTTTTCATTGTCTCCTCTGTTTTTGAGAAATGTTATCACAATGTTAGTTTTTTTTGGTATTACTGTGACATTGTAACTCATGTTTTCCTTTGAAAAACTTTAATAAATACAACATTAAATATAAAAGGTGTAGACACTCTGGTCTGTAGTGTTTGTCTCTGGCACTGACTAAAAATTGGAAAAGAGCACTGGGCTTGTTAGATCACTATTGCATCCATAGGTTGTTTCTGTAAAAAAAAAATTGCCAGAATCACAGGCACTCAGGTCGGTAGTCTTAATCTGAGATAAGGATTTTACAGGCCATTTTAAAAATATTATAAAATTACAAAAGGGAGCATTGTAGATGCTGCACAAACACTCGCCAAACAGCAGCCTCTAAGCCCTTATTTATTCACTGAAGTCCACAGTAACAAAAGTGGCAACTTGCTCTGTAATTCTGCAGTTTTAATAAAAGGGGAATATCCATGCATTTCACCCTTACTAATTAGCTATTACAGATTGTGAGAAAGTTATTTGTAGTGTCAGGGGTCAATAAATAGATGATGGAAAGGCCCACCAACGTCACAACAAATAAACATGCTGCAGAAATATGATGCCAATAACAGTGATGTAGATATATGTAGAATAATAATTCTGTAGAATATCTGAGGTCAGGTGGACAAATTTGTAGTATGGTTGTTTTTTACTACCTCATATATAGGGAGTCATTCAAAGAAAATGCACATAAAGAAGTATAAATATTTAAAACAGCAAGTTTGTTAAATGTAAAGGTCACATCAAATATTACTTTACAAGTGTGTAATCAATGAAAAAGAATAACAGTTTCCCTTTAAACTCTGAATATTGCATGCAAAGAAATGTTAAATGGGCCAGATTATTCCAGATGGTCATAGGTTTATGAAGCTGAAAACACCCTTCCTGTTTTCCAAAGAGTTATTAGAAGACTATAACATGCCAGGCATTTAGTGCAAGATAACCTTAATCTAGTCTTATCATTTGTAAACAAAGGCAAAGGATCCAATATGTTCCTATGTAATCCATCTCTGTCAAGTGTATTAAGGAAATTACCTGTCAAAAACATCATGGCCAGGATTCTGTGATTAAACACAAACTTAGAAAATGCTCAAGGGTACAATGAAAATAGCTACTAAAGCTGCTTTCAATTGAGTTTTTCTTCCATTAGTTTGTGTCCACAAGCAACTGAAAAATGTTCAAAATAATGTAATTTAGCAAACAAATGTGTAGCTTTACCAGGCATGTGTAGCTATGTTTTTAACAGAATAGATAAAATCTATTTGTATTTTTTTTTTTTTTTACATTTTGTATCCAATATTGTATATTTCTCGTTATTCTAACAGCTCTGAAAATATCAATTAAGAAGCATACTCTAAATTCCACAATTAACTTCAACACTTCCTCATCAGTTAAGTATAAACATACTTTTGCTCTTAGCCCAAAATCTATTTTTATTTTTAATGTTATAGGTGCCTAATATTTTATATAATGCCTGGTGCATGTAGAGGATGTAGAGCATACTGTACACATTTCAGTATGTGTATACTGCTGTATGTTCAACAGAAGCCATTCTGACAGAGGGGAAAGTCTGTGATGTCAGTATACAATAGATCACTGGGGGAGAGCCCTGCATCCACATCACTTGTGTGGATTTATAATTTATTTTTATTTTTTTCACTTAACCCGCTGGTTAAATAAAGGAAAACCGTACACCCAGCTTTAGGAAATTGAGGATATGGGGGAACAGATTTTGAGCAAAAATATTTTTTTCATTTTCCTTGCACATAATTAGTTATTTTTTTACAAGGTGTGTTTTCAAAAAGTGAACACTTCTTTAATAACTCATGAACTAGCAACAGTGTTTCAGTATATTGGTCCTCTTCCACACGAGGCAGACTCTGTCAAGTGTATCCGCCTGCAAATTGGGGGATCTGTCCTTTGATCCCCTCTAAGCGGGTGGATGACAGGTCTGTGTCTGCTCCACTATGCATCCCGCTAGCTTCTATGGGGCAGTTGGATGGAAACAAACCGCCTGTCTGTTCAACTGTCATCCGATTCCCATCCATCTGGTTTTGGTGGACAGGAACGGATGCAGGTGGGTGTAAACGGACACATTCTGAGGCTTTAATAGAGGTGATCCATGCAAATCATTCCCTTGTGGATCATGATCCTTCTGTAAATAAATGGACACTAGAAAAGATATTTATGTACCTAATGGTATGCATTTCATTCCTAAACACTACTCAAATTGCCAGACAATAGGAGTAGTCTACCTGCTTTTATGCAGCTGTAAAATGTGTAAAATGTGACTTTTCCGCCTGGCCTCAATGAGGCATTTAACCTTTTTTACCTGGCTTTGTGCCGGGAGGCTTTGATAAAGAGTTGTAGGTCCATATACCATAATATATGTACAAAATGTACTTTATATTCACTATAATTCTCTGTTCTACCTTTCTATTTTTCTTTTTCTTGTTTTTTCTTTCTCACTTTCTTTTCTCTATTTCCTTTTTCAAGTCATCAATACTAAAGGGTTCATGATCCACTAATTTGCACCTTTGAGATGTATATGTGTACATTGTTAATACATAGGTCAATGTGTACAGTGCTTCTTTTCAGTTAATTTGACCATTTTATCTTAACATTATTTATGTTTTTACCTTCTTGCAGGTTTTGTTTTTCTAATTCTTAATGGCATACTATGTACAGATGGTGATCCCACATCTCTATGGTCCAAATCCAGCGGTTGCTATACTTTTATATTCATTCACCTATATAATTCATAATGATCAGATATATTGTACTATTTAGACCTGCTCCTTTCCTTGTGGTTTGGCTCGTTGGATCTCCATACCCCAAAACATCAGAGTTGGAAGCATCCTTTCTATGGGCTGCAGCACCTAGCGCAGTTGCCAGGACCTCTCCAATGTCCCACTCATGTGCATTGGTGTTTTTTCTATCTGCCGCTGGTTGCGGCCCCTTTTGTGTTGTGTAGCCTCTGACGGCATTTGACTTCATTAAGTCCTGTGACACAGTGACGCCAGACATCGCGATGGCCGAGAAACCATCGGTATGGGGTGGCATTCACAGGCTAAGTTTACGTTTGTTTGTTTTTTTATTTTTTTTAGGCATGCCCCCTGACGTCTGCCTCACCTCCCAGGTTAAACACATTCCATGTACACAATTGGCTGGGATTGGCTGCCAATCTCAACCACTCCCAGCTCTCTAGGTACTTAATACTGACATGTGCAGCTCAATAGTGCTGCACAGCCAAAATGGTCATTGCCAATTTTCCATTGCATGAATCTGGGAGGAACAACCCAGGGTTTAGAGGGTGAGAGACAAATATGCTTTCTGTTTTATACTAAGTAGTCACTATAATATATTCCTTACTTTTTGGCTCTCTAATATTTGGCTCTGCAGTGATTTGGCTTAATTGTGTGAGCTTCTCTTGGATCTCTCCCCACCCTCCCTCCTAGCTTTAATGTTGGGAGACTGTTCCCAAAATTCATACTGCATTAGATATATACTCATAGGTCGCGTACACACGACCAAATACATCTGTTCAAATCGGTCTGACAGACCGATTTAAACAGATTTGTCTGCTTGCCTGTTTTTGTTTGATCGCTGTACACACAATCAAACCAAAATCCCTGCGGCAGACAGCGCGGTGACGTGGCAATGATGTTGACGCCGCCACGTCACAGCACCAGGAAGTAAAACACTTCCGCGCATGCGTCGAATTCATTCGACGCATGTGCAAACAGATATGTCTGCCTGTTAGCGTACTAACCAGCAGACATGTTGGACGGACGGATTCCCAGCAGACTGATTTTAAAGCATGCTTTAAAATCTGTCGGCTGGCAAAATCTGTCTGTCCGCCTGTACACACGATCGAATCTGTCTGCTGAAACGGTCTGTCAGACCGTTTCCAGCAGATAGATTTGATCGTGTGTACGCGGCCATACACATCAAATTGTACAACAAAGACCTCTTCTTTTCTTTTATCTGTTAGTTGTGCACCCTCTTTTTCTGGTTTCTGTGAGCCCTGACTTGCCGCTCCACCTTAAGGGCAGAATTTGGGTCACTCTTCAATAAAAATCCACACTAGATTTGATCTACTCTGTTACAAAAGAGTGAAGCCAGACCCTAGTCACTGGGGAACAAATCGTATTATTCCTATACTACATCACTCTTAAGTGATTGTTACACAACCAAGTGGACCTCTAGACGTGCAACACCATCTATCTGCAATGATGCTGTGCATCTCCTACCGTAAGGAACACATGGTGTGTAGGTACTTACCTGTATAAGTAATATATGTGCCTGCCTTTCTGAAATTAATGATTGCATGTAAAATTGTGTTTGTTTGCTTATACATTCATATATATATATATATTATTGTGAGAGATTTGCTCGGTAGCGGGTGTGTGTGACCCCCTGGATGGGTTCACTACACACTGAACTGTACAAAAAGGCAGTTGAGGATGGTTGAAAACAAATAATATGGTTTATTTTTCCATATTGCTGGATACAAGTGCAAGCATTAAAACAGTATAAACAAAACAAAACATAAAATAAACCCTTGCCACTTGGGGCCCCTACCTTCCCAACACAGGAACCTACCTATGGAGTCTGGCACAGCCTACTGCTGGGCAGACACTGCTGGTCCTACAGCAGAAAACAACAAAAAAGTCTCTTTGATATTTCTCACACAGAAATATCCATCAGCACCTCACCTCTTCAGTAGAGTTTGTGACTGCTCCTTCACTCAGGATGCAGATATGACGTCATCTTTAGGCTGTGTTTATAGGGGTTTTAATTGCTTAATTCTGAACAACTGAAACCTTTTAACGCCCCAAACCTCTCTGGCCATCTCTGCAGCCGACGCCCAATAGTAATTGGTGTATTGTCTAAACAAGGCAGAAAAGTATCTCCCGTCTGGGACAACACACACACACACACACACACACAGATTTACCTGACTTCCTGTCACATACCCCCACTCTTGTTTCAACCCTAGGGTTGGGACACAGGTTGTCAGGCACGCATGCACTCGGGACAAACCATCTGCATTCCCCATTTTAACACCGGGGCGATGCGTTACGACAAAACAAAATTCCTGAAGGCCCAGGAACCACCTATTTATTCTCCTATTGGTCTTCAAATTTCGGCTGAGGTGCATAAGAGGGTGTTCCTTGCTCTGTAATATACTAATTTTCAGTTGTAAACCATGCAAAACCTAATTGGTTTTTCAATGGACACAAAGGTTTCCCTCAATAGCTCAATCCCTGAAGAACTCAGCGAGTCATAACCAATACCAAGAGCTGATAACACTGTGCTTTGCAATGGATCATCCATGTGGATGCCTTCTTCAGATTCACACTAAGACCGGAATCCTCCAAGGCATGGTGACACTCAAAAAAATCTGTTCTTCTATGAACTGGACTAAAGTCTGACGCCTATGACCTCTGAAAAACCGATGTACTAGGCAGTTTTTCTTCTCTTTGGTGCTCTAGACGGAAATCATTACTTGTCAATTCTGTATTTCCAAGTTTCTTACTTTGTGATAGTTCAGACTCACAAGTATGGTGAAAATCTACCAAACCCAATGTAAGGTTTTCAGAAACTGAATCCTCGTCACTTTCTTGAACCAACTGCTTACTCTGTGCATCACTTGTTCGCACATCCCTATTCTCACCAAGAACTTGACAACTGCTATCGGATACATCATTAACTGAGCTAGACAACATTTCCTGTCTAGCAGCTACAATCACTTTTGACACAATATCTCAAATTCTTCATTCCTTTCAAGACATTTGGAAAAAGCATCCATTAAATTAGTACAATTAGCCTCTCTGACCACTTCAGTGATGGAGGTTTCACAACGTTCAGAGGACTCACCTGCCATTACAGATTCTACACTTTGAAAAATAGATTTTACTTCCCGAGGAATCTTGGCAGTCAAGTCCAAAGTATTATCCTACGTTACTTACTCTGACAGAACACTTTCTAAAGACTGTGTTTCGCAGGATGTGACATTACCTTTATATTCAAATCCGATTTCATTAACATAAAAAGTAACACACTGCTCTTCAACATGCAAATCATTCACAGAGGCAAAATAGCTTCAGTCTGGGTGCATATTTCTTTCAATTCAGATTCCTCAATGACCCTGCTCTGCTGATCATCAATTATGGGAAAGTCATGAATATCACCTGCCTTACTACATTCACAAGGCTCAGTGGATATTGGACACACTTTTTCTACATCATTTAGTGCAGTGTCAGAATTACGTTTTTCAGCTTTATTTCCATCAAGCAACTGACTGAGAACTGAAGATGTGCAAACCCCTACTTCCTGCACTTCAGCCACTTCATTTGCCCTGAAGCGGTCAGGGATTTCACTTTCAACATCACTTCCAGAAAGTTCAGCTTCATTTTTCATAAAGTTCTTCAGATTTAGCTTTTTAAGAATTGCCTCCTCCTCATCGTCGTTATCTTCCACACAGTCTTCATTATTTATTGTTAGTCCATTCTGAGTGTTGGCTGTTTCCGTAGGACAATCATCAACTTTAACACATTCATGTTCTGTTTCTGCTTTGGTAATCTTGGTGACACCAGGAACTCCTAACTTGGCAGAGTAGGCCCAAAGAAATGAACAGTGATCCATACAGCCCTGGCACACCATCTCATGAAACTCAACGTGCTCCGATAGAACTGCCCCTAGGTGCCGACCATGAAACCAGTCCTCACACACCACACACTGGATCATCTCATCTGGGGTCTCATCCTCAGGATTGGGGTACGGTCTCTTACATGTGCAGTACATGCCAAAGAAATTGTCATTGTAATTATTAGCCAGTTTTTTCTTCTCTTTATCCGGATATAACTTGCACTCCAGCTGTTTAAATTTGGCATTTCCACAATCGCAGCGAAAGTTCCTCTTGGTGTAGAGCTCAAACAGGTCGTGGCCTTCATGACACTTGTATGTACAGGCCAGACATATCCCAGCAGGCTCTTCTTTATACGGGGTGCAGGTACTGCAGGTGTACAGCGCTTGTCTCTTCACATAACCCAGGGGGTAGGAGCACGTTTCGGAATCGCTCCCCGCCAGCACAGCAGATGCCTCATCCTGGAGGGCGTCATCCTCCTCCAGGACATCCATTTCCACCTTTTACTTCCTCCTTCACTTCCTCCTCTTCATCTTCTGCACCACTTTCAATTTCTGCAAGCTCTTCGCTGTCAGAATCATCACATGGTAGAAGATGGAAATCCTCAAGTCCGGCCTCATTTTCTTCATTTTCTCTGTTGGTGAAAGAACCGGATCAGAGAGCAACTGCTTCAGACACTAGGTCATTTTTCTCATTTTCAGCATGAGCCTTTGTACAACTAAAAGATTCTTGATTTGAACCATCATCTTGAGAGACACATTTTCCAGAGCAGAGTCCCAGCAACTCATCCATAACCCCTATCTTGGAGCCATTTGCATCAGGCTGGCTGGTGTTGGATTGTGATTCCTTAAACTTTCCTGAGCAGAGATCTAACAGTTCGCCAATATTTGCATTCATAGCATTCTCATCCATACTGTCCATCACAAGTCTTTGCTTGGCAGAGCTGTACTTGCTCCTGCTGCGGCCAACATTTAGAAAACCATCAGCATGTGTGACAACGATCTCTTCATTGTAATCCTCATCACTCCAAAGTAAGCTTTCCGTGCAAGAATCGCTGAGCATCTCCTCATCACTTAGTCTTGTATATGGATGGCATCCATGATCGCTGCTTTTACCGGGACACGGGCCTTATAATCACTGTTGAACTTTGAAGGTTGTAATTTTTTTTGGTGAGAGCTCCTTAGAAACCTCTATGTTCTCTTCACTACCAGACAGCTCTGACTTTGCTTTATTTTTCTTCTTTTTTTTCTTTGACTTCAGACTCAAGAAATCTTTGAACTTTTCTCTTACTTTTTCTTTAACACTTTCAGACAGCTTGTCTGGTTTGCGATGAGACTTCTGGACTAAGTTCTCCTTGCTTTTGTCTTTTAGGGGCGGTCGAGGGGAATATGAACTGTTTGTGGTGCGTCTTCTCTTTGAGCTTTGCTGACTGGCCTTTTCGTGAGCTAAAGAGCCTCTTGTCTGCATATGCCTTGTGACAGGACTCTGATCCTGCTCTGACCTGTCAACGCCATGGAAATACTTCATATGGTAACGCAGCAACTTGGCCTTGCGAAAAGATCTGGAGCAATCCAAAATCTTATAAAAAGTATTTGCTAAAGGTATTTGCTAAAGGTTCTCTACTGTATTTTCTACTGGATTCTCAATCAAAGAGGGCTTGCTATCCTTTTCCTCTGTTCTCTCAAATTATTTCATGATGGCCTCCCAACCTGCCATGCTTTCTCGGTGAGCCTGTTGTTGAGCTGCCATGCTCTCTTGGTGAGCCTGTTGTTGAGCTGCAAGGCTCCGCTGCAAATCTGCATTCATCTGCTGTTGATTTGCATTTGCTATAACCAGCTGTTTTAGCATCTCCTCCATTTTGGGTTTACTTTAACTGCCCGCATTCTCCACCATGTGTGAGGGATATGCTCAGTAGCGGGTGTGTGTGACCCCCTGGATGGGTTCACTACACACTGAACTGTACAAAAAGGCACTTGAGGATGGTTGAAAACAAATAATATGGTTTATTTTTCCATATTGCTGGATACAAGTGCAAGCATCAAAACAGTATAAACAAAACAAAACTAAAAACTATAAAATAAATCCTTGCCACTTGGGGCGTCTACCTTCCCAACACAGGAACCTACCTATGGAGTCTGGCACAGCCTACTGCTGGGCAGACACTGCTGGTCCTACAGCAGAAAACAACAAAAAGTCTCTTTGATATTTCTCACACAGAAATATCCATCAGCACCTCACCTCTTCAGTAGAGTTTGTGACTGCTCCTTCACTCACAAAGCCTCAGGATGCAGCAATCAGTTGTCATCTTTAGGCTGTGTTTATAGGGGTTTTAATTGCTTAATTTTGAACAACTGAAACCTTTTAACGCCCCAAACCTCTCTGGCCATCTCTGCAGCCGACGCCCAATAGTAATTGGTGTATTATCTAAACAAGGCAGAAAAGTATCTCCCGTCTGGGACAACACACACACACACAGATTTACCAGACTTCCTGTCACAATATATATATATATATATATATATTTTTTTTTTTTCTTAGAAATATACTAGCATGCTCTCCAACCTCTGAAGAAGGAAGTACACACATCATAAAAGGAAAAAAACTTTTCATGCTTTCTGAAACATGTAGGGTTGTTGCTGATACCATAGTTTATTTGTGACTTGATGTCTATGAACGAATTGTCTATGGCAACACTGAGCAGTTGTATTTCTATATTTATGGTCTGTTCCAATGACTGTTTTTAGATGTTTATATTTTTATACATCAAATAAAATTAATATATTTTTAGATTTCTTTTACCAATGTTCTGGTGATCCTGCCATGTTTCCTTGCCCATACTACATTTCCTTTTCCTTTCCAAGTATAATTTTGGGATGTGGTAAGGACTTTCAGAATTCATCTCCAGATAGCTTATTTTCCATTATGGGCCAGATTCAGGTAGAGTTGCACTGGAGTAATTCGATATGCGCCGCGGAACTGTGAAGATGCGCCGTCATTTCTATGTGGCCGTACCCACCAAACTAGATGCGACAGAAAACGGGCCATTTCCGATCGGCTTAACTTTCCGACGCCGGAGTCTCGTCAGCGCATAATTTCGCTTGGCGCATCAGTCGCGCCTATTGATTTCCCCTGCAAATATGCAAATGAGGGAGATTTCCCGATTCACGAACGGATTAGCACCATATGCTGGCTACATGCGCCGCGCGTATCTCGTCCGTCCGGCGCAAAGTTATTTCTACAAAAAGCTGCTTTATCTTTACTCCAGACGGCCTCAGGTCAGCAGGAGAGCAGCTACAGCAGTGTTACCGACGAAACTAGCAAGCTGAACAACCACACTTGCAAGGACAACACCTCTGTGTGCCAACATGCCAGGGGCAGTCGCGGTCCTAGCACTAGTACTGGGTCCCCCGGAAAGGAATAGGCGGGCACGTGAAAGAATATACCGCACGCGCATGAGCCTCTTTGGCATGGGGGATGAGGAGGTGTATCGCCTCTTCAGATTCAGCCCAGATGCAATACTTGAACTAACCACAACCCTGCAGGGTGACATCACCAGCAAGACACACCGCTCACAAGCAGTGCAGCCACTGGTCAAGGTACTGGCAACACTTCATTTCGTTGCCAGTGGATCATTCCAGCGTACAAGTGGAGTGGTGGCTGGGATGTCACAATCCTCCATAAGCAGATGTGTGCACCAGGTTGTCCCTGCAATCCTCAGATGCATGTCCAACCAGTTCATCAGACCCACCACTGAGGAGCTGCGGTTGAAGGCAATGACAGATTTCTATAGCATTGCCAGATTCCCACGCACTGTGGGGGCCATTGATTGCACACATGTGGCCCTACAGCCCCCCAGTGCCACAGAGCACATATACCGCAATCGGAAGCATTGGCATTCCATCAACGTACAGGTGATAGCTGATGCCCAACGCCTCATATGGCACGTCCGTGCCAAACACCCAGGGTCCAGCCATGACAGCTTCATATACCGTCAGAGCCCCATCCCAGCAGAATTCGAGCAGAACATGTATGGGGACAGCTGGCTGGTTGGTGAGTGACATGGGAGTCAGGCATGACTATCCCCTCCCGTGATGCACATCAGAAGTGGCACATGCATGACTAACATCCTCCTGTCTTTTCCCTTACAGGTGACTCTGCATATTCACTGGGACCCCATCTCATGACTCCTTTCCGGAACCCCCAAACCAGAGGAGAGAGAAAATACAATGAAGCACACATCAAAACCCGTGCAGTGGTGGAGCAAACATTTGGGCTCCTGAAGTCCCGTTTCCGCTGCCTGGATAAGTCCGGGGGGACCCTATTGTATTCCCCTACCTTTGTGTGTCAGATCATCGGTGCATGTTGCATTCTGCACAACTTTGCTATGAGAAAAGGCCTGCAGATTGACATACGTGATGACCTGACCCCCGACCCACACAGTCCCCACCTGCCAGAGGAGAACCAGTCTGCTGATGGAAGAGCAGTCAGGAGGGTCCTCGCCGTAGGCATCTTTGGACAATAAACCAAAACATTGATCACACAGACAATGCACGCGTGTACACCACTGATGTCCCTAGATCACACACACCACATCCACATCACATTGGATTAGCCCAAGTCCAGCATGTAGGACTTGGGAGCAGCAACGCCAGCGTCAAGGCCCCAATGATGTCACTGTCCATTCATACACCTTTCACACGTCATTCATACAGCCGTGGGGTTAACTTCACCACCACGGCCGAGGGTGACACCCCTTACTGGCAGGAGTGCCACCCTCTCACATTCACACACCATTCACACTGCAACGTGTGCAGTATAAAAAAATAAAAATCTCATAACCTGAGCATAATCACAAAGAAAATAACTCATAACTTGAGTATTAATAATAAAATAAAAATCTCATAACCTGCGCATTCACAAAAAAATATAAAAAAAACTCATGTCCTGAGCATCAAAAAAAAAAAAAAAAAAAATTATCTGGGATGCCGGGGGCTTCTTCTGGCGGCCCCTCTCTGGCTCCTCAGCTGCCTGGAAGAAGTGGGTGGGGGTGGGGGGGCATCTGGAGGTGGCTGATCCCCGGGTGGGCCACTCCTGGCAGGTGTGGCCTGCCTGCCCTCCAAGGCCACGGCAATCCGGCCAAGGTAAGAACTGGTCTGGGCCTGCACCCTGAGCTGCTGGGCCTGCATCCTGAGCTGCCGGGTGACCTGATAATGCTGGGCCCGCCGACTCAGCCTCCCCTGGTCCCGGATGGCAGCACTGTTTGCCTGGACGGCTGCAGTGAGGTCCCTTAGCTTACCCTGCACCTCCCCCAGACTGGTCACCACTGCAGCGCAGTTGCAGCTCACATCCTGCACTGCCGAAGACATCTGGGCCACGGAGCACAGGCTGTCAGCCACTCTGTCCAGGTGCCCAGCAATCTCCCCCATTTGCTGGGTCTGTCTGGCGTGATCCCTCGCCACCTGGTCCTGGACCAGATCAGACACCCCCCTGGTCTTATGGGTGGCCTTCCTGGGGCCAGTAGATGTTTGTCCCCGGGGGGATGGAGTCGCCCTTGAGGGGCTTCCTATAATGGGGGAGGGGATCTGAGAGGGTCCAGCAGAAGAGGAGGATTCCTCTAACAATAAAACAAGGTCCTGCTCTGCCCCAACAGGCTCCTCCTCAACGACCTCTGCATGTGTGGTGTGGCCACTCTCCTCCTCCACCTCGGTGTCTTCACCACCCAGGGGCACAGGCACTGGGTGCCGATGGGGGCATGGGGTGGACTGGCCGCCGACAGATGATGGCCCAGCTCCGTCATCTGTGGATGACACAAAGCAGACACATTTTGGTGGTCCCACACACTTGGCACATGTACCCCCCCCACATGCAAAACAACAAATAGGGGATAAAAAACACTTACCTGTCCTGGAGCCTTCCTCCACAGAATCAAAGCCTGGTACCCCCTCCAACTGCTCCCTGTCCAGGCAGCGGGCGACCACCTCCTCCTCTGTGGTCAGGCTGACCGGACATGGTGGACCACCACCTGTGCCCCTCTCATGACTCTTAATGGTGGCCACCTTGCCACGGACCTTGTGCCGCAGATCATTTTTTTTTTTTTTGAATATCCCCAGCAGTCCGGGTGGAATACCCCAACACATTGACCCTGGCAGCAATGGTCTCCAGGATGCCCTGCTTCCTCTCCCGGCTGGTCTTCCTACTTTTTTTGCCATGGAGAAAATCATTAAACGTCTCCATAGCCGAGATGACCACAGAGACCTCCTGGGCATTAAAGTTGAGGTTCCTTCTCTCTTTAGGGGTAGCGGGAGCAGCCATGACAGTGCAAAAGTATCTTCCCTGGGGTGGGGAGAAACGGATATACTTTTGCGCCGGAATGGCGTTTCCGCTAGCGCTTTTATACGCGCAACGGAACACATTGCGCTGACGTTTCCCGTGAAGTGGTGCCGACGGAAGTTGTGAGCATGCGCACAAGGGGGCCGAGTGAAGCCTCACTTACTGCGCATGCTCCGTGGATGATGCGCTGAACGTAAGCCTCTGCGCTGGGCTCCGCCCATCATTTACATATGATCACACCCACTTCCACTTGCGTCGGATTACGCCAGCGCATTATCGTTACTCTGGCGCAAGTTTACGCGCAACTGCTATGTGAATAACAGTACTTGCGCCGAAAGTGTCGGCGGAGTAACGTAAATGAGAAACGTTACTCCAAAGTAAAGAAGCGCCCATCTACCTGAATCTGGCCCTATGTTTCTATCTTACATCTAGCACACACTATAGGGTGCTACACTTCTGCAAGCTCTTAAACTTCTCCATTTCCCCTTATTTTAAGTTTGTTTGGAAGGAGCCATGTGAGTTAGTTGCAGTCATATGCACTGCTCTGTACACAACAAATACCAAGGTCCATAGTCCCTAATCTATCTTGAGAACCAAACAAGAGAAGGTGGCTTTGTTTCTATATACAGTGGGACCATGGAGAACAAATGTTGCCATGAAATTGCAACATAACAGCAGCAAACAAAAAAAAATATTTGGATTTACAGATTTCATCCTCAACACTAGAGACATTTTGGTGAACACCTGCTGGCTCTTATACTCCACACCCTGGGGAATCTTATGCTCTAGCTCCCTGTGGGATCCATGTTGGTTCTCCAGTGGACCTGCTTTCCTTAACCACCTAGAGTTCCATCTGCAGCAGTCAGCCGTAGGGCCCACTACCTTAGCGGTGCAGTCCTGACTCCAAAGGTGTGCATCTGTCACCTGGCCTCATGTGATATGACACTGAGACCAAAAGAAGGTACATTTTTTGTTAATATTTTAATATTGGAATAGAATTGTATTATTTTTAAAACAAGAGTTTAGTGTCACTTTAACCACAGTAGTAAAAACTCTTTCCATCTATTAGAGTTAAACCTTTTTTCTTTCAATCACAGTGAATGCCCTTATGTCTTTTGTAGAGACCATTACAGTGGAAGAACTAAATCTATTCTGACAAAAATTCCCCCCCTCCTACATGGCCTGACTACCCTGTTTTAAAATAGACCTGTATACTTACATATTTTTTTCAGTTTAGTGCTGTTTTTATTCTTTTTCTAACATTACACATTTATACATACATTACATACATTTTGTCCAGATACATATGTAAATAATGGTAACAAAGATGAATCCGCCCTTTCTGTGTTCCCACCACTGTGCTTATGAAAATATAGTGTTAATCAAATTGGCAAAAGAGTGAAGCAGCTACTTTAAAAAAATCAAACTGTGTAAAACATATTCTAAAACCCAAAAAATGTGTGTAATAAAATATAAGCAGTGCTGTAAACATCGTAAGATGAAATATCCGTTTTCACAGGTATTCAAAAATAATGCTAATGTCCATAAACATCACCATGTGACAAAAGTGAATATGTGCACAAATTTCAAAAAATATATCTGTGTTTTCCATTCGTCGGGGGGGTATATTGATATCAATTTCTGGGCTATTCATTTTTGTGCCTGAAACAGGCCTCTCATTATTGCGATGCAAGTATTTTTTGAAATATTTAGTTCCTCCACCATATTTAATAAACATAGTTTTGGTTTTAGTAGTAAGCTATTTATATTTTTAATTATATGCTGCCAGTATCGGTGGAGTTTAGGACATCTCCACAGCATGTGAATTAAATAAGCCGGTGTGCCCTTACATTGAGGACATAAAGACGATTCCCTGCGTTTCCACTTAAAGGGGTGTTCCAGCCAAAAAATGTGTTTATTAAAAGTCAGCAGCTACAAAAAGTGTAGCTGCTAGCTTTTAATAAACACTCACTTACCTGCTCCTGCGTTCCAGCGACGCACCGACCGGGGCTCCGCTCCTCTCCCCCCCTCCCCGGCCGGCGTCTCCATCCCGACTGTGGGCACCCACTGCGCATGCGCGAGCCGCACTGCACATGCGCGCGCGGCGCGGCTCGCCGCTGATTGGAGAGGCGATCGCATGGGACCTGTCAGTGTCCCATGTGATCGCCTACAGGGAGGGGCTGGTGTAGGCGATTAAAGGATTGTAGATAAAACCTCTTACCATTAAGCATCAGTCAGTGCTCCCAAGTCTCATTCCCATTGTGCCCTGGCTGGTACCGCTACCGAGTCCTTAAATTTGCTCGGCAATATCTCATATAATTTAGAAATAAGTCCCTTCCTTTGATCTCCTTTCTTCAACATTATTATAATTATTTTAGAGGTGTTGAGCTTAAGTACAGATGAACGGGCCTGGGTGTGAAAAGCATGTCTAAGTTGGAGATACTGGAAGAACTTCTGTTTAGGAATCCCAAATTCCTCTGATATTTGCGCAAATAAGAAGGCCAGTATGGTGGCCTGAGTTTATGGGAGGAGCCCGGAGGGTATTTAAGCAGCCCACTCACACATGCTCTTTGTCGGTTCAGTGTGCAGTACTACACGTCACTGGGCCGACACTTCCCAGCTCACCTCATGTCCGTGAGTCTGCGCATTCAATCGCATTCGACATCGCAATCGCTTTGCGGCTTCTCCCTTCATGGTCTTCGCCGGCGGTTCCCGCTTACTGTCGCAGGTAGGATTCAAACTTTTTCGTATCTTGTGCAATCTTGCAATTCGTTATGCTTTCTATCCTGCATCCCTTTTGGAAAAAAATCTGCCTCTGAGTTACTGTTGCTCATGTTCCAACATCATTTGGCTCAGGCGTAGAACATTTGTAACTTCCTTCTGCCAAACATACGATTCATTTGTAAATCCATTTGGAGATTAGCATGTGTTTGTATGGGTTCTTTGGCAGATTGAGGTGGTAATTGGACTCACATGGTGCCTTGTCTGCACTTGATTAGCCTGGGGGGATGGGTGGTTGGTAGGTGTTCGGTTTCAAAGCAAGGGGTAGCATACACTCTACAACCAATTCGTATCAGATTCGTTCAATACTCCTTACTACCGATTCGTATCAAATTTGTTTCATGCATTTTACAACCGTTTTGTATCAGATATATTGCATGCTTTCTACCGTTGTCATTCATTGTTCCCCCATGCCGTGTGTTTTTAGTTCTTGCAGCTGAACTTACAAATTGTTTGTTCACGGTTCTCTCTCATTTATTTACCAAAGTTATTGCCTGTGCATCATGGCGCCACACCACACTCTTCGGATGTGTTGCACATCCACTCCAGTCCAAAGCAAACCCAGTTGCACGTTCACTGTCCCAGGTAGGATTCGTTAGCTTGTTTGTCATGTCAAATTCGTGGCCACTCATGGTGTCACCCGTACCATATGTTTGGTTCCCGCAGTGGAGCTTACAAAGCATTGATACGCACTTCTCGTGTGCTATTTTCTACACCAAACCCTTATTGTTGCCCCATGCACGGCATCACGCTACACCTTCCCGACATGTTTCACTCCAGCCACAGTCCGCCGCAAACTCACTTGCGTGGCCCACTGTCGCAAGTAAGATTTTTATTACATTCTTTATGTCCTATCAATTTGCTACCATTCGTTGACTCCCATATCGTTCATTAGTGGCCCCTACGGAACCTATGATTCAAACAGGCGTTGTCCATCTACCTTATACTCCTTGCTTAAGTTACAAACAAACCAGGTGTTTCTATCTTTTCTCAGTAACCCATGACCTTTACAAAACGCGAAATAAAAAAATTAAAAATATATAAAAACGCAAAAAAAAAAACTTTGCCACCACGCAATCTCAGCCCCTCGGCAACCTGACACCTGTTGAGACCGTTGCAACCACACAAAATCATCTCAGCAGCCTGACACCCTTGTTGAGACCCTTGCAAACGCAATATCGTCTCAGCAGCCCCACACTCATTGAGATCCTTGCAACCATGCAAAATCATCTCAGCAGCCTGACACTCTTGTTAAGACCCTTGCAACACATGACCTTTACAAAACGCAAAATAAAAAAAATATATAAAAACGCAAAAAAAAAAAGTTGCCACCACGCAATCTTAGCCCCCCAGCAACTTGACACATGTTGAGACCACTGCAACCACGCAAAATCGTCTCAGCAACCTGACACCCTTGTTGAGACCCTTGCAAACGCAATATCGTCTCAGCAGCCCTCACACTCATTGACATCCTTGCAACCACTCGTATATCGTCTCAGCAGCCTGACACCCTTAAGACCCTTGCAACACATGACCCTTACAAAAGGCAAAAAGAAAAGAAAAAGATATATAAAAACGCAAAAAAAAGAAAGCAAAATGAAATATTAAAGTGAAAAAAAAAGTTTGCCACCACACAATCTCGGCCCAGCAACCTGACACCTGTTTAGACCATTGCAACCACACAAAATCGTCTCAGCAGCCTGACACCCTTGTTGAGACCCTTGCAAATGCAATATCGTCTCAGCAGCCCTCACACTCATTGACATCCTTGCAACCACTAGACAGGGAAAGAAAAAGAGCAAATTAATTTCTTTTGTCACCCAACAGGAATTCACGATAAAACCACTTATCACCTGTCATTCAGATCATGTGACTTATGTCCTAGAATGCCCGTGCAAGTTGCAATATGTGGGACGCACAACTCGTGAACTTAAAGTGCGAATCAACGAACATGTGGCGAACATAATAAAAGGGTTTCCTAACCATGGTGTTTCCAAACATTTTGCAGACTGCCATGATAGGGACCCTCGCAAGCTGACCTTTTATGGCATAGACAGGGTCACTAAACATTGGAGAGGCACTGACCTCAGAAAAGCCGTATCGCAAAACGAAACGGAATGGATACATCGTTTAAGGACAATGCAGCCACTAGGGTTAAACATTGAGTTGGATTTAAACTGCTTTTTAACCAATGAATAATGATTTTATTTTATTTTATTTCTCTTCTATATATTTATATTTTATACATTTATCAGCCAATCAGTGGTTATATGTGTGTATGATATTCTAAATGGGGGTTTGAACACATGTTTTTATATTTATATTATGTGGAGCCCAGCATGGGTTAACTAACTGTTTGCACCTGGGAACTGAGGCTCGTCATAGGCCAACCCCACCCATTCCAACTGCTAGACCTATTTCTATGGGTCCATTATGCAACTAGGCATGCTTCCTGACAACGTGTTAATCACGAAACGTACGTCGAAGCGCCTGGATACGTAAAAACAACGCACTTCCGGTCCCGCTGGTCCCCTGGCCTGGAACGCACGCCAGCTCCCTAGCGAGGAACTCGTATCCGGCTTGGACTTCACCCCAGTTCCCCAGCGAGGAACACTCATCATAGCCCATCCTGCCATGCTGACTAGCCTCAGTTCCGGGTCCTAGGCACTACTAAAGTAAGAGGCCATTTGGCTATGCTGTTTTATCTGTGACATATTTTAAATAAACTGTACTTCACTATGGTGGTTTCCCCTCTCCCTCCTTCATGAGAGTGTTTGATTCCGGGAAACATAGAGCTTTACTGTTCAGTTCAGACCTTTGATGAGGTCTCTATCTTAGGGGAGCTGCTTATTCACTATAATTATATGTTGTTGTCACATTAATTTTTATTGGCGCGAGATACCACACCTTTTAAACCACTCGTATATCGTCTCAGCAGCCTGACACCCTTAAGACCCTTGCAACACATGACCCTTACAAAAGGCAAAAAGAAAAAAAAGATATATAAAAACGCAAAAAAAAAAGAAGCAAAATGAAATATTAAAGTGAAAAAAAAGTTTGCCACCACACAATCTTGGCCCAGCAACCTGACACCTGTTTAGACCATTGCAACCACGCAAAATCGTCTCAGCAGCCTGACATCCTTGTTGAGACCCTTGCAAACACAATACCGTCTCAGCAGCCCCACACTCATCGAGACCCTTGAAACCACACAAAATCATCTCAGCAGCCTGACACCCTTGTTAAGACCCTTGCAACACAAGGCCCTTACAAAAACGCAAAAAAAAATATATTTATATATATAAAAAAAACGCAAAAAAAAAAAATTTGCCACCATGCAATCTCGGCCCAGCAACCTGACACCTGTTGAGACCATTGCAACCACGCAAAATCGTCTCAGCAGCCCTACATTCATCAAGGCCCTTGCAACCACGCAAAACCGTCTCAGCAGCTTGACACCCTTGTTGAGACCCTTGCAAACGCAATACCATCTCAGCAGCCCCACATTCATCAATGCCCTTGCAACCACGCAATACCGTCTCGGCAACCTCACACCATTGTTGAGACCCTTGCAAACGCAATACGGTCTCAGCAGCCCCACACTCATCGAGAGCCTTGCAACCACGCAATACCATCTCGAGCAACCTCCCACTCATCAAATACCTTTGTGACCACGCAGTCTCGCCCCAGCAACATGGCATTCATTGAGACCCTTACAGCCAGAAAAATGGGTGTTTTTCAGCCGCCCCTGATCTCTCCTGTATGTTATCTTATCAGTACGTCTACACAGGATCCCCAATCACTCCTCTATGTTATCTTATCAGTACACGTACACAGGATCATTTATAGTCATTTCTAGGCAGTTGAGTTCAGAAACCTTCTCGAAAAAAAAAAATGGGTTCAGACGGATGTTCTAAAGGCATTTGAAACGCCAATGCCTGTAACAGCTTGTAAACACAGGCAGATGTGGTAACTCATGTTTACTAGCGTTTCATTCACAGTCATTTTCAAAAAAAAATAAAGGGGGAATATTGTCTCAGCAACTTGACACTCATTTGAGACCCTTGCAAAATGTAATATCATCTCAGCTACCTCAAACTCGTCTACACCTTTTCAACCACACAATCTCGTCTCAGCAACCTGACGCCCGTTCAGACCTTTGCAGCCATACAAAGTCGTCTTAGCAAACTGACACTCATTTGACACCATTGCAAATGCAATATCGTCTCAGCAACCTGACACCCGTTCAGACCTTTGCAGCCATACATAGTCATCTCAGCAGCCCGACACTCACTTGAGACCATTGCAAACGCAACATCGTCTCAGCAACCCCTCACTTGTTGAGACCCGTGCAACCACACAAGGCCATCTCAAAACAAATCTCATAATCATCGAGACCTTTGCAACCATGCAATATCATCTCAGCAAACCAGACTGAGACCCTTGCAACCACACAATATTGTCTGCAGCAGTATAAAACACTTTGCAGCACGCACCTACGTGCAAACCCGAATACAAACTAAACTTGCAAACACACCTCAGTGACAATCAGCCGAACAAACACACAGTGGCACCCAGTTGGCCATTCATCTTTAGTGGCATGCGGGCCACTCATCTTTTCCCTGTCTTTTTCTCTGCAGTTAGTTCAGGTTTCCAACCAGCACCAGCGAGTGCACGTTGGTCTGCGAGTGCACGTTGGTCTGCGAGTGCACGTTGGTCAGCGAGTGCACGTTGGTCAGCAAGTGCACGTTGGTCTGCCAGTGCACGTTGGTCTGCCAGTGCACGTTGGTCAGCGAGTGCACGTTGGTCTGCGAGTGCACGTTGGTCTGCGAAGGCACGTTGGTCGGCGAGGGCACGTTGGTCGGCGAGGGCACGTTGGTCAGCGAGTGCACGTATATCGTCTTGTTGAGCACCTGTGTATTGTCTTGATTTTCTCACACCAATGCAAGATCCAGTCCAAGTTCTTAAACTAGACCAAGCATCAGTAGCAGACTTAGCTATGTGGGACAACTTCCCCACCTGATAGAACAGCATTTCAATCTTCATCCCGGCAGTGTCAGCCGAGCCACCACGGGCTTTTGCCTGCATTTTTCGTCTGCCACTGGTTCTCCAAACCTTGGCCCCCAGAAATTCTCTTAAATTTCTGCTTCACCCAGTCTTCATCACGCCTCGTGCTGTACCCCATTGTGGCAGCTGCCCAGGTCTGGGGCCACACTTGAACTGGACAGACAGTGTTCTTCACCACAGACAATCAAGCCACAGCCGACTTCATCAATTAAGGTAGATCAAGCCTCTCCCCATCACGTCCTTCCTGCGCAGGCTCACGCAGCTGTCACTCCGTCACCAGTTTAATATCTTCTGTAGACATATTCCAGGCAAATGCAAAATCGCAGCTGATGCTCTGTCCCATTCCAACCTTACTTTGTTTTTCCAGCAAGAGCCTGGAGCTGACCCAATAACCATCCCTGTCCCACCCTGGTCATTGCTAATGATGGATTGAAGTAGCATCTCACCAACTCAACCCAGCTTATTAACCACTCCTTGGCACGCAACACACTGAAGGCCTATCGCACTGCTTGGAACACTAACTGCAAATTTTTGGCCACTTGTCTTGGAGCAGCAATAGCCAACGTTAGACACATCCTAGCCTTCATATCGTATTGCCACACGCAGCTGACCCTTTCTCACAATACTATCACGCCATATCTAGATGGTGTCCAGCATTTCCTGTCCCTACAGGACCCCAGTAAACTGTCAGTATTCTCGAGCCCATGCAGTCAAGTCCCTTCTACAGAGCATACAGAAGCACCAACCTGTAGTCAGTGGCAAGTGCCTACCTTTCAAGAGTGCCCTCTTTAGGGACATGTCTGAAATCCCTACTCTTTCCCCATTTAGGGCCTTGCCCAGCATAGTCATCCAAGCAGCCATCTACCAGGCCTTCTACGGTTCCCTACAACCTAGTGAATTTACAGTCAGTGGCTCCCGCAGTCAGACACTGCACCGATGCCACCCGACTCACTTTCGAACCCCTACACTCTCAGGCCTCGTACACACGAGGCAATTCATTTGTTCGAATCGGTCGGACCGACCGTTTTGAACAAATCTGTCTCTTTGGATTTTGGTTTGCTCGCGTGTACACACGAGCAAACCAAAATCCCCGCCAGCAGACGGCGCGCTGACGTGTCGGTGACGTGGCGGTGACGTTGACGCCGCCACGTCACCGCACCAGGAAGTAAAACACTTCCGCGCATGCGCCGAATCCATTCGGCGCCGGTGCGAGACGACATGTCTGCTGGTAAGTGTACTAACCAGCAGACATGTCGGGCTTGCTTTGAAATCTGTCGGGTGGCCAAATCCGTCGGCTCGCCCGTACACACGATTGAATCTGTCTGCTGGGACGGTCTAGCAGACCGTTTCCAGCAGACAGATTTGATCGTGTGTACGCGGCCTCAGTCTGCAAACGCAACAAACCAGCCCCAGGGGTTGACATCAACCTGTTTCAGACTAACAATACCTGATGCCCAGTGACGGTGCTCGATCGACTACTGCTCCATCTACCCAGCCAATCTGATGGTAGCTTGTTGCTACCCTTTCTAAACCAGCTCCCTGAGTGGCAGCCAGTTGTCAAGCATGTCAGAATCCCAAGCAACTTGGGCTTCAAATCCCAGTCGGTTCTCTGGACATTCTTTCCGAATTAGAGCAGCCTCAACTGCCTCCCAACAGGGAGTACCAGACCACGTAATCGAGATACCAGGCTGATGGGAAGTCTCCTTGTTTTGCCACATACATCCCAAATCCTCAGGAAGAAATGGCACAAGCCTTTACAAAGCGGGCTCAATAAATACAAGAAATCAATATAAGCTATTTCCCTATCTGAGTCTTTTGCCCCCTTTTCTTGGCATACTGACCAGACCACCAAGGCACACTTCAGGTCTATTTATGTTGTAAGTCTTGTCGCGTGTTTATGTGATCCACATCACTCTCGGTCAGAGGGCCACGACCATAAATGATTTTATATTATCATTCCTGAACATTTGTTCCACACATCTCAGCCCCTGGGTTTGCCAAAGCCCAAATCCCTCCAATCTCTGTACTTCCTCTGTAGTTTGCGTTGTTCCACATTGGTGTGTAGGGAGTATAACCTATGATATTAGTGATCTTTTTTATTGCTAACCAAACCTTATTAAATAATTTGCCTGTCTTACATTTCTTATCTTTTTGAAAGATTTTTGACTCTAATAAGGACATCAATGAATATCCCTTAACTAGCGGAAGTAGTAACCCCTGTATGGGATCATTCTTGTCCACCTCTGTCCATCCATAGAATTACTGAGTTTGTGATGCTAAAAAATAGTTTTTAGGATGTGGGATAGCGAGTCCCCCCTCATCTGTAGCTAGCATTAGGGTCGTTAAATGCATGCTTGTTTTTATCCTTCTGAACCAAAACGTGGCTATCCATATCGGTCAGTTATGAAAAATTTACAATAGTTGTAGGCCCAAATCATCTTTATAAGATTGGCTCTGCCAATCACAGTTAATGGGAGTTTGCACCAGGCCTGACATTTATCTTTAGATCTAGTCAATAGTGGACTAAGTTTAAGGTCCCCCACTTTTCGTGTTACCTCAATCCCCAAATACTTGATTTTATGTTTTATTTAAAAAAAAAAATATCACAATTTGGTAATGGGATATTTATGTTATATAGCGGCATCAATACCGACTTCTCCCAATTGATGCGAAACCCAGAAAGCTGTCCGAATGCAGAGAGTCATGAGTTCCTCTAAGGATTTTTTAGGGTCACTCAGGAATATTAGGGCATCATCTGCATATAGAGCTATTTTGTCCTCTTCCTGCATGTCGGAATCCCTCTATCCCCGCGGACTGTCTGACTGCATCGGTCAATGGTTCCACTGCCAATGCAAACAGCAGTGGGGAGAGAGGGCAGCCCTGTCTAGTTCCTCAGGATAACAGGAATGCTGGCAACACAGTGTCAATAACAATAATTTTAGCCAGGTTATAAAACCAGGGCCTATACCAAAGGCGACCAAAAGCATCCATAAACACTCCTATTCTACAATGTCAAATGCCTTCTGGGCATCCAATGACAGAATGGCGCTAGATCCCCCGTTATCGATTGGCTATTGCAGATACAGAAAAAGCCAACAAATATTTGTTGCTGCTGATCTAGAAGGGATGAATCCTGTTTGATCTCTATGGATCAAGGTGTCAATATACCTGTATAGCCTATTTGCCAAGACCTTAGCTAGTATCTTGACATCAGATGTTAGGAGAGAGATTGGGCGATATGAGCCAGGCTTTAATGGATCCTTATCCGGTTTTAAAATTATGATTATTATTGTTTCCAACATTTGGGGAGTTCCCGGGGGATATATGCTTCATTCAATACTTTGAGGAGTTCTGGAATCAGAATCTGACCATATAATGTATATATCTCAATGGGGAAGTCCATCCATTACTGGTCCCTTGTTACTTTGAATTTGTCCCACAGCTTCCTCCAGCTCTGCCATAGTTATAGGAGTATCCAAAGGTTCACTTTCCATTGAAGTTAATTTGGGCATAGTTAGACATCTACTAATCTTTTGAATACAATCTGTATCATACTTAACTATCCCTTTTCTATCTTTAATGGCAACTATACTAGACAAATCTTCCTGATTCCGTGCTATCATTGCCAGCATATGGCCCACCTGTTTCCTCATTTCATAGTGCTTTTGATTCTGCAAATATCTACTATTCTCTGCCTTAGTTATAAGAAAATTGCTATATAATGTCTGCACATCCTGCCATGCTGCAAATTTCTCCTTATTGGGGTCTAATGTGAATTCTTGTTCTGTTTGCTTAACCCTTTGGGTTACCTCTTTCTCCCGCTGCCTTGTGCCCAATTGAACTTTTAGATATTTCTTTAATTATTAGGCCTCTATGATATGCTTTCATTGCATCCCACACCATCATCACTGAGGTTGAACCCTTATTATCTCCAAAGAAGCCCATTAACAATGGTTCTATTTGACTCTTCTCTGGAATCAAGGACAGCCACTGTGGATTGACTTTCCATATTGGGCGGGTGAATTGTTCCCGTTCACTCCATACAAGTTAATGGAGAGTCATCCGAAATTCCCCTTGCTTCGCACTGGATTATTTTTACTAATGATGCAAAATTACCATTTCCCAGGGCCATGTAAATTCTCGATAATGATCCATATGTGCTTGAATAGCATGAATATTCCTTACTAGCCGAGAATCTTACTCTCCATATATCAAACAAACCAACCTCTTGTATCTGTCTGGCCAATCTTGTTGTGAAAAATATATATGCAAGAATGCGCTTTGCTGATTGATAGCTGCTTGTCTTCCCAGCCGAGGAGTGAGGTTCAGAGACTGGAGCCAGAGGAGACCTTCCGTGGGTTGTTTGTGAGCTGTTTTTGACAACTGTTGCGGTAAGGAGACATCTTTTCACTATAGTATCGTAGAGTATGCAGGCTGAGAAGATTTGAATGAGTATCTGCAGACAAGCTGATTACCTTCAGACAAGCTGTTTCTCTTTGCAACATTGTTACAATAATTGGTAACTTTGTGTCACATTTTTGCTTCTGTTTTTTTTTTTTCACTTTGGGACTGTTTTTGGTATCCAATTCCTTTTTATTAGGAAGTTTTTATCACCATATATATATATATATATATATTTTTTGTATATTCTTTGTATTTCACATATATATATATATGTGTTTATATTTGCTAATTAGCAGATTCACACCAGGTATCGCATTCTTACATATATATTTTTTTACATCACTTTTTAGTTCATTCAACTAATTATTTAAATTGCTGCACCTTGATATATTTTGCACTTTGCTGCACCTTGATATAATTTGTTCTTTTTGGTAAGCACACTTAGGGTAATGTGGTAACCACTCAAACCAGGAATTGTATTTTTATTTTTCCACCAACCCGCTCACAGATGGTTAAGCGCAGATTAACTCCTTTTACATACTGGCCAACCTTGTTGCCTTTCCCCTTCCGTCCCATTACTCTTTTTATTACTTAGCCTGTCCGGATCTTCACTTAGTACGTTATTGAAATCCCCAATTATCACTGTTGGAAGGGGAAAAGGGAATAGCCGCTCCAGGTGGAAACCAAGATGTATATCCTCTGTTGTAGACAACTCAGGTGCAGGCAATGCACTTAGCAAAGCAGGAACAAAGATGGTCTCTAGACAGCCGCACTTTGAACAAATTGTAGCCTTTTATTAAAAGAAAGCGCTGTAACTCACAGCAAAATAATATAAAACTTGACTACTGACGCATTTCGCACTGAAACTAGTGCTTAGTCATAGCTATGACTAAGCACTAGTTTCAGTGTGAAACGTGTCAGGTGTCAGGTTTTATTTTATTTTGCTGTGACTTGTAGCGCTGTCCTTCTTTTAATAAAAGGTACAATTTTTTCAGCGTGCGGCTGTCCAGAGACAATCTTTGTTCCTGATATCACTGTTGGAACATCAGGCCATTGTACCATTTTTTCAAAAACCTTTTTTAATATGCCATCATTATATTTGGGGGGGGGGTATACACGTTCACCAAGAAGAGAATTCTATAATTTATGAAGCATAATAAACATCAAATATCGACCAGTCTGGTATTTAATACACTGCTTACAGGTAAACATAATAGATTGATTTAGAGATCAGAATGCTCACTCCACGGGAGTATGTAGAGCGTGTAGCTTGAAATTCATGTTTATATTTAAATGTACGAAACATTTTGTCATCCTCATTCCCCTTATGTGTCTCCTGCAGGCAGACTATTGCGGGATCATAGAATTCAATTAGTTCTTTTACCACATGTCTCTTTCTATTATCCCCCAATCCTCTTACATTCCATGACATCAATTTAATTTGACTTGTCATCTTACATTAAAGAAAACATAGAGATTTAGGACATTGCGAGAAACCCCAAAGGGTAGAAGAGGTGGAGAGCAAGGGACAATTGAGGGGGAGGAGAGGGGAGGGGAGAGAAAAAACAGGAAAGAGGAAAAGAGAAAAAAAAACACCCCACCCAATAACACCCTTGTACCCACCCCCCCCCCCTTACCCCAACATCCTTCACTTCATAAAATCCTAATTCTATTGCTTCCATCCACCCTTCCCACCTCCCCCCACATCAATCTGTAACTGGACACTACTATTCCAAGCTGAAAGTCCCTCCCCGTTGGGAGAGTAACAGCCATGAAAACACACTTCTTGTCCACTCGGGACACATACTGGGGGCCCTTTGTAGCCATTTCCGACATTAAGTCTGTACCATATAACAGCCCAGGTGGGAGTGAGGAATGACATCCCTCCCCCCATCTGGGAAAAAAAATGAACTCCAGGTAAGCTCTGTTGGCATCCAAAAAAATTAAAATAAAAATTATCCTCAACATTCCCCCATTTTTCATATCTATCTTATCTTCTGCCTCTTATCCAGCCACACATTAGCTGCTTCCAGCAAGTCAAAAAAACTGAACTCGATCGAGATCTGTAATATGCAAAACATTTCTGGAAGCAGCACTGCATATTTAACCATTAATGCAAACAGCCGTTTAACTTCTGTGAATTTTGCCCTCTGCTTCTGTACTTTTATGGAGAAGTCTGGGACACTTTGTTGCCCTTGCACTCAGTGCAGCCCCTTTGTCTTGCTTGGGACAGTATATTATCTCTATCTTGGGAATTAGGTAGTTTGATAATAATTGGCCTGGGTCTACTTCCATGCGGAGGAGAGCGACTTGTTATACGATGTGCTTGTTCTATTGCAAAAGACTTAGAAAAGCCCTCCACCCCAAAAATATCCATTAACCATTTTTCAAAAAAAAGTAAAAGATGATTGGCCTTCCTCTTGTTCTGGGAGACCTAGTATACGGACATTATTACATCTTTGTCTATTCTCCAGTTCTTTCATTCTTTGTTTTTGATCCTTTGTGCTTTTATCAGATGTAGGTACAATGTACCCCTACCCATTCACATAGGGAGGCTGTGATCTGGGGGCCCCCTTGTTACAGGGGGCTTCCATATTCTGATAAGCCCTCTTCCTGAAGACCCCACAACCACAGGGAAGTGTTGTGGGGATGAGGAGCTTGTACGGTTTAGGAGGGAGGGTGCTTGCTTGTCCCCCCCATCCTAGCCTGCCAGGTTGCATGCTCATTTAAGGGCCTGGCATGGATTTTGGGAGGGAACCCCACGCCATTTTTTTTTAATTGGCATCATCCCGGTATAACCCCTGAAACCCGAGGATGCATATGTGCGTACGCTCGGCGTGAAAGGGTTAAATATATATATATATATATATATATATATATATATATATATATATATATATATATATATATATATATTGTAAACATTGGGGGTGTTAACTCAAGTGGTAAATGCGTATTTTAGCGAGTCCACAGCAGCCAGATGTTAGGTTTGAGGGCATGGCAGCTCATTTTTTATTGAAGGAAACAAAATAAAAGTTCACACATAGGGGTTTAAAAGTTATGCAGAGACAACTCAAAATACTAGCCTACCTGGCTAGTCTTTAACGGCACTGCTGATACAGGTAATGGTTCCTCAAACCATCAGCTCCTCCAGACCCACAGTCCTGGATGCACAAGGCCCCGAAGTCCTTCAACGCATACAGCATCTATCCTCACACAGGGACAGTAACAGCCACTGCTCCACCTTCCTTCCTGCTCTCCCCAGTCTCTCATTATATTGGTTGTGTTCACTTGAGCACACAACCTTCTGGCTATTCCTAAGACCTGGACACAGGGTTGGAGATCCCATCCCGCCCAAGTCTCTGCAGGATCTCCAAACCACACAGCCCCATTCGAACTTAGAAAAACCTGGAGAAAGCTGCCACAACAGTTTTCTCTGTTTAAAAGCTATGTCATATAGTTCTGCAGTCCACTGTGTCCGTTTTTGCTGCATTTCCATGGTGACAGGGACCCTCACTATTACAATATATTATATATTGTGAGGGATTTGCTCGGTAGCGGGTGTGTGTGACCCCCTGGATGGGTTCACTACACGCTGAACTGTACAAAAAGGCAGTTGAGGATGATTGAAAACAAATGATATGGTTTATTTTTTCATATTGCTGGATACACGTGCAAGCATCAAAACAGCATAAACAAAACAAAACATAAAATAAACCTTTGCCACTTGGGGCGTCTACCTTCCCAACACAGGAACCTACCTATGGAGTCTGGCACAGCCTACTGCTGGGCAGAGACTGCTGGTCCTACAGCAGAAAACAAAAAGTCTCTTTGATATTTCTCACACAGAAATATCTATCAGCACCTCTTCACAAGTGTTTGTGACTGCTCCTTCACTCGCAAAGCCTAAGGATGCGGCAATCAGTCGTCATCCTTAGGCTATCTTTATAGGGGCTTTAATTGCTTCATTTTGAACAGCTGAAGGCTTCAAACGCCCCAAACCTCTCTGGCCATCTCTGCAGCCGACGCTTAATAGTAATTGGTGTATTGTCTAAACAAGGCAGAAATATATCTCCCGTCTGTGACAAGACACACAGATTTACCTGACTTCCTGTCACAATATATATATATATATACAGAATACACAGTATCTCATAAAAGTACACCCCTCACATATTTGTAAATATTTTATTATATCTTTTCATGTGACAACACTAAAGAAATGCTACAGTGTAAAGTACACCTTGTATAACTGTGTAAATTTGCTTTTGCCTCAAAATAACACACAGCTAAACCGCTGGCAACAAATGTGAGTACACCCCTAAGTGGAATTGGGCCCAATTAGCTATTTCCCTCCCTGGTGTCATGTAACTTGTTAGTGTTACAAGGCCTCAGGTGTGATAAATTTGGTGTTATCGCTCTCATTCTCTCATACTGGTCACCGGAAGTTCAACATGGCACCTCATGGCAAAGAACTCTAAGGATCTGAAAAAAAGAATTGCTGCTCTACATAAAGATGGCCTAGGCTATAGGAACATTGCCAAGACCCTGAAACTGAGCTGCAGGACGGTGGCCAAGACCATATAGCGGTTTAACAGGACAAGTTCCACTCAGAACAGGCCTTGCCTTGGTACAGTACCTGCCGCCGAGAATGTGTTTTTAGCACGACAGCATCGCGCTGATTCTCAGCGACAGGGTGCCGACATCTCGCACTCGCTGGAATAGTAGAAGCACATTCCAGCGAGCGCGACATAGAAGCGACTGGGATCCGACATGGATTCCTGCCAATTCTACACGTGGGCGGCGTTTGTTATGAATCCTGAGAGGAAACTCCCCGCCGGATTTTAAATAAAAATCCGGCATGGGTTCCCCCCTCAGGAGCATACTGGGCGCTTAGGTCTGGTATGGGTTGTAAGGAGACCCCCCTACACAGAAAAAATGGCGTGGGGGTCCCCACACAATCCATACCAGATCGGCCGGTCAGGAAGGAAGTGGGGGCGGGCGAGCGCCCCCCTCCTGAGCCATACCGGGCAGCATGCCCTCAATATGGGGGGGTCAGGTGCTCTGGGGCAGGGGGCGCACTGCGGCCCCCCCACCCCAGAGCACCCTGTCCCCATGTTGATGAGGACAGGGCCCCTTCCCGACAACCCTGGCCATTGGTTGTCGGGGTATGCGGGCAGGAGGCTTATCGGAATCTGGGAGCTCCATTTAATAAGGGGGCCCCCAGATACCAGCCCCCCACCCTATGTGAATGAGTATGGGGTATCTTCTGCGGGGGGTGAGTGCCGCTGTTCTTCGCCGCCGTCTGGTTCTCTTCCGCCGCCGGGGGGGTCGCTTTTATCGCCCAGCGGGCTTCCTTCAACATCTTTGGTGGGGGGTGGGTCTTCTCCGCTCTCCGGGGGGGTCTTCTCCCACTCTCCGGTGCCTTCTTTTTCAGGACTGGCCACCGCTATCTTCGTGGTAGCTCAATTACTAGCAGCGGCCAGTCCGCTCTTCTGTCACGTCTTCTTCTTCTCTTCTTATCCAGATGTTGACGCAACGCTTTCTCCCGCTGTTATGCTGGGTGCGCGGCTCCCACGAAGATAGCGGCGGCCAGTCCTGAAGAAAAAGGCACCGGAGAGTGGGAAAAAAGGCACCGGAGAGTGGGAGAAGACCCCCCGGAGAGTGGGAGAAGACCCCCCGGAGAGTGGAGAAGACCCCCCGGAGAGCGGAGAAGACCCACCCCCCGCCGAAGATGTCAAAGGAAGCCCGCCGGGGGGTGGGCGCTTTTATAAAAGCAACCCCCCGGCGGCGGAAGAGAACCAGACGGTGGTGAAGAACAGCGGCACCCACCCCCCCTGCAGAATATGTCGGGAGAAGCCCGCCAGGGGGGGGCGCTTTTATAAAAGCGACCACACACACCCCTGCCCCGGCGGCCAACTAATAAAATATTTTAATACCCTGTGTGGTTTATTTGTGTTTGCACTTTTTTTTTGCAGGTGAATGGGTAGGGGTACGATGTACCCCATACTCATTCACTTAGGGTGGGAGGCTGGTATCTGGGGGGCCCCCTTATTAAAGGGGGCTCCCAGATTCCGATAAGCCTCCTGCCCGCATACCCCGACAACCAACGGCCAGGGTTGTCGGGAAGGGGCCCTGTCCTCATCAACATGGGGACAGGGTGCTCTGGTGCGCCCCCCTGCCCCAGAGCACCTGACCCCCCCAAGTTGAGGGCATGCTGCCCGTTACGGCTCAGGAGGGGGGGTGCTCGCTCGCCCCCACTCCCTTCCTGACCAGCCGGCCGGCGTGCTTTGGATAAGGGTCTGGTATGGATTGTGGGGGGACCCCCATGCCGTTTTTTCAGTGTAGGGGGGTCTCCTTACAACCCATACCAGACCTAAGGGCCCGGTATGCTCCTGAGGGGGGAACCCATGCCGGATTTTTATTAAAAGTCCGGCAGGGAGTTTCCTCTCAGAAATTAATAACAAACGCCGCCCACGTATAGAATTGGCGGAAATCCACGTCAGATCCCCGTCGCTTCTATGATGGCTTTGTCTCCATCGCGGCAAGCCAGCTCGGCGCTGGCTCCAGCGATGGAGCTCGCAAGTGGTCAATCTCGCCAAAAAAGGGAAAGAGATTGACACAATATCGCAGTCACCTATTGTAACCAAAGAAGTTGAGTACACGTGCTCAGCATCAATTTCAGAGGTTGTCTTTGGGAAATGGATGCATGAATGCTGCCAGCATTGTTGCAGAGTAGGGATGAGCTTTATATTCGAGTCAAACATGAGTTTGACTCAAACATTGGCCCATTCGGCAAACAGCAAACAATTTGGGGTGTTTGCGGCAAATTTAAAAAGCCATGGAATACCCTTTAAAAGTCTATGGGAGAAATCAAAAGTGTTAATTTTAAAGGTTAATATGCAAGTTATTGTCCTAAAAAGTGTTTAGGGACCTGGGTCCTGTCCCAGGGGACATGTATCAATGCAAAAAAGTTTTAAAAATTGCAGTTTTTTCAGGAGCAGTGATTTTAATAATGCTTAAAGTGAAACAATAAAAGTAAAATATTCCTTTAAATTTCATACCTGGGGGATGTCTAAAGTATGCATGTAAACTAGCCCATGTTTCCCGTGTTTAGAATTGTCCCTCCACAAAGTGTAATTTCTGAGGGAAAAAGAAAACAAATTTATCGGTCTAGGTCTCTATATAGTGCCACATCCAAAGAATCAAAAGAAAACAATGGGTTCCCTGACTGGACTTTTAAGGCACATAAGTGTGAACCACAAAATAGATGGACATTTTAGAAAAAATATATATAATTTATTATGGAAATACAAAACAATTTCTATAAAAGCATTGACATGATATGGAATGAATGTAAACTAGCATATACATGGTTTCAAAGTACAAACAAGCATTATAGGACATGATTCTTCAAAGTGTACCCAACGTTTCTGAGAGATGCCTCTCTTTCCTCAGTGGTGAGGAGAAGAGTCAGTCCTTTATCAAAAATATATGTATGGTAAAAAAGTCAGTATAAGTCATGCAACATGTTTTCAATTTATGCTTGATGATAAAATAAGAGAAACAGTAGCTTCTCAGTACTCACAGCTAGAAGCTGTTCTATGGACAGGTCATTCCATTCATGTATTTAAAAACAAAGAAGATGAACAGCATTGTGGTCTGGGTTCACTGGTGTAACCAAAAATGATTGGAGACGGTTCAGATGTTGCTTGGCCAATGCCCTAGGCCCCCCATGTACACAGTACTGCTGGAGACAACCTCTGCTGGGCCCTGTAAAGATAGTGTATAATGATAATATATAATTGCCCTTCTAGGGGAAATCTGTTAGTCTATTATTACTTGTTTTTTTGTATATATTAAATATTATGTAAATTGAGATAACATGTTGAAGGTCTTACCAGATTGTTCACAGTGATGGAGTTATATTATTGTAACCCGTGAACGCTGCAATGAAAGATTGATATAGTGCAGGGGTTATTGGTCTGGAGTGTAACAATTGGTAAATTATTACAAATATTAGATATAATAAAAGTAGTTTACTTTTTTATTTAACAAAGATTGTGAACAGTTCTTTGTTGTAGAGATTTTTATTGTTATGTGAGATAACGAGTCTCACATTGAAAGAAACTGAAATAGTATATTTATTTTAATAATATAACCTAACTTGTAATAATAATCAACTGCCATAAGGTGGCATAAATACCAAAAGTATTAGTGTATGGTGTTACTTAACATGTAGACAAAGCTGGCATGAGTACAATGATGTTACTGAGCGTAGTCTAAGGCCCTGTACACATGATCAGTCCAAACTGATGAAAACGGACAGAAGTTCATTTTCATCGGTTCACAGACTGATGGTCTGATGTGCGTACACACCATCAGTTCAAAAACCGATCGTGTCAGAATGCGGTGACGTAAAACACAACGATGTGCTAAAAAAAAAGTTCAATGCTTCCAAGCATGCGTCGACTTGATTCTGAGCATGCGCGGGTTTTTGAACCAATGCTTTTGCATACTAATGATCGGTTTGGACCGATGGTCAGGCGTCCATCAGTCGAATTTTAAAGCTTTCAAGTTTTAAAACTTTGGACTGAAGAACAACATACTGATGGGCCATACACACGAGCGGTTTGGATCGATAAAACTGGACTTCAGTCCGTTTTCATCAGTTTGGACTGAACGTGTGTACGCGGCCTTAGTGTTAGATGTAGTAGCTTAGACTGTGGAGATTACCGTAAAGAGATAGTCTGCGTTGTAAACATGTGATAGATAAAGGTATTTACCTGGTTTAATGATGACAGGTCGGAGTAGCCGTGCACTCCAGATCAATGCTGGATCGCAACTGACTTGCTTAAATACCCTCCTTCCACCAATATATATCACCCCAATTGTTTTGCAGTTGGCAAAATGTTGTGGGGAAAATATCTGACCATTACGAAGAAGTGGGTGTTTGTCTGTATACATGTACCTGCAGTATTTGTAGGCACCGCACATAAATGTGCCTCAAAATTTACATGGATCAGATCGTGATTCGCCCTTGAATTCACTAGTAATGAGTTGATCTTTGATAGATTTAACCCTTTTCAAAGAAAAGAGTGGGTACTCAGGTACAAATTGACTTAGTATCGAATCCATTGAGAGTAGATGCCAGTATTTCCCAATGATGTTACTAACTGTGTGATGTTGGTTGTTGTATCTGGTTATAATGCGAACTGGATTGCTTGTCACTTTTGGGTTTGGTTGAGTGTAGAATGGTATTTCTCTCTTGTGTGAGCACTCGTTTGTATGCCCGCTTTAAACAGGAGTGTGAATAACCTCGTCGGAGGAGTCTATCTCAAAGATTGAGGGCCTAATCTTTGAAATCCTCGTCCCCAGAACAATTGCGTCAGATGCGCAGATATTGTCCATAAGGGATGGATCTGATAAGGGGTTGAGTGTGGAAACTGGAGGCATGTAGTATATTGTTACCAGCAGTGGGTTTCCTGCGTAGATTGCTCCCCAGTTTCTGACCCTTGTCTCTATATACCTCTACATCCAAAAAGGAAATGCGTTCCTTCTCAAAATTTATGGTGAAGGTTAGATTGAATTCGTTTTTATTCATTCTCTTGAGAAAGGATTGCAGTAGATCAGTTGGGCTGTCCCAAATCATAAAAATGTTGTCAATATAATGGTACCAGAATGTGATGTGGTCTGTATATCTGGATAGTGAGTCATCCAGAAAAAGGGTTTTCTCCCACTCCCCCAGATACAGGTTTGCATATGATGGGGCACATGATGTCCCCATTGCAACTCCTTGTATCTGGAGGTAGTGGGAGCCAAAAAAAGAAAAAACATTATGTGTTAGGATAAACTCAAGTACCGAGACAATAAACTCCTGGTAAGGTGGATCGCCCTGTGCCAATGCCTGTATCATATGTTTGATAGCTGCAATCCCTTGATTGTGGGGAATCGAGCTATATACTGCCTCCACATCAATGGCGACTAATGTTGCATAATCTGGGATGTAAAGGTCTTCAATAATTTGCAGAAAATTAATGGTGTCTAACATGTGATGGCAATTTCGTTACCAAAGGTTTAAGAAACTGATCCACGAGTTTGCTAGCACTGCCACTTAATGCACCCCTTCCGAAGATGATAGGTCTCCCTGGGGGGTCCACAGAGTTTTTATGCACTTAGGGAAGCGCGTAGAAGTTCGGCGTGACAGGAAATTTTGTGCGTATGAAATCCCATGTGGTTTTGTTTATTGTGCTACTCGAATATGCCAAATCGACAATTGTATTGTATTTCGCTATTATATCTGGGGTAATTCGTCTGTACCATGACTGATTTTTCAATATTTTATGGCACATTGTGATATATTGGTCATTGTCGAGTATCACAATATTTCCACCCTTGTCGGCTGGTTTAATGGTAATGGAGTGGTTTGAGGAAAGTTTCTTAAAGCGGATCTCCACCCTAAAGTGAAGATCCGCTGATCGGAACCCTCCCCCCTCCGGTGTCACATTTGACACCTTTCAGGGGGGAGGGGGGTGCAGATACCTGTCTAAAGACAGGTATCCGCACCCACTTCCGGCCCGCAGTCTCGGGCAAAAGACGGGCTTTTCCCGTTGTGTGCTGGGAACTCTCAGCTCCCAGCACACAGCGGGAGCCAATCGCGGGCGCAGCGCGACTCGCGCATGCGCCGTAGGGAACCGGGCAGTGAAGCCGGAGCGCTTCACTTCCTGGTTCCCTCGCCGTGGATGGAGGGGGGAGCAGCAGGGTGACGAGCGATCGCTCATCCTCTGCTGCGGACGCCGCTGGATTCCAGGACAGGTAAGTGTCCTAATATTAAAAGTCAGCAGCTGCAGTATTTGTTGCTGCTGGCTTTTAATATTTTTTTGGGGTGAACCATCCGCTTTAAGTGCCTGTGTCTCCTCAAACTTGAGGTTTTGAGTTTTATTTTTAGGTCTAAGTTTGGCGAGGTCTTGGTTTACAAGTCTAAGGAAGGCAACTGCATTAGGGTTAATGCTAGGTGCCGGGCAGAAGTCAGACTTTTTCTTATGTTTCGAGCCTGTCGTGTTAGACATGGCAGGTAGAGAGAAAAAACAGGTAGGCAAAAGGACGTACCTGTACGTCCCCTTTAAGAAGTGGTTGTTGCGGGCGCGCACCCGGCAGCGCACAAGCGCACCCACTGTGATCTCCGCGAGCGTGCCTGCAGTTTCCGTGAGACGATCGTCGTGGCATACCTGCGATCGTCTCACGGAGACACAGAATGGGGAGATGTTAGTGTAAACACAACATCTCCCAGTTCTGCCTAGCTGACACTGTCAATGATCATGTTTCCTGTCATCGGGAACACGATCAGTGACATGTTACAGCAAGCCACGCCCCCCTACAGTAAGAATCATGCCTTAGGGTCCCCCAAATTTTATATCAGGCCCTTCGGGTCTGGTATGGATTTTAAGGGGAACTTTGTGCCAAAATTAAAAAAAAATGGTGTGGAGTCCCCTCAAAAATCCATACCAGACCCTTTATCTGAGCAGGCAACCTGGCAGGCTGCAGGAAAAGAGGGGGGACGAGAGAGCAGCCCCCCTCCTAAACTTTACCAGGCCACATGCCCTCAACATGGGGGGATGCTTTGGGGGTCTGGGACCCCCCAAAGCACCTTGTCCCCATGTCATCCCCAAAACCCTTGCGGTGGTTATGGGGGTCTGCGGGTGGGGGGCTTATCGAAATCTGGAAGCCCCCAGATTCTGGCCCCCCTATGTGAATTGGTAACGGGGTACATTGTACCTCTACCATTTCACCCAAAAAAGCATCAAAAAGGGTAAAAACACACAGACAGCTTGCGAAAAGTCCTTTAATAAAAAAAAAAATTACAGCGATGTAAATCCTTCCACGATCCGGAGCTGCACTACCCGCGCTACGACCGATACAGCCTCCTCCATAGAAGGCTCCCAGGGCGAATGATGCGTGAGCCATGTGACATTTCTTTTAAACCTAAGGGCGGTGCGACCCATGATGTGGACGATTGACCCCACCCCGTTCTGACAGACGGGGGTTTCCGGCAGCTTTCCTGTGGTGTCAGGGGTTTCCCGTGATGCGTCAGAGGGGGCCGGGTCAACCGTGACACCACGGGGAAGCCGCCTGAAACCCCCGTACACGAGAATGGGGCGGGGTCACTCCTCCACATCACGAGTGGGCTCACCCTTGGGTTTAAAAGAAACATCACATGGCTCACGTGTCATTTGCCCGGGAACCTTCTCATAGCGGCAGGTAGCGCGGGTCTGGATCGTGGAAGGATTTACGTCCCTGGAATTTCTTAAACTCATGGATCAGTTTCTTAAACCTTTGGTAACGAAATTGCCATCACATGTTAAAGACACCATTAATTTTCTGCAAATTATTGAAGACCTTTACATCCCAGATTATGCAACATTAGTCACCATTGATGTGGAGGCAGTATATAGCTTGATTCCCCACAATGAAGGGATTGCAGCTATCAAACATATCATACAGACATTGGCACAGGGCGATCCACCTTACCAGGAGTTTATTGTCTCTGTACTTGAGTTTATCCTAACACATAATGTTTTTTTCTTTTTTTTGATCCCACTGCCTCCAGATACAGGAAGTTGCAATGGGGACATCATGTGCCCCATCATATGCAAACCTGTATCTGTGGGAGTGGGAGAAAACCCTTTTTCTGGATGACTCACTATCCAGATATACAGACCACATCACATCCTGGTACCGTTATATTGACAACATGTTTGATATTTTTAAAGGAAAAAAATGACACTTTAAGTTGAATTTGTATGCAAGTTGGATACGGTACAATTTTTTGGATAGCAGAAGGAAGGGTTAACACTCCTGTAACATTTGTTTTGCTATTTGTGCCCCTGTTCAGAAGATTTCACCTCACTTTCTGTACCTGTGATAATTGGATTTAAAAAAAATGTGGGTTTCTGTGGAAACAAGGATTGGTGATACACCTCTAGTGGAGACAACTTGTTCCCATGATAACTCTTAGGCCGTGTACACACGATCGAACATGTCTGCTAAAACTGGTCTGCCAATCGTGTGTACGGCCTAGCGGACAGGTTTCCAGTGGACGAAAGTTTCTTAGCATGCTTAGAAACTTGTCCGCTAGAAACCTGTCCGTTGGAGATGTCCGCTGGTTAGTACGACTAACCAGCGGACCAAAATCCCCCGAATGCGTCAAATTGATTTGACGCATGCGTGGAAGCATTTTACTTCCTTGTTTGCGCACGTCGCGGCATCAGCATCACCGCCACGTCACCGCATTGTCTGTCCGCTGGGATTTTGGTCTGATGGTGTGTACACACATCAGACCAAAATATCCCAGGAGACATGTCCCATGAAAACGGTCCACGGACCGCTTTCATGGGACATGTCTCCTCGTGTGTACGCGGCCTTACAGGAGTGACTTTTTCTTCCTAGGGATAGATTTCTTCTCACTTCCTGTTGTCTCCTTCTGTTTGTCAGTATGAGTCATATATACAGTAAGTTGGATGTTTTGCCTGCCTGTATTTACACAACAGCAGAGCCTAGCACTGTTAAACCATTAAAAAGTTTTTAGTGCATTTTTACTAAATATATTGATTTAATTAACATGTGTGCAACTATGGTGGAACCTAAAATATCAGTAGCATCTTCTAATTCTACAGGTTCTATGCTTATAGAAAATGTATGGCTTTGGGGTCTTTTACAAACTCTGAAAGATATAAGTGAAAAAAAAACTTTAAGAGCAATTTGCTTATTTACAGTTTTGAATACCTTTGATTTTAACCATCTAGCAAAAAGGAACAATGTAAAATTTGCAAATATTTGTTACTTATTACCCCAATACAGTTTTCGCTTTTAGATTTTGTAGGAATTTAGCATGAGTTTTGTTCTGTTTGTGTCTGCTGATAATGATTTTTGTATACATTTAGTAAAAAATTGGTTCCTTTGCGGGCAAACTTTGAAAGATGTAGGGGAAAAAACAATAGAGAAATTGAAAAAGTGGTCTAACCATCTGAATTTAAAAGTAGAGTGCAGGGTCTAGTCAACAAAGTTAGAAAATGTCACAAACAAAATTTTGCCCAAACTATGATTTTTGAATCCATAGGATTTACCATGTACCCAAACCTCATCCAAACCATTCATCAATTTTGATGTTATTAAAACTTTAATTTTCTTTCTATTACATAATCTTGTGTGATCCCTTTACTACAATGGAAGTTAAACTGATTGGTCTATAAATACTGGGTTATTTTTTTTTCAACAAATATCTCAATGAAGTAATGAAGATCAGCTCTTTTAAGCATTTGCATGTATAATCCATCTCTTCCACGTGCTTTTGTGTGCACTTTTATTTTATTCCTATTTATGACATAATCAACTTTGATGCATGTGAACATCGATACTATACTATATCGATACTATTCTCATATTTTACATCAGTAACACCCATTTTGTTTGGGAACTTAGAGCTATAAACTTAAATATATTACATTGTTGGGGGAGTCTATATGCTGAGAACTTATATTTTGCTATTATTAAATTTACAGCATTATTTAAAAGGATTTGTTATACCGTATTAAGTTTTACAACCTGAGTTTAATTTTTCATTTTGGCAAATAGAGTTCCCTTTTTTAGCACTTAATACATTCTTTGTAACTTTTGAATAATTAAAATGATCTTCCAGAGCTTTTAATTGCTTTTCATCTTTTTTTTACAATCATAGGTAATATTATCATACATGTGTTTTATGTCTTTTTTTCTTACAATATTTGCTCCCAAGCTATGTTGCCCCATTTGCATTACTGCTTTGCAGTAGTGTGTGAGGAAATGCACATTTTACCACAATGCAAGTCCTTAAAATATGTGTTGCAATGCAATGGCAGCCTATTTAAAGTTATTATACTGCCTTAATGCAAGGTACATAATAATGCATGCAGGAAGACACTGCAATACACCACAACAGACCAACTGATTGCAGTGCTGGAAAGTGGCAGCATTAAGATTTTTTTTTAAGTTATGAGTTGCTGTTTTTCCAGTGTATACCTGCAGAATGTAATCATCATGACCATATTTGATCAATGTTGTCATCCAGGACACCTGGGTTTGTTTTTACATTGCAGTAGTACTAAGGCAGTATTGTTGGACAATGGGTCATAATGGCGGTGGGTAAACATCATCAGGTGGTGGGTTATTGGTGATGGACTAACTATGCTAGGTGACCTAAATGATGATGCTTTTACATCAGATATCATTATTTACCTTTTTCTTCCATAAATTACTTTTTCAAAGTGTCTTTGTGTGTATTTGCTTTTGAGTCTTTGGGGGAAAGAGTAATAAGGATAATGATTGGGGTTACTAGTTTCTTTTAAGTCACCCAGAAACCCCCACACCTGTCTGCATAATAGATGTGGGGAAGAGGCCCTTGTCCCACAACATTTGGAAGTGGTAATGTGAAAAGTACCTTCCCAATGTTGAAAGCCAGGTGGCCTTGCCAAGCACAGACACATCTGGTCCCCAAGAGGATGTGAAGATTTGTAGCGAGAGGTTTACTTTATACCAATTATATTAAGGGAGCCCCCGGATAAATACCCCATGGTAATGAGAAAAAGGAAATGTGAGAACCAGAATGCACCAGAAACTGTGAATTGACCTTCAAGAGGAACAGCTGCAGAAATATTAGGCACAGCAACTTGACAGTGCCAGAGCACCACAAACATTGATGCACATTTCAGGGTTGACCCTACAGAAAAAAATGCATTCATTTGCCAGCTGAGGAGCAGTTGCTGAACTATTTGGTGTGGCACCTGGACAGTGCAGGAACATCAGAAAAGGGAATTAGAGACAGCACAGGATAGTAATACTGGAAGATCTGTAGCAGTAAAAGAAAATTATTAAGGTGAGGCGCCAATAGAAGGAGCTGCTGAGAGTGGCAGGATGTGGTAATGGTGGCAGGATATTTCAAAACAATATTTATGCTGAGTTTTTATTTTATTTTTCATTACAAAATTGTCATAATTACCAACTCTGTGCAATGGTGCCTTGATCCTTCAATTCATAGGTTTCCTGGTGGCACTCCTGGCACCTCCTCCCTGCTGAGTATGCCCATAACAAGCAGCTTGCTATGGGGGGCACTTGTGAGTGTTCACTCCCGAGCCCTGCTCTATGTGTATATTGACACAAAGAACGGGGCTCAGCCTCGCCCCCCCCTCCTTCCTCACTGGCTATGATTGACAGCCAATTGCCCCAGCTGCTGTGTCTAAACCAATGAAGAGGGAGACAGCTGGGAGACCTGCACATAGCTGGGATTCTGATTGGTTGGAGGAGGTTCTTGTGAAAATGGCCACTTCACAGTTCATTAGGCTGGAGCTAGTCTGTGAATTTCACAAATTTCTCTTCTAAACGATCTTTTGTCGCTGCTGTAGTTGGGAAATGTCATATTATAATGTAATGTACATGATTTTTGGCAGATGTACAAACCAAATATGTTTAACATTTTTTGAAAAAGGGTTAAAAATGAGAAAAACAATACAATTTGATTGTATTGTAAATGGTGCATCTATAGATTGTGTACAATCTTCTCCAAGCAGTGGGGGGGGGACAGATGTTTCCCTTAAGAGAGTATTAAGCAGATGTTTCCCCTTGAAGGTCTCTTAGCTGTTGGAGATCAGGTTACACAGCCTGGATAGCTCAGAGCAAAATTACCCTTCTGTGTGAAATGCTGGTTTGAAACCAGAAACCAAGTGAAAACATTTTCAAGTGATAAGTTTAAATGTCTTTGAGAGTTCATTGGGATTTTTTTTTTAAGGCAAAAATATCAGAGTTTATGTTAAAGTAAGGAAAGCCCTTATTAATAAAATAGTTTTTGTTTGATATAGAGATCTTTCTTTCTTTCTTTCTTTCTTTCTCTATTTATCCCTCTCTCTCTCTCTCTCTCTTTTTCTTTCTCTCTCTCTCTCTCTCTCTTTCCCTTTCTCTCTCGTATTTTACTAAAATGTGGGTTTTTGCACCATTTGTTTTGAAGAATATCTTACTTTAAGGGTGTCGTTTCAAAGAGAATGAAACATGGTGTTAATCTGCAGAGCTTAAAAAAGGTCAGATAAAATAGTGAAAATTGAAGATACAATATGAATCAATGAACAGATGATGCAGTATGATAGAGCCATATTTATGGATTAAAAGGTCATCTTCCAGGTATTGGAGTGACGAATGTGTTCAGTGGAAAAGGGGTGTTGTGTCTTTGTAGAAGGATCCCTATGAGGGCACAATGAATCTTTAAGACTAAACCAAGGGCTGCTTGTTTAAACAGTCATGCAGCAAGAGTATTCATACAGTGTGATCGATTGGTTCTGATAACTAGTGTAATTTAATGAATAAGTTCCTTTAGGAAATAAAATATTTAGGAAAGAACCCAATATAAAATTTTTGTGCTTCTGCAAATTAAAATGTTTATGATTGGAAATATAGTAAGAAGACAAATACAGAAATTGGTTATGATAATGTTTTGTTGTATTGACCATATCCTCCATTACCGTCCTTGCCTGTTAAGAAAAAACACATACCACATTTACAAGTGAGGAAAAGAATAGTGTTTGAGTGCCTCCTGAAGTTTCGTTGCAGAAGGACAACAGAATAACCCTGTCTGGACGCTATGCAAAACATAAAAGAGTTGACAGTAGGGAGGCCAAACACAGGGACAAAGAGAGTATAGGGACAGTACTGATAAAAAATATTCATTTTAGGGGGGATTGTGGTAGACGTGAAATAAAATGAAAATTTTATCTTATGTTATGATTAGAACCACTGAAATGAAGTGTATATTTTCCTTGAAAAGACTTGTCAGAGCTGTATTCCTGGATGCTTCACTCTTATGGACTTTCAAGAGCTTCAACCCTCCCCCCCCCCCTTCACTCTGAGGTTTGTGTGGACATACAGATGGACTTTTCGAGAGGAAGTCACCCTTCCCCCACTTCCTGCCTTTTTCCCACCAAAGGAATTTGTTTCTCGTGACCAAGAGAGAAGTGATCGAAGGAGCTGACAATGGCCTTTTTTTATGCCTGTATGAACTGACCAATGAGGGTTCCCATGTCGAGTACAAGGGGGCGTGTGTATGGGTTGACCAATGAAATGCATTTTTGTGATGTTGTATGTTTAATAAAACAGGAGCTGTGTGGGCTCGCTCGCTCTCTTGGCTGGCAACGTTGAAACGGTGAGGATGTGAAATTTCTGTCTGATTTTGCATGTCTCATCTCAGTCATTTGGCTCAACCGGTAGAATGAGTATCCCTGAGATTGTATCAGGAAAGCAATTAATGAGTCTTTATCAGCTGGTGTTGTGAAAACTGAATGACTGACTGGTCATCACTTTTTGGACCACATTATTGAATAAAAAGTATTGTTATTATTAAATTATTATTTGTTATTATTTATTATATTATAATTTATGATTTTGTGTTTCAAACTTTATCATAGTCTACTAGACTCTGGTTTGGACAGATTTAGGTGAATTATTCCTTAAGAATTACAGGCCTCCAATCTAAAACACCAAATTTCCATTCAAAAAAATAGTACCGCTTTCAGCACCTAAAATCTGAAAGAATCATACCGCCAGGGAGGTTAATGAAGAGTCCATCTACTGGGAGACACCCGCTGGTGGCCACCAGAATTACACCCTTTGTTGCTGGAAGTAATAGCGCCACCAGCAGGTGACCGAAGCCATAACACGGATCATGACAGCAGCACTCACAGGGTTATGCTAGGTAACAAAGGATTATGAGTGTTACACCTGGATACATAATACCAGTATGGAGGTGCCCGATTATTTTGACATAATTGCTCAGCACAGGAAGGAGGTTGACAAGTTATAGGTCAAAGCAAGGGACCTTGCTAAGACTTGGGACCCCCTCTGTAACAGGAGGGTTTGGTTTCGGTGGCGTTTTTAACTGGATCAAAGATGTCGCTATGTGTATTGTAATAAAAATAAACCGTGCTAATGACCAATAAACATAAAATGCATTAAATAATATGTGGACCACACCGATGAATTAATGTGATATATGCAAGGTTGAAAAAACAATCCAAAAAACAAACATTATTGAGTGTCCATAAAACACAAAAAGGCCTTTGTAGTCCAAAGTGAGAGGGCTAGCAAGGTTCCATACACAACCAATTGTGAATAATAGATTATAAACAACAAAAGTCCAGAGGAAATAAAATGTAACATCCACCCTGGTGAAGCCGAATCCCAATATGAGTCAGCAGGATATTGGTTAACACTGATGTGACATGCAGCTGAAGACCTCCACCACACACATATGCAAGTCTGCTTACCAAATGTAAATGGTCCCTGGCTGAGAGGAGACCAAAACAGCATACAGGATCAGCAAGCAGCTGGGCTCAGTGAGAGAGTGAAACAATTCAGCTTGGGTCATCCGACACTGGCTCCAATAACAATGGTCACATGAATGTAAAAGGAGACAAGAATGCCTCGATAGTGTAAAATCACTTAAAATTTATTGTACAAAATAATGAAGAAATACACTCACATTTTGCAGTAAAAGAAAGGCCTTAAACCTGCAGCATCCGGCCGGTCAGCATGCAGGTAAACCCATGTAGTATCGAGTAGTCCAAGGGTGATGACAGTGTGCCACTTGGTACGCCCTGACTAGTTTTGTGGTTAAAACACTTTTTCAAAGGGCACGAGTGGCCACTGCAACACCCCTGGTATTTATACTAAAACTGAAGACAGACAGGCCCCCAGCTGGAGAAACCAAGCCTCTACTTCAGAACCAATTAAAATCCTCCATTACCAGTCTTAAAGACCAAGCCTCACTCTGGAGTTGGTCAATGCAGTTAGAGCACAAGCAAAGGAGGAAAACCAAGCCTCTCTTTGGGATTGACAGGCCCCCACCTGGAGAAACCAAGCCTCTACTTCAGAACCAATTAAAATCCTCCATTGCAGTCTTAAAGACCAAGCCTCACTCTGGAGTTGGTCAATGCAGTTAGAGCACAAGCAAAGGAGGAAAACCAAGCCTCTCTTTGGGATTGACAGGCCCCCAGCTGGAGAAACCAAGCTTCTACTTCAGAACAAATTAAAATCCTCCATTACCAGTCTTAAAGACCAAGCCTCACTCTGGAGTTGGCCAATGCAGTTAGAGTACAAGCAAAGGAGGAAAACCAAGCCTCTCTTTGGGATTGACGGAAGCTAATGTGTCACTATAACCAACCAAGGCGTGCTCCAATATGCAGTGGACAAAATGGATATTGCAGAGTATTGAGTCCAACCAGGCCACATTCAATGCAGACATGTCCTGTGAGTGGATGGAAACAATCCTGTTAGGTGATGAAAAAAACACCCCCACCAGAAATCTGCCTATCGTTATGGCTAAATTAAAGGCATACCACAGGAAATAAGCGTAGCCTACCATTCCCATCCAAAAAAAAAATAACATTACAATATAATAAAATATGAAAATATTAAGTATAAGAACCATTTACATATATAGCAATTAAGTCAGAAAATTGCAATTGAATATAAAATGAATAAAACAGTTTGGAACTTGATGAGTTCTTATTCATAACAGTCACCCCAACTATGCCTGAAAACTGACCCCAAAGAAAGGTCAGTTGGCAGACTCCAAAAAAAAAATGAAAATATAAAAGTTATTTAAAAATTGTTTAAGAAGGCTAGGACCATCATTCAACTGGCTAAGCATTACTGATAAAAGCATTGATATCAGTATCAATGTTCAGTCCATGTGGTATGTAAGATTTGAGACGATATATCCACGCCATTTCAAGTTTTGAAATTTCGCGGACCATGGCACTCCCCCTCCAATGGGGCCGATATTTATCTATCCCGATAAACAAGGTGTTAGAGGGATCTTTGTTATGCACCAAATCATAATGGCGGGACACTGAGTGTTTTTCAAAGCATTTCCTTATCTTAGCAATATGTTCGTTCAGTCTAACCTTCAGTACCCTTTTGGTCCTCCCCACATATTGAAGACCGCAAGGGCACTGGATCAGGTAGACAACTCCTTTAGTAGAACACGTAATGAAAGGCTCCACATCGTAGGAATGGCCCATTTTGGTGGACCGGAAAGAGCAAGTTTTTCTATCCCGACAGCTGTTAAGTGTACAGACCTGACAATTCCGGCACTTATGGTATCCGGTCAGGTTCCCAAAAAAGGATCTAGCTCCCTCGGGGGGATCAGAAACAGTGGGAGCTATTTGGTTACCCAATGTAGAAGCTCCCTTAAATATAATCCTGGCTCTCTCGGGTAAAGCCGGAGCCAACACGAGATCTGTAGTCAAAATGTGCCAATGCTTTTCTATCAGTCTCTTAATCTGGTGGTGTTGGACAGAGAAAGTGGTCACGAAGGGAGCAGTGAAGTCCTCCATCTTATCGGTCCTAGTGCGGTCGCCCAAAAGTTGTCCTCGGTCCATTGCTTTAGTATCTTTAATTAGTTGAGACAATACAGAGCTGTCATAGCCTTTTTCAATAAAGCGATTGGAGAGTGTTGTAGCTTGACTCTCAAAGGACTCTAGGTCCGTACAATTACGCCTAAGGCGTGTAAACTGACCTTGAGGGACAGCCTTCAGCCAGGCCGGTAGATGACAGCTACCAAGTGAAATATAGGAGTTGCGATCCGTAGATTTAAAGAAAGTACTGGTGATGAACCTGTTGTCTCTAATTGAGATCTTGAGATCAAGAAAATTAATCTCATCCCTACTTGCCTCAAACCCAAAGACAATACCCCTGGTGTTATTATTCAATTCTGACATAAATTCTCTTAGATCAGACTCACTACCATCCCAGAGGAGGAGGACGTTGTCGATATACCTAGCCCAGAGCACTACTTCAGGTCTCCGGCAGGCATCGACGACGTCCTCCTCCCACTTGGCCATAAATAAATTGGCCAGACTGGGGGCATACTTAGCCCTCATGGCAACCCCCCTATCCTGTCTGTAGAACCGGTGGTCGAAATAAAAGTAATTATGGCTAGCTGCAAAGCCTAACAGATCCATGATAAAATCTATCTGAATCTGAGTCAGTCCAAAATTTCTAACCAAAAACAAAGACACTGCCTCAAGTCCCAATTGGTGTGGGATGATAGTATATAATGACGTGACGTCAGCAGTCACCATCCACAGACCTGACTTGGGGTTGATGTTGGCCAACATATTAATAACTTGTTTGGTGTCCTTGATGTAGGAAGGGATCATCTGGACTAGCGGCTGTAGAAAAAAGTCTATGTACTTGCCCACCCGGGAAGTGATGGAATCGATGCCACTAACAATAGGGCGTCCCGGGGGGAAAGTCTGATTCTTATGAATCTTTGGTAAGTAATATATAACCTGGAGTGCGTGGTGCACTTGGTATCAAAAAGAGACTTTCTTTGGTGTTCAAAATACCTCGGTGAACCCCTCGGTTGACCAAAGTTACCAAATCCTTTTTATACCTCACCACCGGATCCCTATTAACCACTTCCCGACCGCCCACCGCAGGTATACGTCGGCACTTTAGAGATGGATATCTCGGTAACGGCAGCAGCTGCTGCCACAACCGAGATATCCATCTCTTCTGTGGGCGGTCGGGTAAACGATAATGGCAGTTTCCGCGGCGGAATCGCCGCGAGATCGGCGTTATCGGTGGCGGACGAGCGTCCCCCCCCCTCCCGCTGCGCTCCCGCGCTCTCCGCCGCTTACCGGAGCCGTCGGTAGCGGCGGAGGCGATCGGGTGCGCTCGTCTGGTCAGCGGGGATGCGAGTGAGGGAAAAAATTTCCCTCGTTCATCCCCGTAGCTCTGCTGGGCGGAAGTGACGTCAAACGTCAGTTCCAAACAGCGTCTTAAAGAGACATTTTTTTTTAAATGTCATTTGAAAAATGACATTTAAAATTTTTTTTTTTTTTTTGGCATTTTAGCCTAAATATGAGATCTGAGGTCTTTTTGACCCCAGATCTCATATTTAAGAGGACCTGTCATGCTTTTTTCTATTACAAGGGATGTTTACATTCCTTGTAATAGGAATAAAAGTGATAATTTTTTTATTTTTTTTTATTTCAGTGTTAAAAATTGGTAAAATTAATCCAAATAAATACGAAAACAAAAAAAAAAATTTTTAAATCGCCCCGTCCCGACGAGCTCGCGCGCAGAAGCGAACGCATACGCGAGTAGCGCCCGCATATGAAAACGGTGTTCAAACCACACAAGTGAGGTATCGCCGCGATCGTTAGAGCGAGAGCAATAATTCTAGCCCTAGACCTCCTCTGTATCTCAAAAAATGCAACCTGTAGAATTTTTTTTAACATCGCCTATCGAGATTTTTAAGGGTAAAAGTTTGACGCCATGCCACGAGCGGGAGCAATTTTTAAGCGTGACATGTTGGGTATCATTTTACTCGGCGTAACATTATCTTTCACAATATGTAAAAAAATTGGGCCAAATTTATTGTTGTCTTATTTTTTTTTTTAAAAAAGTGAATTTTTTCCAAAAAAAGTGCGCTTGTAAGACCGCTGCGCAAATACGGTGTAACAAAAAGTATTGCAATGACTGCCATTTTATTCTCTAGAGTGTTAGAAAAAAAAATATATAATGTTTGGGGGTTTTAAGTAATTTTATAGCAAAAAAAAATATTTTTGTCTCGTAAACACCGAATCTGAAAAACAGGCCCGGGGCTAAAGTGGTTAAGAGGTGTGTAGGTGGCATCGTCATCCACTATGCGATGCATCTCTTTGAGATAATCGCATCTATCAAGGATGACGATGCCACCCCCTTTATCAGCTGGTCTGATCACCAAGGATTTATTGGAGCACAAAGAATCTAAGCCCTTGCTAAGGTCCTGGTGCAGGTTGGTCCTTTTAACCTTGATGGATTCGAGATCCTGAAGAACAGCATCGCGAAAAACTCTTATACTGGGGGCCAAAGATCCAGGAGGATTAAACAATGAAGCATTGGATAGTCCAGTATGTCTATATTCTGTATGAGACATAGCAGAGTCCCTAACAGGATTGGATAAGAAGTACCTTTTTCGCGATGCTGTTCTTCAGGATCTCGAATCCATCAAGGTTAAAAGGACCAACCTGCACCAGGACCTTAGCAAGGGCTTAGATTCTTTGTGCTCCAATAAATCCTTGGTGATCAGACCAGCTGATAAAGGGGGTGGCATCGTCATCCTTGATAGATGCGATTATCTCAAAGAGATGCATCGCATAGTGGATGACGATGCCACCTACACACCTCTTAATAGGGATCCGGTGGTGAGGTATAAAAAGGATTTGGTAACTTTGGTCAACCGAGGGGTTCACCAAGGTATTTTGAACACCAAAGAAAGTCTCTTTTTGATACCAAGTGCACCACGCACTCCGGTTATATATTACTTACCAAAGATTCATAAGAATCAGACTTGCCCCCCGGGACGCCCTATTGTTAGTGGCATCGGTTCCATCACTTCCCGGGTGGGCAAGTACATAGACTTTTTTCTACAGCCGCTAGTCCAGATGATCCCTTCCTACATCAAGGACACCAAACAAGTTATTAATATGTTGGCCAACATCAACCCCAAGTCAGGTCTGTGGATGGTGACTGCTGACGTCACATCATTATATACTATCATCCCACACCAATTGGGACTTGAGGCAGTGTCTTTGTTTTTTGTTAGAAATTCTGGACTGACTCAGATTCAGATAGATTTTATCATGGATCTGTTAGGCTTTGCAGCTAGCCATAATTACTTTTATTTCGACCACCGATTCTACAGACAGGATAGGGGGGTCGCCATGGGGGCTAAGTATGCCCCCAGTCTGGCCAATTTATTCATGGCCAAGTGGGAGGAGGATGTCGTAGATGCCTGCCGGAGACCTGAAGTAGTGCTCTGGGCTAGGTATATCGACGACGTCCTCCTCCTCTGGGATGGTAGTGAGTCTGATCTAAGAGAATTCATGTCAGAATTGAATAATAACACCAGGGGGATGAGATTAATTTTCTTGATCTCAAGATCTCAATTAGAGACAACAGGTTCATCACCAGTACTTTCTTTAAATCTACGGATCTCAACTAATTAAAGATACTAAAGCAATGGACCGAGGACAACTTTTGGGCGACCGCACTAGGACCGATAAGATGGAGGACTTCACTGCTCCCTTCGTGACCACTTTCTCTGTCCAACACCACCAGATTAAGAGACTGATAGAAAAACATTGGCACATTTTGACTACAGATCTCGTGTTGGCTCCGGCTTTACCCGAGAGAGCCAGGATTATATTTAAGGGAGCTTCTACATTGGGTAACCAAATAGCTCCCACTGTTTCTGATCCCCCCGAGGGAGCTAGATCCTTTTTTGGGAACCTGACCGAATACCATAAGTGCCGGAATTGTCAGGTCTGTTGTCACGTACCTGGTGCTGAGCAGAGCCTGACGTGCGGGAGTGGCCACTCTTGCTCCTCTGACTCCAGAACCCCTGGTAGTGCAGACAGGAGGTGCTGGAGTTTAGAGTCACACTAGCGCCTGGCGGGGATGCTGTGCAGACACTGTGTCAGTCTACTGTAGTCTCTGGAGAGAGGTGAGTGGAGCTGGAACAGCAGGTCGATGAACGGCAGGAACTTGGTGTAGGTGATCAAGATTAGCGGGGCGACAAAGTTCAGGTACTTGAAGCGGCCGACTGGAACCGCAGGCTGGAGGGAGGTGCACTGTAGTACTGTCCTGGCGGGTAGCCGAGCTGGGTGCAGACCGCTGGAGTGATACTGGAGGGAGGTGTGCTGTAGCACCGATGCCGACAGGTAGCTGGAGCTAGTGCGGATGACTGGCAGATGGCAGGAAGGAGGTGTTCTGTAGTACGGATGCTGGCAGAGTCAGACAGGCCGGGTCAGATACAGGCAGACGGATCAGGTTCAGGGATAAGGCAACAGCAGAGTGTAGTTCAGGCCGGGTCGGCAACAGGCGGGCAGCAACCGGTACAGGGTAAGGCAGAGGCAGCGTCAGACAGGCCAAAGGTCAGGGCAGGCAGCAATCAGAAGGGTCAGAGACAAGCCGGGATCACAGGAACAGGGGTCAATCAGGTAACAGGTCTTCAGGCGGGTATCAGGAACGCTGACGATCGAGCAGCAAGAGGCCATGGGATGAGCTCCATAAATAGCCTGAACTGGCGCCAAAATGGCGTCAGCACGTGCCCGCGCGCCGCTGCCGCGAATGCGCGTGCCCGCCGATGTGCCGCGTGTGCGCGTCCCCGTGCGCGTGCACGTCAAAGTGCCGCAAATGCGTGCTCCCGGCGCCCCTGTGAGCGCTGTTGTCCCCCTAGCGCCACCTGGTGGTCGACCATGACCATGACATCTGTACACTTAACAGCTGTCGGGATAGAAAAATTTGCTCTTTCCGGTCCACCAAAACGGGCCATTCCTACGATGTGGAGCCTTTCATTATGTGTTCTACTAAAGGAGTTGTCTACCTGATCCAGTGCCCTTACGGTCTTCAATATGTGGGGAGGACCAAAAGGGCACTGAAGGTTAGACTGAACGAACATATTGCTAAGATAAGGAAAGGCTTTGAAAAACACTCAGTGTCCCATCATTATGATTTGGTGCATAACAAAGATCCCTCTAACACCTTGTTTATCGGGATAGATAAATATCGGCCCCATTGGAGGGGGAGTGCCATGGTCCGCGAAATTTCAAAACTTGAAATGGCGTGGATATATCGTCTCAAATCTTACATACCACATGGACTGAACATTGATACTGATATCAATGCTTTTATCAGTAATGCTTAACCAGTTGAATGATGGTCCTAGCCTTCTTAAACAATTTTTAAATAACTTTTATATTTTCATTTTATTTTTATTTTTTTTGGAGTCTGCCAACTGACCTTTCTTTGGGGTCAGTTTTCAGGCATAGTTGGGGTGACTGTTATGAATAAGAACTCATCAAGTTCCAAACTGTTTTATTCATTTTATATTCAATTGCAATTTTCTGACTTAATTGCTATATATGTAAATGGTTCTTATACTTAATATTTTCATATTTTATTATATTGTAATGTTATTTTTTTATTTATTTTTTATTTATTTTTTGGATGGGAATGATAGGCTACGCTTATTTCCTGTGGTATGCCTTTAAATTAGCCATAACGATAGGCAGATTTCTGGTGGGGGTGTTTTTTTCATCACCTACCAGGATTGTTTCCATCCACTCACAGGACATGTCTGCATTGAATGTGGCCTGGTTGGACTCAATACTCTGCAATATCCATTTTGTCCACTGCATATTAGAGCACGCCTTGGTTGGTTATAGTGACACATTAGCTTCCGTCAATTCCAAAGAGAGGCATGGTTTTCCTCCTTTGCTTGTGCTCTAACTGCATTGGCCAACTCCAGAGTGAGGCTTGGTCTTTAAGACTGGTAATGGAGGATTTTAATTTGTTCTGAAGTAGAAGCTTGGTTTCTCCAGCTGGGGGCCTGTCAATCCCAAAGAGAGGCTTGGTTTTCCTCCTTTGCTTGTGCTCTAACTGCATTGACCAACTCCAGAGTGAGGCTTGGTCTTTAAGACTGCAATGGAGGATTTTAATTGGTTCTGAAGTAGAGGCTTGGTTTCTCCAGCTGGGGGCCTGTCAATCCCAAAGAGAGGCTTTGTTTTCCTCCTTTCCTTGTGCTCTAACTGCATTGACCAACTCCAGAGTGAGGCTTGGTCTTTAAGACTGGTAATGGAGGATTTTACTTGGTTCTGAAGTAGAGGCTTGGTTTCTCCAGCTGGGGGCCTGTCTGTCTTCAGTTTTAGTATAAATACCAGGGGTGTTGCAGTGGCCACCCGTGCCCTTTGAAAAAGTGTTTTAACCACAAAACTAGTCAGGGCGTACCGAGTGGCACACTGTCATCACCCTTGGACTACTCGATACTACATGGGTTTACCTGCATGCTGACCGGCCGGATGCTGCAGGTTTAAGGCCTTTCTTTTACTGCAAAATGTGAGTGTATTTCTTCATTATTTTGTACAATAAATTTTAAGTGATTTTACACTATCGAGGCATTCTTGTCTCCTTTTACATTCATGTGACCATTGTTATTGGAGCCACTGTCGGATGACCCAAGCTGAATTGTTTCACTCTCTCACCGAGCCCAGCTGTTTGCTGATCCTGTATGCTGTTTTGGTCTCCTCTCAGCCAGGGACCATTTACATTTGGTAAGCAGACTTGCATATGTGTGTGGTGGAGGTCTTCAGCTGCATGTCACATCAGTGTTAACCAATATCCTGCTGACTCATATTGGGATTCGGCTTCACCAGGGTGGATGTTACATTTTATTTCCTCTGGACTTTTGTTGTTTATAATCTATTATTCACAATTGGTTGTGTATGGAACCTTGCTAGCCCTCTCACTTTGGACTACAAAGGCCTTTTTGTGTTTTATGGACACTCAATAATGTTTGTTTTTGGATTGTTTTTTCAACCTTGCATATATCACATTAATTCATCGGTGTGGTCCACATATTATTTAATGCATTTTATGTTTATTGGTCATTAGCGCGGTTTATTTTTATTTTTCTTACATTGCTATTCTGTTTATATGACACAGTTTAAACCGCAGCTTCATTTATGTTTAGTTTGCATTTCACGTGCACCTTTTACTTTATTTGATTTGATGCACAGCATCATATATTGATTAGCGCAATTTACCTCACTTTTTTTTTTCATGTGTATTGTAATGATTTTGCTTCTGGCATTAACCCTATATGCCTGCTTCAAATTTATTATGTGTAGGATTTCCCGAACTACTCCGCCTCCTGACCCCAGCAGCAGATAATCGAATGTACCTCAGCTCTTACCATGATACCCAGGATTATCATTACTTTGCAGTAGTACTTTCATGACCTGTATGTCTCTTACCAGGCTTGTGTATCAGCCTTAGGGCTTGACCTCAACAGGAACCACTATTTAACACTATGTTCTCCAAGCAGCTTTGCCTGCTTGCCGTGTGCTCTACGTTTGTCTCTGTTACCGATCTTGGCATGTTCTCGACTATCCCTGCCTGCTTGTGACCCTGACCTTTGGCGTGTTCTCTGTTGTCCTTGTCTGCTAGTCACCCTGACCCTTTGTCTTATCTCCTTTTTATCCCTTGTTGTCCTGGGCTGCTGCTTCCTCTCCATCCTCCTGTAGCCCACTGTGAGTGTGAGCTGGGAGACCCTGGGGGCGCGACCTGGAGCCAGTGGTGTATTTAGGATTTGTGCTGCCCTAGGCCTAACTAAACTTATGCACCCCCTAATTTAAATATGACCCACCCCCTCCCTGTCAAGGTCACGCCCCTTTCTGTTTAAAGAAGTTGTAAAGTCAATTTTTTTTTCCTTTTCAAATGCAGTCTTGAGGCATATAAGAATAAAAAACGTGATGATTTTTTTTTAAAACATTGCTATACCTGTTAAACAGCATCTTGAATGTACCCCTCCGTCAGTCCTGTGTCTGATTTCCCCTCACTTCCTGGTTTGGCAGTGCGCGTTCATAGTGTAAACGTCACTGCCTAATGGGAACTACAGTTCCCATTAGGCTTAGCGGTTCGCGCATGCGCAGAAGCGGTTTTTCGTTTTACAACGCCGGACGAGAACGAGCAATGTTCTCGTGAACTAAGAGCCACACTCCGCCCTTACCTCCCCCAGTATACACCCCTTCCCGCCCCTCTGCCTATACCCTTTCATTTCTCCTCCCTCCTCCAACACATATTGCCGCCTCCTCCTGTTTAATAGGGTTGCCACCTGTATGGTTTTGACCCGGACAGGGGGTACCATGGGGCCTCCTTTTAGGAGCCCCAGCACACAGGGGGACCCGGACAGCAGGGGGATCGGAGCAGCGGGAGGGGGAGGCAATTACAGAGCAATTAAAACATAAGGGAGAGAGAAGCGACAGGCAGCTGCTGGTACAGGAGATTTTAATAAAATAGATGCTTAGAAACAATGCACTCACTGTCCATGTCAGAGCTGTAGTAGGCATGTCAGTTGTGAAGTCGGCTGTCCCATTCTCCCCTCCGATCGACGCTGCTGCTTTACTGAATCGCTGGAGGAAGCCAAGGATACAGAGCCATGGGGAAACTGCAGTGAGCTGTCAGCCTGGGATACTGTGACCAATCAGAGCGTTCCGGAGGCTTAACCACGCCTCCATCATCAGAGGCTGACTGTTCACATGAGTTTCCCACGGCTCTCTGTTTCCTCCAGCGATTCAGTGGTAAGAGCAGCGTGGATCGGAGGGGAGAATGGGACAGCCGACTTCACAGACTGACATGCCTACTACAGCTCTGACATGAAGAGTGAGTGCATTGTTTATAAGCATCTATTTTATTAAAAACTTCCGTACCAGCAGCTGCCTGTCACCTCTCTCTCTCCCTTTTTGACTCCTCTGTTTGCCCCCCCCCTCTGTATCCTCTCTGTGTTTGCCCCCCTCTCTCTGTGTCCTCTCTGTGTTTGCCCCCCCTCTCTGTGTTTGCCCTGTCTCTTCTGTAATTGCACCCTTCTTTGTATTTGCACCCCCCTCCTCTGTAATTGCACCCCCATCCTCTGTAATTGCCCCCCACGCACGCTGCTCCGAACCCCCTGCTGTCCAGGCTCTGCGTAACCGTGTGCAATGCTCTGCAATACCGTGTGCAATACTCTGCAATACTCTGCAATACCGTGTGCAATGCTCTGTGTAACCGCGTGCAATGCTCTGTGTAACCGCGTGCAATGCTCTGTGTAACCGCGTGCAATGCTCTGTGTAACCGCGTGCAATGCTCTGTGTAACCGCGTGCAATGATCTGCAATGCTCTGCGTAACCGCGTGCAATGCTCTGCGTAACCGCGTGCAATGCTCTGCGTAACCGCGTGCAATACTCTGCAATACCGCGTGCAATACTCTACAATACCGTGTGCAATACTCTGCAATACTCTGCAATACCGTGTGCGTAACCGCGTGCAATGCTCTGCGTAACCGCGTGCAATGCTCTGCAATACCGCGTGCAATACTCTGCAATACCGTGTGCAATACTCTGCAATACCGTGTGCGTAACCGTGTGCAATGCTCTGCGTAACCGTGTACAATGCTCTGCAATACCGTGTGCGTAACCGTGTGCAATGCTCTGCGTAACCGTGTGCAATGCTCTGCGTAAACGTGTGCAATACTCTGCAATACCGTGTGCAATACTCTGCAATACCGTGTGCGATACTCTGCAATACCGTGTGCAATACTCTGCAATACCGTGTGCATAACCGCGTGCAATGCTCTGTGTAACCGCGTGCAATGCTCTGCGTAACCGCGTGCAATGCTCTGCAATACCGTGTGCGTAACCGCGTGAAATGCTTTGCGTAACCGCGTGCAATGCTCTGCGTAACCGCGTGCAATGCTCTGCGTAACCGCATGCAATGCTCTGCAATACCGCGTGCAATGCTCTGCAATACCGCGTGCAATGCTCTGCAATACCGTGTGCAATACTCTGCAATACCGTGTGCGTAACCGTGTGCAATGCTCTGCGTAACCGCGTGCAATGCTCTGCTGTAACTGCGTTACTAAATGGAGCTGATCCTTGGGTGGTTGGACGGAGACAGACACCCTTTTCTCCACCGGTGGACGGGGACACCCTTCTCTCCACCGGAGGACGGGGACACCCTTCTCTCCACCGGAGGACGGGGACACCCTTCTCTCCACCGGAGGACGGGGACACCCTTCTCTCCACCGGAGGACGGGGACACCCTTCTCTCCACCGGAGGACGGGGACGACATTCTCTCCACCGGAGGCGGGGACGACATTCTCTCCACCTGGGGACAGGGAAACCCTTCTCTCCACCGGAGGACGGGGACACCCTTCTCTCCACCGGAGGACGGGGACACCCTTCTCTCCACCGGAGGACGGGGACGACATTCTCTCCACCGGAGGCGGGGACGACATTCTCTCCACCAGGGGACAGGGAAACCCTTCTTTCCACCGGAGGACGGGGACACCCTTCTCTCCACCGGAGGACGGGGACGACATTCTCTCCACCGGAGGACGGGGACGACATTCTCTCCACCGGAGGACGGGGGACGACATTCTCTCCACCGGAGGACGGGGGACGACATTCTCTCCACCGGAGGACGGGGGACGACATTCTCTCCACCGGAGGACGGGGGACGACATTCTCTCCACCGGAGGACGGGGGACGACATTCTCTCCACCGGAGGACGGGGGACGACATTCTCTCCACCGGAGGACGGGGGACGACATTCTCTCCACCGGAGGACGGGGGACGACATTCTCTCCACCGGAGGACGGGGGACGACATTCTCTCCACCGGAGGACGGGGGACGACATTCTCTCCACCGGAGGACGGGGGACGACATTCTCTCCACCGGAGGACGGGGGACGACATTCTCTCCACCGGAGGACGGGGACGACATTCTCTCCACCGGAGGACGGGGACGACATTCTCTCCACCGGAGGACAGGGACGACATTCTCTCCACCGGAGGACGGGGGACGACATTCTCTCCACCGGAGGACGGGGGACGACATTCTCTCCACCGGAGGACGGGGGACGACATTCTCTCCACCGGAGGACGGGGGACGACATTCTCTCCACCGGAGGACGGGGGACGACATTCTCTCCACCGGAGGACGGGGGACGACATTCTCTCCACCGGAGGACGGGGGACGACATTCTCTCCACCGGAAGACGGGGGACGACATTCTCTCCACCAGAAGACGGGGACACCAGGGCTGGACTGGGAGAGGAGGTGAGCGCTGCGGCGAACCAGAGCATCATGAGGGACATGAGACAGAGGCGCATGGGGGACCAGTGCATCATGGGGGGGGGGGATAGAGGAGCAGGAGAGGAACAGAGAAGCGGGGGAGGAAGTGCCGTCATTCGATAAGTGTAGCCACACAAGGGTTCCTTCCCAGGGGGGAGGTTTGTTTGGAATTAGTAAAGTGACAGCCGGGGGATGTGCCTGACTGCATTTGATGGGCAGAAGTGGCTGCATTTGATTGGCACAAGTAGCTGTGTACGACGGGCACAAGTGGCTGCAAATGGTGGGCACACTGGCTGCGTTTGATGCAAAACTCTGCAATACACAATACTCTGCAATACCCAGCGGAGGCCCCCCTTACATCAGGTGTCCCCAGCGGAGCCCCCCTTACATCAGGCAATCCCAGCGGAGCCCCCCCTTACATCAGGTGTCCCCAGCGGAGCCCCCCTTACATCAGGCAATACCAGCGGAGCCCCTTCTTACATCAGGTGTCCCCAGCGGAGGCCCCCCTTACATCAGGTGTCCCCAGCGGAGGCCCTTCTTACATCAGGTGTCCCCAGCGGGGCCCCCCCCTTACATAAGACAATCACAGCAGAGCTTCTTCTTACATCAGGTGTCCCCAGCGGAGCCCCCCCTGCTGGGGACACCTGATGTAAGGGGGGGCTCCGCTGGGGACACCTGATGTAAGAAGAAGCTCTGCTGTGATTGTCTTATGTAAGGGGGGGGCTCCGCTGGGGACACCTGATGTAAGGGGGGCTCCGCTGGGGGCGCCTAATGTAAGGGGGGCCTCCGCTGGGGACACCTGATGTAAGGGGGGGCTCAGCTGAGGACACCTGCTGTAAGTGGGGGCTCCTCTGGGGACACCTGATGTAAGAAGGGGCCTTCCATGGGGACACCTGATGTAAGAAGAAGCTCTGCTGTGATTGTCTTATGTAAGGGGGGGGCTCCGCTGGGGACACCTGATGTAAGGGGGGCTCCGCTGGGGACACCTGATGTAAGGGGGGCTCCGCTGGGGACACCTGATGTAAGAAGAAGCTCTGCTGTGATTGTATTATGTAAGGGGGGGCTCCGCTAGGGACACCTGATGTAAGGGGGGCTCTGCTGGGGACACCTGATGTAAGAAGAAGCTCTGCTGTGATTGTCTTATGTAAGGGGGGGCTCCGCTGGGGACACCTGATGTAAGAAGAAGCTCTGCTGTGATTGTCTTATGTAAGGGAGGGCTCCGCTGGGGACACCTGATGTAAGGGGGGGCTCAGCTGGGGACACCTGATGTAAGGGGGGCTCCTCTGGGGACACCTGATGTAAGAAGGGGCTCCGATGGGGGCGCCTAATGTAAGGGGGCCTCCGCTGGGGACATCTGATGTAAGAAGGGGCTCCGCTGGGGACACCTGATGTAAGAAAAAGCTCTGCTGTGATTGTCTTATGTAAGGGGGGGCTCAGCTGGGGACACCTGATGTAAGGGGGGCCTCCGCTGGGGACACCTGATGTAAGAAGAAGCTCTGCTGTGATTGTCTTATGTAAGGGGGGGGGCTCCGCTGGGGACACCTGATGTAAGGGGGGCTCCGCTGGGGACACCTGATGTAAGAAGAAGCTCTGCTGTGATTGTCTTATGTAAGGGGGGCTCCGCTGGGGACACCTGATGTAAGGGGGGCTCTGCTGGGGACACCTGATGTAAGGGGTGGCTCAGCTGGGGACACCTGATGTAAGTGGGGCTCCTCTGGGGACACCTGATGTAAGAAGAAGCTCTGCTGTGATTGTCTTATGTAAGGGGGGGGCTCCGCTGGGGACACCTGATGTAAGGGGGGGCTCAGCTGGGGACACCTGATGTAAGGGGGCTCCTCTGGGGACACCTGATGTAAGAAGGGGCTCCGATGGGGGCGCCTAATGTAAGGGGGCCTCCGCTGGGGACATCTGATGTAAGAAGGGGCTCCGCTGGGGACACCTGATGTAAGAAAAAGCTCTGCTGTGATTGTCTTATGTAAGGGGGGGCTCAGCTGGGGACACCTGATGTAAGGGGGGCCTCCGCTGGGGACACCTGATGTAAGAAGAAGCTCTGCTGTGATTGTCTTATGTAAGGGGGGGCTCCGCTGGGGACACCTGATGTAAGGGGGGCTCCGCTGGGGACACCTGATGTAAGGGGGGCTCCGCTGGGGACACCTGATGTAAGAAGAAGCTCTGCTGTGATTGTCTTATGTAAGGGGGGGCTCCGCTGGGGACACCTGATGTAAGGGGGGCTCTGCTGGGGACACCTGATGTAAGGGGTGGCTCAGCTGGGGACACCTGATGTAAGTGGGGCTCCTCTGGGGACACCTGATGTAAGAAGGGGCTCCGATGGGGGCGCCTAATGTAAGGGGTGCTCTGCTGGGGAAACCTGATGTAAGAAGGGGCTCCGCTGGGGACACCTGATGTAAGAAGAAGCTCTGCTGTGATTGTCTTATGTAAGGGGGGGGGGCTCCGCTGGGGACACCTGATGTAAGGGGGGCCTCCGCTGGGGACACCTGATGTAAAGGGGGCTCCGCTGGGGACACCTGATGTAAGAAGAAGCTCTGCTGTGATTGTCTTATATAAGGGGGGGGCTACATAAAACAATCACAGCAGAGCTTCTTCTTACATCAGGTGTCCCCAGCAGAGCTCCCCCCTTACATCAGGTGTCCCCAGCGGAGCTCACCCTTACATCAGGTGTCCCTAGCGGACCCCCCCCCTTACATAAGACAATCACAGCAGAGCTTCTTCTTACATCAGGTGTCCCCAGCGGAGCCCCCCCCTTACATCAGGTTTCCCTACCGGAAGACCCCCCTTTACATAAGCCAATCCCAGCAGAGACCCCCTTACATCAGGTGTCCCTAGCGGACTCCCCCCCTTACATAAGACAATCACAGCAGAGCTTCTTCTTACATCAGGTGTCCCTACCGGAGCCCCCCCTTTACATAAGCCAATCCCAGCGGAGACCCCCTTACATCAGATGTCCCCAGTGAAGCCCCCCCCCTCTTACATAAGACAATCACAGCAGAGCTTCTTCTTACATTACGTGTCCCCAGCAGAGCCCCCCTTAGTACATCAGGTGTCCCTACCGGAGCCCCCCCTTTACATAAGCCAATCCCAGCGGAGACCCCCTTACATCAGATGTCCCCAGTGAATCCCCCCCCCCCCTTACATAAGACAATCACAGCAGAGCTTCTTCTTACATTACGTGTCCCCAGCAGAGCCCCCCTTACATCAGGTGTCCCTACCGGAGCCCCCCCTTTACATAAGCCAATCCCAGCGGAGACCCCCTTACATCAGATGTCCCCAGTGAAGCACCCCCCCCCTTACATAAGACAATCACAGCAGAGCTTCTTCTTACATTACGTGTCCCCAGCAGAGCCCCCCTTACATCATGTGTCCCTACCGGAGCCCCCCCTTTACATAAGCCAATCCCAGCGGAGACCCCCTTACATCAGATGTCCCCAGTGAAGCCCCCCCCCTTACATAAGACAATCACAGCAGAGCTTCTTCTTACATTACGTGTCCCTACCGGAGCCCCCCCTTTACATAAGCCAATCCCAGCGGAGACCCCCTTACATCAGATGTCCCCAGTGAAGCCCCCCCCCCTTACATAAGACAATCACAGCAGAGCTTCTTCTTACATTACTTGTCCCCAGCAGAGCCCCCCTTACATCAGGTGTCCCTACCGGAGCCCCCCCCTTACATAAGCCAATCCCAGCGGAGACCCCCTTACATCAAATGTCCCCAGTGAAGCCCCCCCCCTTACATCACTCTGTGAGGGATGGATGATCATACCAGGGGATGGAGGGATGGAATTGGGAGAAAAGTATATGTGGTGTGCATTCAAAATGGATAGTAAAAAATTGGCTAAAATGGTGGTGGAGTGAGTGTTTGTATTGGACATGGGGGAACAGAAGACATACCATGCATGATATTGAATAAGCACGGTAAAGAAATGGATACAAATATATTGACTATATTTTAATTTAATTATAAGCATAATTTTTAGTTTATAAGATCTTATTTAGATGTAATTTACCTTGAGTAGCAAATACTCTATTTAGTTGCTGTTTTTACTGCTGTGTAGAAATCGAGTTTCAATTTCCAGGGAACTAGGGGAGGAAAAATGAGTTTCACTTTCCACTTGTCAGAGAACTGGGGGAGGAGTGAAGGGCTGTGACTTGTTTCCCAAAACAATGAATGGGAGGGAGGCGGAGCTACAGCGTCCTAGAGACGCCCAAGCATGTGCTGGTCTCCTCTGCTGTGAAAGACACAGAACGTCCAGACGCAGAGCTGTAGGCAGAGAGAGGGGACGAGCACGTTGTGCACGTCATGCTTGTGAAGCTTTCCTCCATAAGAAACGGCTGGGACACAGGAGGAGAGGAATGAGAGGAGGCACAGGAAGTGGAACTTTTACAGATGAAATTCAATACTTTGCTGGGCAATTTAAAAGAAGAGGTAAGGAACTTCTAAATGCTCTGCAATATATTAATGATTTTAGAGGATAAAAAACGAACCTTTAGTGTTCCTTTAAGTCCTCAATGCCTGGGTGGGGGGAATGGATTCCCTAAATTTGCATAGATTTTCTATCACTTCCTGTTTAGCTATGGAGCAGAAATTGAAGGGAAATCCCTGCAATGGGACAGGGATGATAAAAAAAATAAACTGACAGGGGATATAACCCTCTCTTACTCTATCTAAAATGAAAAAAAAAGTGTTGCCTATTGTTCTACTTCATGAACACATTTTTGATAATTTTATGGAGAGGACTAAGAAGATATAACCATGCCAATGGTGCAGCAGAAAACATATAGCACAGTGAGGAAGGTTTGTGGTCCAGGATGATAGGACAGTCAAAATTGGAAACAGCTTGCGTTACACCAATAGTGTAACACAAGCCAGCGGGGACACTTTCCGTGCTGCCCTAGGCCTGGGCCTTGTTGGCCTAGGCCAGGATACAGCATTGCCTTGAACTAGTTGCAGCACAGTCCATCCTCACCACTAGAGGCTCTGGTGAACACCTGCTGGCTCTTAGACTTTGCGCACTGGGGAATCTTATGCTCTAGCTCTCTGTAGGATCTGTGTTTATGCTCCCAGTGGACCTGCCTTCCTGAACCACCTGTCCACAGCAGTCAGCCGTAGGGTCTACTACCTTAACGGTGCACTCTTGACCCCAACGGGGTGCATCTGTCACCTGGCTTAGGTGACCTGACAAGGAGTATGTCACAATGCGATAATAGCAGTCATCGTCATGACTGAAAGAGGGGATTGTAGTAATATGACTGAGCGCACCGCCTTTATGTTAGACTGGCGCAATGTAGCGGCGCAATCACCCTATTCTCGTCGGTTTTGCGCAGAAATTTGCGCCTGCGCAATGTTAATTCAAATTGGGAAGGACGTGGGCGTGTTACATTGAAATGAGCCGAGACCCCATGCAAATGAAGGGCCGGCCGGCTCGCGCATGCGCGCTTGAAGCAGACCATGGTCAGCACCTCTGTGCGCATGTTCACAACTCGGGAACGGCGCAATCAGTGAAATTGGAAGTGGACTAGGGCAACTTAGTGAACTACGCAGACAGCATAGATAGACAGACACAAACGCACTTCCTTTGCAAAAGTACATCCCTTTGTATCCCTTCCTATACAGCAAGGTGCTTTTGTTCTGTTGTTTATTAGCGTTTGTTTGTTTGTGATGTGTCTTTGAGATATTTGGGGACTGTTTTGCAGAGTGATTTTTGTCTTTTATGTGTTTTCTTTGTTGTTATTTTGTTTAAATTATATTTTTGCTGGGCATTTTTTTTTTTTGCTGGTCAATTTTTTTGTTTTTTTGGTTCTGTTTGTGTATGATTTTGTTAACCACTCCCTTCTTCCATAATATGATTGGTTGATATTAACTTTATATATCTTTTATACCCACCCAAAATTATTTCAGATAACTTTTGGACACAGCCTCTGCATCATCTCTTTTTGTGTTAACCAAGAAGTTATCTCTCAGTACTGAATGGGTCTTTGGGTGTGGCAACTGTGGTATTATACCTAGCTGGTCTGATCAGGTAGAAGGACTACCACTTATTACTTCCAGTGCCACCTGATAAAATGCCCACCAGTGCCACCTATCAATGCCCATCAGTGCTGGCAATCAGTGTCCATCAGTGCAACTTATCAGTGTCACCTACCAGCGCTCCATTAGTGTCCATTAGTGCCACCTATCAGTGCCCTTCAATGCCACCCATTAATGCCTCCTCTCAGTGCCCACCAGTGCCGCCTCATCAGTGCCCATCAGTGCCACCCTATCAGTGCAGCCTATCAGTGCAGCCTCATCAGCGCACATCAAGTAAGGAGAAAAATGACCTGTTTGCAACATTTTATAACAAACTATAAAACTGTTTCATTTTCTTTTTTTTTTTGTCTTTTTCCGTTTTTTATTCTCCACTCTCTCACTTAACTATTTTTTTCCTCTTTTGCTCCTTGAAAAATGTAAACATTTCTGAGGGGCACTTGTTTCACCCCTGTTAGTGACCTATACCCTCATATATTTGTCTACATGTTAAAGGGGTTGTAAAGGTAAAACATTTTTTTTCCTAATTAGCTTCCTTTACCTTAGTGCAGTCCTCATTTCTTCTGAGAAATCCTCACTTCCTTTTACTCCACACAGTAATGTAAGGCTTTCTCCCTGGTGTGGAGTGTCGTGCTCCTGACTCTCCGGTAGTCCGAAGGGAGGGGGCGAGCACGACACCAGGGAGCAAGCCTTGCATTACTGTGTGAAGTTACAGACAGAAGAACAGGAAGTGAGGATTTCTCAGAAGAAATAAGGACATTTAAATGCAAAATCGAAGAATGAGGGAAGGGATGAGGTAAGTGAAGGAGGACTGCACTAAGGTAAAGGAAGCTATTTATGATATTATTTTTTTTACCTTTACAACCCCTTTAAGCCCTGTACACACGATCGGATATCTGATGGAATCTGATCCGATGGATTTTCATTAGTCTTGCCTACACACCATCAGTCGAAAATCTGGTTGTGGCAGAATGTGGTGACGTATAATCCTACGATGAGCCGGAAAAAATTATGTTCAATGCTTCCGAGCATGCGTCGACTTGATTCTGAGCATGCGTGGATTTTTGTCCGATGGAATTTTCACACAGATGATCAGATTTTTCTATCGTTTTTTTATCCATAGGAAAAAACATGCTCATTTTTTTCACCGATGGAAAAAAAACGATGGGGCCCACGGTTTTCAGCGGACAAACTGATTGTGTGTACAGGGCTTTAGTGTTTTGGATCACCTTAGGGATGTTGTTAATTATATTGTAACTCTCCGTGTTGTACTCTGATCACTGACTCTGGACCTGTTTGTTTGATCTGGCTAATGACCCTGTTTATAATGTTTCTTTAAAAAAAAAAAGCATTGAAGCATTACTAAGAATATTGGAGTTGACTTTACTGGACTTCGTCACAGTTTTGTTTGTACAACACAAAAGGTCTTTAGTAATTTTAATATTAAACTTTTATATTTTAATGGTAGTAACAGTTCTGCACATGTTTCATTTCTTAAAAAAGCTACTAGATCTGATGCCCTAGTTTTTTTTTTATTTTAGAAATATTCTTTCTAAAAGGCCTAGCAACTGAAGGCACTTAGTAAGAACCTATAAATTATGCATTTGATGTATGTAAACTTGCAAACAAACCATATAAATCAGAAACCATAACACATTTAATGCATTCTCTAAAAGCCACAAAGACACCCTGCATATACTACATATACTGTAATTTTGTAAAGCAAAATCCTTTCATTTTTTTTCTGTCTTTCCTAATTACATTTGTCGCCCAAATATGCATGATATAGAGTAGTTGCTCTTTTAAGAAATTGCTCAACAGTCTCCAAAAATAATTGGAATGGTAAAACGAATCCAGAATAAGAATATTAAATCAGAAATACAATAAATGGTAATAAACTTGTATACTATAACAGAGTTTCAGCCTTATGAATTATAAACTTGTGGTACAATGTAAAGCTGATTTAGAAAATATATTCTTACTAAAATAAAAAAAAATGCAAATAGAAATACAGGGGCCAGTTTCTAAACATGCTTGTTGATTGTCATGTTGATCCACTGCTTTAATATGATTTAAAAGCATGTAAAATTAGAGTGGAGTCAAGGTCTCTGTACAACATAGTTGTTCTGACTTTATGGCATTGATTTACTAAAACTAGAGAGTGCAAAATCTGATGCAGCTGTGCTTATAACTTGCTCAATCAGCTAGTTCAATTAAAGGGGTTGTAAAGGTTTGTTTTTTATTTTCTAATTAGGTTCCTTTAAGCTAGTGCATTGTTGGTTCACTAACCTTTTCCTTCAATTTCCCTTCTAAATGTTTTATTTCTTTGTTTTCTTTATCTGAATTTCTCACTTCCTGTTCCTCCTCAGTAAGGTGTTCAGTAAGCTGGTCTAAATGTCTTTCCACCGCTTGGATGATGATGGAAGGCCTATTGAGGAGGAACAGGAAGTGAGAAATTCAAACAAAGAAAAAAAAACATTTAGAAGGGAAATGGAAGGAAAAGGTAAGTGAACCAACAATGCACTAGCTTAAAGGAACCTATTTAGAAAATAAAAAACAACTCATTTAAGCTTTGACAAACAAATCTGGAAGCTGATAGGTTTCTATGCAGAGCTGCACTAAATTGTACAATCTCCAGCTTTAGTAAATCAACCCCACTGTCTCAGTAACTACTGAATACAGTCAAGCAACATGATTTTTAGAAAAAAAAAATATATAGCCTATATTATTCTCTTTTTAAAATAGTTTTTATTAAAGATAATACAGTACATATCAATTATACAAAGTTTTGAAATGTAATAAGATAAACATACAGTATATAGATTTCACTTCTTCTCTACAATCTGTAGAACTAGAAGTAAAAATAAAATAATTATTTTAATTGTATTCAATTTCATTTATGCCTTATTTAATAAAAGAAATGATTGGGTGAAAAGGGGGTCAATTATAGCATTCCATCATGAGATAGTTGGGGTCGATATGTCTCTTAACAGGGGCCAAGATCCGGCTATGTGGCCTGGCATGTCCTGAGGATGGGAATAGTTACATCAACTGTCTAAGTCTTCTAATATATTATAAAGAGAGTAGATGGTAGACCTTCATTAATTCAAAATTGTGCTTTGGTAAAAATAAATAAATCAGAAATTATTTAGGGTATACATTTTCAAAATATATAAATTGGTGTAGTAGGGGTAAAATAAAGGGAGAGATAAACAGTGGGAATGTGATATCCTATATTATTCTCTCAGCATATGTTTCCTTAGTCAACTAAGTAACAGTCTGATTATACACCTTCATTACTAGTCAATTTTTCAGTGTTTTTTATAGTTTCACTCAGTCAGATGAATTTTATATTTTTTTTTTAGACAGATAAAACTAATGTATTTAACCACTTTCCCACCGCGCCATAAGCATTTTACTGCTACGGCGCGGCGGGGTTATCTTGGGACGACGTCCCTGGGACGTCGTCTCTCACTTTCACGATTGCGCGTCCCCTGGGACGCGCTCGCGAAAGTGTCCGTGCTCGCCGGGTCTAGAAGACCCGGCGCATCACGGATCACGGATCACGGTAAATTGCCGCTGATCGCGGCCGTTTACCACGTGATCGCGCCGTCAAATGACGGCGCAATCACTTGTAAACAAACCGGCGTCATTTGACGCCGGTTCCTCCCTCTCCTCCCTCTCCTCTCTGTACAGTGTGCGAGGAGAGGGGGGGGCGGGGTGTCAGCAGCTGAGCTGTGGCTGGATCTGTGACAAATGCAGTCACAGATCCAGCCATCCCTCAAAACATCCCAGCTCTGCAATCCCCCCAGTACCCAGCAACCCCCCCCAGTACCCAGCAACCCCCCCCGTACCCAGCAACCCCCCCCGTACCCAGCAACCCCCCCCGTACCCAGCAACCCCCCCCGTACCCAGCAACCCCCCCAGTACCCAGCAATCCCCCCAGTACCCAGCAATCCCCCCAGTACTCAACAATACCCCAATACTCCAGTACTCAACAATACCCCAATACTCCAGTACTCAACAATACCCCAATACTCCAGTACTCAACAATACCCCAATACTCCAGTACTCAACAATACCCCAATACTCCAGTACTCAACAATACCCCAATACTCCAGTACTCAACAATACCCCAATACTCGGCAATACCCCAATACTCCAGTACTCAACAATACCCCAATACTCAGCAATACCCCAATACTCCAGTACTCAACAATACCCCAATACTCGGCAATACCCCAATACTCGGCAATACCCCAGTACTCGGCAATACCCCAATACTCCAGTACTCAACAATACCCCAATACTCGGCAATACCCCAATACTCGGCAATACCCCAATACTCGGCAATACCCCAATACTCGGCAATACCCCAGTACTCGGCAATACCCCAGTACTCGGCAATACCCCAATACTCGGCAATACCCCAGTACTCGGCAATACCCCAGTACTCGGCAATACCCCAATACCCTGCATGATACTTTGCAGTACCCCAATACTCTGCAATACCGCCTATGGGGATTTTTAAGTAGCGAAGTTTGGCGCCATTCCACGAGTGTGCGCAATTTTGAAGTGTGACATGTTGGGTATCTATTTACTCGGCGTAACTTCATCTTTCACATTATGAAAAAAAATTGGGCTAACTTTACTGTTTTGTTTTGTTTTAAGCACAAAACAGTTTTTTAAAAACACGCGTTCAATAAATTTCTGCGAAAATACCGTGCGAGATAAAAAGTTGTAACGGCCGCCATTGTATTCTCTAGGGTCTTTGCTAAAAAAGCATATATAATGTTTTGGGGTTCTATGTAATTTTCTAACGAATAAATGATGATGTTTCCATGTAGGAGAGAAATGTCAGAATTGGTCTGGGTGTTCCAGAACGCCTGGTGGCGCTCCCTGCATGTTGGGCCTCTGTATGTGGCCACGCTGTGTAAAAGTCCCACACATGGGGTATCGCCAGAACTCGGGAGGAATAGCAGAATGTGTTTTGGGTTGTAATTTGTGGTATGCATATGCTGTGTGTGAGAAATAACCCGCTAATATGACAGAAACAAGTTTTTTTTTTTTTTTTTTTTACAGAATTTTCAGTCGTTTTTCTTTTATAGCGCAAAAAATAAAAAACCCAGAGGTGATCAAATACCACCAAAAGAAAGCTCTATTTGTGTGAAAAAAAGGACAAAAATTTCAAATGGGTAGAATGCTGTATGACTGAGTAATTGTCATTCAAATTGTGAGAGCACCGAAAGCTGAAAATTGGTCTGGTTAGGAAGGGGGTTTAAGTGCCCAGTGGTCAAGTGGTTAACCACTTTCCAATGAATATATGCATATATATGGCCTTAGCAAAGTGTGTCTCCTTTTTTTCGTCATGCCTCATATATCCGCTGCTGTGTGTGTTTTGAATATGAGAGTTCTGGGTCTTCTACAAACAATCAGAAATTGGGAGGCCCGGTTTCTTATCACCTGATCATTGTGATAGCTTCTTATCACTGTACAGCAGCACATATATATTGTATTTTTTTCTTCTTGCTAGAGGAGAAAAATATAAACAAAAGTATGTGTAAAAAACAAAACAAAACAAAAAGAAAGATAAAAAAGGTAGATCAAGGTTTGATTTAAGTCAGTGTCGGGGTTAAGGTTAGATTTAAAAGTCAGGGTCAAAGGTCATTGTCACTGCAATTAACTACTTGCCTACCGCCCACCGTCATATGACAGCGGGACAATGAGGCTTTTGTTCTGGGTAGATATCATATGTAGTGATGGACGAACATCTGATGGAACGGTTTGCGAAATTTCGCAAATGTCCGCAAACCACAAGTTTGTGGCGGCCCCCATCGACTTTAGGGATCCCAGTTTAAAGTTTAATGCATGCTCTTCTTGCTCCTCCTCCTCTGCCCCAGCACCATCCTCCTCTGACTCCTCTTCAGACTCCTGTTGTTGACTTGTCTCAGGTGGAGTAGCCCCCCTGGGAATTCATCCAGCATTGCGTCTTGCTCATCTTCCTGCTCCTGCTTCTCGATGGCTTGATCAATGACACGACTCAATGCATGCTCCAGAAAGAAGGCATAAGGTATTATGTCACTGATGGCGCCCTGGCTGCGACTGACCAGTTTGGTGATCTCATCAAGTGGCCGCAGAAGTCTGCATGAGTCGCGCATGAGCAGCCACTGGTGCCGTGCAAAAAAACCAAGCTCCCAGAACCTGTTCTGCCGCAGAGTTCGTACAGGTAGTCGTTAGGCTGCTCCAGCAGAAATGTGCAGTTATCGAGCATATACAATGTTGAGTTCCATTGCATCGGCCAGTCACAAATAAGATGTCTGATGGGCAGGTTGTGTCGCCGCTGAATGTCAGCAAGGCGAGCTATGGCAGTGTAAGATCTTCTGAAATGGGCCGAGATTTTCCTGGCCTGCTGCAAGACATCCTGGAGCCCAGGGTATTTGGCAAACGAATCACTGCGCGACAAAGTTCAGGACATGTGACATGCATGGCACGTGTGTAAATTTGTCCTGTTTCAGCGGGCTCAGCAGATTGGGATGAGAAAGAAAGTTTACCGCTCAGAGGTCCCAGGGAACTGCAAGGTGGAGTCCAAACGCCTGGGTGCAGGCACTGCAATAGTATGCAAAAATGTATAGAGAAAAACCGGGATGGCCGCACTCCAAAAAAATGGTTCCTTTTAATAAAACTGGTCACAACATGAACATATCACAGCAAAAAATCAGGAGAAAAGCTGACGCATTTCACACTATCATACAGTGCTTATTCATAGCTGTGAATGAATAAGCACTGTATGATAGTGTGAAACGCGTCAGCTTTCTCCTGATTTTTTGCTGTGATATGTTCATGTTGTGACCAGTTTTATTAAAAGGAACCATTTTTTTGGAGTGCGGCCATCCCGGTTTTTCTCTATACATTTTTGGGCTCAGCAGATTGGCACCATTGTCTCACACCACTTTACCAACTGTCAAATTGAGCGGTGTTAGCCACTGATCTGCCTGTGAACGCAAAGCTGAAAGGAGTGCAGGACCAGTGTGGCTCTTGTCTTCCAGGCACAACAGACGCAGCACAGGATGGCAACATTTCACCTGGCATGTCGAATAGGTTCTGGGGATCTTGGGCGGCGCAGCAGAAGAGACAGTAGCATCGGAAAATGAGGAGTCAGCCGAGGAGGAGAGGGAGGATGGAGCAGGAGGAGGAGAAGAAGAGGCAGGCCTGCATGTAATCCATGGCAGTAAAACCAAATCTACATGGGTGCCACGGGTTACATGCTTGATGGCCGTCAGAAGGTTCACCCAGTGGCCAGTGAAAGTTATATACCTTCCCTGCCCGTGTTTGCTAGACCACGTTTCTGTGGTCAGATGTATCTTGGCACCGACACTGTGTGACAGAGATACATTCACTTGCCGCTGAACATAGCCATATAGCTCTAGGATGCCCTTCTGTGAAAAATGTTTCCTTCCTGGGACCTTCCATTGTGGTGTTCCAATGGCCACAAATTTTTGTAAGGCCTCCGACTCCACCAGTTTATATGACAGTGTAACGGAATGACCCGTGACAACCAGAGACTTTGGAAGGATGGGGGATACTCCTGTGTCAGCGTCACTGATAACTCTTGGGTCTGAGTCCACCCTGTGCCGCTTTGGGCATGGGGTGGCTAGTAAATAATAATTCATGTATTACATGAGATGGGACATTAATAATAATTCATGGTTGCAGGATATACTGGAATATTACAAGTTGTTTATGTTGACCTGACCAGGTCAACCAGACAGTGACTCATTCCTCTGTGTAATAAGCTGTTGAAATGCTAAGTGAGACAGGATTTTGAAAGACCTTATTGTGTGAATTGAATTGATAATAGATGTGTCAAGCTGTTGTCAGAGACGGGACGTCTCGGGGAGATAATTACCTCAACTAAATGTCTTTTAGAAATGTGATTGAAGTTCATTGTATGTGTAAGACTGATTAGTGATTAGCTCAAGGGGATGTCATTATCTAAAGGAATGTGACTTCTTTAGACTGGTGCCAAAGTGTCTACCTTTAAGCCCCCCCTGTGTGAGGAGGGGGCGGAGAGTTTTATTGTTCCTTTGATTACTGTCACATGCGTGTAACTGCATAAAAAGCTGAGAAGAAACCATTAAAACATTCATTCATTTTGGAACTAGAGAACAGAGCGTAGTCTCGTTATTCTGGGAAATGGAATGGATCATGTCTGCTGGATTGTGGAGTGTCGGATAAGCGTGTCGTGGGTGGATGGAAGGTCGTAAACGGTGGTGACCGCTACAGGCAGTAGTTGGCGGACTATCAGTTCCGAAAAGCCAGCGGTTAACCGTTGGGCAAGAGGGTTATCCGGCGTCATCGTTTTTTTTTACGATCGAACATTTGGGCCACGGAAGCCTGCCTTTTTGCAGAAAACGTGAGGAAGGCATGATGGAAGGTGGAGTGGAGGATAATTGTGAGCATAGAGGGGTAGGGGAAGGAGAAGGAGAAGAGGCTGGACGGTGAGAGCCTGGAGTGTGGCTTTGTGGGTTCTGATGGTATTGCTCCCACTGGCCTTGGTGATGGGAGGCCAGGTGCCTTCTTAAGGCGGTCGTCCCTAGGTGAGTGTTGGGCTTACCGCGACTTATGTGTTGACTGCAAAGGCTGCAGATGGCAACACTATTGTTTGCAGCGGACACGTTAAAAAAAGCCCACACTTCAGAGCCATGGGCCGGCGTCCTGGGAGTGCCAGATGTGACCGTACATGGTTGATGGCTCGCTTCTAATACATTAGGAGTCTAGTTTGTCCCTCCTGTGAAATGTATGTTCGGCCTGCTTCTCCTCCCTATCTGCTGGTCCATCTCTCCCTCTGAACTCCCCTCCTCTTCCTCTCTTGAGGGCACCTACGTGACGTCTGTAGACACGTCATCATCGATGTCATCTTCACCATCACTAACAGTAAAGATCTCGGAGTAGGCAGCAACAGCGGGAACCAACCTCCTTGGGCTGATCTGAGTACTGTCATCAGACTGCTGAGTGTCGGCTGTTGCTACCTCCTCTTCCTGATCCAATTCCAAGAATGGCTGCGCATCTGAAATGTCTTCTGATTTATCGGAAAATAATTCCTGTGATTTAAGCGGAGGGTATATGGTGGTGGTGGTGGTGTTGGTGGCGAGCCACTCAACCAAGTCTGGTGCGTCCTTTGACATAATCGAACGAACATTGTGCCACTACCCACTTTGGCTCCGGCCTGGTGCTCCTGCCCTACCCCTACCACCCCTGTGAAAGGGCTTGCCTCTTCCTCTGCCTGTCATTTTTTAAATGACCCTGTGACAACAAAAGTCTCTAAAGAAGCGCAGTATATGTGGAAGAAGGTATAAAACAAAATCTGTCGTTTTGGGGGGCCACTGGTTTATCGCACCAGTTATGAAACTTTTTTTTCAGGAATTCTTTTTAATGTGTGTAGCAGAGGTAACGCAGCGAAAGAGGCAAGAATTCAGCAGTAACCAAATACACTGCCAGTCACAATGCTGCACAATACAAATCCACTATAATATGCTTTCTATATTCGAAAGTATATTATAAGTGTATATTACACCTATATACTGCAGAGCAAGTAGCACACCTATACCAGTGCTTGAAAGGACTTTTGTGGACCTGTTAACAGCACCCTCGCACTACACTGTCAAAAAGTATATGAATGTATTAGACACCTATATACTGCAGAGCAAGTAGCACACCTATACCACTCCTTAAAAGGACTTTTGTGGACCTTTTAGATAGCTAATTGAATGAATACATCCTGTCCCTACTCCAAACAGCACCCTCTCCCTACACTGACAAAAAGCAGAATGTAAGATGGCCGCCAGATCAGGTATATTTATAAGGTAGGGGGTATGTCCATGTCCTGAAATGTCTCAATTGGCTGTCCTGGACCACCTGATGGATGTGTCATAGGTCAAAGTTCTTACCCATGTAACATTGTGGACCACCGCGAACATCGCCAGATGTCCGCTGGTTTGGCCGACCGCGAACACGCAAAGTTCACCACGAAAGGGCCGCCGGGCGAACCGGCAGGCCATCTCTAGTCATATGACATCTTCTCCTTCCCAGGCCACTGGGGACCCAATGCGTATGCCCGGCAGGCCGCGGCGTCTACCGGACACCCGCAATTGCCCAGTAACTGAGCAGGTCCGTGCATCTGTGTGTGTAAACACACAGATCCACATCCTGTCAGGGAGAGGAGACCAATGGTGTGTCACTTGTACATAGGGACACCGATCGGTCACCTACCCCCCACAGTTAAAATCACTCCCTAGAAAACACATTTAACCCCTTGATCGTCCCCTAGTTTTAACCCCTTCCTTGCCAGTCACATTTACACAGCAATCAATGCATTTTTATAGCAATAATCTCTTGTTTCCAAATGTATGAACACTTTAATGGTTTCTTCTCAGCTTTTTATACAGTACAATATGTTACAGTTAATCACAGGACAATGCAATCTCCACCCCCTATTCACACTGGGGCTAATTCTCTAGTAGACATTTCGGCACCGATACTAAAGAGATCTATCACATTCCAAAATACAATTACACAATGCCTTGACCTCAATCCACATATCTAGACAGACGTACTGTCTCTAAAGGGTCTTGACACCTGGGCAACAATAGGCTTTAAACCGTGTTATCAGACAATTGAAAGATCTAGCAGCAGACCTGAGTTAACACCTTTATACAATGTAATGTCTTTCACAAGCCGGGCCACTTAGTATTTTAACCACTTGTCATCTGCCCGCCGTCAATTGACGGCGGGCAGACGACTCCATTGTTCTGACATCACGTCATATGACGTGATGTCCCTTTAAAGCCGCGGGCGGGCGCGCGCGCGTCGCCGGCGGCGCGCGTGCGCACCCGCCGCTCCGCGGGGATCCCGTGCGAGTGCCCGGCGGCAACGATCACCGCCGGGCACACGCGATTGCTCTGTAAGTGAGCTGGGACGTGCAGCTCTGTATGTAAACACAGAGCTGCACGTCCCTGTCAGGGAGAGAGGTGACAGATTGTGTTCCTTGTACATAGGGACACAATCGGTCACCTCCCCCAGTCACCCCCCCCTCCCCCTACAGTTAGAACACTCATAGGACACACATTTAACCCCTTCCCCGCCCCCTAGTGGTTAACCCCTTCACTGCCAGTCACATTTATACAGTAATCAATGCATATTTAAAGCATTTTTCACTGTATAAATGTAAATGGTCCCAAAAATGTCAGAAAAGTGTCCGAAATGTCCGCCATAACGTCGCAGTCCCAATAAAAAAATCGCAGATCGCCGCCATTAATAGTAAAAAAAAAAAAAAAAAAAAATGCCATAAACTATCCCCTATTTTGTAAACGCTATAAATTTTGCGCAAACCAATCGATAAACGCTTATTGCATTTTTTTTTTACCAAAAATATGTAGAAGAATACGTATCGGCCTAAACTGAGGGAAAAAAAAAAATGTTATATATTTTTTGGGGTTATTTATTATAGCAAAAAGGAAAAAATATTGCATTTTTTTAAAAATTGACGCTCTATTTTTGTTTATAGCGCAAAAAATAAAAACCGCAGAGGTGATCAAATACCACCAAAAGAAAGCTCTATTTGTGGGGAAAAAAGGACGCCAATTTTGTTTGTGAGCCACGTCGCACGACCGCGCAATTGTCAGTTAAAGCGACGCAGTGCGGGAAGCTTATATTTTGTCTGGGCAGGAAGGGGGTCTAGGTGCACAGTAGGTAAGTGGTTAAAAGCCTATTATACAGAGGGATGAGTCACTGTCTTGTTGACCTGGTCTCAAGTCAACATGAACCATATTGTAATATTCCAGTATCCTGCCATATGAAGTATCAATAATGTCCCAACTCATGTAATACATGAATTATGATCCTATTAGCGACCCTACGCCCAAAAGGGCACAGGGTGGACTTAGACCCAGGAGTTATTAGTGTCCCTGGCACAGGAGTATCTCTCATCCTTCCAAAATCTCTGATTGTCACGGTTCATTCCGTTACAATATGCTTATTGCGATTTTTTTACCAAAAATATGTAGAAGAATACGTATCAGCCTAAACTGAGAGAAATAATTTTTTTTTTAAAACGGTTATATTTATTAAATCAAAAAGTTAAAAATATAGGGCCGAATTCACTAAAGACTTACGCCAGCATAAGTTCAAATGTGCGCTGTGATATCTCTTTCAAAGATTTTATTTTCAGAAAAAAAAAAGAAGAAACAAAAAAAGAATACAGAGCAATTAGTCATGCAATATTGGATAAGATAAACAATGAAAAAACAAAAGGAACTGGAAACATAACAAGAGATGCGTGTACAATGGAGTGAGCATAGACTGCCACCATCGACAGGACTTTCAAGTTGAAATAAAGAAAAATTGAAAATAACCAAAAATGACCCCGAGGGGGCAGAGAGGAGGCAGACAGACCTCCACTGAGCTGACATACAAAAGCTATGACATAGTCCCCGTCCCATTCTCACGAGACCCAAGCCCCTAACCAACAGGTTGCCGAGGAGCCCTCAACCAACAGCACCCCCAAAGGGAACTCACTGTGCCACTGGATGAAGATCCTCCGGACCGCCCATATCGAACCCGGGATCCCAATATACACAGAGTGACCCCTGGGTCGAAGACCCAGTGGGAAAGAGCGGCAACAAAACTAAAACTAAAAAGAGAACAGTCGTTCAAGAAGAGAGAAGGGACAGCACCAAAAAGGGTATACGAGAGAGAAAAGAAGAGAATAAAGAGAAAGAGGAGAAAGAAGAAAGAAAATAAAAAAAAAGGGAGAGAGGGGTGGAGAGAGGGATATGGTTAATGGGGTATCATTGATATAATTAATGTGATACAATCTGATAAAGATGAAATCAAGTTCCCGGGATGAGAGAGATACCCATATACTGAGCCCAGGGACCCCAAACTAATTCAAATTTAGGCATAGAATCATTTAAGATAGCATTCACCTTTTCTTGGGACATAATCCATGAGACCTTCATGGTCACCGCCTTACTAGAAACCCCTAGGGAGTTTCCAAGCCCTGGCCAAAGTAATTTTCGCACCAAGTAGTATAAAGTGAATCAATCTACGCGAGTACTTAGAAATGCGCTGTGATATCTTTACACCGATTCCTGACACTAGATACATTGAAAAATAGGCTTCCTCTGCCCGACGTAACTTGCCTACGCTGGCGTATCGTGGGTGCATATTTATGCTGGCCGCAAGGAGCGCTTCCATTGATTTACGCGTTGAATATGTAAATGACCGAGATACGCCGATTCACAAACGTACTTGCGCCCGTCGCTGTAATATACGCCGTTTATGTAGGGCGTACGTCCGGCGTAAAGTTATTCCACCTAAAAGGTGGCGCAACCCATGCAAAGGTATGGACGTCGGAACAGCCGCCGTATTTTACATTGTTTACGTAGTACTATGTGAATAGGGCTGTGCGTAGGTTACGTTCAGTGATTTAACGTATCTTAAGTTTTTTTTCCCCGACGTGATTCTGCGCATGCGTACTGGGAAGCGTCCATGGGACACCGCATGCGCTGTTCGTTCGGCCCTTCATTTGCATGGGGTCACGCTTCATTATAATAAATCACGCCCACTTCCACCTACTTTGACTTACGTTGGCTTACGCCGACAACTATACGCTATGCCGCCGCAACGTTGAGCGCATATTCTTTCTTAATAGCATGCTTGCCTCTCAACGTTGCGCCGGTATAGGGTAAATTAGATACGCTACGCCCGCACAAAGATGCGCCGATGTACGTGAATCCGGCCCATTGTGTTTTTTTCAAAATTGTCGCTCTTCTTTTGTTTATAGTTAAAAAAATAAAAACTGCAGAGGTGATCAAATAGGACGAAATGAAAGCTCTATTTGTGGGGGAAAAAAATGATGTCACTTTGGTTTGGGAGCCATGTTGCACAGCCACGCAATTATCATTCAAAACAGCACTGAAAACGAAAAATTGGTCGGGGGGTGAAAATGCCCTGTATTGAAGTTGTTAAGATTTGAAAAAAAAATATATATATATTTAGTATCAGTGTCCATTAGTGTCAGTGCACTCCATTCAGTAAAGCATATTGCATGCAGTATTTGAGTCACATGATTATTTTTTTTTTCTCAAATAACGCATGCAATACTATAAATGTCAATTTACTATCCCTTTATGTGGTAGTTGCCTCAAAATCCAAAAAAGCTTGATAAATACTTCCTAGAACTGCATTAAAGTCAATTCACTAAGGGAAATAAATAAATACATGCATTAAAGAAGTAGTGGTCCAGGCATGTGAAACTGAAGGAATGTAAAACTGGCTGCTGTTCCTCTATTTATCAGCGCCCTTATAGTCTACACCCTTCACCAATATCACCACTTGTTTCTCTTTCCTTCCTCCTTTTCTCCCCTCCCTACTCATTTTTACCCCCACTCCACATCCCCTCATCCCCCCATTTTAATTTTTTTTTTCCTCACTCATCCTTCTCACACAACTCCATTATCCAGTCACCTTCCCCCCCTTCAGTCCCTTCCCCTCCTCACTTTCTTCCCTTCGCTCCCCCACTCCGCCCACATTTCATCGGTCTCTCACCTTTTGCCCTTCCCTCACTCCCACTTTGTTCCCCTTTCCCCTGGTTCCCTTCCCCCCAAGTCATTCTCCCGTTCCCTTTCACACTAACAGGTTCCCAGTTTTCCTCCCTCCCATTCCCCCTCACTCCTCCTCTCCCTTCCCCCTCCCTTGCCTCCTTCCCATGTTCCTCACTCACCCCATTTCTTCTCTCCTTTTCAGTCACCTCCACAGCAACCACGCAACCTTCACTTTTTCATTTATGGACCCGGTTTTTTCACTTTTCTTTGCATCACTCCACACCCCCCGTTTTTCCACTCCCCCCCCCTCTCTTCACCCCATCACTACCCTCCCTACTGCTCCTTCCTCCTCATACCATTCCCACCATATGTTTTCCCTCTCTCACACTGCCTTCCTCACAGGTTTTTTTTCCCCCCTTCTCTTCTTCTTTTTTGTCCCTCACGTTCTCCCCCCCCCCCCCCCCCCCCCCCCCCCACCTCACTCCCTCACTCTCTGTGTGTCCCACCTCTTTTCCTATGCCTCATTCTGGGCTCCCACCAGGCTTTCCATTCCTTCCTTTTGGAATATAACCCACACTTTACCTTCTATGTGTGTGCATACTAGCACACATAGTATACTCCTATACTTCGTAGGCTCCCTCTAAGCAAGTATATTTTACGTATTTCAGGACATACTCCTGTTCCACCCCCTTTCTTCTGGTGTGGTACCTTTTCCAGGTGCTCCTTCGTCTGGTTACATACAGCCACCCCCAGATGGCGCCTTGCTTGGAATGCAGCAGTGATTGCGGACTCGGTTTTAGGAGATTTGCAGGCTGGGACATTCTCCCTTCCACCACCACATGAGAGCTCTGTTTGGGACTTTTCATACCTTTTAATTCTGGTAAATGTGCTGCTTTTTATTTAAATATTTCAATTAATCCTTCTCCTCTTCGCCCCTCACGTGTTTTCGCTCCCCCGCATTCTGGGACCACCCATGTCCCATGACAGGGCAGGGTTCCTCTTGAGGGAGTGGATAGATGAGACAATTTATGTACAATAGTATTTATGAAACTATTCTTTTTGCAACCAGTAAAAATCCTCTGAAGAAGACCTCTTGGTCGAAACGCATTAGGAAGTGCAAATGCTTGTCACTTTTACAGGCTATGTATTTTATTGTTACATTATGATTTGTGTATGGATATTTTTATATTGTTCATCATGTCGCAACTCATTCCTTATTTTTTTTTTTTTTTTTAAAGTGTATTTTTGTGCATGAACTCGAGAGAGAGGAGTCGGACTGCAGGAGTTGGGAGTAGGCATACCCTCCCCCCGGAGGCATTCGCCATCCTTCTCCATGCCCCTGGTGGCAATGGCGGGTGTGAAGGGGGGCCTCCCACTCACCCCGCCCTACCTGCTCCTCTTGGGAGCCCAACTGGGGCCCAACGGGACCCCAATGGGGCAGAGGAACTCCCCCTATGAGGGAGTGAGGGGGCCTAGCCCACCCAGCCAGCCCCGTAGGTCCTTCGCCTCTCTTTATTTTAGGAGACCGCATGGCCAAAGTGCGTGTGTTTTAAACCAATTTCGTGTGCGTGCAAGTGTGGTGTTTTTTTTTGGGGGGGGGGTGGGCGTACTAAGCACAGGCGTACCTTGCATAGCACACCCACCGGGAGCCGGGCTGAGACCACCAAACTCAATTCACATGTAGCCGAGACCGGGATCCGAACCCTTGGCTGCAGAGGTGAATGGCTTGTCAACGCAGTGCCAATCACGTTGAGCCACCACAGCTCCTCCTCATTCCTTATTTTTATGTCATAACTTTTTCCAAATAAAACGTTGTACTTTACATGTTGCTTCTCCATATTTTTTCAACTTTGCTGTTTTAAAGCCCCACCGGGACAATTTCTTTTCTGTACAACTATAGCCAATTTGGAGTAGTCTCTAGATTTTTGGATCAGTAGTCTCTCAACAGTAGGGATGAGCCCAACACCCCCGCATTTGGTTTGCACCAGAACAATCGAACAGACCACCCGTTTACGCATACATTTAGAACCCCATTGAAGTCTATGGGACTTGAACGTTCAAATTCAAAAGTGCTCATTTTAAAGCCCAATATTCAAGTTATTGTTGGAAAACGTCTTTGAGAACCCGGGTCTTGCCCCAGGGAACATGTATCAATAGAAAAACGTTTTAAAAAACGGTTGTTTTTTCAGGAGCAGGAGGTTTCCTTGGCAAGACCCGGGTTCTCAAAGACGTTTTCACAGGCAAACTATAGACACCCAGCAGGTACAATATTTAAAGGAATTATTTTTATTTTATTTTATTAAAACATTATTAAAATCACTGCTCCAAGAGCAGTGATTTTAATGATGCTTAAATTAAAAAATAAAAATAAAAATTCCTTTAAATATTGTACCTGCTGGGTGTCTATACCTGTGATAACATCTTTAAATAGCACATCACCTGCCTGCCAGTAAATTAAGAAGAACTGATCTAGCTAAGCTATACAGTGTATATATGTATATATGTATATATGTATATATATATATATATATATATATATATATATATATATATATATATATATATATATATATATATATATATACATAATGTACAACTCCTAGGGATGTATATACAGGTCATTCTCAAAAAATTAGCATATTGTGATAAAGTTCATTATGTTCTGTAATGTACTGATAAACATTAGACTTTCATATATTTTAGATTCATTACACACAACTGAAGTAGTTCAAGCCTTTTATTGTTTTAGTATTGGTGATTTTGGCATACAGCTCATGAAAACCCAAAATTCCTATCTCAAAAAATTAGCATATCATTAAAAGGTTCTCTAAACGAGCTCTTAACCTAATCATCTGAATCAACGAATTAACTCTAAACACCTGCAAAAGATTCCTGAGGCTTTTAAAAACTCCCAGCCTGGTTCATTACTCCAAACCGCAATCATGGGTAAGACTGCCGACCTGACTGCTGTCCAGAAGGCCATCATTGACACCCTCAAGCAAGAGGGTAAGACACAGAAAGAAATTTGTGAACGAATAGGCTGTTCCCAGAGTGCTGTATCAAGGCACCTCAGTGGGAAGTCTGTGGGAAGGAAAAAGTGTGGCAGAAAACGCTGCACAACAAGAAGAGGTGACCGGACCCTGAGGAAGATTGTGGAGAAGGACCTGCGGAAGCAGTGGACTGAGTCTGGAGTAGAAACATCCAGAGCCACCGTGTACAGGCGTGTGCAGGGAATGGGCTACAGGTGCCGCATTCCCCAGGTCAAGCCACTTTTGAACCAGAAACAGCGGCAGAAGTGCCTGACCTGGGCTACAGAGAAGCAACACTGGACTGTTGCTCAGTGGTCCAAAGTACTTTTTCAGATGAAACCAAATTTTGCATTTCATTCGGTAATCAAGGTGCCAGAGTCTGGAGGAAGACTGGGGAGAGGGAAATGACAAAATGCCTGAAGTCCAGTGTCAAGTACCCACAGTCAGTGATGGTCTGGGGTGCCATGTCAGCTGCTGGTGTTGGTCCACTGTGTTTTATCAAGGGCAGGGTGAATGCAGCTAGCTATCAGGATATTTTGGAGCACTTCATGCTTCCATCTGCTGAAAAGCTTTATGGAGATGAAGATTTCATTTTTCAGCACGACCTGGCACCTGCTCACAGTGCCAAAACCACTGGTAAATGGTTTACTGACTATGGTATTACTGTGCTCAATTGGCCTGCCAACTCTCCTGACCAGAACCCCATAAAGAATCTGTGGGATATTGGGAAGAGAAAGTTGAGAGACGCAAGACCCAACACTCTGGATGAGCTTAAGGCCACTACCGAAGCATCCTGGGCCTCCATAACACCTCAGCAGTGCCACAGGCTTATTGCCTCCATGCCACGCCGCATTGAAGCAGTCATTTCTGCAAAAGGATTCCCGACCAAGTATTGAGTGCATAACTGAACAGAATTATTTGAAGGTTGACTTTTTTTTAATTAAAAACACTTTTCTTTTATTGGTCGGATGAAATATGCTAATTTTTTGAGATAGGAATTTTGGGTTTTCATGAGCTGTATGCCAAAATCATCAATATTAAAACAATAAAAGGCTTGAACTACTTCAGTTGTGTGTAATGAATCTAAAATATATGAAAGTCTAATGTTTATCAGTACATTACAGAAAATAATGAACTTTATCACAATATGCAATTTTTTTGAGAATGACCTGTATATCCTCTACACACTGTAAATTAAGCTAAACTGACTAGCCTGCTTGCTCTATCTAGCTATATAAAAAGACTATCTCTCTGTATCTGAGGCCGCGTACACACGTCCGAGAACCTTGTCGGGCTAAACCCATTGTTCCGCCCGACGAGGTTCCCGATGAGCGGTCGGAAAAGCTTGTTGAGCCAAAGTCCTCATTAAACAACGAGGAAAAAGAGAGCGTGCTCTCTTTTTTGGCTCAACGAGCTTCCTGACGGGACGCTCATCGGAAGTGTACACACGATCGAGAACCTCGGCAGAATATGTCTCCCAGCGAGCTTCTCGCTGGATTCTGCCGAGAAGCTCGGTCGTGCATACGGGGCCTGACTGATCTCAGTTCAGTGCTGGAACACACTACACAAGGCCACCCAGCAGGCAGCCTTATATAGTGTGGGGCGTGTGCTATGGCTCTCCGTTTTTTGCGCGCTGTGATTGGCCAGGGTCATAGTGCATGTTTGTCCAATCATCAGCGTGCAATGCCGCAGTGAATTATAGGCCGCTGCGCGTCACTCGAATTTGGCGCGAGCGACCTGTTTTGTTCGAAATTCGTCGAACGTACGAACAAACAATGTTCGAGACGAACATACGTTCGAATCGAACGCGGAGCTAATCCCTACTCAATAGTACACTGTAATGCATTTTCTCCTGTCATATTGCTAGTTTTCAGAGACTATATTTGTGTATATACTACAAGCTTATACATAATTTGCTGCATAAATCTCCCAATCACTCCAAACATAATACAATGTACATATCTAATAAAAGTAAATACACCCCTCACATTTTTGTAAATATTTTTTTTTACTTATCTTTTATTTTTGTTTTCAATAAAGAAAAAGGACAACAGGTAATATACGACATCTTGTAGCAGATATATATACCTATACAAATCAAATTACCAATTCCTCATATTTCATCTTCTACCCATTATTGGTCTATACACCCATCCTTCCCCTTTCCTCCCTCTCTTAAGTTATTCCCCCCCCCCCCCCCCCCCCCCCCCCCCTAACAAAAAAAAAAAAAAAAAAAAAAGAACCCCGAAAATGAATATGAAAATTGAAAAATTCTTCCTCTCTCCTCCTCCCCTCCTCCCTCCCAGGTCCCCCCCCAAAAGCCACCTCCCTCATGTCTCCACCATAAGTCTCTTCCCCTCCTCTGTTCTTATAAATTGATTCCAGTTTGACCAAGTTTCTTTATATTGCGCCCTCTTATTATGAGCAGAAAGGACCAGGTCTTCCATTGCTCCTACCTCCTGGGTCCGATTAAGCCATCCCGCGATAGATGGGGGCCTTGGATCCCTCCACCTCAAGGTAATACCTGCCCTTGCTGTATTAACCAGATGACTCACTACCGACTTCCTGTACTTCTGCTCAGTAATCTGTGATACATGCAGCAAGAAGAAGGCAGGGTCGTCTGGATTCGGATCTTCAGTACATTTTTGTGTGATTCTCCGTACTTCTTCCCAATACTGTCTGACCTTTCGGCATGACCAAAACACATGTAAAAGCGTTCCTTGTTCCTCCCCACATCTCCAGCAGTTTTCCTCTACTCCATTATTAAATTTATGTAGCCTTTCTGGGGTATAGTACCATTGGGTTAGAAGCTTATAGTTAGCTTCTTGGGTTTTCGAGCACCTTGAAGTGTTAAGAGCCCGGGCAATTATTTGCTTATGCTGGTCTGGGCTGAAACTTCTCCCCAAGTCCCTCTCCCACTTACTAATGCTCGGCATCACATATTCTTCTGGGGGTGTGTTCAGAAACCCATACATTTTGGATAGCACTCCAGAGAGTGGCTCCTCTCCACTACAGCTTCTTTCTAGTGCCGTCAGTTGTCTTTGAAATTCTATTGCTTGGCCCAGTGATCTCAGGAAGTGGCTAACCTGCAATGCCTGCCACATCCTAAGCTCGAATGGGCCTCCCACCCTCATTAGCTCCCCTATGGAGGGCCATGAACCCCGTACCACAAAGTCTGAGGCCTGAATAAGGCCTTTCTCTCTAAACTTCCCCGCTAAGCCCCTCTCCATCCCGGGTGGGAAATTTGGGTTTCCTATTATAGGTAATAATGGCGATTTACCTGGAGCTAGTTTCTTGTTTCTGCATATTTTGGCTGAGATTCGTAAGGTAGTCCCTATTATAGGATGTCTCCTAAGGTCCCCCGGGAGTGCTTCATAGCACCACGGTGCTCTATTCAAAGGAACTGGGCTAACATATTGCTCTATTTCAACCCAACGTTTACCCTCCCTATGCCTGCACCAGTCTACCAACCTTGTTAAATGAGCAGCTCTATAGTATTTAATTATATTTGGGACTGCCATCCCCCCAGAAACCTTTGGCATTCTCAGCAGATCTCTTTTAATTCTAGCTCGCTTCCCTGCCCATATAAACTTCATAAATAAGGCGTTTACCTGTCGAAGAAAATCTGCTGGGATGAAGATTGGCAAGGCCTGAAACAAATACAGCACCTTTGGTAGAATACACATTTTAACTATACTTCCCCTCCCAAACCACGAGTGCATCCCGAGTCCCCATTTGTCTAGGAGTACTCTTATTTCATTATATAGTGGGGGGAAATTCAATCTATAGGTGCTTCTTGTGTCCGATGCAATATGTGTCCCCAGGTATTCTAAGGCCTTTCCCCATTTAAACTTATAGTTCTTTTTTAGTATCTCGCCCATTTGGCTTGAGACCTCAATACTCATTGCTTCTGATTTGTTATTGTTTATTTTCAGATTAGATAGCCTGCCATACTTCTCAATTTCTTTTATTAGGTTAGGTAGTGACACGTGGGGGTTAGTCACTGCGAAAAGCAGATCGTCTGCGTATGCTGCCACTTTGTGTGTCCGCTCTCCCATCTGTAACCCCTGAATATCCGGGTTTTGCCGAATTTTATTTAATAGGGGCTCCAACGTGAGGGCGAACAACAGTGGCGATAGGGGGCACCCCTGTCTTGTTCCGTTCGAAATCTTAAAGGGTCGTGATGTTACGCCGTTTACTCTTACTGAGGCCCGTGGGTTCGTGTAGACACTCATAATCCATCTGACCATCCGATTTCCCAAACCCACCTGTCTCAGCACTTCTTCCAAAAACCGCCAATTCACCCTGTCAAACGCCTTTTCGGCATCGGTATTCAGGAATACACAGGGAATCTTTTTTTCTCCAGCCCAGTGTACCAGGTTGAGAGTTTTAATCGTGTTGTCCCTGGCCTCACGTCCAGGGACAAACCCTACCTGGTCCAGGTCTACTAACTGTGTTATCCATGGTTGGAGTCTAGATGCAATAATTTTTGAAAAGAGTTTTAAGTCCGCATTCAACAATGAAATTGGCCTGTAGCTGCCGCATTCCGCCGGGTCCTTCCCGTCTTTAGGGATCACGGTAATGTGGGCTAGGAGTGCATCCGGAGGGAATGCCGCAGCACAGCCCAGCTCATTGAAAAATTTTGACATCTGCCCTGTTAGAATCGTAGGAAATTCTTTATAGTAGCTTATTGGGAACCCGTCAGGCCCTGGGGCTTTCCCCGATTTTACTTTTTTAAGGGTTTCCTCAACCTCTGTAGTGGTAATAGGGCTCTCTAGACACTCCCGGGCTGGGGATGGCAGTCTAAGCATTCCTGCCTCGGAGAGATATTCTTTTATCCCCCCTTTGTGTTGTCTACTGGAGGTAGATTATATAGTGAGGAATAGAACTCCCTAAATCTTTGGGCTATTTCTCTAGGTTTTTTTACTAACTGTCCTCCTTTTTCTTTAATTTGCGGTACATAAATTGCCCTGTTCTTTTCCTTCAATTTCCCTGCCAGTAATTTACTGCATTTATCCCCCAGCTCGTAATTCAACTTTTTACCTCTTTGTATAGTGGCTTTAGCTTTATATCGCATAATCTCCACTATCTGTCTTCTTAAATGACCTAATTCCCTTCCTACTATAGGTAGTTGTGTTTTTTTATGTTGGAGTTCCAGTCTCTGGATCTCCAATAATATTTCCCTGATCTGTTTCTCACGTTTTTTTTTCAAGTAAGATCCATGTTTTATCAAGATTCCCCTGATGACTGTCTTGTGGGCCTCCCACACCATTCCTGGGTCACTCCCTGGCGTATCATTGACCTGAAAGTATGCCACAATCTCCTTTTCCACATCCTTTTTAACCTCCTGGGTTATGTAGCAAACTTTCATTCAGCCGCCAAATTCTATCTTGCGTAAATACTGCACTAGAGAGGGAGATACACAGGCTAATCAGGGCATGATCTGACCACGTTATGTTTCCAATTGTTATATCCTTAACTGCTGTAATCAAGTAGTGGGGGATCAGGAAAAGATCAATTCGGGAATATCTCTGGTGCGGGTTTGAGAAAAAGGTGTAGTCTTTTTCATCTGGGTGTAATACCCTCCAGGCGTCTACTAACTGCGCTTCGTGTAGTTTCTTTATTATCCCCCTTCTAATATTCCCTGGAGTTGATGATGTCCCCGAGGAGGTGTCTAATCTAGGATCAAGCGTGATGTTGAAATCCCCCCCCACTATTAATTTACCCTCTGCAAAATCTCTGAGCTCTGTTAGGGTTTTCCTAAAAAATACATCCTGATTGTCATTTGGTACATACATAGTGGCCAGAGTCACTTTGACCTCTCCTATGTTCCCTTTCAGGAAAAGGAACCTACCATTGGGGTCTGAGTATTTATCTTGCAGCCTCCAGGCCACCCGGTTGGATATCAGAATCGAGACTCCCTTAGACTTTGCCTCTTGGTTCATCGCATGATATACACTTGGGAAAAATCTATTCTGTAGAAATGGTAGGTCCCCTGCCCTGAAGTGGGTCTCTTGCACATATGCAATATCTGTCCCCCAATTCCTTAGGTCTTTCAACATCATCCTGCGCTTTTCTGGGATATTTAATCCTTTCGCATTTAATGAAGTTACTCTTAATGCCTCCATCTCTAATTTCAGATAGGGATCTGGTAGATAATAAAGAACCGAGGGTGAGAGCTAGAGAGGGACCAGGGAGGAAGAGAGACGAAAAAGGAAAAAAGGAAAAAAGGAAAAAAGAAAAAAAAAAAAAAAAAAAAGAAAAAAAAAAAAGGGGGGTGAACCCCCGAAAAGAAACCCCTCCCTCCCTTAATCTACCCCCCCCCCTACTATGTCCCTAACGGGAGAAAAAAAAACACCCTGGACTGGACCCTTTCTCCAGTCACCACCGTGGGTGTATACCTACTATAGGGGAAGTAACAAGACCGGTCTGGTGGCGTCACCTCATCTCCTTCTACTCCCCCCCCACCCGACTCTAGTTCAAACTCTGCCTCTTCCAGAGAGTACTTGTTGTCCTCTCTCGCTCCTATCCTCTCCAAATATTTTATTATATCTTTTCATGAGACAACACTGAAGAAATTACACATTGCTACAATGTAAAGTACTGAGTGAACAGCTTGTATAACCGTGTAAATTTTCTGTCCCCTCAAAATAACTTAACACAGCCATTAATGTCTAAACCACTGGCAATAAAATTGAGTACACCCCTAAGTAAAAATTTCGAAATTGGGTCCATATTTTGTGTGGCCACCATTATTTTCCAGCACTGCCTTAGCCGTCTTGGAATGGAGTTCACCAGAGCTTCACAGGTTTCTGCTGGTTGTCCTGACAACATCACAGAGCTTGTGGATGTTAGAGACCTTGCGCTCCTCCACCTTCCATTTGAGGATGCCCCACAGTTGCTTATGCTTAATAGGGTTTAGGTCTGGAGACAAGCTTGGCCAGTCCATCACCTTTACCCTCAACTCCTTTAGCAAGGGGAGTGGTTGTCTTGGAGGTGTGTTTGGGGTTGTTATCATGTTGAAATACTGCCCTGTGGCCCAGTCTCCAAAGGGAGGGGATCAAACTCTGCTTCAGTATGTCACAGTACATGTTGGCATTCATGGTTCCCTCAATGAACTGAGCTCCTCAGTGCCGGCAGCACTCATGCAGCCCCAGACCATGACACTCCGACCACCATGCTTGACTGCAGGCAAAAAACGTCTTTGTACTCTACACCTGGTTGCCGCCACACACGCTTGACACCATCTGAACCTAATAAGTTTATCTTAGACTCATCAGTCCAGAGGACATGGTTCTAGTAATCAATGTCCTTAGTCTGCTTGTCTTCAGCGAACTGTTTGCAGGCTTTTTTGTGCATCATCTTTAGAAGAGGCTTCCTTCTGGGATGACAGCCATGCAGACCAATTAGGGCCCCAAGTAGGGTCCCAGAATAGCCATTAGTTGTTTATAATAATATACCATGAAGCCATCTGGGCTCAGTGCTTTACCAGGCTTTGATGGGTTCACTGCCTTCTGTAATTCTTCTAGGGTAATGGGGAGAAATCCAGTTCTTTTTGCATCATATTTGTTAAACCAGGCATACCAGATGGTATTAGGTATTCATCTATTGTTGACTGATCAGGCATGTCCTGTTGAAAATTATAAAGTGAGGAATAAAAATCTGCATATCTCTGGGCTGTGCCCCATCTGTATGGACTTTTGGGCCTTATAAAGCAGCCAATCCGTTACCTGTCTACATTCAATTAGAAGGTCTCTTTCTATCTCTAAAGAAGAGTTGTATTTGTAAATTATATCTATGTATTTCCGCTAAAATAGATATTAGTTTTGCCTTTCCCGTTTAATCCTAGCCGCATGTTTAATCAGGACCCCCGAATCACCACTTTATGAGCCTCCCATATCACCCCGGGGCTACATTATGGAGTGTCATTGGTCTGAAAAAAAAACATGTCACCTCCCTTATGATCTCCTCCATAACCTCCTGATCTTGTAAGAGACTTTCGTTAAGTTACCACGCTGTCAGGTTACGGGTCAGAGATATTCTATTTCATAAGTATTGGCGCGTGGTGTGACCAAGTAATTGACCCAAATGTAACTTCAATTACTGAATGCAGTTGATTGTGGGGGGTAAAAAACAATCAATGTGAGAGTATGACTTGTGCACTGGGGAGAAGAAAAATAATCCCTCTCTCCTGCATGTAGAAGGCGCCATACTTCCACTAATCTTGTTGCATGCAGTGATTTAAGGATTATTTTCCGTATGCTCAAGGGCACTGACGACAATTCTGTTAATGTATCCTGACCAGGAACCAGAGAGACATTAAAGGGGTTGTAAAGGTTCGTCTTATTTTCTAAATACGTTCCTTTAAGCTAGTGCATTGTTGGTTCACTTGCCCTTTCATTCGATTTCCCATCTAAAGTTTTTTTCCTTTTTTGAATTTCTCACTTCCTGTTTCTCCTCAGTAAGCTTTCCACCATCATCTGAGCACTGGAAAGTCATTTAGAACAGCTTTCTGAACACCTTACTGAGGAGGAACAGGAAGTGAGAAATTCAGACAAATAAAACAAAGAAAATGAAGGAAAGGGTAAGTGAATCAACAATGCACTAGCTTAAAGTAACCTATTTAGAAAATACAAAACAAACCTTTAAAACCCCTTTAAGATCTCCCCCCACTATCAACTGATCTTCTGAGAATGCCTCTAGTTTATTTATAGTTTTCCTAAGAAAACATCTTGTTGTACATTCGGGGCATAAAAGGCCAAGGTCACTTTAGTTCCTCCTATTGTATTTTTCAAGAAGAGGTATTACCCCCCTGCATATATATTGCATTCTATACATATCCATGGTACTTTACTCAAAATCAAAATGGACACCCCTCTAAACTTGGAACTGGGATTAATGGCATGGTAAGCAACCTGAAAGAACCTGTTCCTCAGCATAGGGAGACTACCCTCTTTAAACTGGGTTTCTTGGATTAATGCAATGTCAACCCATTGTCGTTTTAATTCTTGAAGAAGTATTTGTCTCTTTTTGGGGTTATTCAGTCCCCTGGTATTAAGGGACATTATAGTGAGGTTATTAATTTCCTATACTCCACCTCTAGGTCCTCCACACCAAAGATAAACTCGAGAACAGAGGGTTGAGGTACAGCTGTGGGTGTGGGTTGAGGAGGAGTATTAGAGAAGGGTAAAAAAACCTGAAAAAACTAACTATGGCCCTTTAGCTCACCCAAAGGGTTACCGAGGGTTTGCTTTTAAACACACCCGCCTTCTAAGTTTAGGCTATATAGGTGCTAAGGACTGGGCTAAGGAGCACTCCCAGTGTACCCTGCTGTTTCCCAAGCATATCAAAATAACACTACACACGCTTAATTTACACCTTTTTCAAATTATTATTATTTTGTCCAGTCTACCATAGCCTCCTTGCCCTACATATTCAAAATAATCATAACATAATATATTTTTTATCAGAGAGTACGTATGTCCATCAGTGGGTGGATTGGGATTGATCCTTTCTACTTGATTTGGCATTTATAGGTTATATTATGATTAGTAAACACACTTAAATTCTGCAAATGCCATATACTAGAACCTTCCCCCATCACAATATATATTTTGACCAGGTGGGGGGGAAACTAACAAAGGGAAAACTCAAACCTCAAGGTGTCTCAACTCAAATTATCAACACCTCTCATACCATCCAATTCATCACTCCCCAACCACGGGGACAGGGTTAAATTAAGTTTAAGGACCTGTGCCGCTAGGTTCTGGATTAGCTGCCAGTAGTGCGATATAGCGGGACAGGACCATAGGATATGAAACAGCGTACCCGTTCCCCCGCATTCCCTCCAGCACCCGGGGGACATCCCCTGTACTATTTTGGATAGTCTGAATGGGGTGAAATACAAGATTTTTTGGAATAATTCCCAAAGTTTGACACATTTAGTGGAGGAGTATGTAACCCTTAGGGCCGTCTGCCACTGATCGGCTGAAAATACTGCATTGAGGTCTTTCTCTCAGGCTTGCATATCAAGAGATTTGGTAAATGCTAACTTGTCCTGGAGGTAGGAGTAAAATAGTGATATGTCTTTAGTATTTGTGTGTTTTGCCAGGTAATATTGAGCTATATGCCATGGAAGGGAGGTATGTAGGTTGGTTCGCTGTTTCAATAAGTGTGATATTTGCCCATATCTAAAGTATTCAGTCGGGGATATAGAGTACTCCAGTTGAAGGGCTCTAAATGTCTTAAGTGCAGGTCCCACATATAGGTTCCTCAAGTCCAGCTCCCCACCAGGACCCCAGCCTTCCATATAGATATTAGGAATAAGGAGGGATAGAGCAGTCAGTGGAAATCTCATTTGGGTTAAGGTGTACTGTGGGGAAACCTGCGATGTCAGTATTCGCCATACCTCAGTAGATGTTCTCACAGACGGTCCAATGTCTAGGGAAGGATTTGAGCGGAGGGTGCTTGTGATAAAGTAGTTAAAGAGATTCCGGCCTGGGATCTGTTGCTGTTCAAGAGCAGCCCACAGAGAAGGGGTGGGGTGATGGAACCAGCCTTTCAGCTGGGCCAGGATTGAGGCTGTATATTAGTCCTTCATGTGGGTGTGGCATATACCTCCAACCCTCCTATGTTTGATAATCTTGTGGAATGCACAACGCTGCCTCCCCAGAGAAATTTGTTGAGAGTGGATTGTGCTGCTAGGAAGAAGGAGGCAGGGACCGGAATGGGCAAAGTTCTAAATATATATAGTAGTTGAGGGAATTTTGAAAGCGGCCAGACGTCCTGACCAGGATAGTTCGAATTTTGCCAAGGCATCTAATTTGGTATGTAGTGATTGTAAAAACGGGATGTAGTTCTCTTTCACCAACTCAGGGATCTTGGGGGTAAGAGTTATACCTAAGTATGATATACCTTTCTCATTCCATGTAAATGAAAACTTCGTACTAAGGGCACGCTTGATATTGGCAGGGATTCCCAATCCTAAAATATACGATTTGGTTTCATTGACCTTATAGTATGATACTGTAGTAAATGATTGCAATACCTGGTGAACCAAAGCCAGAGAGGACTCAACATTGGTGAGCATCAAGATGATGTCGTCCGCAAAAAGGCTTATGGTATGTTGCATGCTTCCAACCATGAAGCCACTTATCGGAGGGTGAGGACGTATATAAGTTGCCAGGGGTTCCATAAGGAGATTAAATATAAGAGGGGACAATGGGCACCCCTGGCGGGTTCCATTGGAAATATTGAATGGCTTGGAGAGCATCCCCGAGATATTCACCTGGGCCGAGGGGGTCGTGTATAGTGCCATAATAGTCGAATATATCCTGCCCTTAAACCCAAATTTGGAAAGCACTTCGGTCAAGTATTTCCAATGAATTCTGTCAAATGCCTTCTCTGCATCCAAAGCAAGGAGCAGAGAAGGTGTCTTTGTTTGGTTGGCTAGATGCACAATGTTGATTAAGCGCCTGGTGGCATCGGCTGTCTGTCGGCCCTTTGTGAACCCCGATTGGTCCAGGTGTATCAGTGACGGCAATAGGTCCACCAATCTGTTGGCAAGATTGGGATCTATTGCTGTTCAAGAGCAGAGCATATAATTTCAAGTCATTGTTAAGCAATGAAATGGACCTAAATATTTGGCGTGTGTCAGGGTCCTTCCCAGGCTTCGGTAGCGCCACGATCATAGCCCTGAGCATCTCCGATGAAAGAGGACGAGGAGGCAGCTTGATTGAAAATACTGGCTAAATAAGGGAACTAGTTCCAATTTGAATGCTTTATAATGCTCCCCGGTGAAGCCATCAGGCCCGGGAGCTTTGTTATTAGGGAGGAGTTATTAGGAGTCTATGGCTTTAGCAATTTCCGCTTCTGAAAAGGGAGAGTTTAAATCCTCTAATTGAGCAGTTGATACTCGGGAGTTCAATTTTATCTAGAAAGTCTAAGATTATGGGTCTCGTGGGTTGAATTGCGGAAGGGTCATCTTTTAGGTTGTATAATGAACTGTACTAGCAACTGAACGCGTCGGCTATTGCTTGTGAGTGAAAAAATTTGTCACAGGTGAAGGGGTGGTGAACAAAGGGGATTTTAGTTTTATGCCTCAAACCCTTAAGGCTGTTGGCCAAAAGCTTCCCGGCCTTGTTGCCACTCACGTAGCATGTCATCTTAAGGCATTTGGAGGATTTTTTAAAGTTGTCAAGTAAAGTTAAGGGAAGCTCACCTCTAAGTTGCGTTAGCTGACTGGAGACTAGCGGTGATGCGTTTTGTCTATTTTGGGCTTCTAGGATGTGTATATTAGAGATGAGATCTTGTATCTGCTGCCCACTCTTCCTCTTGGCCCTCGCACCCATCTTAATCAAAATCCCCCTTATAAATGCTTTATGGGTATTTCACAACACCACAGGGTCAGACACAGAACCAACGTTACAAGAAAAAAAAATCAATTACTTCTTTCTGCAAAGTCTTTTTGGAGTGATCAGCTTGGAACAACCTCTGATTGGACCGCCAGACGAATGTAGTATCCACGCCTGGTGAATCAGCAACCGAGAGTGTCACAGAGGCATGATCCGACCATGTGATAACGTTAATTTTAGAATCTACAATCTTAGGCAACAACCACTTATCCGTGAGAAAAATATCTAGTCTTGTGTAGACACCATGACTCGTGGAAAAGAAAGAATATTCCCTTTCAGTGCTGTGAAGGCATCTCCAAGCATCGTAGAGGTTTTGGGAGTGCAGTGTTGACTGTAGAGAGTGGTGGTGCCTGTGTGAGCAGGATGTGGCGTCCATGCGAGGATCAGGAGGGAGATTGAAGTCCCCACATAAGAGAAGAAAGCCTTTTTGCACCGGTCTGACACATTTGAGGACTTGCTTCAGAAAGCGTATTTGGTGGTTGTTGGGTGCATAGACGTTAACCACTGTGTAAGTGGTAGAGTTGATGTCACACACAAGAATGTGGTAACGTCCCTGAGAGTCAGCAATTTTCCTATGCAACTGAAACGCAACTGTGTCCCTAATTGCAGTCATTACTCCCCTCTTCTTAGCAGGGGCACTAGCTTTAAAGACATGAGGGGACTTCCGGTTCCGGTAGCTGACCTCCTCATCAGCTCCCGCAGCACGACCTAAAATCGGCTTATAAAACCGGCCTGAGAAGCCATCCAAGCCTCCCTCCGCCTCTGGGCATTCTACACAGCACCCATGGACAGTTTCGTGGAAAAATCGGGCGCCCGGACGCTCATGGCCCAGACGGCTCACCCGCCGCCGTCGCAACCACAAATTGAGGCCCCGGTCTTGGCCTACGCCGCGCTGCATTCATCCGCGCCGGGGGCGGACATAGAGGTAAGCGGTGAAACCTCTCTCCCCCCTCCTCCACACACATCCCCACCTCAACCGGTAGGAGATGACTCCACTGATCGGATAGCCCAGGCTGTTGCTGCATTGCTGTCACCCATGATTGCGGCATCAGTGGAGAAGGCCATGAACGCCAGGATGGTGCAAATTAAGGCCCAGTTAGGGGAGCATGGCACGAGGCTAAATGAGCTTAAACATCGCCTCTCCAATGCAGAAGAGGAGCTTTATCAAGCCCAGGCCACAGAGCATGCCCAGGACAAAACGAACCAGTACATCTTGCAGAAGCTAGATGATTTGGAAAATAGGGCCAGGAGAAGTAACCTGCGCTTCGTGGGAGTACCGGAGACACTACAGGCATCAGCCCTATCGGACTTCTGTGCCCGGCGCGTCCCAGAAGCCTTAGGCCTTTCGGGCCCATGCACAGTGTAAAGAGCTTACCGTATGGGGGCCTTCAACTCGGAGAGAAAATCGCCTCGTCCAATCATTGCCAAATACCTCAGCTATGCAGACAAGTCCATTATCCTGCAATCATTCCGGCAATCCCGTCAACTTCAAATTGATGGTGTTAAAGTTTAAATTTTTGCTGACTACTCCATCGGAGTGTCAAAAAAGAGAAAAGCCTTTCAACAGGTATGCACGGAACTTTTTAAACAGCAAATTAAATTTTCCTTAGCCTTCCCGGCAATTCTCCGCCTCAAAGCTCCAAATGGCGACCAACTGACCTTCCATGACCCTGCTGACGCAGAAGCGTTCCTACGATCGCGCTTTACAAACCCGCACCACCAGACACCCTCTAAAGCCCTTCCGATCAACCGTCCCATGGACCAAAGGAGCCCCGCAAGGATTCCCCAAAGAGATTCAGGGCCTCTGAATTGGACTCCGCCCGGCTCATCACAAACTGATCTGGCAGTAATGCTTTTTCACTCGTTTTCTCCCCCTACTCACATCCCTCCCTGAGGGGACCCAAAGTGACCTGTCAGGTTCTCCTCAGAGCTCGCTGCGAAGCAGTCTCCGTCTACCAAAGTGACCTACCCACAACGCCGGTGGCCTACCACACTGCCACAGGTCCAGGTAGTAATATCCACTAGGATGAGCCTCTGATCTCTGAGCTCAGTCATCTCTCAGCATGCAACTGCACTTATCTGTTATTATTGCTGCATTGCCTTAGGCAAAAGGGGCTTAGTTAGCCATTTCAGCTGTTCTGTTGCTTTTTCTGCTGCAAATGCCCGACTGTTTTATTTTGTTACTCTGTCATGCTCCCCCCTCCCCCCCCCCCTAGGTTGCTATAGCAGTGTTTTTCAACTCCAGTCCTCAAGGCACACCAACAGGTCATGTTTTCAGGCTTTCCATTATTTTGCACAGGTGATTTGATCAGTTTCACTGCCTTAGTAATCACCACAGCCATTTCATCTGAGGGAAATCCTGAAAACTTGACCTGTTGGTGTGCCTTGAGGACTGGAGTTGAAAAACACTGTGCTATAGTATGTTTATCATGATATTTCATTGTCCGGAGCATTGCACCCCCTGGGCTCATTGTACGCCGTCATCTTTCATTTCCTCCATTACACAGTCTCTGATCACACACCGCTTGGCACCGTATGCTTTGGTGCCGGGATCTCGGGCCTCAATTCGGTGTGGTCGTGACATGGGGGCTGGCTCGTACAGTGACTCCATGTGGAAAAAAGCGAAGTACTCGCAATTGTTTGTGTTTTTTCTTGTTACTGTTGTTATTACCTTTGCTTCAGGTTCCCCCCTTGCCACCCCCCCACCCCTCCCCCCTACCATGCACCGTATTGCCCCCTTCTTACGCTCCATCGCCACACCATGTTGATGGCGTCTACCCACCCCTTGAAGTGGCGACCCCCCCCCCCCATACTTTTGAAATAAGTGGGCCCCTATATATAGATATATAAATATATATATATTTCTATAGAAATACTGCCCAAACCACAGTCCCACTAACATAAAAGTAATATCCTGGAATGTGAAGGGACTCGGGTCACCTAATAAGAGGATGAAGGTCCTTAGACATCTGAAGAGGCACAAAGCAGACATTGCACTACTGCAGGAGACCCATCTGTCAATGTCTGACTTCCCACGCTTACATAAGCTATGGGTAGGCACGGTCCTTGGCTCAAAAGCCGTAGGCCGTAAGTCAGGCGTTATAATACTTATCCATAAAAACCTTCCCTGCACGATCATCGTGGTTAACTCGGACACCCAAGGTAGGCTTCTCTCAGCACATGTTAAAATAGGCTCCAAGGAACTAGTCATCTCTAATGTTTATGCCCCTAACAGCCCCGGTAAAACCTTCTACAGCGAACTCTCCACTTGGCTTCTCCAAAACCCTCACCTTCCCCACTTGATTGGGGGTGACTTCAATGGCACCCTCCACCAGGTGGATGACAGGTCCTCTCCAAAACACTCTAAACTCGCTCCAGATGCTGGTCACCCCTCCCTTTTCGCGTCCACTATGGACTCCCTCCATCTCCATGACCTCTGGCGCTTATCGCACCCTGCAGACAGGAAATTTACTTTTTACTCCAACCCCCATGCCGTCTTCACCAGGATAGATTACCTTTTTGGTTCGGACGACTTAATACCCATGATATCGGCCACCGATATGCTCAATATAGCTATATCCGATCATGCCCCAATCACTGTCTCACTCGACAATCTTGACCTCCCCCCTCACCCCAAGATCTGGCGCTTTCCCTCTTATCTACACAACCACGCTGACTTCCAACAATTCATGGAAAAAGCGTGGCTAGAATACTCCGAGGTCAACGCCTCCCATGCAGATAATCCAAACCTCTTCTGGGATGCCGGTAAAGCATTCCTCAGAGGCTATGCTTCTTCCTTTAAAAGGAACACCATATTCCAATACAAACTGGCCAGCTCCCGTCTGCACCTGGCACAAAGGGCTCTCCACACCTCTGATTATCCAAAAAACAGAGAAAATGGCACGCTGCCAAGAGATCATTTGATGCCTGGGCAGACACTCTAGAATCAGTCAAAAAAGCTAAACTAAATGCCACCCTCCACAAGTTCGGAAATAAATCGGGCAAGTTGCTAGCCCGACTCTGTAAAGGCTCCTTCAAACCCACCCATATCACGTCCCTGAGAGACCCCAATGGTAACATTAACACTACCCCTCCGTCAATAAACGCGGCAATGCTTCACTATTACTCGACCCTATATGCCCCTGACCCTATTGACTATCAAACGGCAAAAGCCTTTTTAGAAAACTTAGACATCCCCAAAATCACCCTCTCCCAATTGGAGGCCCCAAATGCCCCTATTTCTCTCACCGAGATCTCTGACACCATTCGTTTACTTGCCCCATCTAAAGCCCCGGGACCCGATGGCTTCACGGGCGAATACTATAAGACCCTACGAAATTTACTGGAACCCACCCTTCTCACAGTGTATAGCGGCGTGTGGTCCGGCGACTCATACCTCCCCTCAGGAAACCAGGCCATCATTAAACTGCTGTCCAAAAAGGGGAAAGACCCCCTAGACCCTGGGTCATATAGACCTATTTCCTTACTGAACCTAGATGTTAAAATCTTGTCCAAAATAGTTGCCAATAGGCTCTCGGATATCATCCCCTCTCTCATTCATCCGGGAAATAATCAGGCTTTGTAAAAGGCAGAACGGCAACCCTGAACATTCGCAAAGTCATGCTGGCCCTAGAGCAGTGTTTTTCAACTCCAGTCCTCAAGGCACACCAACAGGTCAAGTTTTCAGGATTTCCCTCAGATGAAATGGCTGTGGTGATTACTAAGGCAGTGAAACTGATCAAATCACCTGTGCAAAATAATGGAAAGCCTGAAAACATGACCTGTTGGTGTGCCTTGAGGACTGGAGTTGAAAAACACTGCCCTAGAGCACGCTAAACACCACCCTATGGGAGACTTTGCCATCATATCCCTCAATGCCAGGAAAGCCTCCGATAATGTCAGCTTCGAATGGCTCTCTCTATCCATGGCAAAAATGGGATTCTCCGGCCCCTTCTGCCACCTCGTTAACGCCATGTACACCTCCCCCCTCGGCAAAATTGGTAGCTGCGGGCCTCCTCTCGGAGGAATTCCGCCACCATAAGGGGACACGGCAGGGCTGCCCTCTCTCCCCGCTTCTTTTTAACATAGCCTTAGAACCCCTATCCAGACACCTTATCCAAATTGCCCCTCTCCACGGCATACGAACTGGCCCGCACGAACTGCGCTCTTCACTCTTCGTGGACAACGTTCTCATTTTTTCAGCCGACCCCTCTGCCGACATGGTCACCATCAAGAAAATCTTTGATACATTCTGCGCCTGCTCGGGTCTCCGCATCAATTATGGCAAAAGTGAAATCCTCCCTCTAGGCTCACTACCCCCCCCCCCCCTCGTGGACACGCCAATCCATCTTCTCGGTCGTCACATATCTCGGCATCAAAATTGGCAAACTGCCCTCCTCCCTGTACCATCTTAACTACCCCCCTCTATTTTAAAAAATTTCTCAGGAACTAGTGAACTGGTTAGACCTGCCACTTTCGCTCCTGGGGAGATGCCACCTGGTAAAGATGGTTAGCTTCGCCAGATTGCTTTACCCGATGCAGACTATCCATCTGCTCCTCCGTCATAAGGACTTTAAAAACCTTGAATCGGCTGTTTCCAAATTTATCTGGCACGGCAAGAGACCCCGCATAGCTCTAAAAAAATTGTTTCTCCCCAGGCGCGAAGGTGGTGTTAGTCTTCCGAACATTAGAATGTATAATATAGCGTGTCTATCAAGAATTGGCCTAGATTGGATAGCACAATCCTCCCGATGCTCAAACTTCCCCCTTGAGTCTGCTATGGCTCACCCCTTTTCCCTGGTGGCCCTCCTCCACTGCAAATGGAAGTCTGTCTCCCCCGAATACCAGCATAACTTACTACTCAGGGACACGGTCATCGCATGGAGGGAAAGCAGGAAAAGCCTCGGACTCTCCCCCTTTATGTCAAGGCATCTACCAATCCAAGGCAACCCCAGTTTCCCACCGGGACTGGACCACAGGCCCTTCAAAGTTTGGCAGGAAAAAGGACTCACTCATTTTGTCTCTCTGTGATGCTGCAACTGATCGCCCACGGCCTTTTGCTGCTGTAGCCAAACGTGCCACCTGCAACGAATACTGCAAGCGCTTCACCCCAAACTTCACTGACCAACTACTCTTGGATGGCACATACAAAATCTCAGACATCTACAAACCACTGCTCAGTGAGACATCCCCCTCCCTGGCATCCTCATCAGCAGCCAACTGGGGAAAGTACTTTCCGGACGATGGTCTGTTGCACAAACTATTGCAAGGCTACAACAAGACACTACAACTGACTCCAAACGAAATATGGAGGGAAACCCAGTTAAAAATTCTCCACTGGGCTCACATCCCTTTCCTCTGTGCCAGCACCCCAGACCCTCCCTGACCCACTGTTTCTGGGCCTGCTCTTTCATTTCAACGTTTTGGGACCGAGTGCTGGCCTACATATTTGAAATCACCTTACTTAAGCTACCCAAGGACCCATTCCTCCTCATCTTCGGCTACTGGGACCCTCTGTTGCTCCAACGTTCGCAGCAGGATGATCCACCCACCCCCACCTCTAATATCCCTCCATATGCCTCCAAAGATTGGCCTTTGCTATGCCTACTCGTCGCACGACGAGCCATTTTGAGAAACTGGACCTCCTCACGTCACCCCTCTACTTCCCAAATCAAACGGGACATCCTTCTCCTCCTCTACAAGGAAAGAGCCACCACGGACTTCCGTAAGGACACTGCTAAGGAGCGTTTTCTTTCCATCTGGCAACCCTTCATGCAAGTGAACTTGTCCCAACAGGACTTGGAAACCTTCGAGCATCACTCATTCTCATTCTCCGAATCCGCCCCTTCACCAACCCCAGCAGAAGTTGTTCCCCAAGATACCCCCTCTACCACCTGGACTTGACTTTGTACCTCTGCCGCCACCACGCCACCCCTCTTTGTGTACAAAATGGAACTCACTCTCTCAGTGCATCCCCCCCTCCCTTCTCCCCCAATTTTCTGTATACCCCCCCCCCCTATATTGCCAGTTGACCGTTACGTGTACATTCCATATCGCATAGATCTCCCTGCTCTCGAAGACCCCCCATTTCTGTAAGGATCTATCCACACTCTTCCATCCCTCTCCACCAAGGGGTCAATTACTCAAAAAAAAAATCATTTTTAGAAGGGTGACTCAATACCCTTCAATGTCCACCGCCAAGAGGCGCATATTTACTGTATTCTCTTTGTAAAGTATGTTGCAGGTGATGATTCTCGGTACAACTCTGTCTTTTTTATCCTTCTCTTATTGTTCCTCTCTTCGTTTGATTTACTGTACATGTAACTCTTCCTTTTGGAAAATTTCAATAAATATTTTTTGAAAAAAAAAAAGACGTGAGGGTATTTAGGGTGGGTGCAATTAGGTGACTTGGCACTGTGAAAGTGGGTCTCTTGGGTGCATAGGATATCACAATTGAATTGGATCGCCTCAGTCCATAGTGACTCTCTCTTGGCTGGGTGGTTGAGGCCTTTAGCGTTAATAAAAACAGAAAAACCCAAAAGGGCTAACGCTGCGCTGATGTGAAAATCAATAAAAACCAGTGAGTGGTGAACAATGAGCAGCTAGCACAAAATTGTGTACAACAATTTAACAAAACATAAAAAACAGAGAGAGGTCCAGCGCTGAAAGAAATTGATAATTAATAACATTCATAAATGCATATGTATATAGGCTCATTGAGGAGAAATTGAGGAGAGCCTGAAAAGAAAAGAAAACAATTGAAAAATCTCCAACGCTGAAGAGTTGTGAGATCTAGTAAAAAAGTCCAGTGTTGATCTAGTGATGAAAGAAACTGTGAAAAAAGTGATCAGATGAACTCCAATGTGCTGTCAGATGAAAGGGAAAGTCACCCTGCACTCGTGAGGTAAGAATGCCTGCTTACCGCAAACAGACTGCTTTGCATTCATGATCATGTCTCATGAAGCATAGGGACGTCCGTTCTCCCTGAAAGCAATCCGTATGTATACAAGGTACAGCTCAGCAATGAGTCTGGGATAAGCACATGTGTGATAAGAAGAAGGAAACTCTTATAGCGTATTAACCGTATCAAAGAAGGATTTAATAAGTATTGCACTTACAATTATTCAATGGAAAAAAGGCATGTAACAATCGTGGCCTCTCCAATCCGATACCTCTCGCTACTCGAATGGAAACACCGCCTGCGTTCAGGACGGAACGCGATGAAGTCACGGCACCCTACGATCGTTTTGTCTCGACAGGACTTCAACGGGGGATTAGCCGGATACTGACGTCAGCGTGTATGGTGTTTAAATAGCCATGGGCTCCATTTTGGAAAAGGGAAAGCCAAGAAGAGCTCTCATATTAACAAAGGGCTAATCTTATATGGTATAAAGTAGCGAGAGAAATCAAAAAATATATGGAAGGATCAATCAGATGACATTAAAACTGAGATTAAAATCAAAATTTATACCAAGAACGCAGAGCAGTTTAACATTGGTAGGGAAGGCATCGGAATGTAAAGAGCAATTCCATTATAAGACAGCTAAATGGATCGGCACATGAATACATCATTAAAAAATTATATCAAAGGGGCGTGGCCTGGCACTGGAACGTGATGGAAGCCTAAGCCGAGTTCTCTGGCACAGGGAGCTGCAATCATCAGCCATCAGCTGCGTTACCGAGCTCCAGCACACACAAAAAGAGTTGAGACAGACTCCCCTTCACCGCCGCATCAGATGGAGCCTAACCATCCGCCCGCAGCCACTATTCCGGCGATGTTCCGGACTCAACCAGGGGAAGGCCCGAAAGCCGCGGCCTCGCCTAAACCACCCGGCCCGCACGGAGAACCAGGCCTCTCGGCGAGCGGCGCGCTCGCCGCCAGCGGGTCCCAGAGCTCCCATCCTCCTCCCATGCAGTCCTTACAAGCCCTCAGCCTCACCGACCTGCAGACCAGCCTGCAGGTCATGGCAAATGATATTAAAGCTTCGTTCTCTGCTGCCATTACAGAGATCAGGGCAGACATCCAGGGCATAGCAGCAAGGACAGGGGCTGTTGAGCAGGCCACAATGCAACATGCAGAAGCAATAAAACAAATTCAAAAGCACTCAGATATGCATCTGACACACCTGATTGACATTACCCGCCATTTGGAAGATTTAGATAATAGGGGGCGTCACCATAATATAAGAATTTGGGGGGTCCCCGAGATGACAGACCAGAACCCTGTGGAACAGACAGCTACAGCAATATTTAACGATGTGCTCGACAGACCCCTAGAATCCCCCATTGAATATGAGAGGATCCACAGAGCGCTCAGACCCAGGGGAAGAGATAATGAACCGCCGAGAGACATAATATGCTGCCTAGTGAACTTTCCTTTGAAAGAAGCTATTCTCAAAAAGGCAAGAGAAAAAAACAGAATCATCCATAATGGAATTGAAATAAAACTATTCCAAGACTTGTCAAATATAACGCTGAGACAACGCAGGGCCCTGCGTCCACTGACGGACCAGCTACGCACCAGGGGGATTCCATACAGATGGAAATTCCCCTTCTGTCTATCTGCAACATGGAGAGGCCACATCGCACTCTTGCGTACACCTGATGACATCAAACCATTCTGTGAAATGTTGAATATCCCAATCATCGCGGTTCCGGAATGGTACGACACCTTTATGACAAATGACGCCTGGGTAGCAGTTGCAGGCAGCAATACGCCAAAAGCACAACGAAACAGAGACCGTCGACGTAGATCACCAACCCCTCAACGAAGCAGGAGAAATGACTCCCAGGGCGATCTTGGTAACTCGCCGCCCAGACGCAAAGATCGCATGGATCATCAAGACCATATGGATACCTGACTCATGTATACCCGGAATTAGTCTCACGTTTTTTTTTTTTTTTCACCCCTTGAAACGGTCTTTCGCCACACACCCAGTCTACCAGTCAAGACAACTACACACCTGTACCATGACCTGACACCTCGTCTAGTGATGCAGTCCTCCTCCGCCTCCATTCTACATATTCAGGCAGCTTACTTTTGGGTTTCTATTGTCTTTTTCATAGGAAACACACTTTTCATCTATACATAATGGAGGAGGACCACTGGAAGAAAGGAAGGATGTCAATTCATGACCAGCGAGAACTCTATCCCGTCCATCGAGTCATTTGAGTAGACCCTACCGCACAAATGTGTCATCACATAGTTACATAGTTAGTCAGGTTGAAAAAAGACACAAGTCCATCCAGTTCAACCATAAAAAAAAATAAAAATAAAACAAAGTAAAACACAGTACATCCTCCCATACACCCAACTCCACACCCACAGTTGATCCAGAGGAAGGCAAAAAACCCCAGCAGAGCGATGATCCAATTTGCTACCGGAGGGGAAAAAATTCCTTCCTGATCCCCCGAAAGGCAATCGGATTTACCCCGGATCAACTTTACCTACAAAACTTAGTACTCAGTTATATTATGTGCATTTAGGAAAGAATCCAGGCCTCTCTTAAAGCAATCTACTGAGCTGGCCAGAACCACCTCTGGAGGGAGTCTGTTCCACATTTTCACAGCTCTTACTGTGAAGAAACCTTTCCGTATTTGGAGGTGAAATCTCTTTTCCTCCAGACGTAAAGAGTGCCCCCTTGTCCTCAGTGTTGACCTTAAAGTGAATAACTCAACACCAAGTTCACTATATGGACCTCTTATGTATTTGTACATGTTGATCATATCCCCCCTTATTCTCCTCTTCTCAAGAGTGAATAAATTCAGTTCCTCTAATCTTTCCTCATAGCTGAGCTCCTCCATGCCTCTTATCAGTTTGGTTGCCCTTCTCTGCACTTTCTCCAGTTCTCCGATATCCTTTTTGAGAACTGGTGCCCAAAACTGGACTGCATATTCCAGATGAGGTCTTACTAATGATTTGTACAGGGGCAAAATGATATCTCTATCTCTGGAGTCCATACCTCTCTTAATACAAGAAAGGACTTTGCTCGCTTTGGAAACCGCAGCTTGGCATTGCATGCCATTATTGAGCTTATGATCAACTAAAACACCCAGATCCTTCTCCACTACAGATCCCCCCAGTTGTACTCCCCCTAGCATGTATGATGCATGAATATTCTTAGCCCCCAAGTGCATAACTTTACATTTATCAACATTAAACCTCATCTGCCACTTAGTCGCCCAATTAGACAGAGCATTGAGGTCGGCTTGTAAATTGGAGACATCCTGCAAGGACATTATTCCACTGCATAGCTTGGTGTCATCTGCAAAAACAGATATGTTACTTTTGATCTCAGACCCAATATCATTTATAAATATATTGAAAAGTAAGGGACCCAACACTGAACCTTGGGGTACACCGCTGATAACCTTGGACCATTCAGAGTAAGAATCATTAACCACAACTCTCTGAATTCTGTCTTTCAGCCAGTTTTCTATCCATTTACAAACTGATATATCTAATCCTGTAGACCTTACCTTACACATGAGCCGTGTGTGGGGAACTGTATCGAACGCTTTTGCAAAATCCAAGTATACCACGTCCACTGCCACGCCTCTGTCCAGGGTTTTACTTACCTCTTCATAAAAGGAAATCAGGTTTGTCTAACAACTTCTGTCCTTCATGAATCCATGCTGTCTGCTGCTTAAATAGTTTGTTTCCAGCAAGAACTCATCCATGTGGTCTTTTATTAAACGTTCCAGTATCTTTCCAACTATAGAAGTTAAACTAACAGGTCTATAGTTACTAGGTAAAGACTTTGTCCCCTTTTTAAATATGGGCACCACATTGGCTTTATGCCAATCCAGTGGTACTATTCCTGTCATTAATGAGTCCCTAAATATTAGATACAATGGCTTTGAAATTTCAGAGCTCAATTCTTTTAGGATCCGTGGGTGGATGCCATCTGGTCCAGGTGCTTTATCCACCTTTATTCTGTCTAAATATTTCTGGACCATATCACTTTTGAGCCATTGTGGATTTGGGGCTGTGTCACTCCCACCCCCTATATCGACACGAGCTCCCCCATTCTCCATTGTATACACAGAGCTGAAGAAAGCATTTAATAAATTTGCCTTCTCTATGTCCTCAGTCACCCACTCTAGATTATTTTGTAAAGGGCCTACATGCTCAGACTTGACCTTTTTACTATTAATATATTTAAAGAATTTTTTGGGGTTTGTCCTACTATCTTTTGCAATCTGTCGTTCATTTTGAATTTTTGCATCCTTGATTTCCTTTTTACATATTCTATTATATTCTTTGTAACATTTAAACGACACTAGTGTTCCTTCATTTTTATATTTTTTAAAAGCTATTTTCTTATTGTTTATAGCTTTTTTAACTTTAACCGTGAGCCACATAGGTTTTATCTGTAGCCTTTTAAACTTATTGCCCATGGGAATATACTTTGCAGTGAGGTTCCAAAGAGTCTTTTTGAAGAATTCCCATTTCTGTTCTGTGTTCATCGGTGCCAATATTCCCTCCCAGTCCAAGCCCTGGAGAGCAGTCCTCATGCTTTGAAAATTTGCTCTCTTGAAATTAAGTGTTTTTATCTTTCCTGTATGTATTTCTTGCTTATAGTTTACATTAAACGAAATCATGTTATGATCACTGCTACCCAGGTGTTCCTTTATCTGAACATTAGTAATGAGCTCTGCATGGTTTGAGATTACCAGGTCCAACAGAGCATCATTCCTAGTTGGGGCCTCAATAAACTGGACCATAAAATTGTCCTGCAATAGGTTTTTAAATTTTTGTCCTTTAACTGTCCCAGAAATTCCATTATTCCAGTCAATTTCTGGGTAGTTAAAATCCCCCATTATTATCACCGTCCCTGCCCTTGCAGCCCTTTCCATCTGTGCAAGGAGCTGAGTCTCCACCTCCTCATTAACATTGGGTGGTCTATAACAAACTCCAATGATTAGCTTTGAACTACGCACATCTGTATGCAGTTCCACCCATAATGCTTCAACTTCATCACACTCTCCATCAACCAGGTCCTCTTTCACGCTTGCTTTGAGGTCACTTCTCACATAGACAGACCCCTCCACCTTTCCTTTTTACCCTGTCTTTCCGAAAGAGAGCATAGCCAGGAATATTAATAGCCCAGTCATGTGAGGATTGAAGCCAAGTTTCACTAGCCGCTCTAATTGAGAAGACTATAATGCTCATATAGCCGTGCTATTTTTCTGATAGGCTATAATGTTTTCTGACGATCACCTCTTCATGGCATGGTGGAGGACGGAGTGTAACTATTTAAACGCTTGTCAATATGGGTACTAGGCATTGATAACTTTAGCCACAATGACTGGAGCAAAATGGCTAACTGTTGGGTGAGGTGTGGCTACTACTAGCCCTAGCCATTAAGGACTAGATCCCGGAAATGCCCTTTCTTTTTTATTTCTATTTTTATTGGTTGTTTTTTTCCCCTTTTCTCTCCTGCCCTTTTTAGTCTGGAAAAGGAACGAACGACTACCTGGGTATCTCTATATATTTTTTGTTTTATTTGTGCTTGCTATTTCATCCTGTGATTTAAAGCTTGTCATAGTAATGTGTGTCCCATACAGCCGCCGTTCTTTTTTTTTTTTTCTTTTTTTGGGTCAGGATATGGAAGGTCACCATTAGCTTAATATATTTACATAGTTGTGACATTGGTTTTCACATTTTATTGAGAAATTACAATGCAAACTCGGTGACCCTGACTACTAGCACTCAACTCACCCTTTGTCTAAACAAGGCCCCCACTTTATATTCTTATTTTGGTGGCGCCACATACATGTGTCATAATCCACTTTGTTCCCCTGCTTCGGTGCTCCCTGGGGGTTAATGTCACACTGTGCACTAAGGTTAAATTTTGTGATACCGTGTGGTATTGTCCCAGGGGTATCTGAAGCGGTAAATGTTTTTGCACCTAGATGAGTCGCAACTTTCATATGTAGAGCCTGAAGCTGGATTGTTAGTCTAAGAGAAGGTATTTACCCTCTGTTCACAGGATAAATGTCATTGTAAGCTTATTTTTAGGCTGGTTTACGGTTTATGATGTAACACTGCCATCTAGTGGCGGAAGTTCGTTCTCTCACTGAGTTTAATTTGTTACTTTTTCTGGGGGGGGGTTTCCCTTTTTTTTTTTTTTTCCTTCTTCTTTTTGTACAAGTTGCCATACTAAATAATACTACAGGGAGTGCAGAATTATTAGGCAAGTTGTATTTTTGAGGATTAATTTTATTATTGAACAACATCCATGTTCTCAATGAACCCAAAGAACTCATTAATATCAAAGCTGAATATTTTTGGAAGTAGTTTTTAGTTTGTTTTTAGTTTTAACTATTTTAGGGGGATATCTGTGTGTGCAGGTGACTATTACTGTGCATAATTATTAGGCAACTTAACAAAAAACAAATATATACCCATTTCAATTATTTATTTTTACCAGTGAAACCAATATAACATCTCAACATTCACAAATATACATTTCTGACATTCAAAAACAAAACAAAAACAAATCAGTGACCAATATAGCCACCTTTCTTTGCAAGGACACTCATGCAGCCTGACATCCATGGATTCTGTCAGTGTTTTGATCTGTTCACCATCAACATTGCGTGCAGCAGCAACCACAGCCTCCCAGACACTGTTCAGAGAGGTGTACTGTTTTCCCTCCTTGTAAATCTCACATTTGATGATGGACCACAGGTTCTCAATGGGGTTCAGATCAGGTGAACAAGGAGGCCATGTCATTAGATTTTCTTCTTTTATACCCTTTCTTGCCAGCCACGCTGTGGAGTACTTGGACGCGTGTGATGGAGCATTGTCCTGCATGAAAATCATGAAATCATGAAAATCATGTTTTTCTCCATCCTCAACCCGAAAAGGCCCCACAAGCTCATCTTTGATGATACCAGCCCAAACCAGTACTCCACCTCCACCTTGCTGGCGTTTGAGTCGGACTGGAGCTCTCTACCCTTTACCAATCCAGCCACGGGCCCATCCATCTGGCCCATCAAGACTCACTCTCATTTCTTCAGTCCATAAAACCTTCGAAAAATCAGTCTTGAGATATTTCTTGGCCCAGTCTTGACGTTTCAGCTTGTGTGTCTTGTTCAGTGGTGGTCGTCTTTCAGCCTTTCTTACCTTGGCCATGTCTCTGAGTATTGCACACCTTGTGCTTTTGGGCACTCCAGTGATGTTGCAGCTCTGAAATATGGCCAAACTGGTGGCAAGTGGCATCTTGGCAGCTGCACGCTTGACTTTTCTCAGTTCATGGGCAGTTATTTTGCGCCTTGTTTTTTCCACACGCTTCTTGCGACCCTGTTGACTATTTTGAATGAAACGCTTGATTGTTCGATGATCACGCTTCAGAAGCTTTGCAATTTTAAGAGTGCTGCATCCCTCTGCAAGATATCTCACTATTTTTGACTTTTCTGAGCCTGTCAAGTCCTTCTGGTGACCCATTTTGCCAAAGGAAAGGAAGTTGCCTAATAATTATGCACAGTAATAGTCACCTGCACACACAGATATCCCCCTAAAATAGCTAAAACTAAAAACAAACTGAAAACTACTTCCAAAAATATTCAGCTTTGATATTAATGAGTTTTTTGGGTTCATTGAGAACATGGTTGTTGTTCAATAATAAAATTAATCCTCAAAAATACAACTTGCCTAATAATTCTGCACTTCCTGTATATAATAGTGAGAAGCATGGGTTCCTCAAAATGTTAAGCCTGAGTTTCAATCAGGACATATTCTTATTGTTTTGAATAAGGATGGAAGTTGAGAGCGAGAATAATTACTGATGCAATATACACAGATGAGCTCCAGACACCTAATTCACGGCCAATAGCATTCATTTATTACTTGCAGATTTTCTTGTGCCAATTCACTCAATCATTCTAGACAAGAGTTACAGATAGGAAGAGACAGATAAAGCAAAACCAAATCTGTAAGACTTGTTTTTTCACCTTTAGCTCCATCGGGTTCTATACGGACCCCGCACCCACACAAGGGGTGATCAATTCATCACCCTTTGACCACACCGGATCCTGATTAATTAGGATAGGTTAGTGAGTCTATATCTATCCCCGGTTCTATCCCCTGCATTCTACCCTTCTACACCCTTCCCCTCACCCCCCCCCCTTTTTTTTTTTTTATATTTTTATTTTTCGTTGTTGTTTCTCTCTCTTATAACCAAGTAAGATCTACTCGAGTGGACAGAATGCCCCCAGCCCAGGTACATTCTGTTCTATCATTAAAAATTCTCTCTATTAACGCAAAAGGACTCAATATCCCCGAAAAGAGAACTAAACTCATCAACGAATTCTCCAAGCGAAAAGCGAACATCGTTCTCATACAAGAAACCCACTTTAAATCATATAAAATTGCAAAAATAAGAGACAATAGATATCCGACTTCATTCCATGCTACCAACCCAAATGGCAAGACGAAAGGTGTTTCGGTTCTGGTGTCCAGTCGGACCCCACTCCACATTGATGACACCTTGATAGACCCCGAAGGTCGATACATTTTCCTGAAAGGGAAGCTCAAACGGCACCCCATTACCATCGCCAATATTTATGCCCCAAATGTGAGACAGGTCGCCTTCTTTCGTAAAATCAAAGATCTTTTGACAACTTTTACCTCAGGAACCCTGATATTTGGAGGGGACTTTAACACCCCCTTAAATCCCCTTATAGATACCTCCAATGGTTCATCTAGCCTACCGTTTAGGGCCCTGAAACAAATCAAGATCCAACTCCAAGACCTTAGGCTACATGATACTTGGAGAATCTTGAACCCCCAGACGAAAGATTATACTTACTTTTCAAATATCCACCAAAAGTACTCCAGGATTGACTATCTCCTTCTTTCGCAACCCGACCTTCCACTTCTGATAGACTCAAAAATTGAGTCTATGACTATCTCGGACCATCATCCAGTAACCATGACTCTGAACTTCCCAGAAAAAAACAACATAACTAAGACTTGGAGGCTTAATACCACGATACTGAAAAACCCCTCTGACATCATAGAGTTTAAAGAAGTCTTAAATGATTATTTCCTGCACAACGAGAATGATGAAACTTCACTGTCCACACAATGGGAGACGCACAAATGTGTCATAAGGGGAGAGTTTATTAAAAAACTGTCTAGAATTAAAAAGGAACAGCAATCCAGAATAAGAACTCTGCTAGAACGCATCCACCAATTAGAACGTACTCACAAGCGAACGCTGGCGATCTCAGCATACGAGGAACTAACGCGCACTAGAACACTCCTGACGAACTAAACATAAAAATTAAACGTCAATATATATTAAGACACAAGATTTATTACAAGCAAGGAAATGAATGTGGCAGGCTGCTTGCGAAGGCAGTTCAAAACAAGAGAACCGCCCAAACCATCCATCAGATAGGAGACAAACAAGGTGAGCTGCATTCTTCTAATGATGAGATCGCGAAGCAATTCGAGCTTTATTATCAAGACCTCTACAACATCCCCTCCAACCCTAAATGCCCGCAGAATTCAAATGAAAGAGCGAATCTCATACAGAACTTCTTAGAACAATATGGCCCACCCCAAATATCTAGGAGTATTGCAAAAGAACTAGAAAACCCCATTTCAGGTTTAGAATTTGATAGAGCCCTCAAAGAAATGAAGATAGGAAAGGCCCCAGGCCCAGAAGGTCTACCCCTTCAATATTATAAGACCTTTGCAGATTTACTAAAGCCGAGGTTCCTAAAAACTTTCCAATCTCTACACTCAGAACAACATCCCCCTAAACAGCTGTTAGAAGCACATATCACAGTAATACCCAAAGAAGGTAAAGACGTGACCCAAGTAACCAATTATAGGCCTATTTCCTTAATAAACGTTGACGTAAAAATATACGCTAAAATTTTGGCAAATAGGATTCTCCCCTTGTTAACCTCATTGGTCTCCCTAGATCACGTGGGTTTTATCCCAGGAAGAGAAGGGCGAGACAACACAATAAAAGCTCTGAACATAAATCATTGGCTAACCTCTAATCATAAGCAGGGATTCTTCTTATCCCTGGATGCCGAAAAGGCGTTCGATAGAGTGGCCTGGGACTACATAGATGCAGTACTAAAACACATTGGCTTTTTGCCTCAAATGAGAGCATATATCAAAGTCTTATATTCTAATCCAACAGCAAGAGTCAGGGTCAACGGCCACCTATCGAACGCCTTTAACCTTCGCAACGGAACAAGACAGGGATGCCCCTTATCCCCACTACCTCTACCATCTCAATTTCGAACCCGTCCTGAGAGAAACACTGGAAGACTTGAAAAGATGGAACGCCTTAACTATATCCTGGTTTGGCCGGGCTGATCTAATTAAAATGACCATCTTGCCAAGGTTTCTCTATATTATGCAGACAATCCCAATAAAGACTCCCCTATCATTCTTTGCCATATTCAGAAAGGCTTGCTCCTCATTTATTTGGAGGGGTAAACCCCTGAGAATTAAATTCTCAAGACTAACCTTACCCAAGAACAGGGGAGGTATTGCCTTACCTGACCTTAGGAAGTACCACCAAGCTGCTCTATTGACGAGAATCGTGGACTGGAACTTACACCAAACAGTGAAAGACTGGGTTTCCCTTGAAAAAGCGCAGTACACCCATGAGTTAAAAAATCTACCTTGGATCAACCCTAAATTTCACTCCAATTTTATCAAAACGCATCCCCTTATTGGACCCACACTCGAATGCTTCCGTAACACTTTTAAACTCAAAAATCCCTCTCCTTGGCTTAGTCCCCTTACCCCACTGCAACATAATCCTGATTTTCCTCCAGGTATGGACAAATCGTTCCCGACACATCAATGGCCGTTTAAAGACATACTCTCAAAACAATTCTTTAAAAAAGGCAAATTTCTCTCTAGAGAGGACATACTAAAAGACATTAAACCATCCCTCCTCTCTCACTGGAATTATATTCAAATTAAACATTTTCTATCCAATAAAGACAATGTACATCACTGGACAAGACCCATCACTTCGCTAGAAACTCTTTGTACAAAAACATCCCCTCGCAGACATATTATCTCGACGATTTACAACTCGCTCTTCAAGGACATTACTGATTTTTCCAGTCCTTCTTGTAAAGCCTGGGAAAGAGATCTAAACATAGATCTGACTGAGGAAGACTGGGAAACGATATATCTTTACGCACACAAAGGTTCGCTAAATGTATCCACTCAAGAAAGCGGATTCAAGATCATTACCAGATGGTATAGGACCCCCACGACTCTTCATAAAATCTCATCACAGGCCTCCGACAGATGTTGGAGAAGTAAACGGGAAGAGGGCTCCATGTTACACATCTGGTGGTCCTGCCCCCTAATCCAGTCTTTCTGGATATTGGTGCACGAAACGGTCCAAACAGTTACCTCATCAAACCTAAGTTTCACCCCGGAACAGTATCTATTATATTTTAATCGTCTGCCCAAAAATCAATACTTGAAGTCGCTCCCTATGTTCATGGTTAACGCAGCACGGCACTGCATACCCTCTCACTGGCAGTCTCCAAATGTCCCAAAGGAAGTAGAATGGTTTAGGAGAATAAACTGCATGGAAAGAGTTGAACTCATCAGTATCTCCCAAGAAAGGATTACCCAATTCTATGCTACCTGGCACAATTGGACAACATTCAAAGATTCTCAACAGTACAAATCTATTATAAAGTATACCTAAAGATAAGATTTAATACTCAGGGCTTTTTTTTTTTTTTTTTCTTCCTCCCCTCCCTTCCTTTCCTCTCCCCATATCTCCCTACACGAATAAACTTGTTCGAGCATAGATATTGTTCTTTCAACCAGTCGGAAAATTTATGCAGTTTTGATACATGTATGCTTGCATAAAAATTATTTTCTGGATTTTTTATCCGATTGTTATTTTCTCTGTTGTTTACCTTCTGATGCTTACAATTATCCGCTGCTATTGTAATTTTGTAAGTGTAAGATGTATTATGTGTTACTTTTTGCCAAATAAAATCTTTTTGTGAAAAAAAATAAAAAAATAAAAAATTATATCAAAATTAATACATATATTTTTAATTCATAAAATTGATAAATAAATTCTTAAAAAACTGATATCGGGTTAGGGTATCAAAAATTGAATTAAATGAAAACTGATTAAAATAAATTAGGAATTATTTAAAAAACAATTGATATCCCAATCAACGTTGAGGCTGAATGGAGTAAAAGATTTTAAACAAAAAATCCAACGAGTCTAGATATGGCTCGGACCATATTGGTACCTCGCCAGTGTGGACGGATAATATCTATAGCAAAGAAACTAGTTCCTTTGCTTTGTCTACCATGATATTTATCATAATGCCTAGAAAGGTTATGTTTTGGGAAACCACTCTTGATCCTGCCTACATGTTGACTCAAACGAATATGTAACTCTTTTGGTGCCCCATTTATAGACTGTTTTGTGGTTACGCAGTGCTTTGGAAATGGTGTTGAGACTTCGTCGCTTCTGCAGCGTAAATTGAGCTAGATCGGAGAAGAACTGAAGATCTTTGCATTGTGTGGGAAGAAGATCCCTATTGCGCACCGCGGTTCTTTTACGTGAAAAAATGTAGGCGTAGAATAACATCCCTCTGTATTTTGTCTGGGAGGTAGGAGGGTTTTGGCAACCTGTGGATTCTGTCTATTGTGATGTCCATTTCAGTGAGGTCAGGCAGGATTGAGGTAAAGATTTTGGTGACATGTTCACGTAGATCTGATTGTGAAACAGATTCGGGAACTCCACGTATCTTGAGGTTGTTCCTCCTGGAACGATCCTCTATGTCTGCGATCTTTTTTTTAAACCATATAGATTTTATTAAGAAAGAGGAAAATACAGAAACAATTATGTCACAGCAGCATCGGCAGGTATAACCGTAAGATCCGAAGGAGTTACAAAGCGGTATTACATATGAGATGCATGTATAAATGAACAAATACCATGTGGTCGAGGCAATAGACCTAGTAACCCAAGACCTATCTTCCAAATGCAAACTGTTCGAAGGGAAACAGGTCACCGGGTGGAAGGGAGGGAGGGCGTCAGGGGGTACTTATTGATATGCATAAGGAGTTTCCAATACCTGACGCTTACAACTAGCTAAGGGACCTTGCCCGTCTTTATACACCCAGCAGCTACCGCTCAGGTTCCCCTCTATACAGGATATGGGTGGGCTAGCCAGCTGGAGACCGTCCCGCCCACCCAACCCTGTGAGCCGAGGGTACAAAATAAGGGGGAAAGGGAAGAAAGGAAGACCGCCAGACAAGGGAGAGGAGGAAGAGAGAAAAAAAAAAAGGGGGGGAAGAAAATAAATAAAAAAAAAAAAAAAAAAGGGGGGGGGGAGGAAGGGATGGGGAATCAGAGGGAAGAAGCGAGATGCAGGAATGTAAGCCTGAGAGGGCAGGGAAGTAAGCTCACTGCCCCCCTCGTCCACCAGACACCGGAAGGAGCACACCCCAAAGCAAGCCGGGACCATGGAATCGTTAAGTCAGAATTATTGATCATCGGTCAACGCACGAAACTCCGCCGAATGACGGAATTCGAGCCACCCGTTCCAGACTCCAGTGAAAGCGAGAATCCTGTCTTGTGTAATGCTTATCAGCTCCTCTATCGCGGCCAAATGATCAATACGCGTCACCCATTCTTTGATCGAAGGGGGTACAGCAGATCTCCAGTGAACGGGGACACAAAGTCTCGCAGCATTGATCATGTGAATCGCTATTGAGTTACGGAACGTTTTCTTGGGAAGTTCAGAAAGATGAAGTAAATATTGTGCCGGTGAAAACTCCAGGGGAAGCTCAGACACTAATGCCGTCACCTCGTGAACCTTCTGCCAATAGGACCGGATCAGTGGGCAATCCCACCATATGTGGAGGAAAGAGCCCAAAGCCTGTCCACATCTCCAGCACCTGTCTGACACCGAAGGGGCGAATTTGTGCACAACATCTGGTGTCCTATACCATCGAGTCCTGATCTTGTAACCGTTCTCCTGAACGTGAACACTTGGTGAACCCTTAAAGATAAGCCAATTTATCTTCTCCCATGCCTTCAGCTCAATCGACCTTCCCAACTGGGCTTCCCAGAAAGCTCTTTCGGTTTGAAGAGCCACAAAGGGAGCCTGAAACAGAGACGCGTACAGTATCGAAATAACATGTCTCTGGGGCAAGGAACTCAAGCACAGCGATTCAAACGCAGTAGGTGACCTTGCAAAGCTTTCTCGTAGCTTGGGGTTGTCGAGGAAGTGTCTCACCTGGAAGTAGGCGAATAGCGGGAATGTCTTAGTTGGGGATCTCATTTCCAGTTCTTTTTTAGACAAAAATCTGTCGCCCGAAAAGAAATGTTTAGCCAACATCTCTTTATGTGGCCATTCATCCATCACGTAGCGCCCGTCTCGTCCCGGCACAAAATCTGGGTTACCCCTAAGAGGAGTGAGCCCACACGCCGTCCCAGAGATCGCCTGTGTAGAGCAAGCTTTCAGAAAAACCGACAGCGTCACCCCTATAAGTGGGTGAGCATGAACATTAGATGGCCAGTGTCTGTAGGAAATCCAGGGTAATTTCCCTAGCTCAGATCCCACGATCTGATTTTCCAGTCGAACCCATCCTTTACAGCGGGCGTGGACTCACCGGTCCACTATTCGCGCTAAGTGTGTAGCCCGGTAATATCTCTGCAAGTCCGGAAGGCCAATACCCCCCTCTATCTTTGGCAACACCAGTTTCGACCAGCTTATTCTAGGGGCTTTGGATCCCCACAGAAATTTCCTGCATAATCTTTTGTAAGTTGCGAAAAAGGAAGGTGGTAAGGCAACCGGAATCGTCTGTAGTTTTTATAGGAGTCTGGGAAGCACCGTCATTTTCAAGATGGCGGCCCGTCCAAACCAAGAGATCGAGGGAGAGTCCCATTGCAGTAAATCCTGTTGTATGGACCTCAGTTCCGCAGAGAAGTTCTTCTCATATAGATCCGAGAAATTCCCCGGAAGCCGAATGCCCAAATATGTGATGTCATCCGATTTCCACCGAAAGGGGAAGTGTTCCTGGCAGAGGGACACCAATGCCGAAGGTAAGGAAAAGGACTTTGAATAATTGATTTTCAGGTGAGAGATAAGACGGAAGTGTTCAAATGCCTGAAGTAGGTTTGGAAGGGATATCAAAGGGGCCGATAGGAAAAGCAAGATGTCGTCGGCGAAGGCAGCAAGCTTGAATTCGGTGTGATCTGTTTTGACACCCCGTATGTCCGGATGCTCCCGAATGCAGCGGAGGAGCGGTTCCAAAGTGAGGATGTACAGTATGGGGGAAAGGGGACATCCCTGTCTGGTGCCATTGTGGATGGAGAAGGCCTCCGACAGGTGGCCATTGACTCGTACTCGCGCGCTAGGGTTCGTGTACAGGGCACCTACCAGGGCCCTCAACCTGGACCCCAACCCCAGGGCTTCCAAAACCGAGCCCATGTAGTCCCAGGCCACCCGGTCAAAGGCCTTCTCCGCATCCAATGATAAAAAAAAAACCTTCACTTTTAGTAGAAGTGAGCCAGTGGTGTAAGTTTAGGGCCTTGATGGTATTGTCCCTGGCCTCTCTGCCCGGGACAAACCCCACTTGGTCAAGGCCCACCCAAGCCGGGACATGTAGAGCTAATCGCGTCGCCAGAATCTTTGAAAAGATCTTCACGTCTACATTTAGGAGTGAAATCGGCCTGTAACTAGCTACTTCAGAGGGATCTTTACCCTCCTTAGGAATTACCGAAATGTGCGCTTCCAAAAGGGTGTTAGAATTATGAGATGGGTCCTCTAGCGAGTTGAAGGCCTTTAGGAAGCCTGGCTCCAACAGTTCTGGAAAACATTTGTAATATTGTGCCGTTAGGCCGTCCGGACCAGGGCTTTTGCCTGGTTTGGTAGCCTTAAGAGCTCTCTCCCATTCTTCTGTTGTCAATGGAGAGTCTAAGATTTGCTGGTCTTCCACAGAAACCGCTCGGGGGCAGTACCTCTGCAGAAAATCTTTTGTCAGGGACTCCCTGAGAGCCGGCGAGCCTACCCCTCCCTCCCTTGCCTTAATATTATAAAGATCACTATAGTAGTCCTGGAATTGACGAGCAATATCCTCCGTCTTCGTAAGGATCCTGCCGTGCTTATCTTTCACCTGGTGGATAGTGGTGGCAAGAACACGTTTTTGCGTGTACATCGCTAGAAGCCTGCCCGGCTTATTCCCTTGCTCAAAAAATACTTTCTGTGAGAATAGCATGCGTTTACGTGCTTTTTTATACAATTCCTCTTTTAGGAGTGTCCTAGCTTCCGCGAGGTCCGCCACCACCTGGGCCGCCCTAGAGCCTTTATGTTGCGCCTCTAGTCTAGAGACCCTGTCTGTGAGCCCCTGGATAAGGGCGGCATGTTCCCTTTTCCTCCTCGCTGCGATAGACAACAAATGGCCTCTCACCACACACTTGTGTGCCTCCCAGATGGTCAGGGGCGATATATCAGGCGTGTTATTCAGCCGAAAGTACTCCTCAATTGCCTGTTTGATGGCAGCATAATCTGCAGCACCCGTAAGTAAAGAAGCATCAAGCCTCCAAACTTTCGTACAAGCCTCCCTCTGTGGGAACCGTAAAGTCAGCGTAACTGGATGGTGGTCGGACAACACCATACTCTCTATCGTAGCGTCATGCAGGTATGAAAGATCATTCTGGGAAAGAAAAATGTAGTCCAGCCTCGAATACCGTTGATGTGGCGGCGAAAAGAACGTGTAGTCTCGACCTCTGGGGTTCAAAGTGCGCCATGTATCATGGAGAGCCAGAGAGGCCAAGCCAAGTTTCGCTTGCCTCAGGGCCGAAAAGGACGAAGCCCCCGTAGAAGTATCGAGAGTCGGATTTAGGGCCATGTTGAGGTCCCCCCCGAGAATTAGGAGGCCCGACTTAAATGCGGTAAGTTTCAAAAGCGTCTCCTTCAAAAAGGAAACCTGTTTAGTGTTGGGGCAATACACATTAGCGAGAGTTATGGACCTGTTTTTCCACAGTCCCTTGAGGAAGACTAATCTTCCTTCAGGGTCAACCAATTGATCAGTGAGGCAGAAAGCAAGTGACTTCGCGAGTAAGATCGCCACCCCTTTTGTCTTGGAACCAGCACAAGTGGAGTGGAAAACCTCAGAGTAGCGTTTATCAGTGAGGCGTTGAATGCTGTCCGATCTGAAATGCGTCTCTTGAAAAAAGACGATTTGAGCTTTTTGTTTGTGTGCTTCAGCAAGAAAACTGGAACGTTTCTCCGGGAGATTAAGTCCCTTGGCATTAACCGAGAGAACCTTAAGCGATAGAGGAGCTAGAGAATGCACCACAGAAGCCATGGTTGCTCAACAGGTGCAATACCAACCAAATCCCCACGTGGACGAGGAGGGCTGCGAATTGGGAAGGGGCGAATAGAGGGGGGAGAAGAAAAAAAAAAAAGGGGGGAGGGGAAGTTGGGGGATAAGAGAGAAATAGAAGGAAAGAAAAGCAAGAGGAAAGAGTGGACAGGACTTACTACAAGAACGGGACCCAGAGACTGAGACCCTAGGGAGATATTCTACCCACCTTAAACTGAGTGCCTATCCAAATCCCGGAAAGGAAACCCTGCTGTAGGGTTATCCGGGTATAATAAACCGGAGGTAAACTAAGCCCTGCTAAGCTACCTAAAAGAGAAAGAAGGAAAAGAGAGAATACGTAAGAACACGAACAGAACCCCAAAATTATACCGGAAGAAACAGGGGGAGTACCAGCTTCTCCTGCAGCGGGGACGAGAGTCTGTACCTGAGAACTACCGCCCACCCCGCCGTCCAGCCCCCGGATCCCAGGTAGCCGTAAACTAATACAGGAACCCTCTGTCAGGTACTAGGACAGGATGAATGGCTCGCAAGAGCGCCCCTACCCACAGGCAACGGGTTCCCACAAACCCCCTCCCCAAGTCTCAGCTTCTCCAGCAACCACCCTAATATGAATTTCACCTCCCCTACATTTCGGCGTGTCAGCATCAGGAGGAGGTGCGCCTCACGTTGCTCGGTTTGTCAAACATATCCCCAAGCCGACCCAGCCCCAAAGGAGAACACTCCTATCCAAGGAGCCTGCTTACCCAATCTAGGTTTGGGCCCTCCCTAAGTGGGAGGGGGTACCAGAGTCCCGGAATCCAGAGGCCCCATCAAATAAACATTAACAGTGAATCAAGATATATCAGGCATCAGTTAACTTAACGGAAAAGACATTTCACAAAATATTAAATAACTATCCCTGAGAGGGCAGCACAACGGATGAGGAGCTACACCAATATCTCTATGCCAACAGTCAAATGTCCCCAAAAGGGATTCAGACAAATTGTTGAATCCAACATGGGGAAAATCACAACCGACTGCAGTCAAATGTTGCATAGGCATATTGTAGCCTTGGGAATGTCCCTCGAAGCCTCCGTGCTCCGCCCAAGGCGGAACCCCAGGGACGCCAGGGATCCCCAACACCCAACATCAGAAAGACCTTTCCAGGTAGGAGTACAGCGACAGAAGCTTAATCCCACTGCATACTCCTCCAGCCCCCCACCTCGCACAATCCACTATATTACCAGCACAATTTGGATAAGGTCACTATCCGTAAAGGCAAGGGAAGGAGGAACGGGGGAGGGAGGTAGAAAGGGGGAAGGAGAAGAAGAGGGAAATAAGAGGGAGGGGGTGGGAGAAGAGAGGGAGAGAGAGAAAGAGAGAGAGAGGGGGGATCAGGGGAGGGGAAGAAACAGGACGGAGGAAATGAGAGGAGGGGGGAAGGAGGGGGAGGGGAAAGGGAACCCAGGGAACTCCCACATCCCATGTCAAAGGCTCATCACGGCATAACAATAAAGTAATAGACCTCCATTCAAGTTCATCAAGGGTATCTGTGGGGGAAGAGCACAATGAACGTTCAAATAACAGAAAACAAGCAGCAAAAAAAAAAAAAAGGGGGAGCCCCCCGAGTGAGTGAAGTGCAAAAAGGTCTTCAGCAGGTCGCCGTGGTGTCAGAGGGGAGGTGGGTCAAGTAGCAAACTCCCATGTAGCTCATGCTTAAAGCACAAAGGTACTAGTCCCAACGTAGGAAGGGGTAGAGCGCGAGGGTGGCAAAAGCCATCTCCATACCACGCCACAGTACGTTTAAGGAGACAAGGAGATCTGCTTCAACGATCCGATAAAACTTGCAGTGGGTTTACCACATGGTGCCCCAAAGCTCGGGGTGTGCTTGTAGCAGTCTCCAGCGAAGGTCCGTTAGGCTCCATAAAGAACACTCCTGGCCACATAGCAAAGCCTAAAGTATCAAGTGTACATGGGAGTCATATAAGGGGCAATCCTGGGGTGACCCAGTGTCCATCCAAAAGCCAGTAAGGTAGGAGTGTGGGTGGTAATAACCCAAAAAAAAAAATAGGGGGGGAACATTCAGTCACAAGGAGAAGCAGGGGTCAGCTTACCGCATCCTGAAAGGAAGTCTCAATGCTCTGTTCGCCGCCGTACTGAGGATGGCGACACTCGTGGGCTCTCCTCAGTTTCCATGTCTCCTCGGAATCTGGGAGGAGAGACATCGGATGACCTGCGTCGTCTTTGCCGGTTCTTCCGGGATCTCGGGGTGTCATCAGACCGGGTGGGGATCCAGGGCTCAGGCCGGAAAAATGTGCTATACCAATCTGGTACATTGACTACTGGAATGCCAAGTGTATCACAGAATTGCTGTAGGTCTGCCGGTGTTCTCATAGCGGCCGTGCGATTACCCGCAGTAGCCTGCAAGCAAAAAGGAAATTTCCATTTGTACAAAATGCGCCTGTCCCGTAGAGTCTGTAGAAGGGGTCTCAGGTCCCTTCGGTGCTGCAGTGTGATGGCAGATAGGTCCTGGTACAGCTGAATGCGTGCCCCCTCATATTCCAAATTGGCGTGTGTGCGCCAGGCACAGTATGTCTTCCTTTTGGACAAAGCTAACCAATGCGCATACTATATCCCTGGGGGGGTCTGTGTCTCTGCCTCGGGGCCTGAGCGCTCTGTGACAGCGCTCCATCTCTATGGGGGCATCAGGCGGTCTGCCCAGTACTGTGTTAAAAACAGCCCAGACAGCTTGTTAAATGTGTTGGGGTCCCTCCACGGACTCCGGGATACCCCTGACACGTAGATTCCTCCTGCGTCCCCTATTATCTAAGTCCTCTAAATGCCTGTGCATCTCCATGAGGTGGTGGGCATGGGAGTCAGAGGCCTGCTGAACTTGCTGGATAGCCGCCCCCTGTGACATGGCCGCAGCTTCCACGTGCTCTACCCGGGTGGTGATAGTTTTGATCTCGCCCTTTAGGTCTGCAATAGCAGTCAGCATGGCTGTTTTAATGTCCAGCGCTACTTGTTGCAGGTCCGCCATACAAAGCGGGCGCGGGGTATATGTATAGGGCGTACCTTGAGCCGGACCTGAGGCGGCCGTGGAGGAGGCTGCGGGCGGCTCCAAACTCCAGTCCGCGGTCGGAGATGCGGCCTGCACGTCCGTCGGCTGCGTGCGGAACATCCCCGGGATGGTCTTGCTCAGCTGAGTAGCGGGATCGGGCTGCTGCCGGGTGGTTGCCTGGTTCTTGCCTGCCATCGTGGCAGGTTAGATTTGAGGGGAACCGCGAATGGTAGCTAATCTCAGGGTCTGGACGGCGGAGCTCTCCTATTAGGCAGCCATCTCGCTCCGGATCCAGGCCACGCCCCTATGTCTGCGATCTTAGCCTTAACTGCTTCCATCTCTTCGTCTCTGGTGTCATGGGCATCTACAAGGCTGTTGATTGTGGTGGAAAATTCCCCCATCCTATTTTCAACATGATCAACCCGTGACGCTACAGCCTGCAGCTCTCTTCCAAATTTATGGACACATGCCATCATGTCGCTGTGAAAGGAACTCCTCAGAGATACCAGCATATCTTTAAGCGTTGTGTCTAACACTGGTTGATTACTTGTGGGGAAGCGGTCGATGGAGTCTGGAAGTTCCCTGGTGTCGTCACCAGAATCAAGGTTCGCACTTTTCCATCCTAGATTCCCCCAATGGTTCTCCCCCTATTGAGTAGATTGCATTTGTATTTTTGGCACTCAAATCAATTTTTTTTAATTTTTTACATTAAACCTAATTTTTAGTTGCCCACCCCATTAATTTGTTTAGACCTTCTTGCAAGGTTTCCACATCCGGCGTAGAAGTTATTACGCTGCTTAGCTTAGTATCATCTGCATATACTGAGATTGAGCTGTCACCCAAATCATTTATTAATAAATTAAATAGGATTGGACCCAGGACAGAGCCCTGGGGGACCCCGCTTTCTACACCATTCTGAATACTCCTCATTTATTACTACCCTCTGAACGTGTACCCCGTAGCCAGTTTTAAATCCATGCATTCACCCTTTGGTCCATGCCGACAGACCTTAATTTGTACAGTAAACGTTTATGGGGAATTGTATCGAAAGCTATTGCAAAATCCAGATACACCTTCCTTTACAGGCCTTCCTTTATCTAGATGGCAGCTCACCTCCTCATAGAAGGTTAATAGGTTGCTTTGGAAAGAACGATTCTTCATGAATCCATGCAGATTACTGCTAATAATACAGTTTTTATTACTAAAATCTTGTATATAGTCCTTTATCATTCCCTGCAAGTGCATGCAAACTATTGATGTTAGGCTAACTGGTCTATAGTTCCCAGGGATATATCTTGGCTCTTTTTTAAATATTGATGCTACATTGGCTTTTCTTCAATCAGCTAGTACCATTCCATTCAATAGACTGTTCGTAAAAATTCGGTCTGGCAATCACTTGACTGAATTCCTTAACCACTTACCCACCAGCCGCCGTCAAATAACGGTGGCAAGGTGGTTGCTTAACTCTGGGATCATGTTATATAACGTGATCCCAGAATCGTGCACCCGGGGCGCACACCCGGGAATGTCCGTGACCGCCGGGTCCAGGGGACCCGGCGGATCACGTATCGCGGTAAATTGCTGCTGATAGCCGTCGTTTACCACGTGATCGCTCCGTCCAATGACATTTGATGACGCCGGTTCCTCCCTCCTCTCTCTGTACCGAGCGGTACAGTGTGAGAGGGGGAGCGCGGATGGCAGCAGCACTGTGGGATGGATCTGTGAGTATTGCAGTCACAGATCCATCCATCCCTGCATTAACCCCTGCAATACTCTTCCTTCCCTGCGCCATACTCTGCAATACCCCCTGCGCCATACTCTGCAATACCCCCTGCGCCATACTCTGCAATACCCCCTGCGCCATACTCTGCAATACCCCCTGCGCCATACTCTGCAATACCCCCTGCGCCATACTCTGCAATACCCCCTGCGCAATACTCTGCAATACCCCCTGCGCCATACTCTGCAATACCCCCTGCGCAATACTCTGCAGTAGCCCCGCGCAATACTCTGCAGTAGCCCCGCGCAATACTCTGCAGTAGCCCCGCGCAATACTCTGCAGTAGCCCCGCGCAATACTCTGCAGTAGCCCCGCGCAATACTCTGCAGTACCCCCTGTGCAATACCCCGGCACAATACTCTGCAATATCCCTGGCACAATACTCTGCAATATCCCTGGCACAATACTCTGCAATATCCCTGGCACAATACTCTGCAATACCCCCGGCACAATACTCTGCAATAACCCCGGCACAATACTCTGCAATACCCCCGGCACAATACTCTGCAATACCCCCGGCACAATACTCTGCAATACCCCCTGCGCAATACTCCCTGCGCAATACTCCCTGCGCAATACACTGCGATAGTTTTTTTTTTTCAGGCTTCCCAGCCTAGAGGTGAGATGTGGGGTCTTATTGACCCCATATCTCACTGTAAAGAGGACCTGTCATGCTATATTCCTATTACAAGGGATGTTTACATTCCTTGTAATAGGAATAAAAGTAATCAAAACATTTATTTTTGGGGAAAAACGTGTCAAACTAAAATAAATAAAGTAAAATTAACAATAATAAAAAAAAAATTACAGCGCCCCTGTACCCGTGTGCTCGTATACAGACGTGACCGCACACGCAAGTCTTGCCCACATATGAAAACGGTGTTCAAACCACACATGTGAGGTATCGATGCGAACGTTAGAGCGAGAGCAATAATTTGGGCCCTAGACCTCATCTCCAACTAAAAAGATGTAACCAGTAAAAACATTTAAAGCGTCGCCTATGGGGATTTTTAAGTAGCGAAGTTTGGCGCCGTTCCACAAGCGTGTGCAATATTGAAGGGTGACATGTTGGGTATCTATTTACTCGGCGTAAATTCATCTTTCATATTGTGCAAAAACATTGGGCTAACTTTACTGTTTTTTTTAAAGCACAAAACTGTTTTATTTCCCAAAAAAACGTGTTAGAAAAATTGCTGTGCAAATACCATGCACGATAAAAAGTTGCAACGACCGCCATTGTATTCTCTAGGGTCTTTGCTAAAAAAGCATATATAATGTTTTGGGGTTCTATGTAATTTTCTAGCAAATAAATGATGATTTTTCCATGTAGGAGAGGAATGTCAGAATTGATTTTGCAAAGAATTGTGGGAAAAATGACAACTTAAAAAAACTCACAATGCCTCTTTCTAAATACCTTGGAATGTCTTCTTTCCAAAAATGGGTCATTTGGGGGGTATTTGTACTTTTCTGGCATGTTAGAAATGAGAGAGTCTGTCAGTACATCAGATGTGATCAAATTGATACATTTTCAGTAATTGGTACCATAGCTTGTAGACCCTATAACTTTCACCCAGACTAAATAATATCCATTTTTTTTGTTTTGTTACCAAAGATATGTAGCAGTATACATTTTAGGCCAAATTTATGAAGAAAAATAAATTTTTTGCAAAATTTTATAATAGAAATGAAGAAATTCATTTTTTTTACAAAATTGTTGTTCTTTTTTCATTTATAGCGAAAAAAAATAAAAACCGCAGAGGTGATCAAATACCACCAAAAGAAAGCTCTATTTGTGGGACAAAAAGGAAAAAAATTACATTTGGTTACAGTGTTGTATGACTGAGTTATTGTCATTCAAACTGTGAGAGCACCGAAAGCTGAAAATTGGTCTGGTTATTAAGGGGGTTTAAGTGCCCAGTGGTCAAGTGGTTAAGGACCCTAAGTGTGTAAGCCATTTGGTCCCGTTGTTATGCATTTTACTATATATCAGTATTTTTTTATATTACATTAGAACCAAATATTGCACAGTAATTAACATTCCAACAAGGAAATTCCATATATTTACAAATACATGGAGTAGTTGATACATATTTACACACATAATAGTTGATACCTATACAAATTAATAACCTATTGAAATGTCCCCTAATGGAGATGAAAAGGGAAGAAATAAGTTAAAAGGAACGTTCATAAAAAAGTTGATGAATATCGGTAGTTATTAGCTCTACGCGTTTAGGTGCCTTCTAACCACTCATCAGGCGCAAAACCGAAGTGATTATCTATAAAGAAGGACAGTGATATTTTAATAATTTAGAGCATTTGTGAGCATATGGGCACATATAAAATATGAGAGACCCCACCCATATATACACTTAGCCCTCAAAACTCACATATATACCTGCGCAATAGTGGTGCAGCCATGCAAATCACAGAATGGACAAAATGGCTCAACCGGGAGCTGAGGAGGCATAGCAGGGCGACAGCAGCCAACACAAACAGTACACCAAGAGGGTCAAAATGTATGAAGTGACTCAAGTTGTGCTAAATGGGGTAAACCAAAATTGGGGACCAATGCGAAAAACAAAAGTGAAAACAAAATGGAGAAAAGAACTGTGTAAACGAGGTATAGAAAATGTTTAGGAAGTTGTAGAATGGAGTGAAGTAATAATGTACAGAAAAAAAGGAAAAAAATAAAAAGAGAAGGAGACAAGGAAATAAAAGCAAAAGGGGGAACAAAGTATAAGAAAAGACCAGGTGATGTATTGAAAGTGAAAAGAAATGCCTACTGCTGGGTATGATCCCAACTCTCCTTTAGTATGGAACGTCTTCTCAGTGTTGACAGTTGCTTCCCTAGATTCAGAACCTGGGCTTCCAGGGAAACAAAGTTCTTAAATATTGTGCAGCAGTATTCGCCCTGGATCAGATGATCAAGGAACGCATACATGCCGCTGTCAGGTCAACTGTGGCCAGGTGACAAGTGCACCCAGTTGGAGACAGGGGTGCATCGCAAGGTAGTGAACCCAATGGCTGACTGCTGTGGATAGACAGGGAACGTGAGCCCAAGATTCCCCAGGGCGCAGGGTCTAGGTCCAGCAGGTGTTTACCAGAGCCTCTGGTGGTGAGAATGGCCTTTGCTGCAACTAAACCCAGGTGGCGACCCATGGGGTCCCCCAGGTCACACTCCGTAGTGAGAGAGGGGAAGCAGCCACTGAGGACACAAGGGATAGTGATGGGTAAACCGAGGTCGGGGCAACAGGCAGACAAGGGTAACCAAGGGACAGGCCAAAGGTCAGTGTCACAGGCAAACAGGAGTAGTCAGACGAGCCAAAATCGGTACACAGAAAGGTAAACGTAGGACACTGCAGACAGGAACACAAGCTAACAAACAAAGTTGAACAGCAAAGCAGACCTGCAGTGCAACAGTTAGTATAGACTTCCTAGGATGGCCTGGGGTGAAGCCATACAGGGAGGAGATGATAAAAGGCAGCCAGAAAGAGAGCCAGGACTCTAATGGACACATGAAGGAGAAGGTATGCTGCCAGACATTATTGCATGTCCATGACAGCCGCAAGATGTACACCGAGTCGCATCTCCATACCTGCTGGTCATCGTGCCCACAAATTTAATGGGGTTTGGGAATTATACTATATCAAATTTAACTAACAACTTGCTGACAGTAATACTCACAGTACAAGTGTACTCACGGCACATGGGTCCTCACATCACATGGGTACTTACAGCACATGGGTACTCACATCACACAGTACTCATAGCACTCGGGTACTCACAGCACTTGGGTACTCACAATACACATGTATTCACAGTGCATGGGTACTCACAATACTCGGGTACTCACAGCACTCGGGTACCCACAGCACATGGGTACTCACAGCACATGGGTACTCACAGCACTCTGGTACTCACAATACAAGGGTACTCACAATACTCGAGTACTCACAACACTTGGGTACTTACAGCACACAGGTATTCACAATACTCGGGTACTCATAGCACTCGGGTACTCACAATATATAGGTACTCATATCACTTGGGTACTCACAATACATGAGCATTAACAATACACGGATATTTACAGTACTCGGGTATTCACAGCACATGGGTACTCACAATACTCTGGTACTCACAGCACTCAGGTAATCACAATACATTGGTATTCACAACATGGATACTCACAACACTCAGGTACTCACAGCACACGGGTACTCACAGCACACGGGTACTCACAGCACACAGGTACTCACAATACTTGAGCACTAACAGCACACGGGTACTCCAAATACATGGGTACTCACAGCACTTGAGGTACTCACAGCACACGGGTACTTAAAATACTCAGGTACTCACAATACACATGTACTCACAGCACTTGGTTACTTACAATACATGGGTACTTACAATACATGGATACTCACAGCAATTGGCTACTCACAGCAGACCGTGTCTTACAATACATGAGTACTCACCGCACACGGGTGCATACAATACACGGGTAATCACAGCATATGGGTTCTGACAGCACACAAGTACTCACAGCACAAAGGTTCTCCCAACAATACACAGGTAGTCAACAATACTCAGATACTCCCAACAATACTCAGGTGCTCCCAACAATACTCAGGTACTCAACAGTTACTTAGCAGTAATATAATACTCAACCACACTCAGGTACTCAGTCTTTTTTTCTGCTAAAATATTGTGCATTAGTACTACTTGGACCTTGAAGAAGGGAGTAAATCCTGAAAGCTTGTCCTGAAAATTTTAATGTTAATAGATGAAAAAATGTGTTTTGTTTTATTATGATAAGTTATTTACACACATTTGTTTAGTTAACTTTGTTTAATCTGTTCAATTTGTTTAGTTAAATTTGTTTAATCCAATTAATTTGTTTTCGGAATTTATTTTGTTAATTCGTATTCTAATAAATTAACATTTTTCTAATTCGAAAAGATTTCAAATCCAAAATGTTGTCAAATTTGAAAATGTTTTCAAATTTGAAAAGTTTTTGATTTGTTTTCCAATTTCCAAAGAGAATACAATAGAATAGAAGATAAAGAAAGAAATATAATATAATATAAAATAAGATACAGAAAATAAAATAATATCATTTATATTGATTATATTATTTATTCTGTTTTTATAGTAAAACAGAACAAAATAGAATAGAAGATAAAATAACATAATAGAATAGAATAAAAAACTAATACAATAAATTATAAAGAATATAACCATCTTCTAAAATTCAAATATAAAATAATAGAATACAAAAGAATGGAATTCGAAAAACAATAGAATAGAAAGAATATAACCATTTCCCAAAATTCAAATAGAATCAATTTGAATTTAAATAGAACAGCAAATAATAGTGTATGAAATAGTGTATGAAAAAAACCCAGAATAAAATAGAATAGAAAGAATATAACCATCTTCCTATGCTAATCTATTCTTTTCTACTCCATTCACATTTGAATTGATTATATTTGAAATTTGGGAAAAGGTTATATTATATAATCATCTTCCTATGCTAATCTATTCTTTTCTATTCCATTCAAATTTGAATTGATCATATTTTGAAATTTGGGAAATGGTTATATTATTTCTATTCTATTGTTTTTTCAATTATATTATTTTTCTGTTTACTCCTTTCCATTCTATTCTATTCTTTTTTTATTATTATTCTTTATTTGATTTTCATGAAAAACATTTTCTCATCTCCAATTATCACTTACAATTTAAAACTTACATATAAATATGAAAACAATCAATAATAATAATAAACAGCCCCCTCCTCCCTCCCCTCCCCCCTCATCCCATCCAGAACCCTCAGGCCTTTTTCATTTCTTATCTCCAGTCAGGCTTGCTTACTTAGTTTCTTACTTTCTTACTTATGCTCCCATAATTTCTGCAAATTCCAATGTCTGCTTGAATTCTATCCAATGTATTTAATTCTCCTCATATTCTTCTAACCCATCTATGTCACTGAGCCTTAGGCCACGTACACACGATCGAATTTGTCCGCTGAAACTGGTCCGATGGACCGTTTCAGCAGACAAATCCGATCGTGTGTATGGGCTAGTGGGCAAATTTCAAAGCATGCTTTAAAATTTAACCAGCTAACCAGCGGACGTATCTGCCCGCACATGCGTCGAATGGATTCGACGCATGCGTGGAAGTTTTTCACTTCCTGGTTCGGTGACGTGGCGGCGTCAACATCTGTGAAAAATATAAAAATATGCGCTAGAAACAACTAATTGTGTGATACCTTACTAAGATCAATCCAATAGTGATAATTATTCAAAACCCTGAATAGGGGATTATACGTGTTGCCACAGTGGGGTGAGGCACATAAAGTATATGAATGAGAAAAAAAGTGTAAAATTCCATAAATAAATACAAAACTAATTAATCCAGATCATCAATTAGTACTCAATTCCAGAATACCGTCCCTGTAGAGTAGATGGTAAAATAGGGTTAAACAATGTTAATTAGCAGCAGCGTGAGAGTGTCACTGGATACAACAGCTTTGTGAGACAGGTGCCTTATGCTCAACTTCAAAACACTTCAGTAACTTCAACGACACAGCCTTGGTCATTAGTGCAAAAAACAAGCTTCAGTCCCCCTTCACAATACACCACAGCAGGTGTGGGAAATGTAAGAAAAGGGAAAACACAATAGTGTAATACAGCCAGACACGATAATACCGCTGCCACTGCTATGCGCCGATCCACTCACAACGTCAACATCACCGCCCGCGCTGTCTGCCGGCGGGGACTTTGATCCGATGGTGTGTACACGCCATAGGACCAAAATCCGAGGAGACATGTCCGCTGATACCGGTCCGTCGGACATGTTTCAGCGGACATGTCCCTCCGTGTGTACGCGGCCTTAAATATTCTAAATTTTGTATGACATTTATTTTATTGCACCATTTTACCATTGAGGGGCTTTCCCTATCTTGCCAATGTCTGGCTATTAAACTCTTAGCAGCAATTAATAGATGTGGCAACAATGTTTTCTGATATCGCCTAGGTGTTGTTCTAGTTCCATGATGTAAACATCCTCATGGGTCATCTGGGACCTCTATGCCGGTTATTTTAGTTATTAGGTGTCTGATTTTACTCCAAAAATGATTTATTTTTGGGCAGGACCACCATATGTGTGCCATGTTTCCAATTTCTTTACAACCACGCCAGCAAAGATCTGATGTTCTTTATTGTATTTATGTGCCTTAGCTGGTGTAATATACCAGCATGCCAAGCACTTATAATTAGAGTTGAGCGAACCCGAGAACCCGACAACCAAGGGTCTCATCCCCACAACCCATGCCCGGTGGTTGTGGGGGTATGCGGGCAGGGGGCTTATCAGAATCTGGAAGACCCCTTTAACAAAGGGGACCCCCAGATCCTGCCCCCCCCGTGTGAAATGGTAATGGGGTACACTGTACCCCTACCATTTCACGAAGGAAGTGTAAATAGTAGTTTTCAGGGGAAAAAACGCACACACCGTAGAACAAATTACTTTATTAATTAAACCTAATAAAATTCCAGCGGTGAAAATACACGATCGATGCTGCTCCCTGCTCCAACATTGTCTTCTATCCAGCGCCGGGTGATCTCTCCAGCGACGGCCGGTTGGTCCAGCGATGACAAGATCCATCCATTCAGAGCACAGCTCAGCAAATGACGCGCGGGAGCTTTGACATTTCTTTTATAGGGGAGGCAGGCCATGCGTCACGTGACCCCGTCCCACTCTGACGCAAGGGGCATGTCTGGGCTGTCCCAGTGATGTAGCAGAGTGTGCGTCAGAGGGGGACGGGGTCACATGACGCGTGGCCCGCCTCCCCTATAAAATAAATGTCAAAGCTCCAGCGCGGCATTCGCTGAGCTGTGCTTCTCATCGCTGGACCAACCGGCCGTGTTTTTTTTTCTGAAAACTACTATTTACACTTCCTTCGTGAAATGGTAGGGATACAGTGTACCCCATTACCATTTTACACAGGGGGGGCCAGGATCTGGGGGTCCCCTTTGTTAAAGGGGTCTTCCAGATTCTGATAAGCCCCCTGCCTGCATACCCCCACAACCACTGGGCAAGGGTTGTGGGGATGAGACCCTTGTTCCCATCAACATGGGGACAAGGTGCTTTGGGGGGCACCCCAAAGCACCCTCCCAATGTTGAGGGCATGTGGCCTGGTACGGTTCAGTAGAGGGGGTCGCACTCTGTCCCCCCCTCTTTTTTGCGGCCGGTCACGTCAACGTGCTCGGATAAGGGGTCTGGTGTGGATTTTAAGGGGAACTCCACGCCATTTTTTTTAATTCGGGGTGGAGTTCCCCTTAAAATCCACACCAGACCTGAAGGGTCTGGTTATGGATATTTGGGGGGAACCCCACATCATTTTTTTTAATTGACGACGGGGTTCCCCTTAATATCCATACCAGACCTAAAGGGTCTGGTTATTGAATTTGGGGGGACCCCCATGCATTTTTTTTCCCCGAACTCCGAACCCGAACTTTTAGCAATTATTCGGGTTCGGTCCTGGTTCGGGAAAAACCCAAAGTCTGTACCGAACCCGAACTTTACAGTTCGGGTTCGTTCAACTCTACTCCCTGCCAGTGTTTTAGAGAATATCTTAGTGTCACTGTTTAAGAGTGAGATTGGTCTATAGCTAGAGCAAAGTGTACTATCTTTACCCTCTTTCAGGATTATGGTAATAGTGGCCTCTAACGCCTCTCGGCGCATATTCCACCTTGTGCCTAACCCGTTCATATAAGAGCACATTCTAGGGGCTAAAATATCTATAATTTTTTTGTAATAGAGTATCGTCAGATAATTTCCCTGATTATGTCTTCTGTAATAGGGGCCTCTAAACTCCCAAATGTATCTTCTGTTTCCCTTAGAAAAGTTTTTATTTTCTCCCCTTTTTATTTCATCTCTTCTTTTGTTTCGTTCTTCTTAATTGAATAGAGTCTCCCATAATAATCTTAAAAGGTTTTCGCTATTTCTCCTGTTTTATGAACTACTTCTCCACTGCCCGTTTGTATTTTTTCTACATAGTTAGCCATTGTTTTCTTTTTTAGTAATTTCGCTAAGTGTTTCCCGGGCTTATTGCTTATACTTGACTGTACGTTATTCGGGTATCCTGCTCTATTATTTCTCTCAGCGCTTCTCTTTTAGTATTTAATTTTAATAGGGATTCTTTTTCTCTAGTTTGTTTATGTTGTTGTTCCAATTAATATATTTCTTTTATTAGGGTTGTTTTATTCACCTTAGTTCTTTTTTTTTCTCCACTCCCTCCTTAATTAGTATTCCCCATATATATGACTTGTGGTTGTCCCAGACTACAGCCTCAGACATATCCTCCGTAATATTAATCTTAAAAAAATGTTCTAATTCCTCTGTTATTCTTGTTTCTATTACTTTATATTGTAAGAGTTCTTCATTAAGTCTCCAATTGATACTTTTATATTGTGTCACCCCTCTTTTCAATTGTAGTGTTACTGGCGCGTGGTCCGAGAAGGTCACTATTCCAATATTGATACTACTTACCATTTCTAGCAATTTATGCTCAATCAGAAAAAAAGTCTATCCTAGAGTACATCTCGTGTACAGGGGAGCGGAATGTATAATCCCGCTGTTTATTATGTTGTGTCCTCCATGCATCTACTAGCTGATGTTGCAGCATTTTCTTTTTTAATTTGTTCCTCCAGGCCATTCCGGGCCCCTATGCACGAGACGTACTATCTATCTCAGGATCTATACAAAAATTAAAGTCTCCTGCTATTATAACACCTCCCCTTTTAAACTCCATAAAATCTGTTATAACCTCCATTAAATATTTGATAGAATTCTTATTTGGACCGTATGTGTTTGCCAATGAGACTTCGGTTCCATTAATTTTCCCTCTCAGGAACAAATATCTCCCCTCTGGGTCCGACCTTCTTTTGTCTAAAATTAACCTTATCTCCTTGGCAAACCCTATGGCCACCCCCTTGGCTCGGCTAATGGGTGAGTCTCCATAGTACTAAAGGGGATGGGTCTGATCGAAAATTTAACGGTTTGAACCTGCAGAAAAATGTGTCTCCTGCAACATGACCATATCCGCCCTCAATAGGCTCAGTTCTTTCAAAATGTTTGCACATTTAACCCTCTAATGTTATATGAGATTATATTTAAATCAGCCATATTTGCTGCTAATCAACTCTATTAACTCTATCCTAACATATCCTGGGGTTCTCCGTTCCCACCCAACCTTAGACCGCCCCCTCCCTTGCCCCTCCTCCCCTCTCCCCCTCCCTACCTGCCCCCCCACCCCTTTGAGGGAAACCTGGCCTCTCCGTGGCCTGATGAACCATGGCCCTCCTCGAACCTCCCAACACTCGTTTCCTCTATTCTATTCTTATCTATTCAAATTTAAATGTATTCTATTCAAAATTCTAATTTCGGAAGATGGTTATATGCATTCTATTCTGATGTTTTTTTCTATACTATTCTGTTATGTTATATTCTATTCTAATCTTTTATTTTATATTCTATTCAAATTCAAATTGATTCTATTTTAATTTTGAGAAATTATTATATTCTTTTTATTCTATTCTATTCTTTTTTTTTTTATGGTTTATTTATAAGTTTTTCAAGTCATACAAAATAATATACACAAGAATCATTAATAGTATGAAACAATGGCAGGTATACATTATCCAAGCGAACTACCAAACATATGCAATTTGTACAAGTAAATGAATGACGATGTGAATGTACAGTTACCTTGAGTGGGGTATAGAAAACCGATCCGTTAAAGAAGAGTAGAGAAGATACCCACACAGTAGAACAGGGAAAGCAAAGACTGAAATTACCCAACCTGGCCAACCTGGATCATATAGGCCACATAAACATAGAGATACTATAAACAAACAATATACCCTACCAAAAAAAAACTGCACTTAGAGAGGTATGGATAACGTATACGTTCATAAGAATACGTAAGCACTTGATAAAATCTAACTCGAACCAGTTCCCTCAGACCCATACTCTGATTCATCCCACGCTGACCACGTTTCTGCTCTGTACCCTCCACCGTAGCCGTCAACTGCTCCATTCTGCGTATGTCAACTACAGTAGTGAGTAGTTGTGGAATGGTTGGGGGTGAGGTGGACAGCCACAATCTAGGAATGACCCTTTTAGCTGCCAATAAAACGAAAGACATCAGTTGACGCAGGGCCTTAGAAACACCGGGAAAAGGGAGACCTAACAGTGTATGGGCTTCAAAGGAATGGGAGAACCAATCAGATTTTCTAACAATTTCTGGGTTTGAAGCCAGAATTGGTTAACAGGGGGACATTCCCAAAAAATGTGGAAGTGAGTGCCCACAGCACCGTTACATCTCCAGCATTGTTTCGAGATTGTTCTGTTTCGGGCATGTAAAATATCTGGGGTCCTATACCAATGCATCAGGACTTTGTATGCGGTTTCCTTATGGGACACACATCGAGATATCTTGGAAGTGTGCTTCCAGATGCTCTCCCAATCTAACAAGATGTCATGCTGCAGGATCTGAGACCATTTTCTCATGTACAGGTGAGTAGCCTCCATCATAGGAACTGCCCCATGTAATATTTTATAGATAGTGGAGATCATCTGGGGCTCATGAGGGCCTCTAGCGCACAAGGCTTCGAAGTCTGTTGGCTTCTCCAAGGTCAAAGAAGGGGATCTGGAGGAGAAAAAATGCCTAATCTGTAGGTAGGAGTGTAAGAGCTTTTGGGGAATTTTGTGCTGTGTTTGTAACTCAGGAAAAGTCAGCAAACGTCGTGACACGGGATTAACAAAATGCCGTAGTTGGAAGAGTCCAGCCTGGGACCATGGCAACATACGATCATAGAAGAGGCTATCTGGGATGTCTGGGTTAAATAGGATATTCAAGAGTGGTGGGCATGGGGAGGACAAGGAATAGCGCTCAGAGCAGCGTTTCCAAATGGACAACGTGAACAGCATGGGAGCTAAGCAAAGTTTCCGCAGCTGGGGAATATGAAGGGCAGTAGAGGGCCAGAGCATATAGCAAGGGTGGACTGGGGCTGTGACATTCATTTCTATTTCCGCCCACCTATTCTGGGCTTTTCCGGGAGGTCCATGAAGCAAGAGCTCTCAGATGGTAGGAATGATAATATTTGATAAAATCTGGGCCTCCCAAACCCCCCCTATTTTTCCAGGCCAGGACCACTGTCCCTGCCATCCTGTGAGAGGTGTTCCAGACAAAGCGGAGACTCCTCCTTTGAAGGGATTTCAGCTGTGTCAGTGGGACCGCAACGCAACTGGAAGCATTTCAAACAAGTATAACAATTTAGGAAGGATGGACATTTTAAGTACATTAATTCTCCCCAACAGGGATAGGGGGAGAGTGGTCCAATGAGTCAGCAAACGATTGATTTCCGTGAACAGGGGAGGGAAATTGGCCCGATATAGTGTGTCATAAGAGGCAGTGAGCTGAAACCCTAAATATTTAAGTGACTGAGAGCACCAATGATAATTATATTTGCTTTGGAGGGAAGACAGTAGAGAGGCAGTGACGTTTACGGGTAGTGCTTCTGTTTTAGCACCATTAATTTTAAAACCTGAGAGGCAACTAAAGGCTGATAGCACGTTATGCAGATGTGGCAAGGAGCAGTGGGGGTGAGTGAGAGTGAGAAGAATGTCATCTGCGAACAAAGATAGTTTGTATTCCTTGCGTCGAAGGTGTACACCTCTAATATCTGGACAATCCCGTATAACCGCAGCCAGGGGTTCCAGACTAAGAATAAAAAGGAGTGGCGACAAAGGGCAGCCCTGTCTTGTACCGTTACTGAGGGAGAAAGGACTCGATAAGTGTGAGGAAAGTTGTACTTGTGATGTGGGCTTCGAGTATAGGGCTCGAAGAGCTTGGACAAAGGGACCTGAGAAGCCATAACGAGTTTGTTTTGCGAACATATACAGCCAGCTAAGTCGATCGAATGGTTTTTGGGCATCTAAACCAAGAAAATAAATGTAGCGCTATAAACCTAAATTAATAACACACACATGAACAGTGAATGAATGATGTAGTCCAAACAAACCACGCGAGTGGAAAAGTCCTAGTAAGGAAAACGTTGGAGTGCATCGGTGACAACATAAACCAAAACATGAATAGAAGTCCATCCACAAATGGGAAAACAGTAGATGTAGAATCACTTCATGGATCCTCGGATAAGATGACACTTAAATCGAAACGAAAATGGTATGCTCTTACCGGAAAAGTAGGACCTGTCTGTCATGAACAGCAGATCAGTATAGCCTAAGAACTCCAGTAGCAGTCAGCTGGGCTCACTCGGACACAGTGGAACGGATGTGAATCTTCAGTCAGAAGCCGGACATGCACGGTGTCTTTGTAGAGTTCTTGGGAGGAATGGGATGGCAATGGTACGATCCTCAGATGGATGGGGTGGAAGCAACTGGATGGCTCCAAGCACCATATGAAGAGGGGAAAAGAAATAAAAAACGCAACCCAAATGGTGCAGATAAATAAGATAACGGTTTTATTTTAATAAAACCAATGATATAAAAGTGATCACTTAATATAATAAAATAAAGGCAATGCGGGAAAGGGTATTAAACCAAGCCCTACGCGTTTTGTCCTAGAGGGACTTCAACTGGGGCATCAACCTGTTCCCCCACATTGCTAACATATAAATACTACACATTCATAGAAGAAGCACACCTAAGCCAATCAAATCACTCATCCAATCAGATTTGTGATTGGAGGAAAAAGAGCACATGACATATTGGACCAATAGCAGGGCATCATCGTACAAACCCACCCATAATTATACAAGGAGTCATAATAAGACCTAATGAAACTATAATGAAATGTTAAAAAAGGTCAGCTGTGGGGGGTGGGCCAGCAGGAGGAGGACTTGCACTAAACCACCCCCAATCACACATATAAACGCCGAACAACACGGCTACAAAACAGTATGTAAAAATACACTTCCCATACTCATGCGATGGAGGGGTGCTGGAGTTAGATATAATGGGGTCACTACCTAAAAAGGGAAACCAAAACAAACCAAGGGGAAGCACAGGTGTTCGACTACACATCAACATGAGCACATTTGATGTATAGTCTCCTGTGTACTGATCATCCGTCCTCACTGGGCTACACAGTAATCTGGATATGATACACAAAGGGAGGGGGACCACTATGCAGGAACACAGGGCGGAAGGATAGCTGCAATGGAGACTGGGGAAATCAGCAATCACCATGGGGAACTGAAGAAACGTCAACGTGGCGCCGTGTGACGTCAGAAACATTGGCCAGGTAGACAAACCACGCTGTGTGTCAGCGCGGGGTCCGCTGTCAGCGAGAAACACGTCCAGGGTGAGAACGCTGCGTCACGTGTCATCGCGAGGACGCGTGGATGCGCGACGCCGTGAGAGAGGGGCGAGCCGCCACTAGAAAACACATCCAGCGTCAACACGCTACCTCACGCGTCATCACGGGATCACGTGACATAATGGTCACCGCAGACCAATAGCACCAAGGCAAAGGGACATCACATGGACTGGAAATGTTAGGGGCATATACGCCATCCAGTGGCGAAGCCTCATAATGAAGGGCGGCCGAATCTAAAATACAAAACTCAATAGCCCATCACATGGGGTCATACTCTGCCATCCAATGGCGAAGCCTCATAATGAAGGGCAGCCGAATTTAAAATGCAAAACTCAATAGCCCATCATATGGGGTCATACTGGGTGACAAAAAATAAAAAATAAAAAATATCACAATAACATATACATAGCCATGAGTAACATGCATAATGAATAGAGACATACATGAACTGGCTAATAAAGACAAAACCACAGAACATGTTAGTGTCAGAGGCATTAGACTAGAGAAAATAAAATGTAAACAAACACTATATAAACGAGTAACACACATAAATAAGCTGTAAATGGAAGATACCATATATATAGCAATGAAACAATTGGATACTGAGCAACCGAAATAAAGATATCAGTAATGTGTATGGATGGAGAAAGGGGAGTAGAAAACTAACAATGAAGTTATGCTGTATTAATAAACGAGTTTATGTCCCACTCGACATTCATACCGTAGGGCTGATAGGTACGTAGCTCATGTTTATAGCGCTACATTTATTTTCCACACTTCATTCAATTTTTGTCAAATTGTAGTGTAGCTGCTTTAGTTTTATTTTTTGTTTTTTATTTTCCTTTTCACCTTGGTTAGCGCAATATTTTCCCTTATCTGTACTTCACCCTGACTTTTTTATATTGCTGCTTTCCCATCCTTTAATATGGATGTATTTGACTACAGATCATCTCGGTCATTGAATGTAGGTGGCGTTTTCACCTCCACTTCACCAGACACTGCAATCAGCGGCATGTTCATCAGGCTTAAAAACCTGATGACTACTGAGATACATCTGCAGTGGGACCTGGCCTTTTTAGAACAATACGTTAAGGAGGGGATGGTTCCTAGAGGCCTCCGTTGGGACATTTCTCCACAACAGGGTGACTCTGATACGGAATCTTGGTATCAATATTTTAATAGTGTTGGTATCAAACTTTTGATGTTTTTAAATGAAAAGAAGCACCTTAAGCTTTCCCTCATTGATACAGAAATCAAAGATCTTCACGAGAAACTGATCTCTCATAAAACATCTTTTGAGTACACGTCTCTTTCTACAGCTTTACAAAAACACCTTGAAAAAGAAGAAAGAGACCAAAAACGTAAAAAGCAAAAAAAGTACAATAGAGACATTACCGATTACAAATCCGGCCTTGTTTTCAGTTGGCAGAAGAAAATTGGCCAACCCCCTCCTCCTGGAAATGAGGCAGCCCAGATGGAGGTCATGCATTCTGACACGCCTAATCTTGACAGAGTGCTCACCTTCGACCCTTCTATCAGAGATAGTCCAGCGCGCGTCCCGGCCTCTTCAAGGCCCCCCAAAACCAAGCTTTCTAAACCGGTGAACACACGTAGAAAGCCCCATATTTCTGTTCCTAATTTGGTTCAACCGCCCCCTGGAAGGGGGGGTTCAGCCAACAGAGGAAGAGGGTCTCAGCCTAACCATCCAGGTACACGTTACCCCTATGTAAGCCCTAGGAGACCCGCTGGTGGTTGGAATCCTAGGGGGCCCCCTCTGGGCTGGAGCCCCAGGGGACCTCCTCCCGGTTGGCACGATCACCGTGGTAATTATCGCCACGACAACCGTGACCATTCCAACAGGACACCGTTGTCTACTCAAAATAGGTTTTTCCCATTACAGGATGATTATCTGAGAGATGATCGCCATTATCCCGGTAATTATCATGACAGGAATGACGATCTATCTTTCCAATCACCCTTCAATTATGACTATAATCAGCCGGGACCGGGGGGCGCCATTGTCGTGCTGGACAAAAGTGCTTATATTACAGAAATGAACAAGATTTTGGGTGACGTTGAGACTTACACTCCCATTCATACCAACCCCACTTCCCGTTTTAAGAAAGATTTGGTTCAACTGGTGGACGAAGGCTTTTCTTTAGGGATTTTGAACAAAAAGGAGAAGAGTTTTTTGGTCCCTGTTGCACCCAGGATTCCTGCTATCTACTATCTCCCTAAGGTCCACAAGGACCCAGTCAATCCCCCTGGCCGTCCCATAGTCAGTGGGATTGACTCGGTCACGGCCCGCATTGGTAAATATGTCGATTTTTACCTTCAGCCATTGGTCAGAGCCATGCCCTCTTATCTAAAGGACACAGGGGATACCATCCGGCTACTGGAATCCGTTGAATTCCACGATGGTATGATCCTGGCCACGGCCAATGTGACCGCACTATATACATGCATCCCTCATGAGTTGGGTTTTGAGGCAGTTGAATACTATCTCTCCCAAAGTGCTACCCTTTCTCTCATCCAACGTAATTTTGTTATGCAATTACTTAGATTCGCGGCCCAACACAATTATTTCTGGTTCCAGAATTCCTTTTTTCTTCAGATTAAGGGGGTTGCTATGGGGGCCAAGTTTGCCCCCAGTTTAGCCAACCTTTTCATGGCTAAATGGGAGGAGGATGTCGTCTATGCCCTTAAGAGACCAGAGTTGGCCCTTTGGGCCAGATATATAGACGACATCCTCCTCTTATGGAAAGGCGACCTCGATTCTTTGAATGAGTTCATGTCTACACTCAATTTGAATGATCGAGATATTAAACTCAGTTATGAGGCGAGTACTAGCTCCATACACTTTTTGGATTTAGAGATCAAAGTGGCTAATCACCAACTTGAATTTTGCACTTACTTCAAACCCACTGATCGCAACGGGTATATACCTGTTGACAGCGGACATCACCCTCAGTGGCTCAAATCAGTTCCACGGAGTCAATTTCTCCGTTTTAAGGCGAAATTGTACTAAAATTGAGGACTATACGATCCAATCTGCCACTCTGAAAGAACGATTCATCGAAAAGGGCTATGATGCCATTGATCTTGATGCTGAAATCAATCGGATTGGCATGTCGGATCGTGGCTCCTTACTTCAAGTTCGCCCCAAGAAGATTAAAGACGAGAAGTTTAGGTGGTCTTTTTTCACCACCTATTCTTCTCAGTCTATGCAGATTAAAGAAATCTTTAGAAAACACTGGGGTGTCCTTAGAAACGATCGGCTTCTGGGACCAGCCCTTCCTGAACAGGCTGTAGTCATTTTTCGAGGTGCTAGATCAATTCAAGGTCAGATTGCACCTAACATCATTGACCCCCCCAAAAAAGTATCCTTTTTCCAGGACTGTAAGGGATACTTTCCCTGCAGAAAGTGTAATGTGTGTATACACAACACCTGTGGTAGACGCAAGAGTGAGACTTTTCAATCCACGGCCACCCTGCGGGTATACCAAATGGGGAGATTTACCACCTGTGCAAGTCAATATGTGGTATATCTTCTGACTTGTCCCTGTAAAAAACAGTATATAGGTCGTACCATTAGAACATTTACCGTTCGGGTGAACGAACATATCGCAAACATCAAACTTGGCAAGACTAACCACAGTGTGCCCCGTCACTATTTGCAGCACCATAACCAAGATCCCATAGGCACCCAGTTTCTGATTATAGACCAATTTGTGTCCCATTGGAGAGGCGAATCGCGGACACGTGGGGTGTCCCGTTTAGAAACTTTTTGGATCCATGAGCTACGTACCTATCAGCCCTACAGTATGAATGTCGAGTGGGACATAAACTAGTTTATTAATACAGCATAACTTCATTGTTAGTTTTCTACTCCCCTTTCTCCACCCATACACATTACTGATATCTTTAATTCGGTTGCTCAGTATCCAATTGTTTCATTGCTATATATATGGTATCTTCCATTTACAGCTTATTTATGTGTGTTACTCGTTTATATAGTGTTTGTTTACATTTTATTTTCTCTAGTCTAATGCCTCTGACACTAACATGTTCTGTGGTTTTGTCTTTATTAGCCAGTTCATGTATGTCTCTATTCATTATGCATGTTACTCATGGCTATGTATATGTTATTGTGATATTTTTTATTTTTTATTTTTTGTCACCCAGTATGACCCCATATAATGGGCTATTGAGTTTTGCATTTTAAATTCGGCTGCCCTTCATTATGAGGCTTCGCCACTGGATGGCGGAGTATGACCCCATGTGATGGGCTATTGAGTTTTGTATTTTAGATTCGGCCGCCCTTCATTATGAGGCTTCGCCACTGGATGGCGTATATGCCCCTAACATTTCCAGTCTATGTGATGTCCCTTTCCCTTGGTGCTATTGGTCTGCGGTGACCATTATGTCACGTGATCCCGTGATGACGCGTGAGGTAGCGTGTTGACGCTGGATGTGTTTTCTAGTGGCGGCTCGCCCCTCTCTCACGGCGTCGCGCGTCCACGCGTCCTCGCGATGACACGTGACGCAGCGTTCTCACCCTGGACGTGTTTCTCGCTGACAGCGGACCCCGCGCTGACACACAGCGTGGTTTGTCTACCTGGCCAATGTTTCTGACGTCACACGGCGCCGCGTTGACGTTTCTTCAGTTCCCCATGGTGATTGGTGATGTCCCCAGTCTCCATTGCAGCTATACTTCCGCCCTGTGTTCCTGCATAGTGGTCCCCCTCCCTTTGTGTATCATATCCAGATTACTGTAGCCCAGTGAGGACGGATGATCAGTACACAGGAGACTATACATCAAATGTGCTCATGTTGATGTGTAGTCGAACACCTGTGCTTCCCCTTGGTTTGTTTTGGTTTCCCTTTTTAGGTAGTGACCCCATTATATCTAACTCCAGCACCCCTCCATCGCATGAGTATGGAAAGGTGTATTTTTACATACTGTTTTGTAGCCGTGTTGTTCGGCGTTTATATGTGTGATTGGGGGTGGTTTAGTGCAAGTCCTCCTCCTGCTGGCCCACCCCCCACAGCTGACCTTTTTTAACATTTCATTATAGTTTCATTAGGTCTTATTATGACTCCTTGTATAATTATGGGTGGGTTTGTATGATGATGCCCTGCTATTGGTCCAATATGTCATGTGCTCTTTTTCCTCCAATCACAAATCTGATTGGATGAGTGATTTGATTGGCTTAGGTGTGCTTCTTCAATGAATGTGTAGTATTTATATGTTAGCAATGTGGGGGAACAGGTTGATGCCCCAGTTGAAGTCCCTCTAGGACGAAACGCGTAGGGCTTGGTTTATTATCCTTTCCCGCATTGCCTTTATTTTATTATATTAAGTGATCACTTTTATATCATTGGTTTTATTAAAATAAAACCGTTATCTTATTTATCTGCACCATTTGGGTTGCGTTTTTTATGTCTTTTTCCCTCTTCATATGGTGCTTGGAGCCATCCAGTTGCTTCCACCCCATCCATCTGAGGATCGTACCATTGCCATCCCATTCCTCCCAAGAACTCTACAAAGACACCATGCATGTCCGGCTTCTGACTGAAGATTCACATCCGTTCCACTGTGTCCGAGTGAGCCCAGCTGACTGCTACTGGAGTTCTTAGGCTATACTGATCTGCTGTTCATGACAGACAGGTCCTACTTTTCCGGTAAGAGCATACCATTTTCGTTTCGATTTAAGTGTCATCTTATCCGAGGATCCATGAAGTGATTCTACATCTACTGTTTTCCCATTTGTGGATGGACTTCTATTCATGTTTTGGTTTATGTTGTCACCGATGCACTCCAACGTTTTCCTTACTAGGACTTTTCCACTCGCGTGGTTTGTTTGGACTACATCATTCATTCACTGTTCATGTGTGTGTTATTAATTTATGTTTATAGCGCTACATTTATTTTCCACACTTCATTCAATTTTTGTCAAATTGTAGTGTAGCTGCTTTAGTTTTATTTTTTGTTTTTTATTTTCCTTTTCACCTTGGTTAGCGCAATATTTTCCCTTATCTGTATCTAAACCAAGAATCAAAGCTGGATTGTTGGTTTCTTTAAGCAGGTCTATAAGATCGATTGTCCGAAGCGTGTTGTCTCCAGCATGTCTCATGGGGATGAATCCCACCTGATCTCTATGGATTAGAGCCGGCAGCAGTAAAGATAGTCTATTCGCTAAAATCTTGGTAAGGATTTTGTAATCTGAATTTAATAGGGCGATGGGTTGGTAGTTATCGGGAAGGGATGGATCTTTACCCGGTTTAGGGATAACGGTTACAAACGCGTGCAAAAACGAAGAATGCAGTAGCTTTCCCTGGAGTAGGGAGGCGAACAGAGCTAGCAAGTGTGGAGTTAGGGTCGGCAAAAATGTCTTGTAGTAGGAGTAGGGGAGACCATCTGGCCCTGGGGCCTTATGCGAGGGGAGGTACTTAATTACGTCTGTTAGTTCTTCAACGGAAATAGGTTGATTCAAAGAGGAACGTTGGTCTAGGGACAATCTGGGAAGGTGTACAGATGACAAGAAAGCATCTAGTCCATCTTGTGAGAATTGTGCCTGTGGATCCGTACTTAAGCAATTATAAAGTTTACTATAATATTCTCCAAAAACTCCGGACATGGTCTGAGGACAATGTGTAGGTGAACCATCTGATTGGACTATATGATCAGGGATGTTTAGAAAAGGGCGGGGCTTGAGCCTGTTGACCAACATCCTATGAGGCTTGTCTGCATACTCATAAAATTTTTGCTTGGGCCATAGCATTGACTTTGAAACTTTGGGCCAGATTCAGGAACAGTTAGGCTGGCGGATCCAGTGATCCGCCAGCCTAACTGTGACTTTGAGCCGGCGTTTCTGTTTTCTGTAACCAGAAAACAAGAAACGCCGGGTTGAAGCTCCGATGCGAGCAGCGTAACTGAGTTTCGCCATCGCATCGTTACTTCAACTTAAAAATGGCGCCGGGGGCGTTCCCGCCGATTTCCGCTCAAAAAATATGTTAATGAGCGGAAATCGGCAATTCACGATCGCATTCCGGCGCGACGCAGTGACGTTACGACGTTTCCGGACGGGATACGCGGCGCATAGTTATACCTACATGGGGTTGGAATATCCTATGTTAGGTATAGGCGTCGTCATCGCGTCGAAAAAAAAAAAAAAAAACGTCGCTTGTGTAAAACGTTCATGAATGGGAATGTGACGTCATTGACGTTCATTCACAAAATTTGGAGCATGCGCACGGGGATGTTTTAACACTCGACACATGCGCAGTACGTTCGCGGCGGGAACGCGCTTCGTTTAAATACTACACGCCCCGTACCCGCCCAATTTGAATTCCGCCAGCTCATTTGTGATGCGCTGCCGCAACTTTAGGAGCAAGTGCTTCGTGAATGACAGCACTTGCTCCTAAAATTTCTGCAGCGTAACGCAAATGAGAAGCGTTACTCCGGAGCAAAGATGCTCCCATCTACCTGAATCTGGCCCTTTGTTTGTATCTAGAGACTTAATGCGGTTACGAATAGCAATCACCGTTCGCAAGCGACCCACCGTAGGAGAGCGAAGTAACTTAGTAGCTGGGCCACCAGCTCCAACCTCAACCTAACAGAGTCGCGTTTCAAGCGAGAGCTGGCTGAGATGCACTCGCCTCTAAAAAAGGCCTTGTGGGCTTCCCATACAGTGGATGTATCGGGGACCGAACCTTCATTTAAACGGAAAAACTCCTCCAAATTCTTGAGAAGTCTGTCCTTTGTTTCCGCATGTCGTAGGAGGGACTCATTAAGTCTCCAATGACAAGTCTTGGGTGATGCAGTTTGGATCTCTAAACACAGAGTAATGGGGGCGTGATCAGACCATGTTATAGAATCTATTTCCGAGGACACCATGTTAGGCAGTAAGGGGGCAGATACCAGAAAGTGGTCTAGACGAGAATAAAGTTTATGTGGTGGGGAGAAAAAAGTATATTGACGATGAGTGGGGTGCTTCACTCTCCACGCATCAAAAAGATTGTGGGAGCATATTAGTTTGCGAAAGGAGGTGGACAATTTATGAACTTGTAGAGATGGAGTCTGATGGAACAAAACACGTCTGTCTTTACTGGGAGACATGCACATATTAAAGTCCCCACCTACGATCGTGAACGGCTGAGAAAGGGACTTCAGCCGATCAAGAACCCCAGTGAGAAAACCAATCTGTCCCGTGTTGGGTGCATAGATATTAGCCAAGGTGAAGGAGGCATTCAAGTGGATACAGCTCAGGAGGACATACCGACCCCGGGGGTCCAGAGTTGAGGCCAAAATCCGGATGGGGCACGAATGTTTAATTAATATAGCCACTCCAGCCTTACCAGATGGATCTGAGGCCATGTAGACTATGGGAAACATTCTAGATGCAAATTTAAAAGAACCCCCTGGGCGGAAATGCGTCTCCTGAACCATCACCACATCAGCTCCAGAGGATTTGAATTCCTTCAAGGCCAGCCAGCGTTTACGTAAGGAGTTCAAGCCCTTAACATTACAAGAAAATATCTTTAAAGCCATATTATAATCTTGGAGAGATAGGCAAATGACAATTTAACATAACTCACGGGTAGGAAATATACCAACCCAAGGAAACCTGGAATAGACATGTACATATCAGCAATTCTGAGCATTGAGACAATGTGTGATGAATTCACTACCTGCAGCAATATATAAGAACAACAGGTCAAAAAAGGACCTGATAAAAAAAGAAAATATACAAATAAAACAAGATGCAGAGATAACAGGAAACAAATATAAAAAGAAAAAAAAAAAAAAAACATGTTCTGAAAGCCTGAAGGGAAAATGACCTTCAGGGGACCAAGGCGACAAGCCTTGGACATGTAGAGGAACATGACGGACAGCAAGAATGGCGGATTATGACCCGCTACTGTAGGAAGTGTTTATTCTTGGACAGATAACAGTTAACTTCTCAAAATAGGGGACCATCAGTCTTCCGTTATGTGTGGGAAGGTTGACAGGAAAGAAAAAATAAAGAAAATAGCAACAAAATTTAAACCAAATTCAACAGGCCCATCTGGAAACAATAGATAAAAGTAACACTCAGTATGGGCATCAGGGAAGCGCACTCCCTGCGGAAACCCGAAGAAAAAATGGTCGGTCCACCAGGCATTCGGGAATCAAAAATAAAGCCATGAGGTGTAAATCAGGGATGTCTCAGGGCTTCAGGTGGAGGATCTAGGCAGGTTGGAGCGTTGTGGAGTGGAGAAAGCCTTTTTGTTGTCTCCGACGTACTGGGGTCCAAATTGCAGAGGGGGCCTGAAGGGGCCTAGTAGCCAGGGCAGGCGGAGGGAGCTGGAGGTCTTCTTCTGGGACAGGTGGTAAGCCCAAGTTGCGAGTGAAGGCCTCGCATTCATGAAGGTCTCTGATGGAGTATTGTGTACCATCTTTGGAAGCTGAGAGGCGAAACGGAAAGCCCCATCTGTAGGTAATTTGATGATGTTGGAGGTGCGCCGTAATTGGACGTAGGTTGCGCCGTTTGGCCAGGGTAATGGGGGAGAGATCACTGAAGATCTGGATTTTGGAGCCTTTGAAGTTGCGTGTAGCTGTAGTTAAGGCCTCCTTACTTTCGTAATAGTGGAAACGGACTACAATGTCCCTCGGGTTGGATCCAGGGGGAAGTTTGGGAGCCAGGGATCTATGGGCCCTATCTAGGCGCCAATCTATATCGGATATGTGGGGAGCTAGCGTGACAAAGAGGTCAAGTAGATAGGCCCGTATCTCTTTGTCATTAACTGTTTCAGGGACTCCACTGATCCTCACGTTTGAGCGACGTTCTCTATTCTCCAAATCTTCTTGCTGGAGCTGTATTTGGGAAACTGTGTGTTTAAGATAGGCGTTTTCCTCCTCCAGGGCATGCATATATTTTATAGTCTCATCAAATTTAGTCTCCAAAGTAGCCGTGCGTTCTCCAAGTTGGTCAATCTCCCCTCTGAGCTCTTGAGCGAGTTTCCCAACTTCTTTGGTAATGTTGCGTGTCAAATCCTGTAGAAGCGCCTGCAATTTCAGGTCTAGGACTGATACCGTGACAGCCTCCTCAGGGCCTGCCAGTTGGGATGTATTACTTGTGTGAAAGGTGCCTGGTGCAGAGGCAAGGGGGCCCGCGACATCCGTCGGGTCTGTGGGCATATTCGGGGCTGGGGATTGCGACTTATGTAGAAATCGCTCCATGGATCGTGCAGGTCTCAACGGGATTGGCGGGATAAAACCTTGATAGATGTTTTTCTGAAATCCCACTTTGCCCATGTAGTGTGCAGAGGTGTCCAAAAGCAGCTAGTATTGATCCTGTGCCTATGAAAGCTACCGAAGCGAAGCAGGATCACTTAGGGAAGGAGCGGGAATCTATGTGGGTTTAAGACATGTCCATCATTGCTGCTGGCCGAGCATGAGACCCTCTATTTTGTGCGCCAGGGGCGCATCTGGTTATCTAAAGATTTGATGGGGGTATGGCCCTTTAAGGCCTTGCAAAAAGAACAGCAGGGGGAAGCTGCAGGGTAGAAGAAAAAAAAGGCAGCTGGGGATGGTAGACGTGGAGGGATTCTTTCCTAGGACCAGGTAATATAGCCAGGCTATGTGGGTGGACGTTGTGGAGGGCTACATCTGGATGGGGACAGGAGCCGGTGGTGTGAGGACCTGGGCCTTGGGGGCCCACGAGTGCCTAGGACTTCTCCCCCCTCTGAAGATATTAACACGTGGATGTCTCAGGCATTAGGGGAGACAAGAGAGGGTGTAGTCACGTGACTGGGTGCAGCAAGATGGCCGACCGTCTTCCAGGACGAGGCCAGAGCCGCGGTGTTTCCTAATTTCGGCTGCCGACCGCTACCCCACCTAGGCCCGGGAAAAGGCCCCGACGGACCCCAGGAGAGACAGCGCGGTCGCCCAAGGGGTGGTGTAATGGGATGGCACAGTACCTTAATGGGGGCCTTGAGACTACGGCAGGCTCTGGCGCCGCGGAGCTGGGTGACAGGGATCTTCCACAGGCTCCCGCGAGTGACGGACAGCACCGTCCGTTGTGTAGACAGGGTATCCCCTCGGAGGATAAGGACCTGGGCTGGGTATCACAGTGCGGAGGACGCAGGAGGCTTCACAGGCCCCAAAATGGCGGCGGATCGCGGCTCCGTGGATCAGCTGCAGGTCGTGCTGGAAATGACAGGGGTCCACGATAGGAGCACTAGAGGGTACAGGGAATGCCCAGAAGTAGGTAGGGCAAGTTTATGGAGGCTTCAGAGCTCCGTTCCACAGTGGATGGCGTCGGATTGTTCCAGGACCAGTGGAGCTCTTCACAATCACGTCCACTCAGGTGCACTTCCGGACACGCCCCCATTCTATTCTATTCTATTCTATTCTATTTTTATTATTTTCTATTCTATTATAGTCTATTCTATATTTTTTCCTATTTTAGTCTTTTATAGGGCTGTTACTGATCAAAATTTTTGTGTTCGATTAATCGTTTTTCTTTTTAATCGATTAATCGACTAATTTCGATTAATTATAACGCACATACAGATCCAACTACTTTTTAGCTGATTACTTGCAGGCTGATTCCCAGTGCAGCTACCAACCACTGGAAAAATGGATAGGAGGACACAAAAAACACACAAAGGCAGCCCTCGATGGGAATAACATTAAAACTTTTATAGTCTTCAAGTAGGTAACCAAATAAATATTGCACTAAAATCGATGTAGCTACATAAACTGTAAAAATGGTGCGAGTAATACCAAACGGTACCAAAAGCAGTCATAAAAACATGTAGCTAAGTATGATACTGGTATAAAAATGTGTACAACGATGCCACTGCTGAATCCAGATGAGGAGAGGTTAACATTAGTCCGTCAGCACGTAGAGGAGGGGGCTCGCCGCCGCTAGTAATTGAGCTAACACACAAAGTTAGCGGCGGCGAGTCCTGAAGAAGAAGAAGACCCCCGGAGAGCAGGAGAAGACCCCCGGAGAGCAGGAGAAGACCCCCGGAGAGCAGGAGAAGACCCCGGAGAGTGGGAGAAGACCCCCCCAGCCGCCGAAGACGTCGAAAGAAGCCCGCCGGGTGGTGGGCGCTTTTATCAAAGCGCCCCCCCCGGCGGCGGAAGAGAACCAACTAATAAAATATTTCAATACCCTGTGTGGTTTATTTGTGTTTACACTTTTTATTTGCAGGTGAATGGGTAGGGGTACAATGTACCCCATACTCATTCACTTAGGGTGGGGGGCCGGTATCTGGGGGCCCCCTTATTAAAGGGGGCTTCCAGATTCCGATAAGCCTCCCGCCCGCATACCCCGACAACCAACGGCCAGGGTTGTCGGGAAGGGGCCCTGTCCTCATCAACATGGGGACAGGGTGCTCTGGGGTGGGGGGCCGCAGTGCGCCCCCTGCCCCAGAGCACCTAACCCCCCCATGTTGAGGGCATGCTGCCCGGTACGGCTCAGGAGGGGGGGGCGCTCGCTCGCCCCCACTCCCTTCCTGACCGGCCGGCCGGCGTGCTTTGGATACGGGTCTGTTATGGATTGTGGGGGGACCCCCACGCCGTTTTTTCGGCGTAGGGGGTCTCCTTACAACCCATAACAGACCTAAGGGCCCGTTATGCTCCTGAGGGGGAAACCCATGCCGGATTTTTCTTTAAAAATCCGGCGGGGATTTCTCCTTCAGGATTCATAACAAACTCCGCCCACGTGTAGAATTGGCGGGAATCCGCGTCGGATCCCCGTCGCTTCTATGACGGCTTTGTCTCCATCGCGGCAAGCCAGCTCGGCGCTGGCTCCCGCGATGGGGCTCATAGGTGGTCAATCTCGCCGAGAAAGGGAGCGAGATTGACACAATATCCCAGTCACCTACTGTAAATAACCAGAACGGCAGCACTTGATGAGATTGCAACACTCATGCAGACTTGGGAATTACAACATGATTAAGGATAAATTTAGTAACCTCAGGAGTCAATAACAAAAATCAGAATCAGCAGCACATGAACAAAGGAACCCAAGCTGTGCTACTCCAACAAGCTCAGTTTTTTGGACAATCAACTGGATGGCAGGGAATCACCTTCTCGACCTCTTTCCAGACTTCCTTCCAGCGAAACTTCCACGGGTCTGTCCACGGACCCTTGCAGGTGATGGTGATGTGGCAGCAGGAGGAGGATAATGATGATGGGGAGCAGGCCAGGCTGGGTCACATAGCACAGTGTCCCTGCTCAGCTCGTCCCTTTTCATCCTGGCCAGGACCTGATTAATGAGGCTTTTTTGCTCCCCCCCCCCCTTGGTTTAGTTCATTGGCCACAAATGCACTGTAGCATTCCGTGGGGTTGAGGGGGGCCCTCATGATTTCAGCAGCCTCCCGGGTGACCTCCAGGCTCTCATCCTGCACCACCCTCCTGCGCCTCCTTGCAGCTGGTGGCCTCATCTGTAGGGGAGGAACTTGGCTGATGGTGCTCAGCCTTGGCCTGGGGACCTGCTGCACCTCACTTAGCCCGGCCTCCTCCTGGCTGCCACTCCCCCCTTCTGCCTGGCTGACATGGGCCTCAGGAGCTGCCACCTCCTGGCTGGTCTCTTCTTCCTGTGTATAAAAAAGGGACATGTTGTAATATTTTGCACAATCAATCACACACATTTTCTTTTTCTAGACTGTTTTAGTTAGTATTAATTTAAATGAAACAGACTGTCCTTCAGACCCCTGCATTTGACATCCCTGACACCTATTTGTAGGCCCACAACTTTGGTTTTTCTTCCCAAGGTTTGTTTTTTGTTTACCAGATCAACTCACTAATTCAAAATAAATAGCAGCACCAAAATATGTTTGAAAATACTATACCTCATCGAAGATGGCCAGATCTGGCTCCATGTCAGCCAGCCCCGCTGCAGACTCTGCATGGCTCATGGGATCCGGGGAAGTTCCGCTGGGAGGAAGGCTGGAAGGTAGTGTGGAATCAGAAGGCCTGCCATCCAGTTCATCATTCAAAAAACTGAGCTCTTTGTAGTACCAGAGCTTGGGTTCCTTTTTCTTAGCTGCTGCTGATCCTGATTTTGGATATTTGAATTTTTTATATACATTTCTGTAGCTTCTCCTGAGGTTACTAAATTTATCCTTAACCATGTCGCCTGTGCAACTTGGCACCCAAGTGTGCAGGTATGTAGCAATCTCATCAAGTGCTGCCGCTCTCTTCACTGTGTCCAAATATTCCGGGTGCCTGGTGTCCCAAAGAAGGGGCATATCCCGATATCGGTTTATAAGCTGCATGGTTGCCTCCTTCCCTTTCAGCAAATCCATGTTTCCACGCTTTAAGCTCCTAAATGACCTTCAATAATAATGTCTAGAATAGAAAATGACAAACCAACACAAAGCACAAATTTAAAAAGGCTCAGCTTTGACATTCTGAAAATATGTGCACATTCATTAATTTTAGAGCAACTACAGTATACAAACACAGTGTCTTCTGCTGCTACATTGCTGGCCAGCTCTGCCGCATTGTTGTACCCCCCAAAAAAGGTGTCATGCAGAGCCATTTGTTTAAGTTGTAGCATGTAGCATGTAGATAAGAACACATCCACCATGAATATTAATGCTAGCACTCATCAAGGCACTATTTCATGTGTAGCTATCATGCCCCTCAGCATTGATGGCAGAAAACACTACCTAATTATCTCTGTACAACCAACACACAACAATACTTGCATGATCTGACTGCATACTCTAAAATCTAAATAAAGAGTCTAGAGCATTCTCTACATATATCTTGATGAAGTGATGTGTACAAGCACTTGGCTCTCTAAATTTAATGGTGGGCCCCAAGATACCTAAATAACAGTAGCACAAAAAGGGTGCAAACAACCTTCAAAAGCTCCATCCCCCATGGCTGTTCAATTTCTAGGCCTCTGATCCGATGTTGTCATTTACCTTTGTCTCTTTATCTCTTCGTTTCCGCTCGAGTAATCTCTGTGTAACCTACATAATCACGTCGTTTCCATTATATCCCCACGCAATCAAGAAACGCCGCCCTCGTCTCCGCCCATGACGTACCAATTCCTGTTTTCCACGCCCCTATGCAATGTTGATTGGAAAATATGGCGATGTCACACGAGCGTACATTAGCCTCTGATCGGGATCAGGAAGGGACAGAGGCCGCAACGTCCAGATCCAGGCCAAAACGATACAAGGCCACAAACATGTCTCTACAAGAGATGGTGGAGATGGTGTCCATCCTGTGACGAAAGGACTATGATGGTGAGCATGGCCCATACAGCACCCCTAACCGGAGGAAGTCCAAAATTATGGATAAGGCGGCGAGGAAACTTTATGAGATGTTTGGGGTCACCAGGTCAAAAGAGCAGCTCCGTAAACGCTGGTCGGACTTAAAACTGCGCGAGCCAGAGCAGTATCGCAAAATAAAGAAAATCATAGAAAAAAGTAAGTACTTTCAAATGTCTTTGGAGTGCCTATTGTTTTTTAAAATGTTTGGCCATGTCTATTTCGCCATCTGCCATCGCCATCTGCCTCGTTGGCCTGCTTGTACTTTGAAACCCCTGCATTGAAAACTTAGTAGGTAATGTTTGTATAATAAATCCGATGACTTGCCCCAATCGGAGTAAACATCGTTCCATCGTTTATCGAAAATCCACGGGTCCAGGAACATCACACCTGGACGTGGCTATTTGGCGAAAAACATCGTTTCGAAACCAATGTTGAAAAGATGATGTGTTTGTGCAAACTAACTTTATTTTAAAAGGCAAACAGGATTCATTCATTCACACAGTGATGAGATAACATAATAACTAGCTGTTTTGACATCTTGAATTAAGAGCACCTGTGTCTCCCCCCATAAACTTTTATAAGTTGTACTTTTGGTGAAGGGACTCCAAAAACTACTTATTCTGGAGGCCAGCCATGTGTTGTCTGATTGTCTGTGCTTTGTGGGTGCAACCCCTTCCTCGATTATCAAGGAGGTGAGAGAAAGGGGTTGCACCCACAAACCACATACATTTATCACCCATGATGGCAGATAGCACATGTGAACATTTGGCATGGGATCTCAGGAGAGAATTCACCATTTGGCCCATCACACACAGCATGTGTGCATCCTCAAATTTTAGTGTATTCAGGGGTGACATAAGACCATGTAGCCTGTGTTTTGTATGCTAACTAAAAGGTTGAACGTTGTAAGTTCCATTGTTACATATGTCTGGCTTTTTCACCAAATTTTTTAGTAAGAAAAAAAAGTTATGTAAACGCGATTTTAAAATAAAAGCCAAAGTTTTTGGAAAAAATAAACAAATTAAAAAAAAAAAAAAAATTCGGAAGAAAAAGACCAAAAACAGTGGCTTCTTATTTCTATGCTCAATACCCAGTTTGGAGAAGAGTGACTAGAATGTGCAATTGTGTGTATTTACTAAAACATGCAAAATAAATTGGGCACAAGAAGTGCACTAGTTTCAGAACCTGGAAGACAGAACAAAAGAGAAAAAGCAATAATGACAAACAACTGTATAAAGTCCAATGGTCAAATTATTTATTAGTTCTTTGGAATATTTCTTTCTTTTGGGGGCCGAATTAGAAAGAAATATTAATCTGGCATAGCTTTGGCCCCCCGACCCATAAAGTACTCAACATATTTGTCGCGTGCCTCACGAGCAGATTGGGTGACCGAGCCAGCGCGACCAGTGTCCAGCCCAGGAAGGGTATCTGAGGTAGTCCTGCCTCAGCACCGATGTTGGGTAGGTACGTCTGGGAATGCCTGCGTAAAAAATTGTGCAATATGCAGCAGGCCAAAACAACCGAGTTCAATTTATATTCCGCCAGATGTATCGCTGTCTGGAACAGGCGGAACCGGCTGGCGAGTATCCCAAAGGCATTCTCGACTACCCTCCGGGCCCTGGCCAGCCGGAAATTGAATACCCTCCTCTCCGGGGTGAGGGTCCTCTGGGGAAAAGGCCGCATGAGGTGAGGTCCAAGCCCGAAAGCCTCGTCCGCTAAAAAAACAAACAAAAGTCCTTCCACATTGTCTTCATCCGGTGGCAGTTCAAGACCACCAGTTTGTAGACGCCTGTAAAATTCGGTCCGCGCGAACACTCCCCCATCAGACAGCCGGCCATTCTTCCCCACGTCCACATACAAAAATTCGTAGTCTGCCGACACCACCGCCATCAACACGATACTATGAAAACCTTTGTAGTTATAATAGTACGACCCCGAAAGAGGTGGCGGCACTATGCGTACGTGCTTCCCATCAATTGCCCCTCCGCAGTTAGGAAAATCACACCGCTGGGCAAAGTGGGCAGCCACAGTCTGCCATTCCTGTGGCGTGGAGGGAAACTGTGGGGACAAAAGCAAAAACAAAATGAGTACTTTGGCACATAAAAAACAGTGCAAACACTAGGAAAAAAACATCATTCTGCAACATCACAGTATTAACATTTCAAAATATTAGTGTGTAGTTAGTATTTAGGGCAACAAATCTAGAGCCAATTATTATCAGACTCCACATCCCGCTGATGGGGCAATACACTTTTTTAGGCGGGGGAGTTGAACTACAATAGAGCAGGACAAAAAAAAGAGAGCCAAAACCAAAAAAAGGTGTGTTTGTCCCTAGGAGATGATGCTGAATAGGTTAGTAGTGTTGAAGGTAAAAATATGCAGGTAGGCCAAACAAAATTAACCTGGAAAGCTTAACAACATGCATGGGGAGAAAAGGGAACTATCAGCACACAGCATATTACAATCATGGCAATTAGGAAAACCAACAAAAGTTTTAAAAATTTGCATACATTATTAGACACAGATTGTGATGTTAAAGGAGGAAACTTACCTTAATTAACTCCTCGTGCATCACTTGTATGATGGCAGAACACGTCTCTGGTATGATGACCCCAAGCGCCTGGGGAGAGATGCCTGTTGAGAACTTGAGGTCCTGCAGGCTCCTCCCAGTCGCCAGGTACCGCAACGTGGCAATAAGCCTCTGCTCAGCCGGAATGGCTTGGCGCATCAGTGTCCTGCCTCGTGATATAGGGGGACAGGAGATCCAGCAGACGGTGGAAAACGGGGTCCGTCATACGGAGAAAGTTCCTAAAGTCATCAGGATTATTCTCCTGGATCTCTCTAAGCAGAGACATATGAGAGAATCGGTTACGCTGCCGCAACCAATTCTTGGCCCAGGAACTCCTCCTCCTACTGTTCCTGTCCAAATCACCTGAATGCACACAGACTCCAGAACAAAACCCATAAACAGCACAAACTCGTGAAAAGTTGCGCTGCTGCTCCATCATGGCTTCAAACCGGCCAGCTGGTCAGTCAAGAACACACTCAAACAGAAAGCACCCCCAAATCCAGCAATACCTGCAAAGATCGCACGTCAAACAGATACGACCGTACAGGACGGCGACACTGAATGACAAATACGAGCCCACAAGCACACACTGAACCCGAAAATACGACCTGAGACTGAAAAGCACGAATCGGCTCTAACCAAACCTTCGCTAACACGGAACTAGCAAAAGTGGAACAGAGGGCGGTGCGGTAGGCTTTGGCATTCCCCTTTATAGTGACGTCGTACGTGGTTTACGTGCCCGCGTTCTGGTCCGCTGGGATTTCTGTCCGATGGTATGTACGCTCATCAGACCAATGGACAAATTTGCCTTGTCCGATGGGAAATATCCGTCGGATGTTTCCGACCGGATAAATTACATTGTGTGTACAAGGCCTTAGTGTAAACAAAGAGCTGTAACTAACTGTTACCAGCTCTTCTCCCCTCACACATCGTTTCCAGTGTGAGGAGAGAAGAGCTAGAAGCAGTGAGTTACAGATCTGTGTTCTGTAGTGTCTGCACAAGCACCACACCTGTCCCTTTGCGCCCCCCAATTGTTAATAGTCACCCATAAAGTGCACCTGTCACATAAAGAGACTGCCATCAGCGGTGCAACCGTCACCCACCAGTGACCGTGCCCTGTCACCGTCACCCATTTGTGACCTACCCTGTCACCCGTCACCCACCAGCGCTGCCGCCAGCAATAGGCCCTGTACCAGCGATGCCGCCAGCAAAACCCCTCGCGGACAAATGCCCAGTACCAGTGCTGCCACATCACGCCTAAGTACCAGCACAATAAATTCAACCCCCCCAACTACGGGAGTGTCACGTCCCCCAGGAGCCAGGGCCACTACATTCGTACCAGATGTTCTTGCCAACCCAACATGGCTGCCTTCCGGATCGGGATCAACAATTATTCCCCCTTTCACAGCACAGCCAGGTGTACAGGCCAATACCCAATATTTCTCAGAAATTGATTTCCTTTATCTCTTTTTGCCCGACACTTTTCTGCACTTTATTATCGACCAGACAAATTTGTATGCCCAGCAGTATATTGCCAACAACCCCCAATCCTCTTATGCCCGTCCAATTGAGTGGAGAGATGTAAATTTGGAGGAGTTCAAATTGTTTCTTGGCCTCACCATAAACATGGGGCTTAACAAAAAAAATCAAGGACATTGCTATTGGTCCACCAAACCCATCTACCACCAGCCCATGTATTCTGCCAAAATGTCCAGGTCCCGATACGAGATGATTATGAGATTCTTTCATATCAATGACAATACCCAGTGCCCTCCCTGTAATCATCCAGATTACGATAAGTTGTACAAGATTCGCCCCCTGATAAATTTCCTTTCCAATCAATTTGAAGAAATCTATGTCCCCGAGAAACATATATGTGTGGTTGAGTCCCTGGTACCCTTTTGTGGCCGTGTAGGAATAAAGCAGTACATTCCTAGTAAAAAGGCTAAATATGGAGTCAAATTTTACAAACTGTGTGAGAGAGCCACGGGATATCTGTATGCGTTCCGCATATACGAAGGAAGAGATTCCAAGCTCCAGCCCCCTGAGTGCCCGGCCTACATAGGCACAGCCGGAAAAATCGTATGGGACCTGACTTACCCACTCCTGAGAAAAGGATATCATCTTTATCTAGATAATTTTTATACAAGCCTGCCCCTTTTCCGACACCTATATATTGAGAAAACCCTGGCCTGCAGAACCTCCAGAAAAAATAGGAAGGGCTTCCCACAATCTATTGTAAATAAAAAGCTGCGAAGGGGGGAAAGAGCAACAATGAGGTGCAACGAAGTGCTGGCCTTGAGGTGGAAGGATAACAGACGTGCACATGATGTCCACCATTCACAATGACACTGCAGTTGTTGTTCAACAAAGACGAGGTCCTATTGAAAAGCCGACATGTGTCCAAGATCACAATCTTTACACGGGGGGGGGGGGGGTGGATTTCAATGATGAAATGATTCAGCCCTATTTATCAATAAGGAGGTCTAGATTCTGGTACAAGAAGGTAGCAATTTATCTTATCCATTTGGCCATTTATAATTCTTATGTAGTCTACTCCAAATCCACTGAAAACCCTGCCCGCTTGCTACAATTCACAGAAGAAATAGTCATGTCCCTCATCTATCCACAAAGATCCCCCTCAGAAACCCTTTGCTCTGATGTCGTTAGCCGACTTCATGGACGGCACTACCCGTACCACATCCCACCAACGGAAGGAGGCCGAAGACGGCAAAAAAAATGTTGCGTTTGCAGCAAAAGAGGATTTCGAAAAGATTCCAGTCACCATTGTCCCCGGTGTCCCTCCCAACCTGGCCTTTGCATTGGAGAATGCTTCGAAAATTATCATGAATCCCTAAAATTCTAGCCCATATTTTTAACCATTTCCCCCATCTGACCATTTTCATGCTACTGCCTTCAACGTAAATTGACCCTGGCCTGTTTTATGGACTATGCTTTTGCCTACCGATTGGACTGCTTCCACGTAAACTGACCCTGGCCTGTTTTTTTTACTATGCCTCTGCCTACCGTTTGGACTGCTTCCACGTAAATTGACCCTGGCCTGTTTTATGGACTATGCTTTTGCCTACCGCTTGGACTGCTTCCACGTAAACTGACCCTGGCCTGTTTTTTGACTATTCCTCTGCTTACCGTTTGGACTTCTTCCACGTGAACTGACCCTGGCCTGTTTTATGGACTATGCTTTTGCCTACCACTTGGACTGATCTGTTGCCCTGCTATTGTAGTACACAGGGGTCTCACATATGTGAGGGGCTCCAGAATAGTTTTTCTGGATGGAAAAAACATTTTTGTTTTCTCCGGGTTTTGTAATTTCCGGATTAAGGTCTGGAGTCCGGAGGCTTTATAGAGATTTGGGTGGGTCGAAGCCTCTACCCCTGTGCCCCTGTGCAAAGGTCTTACCCAATTGCAGCCCTCAGCCTGCTACTGACTTACTGCCATCACGCCTGCCATCATCTTTGCCTGCGGCATGAACGAGCCACACCACTGCTACCTGGACTATTCAAATTTGCTGCCTGGAGACTTACTTTAGCTGTCGCTAAGCACATCCCTGACTGCTGCCTGGACCAGTGCTCTCTACTGTGGACACTACTAAAAGCACAGGTAATACTTTTTTTTTTTTTTTTACCCTTTCCACAATAGAAATTATTTTGGATTGTAATTCTTGGTATGTACATGCTATGTTTTAGAAATATGAAGAGCCTTCAAAAATGATAGGTTGCCAGGAAATGATATTTGTAATGTATGCTACTAGAACGCCTGATGGTGCTACTTGGATGTTGGGCATCTGTATGTGGCCAAGCTGTGTAAAAGTCTCACACATGTGGTATCCCCATACTCAGAACGAGTAGCAGAATGTATTTTACGGTGTCATTTTTGCTATGCATTTGCTATGTGTTGGAAATATCTTATAAATTGACAACTTTGTGTAAAAAAAATGCGTTTTCATTTATTTTCCACGTTTTCCCAAAACTTCTGGAAAAAAAATAACCGCTCAAGACTCATTATGCCTCATAGATTATATGTTGGGGTGTCTCCTTTCAAAAATTGGGTAATTTTGTGGGCAATTCCATTGTCCTGGTGCTCCAGGGCCTTCAAAAATGTAATAGGTGGTTGAGAAATGAAATGTGCAATTTATGCCCGTAGATCGCCTGATGGCGCTACTTCAATGTTGGGGCCTTTGTATGTGGCCAGGCTGTGTAAAAGTCCCACACATTTGGTATCCCCATACTCAGGAGGAATAGCAGAATGTATTTTGGGGTGTCATTTTTGCTATGCATTTGCTATGTGTTCAAAATATCTTATAAATTGACAACTTTGTGTAAAAAAAAATGAGTTTTCATTTTTTTCCAACTTTTTCCCAAAACTTCTGGAAAAAAAGTAACCGCTCAAAAGACTCATTATGCCTCATAGATTATACGTTGGGGTGTCTGCTTTCCAAAATGGGGTCATTTTGTGGGCAATTCCATTGTCCTGGTGCTCCAGGGCCTTCAAAAGTGTAATAGGTGGTTGAGAAATGAGATGTGCAATTAAGGCTCCTTACACACGGAGCGGTCCGTTTTTCGGTCCGCTCCGTGTGTCCGTCAGCTCAGCGGGGGGGTCTCCGCTCAGCTGTCGGCGGACAGGGCGGTCCCCTCACACTGTGAAGGGACCGCCCCGTCTCTCCTCCGCTCTCCCCTATGGGGAGTCGGATGGAAATGGACCGTCTGTCCGTTTGCATCCGATCCGATCCACCGGACGGAAGAAAAATAGGGTTTTCTTCCGTCCGCAAAACGGATCCAGACGGACGCGGATCGTAGGCGGACGTTAGCGGATGCATCATCCGCTAACGGATCCGCTCCCATAGGGACACATTACAAGTCTGTAAACGGACTTGTAATTAGCGGACCGTTCGTCCGCTCATGTGAAAGGGGCCTTATGCTCGTAGATCGCCTGATGGCGCTACTTCAATGTTGGGCCTTTGTATGTGGCCAGGCTGTGTAAAAGTCCCACACATTTGGTATCCCCATACTCAGGAGGAATAGCAAAATGTATTTTGGGGTGTCATTTTTGCTATGCATTTTCTATGTGTTCAAAATATCTTATAAATTGACAACTTTGTGTAAAAAAAAATGCGTTTTCATTTTTTTCCAACTTTTTCCCAAAACTTCTGGAAAAAAAGTAACCGCTCAAAAGACTCATTATGCCTCATAGATTATACGTTGGGGTGTCTGCTTTCCAAAATGGGGTCATTTTGTGGGCAATTCCATTGTCCTGGTGCTCCAGGGCCTTCAAAAGTGTAATAGGTGGTTGAGAAATGAGATGTGCAATTTATGCTCGTAGATCGCCTGATGGCGCTACTTCAATGTTGGGCCTTTGTATGTGGCCAGACTGTGTAAAAGTCCCACACATTTGGTATCTCCATACTCAGGAGGAGTAGCAGAATGTATTTTGGGGTGTCATTTTTGCTATGCATTTGCTATGTGTTCGAAATATCTTATAAATTGACAACTTTGTGTAAAAAAAATGCGTTTTCATTTTTTTACACGTTTTCCCAAAACTTCTGGAAAAAAAGTAACCACTCAAAAGACTCATTATGCCTCATAGATTATACGTTGGGTGTCTGCTTTCCAAAATGGGGTCATTTTGTGGGCAATTCCATTGTCCTGGTGCTCCAGGGCCTTCAAAATTGTAATAGGTGGTTGAGAAATGAGGGCCCAGATTCACAGAGCGATTACGCCTGCGCAACTGCTGTTGCGCGTGCGTAAGTCTAAATGTGCGCGTGCGTATAGTTGGACGCGATTCACAAAACAATATACGCCAGAAATCTACGTTTTTTGGTCCGGCGTAATTGAGTTAGACCTTCGCTTCCCTTCGCGCAAAACTGCGCTAGACACACCATTGATTTGCTAGTCAAATATGCTAATGAGGGAGTTACGGGGAGTCACAAAAAAACGCAGTTGCTGCGCAGGCTACGCGATGTGCGCAACTGCAAAATGTTCTGTCTAAAGTTAGAGGACCTAAAAGCTGGTCTAAATTTTGAAAAAAAGTCTAATTGTCAGATAAAGCAACACTGTTAGTGAGGAGTTCAGCAGTCACACGTGTTGCCCAACAATCTGTATGCCAACATGCCAGGGGCATCGTCGCGCATAGCTATACTACTGACTTTAGATGAACAAAGAAGGAGGAGGGCACGGAGGATGGCACTAAGGAGGGCACGGGAGATGTTTTATTTTTTTATTTTTTGGCTTATATAAAATTTACAATTTAATCTAATCTAATACAATATTCTTATCTGATACAAGCCCCTCACTCTTCACTTGATATATCACACACGCATAGACATCTTTGGCATGAGAGATTCTGAGGTGTCTCGCATCTTCAGATTCACCCCTCATGCCATCGTGGAATTACCACAACCTTGCAGGAGGACATCAGCAGCCCAACACATGGCACCACCCATGACACCCATATATACAATCAGAGCCCCATCCCCACAGATTGCGAACAGAACATGTATGGGGACAGCTGGCTGGTTGGTGAGTGACATGGGAGTCAGGCATGACTATCCCCTCCCGTGATGCACACCTCACAAGTGGCACATGCATGACTAACATCCACCTGTCTTTTCCCTTCAAGGTGACTCTGCATATGAACTGGAACCCCATCTCATGACCCCATCTCATGCCAGCTCACATTATGCATCTTTGCACGTTAAACACACACATTAATCATGGCACAATGAGAATGCATGCATGCACACCACTATGGTCCCTAGCACACACACCCCACATCCTCATCAAATTGGATTGGCACCAGTCCACCATGCAAGACTGGTGAGCAGTAACGCCACGTCAAGGCTCCAATTATGTCACTGTACATTCATACACCATTCACACGGACCTGGGAATCACTTCTCCCTGGTCCTGGGGAACCCTTCTCCACCCAAATTGAGGATGACACCCCTTTTCCAGCAGGAATGTCACCCCCACATTCAAACATCATTCACAACCCAAAAAATGCCAAAAATGTCAGCAAAAAAAAAAAAAAAAAATGCATAGAAAAAAAAAAAAAGCAGAGAACAAAAATAAACATGCTTTCAAACCAAAAAAAGGGGGAAAAAAAATTAATGCCCTCTGCCTGAGCCACGCCTGGGGCGCCCCCGGCCACGGCCCCGGACCCTCAGGGGAGACGCATGGGGGAGGGGAAAAGCCGGGGAAGGAGGAGCAGCCCCTGAGATCTGCCCACCTGGCGGCCTGCCCTCCAAGGCCACGGCTATTCTGTCCAGGGCAGCACCAAGTGTTGCCGTGTTGCCCTGGATAGCCTGGGTAAGGGCCCTCACATCCTGCCCAACGCCTGCTGCTGTAGTTTGCAGGTCATTTAGGCAGGTTGTGGAGGCCCGGGAGTGGGAGTCCAGGTTACCCAGCCTATCGTTGATGGAGGACAGGCTCTGATCCACCCGCCCCATAGTCTGGCAGAGCTGTCTCAGAAGGCGGGTCTGGGTGGCCAGGTTCCTTCTCAGACTGGCGGGCAGGAGATTGGGCGCCCCCCTGGTGCTCTGGGATGACCTCCTGGCTCTTGCTGATGGTTGTGGCCGGGGAGAAGGGGAGGCCCTTGTGAGGGGAGCCATGTTGGGGGAGGAGGGGGGGGCTCACCCTTAGGGAGGGCAGGCTTCTTGCAGCCAGAGGGGAAGAGTCCGCAGAAACCAAACGGCCAGTGCCTGCCATGGACTCCTCCTCCTCATGATTCTCCTCCTCCTCGTGATCGTCCTCCGCATGATCCTCCTCCTCCTCTTGTTCCTCCTCCGCGGACTCTGGCCTTGTTGGGGGGGCCTCATTAGGCTGCTGTCCTGGCGTTGGAGCGGTCAGGCCAGATGGCCCTGCACCCTCCTGCACATCTGTGGATGACACAAACCATTCACAGGTTGGAGGATCCACACACTTGGCACATATTCCCTTTCACCCCCTCCCCCACACATGCTACACACTTGAGAGAAATAAAAACCTTACCTGGCACCGCGGGGACCGGACTTGTGTCAAAGCCTGGCAGGCCCTCCACTTCATGCCGGTGAAAGGTCAGGGCCACCACACGCTCCGTCGCTGTAAATCTAACCCGGCATGGTGGGCCCCCTCCTGTGCCCCTGGCATGGGCATTTATTGCGGCCAGTTTTTTTTTCACCTCACGCCGGAGGTCATTTATTTTCTTTTCAATCCCAGACCGGGTCCGTGTCTCCCCCTCCCCCGATGAATTGACCTGCTCCGTGATCATATCCAATATCTCCCTCCTCCTGGCCGGGGTGGTGGTGGCACTCTGCGGGCCGTGGAGAAAACGCCCATAGTCGGTAATGGCCCGGGCAAGAATTCTTTTTTCCCCCACTGTAAAATTAAGCTTTCTTTTTCTCTCAGTCATACTTCCAAACAAACTCACTAGCAGTCACCAAAAATCTGTCACAAATACAAGCACAACCAATCAGACAAGAACACACACAAAGAGAAAAAGAACACCCAAAAATCACACTAGCACTCAGCAAGAAACAGACACAAAAAAATCAGATGAAAAAATAAAGCAAGAAAACAAACGCTCAGAAATCTATCAATCAAACAAACAGTCAAAAAACACTTATCAAAACACACTTTCACAAAACTACCAACAAGCACTAGATCACACAGAACACTAATCTGACAACTACAAAACACACTCTAACGAACAACAGAGCAAAAGCACTTGATTCAATGGGAAGGGACACAAAGGGATGTACTTTTGCAATGGAAGTGCGTTTGTGTGTGTCTATTTATGCTGTCTGCGTAGTTCACAACGTTGCCCTAGTCCATGTCCAATTTCACTGATTGCGCCGCTCCCGAGTTGTGAGCATGCGCACAACGGAGCTGACATGGTTTCCTTCACGCGCGCATGCGCGAGTCGGCCGGCCCTTCATTTGCATGGGGTCACGGCTCATTTCAATGTAACACGCCCACGTCCCTCCCAATTTGTATTACTCCTCCTTACGCCTCCGGAAAAAACCTTACGCTTGCGCAATCTCTTGCGCAAAAGCTTTGTGAATCGCGGGATTACGCGGCTAGATTACGCAAGTCTAACGGAAAAGTGGTGCGCTACGCCGGTCCAATAATGCGCCGATGTACGTGAATCTGGGCCGAGATGTGCAATTTATGCCCGTAGATCGCCTGATGGCGCTACTTCAATGTTGGGCCTTTGTATGTGGCCAGGCTGTGTAAAAGTTCCACACATTTGGAATCCCCATACTCAGGAGGAGCAGCAGAATGTATTTTGGGGTGTAAATTGTTGTATGCATATGTTCTGTGAGAGAAATAACCAGTTAATAAAAAAAAAAAACATTTTGCAAAGAATTGTGGGAAAAAATTACAACTTAAAAAAACTCACCATGCTACTTATTTTATACCTTGGAATGTCTACTTTCTAAAAAGGGGTCATTTGGGGGGTATTTGTACTTTTCTGACTTGTTAGTATCTCAAGAAATTAGGTAGGCCGTCAGTACTTCAAGTGTGATCAGATTGATCAATTTTTAGTAATTGGCACCATAGTTTGTAGACTCTATAACTTTCACAAAGACCAAATAATACACACCAATTTGGGTTATTTTTACCAAAGATATGTAGCAGTATAAATTTTGGCCAAAATTTATGAAGAAACATTACTAATTTGCTAAATTTTATGACAGAAACAAAGAAAAAGGCAATTTTTCACAAAATTTACCGTCTTTTTTTATTTATAGCGCAAAAAATAAAAAAAAACATGAATGATTAAATACCACCAAAAGAAAGCTCTATTTGTGTGAAAAAAAGGACGCAAATTTTATTTGGGTAAAGTGTTGTATGACTGAGTAATTGTCATTCAAAATGTGAGAGCACCGAAAGCTGAAAATTGGTCTGGGTAAGAAGGGAGTTTAAGTGCACTGTATTCAAGTGGTTAAAGTCAGAGGCCCAGATTCATAAAGCAATTACGCCTGTCTAACTGGTGTTAGACAGGAGTAATTTCAAATTTTGCGCGCCGTATCACTAGTTTGAATCCTCAAACCATTATACGGCGGCTTCGGGCTTCGATCCGAGAGGCTTACGTCTTCGTAAACCTTCGGATCTACGTTGTGATATATTTGCGGCCGCTGGGAGGAGTTTGCGTCGTTTTGATGCGTCGGGATATGCAAATGTGTTTTTACGGCGATCCACGAAGATACGAGCGGTCTTCGCAATCGCTTACGTCTGGGTTTTTTTACGTACTGTTAGACCAGCTTTTTGCTGGTCTAACGGTGCGTAACCCATGTTAAGTATGGCCGTCGTTCCCGCGTTGATTTTAATTATTTTTTTTTTTTTTTACGTAACTCGTTCGGGAATAGAAATGTCCGTAAACGACGCTACTCAAACAACGAATGACGTAACGACGTGATTTCGCGCAATGCACGGCGGGAAATTTGCGAACGGAGCATGCGCAGTTCGATCGCCGCGGGAACGCGCCTATTTTAAATCCTTCACGCCCCCTACTCGTCTATATGGATTGCGACGGGAGAAATACACTACGCCGCCGTCGTTTACTGGACAAAATCTACCTGGATTCCACGTAGAGCCAGGTAAGAAACGGCGGCGTAGTGTATTTCTGATACGCTACGAGAATCCAATTCTCTCTGAATCTGGGCCAGAATTTCCAAATTACAATAGTAACGAATATGAAATAATAAATCAAAATTTCAGATGAAATTTGAATTTAAATCGTTTTTTAATCACATTTTCCTAAGAGAAACAATACAAAATAAAGAAATATAATAGAAAAGAAAAAAAATGAATACAATAAAAGAATAGAAAAAATAGAATAGAAAAAAAATAGAAAAGAAAAAAGGGATAAAATAGAAAATAAAAGAATAGAGGAAAACAGAACAAACTAGAAAAGAAAAGAAAATAACAGAAAAAAAATAATAGAAAATAAATGAATGAAAAATCATAATAGAATATAAATAAATAGAAAGAATATAATAATATTCTGAAATTTTAATTTCAAATAAAAATAGATTTAAATAGAACAGAAAAGAATAATTAGAATAGATTCAAAAATAAAAAATAGAATTGACTAGAACAGAATAGAACAGAAAAAAAACTGTAGAATATAAAATAAAGAATATAACTATTTTCCGAAATACGAATAGAATAAATTAGAATTAGAATAGAATATAAAATAAAATAATAGAATAGCATAGAATTAACAATAGAAAATAATAGAATATAACAAGATAAATTAGAATTTCAAATAGAATTCATTTGAATATAATAGTAAAGGATAGATTAGATTAGAATAGAATGGAATATAAAATAATAGGATTAATAAGAATAGAAAAAAAACATATTTGAATTGGAATAGAAAATAAAATAATAGAATAGACAATAGAAAAGAATAGAATAGAAAGGATATAACCATTTCCAAAATTTACATTTTGATTAGAATAGAATAAAAAAGAATAGAATATACTGTAATAGAAAAGAAAACAATAGAATAGAAAATTAAAGAATATAATATAGAAAAAAACAATAGAATAGAATGGAATGGAAAGAATATAACCATGTTCCAAAATTCAAATTGCTAATAGAATAAATTCAATAAAAAATGGAATTTGATAAGAATTTGTATCAAATGGAGTCGATTTTGATGCAATTAGAATGGAATTCAAAAAAAAAATTGAATCGATTGAAATAAACAAAACTAATTCCAAAAATGAATCTAACTAAACTAATTTATGAAATTAATGACTTAAAACTAATTTCTTCATTTTGCACGTGTCTAAATTCCTCTCCTCCCACCAAATCTTGAAAATTGTTACAGATGAAAGCACATTTTTAATAACAATTATTAAATAACCATATGGCTTGTAAATATATGCTATATATTTTTTGTGAGATTTTTTCCCACAAAAGTGGAATTGCCTTTTAAGCCACATTAAAAGACTGTCTCCCCGCTTTGATTTTTTTTTCATTGGTAGATGTCCCACATGGCGGTTGTTTAGTTGCCTATACTTTTTTTACGAAAAGATTGCAAATTGGTTTTGAAGACGATCATAAAATATAACAAGATTTAGCCCCCTAGACTTCAGTAGAGTTCAGGCTCTATGTTTAGAGTTTAACACAAATAGAACACCGCTCAAGGTCTGTCCATATGCCATCCTCACTACATGTCCTTACATGGCTTGCCACTAAACTGGATATGGAAAAGTGGATGTCCAAACACTCAGGTAGGTCACTGCCAAATCTTTATTGTAGTGCCAAAAGACATCACTGGACCAAAAGTGTTTGGTGGATGTTAGCAAAAGAAACTTTGCTTGGTTCACTGATCACTACCCCCAATCTATGAGGGGAGTATCCTTAGGAATTTGGTGAGTTAAGCCCTGTACACACGGGTGTGAATCCCGTAGTAAAAAAACATTGTTTTTCTCGATGGGATTCTTGTCAAGCTTGTTGGGATTCTTGTCTAGCTTTCCTTGCATACACACTGTCAAGCCAAAATCTCGTCGTTCTCAAACGTTGTGACGTACGACGACCGTATAAAGGGGAAGTTCGATTCCACTGGCGCCACCCTCTGGGCTGATTTTGCTAATCTTGTGTTTCCGCGTGTTAGTAAAAGTTTGGTGAGAGACGATTCACGCTTTTCAGTCTCCTTGCTTTCAGATAGTTTTCTGCCATTCAGTTTGTGCTTGTGGGTTTGTATCTTGTCTTTCAGGGTGTGTAGTCAGGTAGTATTTGTTTTACAGTGCGTTCTTATCCACTCATTTCTGATTTTCAGGTCGTTTATCATAGGACTTTCTTTTCTTCAGTGCGTTCTGTTTAGTTTGTTCTGATCAGACGTTTGTTTTCTAGCCATGTTGTGGGTACGTTCTCATCTTAGAGTTTGTGCTGTGCAGTCGCTTTGTGTTGGTCTTGTTGTTTTGGACCAAGACGACTTCATGAACTGGGTGAGGAGGCGTTTATGGACCAAGAATTGGTTGCTCCAGCAGGACCAATTCTCTCATATGCCTCTGCTGTGGGAGATCCAGGAGAATAACCCTAATGACTACAGGAATTTTCTTAGGATGTCTGACACCATTTTCAGCATCTGTTGGCTTTGGTGTCCCCCTATATCACCAGGCAGGAAAAATGTATGTGGGAAGCCATCACAGCTGAGCAGAGGCTAGTTGCTACGTTACGATATCTGGGGACTGGGAGAATCTTGCAGGACCTGAAGTTCATGACAGACATCTCCCCCCCAGGCTCTGGGACTCATTATCCCAGAAACCTGTTCTGTCCTGTCCTGCAGGAGGACTATATGAGGGCAAGTTTTCTCCTTTAACATCACATTCTATGTATTTCATGCTTGCTAATGTATTGCATTTCCTTCCTCCTTCACTAATTTCCATGATTGTAATATGCTGTGATTGTCCCCTTTGTCCCCATGTATGCTGTAATTTTTTAATGCCCTTTTTGGCCTACATGCATATTTCCCTTCACTAACCTCTCCAGCATGCTCTCCTGGGCCCAAACACACCTAGCCTAGTCACTTCCCAATGTATTTTGTAAGGTCCATTGTAGTGCTTTAGCCCCCCCCCCCCCCCACCCAAAATGTGTTCTAAGGTATATTTTCACATTAAATTCTGAGTGTTTTTTTGGGGGGGTCCCAAACTCATCTAGCCCCTCCAAAAATGTTCCAATGGGCCATCAGAGGGGGTGAGGAATGTGATAATTTGCCCTTGTATTTTTGTATTTAAATACTCCTTAAAATGAATGTTATAATGATGATGGCCAATAATATTTTTGTATAATCTGCTTGCAACGTTATGTGCAAAAGTACATTTTTTTTTATCTTGTTTGACTCCACAGCTTTCTTCCATGCCACAGGAATAGCAGACTGTGGCATCTGAGTTTGCCATGTGGTGGGACTTCCCCAACTGCGGAGGGGCAATTGACGGAAAGCACGTCCGCATTGTGCCACCACCCCGTTCGGGTTCTTATTCTTTTAATTATAAGGGGTGTAACGGAATGGCCCGTGACAGACTGAGATATTCCTATGTCTAGGGTCACCTTATGTCCACTAGGGCCATAGGGTGACAAAGAATCATAATTCATATATTACATGAGATGGGACATTATTAATACTTCATATTTCAGGACTGAGATATCACAAGGAGTTCATGATTACATGACCAGGTCAGCCAGCCAGTGAGTCATACCTTTGTATAATAGGCTATTGAAATATCTTAAGGTGTTGGCTATTCACTGTAAAGACATTCCGTTGAAGGTGTTGATTGCACCCACTCTCACAAGACTCTGCCATTGTGTGATAAAGCTGTCTAGATAACTTATTCAACTAGATGTCTGTGTATTATTCAAGGTTAATTGAACCCTATTGATGATACGGTGCCGTCATGTCTAGCTACCAATTAAAGAATTATCCTCAGTGAGTGAATAGGGGGGTGGAGATTGCATTGTTCTGTGATAAACTGCATTATGCTTGAGACTGTATAAGAAGCTGAGAAAATACCAATAAATTGTCATATCTTTGAAGCAAGTGCAGAGCTTGAGTCTCGTCTTGTTTATGGGAATGGATATGGATCGTGTATGCAAGATTGTTGCAGTGTGTCAGATAAGCTTGTCGTGGTTGGATGGAAGGTTGTAAGCGGTGGTGACCGTTACATTGGTGGCACGGCAGTGGGGTGATTCCATCTTCAGAAGGACGGCTACAAGGACACAGGACAATGGAGACGCTGTATGAACGGATGAAGCTCTCTTCCCTCATGAACTTACTGGAGAGCCGGGGCAGACCGGCCAGCAACCGTAAGAAAAGGGACATTATCGCAGAACTTGTCGAAATAAATAGAGCTAAGAGGCCCAGCGTAACAGACACCCGAGGAAGAATTTTTTGATCGGGCTGTTAAACATGGACTGGCACAATATGGTCCTAATCCTCCGCCGGAGATCATAGACCGGGTTATAGCGGCTGTAGATGCCACCTTGCGACAGAAAAGAAGTGCTGCGGCAGCTGAAGTCACAGCAGCACCAACTAAAGAGAGAGGAGAGGTACAGATACCAGTCTCCATGGAAGAGGAGTTCCAAAGAAGGTTACAAAAGATGCGGATACAGCATAGAGGACCAGTATCAGAGGAGGTCCTGTTGGGATGGTCGGATGTTATTTGGTGCCAACTCTGGAAGGAAGCACTAGCTCTGGAGCAGCAACACCAAGGAAAGGTCCTGCCGTCCATCTATGCAAGGTACTGGCAGCAGTATGACGTACGAATGCTGTTGTTGGGGAAACAACTGAAGCAGGAGTGGGCAGCCAAGTTGAGCAGGCTGATCCGGGCAGAGATGCAGCTGGATGAAAGCTACAGAGCCCTTCAGTGGTATGTAGCCCAAGAGTGCCCGTGGCCAGCAGATGACAGCCCCACAGAAGGCCATGACTATGATGGCCTGGGATTATTGTATTGGAGGATGTCCAGTGATCCAGACTTCGGGGATGATCGGGAGTGGCGCTTGGAGGACATAATGGAGCACAGAGAGGAGAAATTGAATATCTCGGGAGGCCACTGGTCACAGGAAGATTTAGAATTTCTGGCCATTCAAGAATGGGAGCTGGAGGTCGCCTACAAACAGCTGCTAGACTCGGCTCAGCAGCAGGGTGGGGATCCCATGGGACTATGAGGAAAGGTCAGATAACTGTGAAATCCTGGCTGATGAATCGGCAGTGGAAAAACTGGAGATTGCCATCCCTAAAGCCGAAGCGGATGGTGTGGAGTTCCAGAGAGCCGGGGCGGTTGGCCCCTTTCTCCAGCAAAAAGCTGAGGTGGTAAAGCTTTTACCCCCAGGTGAATCACTGGCAACAGAGCAGGGTGCCCCAAGCCTCTGCTCCCAACAAGCAGAAGAGGGGGACCCTGTGGTAGTGGATGGGACTGTGGTCTCCACTCACAGCAACCCAGCGGAAGAGCTGGCAACAGAACAGAGTGTCATAGGCCTCTGCTCCTCACTAACAGAAGAGGGGGACCCTGTGGTAGTGGATGGGACTGTGGTCTCCACTCACAGCAACCCAGCGGAAGAGCTGGCAACAGAGCAGAGTGTCATAGGCCTCTGCTCCTCACTAACAGAAGAGGGGGTTCCTGGGGTAGTGGATGGGACTTCAGTCTCCACTGGCACAACCCCAGAAAATGGTACAGGACTGGGACAGGAGGATGTCGGCTTTGCTTTGCAAGCACCGGGGGGTTTTCACCAAGCACCAGTGGATGGGACTTCAGTCTCCACTGGTATACCCCAGGAAGGGGGGGCAGTTGGCCCAGACCCCCAACAGCATGATGGACTGAGCCCAGCCACCCTGCCTTCTCCCCAGCGGCAGGCGTGTTCTCTGAGAGAGGCAGAGGTTGGCGGGGTGAGTAATGCTCAGTTTGGAGCCATTTATTTGGGGTACAGTATGGATACCAGCATTGGAGGACTGGAACTACTGACGGACTTCGGAGTCAACCCGTTTGGGGTTACCACCTGTGTCCGTCTCCCACCGAAAGGGGAGAGATGTAACGGAATGGCCCGTGACAGACTGAGATATTCCTATGTCTAGGGTCACCTTATGTCCACTAGGGCCATAGGGTGACAAAGAATCATAATTCATATATTACATGAGATGGGACATTATTAATACTTCATATTTCAGGACTGAGATATCACAAGGAGTTCATGATGACATGACCAGGTCAGCCAGCCAGTGAGTCATACCTTTGTATAATAGGCTATTGAAATATCTTAAGGTGTTGGCTATTCACTGTAAAGACATTCCGTTGAAGGTGTTGATTGCACCCACTCTCACAAGACTTTGCCATTGTGTGATAAAGCTGTCTAGATAACTTATTCAACTAGATGTCTGTGTATTATTCAAGGTTAATTGAACCCTATTGATGATACGGTGCCGTCATGTCTAGCTACCAATTAAATAATTATCCTCAGTGAGTGAATAGGGGGGTGGAGATTGCATTGTCCTGTGATAAACTGCATTATGCTTGAGACTGTATAAGAAGCTGAGAAAATACCAATAAATTGTCATATCTTTGAAAGCAAGTGCAGAGCTTGAGTCTCGTCTTGTTTATGGGAAATGATATGGATCGTGTATGCAGTATGGTCGCAGTGTGTCGGATAAGCTTGTCGTGGGTGGATGGAAGGTCGTAAACGGCGTTGACCGTTACAAGGGGTTTCATAGCATTGTGTTGTGGTATCAGCACAGTATTTCATGGGTTCATGGGCACATTCACACATGGTCTTTATAACATTTTTTATGGGTATAAAAAAATATATATATATATTTTTGGTTTGCCATAAACTGGCATGTTTTTTTTTTAAGAAAATACAAAACTCTCATTAACATACCACAAAATACAACAATGTAAACCTCTTGGCAATATCTCAGACATTCTAATTTTAGAAAAATGTCTATCTGCCCTTAATAAGATGGAGTGTTGTCACCTCCTGAACAAGCCAAAATTTGAAGATGCACACAGCCTTTTTTGGGTTCAAAACGGTTATTTCCCTCCAGATCCCTATTGTCAACATGTGCTATCTGCCATCATGATTGATCAATGGACGTGTTCTGTGGGTGCAACCCCTTCTTCCTTTCAATTACTTGAGTTGTGAGGAAGGGGTTAATCCCACAAAACACGTACATGGATATCTCGAGATGGTAGATAGCACATGTTGACTCACTGTGTGCATCTTCAAATTTTGGCTTGTTTGAAAAAGTGCAAAAATGTGGTCTAAAAACTGGGAACAAAAACAAGGGGTTTTATTCTATTCACCACAAGACATCAATGATGTCCTTAAATGTTTGCTTAATAACATTCATCTTTTTTTTTAGGACGTCCATTTCCCTACTGCATGCCATTATTTGTAGGATGATGTTTTTTCAACATGTTCATCCCCTAATAATAAAAAAAGTATTATAAATCTGCAGGCCTACATCTCTTATTACCTGAAGCTGTGGTGACTTACACTGACCTGTTGTGGTGACAATTTCCACCACTTCATCCACCTCTCCTTCCTCCACTTCATCTTCCTTCATCTTCCTCCACATCCTCAGGTTGGTGTTCTTGGCGAGGTTTGGGGTTCCTGGGCTCCTAAGGAGTGGTGTCCTCCCAGCAGGGGCGAACTGACCATTCGGTCATTCGGGCAGTGACCGAGGGCCCCATGCCACTAAAGGGCCCCATCAGAGTTGCCAGCCTTAGAAAAATCAGGGACAGATTGTAAAGATCTGTGTATTTTTACATCTGTCCCTGAATTGTCTGACACCGACATAATTTTGAAGTGAGATTACGGAGGCAATAGCTGCTCCACTCCTCCACTACCTCCTCAGCCAATGGGAACATGGTGTACAGGCCCCCCTTCCCCCGCGCGGCTTCTTTGACTACAGAGCAGGAGATTGCTGGGGGAGATGGGATGGAGGCAGGGACACAGCATGGAGTGTGGGATGGACTTCAGGCTGAGGCAAGGTAAGTTAAATGTCTTTTTATCAGTGCTTTCTCTACTGAGGGGGAGGGGGAGGTTGTGTTTCCTCAAGCAGAGCTCCTGTCTCCTAGGCTATTAGATCATGTTTCTGTGTGTGAGAAGTGCACTTCTCCTGGAGGAAGCATGTTCTGAACTTCTCCCCAATCTCTGCTACATCTCCCTACTGATTACCTGCCCACCAATACACAGGCACAGCCTGTATTACCACTGAATGTGTTGATGAGCTGCTGGGGAACTACAAGTCCCAGCATGCCAGAAGATGGGGGCAGCAGAGTGTTCAATTAGGCTGATTTCTAAATGAAAAGTGTGTATACTGTGTGTGTATGTATATGCTTAATGTGTGTGTGTATGTTTATGCTTAATGTGTGTGTGTGTGTATAGTCTGTCTGTATACTGTGCCTGTATACTGAGTGTGTGTGTGTGTGTGTGCATAGGCGTGCGCAGCCTATTGCATTAGGGTGTGCACCCCAAACAGAAGCTCAAACACACATGCCTATATATTGTATATATTACGCACAAACACACAGAACTCTGTGTACATAGGAATAGTAATCTGGCCCTTTCTTCTCCCTGAAAAACAGGGAGAAAAAACAGCCAGATTAGTAAGTAAAAGCAGTGCACTTTACACATTGTTAGACACACATGATGTTAACCCTTTCCTAGCCAGTGTCATTAGTGCAGTATTATCACTGATCACTGTATTAGTAGTAGTGTCCCTGCGACATCAATGTCAGTTTGTGACCCTGCCAGCCAGCGTCAGTTAGTACAAGATTGCTCACAGAGGGGCAAGGTGCCCCCTTACATCAGAATCCTGCCACAGTGCCCCCTTACATCAGAATCCTGCCACAGTGCCCCCTTACATCAGAATCCTGCCACAGTGCCCCCTTACATCAGAGCATGGCACAGTGCCCCCTGACATCAGAATTCTGTTTCAGTGCCCCTGACAGAGCATGGCACAGTGCCCCTTACATCAGAGAATGGCACACTGCCCCCTAACATCAGAGAATGGCATAGTGCCCCCTAACATCAGAATCCTGGCACAGTGCCCCTGACATCAGAATCCTGGCACAGTGCCCCTTACATCAGAGAATGGCACAGTCCCCCTTACATCAGAGAATGGCACAGTGCCCCCTGACATCAGAGAGTGGCACAGTGCCCCTTTACATCAGAGCATGGCACAGTGCCCCCTTACATCAGAATCCTGACACAGTGCCCCCTGACATCAGAATCCTGGCACAGTGCCCCTTACATCAGAGAATGGCACAGTGCCCCCTTACATCAGAGCATGGCACAGTGCCCCTTTACATCAGAGCATGGCACAGTGCCCCTTTACATCAGAATCCTGACACAGTGCCCCCTGACATCAGAATCCTGACACAGTGCCCCCTGACATCAGAATCCTGGCACAGTGCCCCTTACATCAGAGAATGGCACAGTGCCCCCTTACATCAGAGCATGGCACAGTGCCCCTTTACATCAGAGCATGGCACAGTGCCCCTTTACATCAGAGCACAGCACAGTGCCTCCTTACATCAGAATCCTGGCACAGTGCCCCTTACATCAGAGAATGGCACAGTCCCCTTTACATCAGAAAATGGCACAGTGCCCCTTTATATCAGAATCCTTGCACAGTGCCCCTTAAATCAGAGAATGGCACAGTGCCCCCTGACATCAGAGAGTGGCACAGTGCCTCTTACATCAGAGAATGGCATAGTGCCCCTTTACATCAGAATCCTGACACAGTGCCCCCTGACATCAGAATCCTGGTACAGTGCGTCTTACATCAGAGCATAGCACAGTGCCCCCTTACATCAGAATCCTGGCACAGTGCCCCTTACATCAGAGAATGGAACGGTGCCCCTGACATCAGAACATGGCACAGTGCCCCTGACATCAGAGAATGGCACATTACCCCTTACATCAGAGCATGGCACAGTGCCCCTTACATCAGAGAATGGCACAGTGCCCCATGACATCAGAACCTGGCACAGTGCCCATTACATCAGAGACTGGCACAGTACCCCCTGACATCAGAGACTGGCACAGTGCCCCCTGACATCAGAGACTGGCACAGTGCCCCCTGACATCAGAGACTGGCACAGTGCCCCCTGACATCAGAGACTGGCACAGTGCCCCTTACACCAGAGACTGGCACAGTGCCCCTTACACCAGAGACTGGCACAATGCCCCTTACATCAGAGACTGGCACAGTGCCCCTGACATCAGAGACTGGCACAGTGCCCCTGACATCAGAGACTGGCACAGTGCCCCCTGACATCAGAGACTGGCACAGTGCCCCCTGACATCAGAGACTGGCACAGTGCCCCTGACATCAGAGACTGGCACAGTGCCCCCTGACATCAGAATCAAGTCATCCCTAAGTGCTAGCTGAACAAGAAATCTTGGCAGTTGGCAGTTCCTGAAAGGGGGGGGGGGACAGATGGAGGGAGAGAGGGGAGGGAGATGAGGGAATGCTCACTCACCAGAGGCTGGTATCTGCAGGATCACACAGGGGAATCAGTGTAGCAGCCCCCACGGATCTGTCAGATGCTGTTCAAGATCTCCCGCCCACACATCTCATTTCTCAGACACAGGCTCCATGCAAGGATTGCAGTGTGGGCGGCGCTGACACAGGGGATGGGGCTGGAGGAGCCAGAGAGTATCGAGACCTCTCTCATGTATGTGCAGTGTGGGGGGAGGAAGGGGGGATTTGTTCTGGCTGAGTGAAGTGAAATCTGCCATACAGGATTCAGCCAGGCTTGGCTCCCCACTAGTTAATACTGATCTCCTGTTCTTTGACAACAGAAGATGCAGTGGGGGGCAGGCAGAGTGCAGCTGTATCACTCCGCTGCCGGAACTATAGAAGGAGCATCGGGAAATGCGGCGAGCTGTCAGTTTACTCCGCAGCTACAGTTTTTATAGGTCAGTCTTTCTAGGAGTATACATCTCAATCAAACTTGTCTCACAAGCAGCACTGTCACTGCCAGTGAGTGTCAATTAGGGAACCCAGCAATTTCACCAGTATAAAGCCCTGGCTGGCACTGGGGAGGATTAGGGTGTGCCCAGGCACACCCGGCACACCCCGTGCGCACGCCTATGTGTGTGTGTATGTATGTATATGCTTAATGTGTGTATAGTCTGTCTCTATACCGTGCCTGTGTGTCTGTATACTGAGTGTGTGTGTGTATAGCCTGTCTGTATATTGTGCCCGTGTGTCTGTATACTGTGTGTGTGTGTGTTTGTATACTATGTCTGTACACTTTGCCTGTGTGTCTGTATACTGTGTGTGTGTGTTTGTATACTGTGTCTGTGTGTGTGTGTTTGTATGCTGTGTCTGTATACTGTGTGTGCGTGTCTGTATACTGTGTCTGTATAGTGTGTGTGTTTGTATACTGTGTGTGTCCGTGTCTGTATACTGGGTTTGTATACTGTGAGTGTATACTGTGTGTGTGTCCGTATACTGTGTCTGTGTCTGTATTTTGTGTCTTTATACTGGGTTTGTATACTATGTCTGTATATTGTGTGTATACTGTGTCTGTATACTGTGTGTCCGTGTCTGTATACTGTGTGTGTGTGTGTCTGTGTTTGTATATTGTGTCTGTATACTGTGTGTGTCCATGTCTGTATCCACATACTCTGTACATTACACTGTACATAGACCTGACCAATGTGTTGTCTATACAGTTGCTGGTTTTAATTAAAAGGATTGTAAAATCTTGTTTTATTTTTTATTTTTACCACTTCAGCCTGGACCATTTTGCTGGTCAATGACCGGGCCACTTTTTGCGATTCGACACTGCGTTGCTTTAACTGACAATTGCGCGGTCGTGCAATGTGGCTCCCAAACAAAATTGGTGTCCTTTTTTTCCCACAAATAGAGATTTATTTTGGTGGTATTTGATCACCTCTGCAGTTCTAATTTTTTGTGCTGTAAACAAAAATAGAGTGACAACTTTGAAAAAAAAAATTTTTTTTTTACTTTTTGCTATAATAAATATCCATCAAAAATATATATAAAACCAAACTAGTAGGGATTCCTACCTATTAGACTCTAGAGACACATTTTTTTCTTATATGGTTTAGGGTGCATCGGTCACAACTGGCATCCTTATAGCAGCATGGGATCATTTTACTTTATCAATCTTTGGGCCTGCTGGCCCGCACAGGCTCCTGACCTAATTAATCCACCTTTACTCAATTTCACTGAAATTAGTGGAAGCTGAGGAACCAACATCTACCCTCCTATTAACAAAGGGTATCTCTCCAATTGCACCCTAATTCAAGCCAAAAGGGGGGCCTATTACCATTGGGCTCACCCCACGGATATACCTGACAAAGGTATTATTTAGCAGCGCCATTTCTCTTTCTCCTATCAATATTTATATTAGGTCCCCACATAGGGATCCTACTGGGAGGCAGCAGCTACTTTATTAACCATAGCGCGGACTCCCCTGTTCTTACACGGGACAGGATCTGCCGACCGCCACTGGGCAAGGTACTGGCAACACTCCATTTCCTTGCCAGTGTCTCTTTTCACTCTAATGGCTAAATATATATTTCATATACATTTTTTCTGTTTAGTATATATTTAAAATTAGTTAATATAATAAATATATAATTGTATTTTTTATATCTAATATATATTTAATATTTTAAATATTATTATAATTATATTTATTATTATAAACATTCTTTTAAATATATATATATATATATATATATATATATATATATATATATATATATATATATATATATGTATCTGTGTATATAAATTGGGTGATGGCCCTCAAAATAACGGAACACACCGACACGACACAAACCTTGTCATGTCCCGGGGTGTATTCGAACCTGGGTCTTCCTGGTCTCTTAAACCATAGCCTTACCTGCTGTGCCACAGAAGAGATCTAGACCTTGGGAATATTATTATTGTGTTCAACAATACCTCTGACTCACTAGCTCCACCTGCTGCCAGCTGTGGACAATTCTCATTCTGGACAGCCTTTAAATAGGAAGTGAGGTCATCACTCAGCGCCCGTTTATTTTGGATTACTTCCTGGGTGTTTTGTCTTCAGTGATCTTCCCTGTATTGAACTCCTGCCTGATATCCCGACTATTCTACAGCCTGCTGATTTTGTACCTTACCGCCAGATCGTGTATGACCTTTGCCTGCCTGACCCTTCTCCGGAATCCGTTTGTGAACTATTTGCCTGATCCGTTGCCAACCGTATCTGCCTGACGACGCTTTGCCTGGACCTCCAGCACACTTGTTCCACTTCGGACACTACCTTTTACAGGTACCTTACATAATAAACGGGCCACAATGGCAGTGGACCCTGCTGAGATTGTTAAGGCGATTACACGTCAGGGACAATTGATCGGAGCGCATGAACAGCATCTTTCTTCCCTGGATGCCAAGTTAGATGAACTTTGCACTATGCTCAAATCTTGTTTGCCTGGTTCCTCTGCAACGGTCCAGATGCCGAATCCTACTCCTGCTACGTTCCAACCCGACTCTTCTGTACCACCAAAACTTCCCTTTCCTGACAAGTTTGGTGGTGATACTGAGGACTGCAGAGGCTTTTTAAATGTTTGCCGTTTGCATTTCCGCAACAACCCTGTGACTTTTAGCACTTCATCTGCCAAAGTGACTTTTGTAATTTCCTTGTTAAAGGGGAAGGCCCTGGCCTGGGTCTCTCCTTATTTGAAACGCAACGATCCTGTACTTCAAGATGCTGACAAATTTCTGGCCTCTATCCAGACTGTATTTGACAAGCCAGATAGAGCTTCTGCAGCTGAGTACTCCCTCTTGGACATACAACAAGGCACCAGATCTGTGGCACAGTATGCTATTGAGTTCCGTACCCTTGCTGCTGAGACTAATTGGGACTCAAGGGCATTACGTGCAGCCTTCCGAAAAGGTCTTACGGATCGCATCAAGGACGAATTAGTCTATAAGGATGTCCCAGAAGACATAGAGCTGTGTGTTCGTCTGGATGTTCGGTACCATGAAAGGTGCCAAGAGAGACTTAGAACCCGCAAGTTTCCTAAACCAGTTTACCGTTTGGCCCCTAACTTCCAAGCACCACCTCAGCCAGAACCTGAAACCTCTGTTGAACCCCAGGCACCTGTGGAACCCATGGATGTGAGCCATTAAAAAAATCCAGTAAAAGACAGGGTCTAACCAGTGTTGGAGGAGCTGGCTTAGACCTTACAGGTAGATCCTCCAAGACCAAGATTACTGTTCCGGCTACTATCCATTTACCTTCTAAGCTTGTTTTCTGCGAGGCTTTTGTGGATTCTGGAGCTGCTGGCATATTCTTGGACTACAATTTTGCAAGAAAGAACAACATCCCGTTTGTTCCAAAGTCTAGACCCCTAAACATTACCACCCTGAATGGACAGCCCTTGGGAGATGGCATTGTGAAATTCGAGACTACGACAATCACCCTTCAGGTAGGCCTCCTCCACAAAGAGGAAGTTGTCTTGTCTCTCATTGATTCTCCGCTTCTGCCTATCATCCTTGGTTACCCATGGTTGCAACTTCACAACCCTTCTTTTGATTGGGAAAAGGGAGAACTAACCTCCTGGGGATCGTCCTGTCGCCCTTATTGTTTGTCTCAACCCAAAAGACTTTCTGCTTGCATGTTGGCTCCTGTGACTATCCCACCTACCTTGCCTCGTGAATACCATGACTTTGCAGATGTATTTTGCAAGCAAAAGGCAGAGGTGTTACCTCCACATCGTCCTTTTGACTGTACAATTAAATTGATTCCCGGAGCACCCCAAAGGAAAGACCTACCCCTTGTCTCTGCCTGAACAAAAGTCTATGGAGGAATACGTAAGAGACAACTTGGAAAGAGGTTTTATCCCACCCTCTTCTTCTCCAGTAGGAGCAGGTTTTTTCTTCGTTGAAAAGAAAGATGGGGGCCTTCGACCATGCATAGACTATCGGGGTTAAATCAAATCACCGTAAAGGACTCCTACCCTTTGCCTCTCATTCTTGAACTGTTTGATGTACTTAAGGGGGCTGTTATCTTCTCCAAGCTAGACCTACGAGGGGCTTATAACCTGATTTGAATTAATGAGGGGGACGAGTGGAAGACAGCATTCAACACTCGTAATGGACACTTTGAATATTTGGTCATGCCATTTGGGTTGTGTAACGCACCTGCTGTCTTTCAACTTTTCATGAATGAAATTTTCCATGATTTCAGCAACCGCTTTGTGATCATCTACTTGGACGACATTTTAATCTTTTCCAAGACTCATCTAGAGCACATCTCGCATGTGAAACAGGTATTATAACGACTTAGAGAAAACCATCTTTATGCAAAAATCGAGAAATGCAGTTTCCATCAAAGCTGTATTCCTTTCCTTGGGTACATCATAAGTGCTGACGGTTTCCAAATGGACCCTCAAAAACTTACCGCTGTCTTGCAATGGCCCCAACCGACCACTTTAAGAGGACTCCAAAGCTTTTTAGGGTTTGCGAATTACTACAGACTCTTCATTAAGAGTTTTGCCTCCATTGCGGCACCCCTTACTGCCATGACTAAGAAGGGTACAAATTGCAAGGTGTGGTCTTCAGAAGCAAGATCGGCTTTCCAGAGATTAAAGGACATGTTCAGTAAAGCTCCAATTCTTCAGCATCCAAATCCTGATCTCCAGTACATTGTTGAGGTTGATGCATCTGAGGTTGGAGCAGGTGCCGTACTCTCCCAGAGACAGCCAAAGTCTGGTAGAATCCATCCAGTAGCTTTTTTCTCAAGAAAGTTCTCTCCTGCAGAGATAAATTATGATGTTGGGAATCGAGAACAACTGGCCATCAAATTGGCATTGTCTGAATGGCGACACCTTCTGGAAGGGGCTCCCAAGCCTTTTACTATCCTCACTGACCATAAAAACCTACTGTATCTTCAGACTGCTAGACGTCTGAACTCACGTCAGGCTCGATGGGCTCTGTTTTTCTCCCGTTTTAATTTTGTCCTTTCTTATGTTCCAGGGCATAGAAACAAAAAAGCCGATGTACGTAGCCCCTAGTCTCAGAAAACCTGTACTCCTCTGGGCACATGATGGCGTGTTATCCGGTCACCCTGGTGTCACCATCACTCTTAAGACCTTGCAGCGTCATGTCTGGTGGCCTCGTATGAAAAAGGATGTTACTGACTATGTGGCTGCCTGCCCAACTTGTGCTGCTAATGAAGTACCCCGCACATTTCCTGCTGGACTGTTACATCCACTTCCGGCACCTCGCCAGCCTTGGACCCATTTGACCATGGACTTCATTGTAGACTTACCCAAGTCCGAGGGCATGACTGCTATATGGGTCACAGTGGATCGCTTTTCCAAAATGTCTCATTTTGTGCCGCTCCCTGGATTACCTACAGCGAAAGCACTGTCCACTCTTTTTTCCTTTCCCATATTGTAAAACATCATGGCATACCTACCAATGTCGTCTCAGACCGCGGATCCCAGTTTGTTTCCCGATTCTGGAGAGCGTTCTGCAAGAAACTGGGAGTAACGCTCTCGCTCTCTACCTCACATCACCCTCAAACTGATGGTCAAACCGAACGCATGAACCAGACCCTAGAAACCTATCTTCGACATTATGTCAATGCCTTACACTCCAACTGGTCTGAATATTTGCCTTTAGCTGAGTTCGCCCTAAATTCCCGTTGGCACAGTGCTCTTCATACCACACCATTCTACGCAGCCCTAGGCTATCACCCTCAGACTTTTCCTCTACTTCAGCCTTCTTCTGGTGTACCAGCAGCAGATCAGCGGGTAAAGAATATACTACTACATTGGAAGAAGATTCGTTCATTACTACGAAAGTCAGCAGGCAAATACAGACTTTTTTCCAACAGACGAAGACGCCTTATACCTCCATATGTGGTGGGGGACAGAGTTTGGCTATCAACCAAGTATGTGAGACTGAAACAACCTTCTACCAAATTGGGAACTCGATTCATTGGTCCTTACAGGATCATTGCTCGAGTTGGACCAGTTTCCTATCGCTTAAAATTACCTTCCTCTCTCCGGATACATCCCGTGTTCCACGTTTCCCTCCTCAAAAAAGCTATTTTCAACCGCTACTCCAGATCACAACAGCTACCTCCTCCTGTTCTTGTTGATGGACAAAATGAGTTTGAAGTCTCCAAAATTCTTGATTCCAGAAGACAGGGCCGTGGCCTTCGGTATCTGGTTCATTGGAAGGGATATCCTGTCACAGACCGCTCCTGGGTTCCAGCCAAAGATCTGCACGCCCCTTCTCTTATACGAGACTTCCATGCCTCGTTCCCCACTAAGCCCAGCTAGGCCCCCGGAGGCGTCCATTGGGGAGGGGGCCCTGTCATGTCCTCGGGGTGTATTCGAACCTGGGTCTTCCTGGTCTCTTAAACCATAGCCTTACCTGCTGTGCCACAGAAGAGATCTAGACCTTGGGAATATCCTTATTGTGTTCAACAATCCCTCTGACTCGCTAGCTCCACCTGCTGCCAGCTGTGGACAATTCTCATTCTGGGCAGCCTTTAAATAGGAAGTGAGGTCATCACTTAGCGCCCGTTTATTTTGGATTACTTCCTGGGTGTTTTGTCTTCAGTGATCTTCCCTGTATTGAACTCCTGCCTGATATCCCGACTATTCTACAGCCTGCTGATTTTGTACCTTACCGCCAGATCGTGTATGACCTTTGTCTGCCTGACCCTTCTCCGGAATCCGTTTGTGAACTATTTGCCTGATCCGTTGCCGACCGTATCTGCCTGACGACGCTTTGCCTGGACCTCCAGCATACTTGTTCCACTTCGGACACTACCTTTTACAGGTACCTTACAAACCTACAAACAGCAACAGACAACGGAACAAAGAGGGAAAAAAATGGATGTACTTTTGCAATGAAAGGGCGTATGTCTGGGCCTATTTATGCACTGGGCGCATCTCACTAAGTCTGCCGGGCCTAGTTCCTATCTCACTGCTTGAGCCAGGCCGAGTAGTGAGCATGTGCAGAGAGGCTCTGACCATAGTCAGCGTCATGCACATGCCCAGTCTGGCCGGCCCTTCATTTGCATAGGGTCACGGCTCATTTAAATTGAACAATTGAATTACACTGCCTTAGGCCTCGGAATTTAAGTTGCGCCGGCGCAAATTTGGGCTCAAATACTCTGTGGATACGGCACTTGCGGCTCGAAATTGAGCCGGTCTAATGTAAAGGAGATGCGCTACGCCGGTCTATATGTGCGCCAATGTACTTGAATCTGGCCCATAGCATCTACAAAATTTGGGATAGTTTTATCGCATTTTTATTTTTTTTACTAGTAATGGCTGCGATCACCGATTATTATCGGTACTGCGACTTTATGGCGCACACATCGGACACTTTTGACACATTTTGGGAACCATTGGCATTTTTATAGCGATCAGCGCTATAAAAATGCATTGATTGCTGTAAAAATGTCACTGACAGGGAAGGGGTTAACACTAGGGGGCGATCAAGAGGTTAATTATGTTCCCTCATTGTGTTCTAACTGAAGGGGGGGGTGGGACTTTGTATGAACAGATGATCAGTCATTTCTCCCCCTGAAAGAACCGCTCCCGGTTCTCGCTTTGTCACAAGCGATCACATGTTTCCCTAGTAGCCGCAATGCAAAATCACGTAATATTACGTGATTTTGTGCAGCCGAGCCGACCTGCCGCAGTAAAACTATGGTGGGTGGTCGGCAAGTGGTTAAACAACAAGCATGTCATACTTACTTCATCTGTGCCTTTGGTTTTGCACAGATCAGCCCAGATCCTCCTCTTCTCGGGTCCCTCCCTCCATTTGAGTGCCCCCAAAGCATGCAGCTTGCTGGGGGGCCCCATAATCTCCTATTGCCTGGGGGCCCCATGAGTTGTCAGTCCGCCCCTGCCTCCCAGTCTTCTCTACCCTATGAGAATGAAACAAAAGGTATACTTATCACACAGATATTTGAGAGCAAAAATTGGAATATGAAACATTGCTTGGAAGTGGGGTACAAGTGTCTGGGCAGAGTTACAAGCAAAAGACATGATTTTTCAAAACCCAAATCTTGACTACCCACCTTTTGGGACAAGTTTCACACATGTAGACACACCAAGTATCCACTGGAGCACCTGTGTGGGACACCCTAAAAAGGTTGTTATGGTGGCCCACACTAGTGCTCCCGTGTAAACAGCTGCTGAGTGTCCTCTCCTTTACACTGATTCAAGTTTGCATTTCATTCTAGTTACAAACATATCATCTAGTTAAACAATGTAATAACATTTATGGAATACAAACAGGCATGTAAAACATTTTTTAACCCTGTATCTTCCAAAAACATTGTATGTAGTTGGCGAATAATGTGTCTGTAACGACCAATTACTGTGCCCACTAAATTTTTTAAGATGACATTTTCTAAGGTCCAATAGTAAAAAGCAACAACATGGAGCAACATGCATGTTCTAAAATATAATAATAGGGACACAGGAGAAGTACTTACTTTTTTCAAGCATTCTCTTAATGCTCCTTACCTGTTCCGGCTCCCTCAGTTTGAGGTCAGACCACCTCTTTCTAAGCTGCTCCTTTGATCTTTTTCATCCCAAAATGTCTCTTCAGACTTCTGACAACTTTCTTCATTATTTTGGCCTTCCTTAGATTAGGGTGGATGTACGGCCCACGCTTGCCATCATAATCACACTTTTTCAATATGTCCGCTATTTCCGCAAAGGACATGTTAGATGCCTTGTATCTGCTCCTTGTTCGTGAAGTTTTCTCCCGCTCCGGGCTTGTGGCGTTGTTAGACAAATTAATAATTTCAGACACCTGCTCATCATCAGACTCTGCCATGTCATCGTTATTGGACGAATTAATAATTGCAGACACCTGCTCATCAGACTCCGCCATGTTGTCTGTGCGCCGAAAGAGAAGGGCTGGGGAAACATCGAGAAAGAACGTCATGGGCGGGCGATGTGTGCGGAGTGTCACGCATGCGTAGTGTATATAAAGCTAACACACATGTGTCGTACCTATGTTCTGTGTGGGGAGGAAGGAGAAAAACCGAACGTCTGACTGAAGGTATGATTTTAACTTGGGACATCAGTGGCCTATAATGCATAGAGATTGAGGCCTATATGGGGATAAAGATTACTAGAGTTTAGACTGTGATTGACATTAGTATATTTGTCTTGTGTTTTGTCTTGCAGAAATAATGAATCCTTTTCTGGGCAAAGAATTTTTAAGTGAATTTATAGATCGCTTAAGGGAGCTGCCTGCTCTTTGGGAGAGCAAAAACCCAATTCATAAGAAAAGAGGGGTAAGGACAGAAGCGCTGGAGACCCTGCTCCCATTTGTGCATACACGCATGCCCCACGCAACCATCCAACAGCTGGACACTTAAAATTGGGACCTTGAGAGGCACATACAGGAGTGAGCGCTTTAAGGTCCTGGCTTCTCAGAGGTCAGGAGCAGCAGCAGCAGAGGATGTATATGTCCTGAATTTGTGGTACTACAACAGACTGGCCTTTCTAAATGACCACCTTGAAGCAAGGCCATCACTTTCCAGCCTTCCGTCTAGCCAAGATGATCCTTCTCTGGAGCAAGATGAGCCTTCCATCCTGGAAAAAGACCCAGATGTGGCCATCTGGAGCCAGGTATAGTATTTTCTAAACATTTATTGTGATAAAATTAATGCTGTAAAATAGATTCTAATATGTAAAAAAAAAAAAAGTGTTTTACATATCAATAGACAGTAGTGGCCCAAAAAGTTGGGGAGAAAAGAATGAAAACTGCTGGGGTCAGAATGAGTGTCTTTTCTATTTATTTTCATTCAATTTGCAACAGTCATGAGCTGAAAATTGTGTGTGATTTATGAACCCGAAACTCAAACTTTCCCTTTTTTATACACAGGAGGACACCAGCCAGGAGGAGGCCAGGCCAAGTGGCAGCCATGAGGTGGCCGGGGTGAGTGGCCGAGAGGAGGTGGCAGTGCCAGAACAAGATGCCAGGTACCTCCCATCCACCTTCCAACAAGAAGGACCAGGAGGGATAGGAGTGTGAGTGAGGCAGCACTGGACCTGATTAAAGAGGCACAGGCCACCCTCCAACAGCAAACCACCCCTGAAGAGGGCTATGCCGCCCTAGTTGGCATGAAGATGTGCCAGATGGCGATGGGCCAACACCTCTTATGTGAGCCCCTGCTTATTAGCCTCTTAAATAAGGGGTTGATGGGGACAATCACTGAAACAACTGCCATTTGTGATCACCTCCTTCTTCTTAACCTCCTCCACCTCCTTCTCCTCCACCTCCTTCTTCTCCTCCACCTCCTTCTTCTCCACCTCCTCCTCCTCCTCCACCTTCTTCTCCTCCATCTCCTTCTCCTCCTCCTGAAACAAGTACACCTCCAGAGGCACAGGCTCCAGCCAAGTGGAGAAGGAAGGCTGCAGATAAGGCTGCAGAGAAGGCTGCAGAGAAATCAGCAATGAAGGCTACCAAGAAGGCCAGAAAGTGATAGCCTTGCTTCAATGTGGTCTGACAGAAGGCAGGCTGTTGTAGTACCACAGACTTGGGACAAATATCTCAACTGCTGCTGTTCCTGGCCTCTGGGAGTACAGGACCAGATTGGGCTCTCAACTGTATGTGCTTCTCAAGGTCCCAGTTTTAGTGTCCACACAGAGTTGCACAAATTGCAGCAGGTTCTCCAGCACTGCCTTCTATTTATTTTGTTATATACCAGAATAAATGGAATTTATTTTTACAGTTAATACTTGCCTATGTGTTTTTATTAAACCTAAAAATTTAGCTTGTGAGTAGGCTGGTAACTTTAAAAAAATAAAAAAGGTCTAATTAAAAAGGGTCAGATAACACCAAATAATCTCCTTGAAGATAAAGAAATGTATAATAATGTTTAAATTGTGGTAACTTGACACAACAAAATTAAAACTCAAATCATGGAGATCACTAGAAATTAAATAATAGTTGAAAATGCAGATCTGTATTCAAAAAAGAGAAAAAATATTAATGAGATCTTGCTCTATAAAATATTTAAAAATATTCATGAGATCAGCATTAAAAAATGTTGCAAAAAGTTAGTCAGAACTCTGTGTGAATATCAGCAGCAAAACAAGTTCATTATTGTACCATTCTAAAGAAAATTTTAATGCGCAGCATTTAAACAATGCAATAATTTTTTACAGCGTGACGAATGTGCTAACTTCATTATGAACGCTAGTTTTACCAGAAGGTACGCTCCCGTCTCATACTTGATTCTGACCATGCACATTTTTTTAAGACTCGGAAAAGCATACAAACAAATGTTTTTTCTCGTCGTAAACCAGTCCCACGAGAATCGCGACCAGAAAATTGAGACTCCCGACGAGAACATAGAGAGCAGGTTCTCTATTTTTCTCATCTAGATTCAAGACAGTTTTCTCGACGAGAAACCATACACACAAACGGTTTTCTCGGCAAAAAGCTCTGCCAGCAGTTTTCTTGCTGAGAAAACCATGCGTGTATACAAAGCTTTACTATACAGTGTCCTGTCTTTACAGTATGTGTCCTGTTTCTCCTTTGTAGGCCGTGGACGTCCTGCATTGCTAAAATGTATGTCACTCATTAGGACCACAGTAATTTTTAGAATTAATGACAGGTAATAGCTTGATATGATCATCTTTATTAACCTCCCTGGCGGTATGATTATGTCAGATTTTTGATGCTGAAAGCGGTATAATGTTTTGCATGGAAATTTGGTGTTTTATATTGTAGGCCTGTAATTCTTAGAAATAACTCATATAAATCTGTCCAAACAAGAGTCTAGTAGACATCCCAGGTATGATAAAGTTTGAAACACGAAATCATAAATTATAATATAATAACTATAAATAATTATAACAAATAATATTTATAATAATAATAATAACAACAATTATTCAATAATGTAATCAAATCAAAAACACTGAAATTTTCTCAGTTGCAGAATTGTCGCTGTCATTACTTTCAGTGTTTGATGACGAATTTCCTCACAAATTACTATTGCTCAATTCTGAAACCGATTCTAATTTATTATCGATGTTTTATAGCTGGTCTAAAAGCACTTTTGACATAAACAGATACTTTTTGGTTGCTATGGACAATCTCCAGTTTTCAGACAGAAAGAACAGTATTTATAATATAAAACTGCATGCAGGGCACTAGACAAATCACTAGGGACAAAGGAGATGTGAAAATATTTGATACAGTAATGTAATCTTTACGATTATTGTGTACTGTATGAATACTGTGTTTTTCACTCTGAGACCCCGTGGGTCGCAGTGCTCGCAGGAAACAGAGCTCAGCACTGTGAATTGAACAGAGACACGGCTCGCAGACACAGCGGGGAGACAGGGGACAGGTTAACTGCTTGCCGACCAGCCGCCGTCATATTACTGCGGCAGGTCGGCACTGCTAGGCGAGAGCACGTAGCTCTACGTCCTATCTTTTTCGGCCGCTAGAGGGCGCGCGCGCCCCCCCGGGTCCCGCGCGCATGCCCGGTGGGCGCGATCGCCGCCATGCACGCGCGCTCATTCATTACAGAGCGGGGAACGGGAGGTATGTGTGTAAACACAAACCTCTCATTCCTGTCAGCGGGGAAACGCTGATCTCCCGTTCATACAATGTATGAACGGAAGATCAGTGATTTCCCCTTGTGAGTCCACCCCCCCATACAGTTAGAACACACCAGGAACATACTTAACCCCTTCCCTGCCCCCTAGTGTTAACCCCTTCACTGCCAATGGCATTTTTATAGTAATACAATGCATTTTTATAGCATTGATCTCTATAAAAATGCCAATGGTCCCAAAAATGTGTCAAAATTGTCCGATGTGTCCGCCATAATATCGCAATACCGAAAAAAAACGCTGATCGCCGCCATTACTAGTAAAAAAAAAATATTAATAAAAATGCCAGAAAACTACCCCCTTTTTTTGTAAACGCTATAAATTTTGCGCAAACCAATCAATAAACGCTAATTGCGATTTTTTTTTTTTACGAAAAATATGTAGAAGAATATGTATCAGCCTAAACTGGGGAAAAAAAATGTTTTTTTAGATATTTTTTGGGGATATTTATTATAGCAAAATGTCAAAAATATTGAATTTTTTTCAAAATAGTCGCTCTATTTTTGTTTATAGCGCAAAAAATAAAAACCGCAGAGATGATCAAATACCACCAAAAGAAAGCTCTGGTCAGGAAGGGGGGTAAATCCTTCCGGGGCTGAAGTGGTTAAGCAAAAGCTATACATGGATTCTGCGATGCGATCCAGGTTGTGGCTTGGGGTTACCGCTTTTGGTACTGAAAATTCACCCCAAGCCATACTCTGGAATACCGCTAAGGAGGTTAACTTAGATGCTTTTTGTCATTGTTCATTTAATTCATACTGAAGAGATTGCAGTTTTATAATTTATGTTCAGGATGTTAGGTTGATTGAAGTTAGATGTGGATAGAGAACCCCCTCTCTATATATTAGACATGTGCATTAGTTTTCGTTAGAATGCATTTTCGTCCGAAAATCTGGTATTTTAACGAACAAAAACGAAAGCGCAAGAAACGAAAACCGAAAGATCCGACATAAAAAATGCTTTATTTTCGTTTTCGTTCAGATCCGACGATTTTCGATGCTTTGTCGAATTTTCGTCATTCAATTCCTAGGTATTCACTGTATTCGGTGAATACAGTGAATATAGGTAGGGTTTGAACGACGAAAATTCGACAAAGCATCGAAAACCGTCGAATTTTCGTCATTCAATTTCTACCTATTCACTGTACTCAGAACGACGATTTTCGATGCTTTGTCGAATTGAACGACGAAAAAACGACAAAGCATCGAAAATTGTCGTTTTCGGACGAAAACTTTCCCGACGAAAACGACATAAATCAAAACGATTTTCGGGAGTAACTAAATAAATTTATTTTCCAAACGAAAACGAAAAAAACAAAACAAAATATTCCAGTCTGCACATGTCTACTATATATATCAAGTTTGTTGGTTCAATACATGATTGATTTGCTAACTATATCATGTAAGAAACATATCAATTGTTTTTTTATGATTAAGATAAACTTTGGTATAAGATTTTGTTGTTTGTTACAAATCCAGCCTTCCTCAACCTTCTTAACATGGAGGAGCCCTAAAAAACCCATTTGGGCCCTATGGATCTCCTGCTAATAATTGTTGGTACATTATTGTGATGGTCAGTAGGAAGAATTCTCCCTACATTTGAGATCATTAGGAAGAATCTGTCTCATAAGGCCCATACACACGATCGGACTTTTTGACAACAATTGTCCAACAAAAGTGTTTGATCGGACAATTGTTTTTCGTTTTTTCAACAGACAAATGTTCGCTGTGAATGCTCTCAAACTTTCTGGCAACAAATGTCCGATGGAGGATAATCCTATCGTGTGTACACAAGTCCATCGAACTAAAGCCTTAAGCACAAACATGCATGCTAGGAACCAATGCTAAAGATCAGACAACAATAGCAGAAGTTGCCCAAAGGGTGGCGATAAAGAGCTGAAAAAAACTTGTGATTTGGTGAAAGTTGGCTGAAAAAGTCCTGCTGTGTGTATGCCTACCAAGTTCACGGCCAACACCCATTCAGAGCAAAATCCACGGGAAAGTCAGATGGAAGTCCGATCATGTGTATGAGGCTTTACAGATAGCTAAAAAGATTATTGGTGTTAGTGGGAACTTATCTGAGAGCTTGAAATTGCTTCTTGCTCAAGGAACCTCTAGAAACCCTGAATGAGAATGTTGTACTAATCTAAATTCTAGTATAAAATGATAGCTATACCTCTTATATTTTCTGATTATGGAGATTATTGATCTGGTAAAAGCACTGTGAGTTGTTTTCACCCCACTACAAAGAATCAGCAATTACTAAATGGAAATATTCTCTCCAAAATATTGAAGGACTTTAATTTTTGGTGTAGTTGGGGTTCTGCAATCAAACATATGGAGGAGGCTAGTCAACATACTACATATGTGAAAAAATGTTGGTACATGTAATGATTTAAACCCAAAATAATTTTTTTTTTTACATGGTTTGAGCATACCCTTTGTAATACAAAAACTCTTTTCATCATATTTGATTTGTTTGTTGATAATTTCACTTGACAACTTATACCTTCAGTGGATGTTATTTTTTTTCATGGATAGAAAACAGGCCAAAAGTAACCGTTGCCCTCACATCAACCCAAAAAAAAAATGAAACATCAGAAGTCACTAATAATGACAACGCTCAGCAAAGGACCTTATTACACAAAGAGCTAGCAATCATAAATAAAGCAGCTTTTAATACACTGTCACGTTGGCTGCTCTGAGCCCCATTTGTGTAGTGAGGGGGCTGACTAATACAAAAGCCCTCTTAATGGTCATTCAAAACCTGCTGACCATGATTCAAAGCTAATTCATGGTTATGATAAATCTGAACTGTACACCTATTTATTGTTCACCATAGAAATTAACTTTTGAAAAAAAAATCATGGAATTTCAACAGACATTATGATTATATATTGTTCTCTTCCATTATGCTAAGAGTGATTAATGTATAGTAGCCCTATTTTATGCTAGAAACATCTTTATATTCAGTTAATTCATTGGTCTTTAAGTATCCATTTTGTTTCTAATTGAAGCAAATTTGAATATATATTCTCATCTTTTGAATTTTTATGAACATATGATCTATTGTCTGGAAAAAACAATCCGTTTTTTGTTGCATCATGCTATGTATGAATTAAAGTGTCCCCCAATTAGTGGTTACTGACTGCCTGCCATTATGCCATATTGATGTTCATAAATGTGTTTGCCTGAACATCTTTTCCACAAAGAAAATGTATTGCATAGTTTGCATCCCAAATAGTATATTCTGGTGTATGTCTACATGTCAAATCAGATATGAATTACTTGGACCTTGGAGGTGTTTTAACAACGCTATCTTGTTTAGTAAGACATTGCATTTCAGTTATGTTTTCCTTGACTTTTTAACAAGGCGACCCTTTCTATAAGGTGTCTTAAGCAGATCTTTACCCTAAAGGGGAAGTTCTGCTTTCCTGACAGACTCCATGGCAGCCTACATGTGGGTTCCCGCCTCCTCTCCAATGCTATAGGACCCCATACCCTATAAATTTGAGCTCACCGGTAGAGACTGTGTTCCTTTTTTGTCCTCCTCATGGACCTACATCACGTTTGTTCCTGTTGTTGGCGTCCATTTGGAATATTTTCCGAATGCTTGGCATATCATCCATGCGGTACAGCTCAGGGCTGAGCTACAAGTGGGCCTGTGCATTTCTTTGGCAGTATACACTCCATAGAGAAGAAAGGAACTGCCGCTCCAGCTGAGTGCACTAAGCAATCAGTGTCCTCTCAGAAGCCTGGGTGCAGGCAATGCATGGAAACAAAGCTTGAAAGAAAAGGTGAACAACCGCACTTCCAGCGATGGAATGGAGGTTCCCACAGTATGCCTGAAGATGGACGCATCAACGGCTGGCAAGGTCTAAACCTTTTTCACTTCCTCCATGACAGTCGCCTCTGTGTTTATTTGTTTGTTCGTTTCCCTTTATTTCCTGGTACTTTCCGGTACCTATGTGTCCCCTCACGGCACATGGAATGCTTTTGCGTTCCAGAGTGCCACGGTGCTTCCGGGTCGCGGGCACTGCTGCCGTTCTACGCATGTGTGGAGCGTCTGTGATAGTGAGGACTGGCTCGTGTGTGCATGCAGTGGCGGATGGTCCGACGACCGCGCAGGCGCCATCAGGCTGTCTTCACGGCGCAGGCGCGAGGTGGAGGGGGCGGTGACGTCACCAGGCCGGGGATTCGAAGTCCTGCCTCCTGTCAGTGTGGGTATTTCCGCAGACAGTGAGGAGTGGCTTCCCCCAAGCTGAGGATGCACCAGGATGTTAAAATATATATATATATATATATACAGTATATATATATATATATATATAGTGTGTTTTTCTTCTGGTTGTCTTCCCTGGTCTGGGTAGCATTAACGGGTCATCTGCAGACTATATGTATTTTTTGCTGACCGTCCTGTCCAGAGGTTATGGACAGGTCACTGCCTTTATTCAGCCAGCCCTTGTGCACTGGGTACGTGCAGGCAAGGAGAGGGGGCCGAGGTTGCATTCGCAAGGGTTTGAGATTGCGTTTGGTGTCCCCACCACCCCCCCCCCCCCCAATTTTTTATTTTCAGCCTTTTCAAAGGATCGGACCAGCAATTTTTGGTTTAGGACGTCCGAGACCTTGCCAGACCACAATTTCTACATTTATTGTCCAGTCCTAGACAAAGTTTGCCGTCTAGTCAGCAGAGAAGTCGCATTCCTCCTGCAACTGGAGAAGTCGCATTCCTCCTGCAACTGGAGAAGTCGCATTCCTCCTGCAACTGGAGAAGTCACATTCTTCCTGCAACTGGAGAAGTCGCATTCTTCCTGCAACTGGAGAAGTCGCATTCCTCCTGCAACTGGAGAAGTCGCATTCCTCCTGCAACTGGAGAAGTCGCATTCCTCCTGCAACTGGAGAAGTCGCATTCCTCCTGCAACTGAAGAAGTCGCATTCCTCCTGCAACTAGAGGAGACGTTGCATTCCTTTTGCAACTAGAGGAGACGTTGCATTCCTCCTGCAACTAGAGGAGACGTTGCATTCCTCCTGCAACTAGAGGAGACGTTGCATTCCTCCTGCAACTAGAGGAGACGTCGCATTCCTCCTGCAACTAGAGGAGACGTCTCATTCCTCCTGCAACTAGAGGAGACGTCTCATTCCTCCTGCAACTAGAGGAGACGTCGCATTCCTCCTGCAACTATAGGAGACGTCGCATTCCTCCTGCAACTAGAGGAGACGTCGCATTCCTCCTGCAACTAGAGGAGACGTTGCATTCCTCCTGCAACTATAGGAGACGTTGCATTCCTCCTGCAACTAGAGGAGACGTTGCATTCCTCCTGCAACTAGAGGAGACGTTGCATTCCTCCTGCAACTAGAGGAGACGTTGCATTCCTCCTGCAACTAGAGGAGACGTTGCATTCCTCCTGAAACTAGAGGAGACTCAGCATTCCTTCTGCAACTAGGAGACTCAGCATTCCTCCTGCAACTAGGAGACTCAGCATTCCTCCTGCAACTAGGAGACTCAGCATTCCTCCTGCAACTAGAAGGAGACGTAGCATTCCTCCTGCAACTAGAAGGAGACGTAGCATTCCTCCTGCAACTAGAAGAGACGTAGCATTCCTCCTGCAACTAGGAGACGTAGCATTCCTCCTGCGACTAGGAGACGTAGCATTCCTCCTGCGACTAGGAGACGTAGCATTCCTCCTGCGACTAGGAGACGTAGCATTCCTCCTGCGATTCACCACACTCACTGCCATGACAGCCAATCTGATTGCAGAGTCTGCTGGAGATATGGGACATGAGTCCCGTTAGGCAAGTCTTTATATGACCAATGTTATGCCCAGGCGGTTGAGGGAAAATGAGACAGATCCAATAAAGTATTGAGTCTCTGGTGAAACATGTGGTAGAGAAATCCATTAAATGTGATACATACCACACACGGAGCCAGTCTGTCCATCTACATGGCTCCCTGGCTAAATGCAGCCTAAAGGATTTTGATCCTTCCAGCCCTACGCTGCTTCTCTGGATTCTTCGGACAGAGAGTTGGAAGTTGATGAGAGGTTTTCAGAGGATTCGATGTCTTTCTGGTACTAGTCAAGACGGTTAAGGAGGCCCTTGTGTGGGTAGACCATTCCATTCCCCGGCTAAGCAATGGAGTTCTTTAAGCATCTGGGGGAAGAACACACTTTCTCTCCTTCTTGCTTCTTACAGGAATTAAGGATATCATCTGAACGGAGTATGGTGGACAAGACAACGTATTCATCAAACAAAATATTCAGAGTATACCCCTGCAAGACAGAAGTGGAGTCTCTGGCATACTCCCCACTCATGGTTGCACTGAAGTCGCAGGGAGCAGTGGTACATGTCTGAAGGGACTGAGGTCCCCAGGGGGTATATTTTCCCCTTCCCCTCTTATAGCAGGAGAAGAAGGTTTGTTGCGACCAGTGTCAGTCCTGACTTACCTAAACAGTGTATAAAATCTGAAAGAGTCAAAAAAAGACTGTCGACTACCTGTACAGCCAGACCACTGGCTATTCTCAATCGACTTAAATACTTATCTCCACGTTCCAGTGACAAAGAAGTTTCTCAAATACCTCCCAGTTTCAAGTTGGACAAGAACATCTACATTTCGTCTCCCTTCCTGTTGAGCCGTCCACCTCACCCAAGTCTTCTCAAGAATTCCTCTGGCCATAATGGCCCTCATCAGAACGAGAGGGGTTCATTGTGTCTCTACTTCGACCTCCTGTTGCTGACGCAGAACAAAGGATAGCTGCTGGTTCACAGGGAGAAGGTAGTCTTCACCTTGGCCAGCGTTTGGATAGTACATAGGTCAGGGTAAAAGTCCACCTAGGACCAATCCAGCACCTAGTGTACTCTGGAGCCCAGCTTTGTTTTTTCCTATGGTGGAAAGCACCATCCCACTCCTAGTGGGAAAGATCCCGGTTTCTCAGAGGAGAATTTTGTCATCTCTAATCTCTTCACGACCAAGGGCCTAACAGTGCCAAAGCTTTTTGGCTCAATGGTCTCCAAGACCCCTATGGTCACGTGGTCCCTGCAGACGTTGCATCCTTTTTTTCTTTTTATGTTTCCTGCAGCTACATATGCCTAGGGGCAACTGTCAATTTAATTCTCCGGTTGGGGAGCCCTCTGCAGATCGGATCTTGCCCTAGCCAAGCTAGGTATACATTTTCTCAACCCGGACTGGAACACCTTGTGGATTCAGGCAGCTTGGTGTGCCCTTCAGTCTTTTTCTCCAGTTCCCGGAAGAGAAAGTCAGTATCATTAAGAGTGATCAACACCACAGTGATCTCCTATATGAAGAATCTGGGAGCACATGGAGGGAGGTTAAGTCCATTATGTCTTGGGTCCAGAAGAACCTATCCTGCATGTCAATGGCTTACATCCTGGAGTCCAGAAGCCCGAGTGGTCTTCCTGACATGTATTCGGCTGGTCACCAAGTGGTCCCTTCGTGTGCAGTCATTCAAGCGAATTCTGCCCCTGGGAAGCCCTTTCCGAAGTGGTCCTGTTCTCTAGTCTTTCCCGGCAACTTTAAGCTTAAGAGGTATTACACTCTGGATCATGCAGCTAGGCCTCTGGAATGGATGCCCTGACAGATCGATTGGTTTCCAGAAGAAATACGCCTTTTTTCCTTTGATCGACTCAAATCTATGATTGCCTCAAGGTCCCATAAGAGGCAGGGAATCGTCCTACCTCAACTTTTGGACCTACCAGTCCACTAGAATTCATCCTCTGGACATAGATGAAATCTTGGGGGTATGCTTGCGAGCTATTTCCTCCGTCTCAGACACTCTGTCTAGTTGTTCGTCCTGCATGTTGGCAGTTGAGCCTCGAGCTGAATGATTGTGGCCGGGATTGTCTAGTCAGTCCAATAAGCTTATAAAGGCGAGGACCCAGTTCCTTCGGAGTCGGCGAGGGCACATTCCACTAGGCGTATATTGGTTTAATGGGCAACAGTCCAGCTTTTGGTTCCAGATGTCTTCTGTAGGACGGCCTTGTGGGCCTCCATTATTACCTTTTGTCACTCTCTGTAGTGAGCCTGCTCCGTTACCTTCTATGGTCTTTTGTTTGTAAAACTTGTCGGTTGACAGGGCAAATCAAGTGTATTTCTGTTCATCATACCCACCCGTGTGGATTGGCTAGTTATTTCCCACATGTAGGCTGCCATGGAGTCTGTCAGAAAAACGGAAAATTTATTATCAGAACTTACCGTAATTTTCCTTTCCTGATGGACTCCATGGCAGCCGGAGTTCCCCCCCATCGGTCTAGAGTAGGCTAGTTACGGAACACAGACTCTACCGGTAAGCTCAAATTTATAGGGTATGGGGTCCTATAGCATTGAAAGAGGAGGCGGGATTAACCCACATGTAGGCTGCCATGGAGTCCATCAGGAAAGGAAAATTATGGTAAGTACTGATAATAAATTTTCCGTTTTATGTACTCCCCCCTCTAACACATTTGTCTTATAAGCTACCCACTCCCATTTAAGCAATTTGAGTGTAAGTTTGCCCCCTTCCCTTTGCCTGCAGCCTTCTGGGACATGTTCCAGGTCCCAGAAGGCTTCAGGATTATTTACAAAGTGCAGCCCAAATCACACAGGCACAATGAGTTAGAGCTGGATTGCCACACTAAACATGCTGACACTGTGGACCTGAAGACAGGTTGAAGATCCAGCCCGGGTGAAGATGGGGCTGGATCCTTGGAAAGGTAAGTGTCTTTTTTTTTTTTTTAAGTCGGCAGCTACAGTATTTTTTTGGGAAGGTCCACATAACAATAACAGTTTACCTGTAAAATCCTTTTCTTTGAGTACACCATGGGACACAGAGCCTTAGTCATTACATAGTGAGTTGTATGGTCACCAATGAGAACAAGTTCCCCTCCATATAACCCCTCCCATACAGGAAGTACCTTTTTTGTAGCAAAGCAGTAAGGATCCCATTTTCTTTATCGTACACCACAGGAGACAGAGCCTTATTCCGCGTTCACACATTTTTCAGCATGTAAAAAAACGACGTTGTAAAAAAATGTAATTTAAAATGATCGTTTGTGGGCTTCACATCATTTTTTGGGTTCTGAAAAACGAAAAAAAATAAATAAATAAATCAAACCTGCTGCAATTTTTAACGACATTTAAAACAAGGTCGTTTTTCGGGTTGTAAAAAATGATCACGTGTGGGCTAAAACGATGTTAAAAACCTGCGCATGCTCAGCAGCAATTTATGAGACGGGATCGCTCGTTCTGGTAGAACTACCGTTTGTAATGGAGTAAGCACATTCATCACGCTGTAACAGACAGAAAAGCGCAAATCGTCTTTTACTAACACAAAATCAGCTAAAGCAGCCCAAAGGGTGGCATCATCCGAATGGAACTTCCCCTTCATAGTGCCGTACGTGTTGTACGTCACCGCGCTTTGCTAGAGCATTTTTTTTTAATGATCGTGTGTGGGCAATGTCATTTTAACCACTTAACCCCCGGACCATATTGCTGGTCATAGACCAGAGCACTTTTTGTGATTCAGCACTGCGTCGCTTTAACTGACAATTGCGCGATCGTGCGATGTGGCTCCCAAACAAAATTGGCGTCCTTTTTTTCCCACAAATAGAGCTTTCTTTTGGTGGTATTTGATTATCTCTGCGGTTTTTATTTTTTGCGCTATAAACAAAAATAGAGCGACTATTTTGAAAAAAATGCAATATTTTTTACATTTTGCCATAATAAATATCCCCAAAAAAGATATACATTTTTTTTTTCCTCAGTTTAGGCCGATACGTATTCTTCTACATATTTTTCATTAAAAATATTAGCGTTTATTGATTGGTTTGCACAAAATTTATAGCGTTTACAAAAAAGGGGGTAGTTATATGGCATTTTTATTAATATTTTTTTTTTACTAGTAATGGCGGCGATCAGTGTTTTTTTTCAGTACTGCGATATTATGGCGGACACATCGGACACTTTTGACACATTTTTGGGACCATTGGCATTTTTATAGCGATCAATGCTATAAAAATGCATTGGATTACTATAAAAATGCCATTGGCAGTAAAGGGGTTAACACTAGGGGGCAGGGAAGGGGTTAAGTGTGTTCCTGCTTGTGTTCTAACTGTATGGGGGGGTGGCCTCACTAGGGGAAATCACTGATCTTCTGTTTATACATTGTATGAACAGAAGATCAGCGTTTCCCCTGCTGACAGGAACGAGAGCTTAAACGGCCCCCTAGCGGCCGTTTAAGGTAGGACGTAGAGCTACGTGCTCTCGCCCAGCAGGGCCACCATCCCGCCGTATAACTGCGGTGGGCGGTCGGCAAGCAGTTAATGATGAAGTTGGAAAAACATTGTTTTTTCTAGAGGCTGAAAAACTTTTTTTACATGCCGAAAAATGTGTATGCGGCCAGGAGCGGACTGACAAATCATGGGGCTCCCAGGCAATATAAGATTATGGGGCCCCTGGGCTTACCGATGGCCACCACGCCAGGAGGCAGTGCAGAGGCGGGGCAGCTAAACTTTCGGGATTTTCACATCAAAAGCATGTCGGTTTCGGACATATCAGGGACAGATGTAAAAAAAAAAACACAGATTTTTACATACTGTCCCTGGTTTTACTGAGCCTGGTAACCCTGATGGGGCCCCCTAGTGGCATGGGGCCCTCGGGCAGTGCCCGAGTGACTCAATGGTCAGTCCGCCCCTGTATGCGGCATTAGTCATTATATAGTGGGACATCCCAAAGCAATGCTCAATATGAAGGGTGGGAGATACAGATCAATCAGGCCGCCAACGGACGAGAAGCCCTAGACCGCTGCCTGTAGCACTTTACATCCAAAGGCAGAATTTTCTGTGTTGGGAGTCCAGCCCACCCAATGCTTTAATCCCTCCTTGGGGTCTAGCATTTTTTATTTTTACTCATACAGCGTCTATCCAGTTCTATATTGGGTAAAGGTTATTTTTGAAATGAAAGGCCAAACTTTCTTTTTATATTAATGGTATGTCTGATTTATGGCCATTCCTATATCAGTGCATTATGTATTAAATTGTATGCAAAATTTTGTTTTTATATATATGGTGTCTTTTTAATTACCAATAACAATCAATTTTCTTTGGTTTTGGGATGTTTTCCAAAATACACTTCCTGAAAGTTTTTTTGACACACATTATATACAATATTTTTGTATTGTGCTTTAGGATACCCGTGTGTGTCCATACCACCATTCAAATGTGTCTATTTAAAAAAAATTTAGTCTAGGTTGTATGTTCATATCACCCTGAGTTTGCCTGAATGCCATGCTTTACGGCTGTGACATTCGGTGATGGAGACGTGGAACGCACGCCTGACTATTAAGTTTACCCGACTTAGAATAGAATTGTTCGATGCGTGTCGCCAATTGATGCCATCTGGAACGCAAGTTTTCGATTTAAGATCGAAACTTGGAACGTATTATTCGACCGCATACTGTTTATTTCAGGAAGTGTTTATTGATATGCGCGACTATTTAAGTTTACTTGACTTGGAATAGTACTGTTCAATGCGTGTCATCAATTGATGTTATTTGGAACGCAAGTTTTCGATTTAAGATCGAAACTTGAAATGCACTATTCAACTGCATATCGATATACGCGGCGCACCGGAAATTACGTCATCTGGAACGCAACGTTTTGGTTTGAGATCGAGGCGTGGAACGCACGCCTTGACTCCATTTTGTCCAAACCAGGAAGTGATCACAGTTTAGTGAGCTGGGTTAATTTTTTCAATTCAGGTGGGCTTGGCTCCTATCATAGGTATGTTTATCAATTTATATGAGTGTGCTGCAGTGGAGAGTCACCCCTTGACAACGTGCATTATCACAAAACGCGTCGGGACGACTCTACTGCCGCCATCTGTTATTATATGCGCTGTGTACTGCTTCATATGTAAGTGCATCTGCCCATTAAAATTTTAAGTTTGTTTACAGTATTACACTATGTTGCTCTTTCTTCTTCCTTTCTGTATTTGTGACCACGAGTACTGTTGAGAATCAGCTGTATGCCTTCAAGTTATCCATGGTACATGTGACGGTCTGGATATCAGTGGCTACCTTCTTTGTTCCTGGAGAGATTCTAACGACACCTGTCTTTACTATAAGCCTTTCTGACTCATGAAACATATGTTTGCCTGAGTCTGATAATTCCGGTAAGCCTACATCTTTATCGGTGGAGGGTTTTCACTCTGGAGTTTCTATCAACTTTTGACCCGAGATTATCAACATTTCTATTTTGGAACTATATTTTTATATAGTATTCCATTGGACTTGTATTTTTTCACTCACTGTGTGGACTTTACACTTGGTGCACTAATTAGTATATAATTTTCACTTCTGTATTGCTTATTTTGTGTTGCATTTTTATGTCAATATATGCAGCTTCTATGTTTGTTTAGCGCGACACTTTATATACACTTGTTCAATTTCTGCTTTATTTCACAGCCGTATCAGCTGCTTTAAAATACTTTGACTAGCAGTGCGGTGTTATGCACCATACCACACATGTAAATAGGCATCCTTGATGTCTATAGATGCCAAATACTCCCCGTCTTGTAGGGTGGCGACTATGAACCAAAAGGCTTCCATTCAGAAAAGGCGAATGTTCAGAAACTGGTTTAGATCCTTTAGGCTCAGAATAGGTCTGACGTCTCCATTTGGTTTTGGAACCACAAAGAGGTTTGAATAAAACCCTGCACCTTGCTATTTTAGGGGGACTTCCTTGATTACCCCCTGAGACAGCAAATGATCCAAACCTTGGAGAAAGAATATCTCTCTCTGCCGAGTGGGGGCTCCCCTTCACGAAGAAGATTTGGGGTTTTGCTTGTAAGCTCTTTGCCCCCACTGCTTCCTGTTCTTCTGGGCCTGGCTCTGGTCTTTAGCCTTTGCGGCTGTCTAAGAATGCCGTCGCCACTGCCTGGAGGCAGACGTTCCAGGAGCTGGGGAGAAAGAACGCTTAAAACAAGGACGCTTGTTTTTCTTTTTCTCTGGCAACAGAGTAGTCGTGCCGTTTGATATCTTTTGGATATATTTTTCCAAATCATCCCCAAAGAGGCATTCACCATAGAAGGGAAAGCTGGTCAAAAGTTTTTTGCATGGGATTTACGCTGACCAGTGCTTCAGCCAAAGAATTCTGAGCATGTGCACCAGCTGGAGCGTAAGGCGAGAGGCTTGTTGAATAGAATCCCTGATGGCATCTACTGTGAAACATAAGGCCCTGGGCATATTCTCCCAAAATTTGATTTGCTCAGGAGGCAGACCTTTCAGCCCCTGTTTCATCTGATCCTTTGAGGCCTCGTACACACGATCAAATCTGTCTGCTGGAAACGGTCTGCTAGACCGTCCCAGCAGACAGATTCGATCGTGTGTACGGGCGAGCCGACGGATTTGGCCACCCGACAGATTTCAAAGCATGCTTTGAAATCTATCGGGTGGGAATCCGTCCGCCCGACATGTCTGCTGGTTAGTACACTTACCAGCAGACATGTCGTCTCGCACCGGCGCCGAATGGATTCGGCCCATGCGCGGAAGTGTTTTACTTCCTGGTGCGGTGACGTGGCGGCGTCAACGTCACCGCCACGTCACCGACACGTCAGCGCGCCGTCTGCTGGCGGGGATTTTGGTTTGCTCGTGTGTACACGCGAGCAAACCAAAATCCTAGCAAACAGATTTGTTCAAATCGGTCGGTCCGACTGATTTGAACAAATAGATTGCCTCGTGTGTACGAGGCCTAAGGCCTCGTACACACGATCAAATCTGTCCGCTGGAAACGGTCCGCTGGACCGTTTCAGCAGACAGATTCGATCGTGTGTACAGCCGAGCCGACGGATTTGGCCACCCGACAGATTTCAAAGCATGCTTTGAAATCTATCGGGTGGGAATCCGCCCGCCCGACATGTCTGCTGGTTAGTACACTTACCAGCAGACATGTCGTCTCGCACCGGCGCCGAATGGATTCGGCCCATGCGCGGAAGTGTTTTACTTCCTGGTGCGGTGACGTGGCGGCGTCAACGTCACCGCCACGTCACCGACACGTCAGCGCGCCGTCTGCTGGCGGGGATTTTGGTTTGCTCGTGTGTACACGCGAGCAAACCAAAATCCTAGCAAACAGATTTGTTCAAATCGGTCGGTCCGACTGATTTGAACAAATAGATTGCCTCGTGTGTACGAGGCCTAAGGCCTCGTACACACGATCAAATCTGTCCGCTGGAAACGGTCCGCTGGACCGTTTCAGCAGACAGATTCGATCGTGTGTACGGCCGAGCCGACGGATTTGGCCACCCGACAGATTTCAAAGCATGCTTTGAAATCTATCGGGTGGGAATCCGCCCGCCCGACATGTCTGCTGGTTAGTACACTTACCAGCAGACATGTCGTCCCGCACTGCCGCCGAATGGATTCGGCGCATGCGCGGAAGTGTTTTACTTCCTGGTGCGGTGACGTGGCGGCGTCAACGTCACCGCCACGTCAGCGCGCTCTCTGCTGGCAGGAATTTTGGTTTGCTAGTGTGTACACGTGAGCAAACCAAAATCCCAGCAGACAGATTTGTTCAAATCTGTCGGACGGACAGATTTGAACAAATCTATTGCCTCGTGTGTACGAGGCCTCAGACTTGACACATGCCCACTGCTGCCACGGCAGGTTGGGTCACTGCGTCCACCAGGAGAAAGGAAGACTTCAGTAAAGAATTTAAGCCTCTTGGATGGACTTGAAGTATAGTTCCTTTGCCCCAGGGGTCTCTATGGCAGAGCTTTATTTAGCACTATCCTAATCGCGTCCAATCTTCTTAGACACTGGCGAAAAAACTAAAGTACTTCCTGTATGGGAGGGGTTATATGGAGGGGAACTTGTTCTCATTGGTTGTGCCAGTGTCCAATCACCTCTGGTGATCATACAACCCACTATGTAATGACTAAGGCTCTGTGTCCCGTGGTGTACGATAAAGAAACTGTATTTGGCTTACTCTGAATTCTGCAGTTCTAAATCAAAATAGTCAGTCCTGTGTCTGGGTTTTTCTAGACACCTGCAACCTGGCTGAGTATACAGGTGTGCAGTGTGCAGATAGCTCAGAGCTCCCAGTTTGGGGACAGCTCCCAGTGTGGGAGATGGAAGTTCTTATAGAATGGTCAAAGGGCTCAGCCAGAAGCCAAGAGACAAATGGTCTCAGTTTCAGGAGTCAGGTTGGCTCCTATCAGTGTGTCAGGAGAACAACAATCCAAAGGCCAGAGGTAGGCCATGCAGCAGGGCGCTTTGACTAAAGGCTAGAGAGCCAAGTATCCAAGAGAGTTGGACAACACATTCTGAAAGACTGGTAAGAGGTACAGCATGGTACTGCAGTTAAAGCTGAGTGAGCTTATGAGCCAGGTTGTGGTGGCTCTGCATTTTCCAGTGTTCGTTTTCTACTGAAGCTGGAGCAGATTCCCTGTGCGGGAAACTTTGTTGTAATTTTGCTTTCTGCAGTTTTAATAAATGTGGACTACGAGGCTCTGCAATATAATTCCTGTTTTCTATGGACTCACTGTTTACCACGAGAGCTAACTATCCCATGTCATAATCTCTATTAGTAATGTAAATATTTCTGATCTCTGTGCTAATAGATATGTATAATAACTGTGCATAAATATCACTTTAAGTTTTTTTTCATCAGTGCCTTGAAAAAGTGACAGTCTTCCTTCTCAAGCTTCAAAACACAAGTCCCAGTGAACATGTCTAAATCCCATCCACCAATAGGGGGTAATAGATGGACTCTCACCTTCAGGGAAGGCCTTAAAATCATAAAAGGTCTCACTATGCTTGTTCCCATTCCAGCCAAGATCTGCTACAAAAAAGGTCTCACAGGCTGTCCTCTTCTGTCTGGTCAGCTTTCATCCAACTCAACCGGCTATAAAGAGTTACAAAATAATACTTTATGTATAGGATATCAATCCTTTTATCACCAAAATTAAAATTGCACTCACAATAGTCACCAAAGAAAAGGCAAAATACAGCCAACCACAGTGGGATGCAACCTGTGGCTCACTTCTCACAACTAGGTCTAATTGACAGCTCAAGGCTCTAACACAGATTAGGCTGCTGCTCACAATCACAACTCTGCTCACTGTGTGTGGTAAGTGCTCCACATTACGTCTGTATAAAAATGTTCAAAAAGAGGCTGATACAGACGTAACAAGTAGGACTCGTGTGTCCTTGGCTCTAGCATTGGCATTCTTTTCTCCCTAATGTCTATGCCATAACCATACACGGTAAAGTGAGCGAAAATCTAGATTCCACTATTAGTCTGCTGCACCTGTCCCCACCGATTGTGACATGGGGTAGTTGGCCATTTAGGAGCCAATCTGACTTCTTTAACTGAAACCCTTTGTGGCTTGGCTTCTGGCTATGCCCTCTGACCCATCGATGAGACCTCACATTTGGAGACAGTGGGAGCTGTCTCCATACTGAGAGCTCTGAGCTATCCCCAGACCTGATGTATGTGTCACCACCCATTTGTTCCAGCTTGTAAAATAAAATTGATTATTATAAAATTGATGAGTATTTTTTCTTGGCTGTGAAGTAGAAATGGCTAAAGATAAATATCTCTCTAAAAATGATGGGCATAGATATATCTGTCCCTATTAAAATTATTTTCTAGAGTGCTGGGGCCTGCCACAATTCTCATACTGTAAGAAATAGGTCCACTTAGGCAGATGTTGTCCACATTTCTGATAAGAACTGCTTTCAGTCCATGGAAGGTTTTTATTAGTTCGCTGTTATGCTGCGTACACACTGATTAAAAAAAAACAATGTTTTAAAAAACTTCATTTAAAATGGTCGTGTTTGGGCAAAATGTTGTTTTATGTCTTCAAAAAAATGACCAAAAAAATTATTCGAACAAGCTTGAATTTTTTATGTCGTTTTTTGTGTCATAAAAAATGATCGTGTGTGGGCAAAACGATGTTTAAAATGACGTTTTTTACTTTAATAATTTTTATTGAAGTTTTCAAAATGAGAACACGTGTCACATAGGTTGATACAATAATATAAAGTTAGGTCAAAAAGCAACATCTTCCGAGTCCATGGGCAAAAAGTAAAACAACATTGTGATGATGGAAGAGAAGATGCGAACAGACCAACAGTGGCCATTGGCCCGATCAACATTGAACAGTGCACATATCATCAAACGGTCAACCATACAGGAGCCCTTCGAGGAGTGTTCCCCTCCTGGGCAGGAGTATGGAACCCCAATCCCCAAGCGGCCCCAAAGGGATCACGCTGCCCCTCAGGGAAAGGGATCACACCACTCCAGTCCCAGTTCCGGAATAAAAGAAGTGAAAAAATAAGAAAAATACAAACTTATCACTATGTAGGAGACCGATAACCGTGTGTATAATCAGAGTGAGATTCTAGCCTCGTACGCTAAGACCTAGAGGGGCCTGTACCAGCCATAAAAATAAAGTGGCAACGCAATCTTACTACAGCAAAGACGCCAAGAGAGGCGGGGTAGAGAGACGTGGAAAGGAAAGAAAAGGCAAGGAGAGAGAGAGAGAGGGTAAGAGTGTCTGCTCCTTCAGGGATTGGGGTGAGCGTTCGGGCCGTCGGGCACTACACCCGGTATGAGGGAAATGTTACAAAAGGCGGCCCACGGTTCCCAGATGGCCAGGAACCTCTCAGATTTATCGTTAAGTTTAGCCACAATCCGCTCTTGAGACATGATCCAGGTGACTTTCCTCTTAAATCCCTGTAGGGATACAGTGGGTTTCTTCCAGGCCTTGGCAATGGTCATTTTGGCTCCTAAGAGGATGAACAACGATAAGGTCTGGGAATGTTTGGGTAAGCCTATGATGCATTGGTTTAAAAGTGCTACACCTGGGTGGGGAGTCAAGGAGCTAATGATACGGAACACCTTCCGCCAAAATGATCTAATGCGGGGGCAGGTCCACCAAATATGGGGCATAGTCCCCTCCAGTTCACAACATCTGTAGCAAGCCGGTGAGGACCCCGGAAACATCTTAGCCAGCCTGGAAGGAACGTAGAACCACCTAATTAAAACTTTTAGACTGGCCTCTATAAGAGAGATGTTGAGAATACCTTTGTATGCTCTGTGCGTAGCCCGGTGCCAGATCGCAGTTGCCCACGAGACGCCCAGATCCTCCTCCCAAGCCCAAGCATAGGACAGTTTTGTCAGTCTGGATGCGAGTGCCGCATAGATCAAGGAAATGCCACCTTTCTGGTCCATCGTGGAGGAGCACCAGTGCTCATAGGGTGAGACTGTGGGGGAACCTTTTTATTGGACCAAATAGAGTATATGAAATGGGAAATTTGGGAGAACCTGAACAGCTCGGAGTCCGGCATGTCCAGTTTCTTCCTACAGAATGATAGGGAAATCGGCCCCGTCTGGGTGAGGAAGTGGCCAATCCGGTAGAGACCTTTGTCAGTCCACCACCTGAAAGCCTCAATGCTCATGCCTGGGGGGAAGGCCTCGTTATGAAAAAGGTGTGCCAATGGTTTCAGGGGGGCCGTCAGGGAGTGCGTCCTAAAGAGTTTGGAGCTTAGGGAAACCGAGTGCGAGAGGGTAGGAGACAGTATTGCCGGCCTGGCTTTGGGATCACACCAAAGGAGATAGTCAATGGTGTTCCTGGGAGTGGCTTGTCTCTCCATTGAGAGCCATTCGGGTTTCGTTCCCCGGATATTTACGTGAGTTGAGCTGCTTGATAATAACCCCAAAGGTTAGGGAGTCCCAAACCGCCCTGCGACTTCAGGCGGAAGAGGATTTCTGCGGGGCATCTATAACCCTTGTTTCCCCACACAAAGCGTACGATCTGTGATTGCAGTTTACTAAGAAAGTGTTTCGTAATGGGGATCGGGAGGGAGCGAAATAGATATAACATGCGAGGGAGGAGGGTCATTTTCACAGCATGTATCCTACCCAGCCAGGACACACCACACTTCGACCACTTGTCCAGATCCCCCCCTACACTTGAGCACCATAGGGGGATAGTTGGACTTAAAAAGACTGCCTACATCCGGTGTCAGCTTGATGCCCAGGTAAGGTATGGAGCCGGAGGCCCATTTAAAGTCAAAGTTGCCAGAGAGCTGAGTGAGGGTGTCAGGGGGGACAGTAATGCTCAGCGCTGTCGATTTGGTCATATTCACTCTGAGTCCCGAGACGTCACTAAAGGTCCTTAGTGTCTTGAGAAGTACAGGAGTGGAGGTCAGTGGTGAGGTGATGAATAGTAGTAGATCATCCGCGTACAAGGTACACTTATGCTCCCTCTGTCCGCAAGTCACACCCTTAATGTCGGGGTTCGATCTAAGTGCTATTGCCAATGTCTCTATGGCCATTGCAAACAGGAGGGGGGAGAGTGGGCATCCCTGTCTGGTTCCCCGGCCAATAACAAACGATTCAGAATATCTACCCAGTAGACGAATCTGGGCCGTGGGAGTTGAGTAAAGAGCACGGATCAGATTCAAGAAGTATGGGCCGAAGCCCCACCTCCCCAGTATATCAGACAGGTATGCCCAGTCTATCGAGTCAAAGGCCTTGTGAAGGTCTATAGAAAGAAGAAAACCTTTCTGCGGGGGACCCCCATCCCAACTGGATCTAAGAAGTGAGATGATATCAATGGCCCGCCTAATCTGGTCCGGTCCCTGTCTCCCAGGTATGAAACCCACCTGGTCTCCATGTACATAAGTAGCGATAAAACTGGCTACCCTGTTGGCCATGATCTTAGTCATAATTTTGATGTCATTATTGATAAGCGAGATTGGGCGATAGTTGCCCACCTCGCTAGAGTCTTTGTCCGGTTTGGGAATCACCGAAATGTATGCAGAATTCAGGTCAGCCCCTAGGGAGTGTCCCTCCCTGAGAGAGTTAAATAACCGGGCTATATGCGGGGCCAGTGCTGGTCCAAATCTCTTATAGTAGCCATTAGAAAAACCGTCTGGACCGGGGGATGAGCCAAGTTTAAGGCCTCGTACACACGAGGCAATCCATTTGTTCAAATCGGTCGGACCGACCGATTTGAACAAATTTGTCTGCTTGGATTTTGGTTTGCTCGCGTGTACACACAAGCAAACCAAAATCCCCACCAGCAGACAGCGCGCTGACGTGTCGGTGACGTGGCGGTGACGTTGACGCCGCCACGTCACCGCACCAGGAAGAAAAACACTTCCGCGCATGCGTCGAAACCATTCGGCGCGTGTGCGAGAAGACATGTCTGCTGGTTAGCGTACTAACCAGCAGACATGTCGGGCGGACGGGTTCCCAGCCGACAGATTGGTAAGCATGCTTTCCAATCTGTCGGGTGGCCAAATCCGTCGGCTCGCCCGTACACACAATCGAATCTGTCTGCTGAAACGGTCTAGCAGACCGTTTCCAGCAGACAGATTCGATCGTGTGTACGAGGCCTAAGGGATTTAATAGTATCTAATATTTCGCCTGAAGAAAATGGCTTCTCAAGGAGGTTCCTTTGTTCCAGGGACAGGGTGGGCAGAGGGATGTCATCTAAAAATTTCCTTCTCATGGAGGCCTTTGTCGTTCTGTCATGTTTATAAAGTCACAGTAGAATTGCAAAAAGGTATCCATAATCTTTGTTGAGTTCTGAGTTAGGTCCCCTGCGGTCGTCTTAATTTTAGGGAATGCTAGGGAACGTGGTTTAGGACTCAACCTCACCGCCAATTTAGACCCAACCCTGTCCTTTTGGGAATAGAATCTGGCCCCAGTCCATCTAAGGTGACGCTCTGCGTCTGTAGTCAGCTTCAAGTTAAGCAGCGCCTGGGCCCTGTCTAACTGTCTAATATTCTCCGCTGTGGGATGTCGCTTGTGTGTTTTGGCGAGAGAACAAAAGTCTTCAGTGAGCTTCAACGTGTCCGCTCGGTGTTCTGCCCTATTTTTCGCGACCATTTGAATGATCTTTCCCTGTATCACCGATACCCGCCCAGACGGTAGCAGCCGAGACCTCGCCCGTCGCATTGATGAGGAAGTAGTCCTTAATTGCGGCCTCCAGAACGGCACACTGTATAGGGTCACTCAGTAGTGATTCCTGCAGGCGCCAACAAGGGGTCACTCTATCGCCCGAGGATCACAACGTGGTCAGTACGACCATTGAGTGGTCTAAAGGGGAGTGTCTATAATCTTGGAGCCTCTAATCAAGGGTATCGACAAGGAGCATGTGAAAATGTGGTCTATCCTAGCGAAGGAGTTGTGTGGTGCCGAGAAATGTGTATAGTCCCTTGTGCGGGGATTGACCTCCCTCCTGACATCAATCAGCCCAGCAGAGTGAAGAAGTTCAGCAATTTTAACGCTCTGTTTGGAGGGACGCTTGGGTATAGGTTTCCCGGTCTTGGACTTGTCCAGGGAAAAGTCAAAGGCCGTGTTAGAGTCCCCGCCAATAAACACCGTCCCCTTAAGGTGCTCCCTCAGCTTGTGCAGTAAAGAGACAAAGAACAATCTCTGGCCCTTGTTTGGGGTGTAGTATGAGACAAAGGTGTAAAGTTCTCCGTCAATATGACCAGAGATCGGGATGTAACGCCCCTGCGGATCCGTTACGACCACCGGTTGGGAGAGATTAATGTGTTTGGCGAAGCAAATGGCGACTCCCTTTGTCTTATTACCCGAGGAAGCTAGGAAGAATTGAGGGAAACGTTGGTGGAGGAAAGTGGGTTTAAAAGTGGCCGGGAAGTGGGTTTCCTGCAGCAGGAGGATGTCTGCGTGCATGGAGTTGTATTGCTGGAAGAGCTTCCTACGTTTAATGGGGGAGTTAAAGCCCTGGACGTTATGGGAGACTAACTTGAGGGACGGAGAGGGGGTATGTGTGTTAGGCATGGAATGGGGTAAGCAGCACTAGAGTGAAATAAGGGTGCATTCCTTGAACTAAAAATCGGCACTCACCAGACAGTCCGACGAATGAATCTCGAGGATGCCCAGGTCCCGGGAGGGGGGGTCCGCGACGTCCGTAGGCCCCGAGGATACTCAGAGGAGCAGCAGCAAAAGTAGCAGAGAGAAAAGGTGAGAGAAAAGAGGGGGAGAAAGAGAGTTTGGTTACACAATGACACTCTGAACAGAATGGCTGAGACGCCAACATAAAGAAAATAACAGCCACAAAGAAACAACAGTAAACCCTGGGGTTCCCTAACCCCTTCCCACCCAGGGAACGGGATGAGCCAGTCATCCCCTCCCTTCAACCTGAGAGGAACAGAGATCCCTGGCTACAGGGGCTCCGTAGAAGAACCTAGGAGTATGAGCACACTCCCGGTCCTAGATTAAGGCACACTGGGTCCACCACGGCCCAATCACCTAAGAAAAAAAAAAGAGAAAAAAAAAAACTAGAAGTACCGCGGGCACAAAAAGGGGCCCAGCAGCACCCAAAGAAAGATGCAGGACGCCCCCTCTGATAAACCATACTAATAAACTATGAACACCAGGTATTCCCCGGCCCCCGTCCCCCCCCGGCCAGGCCAGGGCCCCCGGGGGAGATGCGGGAGACGGACATGACGCTGTCCAGGACATTCAACCCAAAAGGATGGGCCCACCCGGGAGCCCCATAGGCATCTTCCCCCGGCCCGCGGGAGGCCTCCAGCCTCCGGCCTCCAGCAGCCCAGGGGGGTCCGCCCGGTAAATCCTGTCCAGCACAGGGCACTAATTGTAAGAAGCTAACACATACCTAGTAAAAAATACCAAAAGGGAATAACACGAAAATAACCACCAGGTCAGGAGATATTAACCTATTATAACATTACAATGCAGTCGAGAATATAGAAGTAGCCCAGGGGGCCCGCAGCGTGCTAACGGTGAAGAAACGCCATGGGCGATCCATCACCCCCGCAAGCCCACAAAGCTCTCCACGGGCAAGGCCCACCCACCCCAGTCCCAGTCCAGGAGATAAGGACCCTTCAGGCCACCTGCAAACAGAAAACGGTTAAAGAAAACAACAGTCCAGTCACTATAGGCAGGAAGTCTGAAGTAAGAGGGGCCCCCAAGGAGGGGGATAGCAGGAAGTTCTTGCCGGAACGCAGGTAACATGGAGAGGCAGGGTTCACGAACTCAGAGAGAGAACAGAAACAGGGGGAGGCCATCAGGTCTGAAGATTCTCCTTGGAACGCTTGTTGCCCTGTTTGAGTCATGTGTGCTGCAGTGGGCTTGCTGGCGAGGGTCTCTTCGCAGAGGCTGGGGTGCTCCTACCGATCTGCAATGGAGGGGGGTCCAGGGAATAGATCCCCAGATGCGTCAGCAGGCGTTCGCCCTCCGCCAGAGACGAGAATCCATAGCTTTTGTTCTTAAAGGAGAAGTTTACACGTAAGGGGAAGGACCATCTGTAAGTGATTTCTCTCTCCATCAGGAGCTGCAACAAAGGTTTAAGTGGTCGCCTTTTCTGCACCGTATGGGGAAAGATCAGCAAACACTAAACACTAAAAGTGGGGTTTCACTATAATGTCTCTGGGGAGGCCATCTGAGCGGGGCGGTTGCAGAGCCCTGTGGGCCCTGTCCAGTTTAAGGCGGTTGTCCGCTATGTCAGGGATGAGGTTTTTAATGAAGGTTTTCACCGCCGTCTGAACCTCCCTTTCGGACTTAGGGAGCCCCCTGATCCTAAAATTATAGCGTCTTGATCTATTCTCAAGGTCATCGATTTTGGCAAGGGCAGTCTCTAATTGATCCTGAACTTCCTGTATCCTGGCCGTGTTTTGATTAATGCGCGCCACAGCCTGATCAGCCTTTTTCTCTATAATGTCCATCCTCACCCCAATCTGTTGCAGATCTGCATGAATGGATGATGTGATCTGGGCTGCGTTGAGGGCCAAGCTCTTAGAGAGCATTTGTGCAAAAGTTTCCATCATGGAGGGGATGTCAGTGGGGACGGGAGTTGATTCTGCAGCCTCGCTCACCTCCAGCAATAGGCCTGTATGGGGATCCAGCATAGGTGTGGAGGGGGGCCCTGCACACATCCGTCCCAGCAGGGATTCTGTGGAAGCTTGGGGTATAGCCAGGGGCAGTGGGGGGAAGCCGGTACCTGGGGACTGCGGTGGGACCAGGTCCTGGTCAGCTATGGATTCTCCATGTGCCCCTGCCTCCTCCGCCGCGTGTAGGCCTTGCTGTGCAGCCGCCGCCATCTTGGCATAGCTGAGGGGACCGGGAGAAGCCGCCATCTGCTGCGATAGATCCCTCTTGACCGCGTTCACGGGGGGTTCCCCCGCCCGACAATCCCGGTGAGAGCGCTTGGGGGGCGTCCTGAAAGCTCCGGTGGTCAAAACAGGGCCGTGGTGGAGCGGAGCTCTAGAAGCCAGTGGCCATCTTGGGAGCTGCCGCGCATGCGCCTCCCTAAAATTACGTTTTTAAACCCGTGCATGCTAATAAGCAAGTTATGAGACGGGAGCTTCAATGGAACAGAGTGCCGTCGAAAGTGTCTTACGTCACTGTGCTTTGCAAGAGCATTTTTTAGAAAACGATGGTGTGTAGACAACGTCGCTTTTTAAAATGAAGTTTTAAAAACTTCGGGTTTTTTTCATGAGAAAAAACAACGGTTTTTACAAGACAAAAAAACGACCGTGTGTACGTGGCATAAGAGTTCAGAAACAACCATGGAAACTGGCCATTGTTTCTAATTAGCAGGTCATTTATTTCCACCCTAACACTTGTCTACTTTATTTATAAGCAGTGGAATATTTAAATTAAAACCAAGTTCTAGTTTAATTTTAAAAAAAGTAGACCAATAATCAGAAAAAAAGAAATGAAAATGCAGCTTTGTTTTTTCTTTTTAATTTACTCTTTATTAAGGAATTATACGTATACAAAAACAAGTTTATACACAAGTTAAAATCTTACATGCATCCTATAATTTCAAATTACCTTTACCCCCCTTTTCCTGCTCAGCCCCTCCCTTGCCCCCCCCCCCATCTCCTTCTACCCCAGATCTGTCTTCCTCACTTCCTATTCTTCCATCTCATCGGTCTGTTTCGATCATTCCCTGAACCTATTTCACTGACGATTCGAAGGCCCCCCATTTCTCCCATGTTACTCTATTTCTTTATCCCTGACCCTGCTCTCTGCTGCATAGGTACTCCATCTTACAAATATGGTCTACCCTTTGTATCCACTCTTTTATACTTGATTTATTTATAAGTAGACTTTTTGGGGAAAAAGTATTTTTGCAGCATTGAGCAGGGGTGGAATCAGAGATTTCTTATATTGTTTTTTTGTTTTACCTGTACCATGGAACAAACAGGTCAATGGATTTTGGGGGATCTTTTCTTCAGTTATGTATTCAATGTGTTCTAAGATTTTCTGTGGGCTTGGCCTGGACCGGCATTGGGGTGAGGAGTGCTGATCGGGAGCTCCGCTTGCGATCTATCTGAATTTTCACATCCTAGGGCTATTCCTGCTCTACAGCCAACTTATTAAGCTCCGCTTTACCCCCTACCGCAGCAGGGAACATGTCACCGTTGAAAACCAAGTCGGATGCCTCTGCTAAGCTGGCGAAATACCGACATGCGGAGAAGGAGGCCAGGGAAGAAAATGGCACCGACTCCTCTCCCCCTGTGTACCAGGATGCCAGGGTGCTAGAAGCCATATCCGACTGCAAAAGTACTCTTATGGGCAAAATCGAAGAAATGAAGATCGATGTCTCCCTGCTTCGCCAGGATTTACAGAAGCTCAGGGAGCGGGTCACAGAGACGGAGACCCGCATCAGCCGCGTGGAGGATGAGGTACTGCTATTACAGGTTTCCACCGAGCGTCTGCAACACCAACTCACCATGGTCCTGGCTAAGCAGGACGATATGGAGAACCGCCTCCGGAGATGTAACCTCCGCTTTGTTGGTCTGCCTGAAGGTGAAGAGGGCCCAGACCCCCCTTCATTTCTTGAAAATCTACTTACCACCTCCTTCGGCCGGGCGGAATTCTCCATGTTGTTTGTGGTGGAGAGGGCTCACCGACTTGCGGCTAAACCTCCCCCCCACGGTGCACCTCCTAGGACATTTTTTGCCAAACTGTTGAATTTCCGCGATCGTGATGTGGTCCTCCGGCTTACCAGACTGAAAGGCAACATCCTATACAAGAACTGTGAAATTAAGGTGTTCCCAGATTTCTCCGCGGAGGTGCAGAAGAAGCGGGCCCTGTTTGCTGAAGCTAAGCTCCAGCTGAGGATACGCCATTATTCTTAGAAAGAAAAAGAAGAGGGCGCCACCGGGTTAGACAACAAACAGCTTTAATTGGTTATAGACAACAGCATCAACTTACATATGAGAAGTTGGAAGTCCAGTATGTAGATCCTGTAGAAAAAGTCTTTTGTATGGCGTCCTTCCGCACTAGTTGTTGGCTGAAAATGCTCACAAGCCTCACTGTGTCCGTCCGTCCGAATCGTAGGTAAACCAGCTGGCACGGAGAGATTGACTGGGAACGAGGCCTGGAGCGCAGCTGAGTCGCGGTGACGTCACTGTATTGCGACAACGTTTCGGAGCTTGCACCTGTGAATGACTAAGCACGCTCCTTTCTCAAGCATGAAATACTGAGAGTAACTGGATGCCTATTTGTAAGCAGGGAAGGGTGTGCCATCTAGTGGAAAAAAACGGAACTGATCTAGATTTTTTCAGATTTTCACAAGGAAACACTTGTAGGCACTTGGAAGAGTGAGGTGTTGCCATATGGTTTTTGGTAATCTAAATTAGATAGAGATAGGTATATATGTGTGTGAGTATAGCTGTGTCTGTGTCTATATATATATATAGGAATATATATATGTTGTGGTTATGAATATATTTCTCTTAAGTAGTGGCATTGAGCGTACATAGGATATTGCTCATTTAGCTTGCTAATTCATGGCATTTAGCACATAGCAAAGCCTTTTGTTAGCCACTAGACATTACGGAGTCAGTGAAATAAACCACCTTATGTGATGGCGATCTCCACCCTTTCTAACCCTGGGAATGTCTATATAATTCCTGAAAGGGGGGGCGGACTTATGTAGTCAGGCCTCCAATCCTGATCCTAGCTAGGCCAACCAATGGGACGTCAGCATAGAGAGATATACTCCACAGCTTAGGGCAAAGGAGCTCACTTTTATGGAGACTGACCTTAAGGATGGGTCTAAAAAGGGTAAATATGATGTAGGTATTTTCTACTTGCATGTAGCAACTGCACTCTCTTGTACTTCTAATGTTTTATATCTTTTTATGTTTGTATTCTGTTTTAGAGGAATATGCTGTATCTTCCTACATGTAAATGATGGTATTTTAAGCCTACGGTTCACAGCTTGTTTGGGACTATAGGTTCTGTGTGATAGATTAGGCTTTGTATAAGCTCTAATAAATGTTTATTATATTGAAGCTTTCAATTCTGGTCGAAAAACTCTCTTATTCAACTCATATCATATCTTGATGATATTAAATCTTAAAATATAGATTTTATAGGTAACAGAGGGAATATTTGAAAAATAGAATAAAATGAAAAAATATATGGCAAATATATGGCATATACTAAATATAAAAAAGGACTAATTGGGTTTGGGATTTGGTTAAAAAACTATAAAACGCTGATTGTTAATAATGTTAAGGACTTTGTTTCGGGAAAAAATAAATGAATGTTTTGGAAGGATATATACACATATATTTATGTGTCATTGTTGCTATTGGGTATTATTAGTGCTATGGAGGTATATATACAAATATGTGTGCATGCTTATACTAGCAGATAAAAAAATGATTAAGGAGATGTCTGTATGTATTTATATCATAAATGGGTCTGATTTTTTGCTAGAAGTTTTTAAAAATAATAATAAAAAGGAAATTTCAGAAAAATTATTATTGATTTAGAGATTAGTAATCATACAACTAGATATACTGATTAGTGGACATGATAGAATCCTCTCCCTGGACCACCAGGGGAGTGGAGGGAAAAAAGGAGGGGGAAGAGGGGAAAAAAATATATTTTAAAGGGACTATTAGGATAGAGGGTTGGGAATATAAATGGATAGGAAAAATATATTTAAAAATATTTGGACAATATGTTTTAAAAAGAGAGAGAAGAATGCCAGAGGTAATATCTAGAGAAGAGAGGAAGACAGATCAGGTTGTGCGATCTGTATTACCTAGATGAAAATCAGAGGATATTTCCAGCATTTCGTTAAGGCCTCCGGGCGAGAGAGTATCTAGGATATGAATCCAGTATGTCTCACGTTCGCATAACTTGAAAAACCTTTCAGCTTCAGTAAGGTTTTTGGGCATTTGTTCAATCACCCACACCTGTAGATCGTCAGTGGAGCCTTTATGAAATTTAGCAAAATGTTGGGAAACATTATGTTTTACTGTCCATGGCAGCTATTATGGGTCTGCCAGAAGGATCTATTAGGCTTTTATGGATTTTTGAAATATGGTAAGAGGGTCTTTAGCTAATTTTTTATATGTTACTTGGTCGTCTGCTTGCTGACCAATTAACATATAAAAAATTAGCTAAAGGCCCTCTTTTAGAATATAAATCAGAAATCAATTCTCTTATTAAACATGCCATTAGCTCACAGATCTTAGAGAAATCAGAAGCCTCTTTTTTGGTTAAAGACTTATACCATACCCCTTACTTTTACCATATTCCAAAAATCCATAAAAGCCTTATAGATCCTCCTGGCAGACCCATAATAGCTGCCATGGACAGTATAATTTCCGGTCTCTCCAAATATATAGATTTTTATTTACAGCCCATGGCCCAGGCATTACCTTCCTGTATTAGAGACGGCACCCATCTGTTAGAACTCCTAAAACCCTACCTCTGGAATGAAGATTATATGTGGATGTCCCTTGACGTGAGCTTTCTGTTCACATCAATTTCTCATACTTTTGGTATCACTGCTGTACAACATTTCCTATGTAAGAACCCTTCTATGAACAGCAGACAGGCATCTTTTATTCTAGAATGTACAGAATAATGTCTCACACATAATTATTTTGCATTTGATGGCCAATTCTATGTGCAGACAAAAGGAACAGCAATGGGAGCAAATTTTTCCCCCTCTTATGCAAATCTCTCGATGGGGCTATGGGAGGAAAGACATATCTGGAGTAATAACCCTTATTCCAAATATATTGTCTTCTATGGTAGATACATAGATGACATTATTATTATATGGAGTGGTACCCACAAAGACTGTAAAGACGTTGTCCTCTATTGTAATAACAAGTACGGTATAAATTTTACTTTTGTCACAGATTCTGAAAGGTTAGCCTTCCTAGATCTAGAGTTATATCATACTGACAATAATATTCATGCAAAGAATTATTCTAAGCCAACCGCCGGAAATTCACTCTTGCATCACAAGAGCTGCCATTATTCAAAATGGAAAAACAACATCCCAAGAGGCCAATTCTGCCGCCTACGGCGTAACTGTACCAGTAAAGCAGATTTTATAGAGCAAAGCCAGTCACTCACTATAAAAATACAAGAAAAAGGGTACCCTGAATCCCTAATCAAAGAAGCATACACTCAATTTGCACAGGATCCCCCAAAAGATAGAGAAGCAACCATAAATTCAGACCATTCGGTTCGTTTTATCATCGGGTTCCATCATGACCACAGAAAGATGGAAACTATTCTCAAAAAACATTGGCCAATTCTCCTAGAAGACGTCCACCTAAAATCAGTTTTGCCAAAATTTCCGAAAGTCACATACAGGAGAGCACCTAATATTAAAAATAAGATAGCTCCTAGTAAATTCAAATCTAGTCCCTTGGATACAATGCAAGAGATATGCCTAATACCACTACACGGCATGTTCCAATGTAAAAAGACCTTATGCAAAATGTGCAGTTTTGTACAACACGGCCAAAAGAAATTCACTGAAAAGGGGAAAACGTATACGTTCAATGACTTCTACAACTGCTCTTCAGATTATGTAGTATACAGTCTACGTTGCCCCTGCTAACTACTTTATGTAGGACGAACAATTCATCCACTTAGACAGAGATTCGGGCAGCACCGTAGAAAAATAGAGGGCGGTATAGATAAACATAGTGTTGCCCAACATTTTGCGAAATTTCATAAAGGCTCCACTGATGATCTACAGGTGTGGGTGATTGAACAAATGCCCAAAAACCTTATTGAAGCTGAAAGCTTTTTCAAGTTATGCAAACGTGAGACATACTGGCCCAGATTCAGAGAGAATTAGATTATCGTAGCGTATCAGAAATACACTACGCCGCCGTTTTTTACCTGGCTGTACGTGGAATCCAGGTAGATTTTGTCCAGTAAACGACGGCGGCGTAGTGTATTTCTCCCGTCGCAATCCATCTACGCGAGTAGGGGGCGTGAAGCATTTAAAACAGGCGCGTTCCCCCGGCGATCGAACTGCGCATGCTCCGTTCGCAAATTTCCCGCCGTGCATTGTTCGAAATCACGTCGTTACGTCATTCGTTGTTTGAGTAGCGTCGTTTACGGACATTTCTATTCCCGAACGACTTGCGTAAAAAAAAAAAAAAAAAAAAATTAAATTCGACGTGGGAACGACGGCCATACTTAACATGGGCAAAAAGCTGGTCTAACAGTACGTAAAAAAAAATAGACGTAAGCGATTGCGAAGACCGCTCGTATCTTCGTGGATCGCCGTAAAAACTCATTTGCATATCCCGACGCATCAAAACGACGCAAACTCCTCCCAGCGGCCGCAAAAATATTGCAGCGTAGATCCAAAGGCTTACGAAGACGTAAGCCTCTCGGATCGAAGCCCGAAGCCACCGTATCATGGTTTGAGGATTCAAACTAGTGATACGGCGCGCGAAATTTGAAATTACTCCTGTCTAACACCAGTTAGACAGGCGTAATTGCTCTATGAATCTGGGCCACTGGATTCATATCCTAGATACTCTCTCGCCCGGAGGCCTTAACGAAATGCTGGAAATATCCACACTCCTCTGATTTGTATCTAGGTAAAACAGATCACACAACCCGATGTCTTCCTCTCTTCTCTAGATATTACCTCTGGCATTCTTCTCCCTCTTTTTAAAACATATTGTCCAAATATTTTTAAATATTTTAAATGATGTTTTATATACTTCTTATATTTCTATTCGTATGTGTATATATATATGTGTGTATATATATATATATATATATATATGTGTGTGTATACAATATTTTTCCTATCCATTTATATTCCCAACCCTCTATCCTAATAGTCCCTAAAATATATTTTTTCCCCTCTTCCCCCTCCTTTTTTCCCTCCCCTCCCCTGGTGGTCCAGGGAGAGGATTCTATCATTTCCACTAATCAGTATATCTAGTGGTATGATTAATATTCTCTAAATCAATAATAATTTTTCTGAAATGTCCTTTTTATTATTATTTTCAAAAACTTCTAGCAAAAAAATCAGACCCATTTATGATATATAAATACATACCGACATCTCCTTAATCATATTTTTATCTGCTAGTATAAGCATGCACACATATATGTATATATACCTCCATAACACTAATAATACCCAATAGCAACAATGACGCATAAATATATGTGTATATATCCTTCCAAAACATTCATTTATTTTTTCCTGAAACAAAGTCCTTAACATTATTAACCACCAGCATTTTATAGTTTTTTAACCAAATCCCAAACCCAATTAGCCTTTTTTTATATTTAGTATATGCCATATATTTGCCATATATTTTTCATTTTATTCTATTTTTCAAATATTCCCTCACTCTTCCAAGTGCCTACAAGTGTTTCCTTGTGAAAATCTGAAAAAACAGTCAGTTCCGTTTTTTTCCACTAGATGACACACCCTTCCGTGCTTACAAATAGGCATCCAGTTACTGTCAGTCTTTCATGCTTGAGAAATGAGCGTGCTTAGTCATTCACAAGGCGCAAGCTCCAAAATGTTGTTGCAATACTGTGACGTCACCGCGACTCAGCTGCGCTCCAGGCCTCATTCCCAGTCAGTCTCTCCGTGCCAGCTGGTTTACCTATGATTCAGACAGACGGACCCAGTGAGGCTTGTGAGCATTTTCAGCCAACAACTAGCGCAGAAGGACGCCATACAAAAGACTTTTTCTACAGGATCTACATACTGGACTTCCAACTTCTCATATGTAAGTCGATGCTGTTGTCTATAACCAATTAAAGCTTTTTGTCGTCTAACCCGGTGGCGCCCTCTTCTTTTTCTTTCTACATATGTTGGAGTCTGGGCTTTTGTCTCCCCTACCTTTGAAGGCTTGCCTCGGAACAACGACTGGGACCAACAGCTTTATATAGATCAGCATGCTCCCCATGTCGCCTCCCCTCATCTCCAGGTCTTTTTTATCCCTACATACGTAACCTTTTAAAAAAAACTTGTTTTATGAAGGACTTTTTAAAACAGCGGACTCTGTAGCTCCTATATACGATTGATTGTTTTGCGCCACTATCTGTATCTTTTTCGCCATTATTCTTATGCCATGCTCTTCCTGGCTAGGCTCTGTGTGGCCGGAGAGGACAGAGCGCATTTCTTTGACACGCCAGAGGTGGTATTGGCTGGAGAACAGAGCGGACCCCGCTCGTGAAGCTGCCTGAGATCCTGATTCGAGATCGCCGGATTACACCTGACACGTGTTTACAGGTTTACCCTGGATAAAATTATTTGCAACTGAACTGTTTGCGGAGGCCCCGTTGGCTCCCCTGAAGGTACTGTGCCCTTTGCCCCTTCTTCTTCTCCCTGGTTCACCCGGTCCATACTGGAAGACCCCTGTCCTTAGTGGAGACTGATTATTCGATTTATCCTCCCCCTTGTTTCCCCCTGTTTTGCTCTTATCTTATGTTCCGTTGGCCCATGATCACCACGGCACTGTTCCTTCCACCATACCTACTTACTTGTATCCCCCTGCCTTCCCAGTGCCTCCGGTGTGTACATTACCCTTATGACCCTGCAATATGGCAGTCACTGGCAGGCCCAATCCCGTCATGGCGCCTGGACTGTGGACTCAAATTGTAATATCCTGTCATTTTCCCCGTGCTGCTTATCCTGGAGGCCTCTGTCCAGAAGTTTCACTCCTTGTGCTGTCGCTCGCTCTGCAGCAATCAA